>OX453263.1:7503488-9903488 GCA_949709985.1 Luffia ferchaultella
TCCAGTGGTGGTTATTAAAATCACTACACAGATACACTCCCCCTAGTCGATGAGGAAAAACATTTTTTTAACAGTCTCTTAAAAGATGCTTTTGTGGGACCAAATATATCAATGTTGGGTAAAAATTATTATAAAAAGTTACGATACGTATAATAGGGGAATTTTGACCATGCCGCGTATTTGCAAAAGGAACATGAAATAAATGCGAGTGTCGAGTACGACGCCGTGGCACACTATATGCCAGCGCACCCACCAGCTCAGGGCATTGCATGCGTCCATTACACAAATCATATAAATACAACTTGTCCATAAATCGATGTCTTTTGGTTGGTCAATTTTAGCGACTGCCATCTACTGATGGCAACCGGAACCGATGACGACGGCTTAACGTGCTCTCAGCAAGGCACAGAGTCAGTGATATTTAAGTACATGAGTCACATTGCGCCCGAAATCGTTCGCGAGTTCTTGTGCAGTGCTCTCAAAAAGCTTTTTTCAAAGCTATTTCTATTCACATACAGCCATTTAAATCCACGATATTATTACTGTGGTCGAATCGGTGGAAACGCATAACGGTGCCAACAATCCGATTCGGAGCGGTGACCGGTCCGCTCGCCTTTCCCTAACGGGAACGGCAAGTTAACCGACGGGCCAGGTACCACCGACCTTGGGGGCTACCCTCGTCGACGCCTGGTGTCGCCCGCCCACCTCTCCTATCCTTTTACCTATTCTTCGGCCGTAGTTTGGCCGCCAATTGAGTATCTCTTGGCGGTCTCTCGGTCGAGGCAGCTAGGGCCTTAGGTACGCACCCCCTGGTTTTGCTCACGCGAAACTAGGGGACGCACCGTAGGTGTAGGGGTAGGTACCCACCTCACTCACAACACATACAGTAACATTCATTCACAACACACCCACATTAAGATGTCAGCCACAAATACCCCCCCCGCCCTTCAGGCAAATATTCTTAAAGAACTCATGTCCGTCCTCGCTGCCTTCGCCGCCGCGCATAACCTACATGTCCCCGAAAACCTAAATCTGGCCAATATTTTCGCGCCTAATACCGCGAGCTCGTCCGCCGTTGTCGTAACGGAAAATTCCACGCGCGCCAATGCCGTCATCCCCGACTCGCCGGCCTCCCCGGCCACGAGCGTGAGCGAGACGGAGAGAGACGCCACGCCCTCTCGCTCGCACTCGTGCATGTCTGACACTATGTCAGATAACGGCTCCGTTACGGGCAGTAAGCGCCCCCGCCCCGCCTCGGGCACCGAATCTGACTGTACCGACTCCGATTCAACAATTGTTGAATCCGCTTCCCCTGACCCCGCTAACGACGGCTTTGAATTAGTCAAAGCCGGCCGCAAAAAGAAGCGAGCGTGCGACCGTCGCCAACTCGCTACCTCCGCCGAGTCGATGGTAGTCGACCTTCCCCCTCCCCCCGCGGCCGCCGCACACCAAGCCACCGCCCGCGCCCCTCTCGCTCCCGCGCCTTCAGCGCTCACTCGTGACGCCGTAGCGGCGCACAACAAAATAACGGCCCATAAGCCAACCCCCCCGCCCGCTGGGAAATCACCCCCGCCCGTCGTCCTTCGGGACAAAACTAAATGGACGGTGGTCGCAGCCGTGTGCGGCCAACGCCACATAACTTATAATAAAGCTGTGAATACCTCCGAAGGTATTCGCATCTCAGTTACCGACACAGATTCTTTTCGCGCTCTCACGCGCTATTTAACGGATGCTAAAATCCAATTTCATACTTTCGCGCTCGCTGAAGAGCGCAAATTAAAGGTCATCCTTCGCGGAATCCCCGACGAAGTAGACGACCAAATTATAATCGAGGACCTCCAGGCCCAAAATTACCCCGTTAGATCGGTACACCGTCTACATAGGCGCGACGGTTCATCGCTAGGCCTCGTCCTAGCCATATTAGAAAAGAATGAGCTCGGCAAGCTCATTCTTCAAAATAACAACATTAAAATAGCCGGTCTTTCTGGCATTCGTTCGGAAATCCCGCGACGCCGCGCCGGCCCTGGCCAATGCCATAGGTGTCAGCTTTACGGCCACGCTTCCATTAACTGCAACGCGAATCCGCATTGCGTTAAATGTCTCACGCCCCACTTCACCTCGGAGTGCCCGCGTGACAAGGCAAAGGACGGACCACCAGCGTGCGTCCTCTGCCAACAAACCGGCCACACGGCCAATTATAGAGGCTGCCCTAAGGCGCCTAAACTCACTCCACCGCCAGTGCGTCCCGCACAAAGGCAATGGGCCCCGGCGGTCCACAACACGACACATTTCCCGGCGCTCATTCAACGGCGCCCGCATTTTAACGGCCCTCTCGCTCCCACGACCGCTCGCCCCGCCGCGCCCGCCACGGCTTGGGGACCGCGTCCCATCGCAAAGGCGGCTGCACCGGCCGCTCGTAATACCGGGCCCGTGCCCAATAAACCTCTTAAAGATGCGAGCTCATTCCTCGCAAATTTAAGATTAATAAAAGCGGCCATAGCCGAGGTCTCCGAAGACGAGGTCGCCGCCTTGGCCTCGGAGATCTCAAATAGTAAATGCACTAAGGACAGAATGGCTGCCCTTAGTCGTTACCCCAAAGTGATCGAATCACTCTATTAAATTCATTTTAATTATAAATTTTAAATTTTTAAATTTTTAAATTTCTAAATTTTACATTTTTAATTTTTATTTTCAATACTAAATTGTAATGAGTGCACCCGCGTGCACACTGGGCGCTCGCGCTGGGCGACATAAACCGAGTTCGGTCTCGATTATGTCGTTCAACGCGCGTGGCCTTAACACAAATTTTATAGAGTTAGGTGAATGTGCGTCTGAGTACAGCGTAGATATTATATTAGTCCAGGAAACCTTTTTATCAAACAAAAGGCCCAGGGCCTGCAAAATTAAAAATTATAATTTACTCAGAACGGACCGCGAACGCGGAAGGGGCGGGGGTACCGCGGTGTATTTTAAACGCACGCTGTACTGTTGCCCTATCGACGCGCCCTCTCTTATTAACGTAGAGGCGACAGTGTGCAGATTGGCTATGACCGGTCACGGGACCCTTATCATAGCCTCTGTGTACCTGCCGCCGACTAGTGAGTTGCTCCGGAGCGACATAGAAGCTCTTCTCGCCCTTGGAGATTCCGTTCTCTTATTCGGCGATCTTAATAGTAAACACACAGATTGGAACTGTGTGGCCACCAATATGAACGGCCGCAGGCTATCGGTCCTAGCCGAGGCCCTCAATTTAGACATAATCGCGCCACTTACACCGACGCGATTTCCCGATAATAATACTCATCATCCAGAAATTCTGGATTTCGCAGTTCTTAAAAACGTGGCGCTGAAACTGAGTTCTATCGAGACGCTTCACGCCCTGAGCTCAGATCACCGGCCCGTTCTCATGAAATTGGGTTCACCGGAAAATCCGCCGGAGGACCCCAAATTCATCACCGACTGGGATAAAGTCCAAGCCGCGCTCCAAAAAATCGATACCCCCGATCTTAACAAAATCCCATCGGAAATTAATTCCAATAATGATATAGATTTAGCTATAGGGTCTCTTACTGAGCACGTTCAAAAAGTGATCGCGGACTGCTCGCGGAAGGCGCCGGCGGCTAAACCCCGCCTGAACCTGCCGCCTGACGTGCGCGAACTCATAAGAGTCAAAAACGTCGCTCTGCGCCGCGCGAGCGCATATCCCACGCCCGAATATAGGTCACGAGCGCGCGCCCTCCAACGCCGTGTGAGAGCGCGCATAAGTGAGTTACGTAACGAACAGTGGAACGACCTTATGGAAGGCATTAAGCCAACCCATAAGGCCTACTGGAGTGTCGCCAAAGCGCTCCGTTTAGACGGACACGCCGCGTCCCCCCCACTTAAGAAACCAGATAGCTCCCTCGCGTTCGACGATAACGAAAAAGCTGACTGTCTTGCAGATAGTCTTGACGCCCAATGTTCAATAAGCACACTTCCGTGCGACCCCTCTCACGTAGCCTACGTCGAAAACGACGTACGCAATCACGCGGCCCGTCCGCCCTCAGCGGACCTTCCCCCAGTCACTTGTGAGGAAATTAGTAAACATATTAAGGAGCTTAAAAACAAAAAAGCTCCGGGTCTCGATGGCATCAATAACAAAGCACTCAAATGCTTTTCTTTTCCATTAGTCGCCCTTCTGGCAACCATTTTCAACACATGTTTCAAAAACTGCTACTTTCCACCGATCTGGAAGGAAGCCGTCGTAATCGGCATTCCTAAGCCAGGCAAACCTCGAGATCTTCCCACCAGTTACAGACCCATAAGCCTCCTCAAGGTTATGGGCAAACTCTACGAAAAAGTTTTAAAGACTCGTCTCTGCGATCATTTATTTGGAAAGGGACTAATTATAGACGAGCAATTTGGCTTTCGTCCCCGACACTCTTGCCCTCAACAAGCTCTCCGCTTAGTTGAATACATATCTTCCGGTTTCAAACGGAAAGATAAAACCGTAGCAGTATTTTTCGACGTAGCCAAAGCTTTTGACAAAGTTTGGCATGCAGGCTTAATATACAAGCTGCATAAACTTGAAGTCCCAGATAGATTAGTTTTTATAATCCAAGACTATCTCACCGACCGACAATTCGTCTATAAACACGAGAAATCACTCTCAACGCGGAAAACGTTAAAAGCTGGAGTCCCGCAAGGCTCCACTCTCAGCCCGATACTGTACTCAGCGTATACCAACGATATTCCGTTGCCGCGCAACGGAGTCCAATTAGCACTGTTCGCCGACGACACAGTGCTCTATTTTCGCGCGCGCGTCAATAGCCATATCGCCCCCAGATTACAATCCTCTATAGACGAACTCACGCAGTGGTTTCGCCTATGGAGGATTGAAATAAATCCGGACAAGTCCGCGGCCATCTGTTTTCGCCATTCCAAAGCGAAAGACCCCTCACTCCTCCCAAATAACATAGATTCACTTAAAATGTCCGGTGTCAACATTCCGTGGCAACATAGTTATAAATATTTAGGTATTACGCTTGACAAGCATCTGCACTTTCGCGATCATGTCAAACGCGTTAGCAAACTTGCCAAATTTTATATGGCCCGCCTGTCCTGTATGATAGGTAGCCGTAGTAAGATGTCGATGCGCAACAAGCGCACACTCTATGTGATGGCTATCAGACCGGTCATGACTTATGCATGCCCGGTCTTTGCTTACGCCAAAGAATCGATACTTAAACCGCTACAGGTCATACAGAGCAGATTCTGTAGAAAAGCAGTAGATTCTCCTTGGTACGTTCGAAATAGTATACTTCACAGCGATTTCGACTTACCAACTCTTTCCAAGTACATGAAGGACGCGTCAGAGCGCTTCTTCGCCGCTGCGGTCGCGCACCCCAACCCGCTACTTTCGGCAGCGGCCTCTTACGAGCCCCCGCCCGCCACCCACTTTCTCAGACGTCCACGGAATGCACTAACAGATCCTCCTGACGATCTCACCACCGAGGTTGAGAGTCTCAGGAATGCAGGCAGATCAGACCTTCAGTCTGACATAGGTGAACAGTACCTAGCACCCGATATTACCTAGTTAACGTAGCAAATCTGTTCGAATGGCATCTGAGCCTTATTTGTTCACAGTCGGGCCGCCCAGCTCGAACTGCCCTCCATTGCCGAATTTTTAATTCTTAATTGTAATTTTAATCATAAGCCTACGAGACGGCACCCTTAAGGCGCCGCCCGCCAACAGGCACTAACGCACCGAAGCATCCTCAATGCGTCCGGTCGTCGTTCATGTCAAATCCTATACGCTCTCCGGAGTATAGGTTGAGGAGTCGTTTAGCCGGTCGGGCTGCACCTTCTGTGTAGAAATCCCAACCCGGCACTATCTGCGCGGTAGGTCGGGCGCGCAGATGTCTGTAAGCAGATTCGGCCCTCACTAAACAAAAAAAAAAAAAAAAAAAAAAAAAAAAAAAAAAAAAAAAAAAAAAAAAAAAAAAAAAAAACTCTTTGGTACAAACTCTGGGATTCGAACCACGGCCTTCTAAACAAGAAGCTCGAAGACTCGGATATCACGACATTATAGTTAGTCAATAGTTAAACATGATTTGGAAAGCCGTATCTTTTTATTGTGTTGAGATAGAAACTTGAATTTTTGAGCTGTAAGTAGTACTGTAAATATTAGTATTTGATATTAATTTCAGTTTGCTATCTCAAGCTTGGCGGACAGACAAACAAACAAATAAGTAACCCAACAAGCGTTAGTAAAGTCGGAGCTTTTTAGGTATATGTCCATAGAGTAAATAAATTTGACACCAGCAAATATGTCATTGATTCTATTTGGTCGTTGCTAACATTATATCATGTGACACATAACGGTTAAATTAATGAGGTTCTAGAATAACCTCTCAAAATATCAATCTTTTCTATTTACGAATTTGTCAGATAATAATAATAATAACGTATAGACCCCAAACTAAGCAATTAGCTTGTGTTTTGGCTACCAAGCGAAGACACAACATACATATAACAAACAAGACCCGGTACCAGTATCAATATTCATCATATAAATACTGATCTGACCTGGGATTCGAACACAGGACCTCCAGCTTCGTAGGCAGGGTCGCTACGCACTAGGCTAAGCGGTCGATATTTATGAAAAGCTCATGTGACGTTGAAATTGTCCTTGGTGCCGTCATCTAAGCGGTTGAGCTTATAGTGCTGGTAAGCTCACTATGTCAAATGAAATTGTAATCCTCAATAATCACATAAAATATTATGACTTTATTTAGTTTAATATAATATCAATTGTAAACATCTGTCCAGATGACGTCACGGAGATATTTTATGAATCAGTTTTTGGAAAAAGATAACTAAAATATAACAGATTTAATTTTGTTTTATTTTTAGAGGAAGGTATAGTTTGGTCTATATTTTACAAACAAAATATAACCACGTGTTAAAAATTTTCATCCATTTAAGAATTTAATGTTCTGCCCCCTCGCTACTCTTAAAAGCAGTTTCGGAGTCAAGTGATTGTTTGTCGGTGTATAACGGGCGGCGCAGTCAAATCTGTGTACATAGAATCATCCATCACTTGCCTTCGTAGACTAGGGGCTTGCAATATTCTTGTATGTATTATTCATTTGTGGATCATCAGTGACAATCTGAAAAATTGTTTTATTCACTTTTAACTACAATGTCAAAATTTTATGTCTATATATTGTCATCAATCTCATTCAATGTGGAATAAAACTTTAACTTCATTACGCGTATACAACCTTTTAGATATTTTATTTTTATTCTGTAGAAATTTATAATTATAACATTTGCTAATAAACTCATTTAAAATAAATTCATTAAAAAAACATTAGCTTATTTATTTCAACTCCATTGCTACATTTATTTTCACTTTTCAGTAAACTTTCGCTACAGAGATGTTTAGTAAAAGTCAATTGATTAGAAATACATGTAGAAGTTTTTGTTTATCTTTGCAAAAATAATAATAATACTTGAGACATCTCATACACGAGTACCTAGTCCAAAACTAAAACAGGCCCTGTATTATGGGTACTAGATAACTGAGGTGTGTCTTATGATACGTATATATAACTGACCGATTGGCTAAGTGGTTAGGCAGGTCAAGGAGCCAAGGGTCGCAGGTTCGATTCCCGCACGGGACAAATATTGTTCCGTGTCTGGGTGTCAAACATCTATAACGTGACGTATTTGAAGATCATGTTACATAACTACGAAATAAAGATATTTGATTGATTTATTGATTGATATAAATGTCTATATTATAAAAAATATTTAAGTCAGTTGTCCGATACACATGATACAAGCTTTTTTTAGTTTGGGACTAAATGGCGCTGCGTGGTATGTCAGGAATATTATTATAATTATTATATAAATTCCAGAGACAAACAGCGAAACATCTGAAGAAGAAAAATAAATGCAGCTTTATGCTATCACCATTTATATATGTACACAGTATAATATTTATCCACCCCTCCCGTTTCCTTTCTCTGGCTACAGGTTGTATGTAAACCGGTCGAATATAAAAAAATCCCTCAATCCCCTTCCAAGCTGCGACGACCTACACTCCCTCCCATGACCACACCTCCTTCGATATATCGCGATTTATCCCTTTCAGTTGCATAACTATAACTGGCTGAAGGAGAGGCACTAATGATGATGATGATGATGATGATGATGATAATGATGGTGTAAATGTTTTACACCCAGACATGAAACAAACAGACATGTTCATGCCAACGGTTCATCCACACAAATATTTGTCCCGGGTGGGAATGGAACCCACGACTTTTGATTCAGCAGTTAAGGTTCCTATTCACTCGACCAATCGGTCATTTAAGAATAGAATAAACACTTTAAGACACGGGGACGAATATAAAATTATTAGTTATAAAAATGAAGTGAATATAAAAAGTACGACAAAGGAAATAGGACAAAAAGCGCTGCTAATAACACAAAGTCCTCAAAGCAGAAAAGCACAAGACAGCCCTGGAAATTAAAAAAAAAACGTTAAATAATTTATAACAGTCAATATGGCGCGGCCTCCCTGTCTACACGCGTTCGGTGCGCTCCGCTTGAGTGCAATACGACATTTTAATGTGCCAATATTTGTTGGTGTAATCTACCACTTTGCGCGCTTTTCGGAACAGACAAACAAAAATGAGAATTATCTGAACGTTTATTCTACGTTATTGATTTTTGTTCGTTTTACATTTGCCATAGTATACTAAAAACTATTTTGATGAATATTATAATTATTATGCGCACAAAATATAGTTTTTATTTTGACAGGGATTAGCCAAGAAATCTCGAGTCTTTCGTCATTTTAAATGAAAAATAAAGTTCGTTGACTTCGTTTGAGCTAGATTACTGTGCTAGATAGCGCCGCGTCTATAAACACATTTAATTATAAATAGAAATTTTGGACCCGCCCAGCCGCCGTCCACATTTCACCTGATGAAAACGGTGAAGCTATAAACTTTTATTAAAACGCATTATTTTAATATGTGTTTTGTCTTTATCCTTATAACACTACAGTAGGAGTCAACAGTACCTATTCAATTCAATCCACAATTCGAAGTTAAGCTGCTAAAAGAAATATATACCTACTGTTATTTAATTGACATAATTCGCAAATAAAACATAACAAATCCAAACAAAACGAATTTTAATAATTTTTAATTAATAAACTATGTTTTTTTGAAATCAATTTGTATATTATAAACATTTTATTTCTTTTTATACATTTGAATATTATTCGTTCGTACTAAATCCAGAAACTTTTCACGATGTCGATTTTATTCGGTAGATATAGTTTTAAAATTAAGTTTTTTGGAGACCGTCAATGAACTGTTTTACTATTAATTTAGTATGAACTTCGAAAGTAGTTTCTGAGAAACCAAACATTTATCTAGTTCATTTACCAAAAATCGAATTATATTCTAAAATGGCGTACGCGCAGAATCCTTTTGGTGCCGTCGCGTCGCCGCTTGTTTGTTTTAACTCAATTTTAGTATCGCGTTACCGGTCTTCAGGAAAAAAATCCGCGCTCTACCGGCTCTGAGAACCAGTGCTTCTAAAATATTTTACGAATATATATATCAATTTCAAAATAATTAACTTCGGAAATGTTCAAATAAAGGACGGATAAGTGTGTCATCCAAAATACCGGAAACGTAAAATACCATGGCTAGTTGAAATGTCAAAAAATCAGTCAAATGCGTGTCGGACGTGTTCCATATTATAAATTACCACATCATCTACTTACTTAGTTTTCTTTTTTTAAATCTGAATCAAATTAGGTTAAAAATTAAACTCGACTTCGTACAAGTAGATTGCGTCTTTGGGGTTCTGTAATAAAAGTTATTTTTGGTCTCTGCTGTATGGAACACTAAAATAAGTTAAAAATGACAACGTCAATCAAATGCGCGAAAAATTACTACGTCAATTGAATACACATGATTACACGTAAATACACATTTAATTAATTTATATATTTCGCTGATGTTAAGTTTATAAAAGTCTAATTAGATAGCGATACATATTTTCTGAATTTCAGGGTAGTATTTAATTCAATAGGATTTTGACGTTATCTTTCAAGCGTTGAGCGTGAAATTTTGATGTGATGACGTCACACCTTAGCTTTATATAAACTTAACGTCTCGAAATTTCACTTTCGGTTCCGTAGTAATCACTCGTTGCTTGTGAGCAGTACTTGAACGTGAACGTACGATAATGTTGATTGGTCCTAAAATTATAAATTTCAAAAACAACGCTATCATTTTAACGTCATCAGGCTGCGGTGGCTTTATCTCGGGCGGGGTTCGAACCTGCGATCTTTGAGTCTGCAGACCACCTGATCCATCGATCAGTGGAAGGTAAATAAAAACAATACCAAGAAACGTAAATAATGAACAAAGTAAGCGATTTTTCGAACATAAATTTATATATTTGCAAACTACAAGCAAAAATGTATGTAAGTAGGTGTAAAGGAAACTAATAATATTTAAACGTGAATATGCTCTACAAGACAAATATTGAAATAATAACTCGGCCACATCAATCCATTTCCGATCCAGTCAATCCAAGATATTGACATCCAATGGGCATAGATCACAATTTTTGACATTAGATTTGAATACTTTTTTTACTAAAATATAGGCAATTTGTAGGATTTTAGTAATTAAAATAATTATCGATTTGCAAGGAATAATCGATAGTTAAAAATCGATAGCTTTTGACGTCCTACTACAAATTTTTTTGTATGGCCGTCGACTGCTGTACGTAGTAGTGAGGTCATATTAATGCTTCACGTATTATTTTTATATCTTTGTCTGCAAAAAAATATTTTTTTTTTATTCATTAAGAATACCTGTTTCTATTAATACAAAAAAGAAATTGAACCATATTGTAAAATCTTAAGCAATGCCCATTGGTTAATTAGGGAAAAGGCAGTTTAGTGATAGTAGAACTGAATGCTGAATAAGAAAATCCAACCCTGAAAAGGTGTCTCAGCTACCTTCATATTAATAAAAAGGATGACTCGTTTTATATGAACAGTTTGATTAACACAGCTCTATTGAACATTAGCGAGAGTATTAACGTATTAACGAGGCGAGTCGCGGGCCGATATTAAGTAATAGCGGTGCCGGATGCGACTTATAAATATTTCTACCTACGTTGAGTTGGTCGCGGGCCAGTGAAATACGTAGAGCGATGTGAAAGGGAAATTTCTTAAGAAAATTGTGACAATATACATAAATAAAATTACGCAGTTCTTTTTTAATGATTATATATAGATTGTAAATGCCAACATAGATATAAATCTGAAGCTGGGGTCCCGGGTTCGAATCTCAGGTCGAGTCAGTATTTATATGATGAATATTGAATTGAATACTGGCACCGAGTCTTGGTTGTTGTAGTTATGTGATGTCTTCGCTTCGTTTAATTAATATATATTTTAAATTTAATCTAATATGTCTAATTCATTTATTACTATTATTTTTATATAGTGATAAAGTTTATAATTGAAAATTTAATTAAAATTATAAACCCCACCTCACATATTTCGTTGCGATGACGTTGATTTCATTGTTAATAAAAAAAAGTAAAAATTTTTTTTTAATAATCGATGAATAATATTACATTCAAATTTACAGGGTTTTAAAGAGATTTTTGTATAAAACAGTTACGAATTTATTTTTAAATTAGTTTTTAGATTTTTCATTCTATTCCTTCATCAGCTCCACAGTTCTGAACTTCCGCTTTCAAAGTCTTCCCGAAAATCAACTAAAAATATATGTACAGTTTGATCTAATACCAAATTTTATAGCATTATACAGCAATCAAAGTGACCGTTCTAACAACGTTCTTTATGGACCATTATAACATGGTCGCGGCGAATTCGGCACACCCTGTATACACGCCTGTTTACTCTTTACACTAGATTAATGTAAACTTTAAAGATATTTTCGTATTTGATGGATTTCTAACGAGCTTCCATTCAGGACGAGGGCTTAATGAACTTAATATGTACTACACTGATCTACTTGGTAAGTATACATATAAAGGAATTTATATAGACCATTTGCATTTCAATCAAGTTAGTGACTAATTATTGTACTAGCGCTGCTGAGGTTTGGTGGATGGTTTATACCCCCGCCCCTCACCCCCTCCCGCTGACCTCATTATTATTTTTACCACCCTGGCTTTGCCCGCGTGGACTAGGACCGCGAAAATATTTTCTGTGCTCGAATACTTATTTACACAAATTTTTGGATAAAAGATGGTTATTGTGGGTTATCCCTAAGAGATAGACATATACCGTCCCGGAATTTTTTGTAGACCTTTTTAAAATGTACAATACTGTAGTATATTATTTTGATCTATCTCGTAGGTTTCAGCAAGCGTTAGCAATGTAAGCCCAAAAAAATGTGTTTATTTTTGACATCACATTAGAAACCTCTAAAATTATCAGTGTTTATCTACTATATTATGCATGTTATATACATATAAACCTTCCTCTTGAATCACTCTATCTATTAAAAAAACCCACATCAAAATCCGTTGCGCAGTTTTAAAGGTCTAAGCATACATAGGGACAGATAGACGGGAAGCGACTTTGTTTTATACTATAGTGATGAGAAAATTGAAATTTATTTTACGAAGGAAAGGAAGAAGTTGCCATAAGATATCGCTTCTGTAGCTGTCTGTATATGAATGAATAACAATATGTGTGTTTGTATGTTTATTAACTTTCCAAGCTAAAACACATAAAATAAATGTTTGAAAACTATACAGTACAGTGTGTTCCTATATGAATAGGATGAAACTTGCATGTTGCGAATATAGTAATGAATTTTAAATATAAAAATTAAAACATTTGATCTATTTATTTTCGTTGTTGAAAGTAATTTTCTAAATATTTTATATAGTTTTCAATTTGACCACATAATTTCGTATATAATTGCATAATTGTAACAAGAATTACTTTACAAACTTTAATAAAGTATAACATGAGTTTTAAAAATATTATACTTGTGGATAGCATAAAAGTGTTTATTTACAAAAAAATATTAATAAAACAAATATTGATTTAAATGTGATTTTGAAAGTTTAAAATGTCTCTAAAAAATAATAATATTTTTATAGTTTATGTTTTAGTTTTTAAAATATGGTTTGTAAATTTGTGATAAGTATCTGGTATAGGTCAGGAGCAATTTATATATGCTCAAACGTTTTTCATGTAACAAGTTAATTAAAAAATATATAAGTAATTTAAAAAAATTACAAGTCATACCTACTTTTCCATTCTTTTTCTATTAATTTGGATGAAAATGTAATCTAAATGACAATTTAAATAAATTCTTAGATACATGATAACAGATAAACAAATATGCCTGAGCTTATTAAATTCATTATTAATTTATATATTCACCCCTGAATCGTTAAAAAAAATTCCAAATAAGTGAATTTTAATATTTTTTTACACATATATGTAGGTGTCGCAGTCGATCCATTAGTCAAAAGATTTAAACCCTTGCACGAAAAAAAAAGTTAAGACAATTTATTTTCTGATTCGCCATGCCACTTTGACCCAACCCAAACAATTTGAAAACAGTCGCGACGTAAAAAAAATTGTCGTCTTACTAAGTATGGCCTCGTACCACTGTATTCAAGATTTTGCGATATGCGATATTTTTGCTTGGAATTTTTCGAATTATCGTTAGCTCTTTCGATGTCGTGGTAGAACATGTCTAGTCAATAGGCGACGACCACCCGGGCCATTCGAGCCCTTTAAAGTGTGCTTATATTACTTAGAATGTCATTTATGTCAAAACGCCTTCTAAGGAGGTCAATAATTATTGCAATTAAGAAATTAAGCATATGAAAAAAATATACTTGCATTTTGTTGTAAAATTCAAAAATTTATACGACAAACTCAATCTTGTCAAACTCAAACAAAATCGTTTGTCCTGACAGAGATCTATTAACGTACAGCTAGAAGTTCTAAATCTAGAATGCTGAAATTTGGAACATAGATTTATTTTATCCGCAAAGAAACGGCTTTTGGAAATTTTAATTTTTAAGAAGGAGGTATTTTGTGTAAAAGTAAATAAATAATAAATAAATACATGTGTACGACGTCTAGGCCCCAAACTAGGCATTAGCTTGTGTTTTTGGCACCACAAGCATATAACAACCAAGACCCGGTATCAGTATATCAATATTCATCATATAAATACTGACCCGATCTGGGATTCGAACTCGGGACCTCCAGCTTCGTAGATAGAGTCGCTATCCACTAGGCTAAACGGTCTTCAAGTCTTTATTCTTTGAAGTTAAAAAATGAAAATTTGAATTACAGCCACTTAGCATAAATAAACAATGATGTGTTTTAAGATTTTTGGAATTTGACATTTTAAGGGGGTTAACGAGGGGTGAAATTATATATTGAAGTAGGTTTTTTAAAGTAGGAGTACAGTTTCAATCAACCTTTATGGCGGATGTGAACATAGGCACAAGTCGCGTCGCAGTAAACAGTTTTAGTTGTAGCGGGACGCAGTGGAGCGAGGGGCATATGACTGAACCTGCGCAAGCATGCTTAAAGCGTTGTATTCCGATCCGCCATAAAGTTTGATTGGAACTATAACATTGGGTAAGAACTTAAAAATTAGAATTGTAGCTGCCCATCATAAATAAATATATGACGACGTGATTCGGAGTTTATAGATTCTCACTTTTTTAGTTGAGGAAATGGGAGATGAAAGTTTGTATGACTATTGGTTTTTTTAAAATAATGACTTCATAAATGGTAGTATTTATTTAAATACTTATATTTCTGTATAAAACTAAATAACTTATATATTTCTTTGACTGTTAAAAGACAAGTGTGATCGCTAGTTTTTACATAAATAAACAACTGGTTAAGAATAAAAAATAAAGAAAGGCCACCTGACTCGTGTAATAATTATTTCTTGTCAGTTCCACCGCACAATTTTCATGAATCATTTTGGTTAGTTTTTCATGTTTTAATGTTAATTTTATTTATAAAACTTATTTTATTTATAATTTTTTCTCAATTTAAATTACTAAATGTTTTTCGAAGTGTTTTATTAAATAATATACTCTAAATTAATATCTAAATATTGATGAAGGAGAATATTTTAAAGAGACGACGGGACGACACTGATCCTCTGAACAAGGTATTCCTTGCTCAAAGGATCCCCTGTCAAAAGACGCAGCGCGACACCCAAATCGTGACCAAGTAATTTGGCATCTTTGGACCAGGGACCCATCATCTCGACAGCGAAAGGAATGAAGTGGTTACGATGTAAAAGTTCTACGTGCTTGGCTATTTTTCTACGAGCTGCTGTCTCAGCAGCTGCTACATATTTTTTTTGATGTATTTTATTTTTATAACTTTTGCACAAAGTTGCGTGTTTATAATATACATTTTGATCTATTTGAGTGCGAAAGTTCCATTAAAGTTGGTTAATTAGTATTTTAGTTATATGCTTTCAAATAATCCTTTTTCAGTGGATGCTTAAAGCTTATATGTTGCATTATTAATCTCTTTGCAAAATGAAAATTTCTGGACCCATAGGTATCGCCTTTGCGTTGATTTGTAAAGTTTAACACTTCTTTTCACCAATCACAGACAGAATTTGTTTAAAAGATTATCTGAACTATGTCTCAAGCCGAAACGCGTTTTTTTTTTTCTATATAAACTTCTATCTCTTTTGAATCGTTTAAGGGTGGATTATCAAAAAAGTCCTTCATCATAATACGATAATATTTCTTCCTGATTTGAACTCTACAGGTCTATCAGTTTAGGCTGCACGTTGTCTGTCAGTCGGTCATACCGTCACGGTACTGTTTCAAAGCTATTTTTTCCATTTTATCAGCCCATTGCAGGGGCTTAGGCCTCCCCCCAGGTTAAATTGGGGCTTGTAGTTAAAACCACCACGTTGCTCCAGTGTGGGTTGGTGGATTGTATCGACCGCCATCTATTATTAGCAACCGGGACCGACTGCTCAACGTGCTTTCCGAAGCACGGAGTCGGTGATAGTTATGTACTTAAGTCAATAAAACTCATTGGTATCTACACGCCCGAATTAGAACCACGGCCGCACGGCCTTATGAATTTGAATCAGGTTCGCTGCGCTCGGGCTATCACGACAACTTAAGCTATAGATTAAATTAAATTGTTCCTTTATTATTAATTAAACATTTCTTGAAAAACTCTGCGAGTTTAATACAAGTATCAAATCCAAACAAAGACATTTGTTTCGTCTATCAATACAAAAGCTGCGCGCTAATGCAAAAGTGTTCAGGCGTGAACACAAAACGAGCAATTTAAGTGATCACACATGTTCCGTGTTTACAATTCCACCGCAGTGAGATTATAAACAAGTATATGGGATGGGAATAATCGACATTACTTGTTAATGATCTTTGATGAAGATCCTTTGACGGAGATTATGATTTTCGGAAGGAAATAACGTTTCGGAAACGGAAAGACAAAATATCAACTATAGTTTGTAGCCCTGTGGTCTACCACTATAATTTTTTGTTATAAGTTATTTCTCAAAAAATAAACTTCTGTGACTTGTGTCATTTTATTTGTTATATTAACAAGACCTTACATTGAAATTAAGTTTTCCGCTTCTAGTTAATTACATAGAAATTGATTATTTCTGTGCTTGTTGCAATATTTCAAAAACTTCTAGTTATGGGATTTACAAAAAACAATTGCGTCTCAAGTTGCGCTATTAAATAATGTCTATTTCTTATTTTGTATTATAAATATATTTTTTAATGTTATTATAAACTGACCTGTTACTGCTATTGACGACTTTAATATAATCTTTTGTGCGTTAAAGATTTTCTATTATCAGAATTTAGCAGATATTATACTATTTACGAAAAATAAAAAAAAAATAAAGTATTAATTTTTAATAATTACCCTATTTGCTATTCGATGAATTAATGTTTCGACCATTATATGTCCATTTATAAATAACTTAGATCTTTAAAATCACAAAGTTTTTTTTTGTGACAGATTTTCTTTCTTGATAGTCGGTCACTCAAATCAATGAAAATACATTTAAATATGCAATATTAAAATTAATGCACTCTTTTCCAAGTATCAACTGTGTCAGTGTTATTCACTGCTAATGGTAGAGTCAATAACAGCTCTACCGAAAACATCTACTAGGATTTAAGATGGATTACCTTACTGTTTATTTGATGAAATATGTGAATTTCATATAGTACGTGTATTTATTATTTTATATTTTTAGATGAACTTATTGGAATGTTATCAACATAATAGTACGAACTGACTAGAAACACTCTTCTACGTCTACCGTCTAACCACTCTTCCTCTAGTTAGCTGGTGTATCTTTGGCAAATTTCAGACCGCGAGGACCCAAGCGCCAGCCTTCACAACCGAGAAATTGCGTTTGACAGTTTCGATACTTTGAAGTGACATTTCTGTCTCTATTAAAACAAAACGCTGCTGTCAAATTTATTTAGTTAATAATATTAATAACGTATACATCACAACAACGTCTAGGTCCCAAACTAAGTATTAGCTTGTTTTTTGGGTACCAAACGAAGATTTCACATACATATAACAACCAGGACCCGGTGCCAGTATCAATATTCGTCATATAAATACTGACCCGACCTGAGATTCGAACCCGGGACCTCCAGCTTTGCAGGCAGGGTCGCTACCTACTAGGCTAAGCGGTCGTCAAATGGTTCAATCAATGTCGATCAATAGTTATCATTAAATCGTTTCCTATTGCATAATATTAAACTAAGCAAAGAAAATTATTTCTCATACATAGTATCTAATTGATTTTAGATTGAGGCTGCGGTCATATCTCGGTTACAGTGGGTGACAAACAATCAGCCAGCGTTACACCAATTTTTATGACAATTCGGTGTTTGGATCAAGAGCGCAATAAGTAGTATTACACCAGCGGTTTTTTCCTCGCACTTGGTGCATACGCTCCAAAATACGTGGACTAAAATCGCGTGTGTGATTCAAAACTAAATTTAAGACCGAACGCTCCCAGGAGAGTGTTCGATCTTGAAGAGCAACTGTCCGCAGGTCGCGCCTGAGTCCGCATACTTATCGTGGAGTTTGTAGCGTCTACAGTTTGATCCGTCCGCCAGGATTAGCAGTTAAACAAAAGATGGCGCTCCTGGATTGTGGTGCAGAAGCAAATCAAATCAAATATTTTTATTTCGTAGTTATGTAACATAATCTTGAAATATGTCACAAGGATGAATTTTATTACTTTGTGGAAGAACGTCACCACAAACGCGCATTCAAAAGTACTGGTTCCTATCAGAAGATTACGCAAGAAACTGAGGGACGCTCTTTTTTAGCAAAATTATAAACAATTTTTTAACAATAAGTGCTTAAAGAAAAATATTATTGAAACAACCGATAGTTGAGCGACTTACATCCATGGATTTCTATCATCTAAGTTGTCTGATACTTTATAATAAGCTTTCGCATAAAGTTTTTGTTTTATTGTAGTTTTAAACTTGTTAAGGGGTAGATCTTGAATGTCAACCGGGATCTTATTGTAAAAGCGTATACATTGCCCTTTAAAAGATTTCGTGATTTTATTGAGGCGGCTGACATGATTAGCAAGTTTATCTTTGTTTCTAGTATTAACATTATGCCGATCACAATTATTTTTTAAATAATAAATTATTTTTATTTCAAGCGGAAGCACGCTCCAGAGTGTTCACTCGCGCGATCCCTCCCGACCCACAGATTGGATTGGAGCTAATGGATTATTGCGCGGGTAACGCGGCTTAGTAGTCGGTAGGTAGTTGTTTTGGTCCTGAATGCTTTTACTGAGCAAGACAGTTCAGTGTCAGCTAGGTTTGAAAGCGCTGTAAGCTTGGCTGATTGTATGTCGCTGTCTGTGAGCGAAACGCTGTAGCTTTAGATTCTGATTCAAAATTGATACGTGTATAGTGCTTAGATTATGTGATCCTATTGCTACCACCATACAGTAAAAAAAATTGACACCAATCACTTCACAGTATCGAAAATGTCAACCGCGAATTCGCGGGGGTGAAGACATGCGCGCGGGGACCTCGCGCACTGAAACTCGGACTGAAACTCGCCATATTACACGAGCTAGATAGAGTATCAGTGGTTAGACGGTAAACGCAGAAGAGGGCTTCTAGTCAATTCATACTTTAATGGCTACCATAACTTGTCGTGTAATTTAAACGTTAGTAATTTAAAATTAGACTACCTATCATCAAGAATTTTACGTATATTTCAGGGTTCCGTACCCGAATGGTGGCAATAAGAGCCCTATTAGGTACTAAGTCTGTTGTTCGTCCGTCCGTCAATCACAGGGCTGTGTCTTTTGAACCGAAATATGTAGACACTTTAAAACTTTTAAAGAGTGTGTATGAGTATAGCCGCTATAATAAGAAATAATAAAATCAAAATAAAGTTGGAAATTAAAGGTGGTAGAAGAATTGTATTTTTTTCGGGCAATACAAACAAACGTCTAACTAGCGTAACTATCATGCAATTTCATTCCATTCCACCAGCCCATCATGCCCCACTGCAAGGGCTTAGGCTTCCCCTCAGGGTGAGGAGGCTTTGAGCTTAATTTACCACGTTGCTCCAGTGCGGGTTGGTGGATAAAAACCTGCCAAGTGTGAGTTGGACTCGCGCTAGTTTGTTCCTGCGCCATACAGGGCGGGGCATCAAACTTGGTCTGACTGAGCATAAATATTCTATTTTATACTTTCATATACGATCTTGGTTTTATAATAAACTATTTTTTTTACTACGAGATAGTCTGAATTAATATAATAACCTGATTATCACAAGTACAACAATATTTAGGCCTACGTAGACTTTATAAATTGTCTTGTACAATATGTAATATGCAGATATTTAATCGTTTTTTCATACTACCCAATAGACGCGGACGCATGTACGACTTAGTCGTACGGCACAGGGTTGAACCTAAATAGTAATTACAAGGAGACACTAATGGTTGTGCTATTTGTTTACCTGACGACATTTCCGGCGCGCGCACGTGCGCCGTCGTAACCCGACCGCGAGCGCTATTTCATACAAATAGACATGTTACATTACCCAGCCATATCGATATTGTACGATTTATAGTATTCAGTTAATGACATATCGAAATGTATCAGATTATAATGTTAAATAGAAGATTCATATAAATGAATTTGTAGTTAAATAGAATTGCAATTTATGACTAAAAATGTGATGTTAAAAAAATTATTGAGGAATAATAATTATAATTAAGAATATATTCATAAAAATAAAACTTTTATGACTAATTGAAAAATCCGACCTCTTCATAAAATAAAACCTCTAAAATATAAAAACTCATTAAAAAGTTAAAAACGAAAATTCAAGGTATTACATGTCTTCTATAAAACCTAAAGTGGAGTCGGAGACTCTTCCTAGGTGCAGAATGCGGATTGTAACGTTTCTCGATTTACCAGTAAACTTAAACTTTGGTTCTCCGACTCTGGCTTAGGTTTATTTGTACATACATGAACAAAATTAACTGCTTTCTTTTTAGAGTTTTTTTACGTGTAAAATTATACTTAAGTATTAATTTTTCGTTCATAAATTGATAATGTAACAGATCAACAACGAACCAACAAAATAAATTAATAGATAAAATAAAATACAAAATGGATTTTTAATTGACTAAGATTATCGAATTTTGAAGAAAAATTAGGATGGGCCATCAATTTTGTCCAAGAGTGTATATTATTTGGGTCTTGTTTTAAATAATAACACCTATGTGAATAGAATAAACAATAGTTGTTAAATATAGTACGTATCGACGATTTCCTTTATTATTGCTTCTGATACAATTACATTTCATCTTGTTTGAAATCAGTTTATGAGATAATGAATCACAACCTAATACTACATACATATAAAAATATAAAAGGAAACGATAATATTTTTATCGATACAACTTCATCCCTATCGAGCTTGCTCAAAAGGACGTTTGTAAGCGACGGTTAATGCATCACATGTTTACAGTTTATATCGACAATTGTGTTCTCCGGTACTACTGAAGACTAATTAGTGATTGTGAGGATCCTGTTAGTGGAGTGATGGCTTGACGAAAATAACTTTAAAAGATTTATGTTAATTATAACTTTGATTAAGCACGATTAGAGTTATGTCCATGACATTAATGTGATGGAGATTATTATCGTTCTTGTTATCGTATAAAAAAAACACCTTAGTAACATGTTTATTCTTATTTTAATAACATCCTATAATCCTTAAAAGCCGATAGTTAATATTTGAAGTGAATGTTTTTGTGCAAAGATATTTTTCAACCGACTTCAAAAAGGAGGGGAGGTTCTCAATTCGAATGTTTTTTTTATATTTATAGTTTTAAAATAAAATATAGTCTATGTCACTCGATGATAATGTAGCTTTCTATAGGTGAAAGAATTTTTGGAATTAGTGTACAACTGTGTAGTCCACGCGAGTAAAGCCGCGGCTAGAAAGCTAGTATCTTTATAAATTATAGCCTATGTATTATTCTGGTGTATTAGCTATATTATTGTAAAGTTTCATTATAATCCATTCAGCAGTTTTAGCGTGAAAGAGCAACAAACATCCATACGTCCATTACATACAAACTTTCGCGTTTATATTCTAATAGGATTGTTAATGATTTTTTAATAGGCCATATCTCGAGAGCTATCCCATTTGAATTTGATAAAAATGTTCCACGTCTTAAGGTGAAAAAGAACGGAATGGGTCCCATTAATTGAATTTCATTCACTTCCCGCTAACCGATTTTAATAAAACTTGGCACATAGGTGTAATCCCAATGAAAATAAAATATTAGAACTCAGAACTAATCTGATAATGGAAATGATAGGCAGTCGAGAGAAACTCATCAACGGTGTACAGTACGAAGACAGCGGAAGAGGCAGTAAGAAAGATTGTATATGTATTTGTATGGAGACGTGATTTGTTTCCACTATTGGTCCGCTTTCACGTACTCGTGGCTGTGGCCACACACCCAATACGCAAATAATAACAAAAAAAAAACTAGCTATAGCAGAGATTATAATAATAATAATAATACATGGGACAACCCACACAGCGCCATCTAGTCCCAAAGTAAGCAAGTATTATGCTTGTGTTATGGGTTACTAGACAACTGATATATATACTTAAATACTTTTTTTTTTAAATAATATATACATAGATAAATATTATACACCCATGCAGACCCGGAACGAAATAAACATGTTCATGCACACAAATAATTGTCCCGGGCGGGAATCGAACCCGCGACCGTTGGCTCCTCAGTTAGGGTCTCTAACCACTCGGCCATTCGGTCGTCATATTATGGAACTTGTCATTTTGGTCAGACCTTTCTCATCGTGTGTTCGATTATGTTTGCATCCAAATCTGATAAAGCTTTCTCTTGTTAAGTTACGTAAAGCTGTCTATTAGTAAAATTCATCTTCTCTAAATAGATGACTGTTTCAGCAAGGGTTGTAACCTGTAATTTTTCGATAGTTATCTACGGCCCAGTTTAAGATCAGCCCTAGTATTCTACGCTTTCCATCTCCAAGTATCCCCTTTGTGCTTGAAATGTCAAAATAACAGGCGAAATCGAACAAACAAATTATGTACAGTTACTTACCAATGAAAATTTAAAAAGAATGTAAACTTTTACCAACAAAATAAATACCGACTTTATAATTCTGCATATAAGTACCTATAAGCTTTTAAAAAAATAAATAGTGTATTTTTTACCAATTTTTAACGCAAATAAACGACCTCATTGATACTTAAAAATTTACTATAATATTTTACAGTTATTTTTGGAGTCGGTTCCAGCCAAAGCAAGTTTATTATTAACCTGCAGTAGGTAATATGAGTTTTTACTTATAATTACCTACTAACAGAATAAAAATGTCGCGCGAGCATAACTGTAGGTTTGTTATGCGTGTTTGTATAGCCATTTGTTTCTGTTCATTTCGTGATAGCCGTGTGGTGATGAATCCGCCTCTTGTTTAGAAGGTTGTGGATCGAATCCCAGGGCATGTACCAATGAGATTTTTCTGACTTAAGTACATAACTATCACCGACTCCGGGCTTCGAAGAGCACGTTAAGTCGTCGGTCCAGGTTGCCATCATCAGATGGTAGTCGTTAAAATCCACCAAGGCGCACTGGAGCAGCGTGGTAAATTAAGCTCCAAGCACCTCATCCCTAGGGGAGGCCCTAAGCCCCTGTGGGCTTAATAGGCTGATATGGTATAACCATTTGTTCAGTAATAATAATACCTATGACATCTCTCACATGGTCATCTAATCCCAAACAGAGTGGAGCCTGTATTAAGGGTACTAGACAACTGATATACATGCTTAGACTTTATATTTTTTATAATTCAGACAGGCAAACAATTCTGTCACTTTGACAACTTACACAATTTTATTTCGAATATTATAAAAAAGTTTGTGTTTAATAAACCAAAACATGGTAAACTTGAAAAGGTAAAATATACTTCTGTCCGTAATCCTTCCATTCCATTCCACCAGCCCATTATGCCCCGCTGCAGGGGCTTAAGCCTCCCCTCAAAGTGAGTTGGCTTGGAGCTTAATTCATCACGCTGCTCCAGTGCTGGTTGGTGGATTTTAACGACTGCGGCATCTGTTGATGGACCCCGGGACCGACAGCTTAACGTGCTCTCCGAGACACGGATTCAGTGATGTACTTAAGTGCCGTTCCGTTCCGTTCCGTTCCGTTCCGTTCCAATGACTCACTAGCCCGCAGTTCTGCTGCAAGGACGCATAGTCAGAAAAACTCATTGGTAATATTGGTGCACGCCCGTATTCGAACCACGGCCGCACGGCCTTGTAAACTCGAAATAGGTTCGCTGCGCTCGAGCTATCACGACATAGCCGTAATGCTTCACTTCACTCTAACATTCTTCAAAATTAGTAGTATGATTCAGAAATACATTGCTTAAAATCCGATTGGCAAAGCATAAATTGCTCTACAACAGTTTGCTACATCTAAGTATAAAAAATTCAAAGAGAAGTTGTCATCTTAAAGTAACCCCAAAGTAACTGTCGAGTACCCGCTACTTACGAAGTTGGCAAGACGCGAAAATCTTCGGAGCGGAAGTTGGAACTCGGAATTTTCATAAGGTCGCCCTGTACGGGGGTATTCATATGATAATTTTATAACGATAACGTTAAGCTTGTGTGGAATTGGAATCGTTAGGTGATTTTTCAAACTCGTTTTTGAATTTTCGCCATAAACACCTGCTAATCAAAAGCTGTTATAATTGAAACATGTTTACGAACACGAATACCATGCTATTGAATTCAATATAGTTAATCGTTATTTGTATTCCGTACTAGTTTTATCAAAGTAGGTTAACATTCTATAAGTAGAACATCTTCGCGATAAATAGGC
Organism: Luffia ferchaultella; assembly: GCA_949709985.1. Taxonomy (NCBI): domain Eukaryota; kingdom Metazoa; phylum Arthropoda; class Insecta; order Lepidoptera; family Psychidae; genus Luffia; species Luffia ferchaultella. The sequence continues at coordinate 7,528,022 of OX453263.1, forward strand.
GACACAAGCGGGAAGAAGCAGTGCAGTGGGGCAGAAGATCCTTCCCGGCCATCACTGCCGCGATCGTCGGGAAAACAGACAAAAAACGGTTTAGTTATTTTAAAAAAAGGTATTAAAATGTCACAGAATTTTACGTGTGTGTAATACATTTGATATATTTGCAAAGCTACAAAAAAAAATTTATTCGTAGCTATGCGATGTGGACACGTGTGTCTAGCGCTAAATATGGAAACAGGCGTTAGTATCGAAGATTACTTGCTTACTCAGGGCGCGCTCTGAGTACTTTGGTTTTAACCAAGGGTTTTACCAAGAATGTTGTGTTTTTTAACTGATGTATTTAAAAAGATATTATTCGGTTTCTAATTTTCTTTGTGTATTGTATTTTTAAAAAAAAAAATAATCAAAATGATTTTCATGGCACTTGCACATTTAAATACATACATGGAATTAAAACTGCCATTTACTCTCTTCATGGGTCACTACTGTTGAGTGATTCTATGATTTGACGTATAGTTGTCAAATATCTAAGGATTTTTCGAGGTAAATCGTTTATTATAGAGTTTTTAAAATTACCCGTTGTGCAGCTCTTAGGTATAAAATATAGAGAAAAATATATTTCCGAAAGAAAATATATACGTAGAAAACTATGGGTAAAAGCTCTTCGAAGGAAAAATTTTAAGTTAAAGATACGTCAAAGTTAGGTGGAAATAATTTTAAACCGGATGATTATTATGAAAAAAAAAAAACTAGTACATTAATAACTGTTTTAAGTTTTATATCTTTATTATCATTAGAAACTCATCAGTTTTATTTAACATTAATAATAAGTGACTGAAAAACAAAATGGCAGAATTCAGGACTACTCAACAATACCCATATATGCTTCGAGCTTCCACTTTTTAACCTTATTCAGAAAGGTTTATATAGACCCAGTTTTATGAAATACGTCACCTATGTTTTTCTTTTCTTTTTTTCAACCCTAATAGTCAAAATAAAATATAAGGATAAAACACATTTTGAATAAAATGGGTCTTTGGACAGTATGCACTTTTAAAAATACTGTAATAAATTCAGATTTTAGTATGATGGTTTCACTATCAGTAGAGCAACTGATGATCGAGATTTTCATAAATACGAGAAAACCGAGAAAAAAAAACTAAGCGTCATCATAATTACGTTTCAGGAACCATAATTTCTGCTGACACATATTTCTTTCCTATTCACATTCCTCGCCTTTTATTATGGGGTCATCCATTGCTCGACTGCTGATGAACACTTTTCTCGAGGTGTATTTAAGTGATAAACATAATTAGGGAGTATCAATATACCGCCCATCCGAATCGATCGAAAAACCCAGCACAGTTAGGAACCATTAGGTCATTATCGTTCTCTTTCTTTCGCTCCACAGACCAGTCAACCTATAGACCACGCTTTAATAAACGTCAGTACGAAAACGAAATCGCCAAAAAGTGGCGGGGTGCGGGGAGAGGTCGGCTAGTTTTCATTGGCTCGTTCAAAATTGACAATTTAATGGCTTCCGACGTGCTTCCAACTGACGGCTCACTAGTGACGTAGTTATGTAGTGTCACTACATAGCCTTGGCGAATGCTACTCCCTGTCAAAGCGTGGTCTATAAGGTTGACTTGTCTGTGTTTCGCTCTAACAACCACTTACCAGCGGAAAAAGAATTATTATTATGACGTCATAGTTTGAGGATTTAGACTCGTTGATATCGCGCTGATAGTATCTTGCTGTAATATTTGTTACCTAATCCTATTATTTATATTTCTGTGGTAACAATATTACAAATTCAAATTAAAAAAGTTTTTATTCAATATAAGATGTTTGCACACACTTATTGAAAGTCGTAAAAATTGATTAGGTACCGGTTCAAAAACTAGGAGGAGAAGAACCGGCAAGAAACTTCTTCCTGTTTATTTTATTGAAATATATGTTTTTCTTAATTGTTTTTTTTTTTTTTTTGTTAAATTAAAGTGCTTACAACTATTACAATGATGTCCATGCGCACTTATCATTTAAATACTCGCTAATACAATAGTAAGCTTTTTTCATGAGTTGGACTTTAACTCGCTTTATAAATTGATTAGAATTCAAGTCTAACATTTCGTTTGGGATTTTATTATAAAAACGGATACAATTTACAATAATGATACAAAATTTAAAAACTACTGCTATTGGTTAGACTAAGTGACGGTAATTTAGGTTTTAAAATTTCTACAACAGATACCAAGGTGCTTCGAATTCACGGGAGCGTCTTCCACGTTTTGTAGCTTGCTCGGCAATTTGGCGCCAAGTGATTTGGCCCCAAGTTGCGCGGACAAGTGCCTCTCCAGACTCGAATGCAATTTTCTTGACAATCTGTATTAAATCTTTTGAACTAGAAAACTTAAGGCGATGGGAGCAGAATTTAATTTTTATTTTAGTAGGAACGGCAGATGCGTAAAATTTCAAAATAATACCTATATATAAAGCAAAATTTTAAAAATGTATTTGAAATAAACGCTGCTTATTATGTTTCATGTATGAATGTAATTTTATATTTATATAGAATGATGTTAAAATAAAATTTTGAAGTTCGTTCAAATATTAAAAATTAATTAATTAATAATAAAATTAATTGCATCAATAATATAATTATGGGTACATCTCCATGTAAAATAAGTAATTGTTTGATGGTTTAGTATTAATTTTTTAGTTGTTAATTGTATTTATTTATTGTTATAATTTGTTAATATTTTATTGTCCTGTTTCATTTTAATACTTAATAATATGTAAATAGGTTTAAAATGTAAAAATGACTATGGGGCTAGCACCCGACAATAAATGATTATTATTATTATTATTATAAATAATGTATTATTAATATACATAATGTATTATTATTTATTGAACGGTTGAACAAGTTTTGTGGTGTTAGCTCATCCATTTCTTTTTCTTCACTTCATCAGCCCATTTTTACCCCACTGCAGGAGCTTAGGCCTGCTTAGGCCCAGGGTGAGGGAGGCTTGGAGCTTAAATCTACAACGCTGCTCCACTGCGGTTTGGGGATTGTAACGACCGCCATCTATTGACAGCGTCCGGGACCGACTGCTTAACGTGCTCTCCAAGGCATGGAGTAAGTGATAGTTATGTACTTAAGTTAGAAAAACTCATTGGTACACCGACCGGATTCGAACCATGGCCAATTTGAGACAGGTTCGTTGCACTTTGGGCTATCACGACACCTCAGCCATTACCTGCCATGTTACTTATAATGTACTTAGCATTTTAGTCATGTAACATTATATAGCCTGTAAGTTACCTATTATCTGTCTAAAATTTTTTTCACTGTTATGCCAAACTTTAATAAAATATCTTTAAAATAGCTTAACAGTTACTTATTATTATTATAACAATCTTCTTTTGTTTTTAAGGTATGTGTTATGACGGTCGAGTGAATAGTAAGTCGGCAAGCTAAATTCTTGTACAACTTAGAAATATTACGTTACAGATGATAAATTTTTTTTTTTCAATATATTTGCTATTAATACGGTCTTAATGACATCGAAACTTCTACCGTAATGTTGTATTTTACAGTACTAGGCCTTTTTACTTTACACCAATCACAAACGAGCATTCTGTATGTACCTAACGCATGCGTAAACCGCGAAAAGCGACCCGCTCGCGCCCTTAGCTTCCGCCATTATTACAATTGAAGTATCTACCTATTTTAATCGCAAATGCATTGAAAAACGTCGTATGATGCTCGTTCTCGGTAAACTAGCTATTATAGTCATCGGTTTATTATAAGGACTCTGCTTCGCTTCGTGGCTATAAACACCTCGACTACAATATGCAACTTACCGTACTTGCATCATAAAGCACTATTATAACACTATTTTGCGATTCTGTAAAGAACAGCCACCCGTTTGACGCATCACCGTTTTTTCACAATCTATAGAACTTTGAATTAGTGCAGTAGTAGAAGAGTAATCTGGCTTTTTAGTATGTGAACCGAACTTATCACATTTGAGACACAGGATGAGGAAGCGTTAGCTTTTACATACAATTATTAAATATAAAGTTTAAAGTTAATAGCGCTATAACCTCATTCGGTTACATTACTATGGGCTAACGTGGTTGATTTGTACGTAGCGCGCACCGAATGACGTCACGAGTTGTTCGTAATACACGAACTTTGATTTGTCCTTGTTGTTCTTCTTCTTGTTAATATCTTCGGTAACAATCGATATTATTCCGAAATTCAAAAAGTGCAATAAACACTATGTTACGTAGTTACACTCTAACGTGTGACACAGCGTCTGATACATAATAATACATTAATAATAATACATGGACTTTCCACACAGCGTCATCTAGTCCCAAAGTAAGCAAGTATTATGCTTGTGTTATGGGTTACTAGACAACTGATATACATACTTAAATATTCTTTATAATAAATACATATATAAATATTTTTTTTTAAGACACCACACACATATAACAACCAAGACCCGGTGCCAGTATCAATATTCATCATATTAATACTGACCCGACCTGGGATTCGAACCCGGGACTTCCAGCTTCGTAGGCAGGGTCGCTACCCACTAGGCTAAGCGGTCGTCAAAACCGCTTAGCATAATTTTGTTGAAGAATACACGCTCATCTCTTCACTTTCATAACCGCAATCGATTTAGTCAATCATAAAGATAAACTTGTTCTAAATAACATAGTATCTTAATAAATAGAAGACCGAGAAAAACAACAAATGTTTAATTTGATTGCACATGAAGACATGAGTGGCCAAAGTTCGTAACTCACAAAATAGACATTTTGAGAAAACAGACTTTAAAGTTTCTCTTAATATGAACCTTGTTGTCCTTTTCCTTCTTGTAAATTAATAAAAAATTATAAAAGAAACCGCTCTTATAGCATTGGGAATAGATTATAGTCGCGTAGCCAGAAAAAAATTACTTACGATAATTCCAAGTAACTTCCTTTTTGGTGAGTGGATAGATAAAGTGCATTGTGAGCTATTGTCAAAAAGTTAGAAGTTTTAGGGCTGTGCTAAGGGTGTGGCAAGGTATTTCTTAATATTTCGTGTAGCACGCTGTATATAGAATTAAAATTTGAAATTTTGATTGGGGCATAATGAGAACTAACTTAACCTTGCGTTGTAAAATTTTTAGAAAGATAACATAAGGGATATTACGAAAATTAAATAAAAATAACAGTCTGGTCGTGGGACATTAAATTTCATAAAAAAGTTTTGATAATTCTAAAGCTGTTCCTTTTTTAAAAGTGGATAGACAAAGTGGATTGTGAGCTATTGTCAAAAAGTTAGAAGTTTTAGGGCTGTGCTAAGGGCGTAACTAGGTATTTCTTAATATTTCGTGTAACACACTGTATATAGAATTAAAATTTGAAATTTTGATTGGATCTTAATTAGAACTATCTTAACCTCATATTGTAAAATTTTTAGAAAAATAACTTAAGGGATACTACGAAAATTTAAAAAAATAAGTTTGGTCGTGGGACATTAAACTTCATAAAAAAGTTTTGATAATTCTAAAGCTGTTCGTTTTTTATAGAGTGGATAGATAAAGTGCATTGTAAGTTATTGCCAAAAAGTTAGAAGTTTTAGGGCTGTGCTAAGGGTGTGGCTAGGCATTTATTAATATTTCGTGTTACACGCTGTATATAAAATTAAAATTTGAAATTTTAATTGGGTCATTATGAGAACTAACTTAACCTCACGTTGTAAAATTTTTAGTAAGATAACATAAGGGATACTATGAAAATTAAAAAAAAATTACAGTCTGGTCGTGGGACATTAAATTTCATAAAAAAGTTTTGATAATTCTAAACCTGTTTGTTTTTTGATGAGTGGATAGATTAAGTGCATTGTGAGCTAATGTCAAAAAGTAAGAAGTTTTAGGGCTGTGCTAAGGGTTTGGCTAAGTATTTCTTAATATTTCGTGTAACACACTGTATATACATTTAAAATTTGAAACTTTGATTGGTTCTTAATTAGAACTATCATAACCTCACGTTGTAAATTTTTTAGAAAGATAACATATGTTATACTACGAAAATTTAAAAATTAATAAAACAAAATTCTAAAAAAAGTTTAATCTTATGCAATTATATTTTAAGTCTTTCAATGGTTATTAAAATCTGTTCGATAAAGTTTAGAAACTCAAGTGGTATCTACTGTAATTTCATTCTACTTTCGTAACATATACAATAATAGAATAAAATTGATAAGTTCGCTCTTATGTGTCCTTATCAAAGCATTTGATTATCACACAAAAAAATTAGAAATATACATACTGTCGATTTTATTTTATAAAGCTCATTTAATAACATGGACTTCGAGTCTATGGTAGCTGAAGTTAAAATAAAAAAAAAAAAAACACGCGAAAATACTCTGCCGATAAAATAATTAGTGTATATCAAGGCAAAATACTAGACACTAAAGAGACCATACTGAAGGCTGCTGAAACTCATAATAATAACTGGAGCCAACCAGCCAGATAATAAAATTATTTGCCTTGCGTCCAGTACAGTCACGCGCAGAAGTGCCTTAAAATTATATCATAAAAGACTAAGTACCTACCTACTTATGCCAATTATGTATTTTATTATCACAGTAGATAGGTGCACAGTAGTAAAACTGCCATCATAGTATCGGGTAATTATTACGTATTGATAATATTTCTCATGCTATTTTGGTACAACTGATATTAACGTTTCATTACATTTATTTCTATATCTATATTAAGTTTCAAAAAATTCGCTATGATAGTTGTTTGACACACATGGTGGATGACTATAATTTTGTATTTTATTTCGACGAAAAACAAGAAACCATCGCTTTTAATATTAAATTGAAAATATTTTTTAAAGACATTAAAATATATTTTAAAATTTAAAAGAATAATTTAATTCGTTCTTTGTTTTTGTCATCATTGTCATCAAGCCTATTTAAGTGACTGTAAGGTGTTCATAAACGCTAATGAAATTAATTTATAAAATTCCACATATTTTTGCGTACCAACATACACTATGTTTCCATTTCAGGCTAAATATTTTTTATTGAGTCTGAACAAAATTCAATTCAATAACCTCAATAAACTTATTAAGCAACCATTTTTTGCATTTTTCAAAAAGCCTGCAGAAGGAGAATAAATATCACATTTATAAACTCAGAAACGTATTCCCTCTAAATTATTTGTGCTGCCATTATCGACTATACCACCATTTTTTTCCTAAGGCTTATACAAACTATTGTTAATAGTTTGAACATGAATTGATCAAAAACACAACAGAAAGAATTCCAGATGTTATAATTACCTTGTGTGTCGAGCTTATATATATACATTTTTAAATATATCTGCGCATCTTTCAGCGCATACAGGGTTTTTCTGTAAGTAATGGGACCAGTGCTCCATTAATATCATGGCCATTGTTGCTACAAAATTTTGTCATTCTTATCGTGTGGCTGAACTGAAGCGCAGGCGACATCTACCTTTGGAAAATACCAACGCTATGGTCTTAATTTACGACTTCTTGAAATCAAATAGGTACTGGGGATTTTCAATTATTTTTGTCTGATATAAGAAATGCTGCATGTCAAACAACCAAGTGCAGACAAACAATTCAGATTTTACATGTGTAAGTACACATGCGAAATCTGAATTGTATTTTTGTACTGCTGTGGTATTCCTATTGTTGAAAAGCCGAATAAACAAATAAATAAAATCACCTTATCATTGTGACGTAATTTTTACATATTTCTACATTTATTATATAGTTATATTTTATAACTTGGTCGCTTGGTTGTTTGACATCCGGTAAAGTATTTCTTATATCAGACAAAAAAAAATTGGAAATCTCCAGTACCTATTTGATTCCAAAAAGTCGTAAAAGACCATGGCGTTGGTATTTTCCAAATGTAGATGTCGCCTGCGCTTTAGTTCAGCTATACGGTAAGAATGACAAAATTTGTATCAACAATGGTCATGATATTTTGCATTAGCTTTTAGACGTTTGACGTCTTATATTAGTCGCGTAGCCAGAAAAAAAATACGTACTGTTATATTAAAAATGTTCGTTTTTGCTGAATAGATAGATAAAGTGCACCGTGAGCTATTGTCAGAAATTTAGAAGTTTAACGGTAGTGCTTTGTGTATGGATTAGGTATTTCTTCTTCTTAGTTATTGGCATTCTCTGCATATGAAGCAATTTCGCCAGAATCGAGTATTCTGTTTGTATTTTTAATAAAAAATAACAAGAATAGGCAGCGTAAAACGGTTGATATGGAGCTTTTTTCAAAATATCGCTAGAAACCACGACGTTCCACGTACGCCATTTTGAAAAACTCCCAGGTATTTCTTAATATTTCGTGTAACGTAATGTGTATACACAGAATTCAAGTTAGAAACTTTAATTGGATCATAATTAGAAATTTAGCTTTAGAAAGCTGACACATGTGACACTACGAAAACTTAGTTACTTAAAATTTAAAAATTACTCTTATGTTTTTCAACAAAATATTAAAACTTCTGAAATTATATTTTAAGACTTTCGGTGGTTACTCTAATCTGTTAGATAAAGTTTTGAAAGGCAAGTGGTGTGCTTCTATTATGGTTTCACCTTTCTTTTCTAACATTCACAATGATGAATTAAAATTGATAAATTCGCTCGTATGTGACCTTATTAAAGCACTTGATTATCACACGAAAAATTAGAAACATACAAATTGTGGATTTTGTTTAAATTACGGATAAATTTTATTAGTGTAGCTGTGGGCAAGTCATAAAATACCTATGCAGGGACTTATTATATCATTTTGCCTACATCGCGGTGCACACGTTGATCTGTAATTGTTATTTTTAATAGTTCCATACGATTCATAGTCTGAGAAGAAATCTATTTGAAGTGCTTGTGTAGAGGCAATATCAGTTTATATATTTTTATGACATATTTAATTCTAAATTCATTCTGCTTTTTCGTGCAACACAGCACGTAGAAGTAATTGACACAAACAAGTTGTAGTACCTATCATTGATAACCAACTGTGGATATATACAACAATTATTTTTTATGTTAAAGAACTATGAGGTATTCTATGGTTATAGTTATGGTTAAACAATATACCTAAAACAAAGTTAGATAAATTACACTAGTGAGCAAATCATAATTCTTGGCTACTTCTACTTTGCCAACCAACGCAACGTGTCGAGACAATTATCCGCTGGAGCACTGCACTGTATGAGCTGATTGGTTAAAATAGCAGCTGCTACCTGCAGTTGTGTTTGATGACTTCAAAATTGCAACAATTACTTTTTCAGTTTTCTAAAAACTGTTACCTGAACAAGCCTATAATAAGCGCCGGCGCAATAGCGTGGCACTCTGAGAAGCGCGCGTTGTCCGCATATCAGCCCGCGCCCCGCATGAATCGTGTGTTCGTTTAGACTTTAGAAAATACCAACGCTATGGACTTGATTTACGGCTTTTTAGAAACATGTATTGGGGATTTCTAATTATTTTTGTCTGATATAAGGAATGCTTTACCGGATTAATTGTCGAACAACATTGCGACCAAGTTATAAAATATAACTGAAAATGACGTTACAGTGATAAGGTAACTATAACTTCTGGAATTCTATCTGTTGTGTGTTTTGTCAAATTGTATTCAAGTTATTCAAAATAGTTGGTATAAGGCTCAGAACAAAAATAATGGTATATTCGATAATGACAACAAAAATAATTAAGTTCCTGAGTTTATAAATTTGATATTTATTTTCTTCTACTGGATTTTTGAAAAATAGGAAAGATGATTGCCCAATAAGTTTTTGAGGTTACTGAATTAAATTTCGTTCAGACTCAATAAAAAAAACTTTAGCCTGAAATGGAAACATGGTATTTGTTGGTATGCAAAAACATGTGGAATTTTATAAATGAATATCATTAGCGTTTATATACACCTTACAGTCACTAAAATAGGCTTCATGACACTGATGACAGTAACAAAGAACCAATGAAATTATTGTTCTGAATTTTAAAATAAATTTTAATGTGTGTAAAATTATTTTCAATTTTACATTAAAAGTGCTATAGTGTCATGATTTTTGTTAAAATAAAAAACAAAATTATAGTCATCCACCATGTGTATCAAACAACTATCATTTAGAATTATGTCATATCTATGTAAACGCAGCCATCAGTCGACGTATAACGCGAATAAATAATTTTCTATAACTTATATAGATACATGAATAAATGTAATGAAACGTTAATATCAATTGTACAAAAATAAAGTGTATTAGAAATAGTATCAATACGTAATAATTACCCGATACTATAATTCAGTTTTGTTAGTAACTATAACTATCTACTGTGATAATAAACTACTTAATCGGCGTATATAGGTAGGTACTTAGACTTTTATGTTATAATTTCAGGGCACTTCTGCGCGTGACTGTACTGTACATTAGACAAATAATATTATTTTTATGAGTTTCAGCAGTCTTTAATATATGGTTTCTTGAGTGTCTAGTTTTCTGACTTGATATTCACTAATTCTTCTATCAACAGGGTATTTTTGCACACCAGCCTGCGCCCCGCGCATCATTCGTATGTTCGCGCTATTTGTATAAAATTCACAGTATGTTTCCAATTTTTTGTGTAGTAAGCAAATGCTTTGATAAAGCTGCATAAATATCAATTTTAATTCATTAATGTGTATCTTATGAAAGAAAAATGAAGTTATAGTAGAAGCACACCACTTGACTTTCTAAACTTCATCCAACAGATTTGAGTAACCACCGAAAGTCTTAAAATATAATTTCAGAAGTTTTAAAATATTTTTGGAAAAATTTTGTCTTATTAATTTTTTTATATTCGTAGTATGACATATTTTTTCTTCATAAAAATTTTACAACATAAGGTTAAGATAGTTCTAATTATGAACCAACTAGCGGTCATAGTCGGTTCCGTCTGGGCGGAATACAGAAATGTTCCCCTTCCCATTCCCTTTACCACTCTTTCTTGCTTTAACCCATGCTACTCGCTGATAATGTAGCTTTTTATAGGTGAAAGAATTTTCAAAATCAGTATACAACTGTGTAGTCTACGCGAGCGAAGCCGCGGCCAGAAAGCTAGAATCTTTATAAATTATAGCGTACGTGTTATTCTGTCACATAAGCTACATTATTGTAAAGTTTCATTAAAATCCATTCAGTAGTTTTTGCGTAAAAGAGTAACAAACATCCACATACATACCCACATATACATCCATACATACAAACTTTCACGTTTATAATATTAGTAGGATTAGAATTTCCAATTTTAATTCTATATACACTGTGTTACACGAAATATTAAGAAAAACCTAAGCCATTCCCTTAGCACAGCCCTAAAACTTCTAACTTTTTGACAGTAGCTCACCATGCACTTTATCTATCCACTCACCAAAAACGAACAATTTTAGAATTATGAAAACCTTTTAGTAAAATTTAGTGTCCCACGACCGGACTATTAAGCGCATCATATTACCTTTGTTACACCGAAAAAACAGGTTTTTGATTTTTCGCAGATATGACCTTTGGCCACTCATGTCTTCATATATTTACAAACAAAAATAAGTGAATATATTAAAAATCTTTGAAAGCAGCTTTCCTTTTTTCTGAAAATACAGTTTGAAAACTTCAATAATTAGGGCACTTTTCCTTCAGCTTTCGTCTTTAATTCCACTCGGTATTATTTTGTACAGCTTCAAAACACTACAAATTGCGGAAATTTGTAGTTGTTGATTTCTTTGATTGCGTATTTTTTTGATAGTTAACTTATAAAGTGTAACTAGTAACTATTCTAAAATATGTGATAAATAGTGTTTAACAAAATGTATGTGTCGTGATAGCCCGAACGCGGCGAACCTGTTTCAAATATATAAGGCCATGTGGCCGTGGTTCGAAACCGGGCGTGTACCAATGAGTTTCGTCTGACTTATGTACATTAACTATCACCGACTCTGTGCCTCGGAGAGCACGTTAAGCAGTCGGTCCTGTTGCTGTCAATAGATGGCTTTGTTACAATCCGTCAACTCGCATTGGAGCGGCGTGGTGGATTTAAGCTCCAAGCCCCCTCAACTTGAGCTGATGGAATGGAATGGAAAATAGTGTTTAAAATTCCAGTCTGTCTATATTCATTTATATAGGTAATTCAGATAAGTTAATATCTTACCCGAGACACACCATAACCATATCTCGAAATAATTTTAAAGTTCCTAAAAAAATAAATGTAGGTACGTACATATTCGTGTCGTGATAGCCCAGAGCGCAACGAACCTGTCTCAAATTTATAAGGCCATGGTTCAAATCCGGGCGTGTACGAATGAGTTTTTCTGACTTAAGTACACAATATCACTCACCGTGCTTCGGAGGGCACGCTAAGCAGTCGGTCCCGGACGCTGTCAATAGATGGCGGTCGTTATAGTTCCCAACCCGCAGTGGAGCAGCGTGGTGGACTTAAGCTCCAAGCCCCCCTCCTCACCCTGGGGGAGGCCTAAGCCCCTGCAGTGGGATAAAAATGGGCTGATGATGATGATGATGATGACATATTCAATAGGTATAAAACTTTTCGTACAATTAAATAGGTACTGTCTAATATTTTATCATAAATAAAACACATTTTAACTATTGCACGTTTATTCAACATTCACCGTAACTACATTTGAATTATTTACATTAATCCTTAATTAATATTAACTGTAATAAGTTGTCACTTCTATAAACTATTACAAACTATATCTACATAACAAAACGTAACTACCTACACAAGAGTGCAACCTTTGGATAAATTCACATTCTTTGGTTTTTAACTTTGGTTTCATACTTCTTTTACAACATGTATATTGCGTAGAAATCATTTTAAATCGTTAACTTTGTTAAAAACGAATACATTTTTACTTTACTTCTATGAAAATAAACGAAAGAAGATTTGAGATAAGTAAATAGCAACTCATATAATTATTTACTTGTAATTATTAAACGGAGTATAATTTTAGCCTATCGAAACAATTTTGTATAAGAACGTTAACAAGTTGTATGTAAATCTGCAAAAATCCACAGATCTTGCAGTCCCCGCAACCATCGGTTTCATTGAAAATGAACCTACTCAAATCCGATTTTCACAGATTATTTTATTTCATTGCCACGATTTAAACTGCAGCCTCTGATATCCTTAAACGGTTTGAACTCGATAATGAAGCATTCGAACGAATACAGGCCGAAAGGCGATGACCGTAATGTTAACAAGTTCCCGATCGTCCATAAAATCTATACTAATATTATAAAGCTGAAGAGTTTGTTTGTTTGTTTGTTTGTTTGTTTGTTTGTTTGTTTGTTTGTTTGTTTGAACGCGCAAATCTCAGGAACTACTGGTTCGAATTGAAAAATTATTTTTTTGTTGGATAGTCCATTTATCGAGGAAGGCTATAGGCTATACTACATCACTCTACGACCAATAGGAGTGGAGCATCAATGACAAATGTTGCAAAAACGGGAAAAATTATTCCTTTTGAGAACTTCCGTCGCGCGCGCTGCGTAAACGGTAAATGTTAAGCAAAAATCATGTATCACGGAATTGTTCCCCTTTAAATGTTCTAACTAAAAGTCTGCGACAGCATATATGTATCTTTTAAGGTTAACTTACTATAACCTTTTTTATGACAATCAAATTTGTTCTAACATAATGTACGATTTGTGAAGATGTTTTTTAAACGTGATATTAATCCTTATCAAATTAAATACGTTAGTTGTCTTTAAGCATTTCATGCATATTATAATTGCCTTTTACACCATACAATTTAAATTAATATCTTAACAGTTTTTATTAAAATTTATGTTTTTTGATTTTTTGACATTTACGTTAAAATTAATGAAACTATAGCGGGAGAAAATAAATTCGCTGTCTGCCTCTGTTCGTTAACTTTTTACTTCCAAACCAATAGACTTTGATACGGTTTTTAGTAATATCTTATTTTCTTATTATCTTATAATCTATTAATCTATATAATAGAAATACTTATTATAAAGCTGAAGAGTTTGTTTGTTTGATAGATAGATAGATAGATTGATTGATTGCGTGATTAATTGATTGATTGATTGCTTGCTTGCTTGCTTGATTGATTGATTGATTGTTTGTTTGTTTGTTGGTTGGTTGGTTCTTTCGTTCGTTCGTTCGTTTGTTTGTTTGTTTGTTTGGATGTGTTAATCTCTGAAACTACCAGTCGGATTTGAAAAATTATTTTTGCCTTTGATAGCCTGATTCTAGCGGAGAGTTATAGGCTATATACATGAAAACGAACTGTCTGTCTATTCGAGGAAATCGGCTTCGGCCAAAACGGCTTAACCGATTTTGATGAAACTTTACACATATAACAGGATGTAATCTTTTGACTACACCCTTTCCTTAAGTGATATACAGAACTTTTTGTATGTCTGTCTGTACGTCCATATGTCTAAACCGATTTAAATGAAACATCAATGAATATGAAAAGAAGGTCGTCAAAACTAACAAATGTTGCTTTTTGTCCGTCTGTCTGTACGTGTATCTGTCTATTTGAGCTAATCTGCAAAACGGCTAAACAGATTTTAAGGAAACTTTGCAGACGGGAAAGAAGGTTGTCAAGATAGTTGACATTAGCTTCTTTTTGTCCGTCTGTTTGTCTGTACGTCTATTCAATTCAATTTTATCTATTCGAGCTAATTTCCAATACGGCTGAACAGATTTTAATGAAACTTTGCAGACGTGAAAGAAGGTTGTCAAGAGTGTCATAAGCTACTTTTTGTGTTTGTCTGTCTGTCTATTTGTCTGTCGTTTGTCCTCACTGATCTAGCAACGTACAGCCGAAAGTACTAAGTCTAGGAAGCTTAAATTTGGAACATAAGTTTATTTTATAACGTGAGCATTAAGTTAAGAAAGGCTTTTTTAGAAATTTCAAACTTAAGGATGGGAATGGAGGGACTTAAATAATGACGTGTTTCAGGGTTTTTAGATTTCCACATTTTAAGAGTGGGAAACGGGAGATGAAAAATTGTATCGGTTTTTTAAAAGGTGGAAGGGGAATGAAGATTGAAAGTTTGAATGGGTGTGACCAAAATTGGTTCCAGCAAAAAGTACGTATAAACCATCTCGAACGTTAATAGTACCTATAACAGGAATTTGTAGTCTACGCAAGCGAAGCTGCGGGCGGTCGCTAGTCTAACATATGATGTCAAATTTCTTGTTCGATTTCCAACCGATATCCAAAATTTTGGTCTCAAACTGTAGCTACCGACGCCCTCTAACCTTTTGTACGACACTTTGAAGTGATCCGACGAATACCCTCTAAAATATAGTAACTTATATCCACAAACACCAGCGATCGACCAAAAAATCTCATCTTTCGGAAATAATTTCTCTTACAATTACCAACCGATTTCCAAAAACTTGGTCACAAACCGTAGCTACATTAATGGCCGAGATACTGTTTTTTTTTAATTTTTGATATCGGTCCCCGTTCTCGAAATAATTTGGATTTAGTAAAAAGAAAAATCCAAAAAAATCCCGATTTTTTTACATTTTCCAATTTTTTTCGAAAACTACCAAATCGATTTCCAAAATTTTGGTGTCATGCGATGCGCAACTAAATTATTGATCTTTTAAGATTTTAAAATCTTAGCTAGACCTCATACCCTCGGAGTTATGGCTAAAAATGCGTCTCCCGTGAAATGGATATGATAGTCATTTTCAATGACAATTTCAATGACAAAACTAAAGGCATCTATTTCATTGAAGCAAATCTACAAAAGAGTCTCATCGTTTAACATCATATGTAGAGACGCCACAAAAATTACGTCCTTTTTGCTGTGATAATCAAAAGTGCAATAACTAGGTCTAAACTACTTTCGAGAAAAATGCAGTAAAAGTTTTATTTAATACACCAAAAACCTGAGCGACTGACCGACTGGTTAGAGACATTAATTGCGGAGCCAAAAGTCGCGGGTTCGATTCGCGCCCGGAACAAATATTTGTATGCATGAACATGTCTATTTATTCCGTGTCTGGGTGTGAAATATTTATAAATGTATACATTATAAAAAATATTTAAGTATATTATGTTAATGGTCTGGAATCCATAGATTACAAGATTTACTTCGTTTGGACTAGAAGGCGCTGTGTGGGATGTCCAAGGTATTATTATCCTAGGTATTAACTATTGTGGTTATGTTTAGAGAAATAATCGAGTTGGCGATAGATAAGTAAAAACTGTCTAAGAAGAAAATATAGAAATGACGACCGCTTAGCCTAGTGGGCAGCGACCCTGCCTGCGAAGCTGGAGGTCCCGGGTTCGAATCCCAGGTCGGGTCTGTATTTATATGATGAATATTAATACTGGCACCGGGTCTTGGTTGTTATATGTATGTGGTGTCTTCGCTTGGTACCCAAAATACAAGCTGATGCTTAGTTTGGGACCTAGACGTTGTTGTGATTGTGTGAGTTATTATTATTATTATTATTATTATTATAGAGTTCGTTTTGCTCATCACGATAATGATATACGTATAAATTTGTTAGACGCGGAAACCGAGTTATTGCATTTTTGACTAGCACGGCAGTTTTTATCTAGACACAATATTCTTTGGTTCCCCAAATAAAATCCTATGTCCTCGTCTGGTCTGTAGGGAAAGTAATCGTGTTTGATTTTACTATTTTAAAATAAAATTCGTTCTAAACAAAAGATATGATTCGAAACTGATCAAAATGAAGTGCATCAAGGGGACAATTGCACTCATTGCTTCCCTCATAAAAGGGCTTGCTTTTATCGCTTTAGTAATACCTACTTCGTACTTTTTGACGTGGATTGTTGGATTCGATGAACGTCCATTCCTTTTAATTTTAATTACATCAGTGCAACTTCAAAATTTTGGTTCAAGCCTTTACTCACTGTGAAGTGCATGACTAACATTAAAATATTTAATAACTAACAAATAGGTACAATACGCGCCACCGATCTGAAAGGCCGCCGGCTGTAGACACTCGCCACAAGAGAAGGCATTTCCCTCTGCTCGGCGAATGTGTACAGCGGCGGCCTTTTAGATCGGTGGCGCGTATTGTAGGTATATACAAAAGTTTTCTTTTTTATATCTTATCAAATTTTAATTTTACTAACCATGCCAACCGTACTTAGTTTCGAACATATTGCAAGAATAAATATCTAAATTAATCAAAATCGTTTGGAATTTATTTTATATAGAGCCTTGTATTCAATTTTCTATTTCGATATTACTAGCCATACTAGAATTACTGTTTTCATTCACATCGACATGATTCATTTTGTTCATTTTCTCCATCAATTTCTCTTTTATACCTTCATTCCCTTCTAGCTTATCATTTCTACAATCGTTTTTATCCATATCACAGGGCATCGACATCAAAGGATGGCCAGGGTAATACATGTACGGTAAATTAATATTCGAATAATTCACATTCAAATGCTGACCGTACAATGATTGTAACACAGCTTGATTGTACGACTCTTGGAGTAATACTTTATATTCGGGTTTTTTATTAAAATCTACTCCGTACACGCCTGCAAAATGCTTCAAAATCGGCGATTCGTTTAATAGATTCGGCGCGAATAGCGGATTCATAGATTTGGGTAGATTTTGAACTTGATATTTGGCTAGATCTGGGATCGGTTGACCATTATTATTAACTAATACTTTAACAGCTACTTTTCTAGCATGATGGTTGGCTGCCGCAGCCGCAGCGGCAGCTAGCATTCCGTTTTCTTGCATTTGTAGTTGCTTCCTTTTCGTCTTGTATCTACGGTTTTGAAACCAGATTTTCACTTGAGTTTCAGTCAGTTTTAAGCTAACGGCCAAGTCTGCTCGCTCTGGCCCCGACAGATATCTTTGTTGGCTGAATCTCCTTTCCAGTTCGTATACTTGTGCGTGTGAAAAGGCGGCTCTGGATCGTTTCTTTCTAGCGTTATTTTGAGTGAAATCTGTTATAGACGAGCTGTTGTACGTAGGAGAGCGTAACATTCTGTTATTAGGCGAAGTACACTTTCTGGAAGGCTCGTAAGGTAGCGAAAACGGTTTATAGGTTATGTCCGAGTTGGGTGACGAAGTTACGCCACGTCTTGGCGATCCAGTGTTCGATGAATCGTAGTCATCTGTAACAAGAGAAACGAGTGATTTATTTGAAAGTCACTCATTAGAATTATTCGATGATATATCAGGGGTGATTTCAAAACTGCGGAGCCAAGGGTCGCGGATTCGATTCCCGCGCGGGACAAACATTTGTGTGCATAAACATATCTATTTGTTCCGTGTCTGGGTGCAAAAGTAATTATATATTTGACGACCGCTTAGCCTAGTGGGCAGCGACCCTGCCTGCGAAGCTGGAGGTCCCGGGTTCGAATCCCAGGTCGGGTCAGTATTTATATGATGAATATTAATACTGGCACCGGGTCTTGGTTGTTAGGTATATGTATGTGGTGTCTTCGCTTGGTACCCAAAATACAAGCAAATGCTTAGTTTGGGACCTAGACGTTGTTGTGATTGTATGTGTTATTATATAAAAAAAGTTAATATTTTTATTGCAGACTAATAATCCCGCCCCGCACCCAACCCGACCCTACCCGCAGTGGAGCAGCGTGGTGGATTTAAGCTCCAAGCCCCCTTCCTCACACTGGGGGAGGCCTAAGCCCCTGCAGTGGGGTAAAAATGGGCTGATGAAGTGAAGTGAAGAAGACTAATAATGTTCATAGTATTTTTTTAATATTTAAGTATCAGTTAATTACTACGTACCCGTAACACAAGTATAATACATGCTTACTTTGAAACTAGATGGTGCTGTTATTATTATTTATCGATCGCTTATCACAGCCCATCTCAATACGTAGTCCATAATGCTTTGTACCTATTATTTATAAGTGCGCATAATCTACTTCACTAGCCCTTTCGTTTATGTATAAAGTATTGAATGACACCAATAACGGGCCATTTATGAAACATCATCCGAAACTAATGTACCTACTCACTAAAATTACCACAAACAATTTTGATTGGACATTCTAATGCAAATCTACCCAGAAGTTTTTTTTCTGATTATTAAATAATTTCGTTTAGAAATACGAGGTCATGGAAAAAGCTTTCTTGGAATTAAAAAAACATTACGATTAGAGCAATTTTTTATTTAAGTTTTGTCTATAAAATTATGCAATGCAGGTTTTATCTTATAGGATATCTACGGCACATACCAACTGCATATGTGTTTTTTAATTTTATGATTTGTTCTCTTAAAGGCATAAAGTTGTTGAGTCGAGTGGCAGTAGTGTGTTGACCAAGAAAGTCAAATCTAAATCAAGAGAAAATAATTTTTTTGCATTTGCTACTTTGACAGCTTTGATTGTCAAAGTGACGAACAGATTTTACTATATGTAGTTGATTATAAATTAAAAAAAATAAATAAATTCAATTAGATTATTAAGAATTTCATGTATATAGGTATGAGTTCGGGCGCTGTCAATAGATGGCCGTCGTTACAATCGTCAATCCGCAGTGGAGCAGCGTGGTGGATTTAAGCTTCAAGCCCTCCCCTCCTCACCCTGGGGGAGGCCTAAGCCCCTGCAGTGGGCTGAAAATGGGCTGATGAAGAAGGTATGAGTACCTACACGCTGTAGCTTTCATCTACGATTAAATTTAAAGAGGTAGGTGGAATATCGATTAACAAGTATAAAAAATAGATTAAATAAATTAATACCTATTTAAAAAATGTCTATATATTGTTTTCTAGAATAACGACCGGTCTACGAGTATATTGTTTTCGTATTTTGGAACAAAACTTCCAACCATGTTTTTCCTAAATTATTGTGCCGATCCCTGCCGCGCACCAATTGCCATTCACCGTACGAATACGATATAGATCATGAAGTCATTTAAAAAAATTAAAAAAAAAAAATAAATGTAATTATACCAAATGTTTGTTATAATTCGCCGTTATAGATGGTATAAAACATATATAAAATTGCATATTGATATAAATAGATATCATTCTAACTCAACTATAGTATTATAGTTCTCTCATAGTATTGTATTCGAAATCATTAAGCTCCATCCACACTGATAGTGAACTGTATAAATTAACGCCTTGGCACACGCCAACCCTATATAAAGCTGCGGCCACAATGGATCCATTACGCAAATTGTCGTTCAAGTCATTAGCGCCACTGAAAAGATCTATCGCGTCGCTTCCGTCTGTCTCTAACTTTATTTTTGCGTGCGAAGCTTCTAATGACTCGAGTTTATAAATATTGAGGTTATGATAGACAATTACGTCTAAGATATAAATATAATTTAGTTTGTATTAAGTTATAATGATGGATTTACTAAACTGCAGCCACTGCAATTCGTGATTCGAAGTACGTAAATAAGTTGAAAAATTAGAGATGATTTCAAGAAAATTAAAAAAAAAATTGTCTAACATATAGCCGGATCTTTGGATAATCTAATTATCATGTTTTTTGATTCCCCATGAAAACTTTTTAACGATGTTTTTTCTTCGTAAAGAGCGCGTCGTCATCGACAAAATAATAATAAATAAGAAAGATAAAAATAAATAAAAAAATAAAATAAAATAATACATGGGTCTTCCCACACAGCGCCATCTAGTCCCAAAGTAAGCAAGTATTATGCTTGTGTTATGGGTTACTAGACAACGAATATACATACTTAAATATTCTTTACAATATATACATATATATAAATATTTTTGCGAATACACCACATACATATAACAACCAAGACCCGGTACCAGTGTCAATATTCATCATACAAATACTGATCCGACCTGGGATTCGAACCCGGGACCTCCAGCTTCGTAGGCAGGGTCGCTACCCACTAGGCTAAGCGGTCGTCAAATGTATCATACGCAATTTCATCCCCTAGAGTAAAAGAAACTGATGACTATACTTTTTCAATTTCGGGAAAATACCGATTATTACTGGAGATACAACAAATCAATGTTTGTGTGTTTGCGACCCACTCGTGACGTCACTCGTGACGTACAAATATCCACGTTAGCACATAATAATGCAACCGAGTGACGTCATAGCACGATTTATTTGAAAAATTTGTATCTTCGGCATTTTTGTAGACGTCAATATAGTTTTTCCACTGATTAGTTTTTCTTAATAAATATAACATATTTCTATAAAAAACAAAATGACAAAACTCGCTCATTATTGAAGTGAATGTTTCTGCAGCTACATACAGAACTTATAAATAGGGGTGAAACTAATGTGACGCTTTATCGTCGGTCGGTCGGTCAGTACTTAGCGGGATGTCGATAGACTTCAATCGTATTTGCAGCTTATATTTCACCGGGTATTTTGTAAACGCCTTTAGTTTGTAATAATTGTAGCGAAATTGCAAATTGTCAAACGAAAATGCCAAAAGTTTATCTAGAGACTTTAGATTTTTTTAGGGTTTCACACCTTTTTTAAAATTTAAATTATAATCGAATTTAAAAAAAAAAAAACTAAAATTACCTACAAATTAAAAATACTATCCAATTTTTTTCTCAATTTAAATTACTAAATGTTTGGTTCTAGGTGATTTATTAAATAATACACTAAATGAAAATCTAAATATTGATAAACGAAAAATTTTTAAAGAGGGAGTTCAGGGTACCAAGGATGCTTGCCGCGTTGCCACGCTGTATTGCGATACTGATCCTCTGAACAAGGTATTCCTTGCTCAAAGAATCCCCTGTCAACAGACGTAGTGCGACACCTAAATAGTGAGCAATTAATTTGACATCTTTTATTAAAATTAAGTTTATTATTAATGAAGTACGTTAGACCTTTTAGCACCAAGTTACGATATTAAATTTCAACTATTCTTAATGTTAACAAAAGCAAAAAACTTAGGAAAAATTGTAAGAAATTATAATATCTGTAACATCAAACACACGGCCATCTAGTTCCTAACTAGGCCAAGCTAGTATTATGGGTATCTACTAGACAGTTGCTATATATGCCTACTAAGATATAAAGCTAAATATTTTTTTAATAATTCACACAAAATTAAAGGTATTTTGCAATAGAAGAAGAGAAATGACATAGAAATTGAGGAAACAAAAGTGGTATGACACTAAATTAAAAAAAAGCTTTGTTAATGCGTAAGAACATATTTTTGATTTAATTTTCTTATCTGTTCATATTTATCTATTTATTAATACAAAAAAAAAAAAAAAACTCTATTTCGAATTATGGCCTCCAGTAATTACCAAATTGAAAACTACAATAGTGCTTTTAGTGTTGTAACTTTGAGGGCTTGTGTCACTTAACATAATGACGGTGTACGTAAGTGGCGATGTCGCGACCAAGCACGAGGTGTGGACGCACCCTTATTTCGGGCTTAGTAATTGTTCCTTACGCGACGAACGAATGAGATCAATTTGAATGATTCCATTGTGATTGGTTTTATTGTTTAATTTTGATGGTACAGTGGACATCCTATTATGTTATGTCTGCGTCATTCTGGTTTCATTAGTATTGCAGAGATTGCGGGGCGGAAATAAATCGTCGGTGTGGGTTCGGACCATATAGGTGTACACAGAATTGCTAAAAGCTAAACCCTTACCAATATTATAAACGCAAAGTTTGTATGTATGGATGTTTGTTACTCTTTCACGGAAAAACTACTGAATGAATTTTAATGAAACTTTACAATAATATAGCTCATACACCAGAATAGCACATAGGCTATAATTTATAAAGATGCTAACTTGTTGCCCACGGCTCCGCTCACGTGGACTACACAGTTGTACCAAGACCGTTATAATTTTTGAATAGACTCCGTTTATAAGCTGACATAGGCTACTTTTTTTTCCGTAAAAAGAGGTCCCGGTTCAACCGTGTAGTCCACGCAAGCAGAGCCGCGGGCGTAAAGCTAGCGCTGAATGAATCTGTAGTTAAACTTACAAATAGTTTTAGTCATATAAGGTATGAATTTCGTTTTGAAGCGCCATCCCTATAATGAAGCTTAAGCGTAAAATAATTTTGTATGAAAACACGTGTTGCCAATGTTCAAGAGAAGAGGATGATGACGTACCTATGCGTTTAAATGTCGTTTGACCTTACTGAACTTATTTTGTCCTTATAATAGCTTGAGATATAATAAGTGTGTGCTAATCTTCTCCGTGCTTCGGAGTCCCACGTTAAAGCTGTCGGGCCTGGGTACCATCAACAGATGGCAGTCGTTAAAATCCACCAATCCGCACTGGAGCAGCGTAGTGGATTAAGCTCCAAGTCCCCCACCTGAGGCCTAAGCCCCTGCAGTGGGGCATAGTGCGGAATGTAAAGTTCAATTTTTTTATATAACGTCACATCACAACACGTGCATCACAAGACTCCACATACATATAACAACCATGACCCGGTACCAGTAACATTCATCATATAAATACTGACCCGTCCTGGGATTCCAACCCGGGACCTCCAGCTTCATAGACAGGGTCGCTATCCACTACGCTAAGCGGTCATCATGGTCTTAATGGGCTGGTGGAATGGAATGCATGGTGCTAATCGTGCTAATCTTATGGTAGGTATTAGATAGCATTCATAATCAGAATGGAACGTCACATGGTTTGAAAGGATCGAAAACCTAAACAAAATGTCAGACTCATTGATAAGACATATCTTACGTGATTATCATTGTTTTAAACAAACATTTTGTTAAATTACGATGAAAGATAATTTCGGAATCTTTGTTTTCTTTGGCAGTACGAATTTTACATGTGGGTTACATAAAATTTCACTTCACAGCGAATATGTTTAAACGCCATCTGATGTATACCTATATACACGTATTTCATAAAAGTACGAATTGACTAGAAGCCCTCTTCTGTGTTTACCCTCTAACCACTCATACTCTAGCTAGCTGGTGCAAGATGGCGAGTTTTAGTCCGATTTTTAGTTCGCAAGGTCCTCGTGCGCCGTTCTTCACCCCCGAGAAATCGCCGCGCGACGCATTTCAACCCCGCAAAATTGCGTAATGTCACTTCGATACTGGTGAACTGACACTTATGACTGTATTAAAACGATTAAAACTTACTTGGTCCGTGTGTATATTTATTCCTCATATTTTAGGTGTCAGAACGTGATAGTATTTAAGTTTGTATTGTAAATTATTTTTAATTTTTTATAAAATGTTCGATTGTTTGCATGTCTAGATATACCTACCCACGCGATACAATGACAAGAAAAATACCTATTTGCTTTTAAATGCTACTGGATGTCAAGTAGCATATGAACTACTGCACGGCCAATATACTCTCGCTGTGCAGTACTGATCGGGCACCTATACTAACCGTCTCTGTGTGCGTTGGTTACGCCTAACTGAACAGTGAGGTGATATTTCTATCTATCTACGTTTCTGACGCTGAATTTCTATCTGGACATGTATGTGATCGGAGTGTGTAGTTATAGTTTGTATAATTTTATGTATAAGATATTTATTTTCGGGATCGGCAGAATATCAGCGAAGGCCATGTTAGCCAGCGGCTGACCATCATTAGGCTGAGTCGATTCCGTTTGCCACCAATTTTGTAAGCTTCGTAAAGAATAAGCTTTTTTAAGAATTTCTGTAACTGCTTTTTTGGTTTTTGGCAATAAACGATTTTATTATTATTATATCTCTATGAACATCCATGGTGCTAATAAACGTATCGATCTAGTTCACGAGGGCTATCAATCAGTGTTTGGTGTAAAGCCGAAATAACATCAATGTATAGACCAAGCTAGAGTAGCCAGTTAATTCTCTCCATTATGAGTACCGTACAACGTCACTCACAAACAATTATGAAGGCGCATATTGAAACCAAACTACAGAATACCTAGACTTAAAAACTCATAAAAAAGACACCCAACATTTACAGGTATGGGAAATCTGGAATTTCCACAATGCAGACTGAGTGCTTATCTTACCCACTACACGCGAAAGCCATCGAATGTGTCAAGATATAGCAAACTTTTTCGGACGATTTCTTATGCCACATTTCTTGTTTTTTAGACCACAAATATCAGCATAGGTTACATATGTAATGTGTGTAGGTATGACCGTCTAACAATTTTACGATTGATAAACTATCGTATAAAGATATGTTTGTTTGCTACTTCTTTACGCTTTATAGACTGAAAGAATAGGCTATTGCTTAAAGGTTTTATAATAAAACTTGGGACGTCCCACACAGCGCAATTTAGTACCAATGTAAACGAGTATTATGCTTGTATTATGGGGTACTAAAAAACCGGTAAACATACTTAAATATTATTTGTTTTTATATTATATACATACATATACTTTATACATGCAGACACGGAACAAATAGGCAGATATGTTCATACACACAAACATTTGTCCCGGGCGGGAATCAAATTCTTGGCTGCGCAGTTAGGGGTCTCTAACCACTCGATCAGTCAGCCAGTCAAATATTACATTATTATCATAATTTTTGGTCTATTAAACAGATTACTTTCTTTAGATTATAATTAATTAAGCCTTTCTAGTGTTAAAATAGGTACCTGGTATTATGATTTAAAACCAACTGTTAATAAATTCGCCTGAAAAATATTTAACTTATAAAAAAGTAAAAAGTATAGTTCTTTTGTAGTCAATAAGTCAAATATAATATAACTAAGCGGTAAATTGTATAATTTAAAGTGTCTGATGCATAAGAAAAGCTAGGTACTTAATGCAAAGTAATTTTTAAATAAATTTAGGTATTTTTTTAATTTACTCATGAAAATTAAAACTAAATAACACAATAAACGTAATGATTGTTTATACACCTAGTGCATAAATTGCCAAATGAAGGTTAGGAAAAATAACATTAAATGGACTTAATTTTTTTTTATGCGTTATAACTTTAAAAAAATGAATGAAATCAATAAATATAGCTTTGTATTTTAGTTTAAAGTTAGATACAATTTCAATAGCATAGGAACTTTTAAGAAATGATTTATAAATACTGGAGTATGTATAACAAAAACCGTGTGAATTTGTATGCTAACTACCTACTTTAAGAAAAGAAATCTATCTGATCTATTAACCTACCTACTTTTTGAAACATGGTCATGACTTTAATACAAATTAATAAATATTAGTCAAGTAATAAATAACAAATGGCGATGATTCGAAAGAGGTGCATGAGTATGTAAGGCTTAACTCATGTGTATAGGTACAATATGCATTGGAAAATTAAATTAAAATATATCACTTACCCGAAAGTTCTGTGACAGGATAAGAATTTTTCCGCGACATATCTAACACACCGTCTTCTCCATAATCCCGAAAACCATTAAACTCGTCATAATACTTTAAACCCTTCCCCACGTCTTTTTTAGGTATATTATCGTACACAACCGAATTCTTATTCGAATAATTCATTTTCGCGCCAAAACTGGTAGTCTCTTTATTGCCATCGAGATCGCACTTCTCGTTCTCCTTTGTCAAAATGTCGTTTATCGAAAACGGAGTATTTAAATTCGTTTTCTCACAATCGTGGAGTTCTTTGAAATTTTTCATTTTCGATTCCATTGTGAATTTTTCACATACGGGCCACGGTGACCTTTTTAACGCTGACGGCCTACCGCAAATGCGTTTGTCGAGCGAATAAACTTTACGCGCCCGTTTTAGTTCTGTTGAGCTTGAGAGCGAGACGGGGATCCATCGAGTGTCCTATTGCCGACGCGTTAGAAAGAAATAAAAATATTTTCGTGAGACGTTTATAAAAAAGTTCGTGAGTGTCCTGGAGTTTTTCTTGAAGATGTTTAGATGAACGCCATTTGATCACTTAGGGCGTTTACGAATTGTAATGTTGTAGTGTATTGGCTTTAAT
The DNA here is from genome assembly GCA_949709985.1 of Luffia ferchaultella. Lineage (NCBI taxonomy): Eukaryota > Metazoa > Arthropoda > Insecta > Lepidoptera > Psychidae > Luffia > Luffia ferchaultella. Next base: position 7,554,983 of record OX453263.1, read on the forward strand.
AAATTTCAGTTTTGTTAATTATTACTTTACTACCTATTCTGTCAGCATTTTCCAACCATTATTTAGCAAAGTGAGTTTGCATCTGATTTTTAAATCAAAGTGATGAAAGGTTATATTAGTTAAAGTCATGTCGTTATATATAGTTAAGGTGCCAGCTCGATGTGGATGACTATAAGTACCTACCAGTTTCGCAACCCATTTAAAATATTTTTTTTATGACCTTCTTTTTATGAAATGAACCCATTTCCACTTTTATTCGAGGTGTCACTAAATGCGTTTAATGATCACAGTGGTTCAGTTTAGTGTTTCAGATAATTCGTAGCGTTGATATGATGCAGTTGCATGTGACGAAAAGGAAAATCTTAAAATTTAATAAAATCAACAATAAATAAATAAATTGTTATAAATTATTTAATTTATAACAATTTTTTTTTAAAAGTACCGAAGTGTTTAGACCTTATTAATATTTATTATTATTAGTACGTAATTTTTTATTTAATTTTATTGCAAATTGTATTGTTTGCGGCATCTATTGTATTAATCTATTGTATTTATGTATTATATGTAATTAAATTATATGTAATTAATATAATTTAATTGTGGAAACTGTTTTGTGTAGGTTCTATATATATATGTGTGTTTTATTTCATGTTCTATTATATCACTGTTTGTTTCCTGAATAAATAAATAAATAAACAAACGAAAAAACCCGACTGCAAAACCACTTAACTGAAAAGAAAAATGTTATTAACTTAAAAGAGGAAAACAGGCTAAATTCTATAGAATTTGGTTTAAACAATGTAGAATGCAACAATAATTGTTATATATAGGCATTGCAGGCGGCGATAAACAAAAACTACAAAATACACTTGGTATAAAAATTTATATTTTCACATAAAAACCTCAACCGAATTTATTTTGGTTATTGATTTTTTTGTCCGCGCTTGCAATACCATATACCATTCATGTGATATTTAAATGATAGTATAATATATTATCTGTTTCAAATAGGTAGGTATCGTACAAAAAAAAATCCATGGTCCAATTTACGTTGTTCAAACTTAAATCTATTTAAAATAGCTTGTTTCTTTCTTTTCAGATAAGTGGTTTTGTAGTCTGGTTTTTTTTTGTTTGTTTTAAATAATTTAGGAAGTGTATTTAAAAAATTTTAATTTTATGAATTGGCACGCGTTTACTTCAGTTATTTTGTGCATTAAACAGTGTTTTTTTAGTTCATGTCAAAATAGTAGGATGAAAGTAATATAATATACAGACACTGCATGTTATGTATGTATCTACATAACGGCTTTTTTTATGTATTCTTTTTTTGCCATTATATTATTACGAGTCTGGTATATAATAAAGACATTAATATCTATGTTAATATCAAAGTTGTTCCTGTCTTACTTTTTTTTTAAATTCATACTGTCATCTCAAGTAACATTATGTTACAGCTTATATTGGGTAAGTATAACTAAATGGGTAAGGGTAAACCTACATGAGACTTTATTTCAATAAGTAACCTGTGTTTTTTACGACCTTATCATTAAAATACTTTAGGTCTACTTGACTGACCGATTGGCCGAGAGGTTAGAGATCCTAACTGTGGAGCTAAGGGTTGGATTCCCGCCCGGGACAAATAATTGTGTGCATGAACATGTTTATTTCGTTCCGGGTCTGAAGTGTGAAATATTTATATATGTATATATTATTAAATAAAATAATATTTAAAAATGTATATGACTTTTCTAGTAACCCATAACACAAGCATAACACTTGCTTACTTTGGGACTAGATGGCGTTGTGTGGAATGTCACATGTATTATTATTATATTTTATTATTGCATTATTCTCATATTTAATTATAACTTACCTAACTTTACTGTATCCTTAAAACAATCAATTTATTTAAACATATCGTACAGTCAGGTTTTTTTTTTCAGTTCACAAAGATATGAAGCCATTTCACGTCAACACAACAATCCGCCCACGGTAAACACACCTAACTACCTTAAATCGTGTCACTAATCGTAAGTGCTTGACAAGTGGCTAGCTATCTTTTTCTAACTTTAACAACACACGACAAAATCTGTATCTAGCATCTCTTTTACGCACCTAAACTCATTTAGGCTCAACCAATCATAGAGCAGAAGTTCTTTATGACGGCCAATAAACGTTTAGAGTGGGTGAAACTGTCTGTGAACATAAATTAAAAGGTGACATTTTCAGTTTTTCTTGAAGTAAAAATTTTGAAATGCTTAAAATAAATTCTGTTTCAACCATATTTCCTAATTTTTAGTTATAAATCAAGCATCTCTTATATACGTCAATAAAGTTTATGTAAAACAATATAATTTATTAAATATTTGAAAAAATTATGATTAAAATGTATTAAAATTTATTAGTATGTTGAATAATATTAAAATCATGTACTTACTGGATTTTTTGGTAGCTAATAATTATATTTCTCTGGTGCTATATAGGCATAGAGTTAATAGATTTGACAGCAGCGTTTGGTTTTAATAGAGTTATAAATGTCAATTCACAGTATCGAAGTGATATTACGCAATTTTGCGGGGTAGAAAACTGACACGCGAGGATTTCAGGGAATGCAGACCGGCGCGCGGGACCCTGCGCACTGACACTCGAACTAAAACTCGTCATCTTGCACCAGCTAGCAGCTAGCTAGAGTATAAGAGTGGTTAGACGGTAAACGAGGGCTGCTACAAGAATTGGGCTAGTCTATAGATGATAACCTCTAAGTTGATGAGTGCCCGACATGCAGTTGGCCGGTTTGTTTCATATGGCTGACCGATGGGCCAAGTGGTTAGAGGCCCTAATTGCGGAGCCAAGGGTTTGATTCCCGCCCAGGAATCAAATCCCGCCCGTGTGTGTATTTCCATTTGTTCCGCGTCTGGTTGTGAAATATCTATCGTATTTCTCATATTATTTATAATAATAAATAATATTTAAGTATATATATTAGTGGTCTGGTATCCATAATACAAGCTTTACTTAGTTTGGGACTAGTTGGCTCTGTGTGGGATGTCCCAGGTATTATTATTATATTATCTATTATAACTACCTATGATTTCATCGAATTACCAGTTATCGAAACTATACACGATACTATTTACTAGGTATACTACTATATACTACGATAGTATACCGGATGTCCGGCTAAACGTAGTCCAAACTTATAGAGCATGTTGAACCGAACTAAACAAAAAGTTTCAAGTGAGCAGTTGGATCATACTAATGGTTACTAAGAAAAACAAGTTCAAAGTTAAACTAGTTTCAACCGAACATCCCTTATACCTATATGTACTGCGTGTTCGGATGAACGCAGTCCAAGCTTATAGAGTGTGTAGACTTTACCGAACTAAACTTCACTTCACTTCATCAGCCCATTTTTACCCCACTGCAGGGGCTTAGGCTTCTCCCAGGGTGAGAGGGGGGCTTGGAGCTTAAATCCACCACGCTGCTCCACTGCGGGTTTGGGGACTGTAACGTCCGCCATCTATTGACTAATCTATTAACTAAACAAAAATGTAAAAAAAAATGTAAATTACATGTTAAAAAAAAAAAGATTCTCGGTAACCATTAGTTTGCGGTATCTGCTTATTTGAAACTTTTTATTTAGGTCGGTAAGCTCTACACGCTCTTTATGTATATAACACCAGGTAGGTATATTACGGAAAATAAATACATTTGTTTCATCATCATCATCATTAGCCCATTTTTACCCCACTGCAGGGGCTTAGGCCTCCCCCAGGGTGAGTAGGGGGGCTTGGAGCTTAAGTCCACCACGCTGCTCCACTGCGGGTTGGGAACTGTAACGACCGCCATCTATTGACAGCGTCCGGGACCGACTGCTTAACGTGCCCTCCGAAGCACGGTGTTAGTGATATTGTGCACTTAAGTCAGAAAACTCATTGGTACACGCCCGGATTCGAACCATGGCCCGGTGGGGCCTTATAAACTTGAGACAGGTTCGTTGCGCTCTGGGCTATCACGACACTTTGTCGTCTATTTGTTTGTCATAATGATATTATTCTATAACATTAATAAGCCATGAAACTGGTTATTGTTTTCATTTATTATATATATTTATAAAAGTTTCATATTTCATACTTACAGCGATCGCTTGAGAGGATATTGATTACACTCAAGTGGATAAAACGTAGAGTTAATAAATTAATAACCGGGCGCTTTATTTCAGAAATGGGTAATATATTAAAACTTCTGTTGATATTTTATCTATACTTTGATTTAAGTGAAAAATTTAATACTTAGAGATTTTTGAAAACACAAAAGTTAGTATGCTAATTGTGGTATTTTAATTTTAGTTGATTGAAACAAATAAATGTATAGTATATATATTTGTAACGTTTTTTTCTTCCTAAACAAATGGTGATTATATATACAAATAATACTTACTATTTACTTACATTCCAATATTCCAAGAAATGTCTCGGCTGAACTCGCGGTGCCCGAAGTAAGTGTCAATTGTAGCGACCTCCAGTCCTTGATGACCTTATCTCAGGGTATAGGGTTCGTGAGCTGACTGGGAACGGTCGCGTACAATCCAACCAAACTGTTATATCATTACTAAGTCCTCTAAGGATGTTCCTTGGGTTCATTGAAATTAAACAACGGAAGTATATACAACTAAAGACTATATATATTACAATGATCACACACATAGATAAAACAAAGGTTATGATATACTAGAAACTATCGTATATAGATTGTAAATTCAGCAAATACAAAAAATATAATGAGAACAGAGTTGTTCTAAGAAATTTATAAAAAATTAAATTTAACTTTCATAGCCAGACTACTTGGCATAAGAAATCAAATTAGACTCTACTACAAGGTCTGTCGTACAAGGTACAGTGTCGTGATAGCCCAGAGCGCAACGAACCTGTCTTAAATTTATAAGGCCCCACAGGGCCATGGTTGGAATCCGGGCGTGTACCAATGAGTTTTTCTGACTTAAGTACACAATATCACTGACACCGTGCTTCGGAGGGCACGTTAAGCAATCGGTCCCGGATGCTGTCAATAGATGGCGGTCGTTACAGTTCCCAACCCGCAGTGGAGCAGCTTGGTGGACTTAAGCTCCAAGCCCCCCTCCTCTTCCTGGGGGAGGTCTAAGCCCCTGCAGTGGGGTAAAAATAGGCTGATGATGATGATGAACTTTTAACATAAAATGACACCGTCATAACTTTGTTGAAATCAATAAATTATTTATAAAACTCAGTTCGCACTTGACGTATTGCTCTTAAATTGTCTTTGACTCAGTATTGCTTTACATTACATGCATATTGAACTATCTTTACATCTTCAGAACAAGAAACTTTAACAATTAACAAAATGGGTTTAGCTCATACAAAATAAATAATATATTTCAAAATAAAGCTCGCATTTAACTTTAAACCATATACCCCTTGTCGGCGTTAAGAATGTAACATACTTCGTAATACCTCGAGAGAGATGTGACCTCTATTAGTTAGTGCTTAAGTACCTTTGTCGTATAAAATGTTCGAAATGGAAAGTCCTAGATTCATTCTTATTGAAAGTAAATTCCCTAAAGGATTCAAACGCTGTCTTCTCATTGGTCGAACCACGGAATTGCCCGACGATTTCCAGTAGTAGTACTTAATAATTCACAAACAATCGCGTGTTCAAGGTTAACTGCGCCTTATAAATTTGAGACAGGTTCGTTGCGCTCTGGGCTATCACGACATGTTAAAAGTTACGGAACCATAAAACTGAATATGGTATTTTATACGAAAATACGTACCACTACAATATGTACCAATAAAGTTATCGGTAATAACTTAGGTATCTGAAATCTTTTACATATTTTATGCACAGCACTACGGAAACATTTCAGTTTACGCATCGCACACTCTGGAGCTGGTAGTGTGAAATTTTTTATTTTTGGTAACACGATTGCCAATTTCCGCGGCGACAAAACGTGACGCCCCGCTATCATGAGACTTTGACTCTCATCGAACTTATGCTTTTCTCATAGGGCGCACAGCGCGCGAAAACGGCTTTCATACCCCTACAGTAATAGCAGAGAACTATTAAATACCTGGTAATAGTGAACAAAACTAATTCAATAATAAATAGACTTTATAAAAATTACAAACAAAAAAACTTAGGATTAAAGTTATTTCTATTTTTAACTAAACATTTGAAATACTTTCAGCTGAATTGTGAGTACCAATGCATTAAAAAATGTTAGATATAAATGCTTTTAACACATTATTAAAACTGAGTTATTTCTTTTTCTTTATTAAAGACAATATATATATACTAACATTTCGTTTTGTTCAAAAAATGCAAACAGATATAGATATTTTCTTCATTTTATAATTTTACGTCTAAAACTTTCCAGGTCTATGTCTGGGTTAAGTGGTAAACGCAAGTGGTCATAAGCGGTTTTAACCGATCTGAACACTTTGTTGATATTTGAACATAAGTATTATGAGCACTGACATCGTATAATAATGTGGTCTAGTCTAGTTTGAAGACATGTATGTAAATAACACTGCCCGAACCTTAAAAGGCCAAATAAATTGTTGTATAAATCGTGTAAAAAAAGTTTTATTATATTTTAGCAGAATTTAAAAAAAAAAAATCTTTTAAAATACTAGTTTTTGCCTATGAAAGTAAATTAACGCTATATTTTTTCATATTCATACTTTCCTGATCCTAAAAAATGCATTATTTTATCTCGGTGATTTTATCCAATTGTACATAGTAAAAAAGTTTTATAGTGAAGTTAGAGAAATATCAACGGAAATTAAAAAAATTAAAAAATTAAAATGTGTGTAGGCATATCTAACAATTATCTTTGAAACATAGATCGCTTAATTGTCAAGATAGAGCGTTTCATATTAAAATCGATCGAAAACCCATAATTACAGTTTCAGAGATTAGACAGACCATACGTCATATACCAGTTTTAAACATTTTGTTAAATACATATGAAAGGTATATTTCAGTATCTTTATTTGATTTTCCAGTACGAATTTAACATGAGTATCACACAAAAGTTTACTTCATAGTATGCCAAATATCAAGTGGAGTATATTTTTATGCTCACATTTTTATGGCGTCGATGCGGTATCTGTAGGTACTGATTGACCTATAGCTTCCATATTTAAATTATAATACCAATTTATCGATCATCAACAGGCAAGTGGGCTTGGACTTTCTATGAATTTGCCAGATATTTAAGTAAATTCATCTGACTTTGAAATTGTACCTGTGACGTCGTCTGGACAGTTGAGCTTATTCCGTTGCTCTCCACAGTAAAAAGAAAAAAGTATATTAAAATATTAAGTCAGTCACTATATTAAATGAAACTTTAATCCTCACGAGTCAATCAAAATATTAAGATCTTATTTAGTCGTATATAAAGAAAACAATAAACATTCATTCTAAACATCCAGATGAAGTCATTTAGAGGCGTCACATTAAACAAGTTTTGGAAAAAAATAAACTAAAAAAATTGTTGACATATGTAAGCCAAAATTTTTTTTTAGCTTTCATTTTCACACACACAATACATATATAGGTATAAATAAATGATATTATTTTACAATATTTGAATCAGTTGCTTAAGAAATTACACATGTCCATAACCCCCAACTTTACAGGAGAAACAAAAAACTTTCTAAAATGAAAACTAAGTGAAATATTTTCAGTTTTATTAAATTTAAAGATTTATAGGTTGAATTCGGATACTAACTTAGTATAATTGTTTTTAAAAGTTATGATATTATTGTCAAAACAACATTTTAATTTCATGGATTTGTGATATTATTAAAACAAACATGGATATGTGGTGTTTATTAATTAAGCTACATGATATGTTGTGTTACTAAAACACATTAAGCATTTTTGACTTTAACTTAGACAATATATTACTTGAAATGAGATCATAATATATGACTGAAGGATGGTGAAAAACAAAAAAATCATAAATATTGGTCAATTCATTTTCAAAAAAATCAATTATAATTCTTCGGGCTCTTCATCTGCCGTTGATGTTGGCCAATTACATATTTCACTGTAAAATGATATAATTTTTACTTCACTGGGTATGTATGGATGCAGTTGTTTTACATCTTCAATTTTTTTTATGTTAATGGCACGATTCCATCTGGATATAAAAGTTGTGTGGAAAGGGTTGGCCCTACATTTTTAGTTTTAAATTTAAATGTAAAATCTGTGACGTCATCAATGAATTCTTTGGCTATAACAAAATGGAACTGGCATAGAAACTATTTTGAGATATTTTGTTATTTGAAAAGTGACTTTTTTCACCTTGGAGACATTCTTACCAAATGAACACAAATATAATGTGCTTCGTTAGTAAATTTTTGGGCATCATTCTTGAAAATTTATGATCTGTTTGGCCTCAGGAAGAACACTAGTAAATTTATTTGTGGTACTAGATGTTACAATTAATTCTGCATATTGTTTTACAGTGTAGACTCGATCAGACTTTTTGATTTTGCGTTTTATAACACTAAAGTCTCTGTCACTAACTAAAAAAGAGTGACCTCTTATAGGAAAATGTAATTCAATTTTATCAAAGCGTTTTTGTTCCACATAGGGAAGCAATATTCTTAGGAATGTATTATTCCTATTTTGCCCTGAGCACGAGTCGGCAAAAATGTGTAATTCATTGACGACGCAAGCCTAGTTAACCATAGATTTAGAGATGAATATTGCTGTTTTTTACCTGCGCATGTCTACATGTAGATGGACTTGTGGGCATTCTAAAATGAAAGTAGATGAGATGTGGTCTTACTAAAAAAAACGCGATTTCAGCTGTGGTCGTAACTTTATGAATTGCTTGGACATATGGGATTTTTCGCAAACGCATTGATTCACACTAAAATAACAAAATGGCGTTAAAATCGTATATTATAAAAATTGGCGCTTGTGGTATTTCTAAAACAACTGATTCATTTAAGACAATAATGCTTAATTTAATTTTTGAATTTTAATGGCGTTACAAAATATATATATCCTTTATCATTGTAGATTTTACACGACCGCGGCTAAAAAAACTTTTATGAACATAACATTTGTTCGATTTAATAAGTAGTGAAGAAAAATGTTGTTGTTCGATAAAGTTATGTGCATCTGTGAGTTGTTTATAGTACATTGAAAAGTTACATTTGGGGTTGCGTTTTTTAAAGGACGCAATTTTATTTTTTTGATGTGTAGGGGGGGTCAGTGTAAGGTTAAAACCAAGTTTGTGGGTTCGCCACCCTTGTCCCACGGCCGCCATCTTGGAAAAAGGGGTTGAAATCGTTTTAACGGTTTATCTCGTAAACTATTGGTCTCACAAAAAAAAATTGTTAACATTTTTGGTTGCCAATTAAATTATCTACAACTTTGATCCAGTGATTTTTTGTCGTAGAACCATAAACAAAAAGTTATCAGCAAAAATGTACAGAAATTCGAGAAAAAAAATTTCTTCGTTGTCACGTTGTATGCGTGAATCTCTGTAATCAATAAGTTGTTCTGAAGTATCCATTGAGAGGTTGCAGAACTCTGTTACTTGCTTACAAACATCTTGTAGACGTATCATTCCATGAGTCCACGATGCCAGCGTACTCTCAGTAATACCACGGCCGTGCGTTAATCCTCCAGATGATTTAAACATTCTCATAAGAGTCTGCTCAATAGTTTGATCAGACATGATCCCGCTCCAAAATGTATCCGTTCGTCCAATAGTAAAACAGTCTAGAGCTGTGAAAGACTGAAATTCTTCAGGAGTCATTATTTTCTCAAGATTCAGCATATCTTGCAAGTAAAGATGACTCGACTTGGCATACAAGAAATGTCCACTTGAGTGGAAAATCGGGAGCATGTCTTCAGGTGCAAAGACGAATTTCCGGAGCGTTCTGCCTCTATGAAATGTTTCGGAAGAGTGACCAATCTGTAATATTGAACCCATAATGTGGCCGTTGGTCCTTTACTCTCCAGCATGCTCAAAGCCTCTTCAAATTTGGTGGTTATTTGTTGGAATAGGGGATTATGTATCGCTTCGAAAATTTTAGTTCTATCAATATCAGTACTAGTATCATCCAAAAAATCTCGTTCTTCTTCTGTGAATTCTATTGAGTCCATAATTATTTTTGTTACTGATAAATGCACTAGCAAATGAGCACGTACAGCCCTACCATACGCATGTCCAGACATTATGTGCTGCACACAGTTTTCAGCATAAATTAATTTGAAAATATCTTCGAGTCCACTACCAGACATGATATATCCAATCGCATCGAACCTTAACTATCGACTAAATTGAAAAATATTCCAAATAAAAGTTGTTCCTCAAAACACGATCTACAAAAATGATCTGATATCATTTTTTCGTAAAGTGATTAGAAAAAAAGTTATATGGAAAAATAGAAATTTTTTTCTTGAATTTCTGTACGTTTTTGCTCATAACTTTTTTGTTTATGGTTCTACCACAAAAAAATACTTAAACAAAGTTGTAGGTAATTTAATTTGCAACAAAAATTTTAATAATATTTTTTTATGAGATTAATAGTTAACGAGATAAACCGTTAAAACCATTTCAACCCCTTTTTCCAAGATGGCGGCTGTGGTACAAGGGTGGCGACCCCACAAACTTGGTCTTAACCTTACACTGACCCCCCCTACACATCTAAGAAATAAAATTGCGTCCTCTAAGAAACGCAAGGTCAGGCCTAAAAAATGTAACATTTCAATGGATTATTAAAGTTAATTATATTTACAAGGACGTCTGATTGGATTGACATATTTAACGCGTTATGTTTGGGCCGATCAGAACACAATTTGTGTGATTCAAAGTCCATTCGTATTTAGACCGTCCGATGGCCGACCTGCTGAGGTGGCAAGAATAGGTATGATTTTTTATATAAATCGTCGACATTGTGAAATCACTGGGTCGGTGATTTAAAGATACAAATTCTTGTATCTTTAAACTGATCACTTTTATTACAGCATAATATTAATTTGTTAAGTTAAAAGTGGAATTAAATGAACTGCAAGAAGCACGTGTTTAGTAGGTAGATAGGTAGCAGGGTTTGGGCTAATGTTCCGTTCCGTTTAAAATAAACGATATAGCAATAAGAATTAAAAAAACTAAAAAACACGCTTTAAAAGCAAATTGAACTGAAAATCAAGAAATAATCTTTATTAGTAAAAGGAGAAAGTGAATAACGAGAAAATTAATGTTATTGTGAAAAAGCGTGGGGTGCTCGATGTCAGTTATTATTTCATTGCACCCCACGCTTTTTCACAAATATTATTTCCTGATTTTTAGTTCAATTTGCTTTTAAAGCGTGTTTCTTAGTTTTTTTAAACTATAAGTTATTTTTTCATTTTTAGTCTTAAAACATTTTAAACTACGTTTCAGCTAAATTTACATACGTACATGTGTAACTCACAATTACCTATAAAACGATGAAGTAACGTATAAAATTTCATATCCGTGCTACTAACCACTGCGGAGTGTCCTTATGAGCAGACAATCTTAGCTTCAGCATCAATTTGTGGTAAAAATCATGGTTAACGACTAAAATGCAATGTACGTACGAAAGTTCGTGTTCGTGCTATTAACTGTTGAGGAGTATCCTCATGAGGAGACAATCATGGCTTCAGCATGAATTCGTGGTGAAAATCATGGTTAACTGTCAAAATGCAACATATATACGAAAGTTCGTGTTCGTGCTATTAACTGTTGAGGAGTATCCTCATGAGGAGACAATCATGGCTTCAGCACCAATTCGTGGTAATAATCTAGGTTAACTATCGAAATGCAACACATATACAAAATTTCGTGTTCGTACTATTAACCATTGAGGAGTGTCAACATGAGGAGACAACCCTGGCTGCAGCATCAGGTCATGTTTATAATTTTAGTGTATTGTCATCAAAGTTACACACGTCTTCCAAATTTCAGCCCGATAGCTACAGTGGAAGTGGGTCAAAATCAAGTTCAAAGAAGTCGGTTACATACAAGCAAACAAACATACAAGTGAAGCTAATAAAAGCGTGTTAACAATTTCGTTTCGAATATTACATAATTATTAATAAGCAATTTTAGGCCTCTGACTATACCCCTGACACTGATTTTGCTGTGAATCGATAATTTTATTGCACTTTTGTGAAAAATTTAATTGTTGCTTTTTGTGTCATCGGCATGTATCATCAGTCCGAGAAAACGTTTATCTTGATAATTTTTGAAATTTGTACGACGTGACGTTACGAGCAGCGAAATAAGTTCCTTGGGAAATTCTTGAATTAATAATTTCTCCAAGTCATATGTACCTGCTGTGGACTATGAACGACTTGGTTTCTATTTGCTTTAATAGGCGTAATCCAACGAAGAAGATTACCACAAATACCCATACTGAGTACCTTCGACCTGCTGAAGACATGACGAAATTCCGTTTTTAGCATTTTTTGCAGAATTCCAATACGCGCTATTTCAGCTTAATTAAGAAAGCGACATCTAAACGTGATTTGTGTTTTAATTGTTTGTATGTAATCTACTAGATGGCGCTATATTCAGAAAATAATTGAGCTGTTCTGTTTCGCTACACGACGCCAGATGGTACAACATTTTCAACGTATTTTTTAGTATTTCTAAATATCAATGAACAATAATATTTTGTTTAAACAATTGGAAGTAAAAATAATAGGGATTTTTATGAATATATTCAAACTCAACTTTAAATATTTAAATACTTTTGCCACCGCATATTAGATGGCGTATCCTATTCACAAAAAAATTTCGATATCGTAGAACTGAAAAATTAAATTTTAAGGGCGTTCTTAAATTTCATTTTCAAGTTCAACTTTGAATAAAGTCTTAATTTTCCATTGAATATTTTTGACGATAGATCAAAAATGAATTTATTGAATATAATTTTACGTAGGTATAAAAAAATACAAGAGTAATTACGAAATATACTGTTCGTTTTACTAAACACTTAATTATACCTAGTTATTTAGGGTATTTACCTTATATTACGAATGTATTGCCAAGTACATTTTGGAATAATTTCTATCAAAATAGGTATTATACCTAGTTAGTCATATAATTTTTTTTGTTATTTAGTCATTCGAACCCCGAACGTCAGACATAACACAGATGCGCGGCGCCCCGTGTTTGAACATATCCCGTTGCAGAGGTAACCGATATGGTAATATACCACCACTGTTCTACATACGTGCTCAAATGATTAAATAAATACGTTTGTACTATATTTAATATCATGAAAAGAAAATTATATGTACAAACATATTGATACTTGCTTAAATTAAAGATAGAGGTATGCTAGTTTTTTTTCTGCGAATAGACCGTCCGCCGAGGCCGTTTATTTGATATATCGTATTACTTATAATGACATAATGCGGCAGATTTCAAAAGTTTTCCTGTTATGAAATGTGCTGGTCTATCTGTCTGTTAAAGAAGATTTAAGAAGTTATGCTTAATTTAAAATTACACATATTTGTCAGTTTTATTCACGTTTTCCGTCGTACATGAAATAAATCATTTTAAAATGAGTATTACAAAACGGAAGCCATTGTCAGATATGAAACAAGTTTTAACTTATTTATAACCACATTTCTAAAAGATAATTTGATAACTCTCTAATAAGTTTCAAATGTGACTTGACAATAATCCAATTCTGGAATAAGAAAGTTGCAGTAAATACTGATTGCAACTAGTTCATGACTAAGTATAGACTTCATGAAGGTTCTAATTAGGTAAAACTGCATCTTACCGAGTTATAACGACCGCTTAGCCTAGTGGGTAGTGACCCTGCCTACGAAGCTGGACGTCCCGGGTTCGAATCCCAGGTCTAGCTAGTATTTGGTACCGAGTCTTGGTTGTTATATGTATGTGGTGTCTTCGCTTGGTACCCAAAACACAAGCTAATGCTTAGTTTGGGGTCAAGACGTTGGTGTGATGTAGACGTTATTATTATTATAAAATGGTTAATTTACGGGTGCATCTAGGTTTACAAGTATGCCTCTAGGTTATTTCTCTAGTCTGTTTTAGGTTATAAAATAGACCTAGCGGAGGTTATTACAACGGGCCCTTTTGGCTATCATAAGTTTACGCAGAGTTTATTATGAGGTTATATTGGTATAACATTTATTTTTGAAAAATTCCATAGAAAGATTATATAACTTGTCTGAGACCTATCTACAACTAAAATTGTTACTTGGGAACCCAGTAGTCATGCTAGGTAAATAATGGACATCCCAACGTTTGCATATTCTGTAGGCTTCATACTTTCGATTGGTATTAAATTTATTTGTTAAACACATATGTGCAATGTCACATAAAAAGCCATTTTAAATTTTTAATTAATCATAGCCATGCCAGGAATTTTTTAGCCAACCTATTCGCGATGTATTTTCTACGCATTAAATTTGATAAAAAAATTTCATCCTTGAAAGAAACGGGTGAAGGTCGTTGTTAATTCGGATCCTCTACTGTTATCATTTAAATATTCGGTAATACAATGGCAAGCTTTCTTCATGCGTTGGACTTTATATTTAAGTTTGGGATATTATTATAAAAACGGGACAGTCTCCATGAAAAAATTATTAATATTTGAAAATCTGAATTTGGAAATTGATAACATATATGCTTAATGTGTTGTATTTAAGTTGTGGTCATCACCTACCTTAAAGAAAGTATTAAAGTTTTTATGCACATTAATTATATTTTCATTAATGTACTTACTCACAAGGGATGGTCAAATCGTTACTATCTTCAAAGCGTGTCCTTAGATTATCTCTAGATTTTAATTTATGAAGTCTTAACCGAGATTCCATGGGGAATGGAATTAGGTAACTACGTCTGAGCCGTTAACATATCTGTATTTTGTGTATATAACTTAAATAGGTGCTGCAATAATCCATTTACAGAACAGGCATTGAAGGCCGACGTTCAGACGGTTACCGTCACCAGATGGCAGTCATTAAATTCACCAATCCGCACAGGAACAGTGTGGTGGATTAAGCTGTAAGTACTCTCATCCCTAGGCCAAAACCCCTGAATTGGGGCATAATGGACTGATATGGTAGGTATATGATAGTTCAGACAGAATCTCAGTCAAGAATATTGCCAAAGAAATATTAAATTAATGTATTCAACCTTGGGTTGAATACACTTGCGTTGATGAAGTTGCCGTTTCGTACGAAATAAGTTAAAGTATTTTTTTATTTCAAACATCTTTATTTCTGTTATTCAAAGTAATCACCCGTGTAATCGATGGATTTTTTCCAACGCAGTGGCAGGTTATTTATGCCCTTCTTGTAAAAATCAACTGGACGGGAGGCAACAGACTCTTCAAAGGCATTTTGTACTGTCTTTCGGGAATCGAATTTTTTTTCCCAATATTCGGTAGGTGCAAGGTCTGGTGAGTACGGCGGATGAGATAGAACTTCGAACCCCAACTCTAGCAGCTGGGATACTATTTGTTGTGCAGTATGGGGTCGCGCGTTGTCATGAAGAAGCAGCGGGGGCGACCGATTGACCAAAGCCGGTCGCAGACGTGCGAGCTTCTCCATCATTGTCTTCAGTTCTTCACAGTACACATCTGCAGTAATGCTCATGCCATTTTATAAAAAGCTGTGATGAATCAGTTTGGCACTAGTCTCCCGAACAGCGACCATCACCTTTTTAGGGGTTATTTTTCGTTCAACACATTGCTTTGGTGCTGAACTGCTGAACCAGGGTCTAACCAACTTGCTGAGCGCTTTCGGTTGTCCAACAGAATCCATTTCTTATCACAGGTAACAATCTAAATCCACATTCCTTCATTTCTGTGCCTGTTGAGCAATGTGAGGTAGGTCTCGACGCGTACGTTGCGCTGGCGATCGTTAAGTTCGTGGGGTACCCATCTATCAAGCTTTTTTACTTTGCCAATTTGTCGAAAATGGTCTAATTGTGATGTTAACATCAAAAGCTGCTGCTAGTTCAGCTGTAGTTTCAGTATCATTAGCTTCCACAATCGCCTTCAATTCATCACTGTTGACCAAAGTGTCCGGACGACCACGAGGTTCATTTTTCAAGTCATAATTTCCACAACGGAAGCGGGCAAACCAATAACGGGTTGTGCGTTTGTTTGTTAAGTTCACTCCATAAACGTTGTTGATGTTACGTGCCGTTTGTATTGCATTAGTGCCACGACGGAACTCATATTTCATAAACGAATACACGAATTTGTAAAAAATAAAAATCTAGAAGCCCATGTGGCCGAGGTTCGAATCCGGACGCGTACCAATGAGGTATTATTTAATAAAGGTTATTTTAGACCAACTACAATTTGTTAGCGTCAAAATATCATTAAGCTTTAGCTCAAGAGGTGATTACGACCACGAAGTATTTAAAAGCTAGCGGGGCGCAAAAAACAAATTCAGGGTAGATATGCCATGAGTATACCTTAGGCCTCCCCTCGGGATACCAGGGCTTGGAGCTTAAATGCACCACGCTGCTCTAGTACGGGTTGGTGGATTTTAACGACTGTCATCTATTGATGGCAACCGGGACCGACACTGCTTAACGTGTTCTCCGAGGCACAGAGTCAATAATAGTTATGTACCTACATAAGTTAGGAAAAACTCATTGGTGCCTTGGGATTTGAACCACAGCCTTCTAAACAAAAAACGGGCTCGTTACCACTCAGCTATCACGACACCATCGAGTCTCAGATCAAGCCATAAGCGCTGGCCACAGACCAGTCAACCTATAGACCACGCTTTAATAAACGTCAGTACGAAAACGAAATCGCCAAAAAGTGGCGGGGTGCGGGGAGACGTCGGCTAGTTTTCATTGGCTTGTTCAAAATTGACAATTTAATGGCTTCCGACGTGCTTCCAACTGACGGCTGACTAGTGACGTAGTTATGTAGTGTCACTACATAGCCTTGGCGAATGCTACTCCCTGTCAAAGCGTGGTCTATAAGGTTGACTTGTCTGTGACGGTGGCCATAAGTGTGCATAAATATAAAATACAATTTTTTTATAATATGGTGAAATCAAATCAAAGCATAAACAAATGAAAAATTATTTTTATATGTATTCAATATAAGATGTCAATATGTGTCGTGACAGCCCGAGCCGCAGCGAAACCTGATTCAAATCTATAAGGCCATGTGGCCGTGCTTCGAATCCGGGCGTGTACCAATGAGTTTTTTCTGACTTAAATACATTGAATGTCACTGACTCCATGAGAGCACGTTAAGCAGTCGGTCCCGGTTGCTGTCAATAGATGGCGGTCGTTACAATCCGCCAACCTGCATTGGAGCAGCGTGGTGAATTTAAGCTCCAAGCACCCTCATCTTGAGGGGCTTGGAGCCTAAGCCCCTGCGGTGGGGTATAAAAAGGGCTGATAGAATGGAATGAAATAAGATGTTTATACACTTACTTTAATTTTATATAGACTAAATAGGTATAGTTTTTATTATAGGCATTACGAAGGTAATCTATCGATTAAACAGAACGCTAAATCATTCAAAGTCGTGATCATACCCATTTCCTATCACCTCAAAATGACCCGGGTCCAATATAAACAAAAGGGTGCCTCTCGTTGTGTTTGTGGCCGTGGTGACGTCAGCGACAAGTTATGGATACGAACTGAGTTCAGAGTTCAGACTGGATTAGGTATTAGCCGATTCTGTTCACAATTTTGATCATGGCTTCGATCTGTCGACTGATTGGCCGAGTTGTTAGATACCCTAATTGTGGAGCTAAGGATCTCGGGTTCGATTCCCGCCCGGGACAAATATTTGTGTGCATAAACATGTTTATTTCGATCCGGGTCTGGGTGTAAAATATTTATATATGTATATATTACGAAGAATATTTAAGTATGTATATCAGTTGTCTAATAACCCATAAGACAAGCATAATACTTGCTTACTTTGAGACTAGATGACGCTGTGTGGGATGTATTATTATTATCTATAAGTCTGTTAACTATAGGTACAGAAAATTAAAACTCCATAAGATTACGAAAGTCATGGTAAAGCATCTAAAGGAAGGTAGGTACTTAAAAAGTTATATGTATATTGCTTATTATGTACTTAAATTAATAATTTCAAAATTTTCACTTAGTGCCATAATAATTATTTTTTTCGATGCCCTGAGCTAGGCGCAAATACGAGTGGGCAATGGGTGTAAATTACCCCCCCCCCCTTTGACTTACGACCAAAGGACCAAAGCTTTTTATTTTGACCATTTTCAACAAACTAAAATTTGATTAAAAATGACCATTAATTGGTGCAACAATTAATATTGCCCTCATCTACGCCCTGAGCACGCTTCGTTTCTATTTCAGGCACAAACCTCTTTACAAATTCATAGCCAATCATGTGGATAGATTATTTAAATATGAAAATTAGTTTTTCTATTTCCCAAATAGATAAATTGAAAGTGCTTAATTAAACCTTAAAAACGGCAGGACTGCTGGAACGGAAACCAGAAAATATAAATTTATAGGGTAGGTATATCAAATACTAGTCCAAAGTCATAGAATTTCATTATTGAAAGTAATCTTATAATAAACGGGTGAAGTCGTGAGTAAACGCTTGTAATCCCAGTACTTGATTACTATTAAATATAATATATTATATTTATTAAAAAAATATAAAAATACACTTTATACGATAATAAAATTTATAAACAAAATTATAAGCTATTAAATTTTATATCTGTCTCTTTCTTGCAGAACAATATTTAACATTATTTTAAATGGCCTGACGTCACACATAGGTACGCCGTGCGGTATTGCCTTCTCTGTCTAACAGGACATTTTAAACATTCATGGCTTTGTCAATAAGGTTTAATTTTTTTTTAAATTCTTCCACTGTTATGATATACTTAGAAAGTACTTTCATTATAATTTTTTAATTTTTTAATTAAGCGATTAGTTACGAAATATTTAGAAAACTTTTTCAAATAAAATAATTTAATAAAACTAGTGTATTAAAATAAAATTTAATACAAAGATTCAAGCAAATCTGAAGTTGCACTTCAATGCTTTTTTTCTATGTAAAATCTAGAACCACTTTGAGGCGTTCGCAAAAATGTGTCATGTAATTTTTTTTTATTTTGAATCTCGACGGCGCCGTCGTCCGTCTGTCGCAAGGTATGGAAGCAATAATTCACATTGATTTTGCAGAATTTCTACACGCTGACCTTTTATTATTTTTGAGATCACAAAAAATTACAAAATGGTAGTGTCCGTTTTAACAAAACCAAAGAACAGATGTAGTACGTTGTAAAATTATAAAAAATCCGAAATTATCGTGAAATTAACATTAAAAAAAAACAATGAACTTTAACTTTCAATGTAAAGTTTGTAATTTGGATTTTGATACTTTTCGTTCAAAATAAGGCTTTTTCTTAATCAGAAAACAATACTGCTAAATAAAAAAATCTATAACATAAAACTCAATTTTATTTATTTACTACTTTATTTTTTATTTATACTAGTTAAGGTTTTTTTTATTTTTTTCTTATGACACTAAACATTATTTCTTTCTTTCATATCTAAATATTCATCATAGAGATACCGCGTTGTGATAACAAAAATGCGAGTCAAAAACATACCTACGTTATACAAAAAATATACACCAGTTGATGTTTTGTGATATTCACTGTGGAGTAGAATTTTGTGTGACTCACATGTAAAATACTTACGTACTGGAAAAGAAAATAATGATTCAGAAAATACATTTTATGTTTAATTTAACATAAACATTGTCTAAAACCATTATAGTGACGTATGGTCTATCTAATCACTGAGTCTGACATATGGCAAGAATTTTTTATATAATTACTTAGTATAGAATTTTGTATAATATATTATAGATAGGTCATATGTATACGGTTAGGTACAGACAATCGACGACCGCTTAGCCTAGTGGGTAGCGACCCTGCCTACGAAGCTGGAGGTCCCGGGTTCGAATCCCAGGTCGGGTCAGTATTTATATGATGAATATTGATGCTGGTACCAAGTTTTGGTTGTTATATGTATGTGGTGTCTTCGCTAGGAATCCAAAACACAAACTAATGCTTAGTTTGGGGCTTAGACGTTGTTCATTATCATGTAAAGGTAAAAAAAAAATATTTTTTTTAATAATATCTGGGACATCGCATAAAGCGCCATCTAATCCTAAAGTAAGCAATTATTATGCTTGTATTATGGAGCACTAGTGAACCGATATACATACTTAAATATTCCATACATATATACATACTTTTACACCCAGGCACGGAACAAATAGACATTTTCATTTGCACACAAATATTTCTACTGGGCGGGAATCGAACTCGCGACCCTTGGCTCTCGTCCAACCTATAATCAGTTATTGTTGAACTGGAATGTAGTAAATGAAAAAATCCATATTTAAATAAAAATAGACAACCCTTATCCTGTCTGCATAAAAAAAGTAATATTTTACCCAAATATTTACGCCTAATTAATAAGTTATGAATATAAATATTACTGGCCACCCCAAATGGGACATATAGGTTTAATGTTGTGGGCGTGCGAAGGAGTGTCTGGGGCTGGAAAGTGACAAAACGCCCGTTTAATTTATTGGAACATTGGCGCCGCCGCAGGGACAAATTTTTTTGTTCCACATCTCAGTGTGACATCTCCTATTATGTTAACAGATGCTTATGAATTTCAATGATAAACTTCGATGTAAATTTTAATTAAGTTTTAGTCATTAGTTTAATTATTTTAAGCGGTTAAAGTTAGATATATTTTACATATAATTTTAGTGCAATGATTTAATAGTGAGCGATTTTATTTATTCTGCTCAGGTTTAATTTCCCAATAAAAACAAAACTACAAGGTTCCCAACATCAAAATGAGAATCCGAATCTCTTATAGAGTCGTTTGTCTATTTGTCTATGAAGAAATACCCCTTTTCTTAGGCTTTGAAATAGACATTTAAGAAATGATAACTCAGTTAGCTTTAGATTCCTTTTTATAACTTTTGTCGATGCACCAGGGGAAGACGTCCCTATCTAGACGCGTTTGATCGTCGACTGACTTTTTTCAACCATTTTATTCTATCCTAATATGTTTTAAGTTTCAAGCTTTAATCTTCTTTCTTCTTTAGTGGTGCAGCCAGTAACTGCTCTACAATATCAAAAAATATCACGTTTTCTCCATATCACCTTGTTAACTGCCTCACTGCAGGGGTTTAGGCCTCCTCTTGGGATGAAGATGCTTGTAGCTTAATCCACCACGCTGCTCCAGTGTGGGTTGGTGGATTTTAGTTAAAGTCATTATCACTGCCTGACTGACAGAATCAAAACTTTGGGTGTACCCAGATACTTACTCCTGGTTGAGTGATATCTAGAAAGACACGAAGTAAGGTACCTATCAGACTATCAGGTTCCTCTATGTAACCATTTGTAATTATACATACAATCAACGCTGTGGTAACATTTGTTATCTCATATCATTATACAAGGTGAGATTTTATTAACCGGCCAAAATTTTTCTAGGTGTGAGGTATCACCAATAGATATCATTGCGTAAATAAAAAATATGGGTTACATTTTCAAAATAAATTATTTTATCTACAGTTTATTTAAAAACGTTTGGTTGCCTTCTTAACGCTATAGTAAACGTACGCGCCCGAGGCCTTTGAAACGGAATGATGCGGCGGGCAAAAATGGTAACTAGAGTTTTTGGTTTTTTCGGGAAAGGTTTATGTAGTCATATCTCAATATTTTTCTATAGAACGATACTAAAAGAAAACAAGACGGCTATAGGTTTTCTACCAAAGATCATTATATTAAAATTTGGCTGGTCATAAAAATCTCACCCTGTATATCGTAATTGATAAATCAAAGCTAAAAGTCATAAAAAGACGAATTGACTATAGAAGCCTTCTTCTGCGTTTACCGTCTAACCACTCATACTAGCTAGCTGGTGCAAGATGACGGGTTTTGGTCCGAGTTTCAGTGCGCAAGGTCCCCGCGCGCCAGTCTTCAACCCCGCAAAATTGTGTAATGTCACTTCGATATTGTGAAGTGATATTTATGACTCTATTAAAACCAAACGCTGCTGTCAAATTAATTTACTCTATGCTAAAAATATATATCCACAGTCAAAACTGAAAGTTTCTCATAATAAATGTTGATTCATCGGACGTTAAACAGTAATAGAACGTACAACATTTTTATTGGTGCACGGCTGACAGTTCACAGAGGGCAATTAATCGGTCGGCCGATGGAAAACATTAAGCCGTGCACATGGATTGATAACGTATAACGCGCACTGCCAGCGAAACGTCTTGGGTGTGTCTTGATTAAAAATCTCGTTACCATTCCTATGGTTCGCGGCGGGATGGGTTCGGATATCGAAAACGACCCTTTTTTTAATTTATGGTGTGTAAAAATAGCTTATCACATAGATAAGAAACAAGAGTAGATATGTTATAGTTGAAAATATGGTAGTTAATGTTATATTTTAAAATAAAAATCAAGTTTCTGAGTCAACAATTTTACAAAATACGGCTATTTATGCCGCACATCTTGACACTCGCAAATAAATCAAAACCTCTAGGGTACTTTCCGTTGACCTCGAATCATGAAATTTAGCAAAAAGTAAGGTCTCACAGCAAAAGTAAAAGGTAAATTCAAAAATTTATAAATTGCAGTTATAGGTATTATACACAATTTTTTTTCAATGGTTTAGAATTTTTAGAATTTATGAAATAAACTTCAACCCGTTTTTGAAATAGCCGATAGACAAAAAAAAGGTCTAAACTTAAATTACCTAAACTCCTACAATTATCGATGCAATATTTTGAGTAATATCACTAAAACGATTATGTTGACTTAAAAACAGACATGTTTATATACAAAAAAAAAAACATAGACTACATGACACCTATGTGACATACGAATAAAATTTTACTGAGGTCATAGAAAAAACCCTAGAACTGGTTGAACTTCGAGTAACAGACTAATTCGATATCGGCGGAGACCGAAGCTGCAGGGTTCACCGGCTGTCAATAGGTACGAGTTATATTTTCGTATTTAAACCGGTCTGATGATTGTGATTTTTAGTTATAACTATTATAAGAGCAGGTTAATAATATTGCTTGTCAGTGCATGCGTGGCGTCCGACCGGGAGTGCGCGCGGCCAAATAAAAGCTAACGAGCGCTACACCGGGATGGTGCGAGCTGCACACCGGCTGGATATCATGGTATCGACATATTTGAAAACTTGACTGTTCGGAGATAAATGCAATCATTTGGAACTATTGATGTTTAAAAGCTATGGACTGGTTAAGTGTAAGCAAAACTCATATCTCGTTAAGGAATCCAGGGTGGCTTAAATACCTGTCGCCCCTCTTGCATTCCGAAACCCGAACTCAGAACAAGTTGTGACGAATAAAATTTTTGAGAACGAGTCGTATGGTTACGTTCAGCTTTCCATTCAACAAAGAATTACCTATAGTTTTATCATCCTGTCTTTCAGAATTTATTTCTCTATTATATTTTGTTATATTCTCTCCGCGGTTTAACTCAGAGACTATTAAAATATCTATCATCCATAATACAAAGTACGACTTTAGCCCTTAAAGTAATCGAGTGAAGTAATCTACAATACGAAAACTGAGATGTGCGAGTTGAAGTGTGAACCATAGGTATATCCACGAAATGGTTACGGCATCAAATCCAACACAATGCCTTAGCATGCCCATATTTCACGCCCTGTCTGGCTGTGACACTGTATCCATCTTTGCCGGCAGCAAAAAACGAACAGCCTGGGAGACATGAAAATCTTTCCTGGATGCAATTGCTGCTTTTACTGAACTTCTTACTCATTTGAGACCAGTCAAAAGTTGTCACTTTAATTGGAGCGGTTTGTAGTTTTATAAAGAATCGTACTACTTAGTTGATAAAAATCCATGAGTGTAA
Organism: Luffia ferchaultella; assembly: GCA_949709985.1. Classification (NCBI taxonomy): domain Eukaryota; kingdom Metazoa; phylum Arthropoda; class Insecta; order Lepidoptera; family Psychidae; genus Luffia; species Luffia ferchaultella. The sequence goes on from OX453263.1 coordinate 7,578,998, forward strand.
ACCGCTCGTTAATCGGTTTGCTTCAATAATATTAATCTTTAAGTACTTATTGTTAAAAAAATGTATGTAATTTTGTTAAAAAGAGCGTCCCTCAGTTTCTTGCGCATTCTTCTGAGAGGGATTAGCACTTTTGTGAATGCGCCTTTGTGGTGGCGTTTTTCTACAAAGTAATAAATTCACTCTTGTGACATATTTAAAGGTTATGTTACATAACAACGGAATAAAGATATTTGACTTTGGCTTTGACTCTGTATGACAGGACTAGTGAAATGGCGACTGTGAATGAAACAAGAAAAGACTTATTCAACTAAAACAAGAAACAAGAAAGACAATATTCTGCCAACCAAGGAAGCCCTGCACCAGCATATTAAACGTACTTGCTACCAGGCACATTGCTGGAGCGAGGCTCTTGATAAAAAACTTACTAAGCCTGAGCTGTCTGATTGGGGCCGGGCTGGACCAAAGCACAGAGGTCGTGGCAGCCTCTGTAGACTACACTCTTTGAAGCATCCTCTTCGTGCTACGAACTGATTAGATGCAATTGTATAAAAGGATGCACTGGGCAGTGCAAGTGCACAAAAACTGCACTGAAATGTCCAACGCTGTAGTTTTGTGCATGAAACTGCTGAAATACCTTGACATGATAATTATATTTTTTACCACGTGTCTGTGTTTAATTTCTTACGTACATTTCGTAAAAAGCTAATCTATCCTTTATTACCATTGGCTACTGCTTTTTACCACTGGAATTTATTTCATTTCCACGAGAAAAAGGCTTAAGCCTTTTAAGTCGCTAATAACAGCTATAACTCTAAAAACTCATTTCTATTTGTAAATAGGAATAGTTATCACGTTCAGTGCACAGCTAACTGCACCATGTTTCTATAGTAGTGGGGTCGATATTGGCACTGATCAGTCGTCTGTATTTGTATCTGGAGCGCCGCACTCAGCTGTCGACCGCACCCAAACATGGCTGAGTGGCAACGCCAGCCGTGGTAAGTTTCGGCGCTGCATAACGTTTCCGATTTTTTAATAGTATTTGTTTTTTTTATTATAGTAATTGTATGATAAATACCCATGGGGCAAAAGAAATTTTCCCTCCACATCTTAAAATATACTACACGATGACAACCTGACAACTAACTGTGGTAAAAAGGATTTGTTTGTTTGAAGAAGTGAACAATCGTTGGACTAAATGACTCTACTAAACCACTCATACTCTAGCTAGCTGGTGCAAGATGGCGAGTTTTACTTCGAGTTTAAGTGAGCGAGGACCGGTCTGTACCCCAGCGAAATCACCACGCGCCGGTCTTCAACCCCGCAAAATTGCGTAATGTCACTTCGATACTGTGAAGCCTCTATTAAAACCAAACGCTGCTGTCAAATCAGTCCAAAAACTGTACTCTATGCAAAAAACAAAGTAATTTTTTTATAAATCAGAACGGATACTATAACCACATTTTCTTGCGGGTGTGCGAGTCTATAGCGGGCTAGCGGCCAGATCACCTCCCACGTAAAGATAACCTTAAAACGCCCGTAATGTCTAATAAATATATCAGAACATCAAACACGCCGCTCGTACATCACATTCATATGATGCTATGGAGTTAAAAAATATTCAGACTCGGGATGAAATTAGCCATTTTGTGCGAAATGGATAAAGTTGCTTCTATGATTATAAACAGTTTTTGGCTGTATCTGCGTGTGCACGGGCGTAGCTATAGCTTTCACGAGGAGTGGGGGGGGGGAGGTCCGCGGGTACATTAGTTTTTGCTCCGACTTCACACAGAAAAAGGCAGAATTTTAAACGTCAGTCTCCGTAATTTAGAAAGCTACAGGCGAACAATACTTTCTTTAGGTACCTTTGTATAAAATATGTAAGTAATATAGGTGGAAACCTTATTTATGACTAAGTACGAAAGTAGTAGGTACTATTATATGTATACATAATACATTACTGATTTACATTATATGCACGTACAGGTCTAAATTAATATTTTTAAATATTTTTATTTTACAATCTTTGCGGTGCTTTCGCATTTATTTATTTTCATATTATATATTGCACAGTCAACAAAAACATTATTATTTATACGTAGGGCATACTTAACTTACAGACAGACTTACTGTGTCGTGATAGCCCAGAGCGCAACGAACCTGTCTTAAATTTATACGGCCCCATAGGGCCATGGTTCGAATCCGGGCGTGTACCAATGAGGTTTTCTGACTTAAGTACACAATATCACTGACACCGTGCTTCGGAGGGCACGTTAAGCAGTCGGTCCCGGACGCTGTCAATAGATGGCGGTCGTTACAGTTCCCAACCCGCAGTGGAGCAGCGTGGTGGACTTAAGCTCCAAGCCCCCCTTCTCATCCCTGGGAGAGGCCTAAGCCCCTGCAGTGGGGTAAAAATGGGCTGATGATGATGATACTTAAAGTTTCTGGATTTAACTACTTACAAAAAAAAAGAAAACCATTTATGAAATTTGAAAATGGAACTCTCTGGGAACACGTTACTTTTTAAATTGCGAGATAGTCATTTGTTTCTTAAAGTTGTGTGTCGGAATCACAATGAACTTAACTAGAGAAAAATTTAGAGCTGTGATTTTTCTGATTTTCGTTGCGGCTTAAGTCTGTTAGAGCGTTGCCAGAGACTTCAATCGACATTTTGTAATAAAGCTCCATCTTGTTGCTCTGTGTAGTCGTGGTTGAGTGATTTAAGACGTGGACGTAACTATCTCCATGACGATGCACGTGAAGGTCGACCAGCGACTGCGGTTATCGGATTTAATATTGATACCGTAAGTCAATTAGTTGAGACTGATAAAAATTTACATGTGAACAAATTCGTACTGTATTAGGCATTGGAATGAGTCAAGTGCAAAAGATTTTACATGTGCATCTGAAGCTATGGAAGCTTTTTACTCGATGGATACCGCATGATTGGACGGAAGACCAGAAACGACTGCAGAGTGAGTGTAGAGTGGTGTCGCAAAATGATAGCAAAGTTTAATAGAGGGCAATCATTGGCTGTCTATAATATCATGACAGGTGACGAAACCTGGGTGTACTGCTTTGAACCGTCAAGAAAAAGTCAATCGGCAGAATGGGTCTTTTCTTTTGAAGATTTACCAACGAAAGTTAAAAAAAATCAAAGGAAAGCTATTTAACGGATACGATATTATAATTCTTATTAAATAAGTTTGTCAACTTATGCATTTTATGCACATTATAGGTAATCACTTTAAACATCATACAATTTAAATTAATATCTTAGGAGTTACATCAAAATTAAAACTATGGACAAAATAAATCAACCAGTAAATCAATAAATAATCAAAATAAATAAATAATAAATATGGGGTCCCACACCGACGCGACACGTGTTATGTTATTAGGCAGAAGTTATCAATATATATTCTTTGATATTTGAAATATTTGCAGGAATGGAAATAAAATACATTAAAAATACTCCAAGAAAAATGAACATATAGGTAGCTAAATTTAAATTTAATGTAATTAAATCTAATCCACATGCTCGACGCAACAAGTTAATTATAGACGCATAAAAAAAATGTAGGCGTATATGCTCTGCTACCTACCCGTGCGAAACCGGAGTGGGTAGCTAGTACAACATAAAAGTAAATCCGTTCGTGGAATTAGCTCATATAGCTTTGAAATAATCAGGTTTGTATAGCCTTAAGTCGAGTAAATATATTAGAGAACTTTATACAATAACAAAATATTTGTTTGTAACAAAAATTAAAATAAGTTTTCCCTTAAAGACCACCACCAAACATATTTTTGTAATTGTTTTATTTTTTACATATTCGTGTTTATTATTTTTTTATATTGAATTCATTTTATGAAAATAAAAACAATTTAGAGTTTTTTAATATATGGATATATTTTCAAAGGAAAGTCGCTTGTTAAAAATTTATAACTGGTGACGTCACTATTATACTAACCAATCGTTTGATGGCAATCCACCTCTGCATGTATTAGTGACGTCACATTGAAGTTTCACGTTTTCTGTTTATATTTCGGTTATTACGCATCCAACCATTCCTATAAATACAAAAGAATTTGGACCATGTAGCAAAATTTTAAACAATTCACATTGGAGTTAACTGAATGAAATTGAAATCCTACATTACTGAACGCTTTAAAGTTTTTAAGAAGTATAGGGTAAGTACACTGGGCATCCCATACAACGCCATCTAATATTTTTTTTATTTAAACTTTCACGCAGAAATCACTGCGCTTACAAACCGAGTTAGAATAATTACTCATATTGCGTCACTTCCTATCGCAGCTCAAGCACCGCAGACATAACAGTGCAGACCGATAAAAAACGTTCCCAGAAATGTTTGGTCGTCAAATATCTTTGCCTTTACAATGTAATTACCTTATGGGTATAACATACATATTATTTTAGTACTTTACTAGCGACCGCACGCAGCTATGTCTAACTATGTCTAATTCACCAGGAGGATATCCCCAACTTCTCACCAACTTACAGCAGTCATCGTGTTTGGGCTCATATAATATATGTGAGACATCCCACATAGCGCTATCTAGACCCAAAGTAAGCAAGTATTATGCTTGTATTACGGGGTACTAGACAACTGATATACATACTTAAACATTTTTTTTTAATATAATACACAGGATGAAATTTTAACAATCATCCAAAAAAATCTGGATGATAGGTATCACCAATAGACCTCATTACGTTAATAAAAATATAGGTTGAATTTTCATAATAAATTATTTTATCTACAGTGGTATTTTATAACGTGTGTTTGCCTTCTTTGTGACAACGCGCCCGAGACTTCTAGCCCGACACCGGGCGGAACGTACAGCGGCCGTGAATGGTGGACTTGAGAGTTATTGTTTTTTCGGGAAAGGTTTGTGTAATCATATCTCTATAATTGTGTATTGAACGATAATAAAAGGAAACAAGACGGCCGTCGGTTTTTTACCGAAGGACATTACATAAAAATTTGGATGGTTGTTAAAATTTCAACTTGTATACATAATTATATAAGAAAGAAAGAAAGAAAATATATTTATTCACAGGAAACTAAAAAAATTATAGATAATTTTACACTCAGACATGTAACAAATAGACATGTTCATGCACACCGATATTTGTCCCGGGCGGGAATCGAATCCGCACCCTCGGCTCCGCAGTTAGGGTCACTAACCACTCGGCCAACTAGTCAGTCAGTCAGTTATTGGAATGGTCTCAATAAATAGGATAAAGATCGATGGTGATTAGGATCAATGATGGAGCAGTGAAGAGAAATGAGGATAAATTAGTGAGGGATTCTAAGCTGTTTTGCCTCATTCCATCGACATGTTTTGGTATATGATGTGAATTTGGAATATGGTAGTGAATTATAGTTGAGATTGAGTGACTGAACAAACACGATTTGATGTGATGTGGTGCTGAATATAATAAGCTACGTGGGATACCTTACGGGAGTGTACATCTTCAGGCGAGCAATGGATGACCCCCATATTAAAAAAACGAGGAATAAAAAGGAAAAAAATATGCGTCAGCGGCAATTGTGGTACCTGTAACGTAATTATGATGACGCGTAGTTTTACTTCCTCGGTTTCCTCGTATTTATGATGATCTCGACCATCAATTGCTCTACTGATAATAAAATCTGAATTCACTATAGTACTTTTTTCAGTGGATTAAATGGGATTAAGTGAATGATTGATAGTACATGTTTATTTATTTAATTCAAGAATAGTGCGTTAAATTTTTTTATCACGACTTTTTTGTTCACATATTCATATTATTAATTCATACGATCATGACGACCGATTAGCCTAGTGGGTAGCGACCCTGCCTACTAAGCTGGAGGTCCTGGGTTCGAATTCCAGGTCGGGTCAGTATTTATATGGTGAATATTGATACCGGGTCTTGGTTGTTATATGAATGTGGTGTCTTCGCTTGGTACCTAAAACAGAAGCTAATGCTTAGTTTGGGGCCTAGACGTTGTTGTAATGTATACGTTAATATTATTATTATATATTCATGTTCAAGAAGTATTTACTTTTAAAATCAAGTATTTATTTCTAGGAATAAAAAGACCGGGAAAGGCAGACAGCGATAACAAAATTATACGAATTGGAAATAAAGTTATGGTGCATGACGCGACGACGGCGACGCCTAGTGAATTATTTTAACAATAAATATACCTAACGAGGATATAATCTGTTATTATTATTACTACTACATACATATTGGTACTTTATGTTTCACATATTATCATGCGCGTGATTTTATTAAATTATTGTCATATAATTGATTGACTGATCGAGTGGTTGGAGAACTGCAAAACCAAAGGTCGCTGGTTCGATTTTTGCCCGAGATCTACTTATATTTGTGTGCATGAATAAATATCTAATTGTTCCGTATTTGAATGTAAAATATCTATATTCGTGCACCAAGTATCTACATTCTACAGCTGGTATCACCAAGTATCTCTGTTTATAGGTTTGCTAATGATAAACTGTCTTGCGTCCTGCCAGTAGGACTTTTCGTCGTTCCAATAGGTCGCATTTTCTTTGAGTTGTTTCAGTTTAAATGTCATACCTAGAAGGTTCAAATTTGCTCAAAAAAGTTGATAGTTCTTAATTTAAATGGAATGACTAATTCGTGCGACTAACCTTAGAGGGAGGAAGATTGCAAACGAATATAGACCGTACAGACCAGTAATTGTTCTGAGGTATAGACGAATATAGATCGCACCGTTCTTCGACCATTGACATATGAAAAAGCAAGGACTGATCATGTGTGAGTACAACGCGTATTTCCTCAGGGACGCCACGATGCCACACCAAGCTATAGCGGTAGTTCGCGCGCGCGAAAAGAAACGCGCATCGCTTGAGTCAGCCGTGGTCGCATTCAGTGCACACGTTGTATGGATAGGAGCGTTCTAGAACTCTTCTATTTCTATGGTTTCAACGCGCCCATAGAATAAATGAATTTGACAACAGCGTTTGATTTTTATAGAGTCCGAAATGTCACTTCACAGTATCGAACCTGTCAAGGCTGGTGCGGGTGGACCTCGTGGACTGAAACCGGACTAAAACTCGCTATCGCGCTAAATGCTTACACCAGCTAGCTAGAGTATGAATGGTTAGACGGTAAGTGCAAAGAAGGGCTTCTAGTAAATTCGTACTTTTATGCCGCGCTCAACACAAATCAATCGTGGAGAAGCCAATAATTCGGAGAAGATTTTGTTAATTCTGCGTGTTAATGGATTATTACTATAATTATAAATTATACGACGACGATACGAGTTGTGTGGGATTTCTAGCAAATAACACCAACTATGCCAACTGCTTTGTTGAATTTTGCTGATAATCAGATTTTGCCCTCATTGACGAAATCTCAAATAAAACACAGGTTTTTTCTAGAAGAAGAAAATATTTTTTAATTTTTAACTTTGTGACACTTTACTTATATACCTACCTATTTCATAATTTCAGTACAGCAAAACTAGACTAACTAGTGTTGTTCCGTACCAGCTTTCTCATCTTATGGATGAATATGAATTATTTCGCATCTTCGCGCCGGTAACACCCTAGTGTGCCTCCTGGCCGCTTCGATGAAGTCGTTGGAGCTTTCAGGCTAACGACACGCGTCCTTATTCTGCTTCAGGCGCTTGTTTAGTGGGTGCAACTCCCTCATACCCCGCGCGCGGGGGCGTGAGGAAAATGTAGAGTTGAATCCGCCTTCCCGCTGCTAGGGTAAAAAAAAAACAATTGCAGTCACCATAATGTCATATTCTTATAACGATAAACTTTTCTTAATTTTGATAAGTAATTGAGTCTTTTGGAAGTAAGAACTGAAAAATATAAAAATATTTTAGAATTGGCCATTTCTTTATTATTTAGTTCGTTTCTCTTTAAAGTTATGTCGATTGTATAAATTTATTGCAAAATGTTTGTGATAGCTGTCAGTATTCGTCAGAATTCGTACTGCTAAAAGGACGCAACAAAAATAGTATAGTAACCTATTGCCCTACCAGCAGGACGCTTCTCTCCTTGAAAAATCCTTCCGGAAGCTCCTTCCAGCAGGAAGCGGATTCGGGCAATTCATCAATAATAATTACACTTTTGTAATCATATATATAGATTTATTATAACTTAACCGAAAATATATGTAGGACGAAAGAAGGGTTTTTAAATAAAAGGTTTTAGGCTTTTTCTGTGACTAAATAGCGAAAGTTTTATGGCAGTTATTTAACAAAACTAAATTAAGAATTTAATGTAATACGTTAAGTAAATTCTCTATTAATGTAATTTTCAAGCTTTGTTTGAAATTGTAAGAGAGATATAGACAGTTGAATTGTGCCTTGAATTGCTTCTAGAAAAGAGTTCCCGGTGGCGACCGTTTACTCAACTTGGCAGGGCCTCTACCGTGACCCCTGATTCCAGTTTTGTTATATAGAAAGATATCCGTTCGTGAAATTTTAGTTATGGCTGTTGCGCATGGCAACATTTAAATTTTATAAATTATAAAACATTTGATGTGGAACGAAACCAACATCGTTCTCTTGTTTACGGATTTTAATGGAGATTACACGGTTTTATGCCTGTTCAATTATTTTATTTCCTAAACCACGAAGAATCCAGCCACCTACACCTAAGATATAAAGTAGGTACACTTCTCTACAATGGCGTGGTTAGCTCTGAAAAGTACACGAACCTAAGATGTTTTGACGGCAAACTATTTTAATAAAAAGACTATGCGTGCAAGAAAAATATTATGAATACAAAATAATGTGTAGAAAAACTATTGAATAAACTTTAAATATACATTAATTTTAATGGTGGCAAAATATATTTATTGATATTTGATTTTTTCTACAAACAAACACTAAAACACGCACGCTTTCTCCATAAAGCTTTTAAGCTTCAAACAGGTGGCATGAGACCCTCCTGCACGTGTGCCTGCGGGAATCGAAACGGCGACCTTATCGCAGGCGCCGGCGCCGGCCATATGTGGTAAAGACATATGCAAGCCGGGTAAACGCCGCGTTTTACACGTCAGGTAGGTACTCCATGCACATGATATTACATATTATCGGAATAGTTCAATATATAAAATTATATGAGTCAAAATCATGCTTTAGGAAAAAATGATGTTTTTGGATAACAAAACAAAATGATTAAAATAATGAATATACATCAATTTAATTAAATGTACATAAAATTTTTAATAAGCAATATGTCAAATGTTAATTTTAATTTTAAACCATTTTGTCTACAGAAGTAATAACATGGAATCTTTCTATAAAGCAATGTCAAACTGTTATTATAGATCTGGGTGATACAGAATAGTAAGTAAATAGTTCTTTCATTGTATTTACACCTTAATAAAAACTTAGTAAAAAATAAACAAGTAAAACATAAAAATATAGTAATGCTCTTCACGCTGGCAGGTTTATCATATCACTTTATCATCCTAGGCCTTTAGGCTTATCTAATCCGTTTCTAAACGATATTAGCAATACTAAAGTTCACACGAAACTTATGTGCCTTGATTCGAAAAATCTATCGGAAAATAACGGCGTTAGAGCGCGAACGCACAGACCAACTATCACACCAAAATTATAAAGTTATCTTCATTCTACGTAACGTAGATATCTATGGGCATATTAAATCTCTTAAAACAGTTGATGTAGTGTTTAAAAGGGTATATTGCATAGAGACGGAGATAAAGATAACGTTTTAGTTCCATTTATTTTGAACCGGCGCGTTTCGACCGTTAGTTTACAGTAAGTACGTTATATTGGTATGGTAGCAATTCAGATAAAAGCTATCTTTACAAATTGAACTGAAAAAAATTATTGAAATATGCACAAGATGCTTCATCGAACCTCTGGGAAAACCTTTCATGGAAAGCTTTCAGGACTTTTTTATTAAAAGCTTTTTTTTTATAATACATATTGCGATTTTTGTTGCGATAGTTTTTATATTTATCACGACTTCTTGTACCGACTATTAATTAATTATATGACTTTCAAACTATGAACAACAAAAAAATAATCGTGAAAATTTTTTTTATTTTAAACCTATATTTTGGATTTTAAAAACATTTAAAAAAAATACGCATATACCTGAATACGTTACACGAAACATATTATTATTGTGTCTTACATTATTTAAGGTTTTCAAAGAATAATTTCATTATTTAACGCGAAATGGATGAATTTAGGTACACAATTTATATTAACAATAAAATATTTCAAACTAAACGTATCATCTGCAAAAACTTACTGAACGAAAATTCAGTTTAAGGAGATGCTTGTGTCCTTGCAAAAATTATATTGGAACACCGTGTATACACATGTATAATGCTAAATAAATATGAATTGCATTATATTTCCTCAGATATTACTATTGGATTTATTTGAAATTCAAAAAATGACATGAACTTCCATTAATTGTCTTTAGTTGGATAAAGTGTGAATAAGTGAACTCAGAAATTATATATCATAAATTTAATAATAGGTACATTCTGCAAAATAATGTAATCGAGCACAAACTTAATAATAGATTTGAATTAACAAAATAAACTTAAAGCTAACTTTTAAGCTTTGGTGATCAGTCTGAAACTTATTGATATAGAATAAAATACAAAATATAATATCAACAAACATAATTATTGTAATATCTTTTGTAATCGCTGTCACTAGAAACATTTTCTTGTATACATATATTTTTTGGTGATTCGTTCACTATGTTCAACGGTTCGTCAAACATTCGTTCGTTACTGACCGAGTCATTCTTTTGATAACTGAAATTCCCATCATCGTAACTTATACTGTCATCGAAGCATATCGATATTACGTTGTCTGTTTGTTCTGGATACTTGATTTCTTCTTCGGAATACGGTTTGGTTTCGAATTTGAAATTTTTTTCTACCGTTTTGGTAGGTTTTGCGTCTGTGCTGGTAGAAACTTCGGGGGATTTTATTCGTTTACTTTTATATCTCCGGTTCTGGAACCAGATTTTAACTTGTGTGGGTGATAGGTTGAGGATTTTGGCTAATTGCTCTCTTTCCGGTGCTGATAGGTATTTTTGGGCTCGGAATCTCTTCTCCAATTCATGTACTTGAGTCTGCGAAAACAATATTCTAGGTTTCCTTTTAGCTCTTTTGATGACTTTTCTTTCCGGCTTAGATGAGACGCCAGGTAGTTCTGTGAAAGAAAACACATTTTCGATTAATTAATGTTTTTGATGATTTTCTTTAGAAATGATTACATTTAGATTACTGTTTTTATTTCTTTTTATTTATAAGAAAATGCAACATTTTATGTCTATACGTCATACATGTTAATCGCAGTTGAAATTTATTGCTATTTTATATTATACAATTTATTATTGTTTTTCAAATTTGATTTAGCTAATTTATAATCTTTTGAAAATTTTATGTAATTCAAAACACAATACGTACTAGTATTTTTTCTAGACGACTTTTCTGCCGACGGTACTGGATACGGCGGACACAAAGAATTCAATTGTTGAATGCACTTGTTTGGAGTTACTCTGTCTTGAATTATATTATTTATGGGCATCTCTTGATGTACAATATGTTGATACTGCTCATAATACATGTTGTAATTATAATTCGTATAATCCATTTTCTCGTGTTCCTGGTTCCACGGTTCGGTGTATGCCGGCATATTATAAATTGGGTTATAATAATCGGGATATTGGTTTTGTTGGCAAACCATATAGTCAGTTTCCGAGTTGCGTTTGTTTTCTTCTAAGCCTCGCGCCCATTCTTGGTTGTAAAATTGACTCGTGTTGCTCAGAATATCTTTTACCATAAACGGTGTCGATATATTATGATTTATTTGCGGTTCCTCCAATTTCATTCTGTTATCGCTTTTCTCGAAATAAGTTATAAACGTTTCTGTGGCTTTTTTTTCTGCGTCCAGGTGATCGTAAAAATATTCTTTTTTTAATTCGTAACTATTGTATTTTACATTGTTATTAAACGACGATGTGATCTCGTTGTGTTGTTCGTAATTGTTTAATTCCATTTTTGACACTCAGTTCATTATTCACTGTCACTACTTTAATTGTTTTTTAATTGTTTACGCGTTAATTAATTTGTTCTGGCTGTAAGGGATTTCGAAGGAAGACTGATGGTTCGTAGCTCTGTAATACGAAGCCAATGGTAGAGGGCATACGTTCTGTGGGCGGGGTTTGTATACATTTTTTGTCTTTGTTATCTTCGCGATGATTCCTATTTCTATCTCTATCTTAACGAGGAGGATAAGGTCGAGTAAGATAACTAAATAATAGATTCGAATTACCTACCAAGCATTTTATTTTTCATGTCGTACTTTCTTTATTTTACCTAGTTTAGTTAGTAATGTAACGCCTAAAAGGCCTTTAAAGTAAAATTACGATGAATTATGACGATGGTAATCTGTAGATTTTTGTGACTTTTAGTTTTAAAAAAGGTAAACGATTTTTTTTTTAATAAAAATATACACTCTTATAGAAGTTAAATAAATGTAATTACTTAATTTTTTACAAACATATTTTGTTTTAAAGCGATAGGTAGCTAAGTCATTTGCGTGTGTCATAAAAGTTTTTTTTTTGATGCTTTTTGAGTGACATTGAAATGTACTTTAAAATATGTTTAAAATATGAACACATTTTAAATATAAATTATATGAATTTAATATAAATTATACGAAAACCGGACAATACGCTAGTTGAATATAATTTTTTAATTATTTTATATGAAAGAGCTTTCTAAATATACCTATATCAAAAAAGTGAAACAATTGTTTTCTCCAAACTGCGCTCTTATTTGGACAGTGCGTTTAGAAGCCGTATACTCTTACTAAATATAAATATATCACATTCACCTATTTATAACTAAAAATCAAAACGGACTACGAAAACATATATACCTACTAAAGAGTTGAAAATAATGTTTTTACTTCAAACAGAAAAAGAGCATTAATGGGCGGAATACTTAACAAGTAAATCAACTACATCACTTCTTCACTTCACTCCATCAGCCCATTTTTGCCCCACTGCAGTGGCTTAGGCCTCCCCTAGGGTGAAGAGGGGGGCTTGGAGCTTAAATTCACCACGCTACCTACTCCACTGCGGGTTAGGGATTGTAACGACCGCCATCTATTGACAGCGTCCGGGACCGACTGCTTTACATGCTCTCCGAGGCACGGAGTCAGTGATAGTTATGTACTTAAGTCAGAAAAACTCATTGGTACACGCCCGGATTCGAACCATGGCCCTATGGCCTTATAAATTTGGGACAGGTTCGTTGAGCTTTGGGCTATCACGACACTAAATCAACTATAACAACGATATATTTAAAAAAAATGACAAATATAGAACAGAGTATAAAGTGGCATCGGCTTCGTAAATTATGTCGCCCATTAATGCTCTTTTATTTAAAGTAATAATATTATTTTTAACTTTTTTTTTAGTTTTTTTTTTAATCTAACCAATTATCTCTATCATTCATCGATTTCTATCATTACAGTTTTAACAACCTCCTGATTTTGAAGGCTTATAATATTTAGATGTACAATTTTAATAGGTTAACTTCAAGGACACCATGGTCTCGCAAATCTCCCATTGCGTTATAGATGTAAGTAATTAAAATAAATGAAACCAAAAATGTAATATACCATACCAAGACTCGAACCTAATACTTCCGTATGTCAAAACAACAATCCACAATGAGCCCATTACATTATTTACACAAGTTTTCAACGCCCGAGCGTGGTTATTGATTTCTGGTCCAACCGCTGCGTGTTGACTGATCATGTGTAGATTGTTTACATAAAATATTAAGTAGGTACTAAATATTTGGGTTATGACTAACACAGTTATTATATTAGCTTATTAATTGTAGAAATATATCATTATAAATAAAAAAGCAATAAAATAATAATAAAATCGTTTATTGCAAAAAAAAAAAACAAAAATGTTTGTTAGATTGATGACGTACATTATCACATCACACCAACGTCTAGGACCCAAAATAAGAATTAACTTGTGTTTTGGGTACCAAGCGAAGACACAACATACATGTGAGGTCAAAATAGAAACACCTTGGCGGCACAATTATTTATATTTATTTCCGCCTTAAGTTCACCATTTTGCAATCTTTTACGTCTTCTTAAGGTAAGGCAAGTCTTCCCCCCTATTACATTTGGTAGCAGTTTTTATTTTAGTTTTATGGAAATATAACATATTGCCAACGTTAAGCTAATGAAAAAAATGCATTCACTATTATTAATTTAGGAATGATAATTAAATCCCAGATACATATAACAACCAAGACCCAGTACCAGTATCAATATTCATCATATAAATATTGATCCAACCTGGGATTCGAATGCGAACCTCCAGCTTCGTAGATAGGGTCACTACCCACTAGGCTAAGCGGTCGACTACTCATCTGACTTCAAAAATTTAATGGCAAACGAAATCGGCTCAGCATACTGATGGCTTGGCGGCACCTTGGCACGAACGAATATGACCATTACTGATATTCTACCTATCCCGAAAAATATGTTTACATGTTACATTTAATTTTCTTCCCTACAACTCTAAGCTGCACTACTTATTTTCTATTCCCTCCTATTTTCCTTCCTTTCTTAATTTCTCAATTCTCCACACACATTTCGATCCTCCTCCATGTCCATTTTCCTCCAGAAGTTCTCTTATTTCCCATTCTATCTCCTACCTTACATCATCAAGTGCTCCAAATTTCCCTCTTAACTCTATTTTACACGTTCTACCCTCCTCTGCCATCCAGTAGGTACTTGCTCGTCTCTTCCAGATTCTCCCACCTTAATCTCAGCAATCGCTTGCAAAATGCTAAATTTTTGGATTCGCATCATAATACGTTTTGGACAGTTCCTGTAAAATAATAAAAAAACCCCGACCAACCGGCCTCTACCGGCCGGCATCTACTTTTCGCTTATTGGCTAAACGCTATCTGACGACACATCAAAAATTAGGATTTTAGGAGTATAGGTCTCAACAACTGTTTGAAACCTTGATATCATTTTTTAAGATCTATCGTTTGGTACCTCTCGCGTTAACATACGATGAATTTTTGTCATTGGAAATGACTTTCATTTCGTTGGAGTATATAGGGCATTAGGGCACCATTAGGAAGTTTTGTGAGACGGGCAGATTGCACAAAGAGTTTTCGAGATATCAGGATAAACGTGATGTCAAAAGACGCAGCTTGGCGAGCTCTACAAGATGGCAAAACACAATTTGGAAAAAATTCAAAAACAAAAAATTATCGGCAAAAAACGAAGAAAATCGCAATTTTTTTCCCCGATTTTCATTTTGGGAGCCCGATATCTCGAGAACTAAATCCGAATAAGGAAAAAATAAAATAAAACGGCTCGGTGTAATTAAGCGGGGGATCGATTGAGACTAAAATTGTTAGAATCGGACAACCGGAAGTAGTGGTTAAGGGTGCCCTTAGTTGGAAGTCGGATATGCGTCGATGTTACATTTCGTATTAATTCGGTTTGTTCGATTTAAATGTCGTACAGAATGTTATATTTCGAAGTTTTAAGCTTATTCAGATACAGTTATGTTATTTTTATTGGGAAAAAAATTTATTTCGAAAAATATTATGCAAAATATGTGTGTTTACTTTATTCCGTTAGGTTCATTGCCAAAGTCGTAAGAAGTTCGTGCGAAAGCAGGAGATCCGTTGATTTTTTTTCGTACTTCAGTTAGCGACTTATCCCAAAAAAAAAATATCTTAATTTCACTACACCATTGTGTAGCGGTTCATAGATTATACCTATCTTCTAAATTTCATCTATATATTGCGAATAGTTTCCGAGAAAAACCCCAGACAAACAGACGGACAGGGTTCCTTTTTTGCTATTTGGCTACGGAACCCTAAAAAAAGGTATAAAATTGTCACCGGAAGCGCACTTATGATCTATAGTTTTATGCCTTCTTTATGAGCTATTTATGTATTATTTTAAGCGACCACTCAAACTGAGGCGCCTCCGTTTCTGACAAATTGCCTATAAAACAATGTTTTTGCTTCGAAAGTGTAATTCGAGAAGTTAAGCGTTCTGACCATTTGCCTGTTGAGTTTGTGTTGACGAAACCAACAGTTTTATTTTATCGTTGAAGTTTATTTAATTTGAATTTTAAATATATTTCAGATATAGATATAAATATAGTTTAATGATTAAAAATAAATACACATATGGCGTCTATTGTTGCGTTTTTGGTTAATTTTTAATACCTACTTCCGCAATGTATTAGAGTCCTTTGTTTATGAAAAATGGATTTACATCTTAAACCAAGTTTTCATGATCGATACGTAGATACATTTTATGGTTAATGAATAATTTACCTTCTATCCAATAGGTACATTTAGTTTAATTGACGCATAATGCGTTGTCTATTAAAAAACACCTATTTCTTACTAATTACACAACAACTATATACTGTTTTTTTTTTAATTGCATTTTTTTATTCAAGTCATATTTTGTGTGATAGTGTATTTTATTTATTTATTTATTATGAGAAAAACAGTTACAGGTGTGGTTTAAAATATGCTAAATACTTTATTTATTCATAATCTATAGAGATTGTAGAGCTCGCGTTTTTATGTTTTTGGTTAAGTAATTATAATTTTTAAGCCGTCTAGTTCGTAATTTTTTTATAGGTATTTCTGTTTTTTCTTTAAAGTAAAAAGTGAAGTTCTCTAGTGTTTCTCCTCGGCTAAGGGCTACAAAATAGTGTTGTATATGTGAGATAATACCTATTCACAACAGACCGATCCAGTGTAGTAGGTACCTACTTCGTTTTGTAGTTTATGTCGAAATGATAACATGGAAGTGTTATTTCCAATTTGTTTGGAAATTTGGAATTTGCCAGCCTTAATTTGGTATGCATGGTGTTTTAATAACAAAATTGAATTTCATTTTCCCTCTTTTTTTTTATTCGTAGACGCCATATTTAAACATAATGTACCTACTTATGTACGTCACTTCTACAATTAAGACGAATCTAACGACACCTCATATGTTGAAATCCATCAAGCTTTTTAGATATTAACATACGAATCGACTAGAATCTCTCTTCTGCGTTTCCCGTCGAACCACTAAGCTCATAATACAGCTAGCTGGTGTAAGATGGCAAGTTTTAGTAAAAGTTTCAGGGTGCAAGGTCCCCGCGCGCCGCTTTTCGGCCCCGAGAAATCCGCGCGCGCCAGACTTTAACCCCTTATAACTCTATTAAAACTTAAAACCAAACTTTGCTGTCAAATTAATTTATGATTTTAGACTACAGGTTGCGACAAAGAAACCGACATATAAACATATTTGTATATACTATTTACATTTTTGTTTCCGTGCTATATATACATAATGATAAAATAACAACCTGTGAAAGAAAAAAAAAATATTCGTTTTGGTCGCAGCTTGTAAACTAATCAAACACCAGGCTTGCAGTATTTGTGATTTAATTTAGTTTCAGTATTTGTACATAATTTACGCAATACCAAAATGATAACTAGGTTAGTTTTTGAGATCGACTGACCTCGTAACATAAATAGCCCAAGACGTAAATTAATTTAAATTATTTAATTAAATTTTAATCATTTAATAATTTTCGAAAATATAAAGAATTAAAAATATTGCTATGGGTACACTTACTGTTGACCTAATACGTATGTTTGCTAGGTATTTTGACAAATATCTATTATACAATTCCAGTGTAATTAATAACACAAAAAAATGTGCTCTTTTTTTTGTATGGCGCCTTCTAAAAAATTATTTAATTGAATTTTTCATTCAATATTCGGTTTTGAGTCAACATTTTACATAAAATATCTAAATTTCATGTCTGTAACTCACTTCATTTACGAGATAGAGACCCGTAACATAAGGAAAGATAGATATATAGAACAGATTGACCGCCATAGAGCTCTCCGAGTTTTCTTTTTGGTAGAAGAAAGAGATCTATAAACGATGGACAAGCGAAAAAAAATTGTCACTAACCTTTGTAATCACCGTCCCCGTTATACCGCGTATTCGGGTGAACGTAGTCCAAACTTATAAAGCTTGTAGAGCTTACCGAACTAAACAAAGAGTCTAAAAATAGAATAAAGTATAAAAATTTAAAAAAAATTTAACATGTTTTTATCGGTAACCGGCAGTTTGTGCCATCTGCTCATTTGAAAAATTTCATTGGTTTGGTAAGCTTAACACGCTCTATAAATTTCGACTACGTTCAGCCCGAACACTCGTTATAAATACCTAAAATTCCATCATAGAAATAATTAATTTAAAAAATAACTGTAAATTCAAATGTTCATACCAACCATAGCCACATTACCTACCTACATACATCTGTCGGAACGGAACTTGGAATATACTTCAAATTTAGTTTTCTTAGTAATAATAATAATAACACATACAATCACAACAACGTCTAGGTTCCAAACTAAGCATTAGCTTGTGTTTTGGGTACCAAGCGAAGACACCACATACATATAACAACCAAGACCCGGTGTCAGTATTAATATTCATCATATAAATACTGACCCGACCAGGGATCGAACCCGGGACCTCCAGCTTCGTAGGCAGGTTCGCTGCCCACTAGGCTAAGCGGTCGTTAGTAAAATATAATTATTGTTATGCATACCTACTTTCTCTAAATTTCTTTGTATTTAAATGTTTATGAAGGGCGAATGACATCTCAGTGGGCAAACTTATTCAATGTACAAATATTAAGTCTTTGCATATGAAAATGGCGATATGTATGGAAAAATTAAAACGAAAAAATAGATAATTATGAAGTTATACATTTAATCAATCAAAATACCATTGTTATCTATGCACTTTCGCCATTTTGTAGTTAGTTCATTGATTCCTTTGCTGAGAAAATTGTAGGAAAATTAAAACAATCAAATTAATCACTAAATTAGAAACACAAATACCTAGACAAACCTTAATTTGAAATAAATTTTAAATTGGAATTTCTAACCAAAGGTTAGACATTTGGAATCAAATTGGCTAGTTCGATAAAATGTCAATCAATTCATATAGGTATGAGGACCTAATGTAACATCTCTCATAACAGAAATTTTTTAAGGCGAATTCTGTAAAGAAATGCCGACTGCTTTCTACACAATATCCATTGCATAATGATCCTATGGGACAACGCTTTCCCAAATATCTTGTCAATATAAAAACAACAAACAGTTTTGTACCTACAGCTATATAGCGCCAAACTTCTTGTTCGCTCAAATTTAGACGTGTGTAACATGTTAGTGCCCAGGTCATATACCATTAAGTTTTATCTAACATAAGTACATAAATATCACTGACTCCGTGTCTCGGAAAGCACGTTAAGCTGTCGGTCCCGGTTGCCATCAACAGACGGCAGTCGTTAAAATTCACAAAATCGCACTGGAGCAGCGTGGTGGATTAAGCTCCAAGCCTCGTCTTTCCGAGGGGAGGTTGAAACTCCTGCAGTGGGGTATTAAAGAGCTGATGGTAGGGCATGGCAACATATTAGTAGGTTAGCTTTAATATTTATAGTAATAAGTACATAAAAGGAGCAACTTTTCTACACTATAATATACAAACCAGTCTGTCTAGATTTATTTACGTAGGGAATCCAAATAGGTTATTACTAATTAGTACCTTCGAGACCATATAAGGTAAATAAATTTGACAGTAGCATTCGGTTTTAATAGAGTAATAAATGTCACTTCACAGTATCAAAAATGTCAAACGCAATTTCGCGGGAGTGAAGACCGGTTCGCGGGGACCTCGAACTGAAACTCGTCATCTTACCATTGATTCATCTTACACAAGCTATTCTTAGTTTTTATATTCGGGACTTAACACCTCACCGCACCGTTAGTTATATCTAAAGAGCTTTCTATCTCACAGATTTAAATTTTTATTATTAAAAGGTAACTATTCATATAAAGAACTGAATTAACTTTCAAATAAAATAACAAATCAGTGTTCTAAAAAGCTCGAATTTCAGTCGTCACGCAACGTCAAAAGTCGAACAGATATGTTTCTTGCCGAAAAAAACGTTATCGACAAAAAAATCTAACAATGAAACTGCTTTACGCTGTCGTAACATGTGTTTGGAATATATCGTGACGTCAGAAACACACACATACAAAATTATGCCAATGAACTCGTTATGTGGAAATAAGGCATCTATACCAGTAGATAATGGCCTATAACCTTCCTCAAGAAATGAGCTACCGAATGTAAAAAGAATTTTAATTTAATAAAATTTAAAAAAAATACCAATGAAAAGCGTGTTCAAACAAAAAAAAACAACCTTTTTAACTTTATATATTAATTAATTAAGTAGGTTTAGTAATAGGGTCATGGTTCGAATCCGGGCATGTACCAATGAGTTTTTCTGACTTAATTCCCGGACGCTGTCAATAGATGGCGGTCGTTACAGTCCCCAACCCGCAGTGGAGCAGCGTGGTGGATTTAAGCTCCAAGCCCCCCTCCTCACCCTGGGGGAGGCCTAAGCCCCTGCAGTGGGGTAAAAAATGGGCTGATGATGATGATGATTTACATATACTTATATCCGTGATGGATACGCCATCGCCATTCCACATGGTCCGTTAATTAATATGACGAATCGTCACATAACTCCGTCGTCGAAACAGTCTTTATCACAGCCTTTCTTTGTTTTTGTTTGAATGAAATTTAGCCCATAGTTACAAACGATTTAAACGTAGCAACCCATGAAGCGTTCATTCCGGATAATCTTTTTACACTTATGCAATACTCATGCTTGTAAACTTATTTCTAAGATTCAGAAAAGGTTGTTCCTTTATGAGTGAAAATATTTTTTTAAAGGCTTAGGTTGTATCATTGACTGATTGAATTGATAGGAATTGTTAACTTCAATTTGTTGTCTGTATTTTTGTTTGTTTGTGAACACATAATTTTCGTTGTTATGTTACTTTCAAACAAGATGAGCTTTTGAGGAGGGGGGCTTGGAGCTTAAGTCCACCACGCTGCTCCACTGCGGGTTGGGAACTGTAACGACCGCCATCTTGACAGCGTTCGGGACCGACTGCTTAACGTGCCCTCCGAAGCACGGTGTCAGTGATATACCTATCAGTAATGATATAAAGTAGAGGTCCGAATACTTACCCTGGCTCCTGAGAATATTTGCAAGGTTACAGCGTAGATTTTGCTTTCGTCAAATTATTTTCGTCTATTTATTAGTGAAGTTCGCATTATCAGGTCGGGAGGCACTTGAAGTTTCGAGAGCGCATAAACTCCCTACTTTATTGGGCGACATGTCAGCTGACAAACATTTTGGGAACATTTTGCTGTTCCCAGTTCCATGAAATTTCACATCGGCGCCACTTAAAATACTTGTTGATTTGAAATATCATTTGTACGTATAAATTAAATCAAAACTTAGGTGGGGTCCTACGTACTGTAACGGAAGGGTTGTATTTATTTTATTATTAAATTTAACAATTTCAACTTAATTAGCAAATAAATTTAGTAAGCTGTTGATTGAAAAATAAGAAAAAAAAACACTTTTCATTAGAACTTAATTTTTTTCTACTTTTCAGTATGTTTTAGATAAGTCCCTATATGTAATTTTTTTAAATGTCAAGAACTTAAAAAAAACTAATGAAATTGGTCGAGGCACTGGGGTCGTGGGGGCCTGTTTCGTTGAGATTTTTATGATTTAGTTAAAAAAATGTCATTGCATGTATTTTTTACATACAATGTTTTTATTTTAATTTAAGTTTTAATTAGATTTTAATTTAATATAAGCTTTGTTTATAATAAATTTAGATTTATAAAATGAACTATTAAACTATAATAGTTGATTAATATTACAGTATATAATGAATCAGGTGTTTATTTATAATAAAAAAATATAACTGGAACATCTCACACACGGTCA
Organism: Luffia ferchaultella; assembly: GCA_949709985.1. NCBI lineage: Eukaryota > Metazoa > Arthropoda > Insecta > Lepidoptera > Psychidae > Luffia > Luffia ferchaultella. Next base: position 7,601,006 of record OX453263.1, read on the forward strand.
TCTATTCCCAAACTATATGGAGTCTGTATAGGTGTTAAACAATTTATATAGGCACATAGTTTGCCTTTATACAAGATGTTGGTAAAAATATTAAAAAAAAAATTGTTTGAGGTTTCAAACATATTTTTAAAGTATTTTTGATATCATTTTTGAAGACCTATTTTTTGGTACATCTTGCGTTAATATACTTTCGATGCATTTTTTTTTCGTACTTCAGTTACATGTATGGTGACCTATCCCAAAAAAAAAAAAATTTAATTTCACTACGTCATAGTGTAGTAGTTCATAGATTACACCTACCTTCTGAATTTCATCTATATATTGCCAATAGTTTCCGAGAAAAACCACAGACAGACAGACAGACGGACGGATATGGCGGAATTATAAGGGTTCTTTTTTTGCCATTTGGCTACGGAACCCTAAAAAACAACTACGTAGGTATACCAAAAAATAAACATAAAAAACTGGTCGTACGTACTATTTATTAATAATAAATAAATTGTAAACTGTACAGCGGACAAAAAACACTATGAGTCATGTGCTATCGATTGAATGAAAATAATTTATAATACAATTTATTCATTCTTTTTCCATTTCAGCCTCAACCGCACGTACCTACGTTCTGTATGATAATTCGAACTTTTCTATCGGGGTTCTATCTTTCTTCTTAATCGCAACACAACCAAATTCCAGTGGGTATGGGATCTTAGGTCAGTGTCTAAGACGTAGCTTGGACCCTTTGATTTAGGTATGCCAAGTGTGGATTTTCGCGTTTGCCAAATTAATACATATAAAAGTCCAATAGGAGAACACACGTTTAATGGTATTTCTCATACACACGAATGAAAACCTTATTTTTTATTGATTTTTTAAAGATCTATCCTTTTTCTTTTATTGTTTCGTTGGACTAATAGGTACGTCGTAAACAACAAACCCCCAATTTTTCAGGAGAAGAAAAAAACTGTCTTTGTGCTACATTCGATATTTTTTGTTAATAAATAAAAATGTAGAATAGGGTAAATAAATAATTTACTTAAATATTAACATTACTTTTAATCCATAATTTCATCATCCTCATCATCATCATCATCCATAATTTACTTAACTTTAATATAAAGTTAAGTTAAGTAAATTAATAAAAGTATTATAAAGTTTTACTTTAAAGTTAAACTTTATATTAAAGTTAGCTGTGGGTTACGGCATTTAGTTACTATTTATTTGCAATGTTGGCTAAGAAATTTTACTAAAACATTTTTTATAAAATAATTAGCCAATTGTGGCTTACGATATTTTGTTTGTACGTGTGTGTGTACCTTTTTTTTTAAATTTGTCTTTTACGACCTATTGCCGTCAGTCGAACGATATGCCACCGTGTCATATTGATGCTAAGCAAAACCTAAATGTTCACACAAGGTGACTGACTGAGAAAGATATTTGATGACACCTCGAAAATTATTTATTTATTCAAAAATAAAAATGACTTGTTTTGTAACATAAAATTTTTTTTTTGTAATATTTGGGCATAGAAGCTTACTTAGTAACCCTTGAGTTTCGACGTCAAAAAACGAGATAAAAATACATATCACCTAGCCGTTCGGTTATAATTCACAAACAAAGACGGTTACCTATTCTGGGCGGTAAGTAGGTAGGTACATGGCATACCGGGACTGTAGAACATTATAGTCATAAACACAAGTATATAAAAGCTGACCAGTTATTTTTATTGTTATTGTATTGCGTGGTTACATTTCAACCAATATCATTGATTTCAACGTGTAAATAAAGCTTGAAAAAGTTTTTAGGGACTACATGCAGTAGGTAGGTGCATAGGGTAGGGTAGAAGGATTATGTATAAATAAATATAGGTTTAGGCATGCCGTAACTTTACCTAGGTAATTTAACCTAGAAATACTCACGTTTTGTTATGATGAATCTTTATTTTTTTCGACTGTAATGAAAGAACTCATCAAAACTAATTTTAGCTAAGTTACTGATTGCCTACCCTAATCTAAGTCGTTATTGTTGTTTATACCTATTTTTAGCGTATATTTAGAAAAAGGGCAAAACATATAAATTTAAATATATACATAAATTTTTTTTAAAATAATATTTCATTTTTGATTTGTCATGTTAGGACATCCGTTACTGAGTAGATGAACTATTTGGTCATCGCCACCTAGTGTTAGATAACGGAACTACGTTCATACAATTTTGTAATAGTTACAAATTTTGACAGTAGATAGCAGTGAACTAGTATTCTTATTTACGTTTCTAAAATTTTTAACAGATGGCGGCACTAATTTCGTAAACTCATTTTCAACATCAAGTCAAAGGCTGCAATTATAGTATTTTCCTTTTTCTGAATACAATAATCAATAAGTATAAAGTTTTAGAATATCAATGTAAAAAGCATAGTTACTTTAAGCGATACTAAAACCATGGACTTATTTAGCGGTTTTTCATGTCATTATGCCTCGTAACTTTCAGAAATTCAACTCTTTTATTTTAGAAATTGGAAGCTCTTAAATTGATACCGTAAGATATCACGGTAGGTGATAAGAAGATAAAGAGCGTTTTCCACTTATTTAATATTTGTAAATTAATTCCACATCTCACGGAGATCCGAATAATTGTACTTAGTTACTTACCTGTTATACATTTATTATATTTACCGCATATATTCATATTACGAAATGAAATTTATTCATTTTACCTTAAAAATAATGCATACAACGCTAACAATAATTTATTATTAAGTGCCATATCTCTCACACTAGGATTCCCTGTTTTGTGAGAGATAGTCACTTCTAGTGGTATAAAGTTAATTTCTTACAATGCGATTTAACTACTATATATGAAAAAAAAATATAACAAATAAAATAACAATATTTTATTATATTTAACATAATTTGGAAAACAAATAATTTATATGAATTAAGAAAGCTGCAATATATCATTTAAACAAGAAAATATCGAATACAAATATTTGTCCATAGCTTTTAAAACGATCGTTAATTTAAACAAAAGCTTTGTTGTCCAAATAATTCGAGACAAAGAATAAGCTTTGCTCTAATGACCTTTATCTAACAAGGGAAAAGCTCATAGATTATTATCATTAAACCAATAACCGTATCAGATTAATTATTTGTTATAGCCAGTCATTCGATTCGGCCTATCACCAAATTATATCTATTCTTCCGACAAGAAAAGCGACACTAGTGTTCTGATGTGTTAAAATTTATTGTTTTTCCCTTAGATTGTACACTTTCGAGAGTGAATAATGACAATATACAGTTTTAAGTGTTGCACGTATTATATCGTAAAGGTAGATCTCCGCCAAATCGATTCATTCGAGCCAAATAATCGAATAATTGAATTATTCGATTGTTCTAAACAGCGCGGTGGGTGGCCGACAGATCGCGTGCCTTTGCCTCTGGGTCACCAATTAGTTTGGGCATCGATTTCTTTTTTTTTTATTGCATCATAATCGAGTACGATTTGAAAAAAAAACTTTGAACCTTAATACTCGCTAACTAGAAATATAATTAAAATCTTACAGAGTAGGTTCTTTGTGTTGATTTAGTTAAATTGCAATTTTTATTCACTAGGTACGTATAGGTACGAAGAATTTTATTACCACTTTTTACTTGTATGAATTATTATACCTAACTATACCTACATATTATGTGTATTGAACTTAGATATCTATGGGGTAGGCCTATAATCTACTGAAGGTAGGTAATAATCGAAATATTTAGTGCACCCTTTCAAATAATTAGTGAACTTACAAAATATCTACCAATATATAATATCTGTACCTAGTTGTTCCTTCTAAAAATGTTCGCTTAGATCAAAACAATCGAGTCTTATTTGCTTACGAGTTTTACTTTTGTCTGTTTTAACAAATAGTTTGTTAATTGAATGGAGTAGCCTCGATAAACCAATAAAAATCTATAAAGATTTTAGATATTAGCACCTACTAACGTGTACGTTCTCGACATCGATAATCGACATTTCGCCATCACTAATTTTATGACAGGAAATTCGATGACAAACTAAGTCTCTTTAATTTTCAAGAAAACGATAAGTGAACCTTGGAGTATTGAAGCAACGTTTGACAACCAGAATGTTAAAAGTTCTATAGTTCCATGCGTAAAATTCAAAACAACAAGGTCAAGTGAAAAAAAGAAAATAATTAAGGGAGCTAAATTAATTTGAAGATTTTATATGTCAAATATTTGTGGACTATTTTGCAATAGATTAATGTGTTCAGAGAAATTAAAGAGTGAGAACTACCGCGAGATTTAATATTGATTTATATTCACAGAAAAACCTTTAACAACAAAGTGTTTGGAGCCCTATAAAAACGTCTAAACCCTTGGACATGCCAAGAGCTGGTGACGCTAGAGTGCGGCGACAGCAGCACAGCAGAAACACCCGTTTCGTTGTACAACAATAGTAGGTAATAGTTGTGGATGATTTAAAATTCATAATTTTATATAGATAGGTAGGTACCCACAAGGAATATGACTTGGTATTTATGTGGGAACCTACATAATTACTATCTACACTACAGTATCTACTGAAAACTAAAATAATGAAATTCATGAAAAGCATGCAAACTTAAATGGCAGTCAAAAGCTCTGTTTTATCAAATATATACTGAGAATGTATAGAGCACATGTAAACAAAGCGTTTTTAATAATAATACCTGGGACATCCCACAAAGCGCCATCTAATCCCAAACTAACCAAATCTTGTATTGTGAGTACTAAACAACTGATTGATATACGTACTTAGAAAATTTCTGTAATATATATAGATATTTTAGACTCGGACACGATACTTATAAAAATATTTCTCCCGGTCGGGAATCATACCCGAGTTTTGGTTCTGCAGTTAGGGTATCTTAACCACTCGGACAATGGCTCAGTCGATAATATTAGATTTGGATGTACCTACCGTCTAAGCTAGCAGAATATTGGTTATAGGCGATTCAACATTTTGTAGTATACCTATACAATAGGTCACTAAGGACACCAAACTACTCAAGCTTGCACTTTACCTTTATTGGTCCAAATTCCTTCCAAATCACAACCGACTAATGAAAATGATGACATATAATTGACAATAGTTTTCGAGCAGTTTATATTTATGTATAATAATAATAATTATATCATCATCATCATCAGTCCGTGTCCCTCCACTGCAGGATATAGGCCTCGGCTCGCCACCACACATGGTCGTCCACCTTTCGCATACGAACTCGGTATGGTGCTTTAGGTCATCATTTCCCCTGGCCGGTGGGCGTCCAACGCTTTGCTTCCCAATACGTGCCCTCCACTCGAGAACTCGTCTACCCTATCGGTTGGCGGTTCTACGGCAAATATGAACGGTCCATTGCCACTTCAGCTTGCTAATCACTTCGGTTTCGATTTCAGTATTTCTGATTTTGTCCATCAAAGAAATAAATTATATATAATATGAATAATTATATACCTAAATATGGAAATAGTTCAAAATATTAATATACTCTCTCGCCCCGCACCACGCAACGCAAGAGAGTCAAAGCGGGTCATCGCAACATCCTTTTCGTTTAGGCCAGGGGTCTAATCGACCCGACGAAGCGACACGAAGTATTTCATCGATACCTACAAATAAAAAATATCTTTAAGCTCCATGTTAGAATTAATAAAAAGCTTTATTGGTGTTATCAATCATGTTTTGTCGACTCGTTTTTAAATTTATTACCTGTAGATATGAGTAATGACATTTTATGAATGGAATTTTCGGACTTCATTTATACGAGAAAAATAACATAAACAATTTAAAAGTATTTGAAAAATAAAATGTTTTTATCGATATTTTGTTTGTATCGATATCGATATATTGTTAGTTTATTGTTTGTTTATAATAACACTTACAATCACAACAACGTCTAGGTCCCAAACTAAGCATTAGCTTGTATTTTGGGTAGGTACCAAGCGAAGACACCACATACATATAACAACCAAGACCCGGTGCCAGTATTAATATTCATCATATAAATACTGACCCGACCTGGGTTTCGAACCCGGGACCTCCAGCTTCGCAGGCAGCGTCGCTGTCCACTAGGCTAAGCGGTCGTCAGAGGTCGTCAGAGCGGTAGAGGTTGTTGTGATGTATACGTCATTATTATTATTATTATATGAATATAATACAATAATATTATTACAAATACGTATGACTATGAATACATTAGCTATTTATTATATATTCTATACGTATATGAAGTATAACAAACGTATGAATTTAGTAAGTAGGTACCGTTGGTTTTTTATTGCATACATTTTTCCAAGCAAACCCAAAATGGTTTTCAAACTAGATTTGGTTAAACGAAAAGCCATTGTGTCAAATTTCACAAAAAATTAATCCGACGTTACAGACAGACAGACGGTACGACATACTAACATACCAAAACTCATAATTTATATTACGTGTGTAACCAATTTGATTCGCGGAACGTATAACCAAAAAGTAGTTCACATGTATAACAAATACGCTCGCCCACGATTGGTTGATTGGTTATTAGTCAACGTGGATAGGTTACGCTGCACCCTAATCCAATCCATTTTTATATTTTTATCCGCCTTACCTTTCTCATGCCGCTCTCTCCAACAAAAAAGTGAGCGAAAGAACATACGCCGCCGACCAAATATAATACGCCATTTGATGTTCTGAAATATTGAACTAGTAAATTTTGAAGTAGATTCTCGTGTGAACCATATGTACAATTCGTAGTGGAAAAGAAAACGACCATACTGGAATTATATTTCACGTGTAATATATATATTTGTATATTTCTACGTGTATATTTCTACCCGATCACCGAGTCTGACATTTGGCTCACGATTGCGATCATGTCAAAGTGTGAGACGCTCCGTCTTGCCGACTTGATTTTTATGCTATCTAAGGAGCTTTCATTGACTTTCCGTGATCTGTGCTCCAATTGGCTGATACGGTTTTTTTTGTCACATACCAAAATAAAACAAACATAGAGTGTTACTTACCATTTTTAATTACAATCTAATTTATATTTCTTGCTTTAAGATGCAACTTTTATAATAGGTATACTTAACATAACTTTCTAATTATACCTAATAAGTTACAAATATATTACTGTACAGACAGGTACAGTAATATATTTTTTGTTTGTTTGTAAGTTTGTAACGGGATCGCTAGGCATATTGCTGTACACGGAATTCAGTGATCAAGTAAATTTTTTTTTAAATTTTAATTTGTTAGACCTACCGTTTTAAACACAATCTTCCAAAAAGTATCAGCTGATAACCGATGCTCAATAATAAGTTATAAGCATCTATAATATACGTCGATTCTATAATCTAGTAGGTAAGTAGTAGCCAAAAATATGTAAACGATATTTTTTCAGTACTTATTTTCATTTAAAAAAATTGGTAGGTACCTACCTACCACAGAGAATAAGTAAGTTAGATGTGACAGTATTTGTTCTGAGACACGTGTCCAAAAAGTAATTACTCACACCACGGATGTAAGTAAAAATATTATGTGTACGTAAAATAGTTGAAACCGGTTAAGTCGTTCATCTCTTTCACTTACATTTTTTGTATGATTTGATGTCGCTTTTTAGAGTTTAGGTTATGAGGTATGTCTCAAGGTATGCAATGTACCTATTGCATACTTGAAGGGGACAGCGTATCACAGAGCAACCTACTATATATACCTACTGTACTACCATACTAACCTACACTAATGCTCTGTGGTACCTACATATTTTACAGAAAAAGAAAATTATTGGCGATCAGAAATATAGAATAAATAAAAATTTCTCTTTTAGGTACCTACATATATACTTGAGAAGATGAGATGAGAAGATTATTGAAACGGTTCCATTCTAACGTGACACGAACGTACCGAAATTATTGCATGAACAACATTTTTGTGTACGATAAAGTTTACGTTCAAAAAGAGTTGGTAAACGATGGATATAGGCAGTTTCTTTTCGTGTTATCTGACACTAATAATGACATAGAGTAACCGAATTGACAATCTAAGTAACGGTATATATTTATATTACTACTTCGTTGTTATCAAAAATCAAATCAAATAAATAAATTCCGAAGTTTCCGAATCCGAATTATAGGAAGATGAAGCCAGTAAGTAATTGATTTATATTAATTAAAACTTCAAAACGGTAAACAACCAAAACTGAAGAAAATAAAAGTAGTCCACAATGAAGATATCCCAAATTCGACTACAAATCTAGTCACATGTTAATTCGGCAAAGAAACAAAAAAAAAAAACAAAGAGATTAATTAGTGAGATAAATTGGTGTATATCGTTATAAGGGCCAGTGAGGGCTACCGGGCTCCTAAACATTCGGCTCAAACGCGCCGAAACGGGTCCTTTTCACTTAACGACCTGGCCTGGGACCCCACCAAAAAAACATATAAAAAACCAATACCTGACCCTGAGACGTTAAGATTTATATAAAGCTGTTAAGGCCGCCCTAAAGAACAACGTTAAACTGTGCACTTGGTCTGTTTGCGCAGGCCAAACAGAAAATATACCATGAGTTTTAAGTGATTTACTCGCTTGCGACGTGAAAGATTTGTATGAAGAAGCAGGACTGCGCTTCTAGGGATACCGCGAAAAATCACAATTCAAACACCAATTTTTTACGCCGTCGCTAGCGAGTATCGATATTTTTAAACCATTTGAAACCCCTGATAGCAATTCTGAGCCTAATACTGTGACGTTTTTTTTCTGTTTTGCTCATACAAACACGTTTGTACAGATTTATCGATGTCGCCTAGTCTTCTTTTAGTGAATTTAATTTTTGTCGACAAGAGTAGACTGAAAGGTTTTCGAAGTTTACTAGTTGGATTTTCGATGTATACCGTATATCAGCCCTTCATGCCCCACTGCAGGGGCTTAGACTGAATGAGGGTGCTTGAAGATTAATCCGTCACGTTACTCCAGAGTGGGTTGGTGGATTGTAACGACTGCCAACTAGTGATAGCAACCTGGATAGACAGCTCAACGTGCTCCGAGGCACAAAGTCAGTAAAAGTAATATATTATGTCAGAAAAAGTCATTATTACATGTTTTGGGATTCGAACCATGATCTTCTGAACAAGAAGCAGATTTGCCATCACACGGCTATCACGATTTTCAATATACGTTGCTAATTATTTTATAGTTCGTGCCAATTAATTTTGTTCTCATTTTTGTAATAAAACACCCAATATCATTTCCTACTCTTGAAATGAATTTCATTGTCGAGGTTTTTACGTGTAAATTTCTTGTATTTATAATAGTTTTTTACAAGAAACAATGCGGCCGAAAATACTTTGTTTTAGACGTTAGAAACATGAAACTCTCTACGTCTGTTTTTACTATGGGTTAATTTAAAAAAAAAAGTGTTCTGCTACCGACACATATATATTGCCTCCGACCCTACATATGACAACCTTTGAATGTATTTAATGTATTGTACAAGTAATGAGCGTATTTTTGAAGCGAAAATGTCTTTAACCGTGTTGGGCACTTTTTGATAGGGGAAAATCTTAAAGGTTCGCGCCAAGACATGCTCATTTATTTTTTATAATAGCGCCATCTAGTGTTTAGATAATATAATACAGACAACATCAGGCCACATCAACATTACATGCTTGATTACATGTGAAAATTGAAAATGGATTTCGAGTCTCTGCCGATAGATGTCATAATATAAATAAATAGTGTAAATGTCGAAAATTTTTATTAACTAATTTCGTGTTCTTTAGAGGGACGGATTATAAAAAAAAATGGAAGTCATAGGGGCTGCCAATAGAAGTGAAAACTTAGAAGTTTTAGTATTAAAATTTCAAATTTCATAATGTTCAAATTAAAATTACCAACTTCAATCTGATTTACACATCTATTGACTTAGTCACTATTGTATTTATATTTTGTCATGATTTTGTACAGCCCGTATTATATTTGAATATTAAAAAAATCATATAAACATGCAAGTAATTGTTGCTTAGAGTGTCAATCAATACATGTGAAAACCAAATTGATGTTGATAATTTTAAATTAAACAATATGAAATTTCAAATTTTAATACTAAAAGTTCTAAGTTTTCACTTCTATCGGCAGTCCCTTATAACTGCCAATTTTTTTATTATTTTATTTATTTTATTAAACTATTTTCCAAAATGGTATATACGTGCTCTATATAAATTTTCAATGTCGATTTCACGGTGCTCAACGGTTGCCTATATTTTGTAAAGAGATAACGTTGACCAGAATCACATCGTATAAACTCCGTTTTTGCTTAAAATAGCAATACAAAAAGATCTTTCTTCACCTGCTGCGTGGACATTATTTATTATTGTCTTGAAAAAAAAAAACGAAGTATGGGAGATGACGTAGCGTCGGTAATCGATTTGATTTTTGAAGTCACATAATTAAGTGTGAAATATGGTTTTTGGTTAAAAGTTTTTATACAAAAAAAAATATAATAGTAGTCGATCGACATGGGATTTTGTTGGTGTTGAGTTTTCTCATTATATATAGACTAATAGTAAAAAGTGGTGTCGTGATAGCCCAGAGCGCAACGAAACTGTCTCAAACTTATAAGGCCATAGGGCCATGGTTCGAATCCGGGCGTGTACCAATGAGTTTTTCTGACTTAAGTACATTAACTATCACTGACTCCGTGCCTCGGAGAGCACGTTAAGCAGTCGGTCCCGGACGCTGTCAATAGATGGCGGTCGTTACAATCCCCAACCCGCAGTGGAGTAGCGTGGTGGATTTAAGCTCCAAACCCCCTCCTCACCCTGGGGGAGGCCTAAGCCCCTGCAGTGGGGTAAAATGGGCTGATGAAGAAAAAGTGTTTTTAAAATTTGGAAAAGTTTATTTAGTCAATTAAAACACATTTTATCCTTGACATCTTTTGTGGCCGTGAAATTTTTTTCATTGTGACCTAAAGAATGGTAATATATTATGTATTAAAGGAAATATTATAGATGTCGCACTTGAGCACAAAAAGTGAGGATCTGAAATTCCTATGAGTGCAGTAACGTGATATATTCGTCTACTGTCAAGCGTTATTCATTATAGACAGCTATCCCTTTCTAGATCAAAAGTTTTATTATTATTTTTATTATATTTTACACTTGGTTTTTTAATATTCTCTAAACGCTTGCGGATAAATGGTCATATTTGGCAATATGAAAATCCCTCATTCTAACTAAAACTTTATGTTATTTAGAAAAAAACGGTAAAGTGCGAATCGGAATCACGTGGAAAAGATTTCGTCAAACTTGCGGTCAGCACATCGGCTTTACGATGGCAGATATACAAATTTTGGAACTTCAAAAGAGGCCAAAACATACCAAAGAAAACCTTTTATATCAGCTCAAAGCTTCATAAGATATTCAATAAAAAAAGTTTAGAACGGAAACCTATAAGAGTGTTCTTGTACAATTTAATAATAATACTGTGACATACCACACAGCGCCATCTAGTCTCTTAATTTACAACTTAATCCCCCGTATATTTTATTTCGATAAACAAAATCTATGATCTCAAAAAGGCTACACAAAATAGTGACATCTGGTGGAATAACATGCAAGATCTGATGTGAAAAATTTATAAAAAAAACACGCCGTAATAGCTAATCGAACTTTATAAACTAAAAAAATAATTTTCAAGTTCAATGATTTTTTATTTTAAAATAGAGTAAAAATACTTATTAACAAAAAAAATGGAGTTCTTGCTATTAATTGTAATAAATATTTAATTGCTAGCTGTTTTAATATAAAAGTACAGTAACTACTAAACTGTGGTTAAAAGCACCCCACGCTTTTTTGAAATAAAAATGGTTATTCAGATAAATTTATAAAAAATTATTAAACATGAAAATTATTTTTTGCTTTCTAAATTGGTTTGCTATTATGGGACCTCATGGCGAAGCACCGAACTCAAACGCATTGTTCATCCAACGTCATCGTTTGGTAAATAGGTATAATTCCAATCAAACTTTATGGCGGATCGGAATACAACGCTTTATGCGTGCTTGCGCAGGTTCAGTCATATGCCCCTGGTTTCACTGCGTCCCACTACACCTAACACTGGTTACTGCGACGCGACTTGTGCCTATGTTCACATCCGCCATAAGGTTTGATTGGAACTGTAATTTGCGATAGACATAACGAGACTGAAAATTTATACTAGTAGTTATAAATTTATTTAGACTAAATACTTTAAATTATCTCCGTATTAGACGGAAATTATGAAATCATATAAAGCTTTCAATAAGATATTCACTCCTGAAGTTGTTTGAAGTACGCAAAAAATCGTCAAGTTTTTGAGACTTATAACTTTTAGATAAAATGGAATTATGAAAAAATTTCTGCCCTTAATACGCATTATGAACAAGATAATCGGTGCTCATTTAAAATTTATCACTACAACAACGAATAGTTACTGAGTAATTTGGAATTAAGATTGTATGGAGTTAGGCTGACTCCACGGCTAACTAGCGTGTTCTTAAAGCGTGTTTTTTTAGTTCATTTAAAACTTAATTTATTTTTTAGTCACGAAACATAGTTATCACGAGACTCGATTTTATTAGTCACTTATCTGTGTTAAGTAACACCTAGTAACATAAAAATTTCGTGATTTTTTTCTCTGACGATCCTGGTCAGGATATAAGGACGAAATTATAAAATTACCGTATTTTCAATCATTTTTATATAGACATATTGAAGTTAATCAAAATTATTTTAAAAAGATCCTTCAATTGTACTACTTACAGTCAAATAGGTATAAAAACATATTAAAATGTAAGAAATTATTTTATTAATTGTGCAGATTCAAAACTTAATGTGATAATAACAGATAAATTAGGAAAATTAATTTAAAATACCAAGAACATGATCTGGTTCTAATAGAGCGATTTCTCGCAATCACATTTCACGAATAACATATTAATTAAAAGCGGTAAATCACTTTGAAGTTCAAATTAGGCGTCTGACAAAATAAAATACGATTCTAAAACATATCTAATTTTAATTATAGGTTACTATAAAAACGGTGGGGAAAAAAATGGCGAACGCTTATATTATTTGTCAAGTAACTGAAGGCCTCCTGAGGCTATCCGCCCACTTATTATAGATTTCGAATAAATCTGTCAGAGAGAAAAAAAGAGAAAAAAGCAACCCCGCCCGTTTTTTGTCAAAAATTTATTGTTTTAATTAAAATTAATTATAACATCTGCATTTCGAACGACTTTTTTACTGACTCACTAAAGATATATTTATATGCCAATAGAAATAGATATAACTGTGTAAGGTTTAAATAGTTTCGCGATAGAAACAATGAGGTCTGAGAGGAAGTTAGGAGTGTGACATTATTTCTTATGGGTATATAAAAGAAAGAAAGAAGAAAGAAAATAATTTAATAATAATAATAATAATAATAATAATACATGGGACTTCCCACACAGCGCCATCTAGTCCCAAAGTAAGCAAGTATTATGCTTGTGTTATAGGTTACTAGACAACTGATATACATACTTAAATATTATTTATAATATATACATGTATAAATATTTTTTGAAGACACCACATACATATAACAACCAAGACCCGGTACCAGTATCAATATTATCATATAAATACTGACCCGACCTGGGATTCGAACCCGGGACCTCCAGCTTCGTAGGCAGGGTCGCTACCCACTAGGCTAAGCGGTCGTCAAACGATTTATTTGGCAAACAATAATTAAGTAGGTAAAACATGTTACATAGGTAGCTAAAATACAAATAGTCGTCAAAGGCTAGTGCTTAACAATATTTCCCAATTTCCTAATAGCCCAAAGCGAAAAGAACTGTCTCAAATTTATAAGGCCATAGATAGGGCTGTGGTTCAAATCCGGGCGTTTACAAATGAGTTTTTCTGACTTAAGTACATAACTATCACTGACTTCGTGTTTCGGAGAGCACGTTAAGCAGTCGGTCCCGGATGCTGTCAATAGATGGCGGTCGTTACAATCCTCAACCCGGAGTGGAGCAGCGTGGTGGGTTTAAACTCCAAGCCTCCCGTCGCCCATTGGGGAGGCCTAAGCTCCTGCAGTGAAGTAAAAATGGGCTGAAGAAGTGCAGTGAAAGCAATATTTCCAGCTTCTAAACTGATATAATTCGATGTAAAATATTTCTTATATGCTTAAATTTAAGAAATATTTTACAGAAAAAAATTACATAAAATTTAGTTAAAGTATGCCCTAATTTAGCTAAAATTTATTTAGCAGTTTCTTCGTTGTTTAAGAAATTTGTATATTGGTTATCGAATTCTTTTGTTTACTTCACAAAAATTACAAACTAGATTCACTTCTCTCTGCAAATCTGATGTTACTTCCATTGAGAAGTTATTCGAAAAATGCTCACATTTTGTTTGCAAATTAAAGTACACATAGCATACCGGCCGTTCGGCTGAAAATAGTCCAAACTTATAGAGCATGTAGAGCTTACAGAACTAAACAAAAACTTCAAATGAGCAGATGGTGCAAACTAACGGTTACCGAGAAAAATTTGATTAAAGTTTCTTTCTTTTTAATTTTTTTAACTTTTTGTATATTTCGGTAAGCTATACACATTATCTCTGTAAGTTTGTACTACGTTCAGCCGAACACCAGGTCTATAGGTGTGGTATTGAATTAATGTGAATTTTTATTAATATTAATTTAATTAAATCCAATAAGGAATCAGGAAATCGAAATTAAAGATCTTTTCGCGTAGGTAACTACAATTTTGATATTAATTTTCTAAAGGGGCAGACTTTTTATTTTTAAACAAATAATTTATAATATGGGTTAATACTGAACTTTGTTCCTTTTATGTAGTGAAGTTATTCAAATGTAAACTTTTTCACAATCAAATTGTTGACACTAACGACATCTAGCGTTTCATAATTCTATAGTTTTGTGTTGTATCATAAACTTATTGGGCAAAACCTGCTAATGGATTGTAATCCTGTTGACTTGTCTGTAACTCGCATCAATGCCAAAAAGTTAGGTAAAGTACATAATATTATTATCCCAAAAAGTTTAGTTAATAAATTGTAGATTTTTGTGTAAAACCAAAAATAAATTTATTCTTATTGTATACACACCTGTATAAATTTTATTAATTAATTCATATATCATTTCTTTGCTCTTGGCATTCGGCCTGACTAATAATTACGTCTCGGATTGAGTTGTCAATTCGGGGGCACTAATTGAGTTGTGTATTTTTTATTTCTCCCAAAGTAATTTAGTCTTTGTTTTTAAGGCGGATTTCTCGATGAAGCAATCATCCCGATGATATAATTTGAAGTGCTTAAGGGGAAGAGAATAAATTTTTTTATGTCACATAAACCAGTAATATTTCATAGTATCGCATATTGGATATTAATAATATAATAATATCTGGTACAGCCCACAAAGCGCTATCTAGTCCCAAAGTAAGCAAGTATTATGCTTGTGTTATGGGTTACTAGACAATTGATATACATACGTAAATATACTTTTTTTTATAATTTATACATATATAGATACTTTTACATCCAGGCACGGAACAAATAGACATGTTCATGCACACAAATATTTCTCCCGGGCGGGAATCGAACCCGCGACCCTAGGCTCCGCAGTTAGGGTCTCTAACCACTCGACCAATCGGTCAGTCAGTCAGATATTATAAGTAACTACAAAATTTCAAAATGATGTAGAACCGATAACTGCAATTCAATTTGGTATTGCCCTCGGGAACATTATCACGATTCAATAATACATGACTATTGCATTATATATTATGTGTCGTTGTTACATAATATGTATTAATTGCTTCTATAAGATCTATCTCTGGAATAAGTCGACCAAATTAGAGACCTGAGAGTGATTCTAGATTCAAAGTTCTCTCTTATTCCTTACATAGACAACATTATTAACAAAACATGTAAATTGCTGGGTTTCATGTGGCGAAATTGTGAACAGCACTCATATCTGTATACAATGCTCATATTCGCAGTATATTGGAATATAGTGGTTGTGCTTGGAATCCTCATTATAAGTGTCACGTCTATAGAATAGAAAGAGTACAAAAAACAAATTTCTTGCGTTTCTTGACAGTTCATGCTCAAAAATTATACATCCTTCAAAGTTATCCTGACAGACAAAAATATGGGCCTCGGGGTTGATTTGAGCACACGGCAGACCCCCTTCTGAAATGGACTGACTGTATGAAATGAAACACCGGTTTCAGAACAACGCCGCTTCGGTTGACTTCCCCGCGCCCCGCCACTGTCATGCTCCTCTGTTTTTGCGTGGTCCGCTGTGCGTCCGCGCTCGCCACCACCTCGTGAGGTGCCTCCTCGCTCACGCCGGTCAGTCTCGCGTGATACTGAAGTTGATACTCGGTTTAGTAGCCTATGATGACGTCGACCACAGGAAGTCACGGAGCAGCTTTTCTTAGAACGGCAGACGCCGGAGCGATGACCTCGTCTCAGACATCGAAAGCAAACCCCTGCACTGCGGACGAATTCCCTGAACTTTTCAAAATGAATTTCTCTTGGAGATCGCTGCTGGGTCGCCGATCAGATATTTAATTTTAAACTTCTTTCAGGATTTATCGATAGTCCGCTGTTATTGAAAAAAAAAACACTTTTTTGTCCTTCATCTTGGGGGAGAATTGATGATTTTCATCCCTTCGCCTTAAACATATATATATATACAGAACAATTTTTATCAAGAATTTGTCGTGAGAACAATGAGTTTTTCAGATCGGAAAAGGTGGAAATTTTTTCATTGTGATCCCCTTTCTTTAGAAAGGCTTTATATAAGTATAGATCCACCTTAATCACTATAGCGATCTAAGCTGTGTTTCTGTTTTTGGAATGTATTGTATTTTTTTTTTTAATATTAGTTTATTGGTTAAATTTAGATATCAGTTATGAACTGATATCTAAATTTATTAGTTAAGCTAATTGTTAATACACCGTGCATGTCGAGTTTGCCCGTAATTGGATTAGCATTCGCTTAGCCTGACGCATGACGATCGCTTAGCCTAGTGGGTAGCGACCCTGCCTGCGAAGCTGGAGGTCCCGGGTTCGAATCCCAGGTCGGATCAGTATTTATATGATGAATATCGATACTGGTACCGGGTCATGGTTGTTATATGTATGTGGTGTCTTCGCTTGGTGCCCAGACGTTGTTGTCATGTATACGTTATTATTATTATTATTATTCTAAGATATTTAAGTCAATAATTTATCATAGTTCATAAGCTCATAATGTTAAATCTGTTGGCAGACCAAATAACTAAAATTAAAATAAAATAATTAAATATGTGTAAATATATGTACTTCACAAATAGGGTGGTTGGAGACTGGAACGAGTTGCCCACAGAAGTCGTGAAAGCTAGCAACTTGAATCAATTCAAGAGCCATCTGGATAATTACTTGGGCAGCAAATGAGAAGGGAATGATATAAGCGTATCAGCGGAAACTGTTAGCTTGTTAATAATAATAATAATAATAATGTATAAATTTCTTTTGGTTTTTGGCAATAAATGATTTTATTATTATTATGTTATGTTATGTAACAAAATACAAAATTAAAGTCCGTTCTGTGTTTATTATTATTATTTTATTATTATTATAACACACTATTGTACACAGATAAGTAGTAAGAAAAAAAAACGGCATTGTACCACAGATTAGTAAAATAGTTATTACTACACCAGATACGACATTTTGGATCCTGACGATACAAGCATGTTGATGAAGGGAGGAATATATAGATACAGTCATGTATTTGTTATATTCATTGTTTGAGTGGTAAGCGTACCTAAAGCTTTTTTAATGTATTGTACTATTCATTTTTTAATAACTGGTAAATCGCTAAACTGCTGTCATGTTTATTTTTACATTTAACTTAGGTATGTGCAGCTTCGCTGTAAGTCCTTTCTGTGTTATACAAAACATACTGGATGATAACGAAGTTAGAGCTTATATGTAGTAGGGTCATTTGCAATTGCTAGGTTATATTGACGTTTCAATATACCAGATACCTGGTGTTCGGCTGAACGTAGTCCAAACTTATAAAGCGTGTAGAGCTTACCGAATTAAGTAAAAGCTTAAAAAAAGAACAAAAAAATTTAGACATGTTTATCTCGGTAACCGTTAGTTTGCGTCATCTTTTCCCTTGAAACTTTTTGTTTAGTTCGGTGAGCTCTACATTCTCTATAAGTTTGACATACGTTCAACCGAACACCCGTCGTAATTACGGTATTGACATTGTAACTGTACCTATTTCCTGAACTATTTATTATTCGATTTGTATTGACTGACCGACTGGCCGAGTGGTTAGAGACCCTAACTGCGGTTCACCGGTTCGATTCCCGCCCGGGACAAATATTTGTGTGCATGAACATGTTTATTTGTTCCATGTCTGGGTGTAAAATATCCATATACGTATAAATTATAAAGAATGTTTGAGGATGTATATCAGTTGTCTGGTACCCATAATACAAGCTTCGCTTTCACACTAAAAATTGGCCAAGTCCGCGTCGACCACTTATCAACGTAGGGTAAGATGTGTGTAGATACTACAATCAACCAACATACAAAATTTAAGTTTGTTAAAAACACGCAAACGTATGTTGTTGATTTACAGACGGACGAACGATATGTGACAAAATTATAAGAGTCCCGATTTCGCCATTTGTATATGGAAACCATTAGTTTAAGTCCATAGTGACAGTTTGAAGTCAATCTTTTAATAATCTTACTGAGTTTTCAAATTTTGTAAATATGTAAAAAAATTGTATTTATTTAAAGTTTATAATTTTACAATTAATGTATATATGTAGTGATGAAGCTGGGAGTACCGGGTTCGAATACGAATCAGTATGTATATGTTGAATATTGGTACTGGTACCGGGTCTTGGTTGTTATATATATATATGTGGTGTCTCCGCTTGGTACCCAAAACACAAGCTAATGCTTAGTTTGGGGCCTAGACGTTGTTGTGATGTATACGTTATTATTATTAATAACGTATATATATTTCAGGCACAGTCGACAATCCTTCTAGATAGCTACTAATAGTGTTTATTGTTGTAAAAACGAAATTTATTCTCAAATAAGTTACTTAACTCGATAAGTCTTTGAGGTTCAGAATTTTATTTCCTTAAGCGATGCCCCATATTTACCCCTTAACCCATAAAATGGTAATTGTGGCACAGAGTGGCGGTTTCACCTCGTCTTTGAATTCACCAAATTGATCGTAAACTAACCGAATAGTGGTGCGCGGCACTCTTTCCCAACTTTACGATTTTCAGTGCGTTTTATGTGTGTAACGCAATTAAAATATCGCAGACGACGTCATAATAGTGGCGTTCGCTTAAACATTAACGATTCGACGTTGATAGGGTTAAGTGATAATTATTTGTGTATATGTTATTAAAAATAATCGATACACTATTATGCTTCATAGCTTATACCGTGCTTCGGAGGGCACGTTAAGCAGTCGGTCCCGGACGCTGTCCGGGACCGACTGCTTAACGTGCCAATAGATGGCGGTCGTTACAGTTCCCAACCCGCAGTGCAGCAGCCTGGTGGACTTGTGGCGATAGCAGTACACTGTCTTATATAATATGTTATAATGTAAGACAGTGTACTGCTATCGCCACAGACTTACGCTCCAAGCCCCTCTCCTCACCCTGGGCAAGGCCTAAGCCCCTGCAGTGGGGTAAAAATGGGCTGATGATGATGACTATTATGAAATTGTAACGAATGGCGTAACTGGAAGATGTTGCTTGGCAAGTTTATTGTAATCGATTTTTGTCATTGGAAATGACTTTAATTTCGTTGGAAAATAGGGAGTCATTTGGGAGTTTTGTGAGACAGGCAGATTTCACGAAGAGTTTTCGAGATATCGGAATGAACTGGTGTCAAAAAACGCAGCTTGGTGAGCTCTACAAGATGGCAAAAGACAATTTGGAAAAAGTTCAAAAACAAAAAAATTATCGGCAAAAAAAGAAAAAAATAGAATTTTTTTCCCGTTTTTGATTTTGGGAGCCCGATATCTCAAGAACTAGGGCTGAATAAGAAAAAAATAAAAAAAACTGCTCGGTGTAATCAGACGGGGGATCGATTGAGACTAAAATTGTTAGAATCGGACAACCGGAAGTAGTGGTTAAGGGTGTCCTTAGTTGGAAGTCGGATATGCGTCGGCTTTACATTTCGTACTAATTTCGTTTGTTCGATCGAAATGTCGTACAGAATTTTATATTTCGAATTTTTAAACTTATTCAGATACAGTTGTGTTATTTTATTTTTTTAAATATTATCCAAAATGTGTGTATTTACTTTATTCCGTTAGGTTCATTTCCAATGTCGTAAAAAGTTCGTGCGAAAGCAAGAGATCCGTTGACTTTTTTAAGCAATTTTAAAGCCAAATGTTGTAATAGCCGAGTGGTGGCGAGCCCGGTTCTTGTTTAGAACGTCGTGGTTTGAATCCCAGAAACAGGTATGGAGTAATGACTTTTTTCTGACTTAAACACATAACCATCACTGACTTGACGACCACTTTGCCTAGTGGGTTGTTACCCAGGGTAACAACCCTGCCTACGAAGCTGAGGGTCCCGAGTTGGTCAGTATTTGTATGATGAGTACCGATACTAGTACCGGGTCTTGGTTGTTATATGTATGTGGTGTCCTCGCTTGGTACCCAAAAACACAAGTTAATGCTTAGTTGGGGTCTGGACGTTGTTGTGATGTACACGTTATTATTACATATTACTATACTCTGCGCTTCGGAGAGTACGTTAAGCCGTTGGTCCCAGTCGCTATGATCAGATGGCAGTCGTTGAAATCCACAAACCTGCACTGGAGCAGGGTGGTGGATTAAGCTGCAAGCATTCTCATCCCGAGGGGAGACCTAAGCCAGCGTATATTACGCATTATGGTGGCATATGGTGGTATGGTAAATCCAAAACGATCATTTTATATAATATAATATTTATTTGTCTATTTATCTATTGGTATTTTTATACTGGAGATGGATTCACGTTTAATTCGTATATTAGCGACCGAGCATTACAAAATAAAAAACAAAATAATAAAAAATTACATCCTAGTCAGTGCATGACCAAATGAAATAAATAACAAACGAAAAACAAACACCACTTTACTCATAATAGAACAAAATTATCTATAGTTGCTTCATATAATAAAACGACACTAAAAATACTTTGTAGTAGCCATTTTATTTCGAGACCGTCAACTTAACACGTTAAACGTCCGAAACTATCATTAAACCTGTCAAATGTCTTGTCGACAGTTGACAAACGTCACCAACTGTCAAGAATCAAGTCGTCGCCGGCGCCTATGTCATAAAGATTCTTTTGTTTTAGTTGTTAATGCTTTTAATGACGTGCCGAGGTGTGAACCACTTCAGAGGAGTTCGTCTATTAAAGTCGTGTTGAAAACAGAGCTATTCAATAATAAAATATTGATAATAATTTTGCATTAATATAGTCCAAACGAATGTAAATTTTTGATACAGAAGTTTATGAGTAATTTTTACAGATATAGTGTTTATTATTTATGATTCTGAACGTCTCGGATAATGGGGATAGACTAGTTATATATAGTTTTATATATAGGTTCACGGTTTCAAAGCTAAAGTTATTTTTAAAACTTCCGAAGCTTAAGAGCTTTTTCACAAGTGCCCGGTACCGGGTAGCCAAAGTGTACGGGCCTGATCGGTAAATGACGCCGGTATGTGTAAAAGCTACCTAGATATGCCAATACACTTTGCCACCGGGTACCCGGCACCGGCGCGTATATGTAAACCCTTCCAGTATCCAGAACTCCAGTACTTCTGAGCTGCGGTAGATTTTATGCGATTGAACACGTAGTTTGATGAATTAAATAGGCTTTACAAGTGCAATACTAACCTTATGGATTTGAATTCCTACCGCTACTCAGACTAAAATTTGGTTTATAGGTTTAACAAAACACGCTGTAAGGACTTCTATGTGATCGAGCGAAGATTAAAGAAAGAATGATTATCTTACTATTAGGACTCAAAAATATTGAATTGCAAAGTGAAGATAGTGTAATCAAAATTTTTTTACGACAATTTAATCATAAAACTTAGCATTCAATAAGTTAATATAAAAAATAAATAATTAGGAAGTAATTGTTTTCGTGACGAATCTGTAACGGAACTAATTTAAATCAAAGCAAACAACAGAGCGATGCGCATAATTTCGGTCTTTCTCGGCACGTGCCGTTTGCGATCTGAGATCAGGGAGCATAGCACAGAAATTCCTCCCGCGTGTCAGATCGCACTTAAGTACTTTTATGTATCTGAGTAGAGAAAGCGTTTTAATTATAAAGTCATGAATACTACACCGAAAACCATACCCGAATCTAGATCGTTCGCAACGCTGAGTAGCGGAATGGTTTAAGATATTTTTTTGTGAATTAATGTTAGTAAATTCTCCCGCAGCTCAGAACTACTGAGATTCTGAATACTGGAAGGGTGTCCATATACGCCGTGCCCGCGCCGGCTATCCGACACCCGGCACGTGTGAAAAGGCTCAATAGAATAGCTTCATCATGTCCATCTGTCTGTTCGTCTGTCCGTTTATCAAACCTTCTTAGTTTTTATATTTACAAATAACCTTAAAATGAATTTTGAAATTACGTTACGTAATTTTGGAATCAGTGACTCAAAAATGATTCTTTTCGCATTGAGTACCCATCGAAGTAATTTTATTGTTTCTGAAAATTATAGATTAGTCGATTCAACCGATACAATAAAAATAATAATACTTGGGACATCCCACACAGCGCTATCTAGTCCCAAAGTCAGCAAGTATTATGCTTGTATTATGGGGTACCTTCTAGACAACTGATAAACATACTTAAATATTCTTTTATGATATATACACACTTAGATACTTTTTACACCAAGACATGGACACATGTTCATGCTTACAAATACTTGTCCCGGGCGGGAATCGAACCCGCAACCCTTGGCTCCGTAGTTAGTCAAATCAATAAATTTCTTTCGGCCATTGATCAAAATAATATAGATTTAGAATTATTATAACTCGTATCACTTCACAAGTGTAGATTTGTTTTTATAAATGATTTAGAAGTTACGCACACAGTAAACCTTTGAAGATCATTTATGTGAATTTAAAAGCTCTATTACGAACTATAAATTTTGATGTCATGTGTTTGTATCTTAAAACGGTCTATTAGTTTTGGGGGTTGTTTTGACAGAGTTCCATTTAATTTTTGTCAAACGGAAGAGTATTTTGGGCGTATTTAACATAGAGCGTTAACGTTTTTTATTAGGTATTTAAAGATGAGTTTACATGGCTCTGACTTATTTTTATAAATAATATTCTGTTAATTACGTTACTGTTAAGTTACTTGTTATAAATTTAATTATTTATAGATAGTATTACATAGTTAAAAGAAAGATTTTTATATTTAAAAAAATATATTAGGTATCTGATATTATTAAATTAATGGAATTTACCTATGTTATTTAATGTTTAACAATATTTACCTTTTATCTTGTCATCAATCATTATCAATTAATTGTCTCTGTCAATTAAATGGCTCCTGCCTTTCAAACTGACCAAATTTGGTTAATGTGTAGTGTAAAGGTTAAACACATATCATTTTGAAATATATGCCGCTAATTACTTATATAAAACTTGCTACTTATACCAAGCAAGTACCTTCATACCAAAACGTATTTTATTTATGAAAAGTTAACTTAACAGCGTAGTATCGTCAATTTTATTTCCAAGAATTTTCTTTAAGTGCTTTCCTTTGCCTTATGTTTCGTTTATTTTTTACAAAAAAAAAAAATGATTTCTTTTATTTATGTAGCTAATGAGAAAAAGCGAAGAAAAGTGTGCGTCGGAACACACATAAGCTAGGGTTCCGGGGCCAACGAAAAAACTTAAATTACAATTATTAGTTTTTCAGAGTTGAACTGTACGTTAACTGAATCAGTTATAACCCGTGAGCTATGCGATCCTAGATAGTCAGAATTTTTTAGGAAGTTGTACCTACTGTGTACTATTATTATGGGTTTTCCCAGTTTTTTGGTAACAATGGTATATGAGTTAGAGGGGGGACATGAAATGGTCTTTTGTTTGCCGAATACCTATACAATTTATAATAAGAGTTTCATTTTGAAAAAAACATTGATGAATTTCATAATCATATTAAAATTATTATTTAAACATACCCCTTTCGAGGGGGTAAATAAAGATACGTTATAACTTAA
This sequence comes from Luffia ferchaultella, assembly GCA_949709985.1. NCBI lineage: Eukaryota > Metazoa > Arthropoda > Insecta > Lepidoptera > Psychidae > Luffia > Luffia ferchaultella. The sequence continues at coordinate 7,625,375 of OX453263.1, forward strand.
CTTTATATGTATTGGGGGCACTTCAGGAAGGCACCCATATAAAAAAATCAAGATTTTAATACATGACTACGTAGCGATTGCAAATATGCGTAAAAATGTATAATTTCAGCTTATTCTTCTTCTTATTCTTCAGCCTTTTTCGACCAATATGGTGTGTAGGCCTTCTTTAACTTTCTCCATTCCTTTCTGTGTTGCGCTCTTTGCATCCACTTCGATCCAGCGAATTTCTTCCCGTCATCTTTCCAAAGCATTTGTGGACGTCCTTGAGAGCTTTCAGCTTATAGCGTTAATGATCTGAAAGTAAAATACTTTAACATACGCAAAGACACACGAACACACATAAAAAAACTATAAGAGTTCCTTATCGGACTACGAAATCCTAATAAGAGAGAATTCATTTGAAATTAATTAGTCATAATAATTTTGGAAAAATTATCTTTAAACACTTAAATATTTAGCGTTACATGTAAACCATTACTAAAATACTTAAGTTTGTGAGTTAAAAAACGATAAGTGTTTAAAACGAAGTGATAATTATCGGGTGGACGGAAACAACCCGATTAGTGGCTTCAGTCTTAATGGCTACGGAGTAATTAAGCCACGAGTGGATTGAGACATCTCTGCCATCGTCTTATTTCAAGCCGAAATACTCAGTGTAATGAGATAATTTAAAATGCAAGTTTTAGTAATAATTATTGATGATTCTCGTCACTAGCTCATTTTCCTATCACTAAATTTATACCTCAATAGGTATATTCTGTGAAATACAATGTGATATATATATGTTTAAATATATGGTGAAAACTAATTACTGTAAATAAAATTTGAAGTGACTTTTAGAAACGACTGGGGCGATAAAACTAGCCGCACAAAGGCGTAATTGACAACTATCGGTTTTGTGTCCGTGTCGGTAATAAGTTCCAACTCAAGAAGAAAAATAACCTAGTTGTCATGTAGGTAGGTGCTTATAAAGATTGTCGCTGGATTTGTAATGGCAAAAATCATTCTTGTTTTTCGTCGTACATTACTTTAATTATGTGAAACAAATGTAAGGAACGCATTGAGAATTTCATCACCACACATAGAACTTGTGAGTCACGGAATTTCTACATAGGTATCATAAAATTTTGTAATGTATGGATACACAGTTTTGCCCAACGTTGTTGTCACCTCAACGAATATATATATACAATAATTATTATAATTGTCACATCCCACACAGCGCCATCTAGTCCCAAAGTAAGCAAGTATTATGCTTGTATTATGGGGTAGGTACTAGACAACTGATATACTTACTTAAATATTCTTTTTTTTAATAATATATACATATATAGATACTTTTACTTGTTTTTACATCCAGACACTGAACAAATAAACATGTTCGTGCACACAAATATTTGTCCCGGGCGGGAACCAAACCCGTGACCCTAGACTCCGCAGTTAGTCTCTAACCACTCGGCCAACCGGTCAGTCAATGTCAATGGTCAATGTCTTTTGTTCGTCCATCCGTTCGTCCTTGCGTCCGTCCGTTCCTTTCTTTGTTTGTTTATTTATTTGTTTATCCATTAGTCACACCGTTCTAGAGTAACGGAACGACTTGATTTTTACGTAATAAAAGATTAACAAAACTGTCAATTATTTATTTTACAACAAAAGGATCAAAATGTTTATAATAAGGTAGAAAGTCATCACTCGACCCAATGACAGTACACAAATAATGCAGAAAATAAATAAAAAGCGTTGTTTTAAAACTGCGTAGAAATCTATTTAATACTTAAGTATTAGTTATTTAGGTTACAGTTTTTCATACCTATAGATTGATAGGTAGATATACTGTAACTAACAAACAATAGCTTAACAGATTGTCTCTTAGATAATGCATTCGAACTGGGTTAGTGGGCCTATCAGCGATAGTCATGTATTGCAAGGATGGCATTAATAGGTATTTCATAGCAGAAAATGTAGGTAGGTTGATTGACCGATTAATAGATCAACCGAGTGGTTAGAGACTAACTGCGACGCCAAGAGTCGCGGGTTCGATTCTCGCCCGGGACCAATATTTGTGTGCAAGAACATGTTAATTTCGTTCTGTGTAAGTGTAAAAGCATATTATGTTTACATAATAAAGTATATTCAATTATATATATCAGTTGTCTAGTACCCCATAATACAAGCATAAAACTTGCTTACTTTGGGACTAGATGACGCTGTGTGAGAGGTCCCAGTTATTATCATAATGGATGTTATTAGGTAGGTAGAATAAGAACATTATGAAAACACAAATACTTATAAGCATTACTCTAACGGAGTTCAATTTAAAATTCATAGTAAAACAGGACAATAACAATCTTATTAAACAAGAAAAACATTTTTATCTCCTTGTTGTTGTTTTTTTTAAGGATATTTAGAAAAACGAATCTGCTAAAATCCTGGGTTGATATTACAAAAATCCGTACACTTGGAAATTTGAAAAGAGTTTCCTTGCCATATTTCATTAACTCGCTGGGTCATTATTGGTTACAGCTGGAGGAGCTCAGATCTCTATAGAGTTTTGCAACACGTGAGTTCAAAAATTTGGACAAACTGTCCTATTCGGTAACGCAAACTTCCACGGCTTTGATAAAGAAACAATTCAAGTTGGGGGGTGATTCTCGTACCGCTTGAGTTTTAGCCTCATGAAACAATTTCAATTAAACATAATAATAATAATAACACACATAATCACAACAACGTCTAGGTCCCAAACTAAGCATTAGCTTGTATTTTGGGTACCAAGCGAAGACACCACATACATATAACAACCAAGACCCGGTGTCAGTATTAATATTCATCATATAAATACTGACCCGACCTGGGACTTGAACCCGGGACCTCCAGCTTCGCAGGCAGGGTCGCTGCCCACTAGGCTAAGCGGTCATATTTTGTTTCTAGTCAAAACGTAATTTTGTATCATGAAAGTTGGTATGTCTCACGTGATTCTCGAAAATTGTAATGTTTTCATATGGCTTTTGAGAATACAGAATTACGGTTTCACTAGAAAAATATTGAATTTCATCGACAATGTTTCATGGGATATAAAGTCAAGTGGTCCGAGAATCACAACCCTGAGCGTTCGGGAAGCCACACACGTCACTGAGTCTGAAATACCTTAGTGTCTGAAAAACAAAATAGATATATATATTTTAAACTACCACGATAGGTCAAAGCCTTCAATTATACGTCGCTAGTGTACTAGAGGTTGTCATGGAGCCGAGCAAAGTATGTAAGGGGTGCGGGGCGGGGCAGTTAATACTGTTGATGTCTCAATACCTCCCATAGCGTGCGAGCCCATTATTTCACTCGCACACGAAGCGAGTACACGTTAAGTTAGTATGGAGAAGGTTTTTTCATTGCAGTTAAATTACTTTGTAGGCTAGCAAAAAGCTTTAATTAATACACGTTAGATATCCGAACGTGTCGTGATAGCCCGAAGCGCAACGAACCTGTCTCAAATTTATAAGGCCACATACGGCCATGGTTCGAATCCGGGCGTGTACCAATGAGTTTTTCTGACTTAAGTACACAATATCACTGACACCGTGCTTCGGAGGGCACGTTAAGCAGTCGGTCCCGGACGCTGTCAATAAATAGCGGTCGTTACAGTCCCCAACCCGCAGTGGAGCAGCGTGGTGGATTTAAGCTCCAAGCCCTCCCCTCTCCTTATCCTGGGGGAGGCCTAAGCCCCTGCAGTGTGGTAAAAATGGGCTGATGAAGTGAAGTGAAGATATCCGAACAACTAGATGTCGCGTCATAACTACAAAAATGTGAGAAAAAAGTACACCCAAGTGGACTTTGACGTTTCACGTTTTTTTCAGACCACTATGAAATTATCTTTCTCTCTCTTTCGGCCTTATACATTGAGGAAAACACTATGGTGAATTAGACTTTATTATGATGATTTCACTATCAGAAGAACAATTGATGATCGAGATCATCATAAATACGAGGAAACCGAATAAAAAAAATTACGCGTCATCGTAATTATGTTAAAGGAATGATAATTTCCGCCAACGCATATTTTTCTCCTCGCCGTATTCCTTCGTTTTTTATTACGCGGTTCATCCATTGCTCGACATTTTTCTCAGGGTACAGTTGGCCAGAACATTTATATTGACAACTATCTTCTCTTCCTCCTTTTTAATTTTACTGTTGATTAGTATTACAGATTACAGTATGTATATCAGTTGTCTAGTAACCCATAACACAAGCATAATACTTGCTTATTTTGGGACTAGATGGCGCTGTGTGGGAAGTCCCTTGCATGTATGTATTAGAGCAAAAATACTGTCGTAATGGTTATTATACTGGGGTTATGAAATTAATAAAACTAATGCATTTAAAACAGGATCGAAATTTGGAATGTTTAGTTCTAATGTTCAGTTCTACTATTGTAGGACTAAACGGAAAAAAAAGTTCTTTTAGTCCTAATAATTTCTGTACGATATTCAATAGGACTAAACGGACAAAAAGTAAAGTCCTGCTATTTGCAGAATACAACTATTTATTAGACAAACGAAATAAAGTATTCAACTTAAATTTGATATTTTTAAAGAAACTCCGACATATGTGTTGAAAGAGCAGTTAGGCTAACTCTTAACTAAACAAATACGAATACATACATAATATATATGACTTATTTTATTTTTAAGATCCTAAAAACAGTGAAGTGGATACTTGCCCATTGACCAGCATCATTTACTGGTACAAAGTACTTACTATATTTCTTTACGAGTTATTCATTTATTCTCCTTTATAATAACTATTAATAGAACTGAATGGTAGACCTATACGGACTACTTAATATTCTTGTCCGTTCAGTAGGTTAGAATGGTTAAATAAATCTGTTCCGTCCTACTAGAAGAAATGAACGGATTTTTTCCTCCGTTTAATCCTACTAGTAGAACTTAACGTTGGAACTACACGGACTAAGTACTTCGAAATTTGGACTTCAGAAGCACATCAATATGCCGCATCTCAAACTTCGAAACGATTGAAATTCAGAGCGTATAGTGATAGACTATTATAACATCATTATTAATCCCTCTCTTGAATTCCAAGCAATTACATGAAAGCGAAAAAAAAGAAAGGTAATGACGCGGTGGTTAGATAAAAAACAATAAACCTCAAAAAACGCCTAGACAAATTTATTTTGCAATTTTTTGTAGCTACGTAATCCCGCAAATTACTTTTATTTGGACTGAAACAACTGCACATTGGGATATTTTATCTCTATGATATAAATTAATTTCAGATTCACATAATTTCAAAGGTAAATTGGACTACACGAAGGCAATCATCTATATAGTCAGTGACACTATGTAATAGGCACATATGATCGCATTTGGATGTTCCACACCTAGGTTAAGGTATCTAACATGTTTTGATTTCTAAGGTTTTTAAACTCTTCGTATACAAAGTTGTCTCTATATTAACGTATCAGGCTAGTTACACTCAAAGCGTGCTGGTCCTACAATGCAGTTTACGTCTTGCTCATGCTTAGATTGTTCAGTTCTATAACGACTTAATTCCATTTCATTACTCAAAGAAAATTAAACTTATACTCATCACGATGAGCTTCGTTTTCAGAATAAGCCGCTTGCATTTACAATTTTATGCAACCGATTTAAAAGATACATTTACTTAAATTATTTTGTTCGAGAATAAAACTTAACGTGTTAACTTTACGGTCTTAATTTGCATCACTATTGCTTAACTTATGACGTTTCGAAATGGAGAGCAGATTTTCAGATTCGAAATTTCAAACGATATACAACGTATTATGTGCGAAAACCTTCATAAACAAAAAGGACTTTATGTCGAACGCAATAAAGTTTACATTATTATGGAAAAGTTTTGTTAGATGTAGAATTAATTTTTAATAGGATCAACTAGTGTGAGGTAACCTGAATCGCGAGAAAGGAAGCGCTATTTGCTACCGTATCGCGCGCCATCGCGAAAACAGGGGGTTCGCACCATTTCAAGTTCAATTAAAATAATAGAAATACAACAAAGAAAATCACACTTTATTACCTATTACTGCACAGAAGTCGTAATGGGCCACGCCACACGTACACAATATGAGTTTGAACTACGAATCGAACGTGAGCCTTCTTACTAGAAAACTAGTGTTTTAGTTGCTGGATGAAGTTATTGGAATGCTACCTCCTCTGTAATGGAAACTGCTGTTAATTTTTTTCTACTGTGTGATTTAAAAAATGTTATGTTTTTATATATATAATATATTTTGTAATAAAAGCAAGATGAAGGTGTGAAAAGGTGATGTTTGACACAAAATACTAAAATACCTACTATTAATAAGAAATATTTTTTTTTTTAATTTATGCAAATAATTAAAACTAGAAATAAGTTTATATCAGGAAGTGCTTCAAACATTTTTTTTTCTTTTCTTTGTTAAAAAAGTATTTAAAAAAATGACACTATTAAAACTAAACCAATTATATTAATTATAGGATTTAGGACAAGAAATATAATAATATTTTCAAAGAAAAAAAAGTATTTTTTATACCTTTGGAGTCACGACAAACGTACCCATGGGTGTCCAATTGCCCATGAGTATATTGGGGACTAATTAAGGTCCAATGTAGTCCAATGTTTCTTCTGTGTGATTTAAAAAATGTTATGTTTTATATACATAATATATTTTGTAATAAAAGCGTCGTGATAGCCCAGAGCGCAACGAGCCTGTCTCAAATTTGGCCCCATCGGGCCATGGTTCGAATCCGGGCGTGTACCAATGAGTTTTTCTGACCTAAGTACACAATATCACTGACACCGTGCTTCGGAGGGCACGTTAAGCAGTCGGTCCCGGACGCTGTCAATAGATGGCGGTCGTTACATTTCCCAACCCGCAGTGGAGCAGCGTGGTGGACTTAAGCTCCAAGCCCCCCCTCCTCACCCTGGGGGAGGCCTAAGCCCCTGCAGTGGGGTAAAAATGGGCTGATGATGATGATGTAGTCCAAACAAACGACAACAGATGGTTATAACGTGGTCGTACACCTATAAGAATTGTGGGAATTATAAGCTTTGTTATTTTTCAATTCTAAGCTTAACTAAACCAAAGGAGCAAAATAGTATATTTATTGCGAGTAACGTTGTGGCCAGTTATAATAAAAAAATTATCTGACCTCTTTCTGTTCGTGTGTTTCGTGTAAATTTCTTTCGAAACTTAAATTCAAAATTCTAATTATCTTATATTTAGCGAGCAAAAATGCATTTTGCTCCCGATCTACAGGTCAACAATGACACTGCTCCAAAAAAGAATCACTTCATGAAAAAATCAGAGTAGATGCGATTAGCCGCTGTTTTAAATTAGGTACCTAACTAATTAATTACTATTTAGGTACTAGGTTTTATTTTAATCATGGCTAAGTACTTTATAGAAAGGTTTGCAACTGCAGCATCGCATCCCAACGTCACATCTGCCGTGGGCATCCGTCCAATCAGCTGCATTATATGTTAATAGACTTATTAGAATATACTCCGTGCGCCCGGCGCGGCCGTTTCACACTGTCCTTAACGTACTATTTATGTGATAAATTCTTACATTATTTTAATTAATACAATTCGAATTAGTTGTTTTAATTAATGAATGTTGATTAATTTAACACTGTATCAGTAAACACTATAAGGGATATTACTTTTCTAGGTATGACTAGCTATTCGGCTGCGGCTACATCCGCGTGGTTTATACATTGGTGTTATTTGGGCTTGAACCCAGATATTTCACTCAATGACATACATGGTTTGTATTATTTTGGCTTTCACACAATTTATATTAGTGCATTCATATATATACAAATCGGTTTTATTGGCAATGTTTACAGTTTACTTCTTTATCGTCCCTTTTGGTCTTCTCCTTCTATTTTTATTATTTTCTTTCTCCTCTCTTACCCTTCCAAGATTAAAATGAAAAAGCCGCAATGATATAGTAAAAATCCTTATTGGAATAAATTTGTATTAATATAAATTCACAGCAATTCAATAACACACCTATATATAGACCTGGTGTTCGGCTGAACGTAGCGTAGTAAAAAAAGAAACTCGAAACGTGTTTTTCTCGGTAACCGTTAGGTTGCCCCATCTGCTCACTTGAAAGTTTTTGTATGTTTAATGAGCTCTACATATTCTTTAAGTTTGGACTACGTTCAACCGAACACCCGGTTGAATAGTCCGAGCCCTTTCCATACAGTACTCTAAATTTATTTTTGCACCCGCGCCAATCCTGAAATAATTCGTAATTAAATATCACACCTCTTTACGTCTTTACGTGTTATGCGTCAATTCCTAGAATTGGCAAAATACGTGTTTTGATCATTCTTTTAGTAGAGTATTTGCACAGCGTTTTCAATTGCTACGTGAGTTATTTGATGTATAATTATTAAGTTTTTAATTAAAATTCCTTAATATATAAGTAAATGTTTAATTAATCATTTAGTGAATTATTGAAATGAAGCATAAAATTGTTAAGTGTGTTATTTACGGTTTTCCACACAAACTTAGATAAATAAGCAATAAATAAAATAAGAACTTAATTTATTTGTTTATATTTCTACATCTTGTGAACGAAAAACGTTTGTCATACACGATACTATACCTACTATTTAAGTTAGAAAATTTAACCAAGATGATTTTTTTATTTTTATTTCACTTTGATGGTATATATATATATACCTATATGTGTTTATGAAGTTATATTTACAACATTGTTACTGTAGTAATCATGGATTTTGTAGCAACTGTTTTTGGGCATTTGTAGGATTTGGTTTTAGCAACTCGGTAACTATACAGCAAAAAAATTCGGAAATATAGTCTTCAATACATACAAATACAGCATATTCTTGCACCAATGCAATTTGTATTGACATAAGAATTCTTCTTTTTAAATGTGTACACAGAAGAAAAAAATTCTTAAATTAATGCAAATTGTAGTGGTCTAAGAATATGCTGTATTTGTATATATTGAAGAATATATGTTCTTGACAACAGAATTCTTTTATTTTTTCTTTGTATGAAATTATAAAATAACTATATTATCTTACAAACTAAATGCAATACTAAAGACGCCTTGAGCATGTTCTTGGGAAAAAGATTGTTTAATAAAAGAAAAAAAAACTAATAAAGATATAAAAATTTGAATAACGTAAAATTAATTAACACCCTTACAATGTTAGCGAAGCCGTTCCCCAAAATACCATAAAAATTTATAATTCTAAAATTCAACTTTTAAAAAAGACAGAAATTACTTAAATGCCGCCAAAATGGATGGCGGTGGTTTCCCTTTGGGAGCACGCGATAACATCGGCTCCTTCATAATGTTTCAATTAACCAGTAGCTGTATATTTATCGATTCGGGTTACCATAATATTTCTACTTTTGAGGATTATTCTGTTAAAGTAAATTAAAACTATACTCGTTTTAGATTAAACGACCATTATGAAGTTGTTTTGTTCTGTCATAGATGTCGCTGTCGATGTATTGATTTGATTTTTTTATTTTGTATGCACCACTAAACAATTGTACGTTTTTTTTTCTGTAATTAATTACAATAGTAATATAATTACGAAAATACAAACGTCACTAAATTACACTTAATAAAAGAAGAGTCAATTTGTTTATTAACAAAAAATTCGTAATTAAAAATATTTGTTTTAGCAGCATCACAAATAACTATTTACGTGGAATAGAAAAATAAATAAAATAAATAAATTAATTATTGTGTAGTTGCTTGCTCAATTTGTTGTATAAATGTTTATTATATGTTTATATATAACTGATTATTTATTTTTTAAATTTACCTAAGTGTTTAGACCTTATTAATAGTTATTATTATTTGTAAGTAATTCTTATTTCATTTTATTGCTAATTTTATTGTTTGCGGCATCTATTGCATTAATCTATTGTATTTATGTATAATTTAATTGTGGAAACTGTTTTGTGTAGGTTAGATATATGTTTTATTTCATGTTCTATATGTCACTGTTTGTTTCCTAAATAAATAAATAATTAAATAAATAATAATAATTGAAAAATAAAACAATTTATGTAATATTTTAGGATTACGTAACTGAAAAGGAAAAGAAGGTACCCTTATATGATAATTTCGTTATCCGTCTATCTATCTGTCTGTCAAGATCCTTTTTTCAAGAACGCGTGGAGGCACCTTTTGAGTTAAAAGTAACATCTAGTATTTAAGTCGACGGTCCCTTGGAGCTGTAAAAAAATCAAGCTTCTACGATTTGGCGAGAACAAGGTCTTACAGTCTGAGTAAAAAAATTCAAAAATCGTTATTTTATCATTTAAACTTTTTTTTATTTTTATGATTTCGAACTTACCTGCATTTGCATTGACTGTGTTGTATATTTTGTAAATACATACAAATATTGTTGTACGGTGCTACGGTATAGGTACGCTCGGTGTGTATGTCCACCTCGCACTTGACCGATTTTTCAAATTGTGTGTATGTGTGGTGACATTACAGCGGGGGCGCGGCGGTCTCGTGTTCGTTACCGGCTACGTCCGGCGGCGAATCAACAAAAAAATACCAAACAAAGACGCCGCCGACACCATCGCCTTGCTGTACGGGAGCGTTCCGAATTAGAATTAAGATGTTATCGTGTCTTTGTTTAATCTATAACCATATAATATTGTTAATCTATTGATATTGCTCGTTTGTAGACCCTTTTGAATTACGTGAAACGGTAAATATTGACCATTTGTTTTTGTCGGTTCTCTGCACCGACTTGAATGTAGCAGAATAGAAAGCGCCCGCTGCTATTTCAAAGACTCAGAGCCGACTTTGCGAAATTTATTTTTCCTTTCCATTCCATCAGCCCTTTTTATATCCCACCGCTGCGGCTAAGTTAGGCCTCCCCTCAAGATGAGGAGGCTTGGAGCTTAAATGCGGGTTGGCGGCCACCTGCTGACAGCAACCGGGACCGACTGTTAACGTGCTCTCCGAGGCACGGAGTCAGTGATAATTAATGTACTTAAGTCAGAAGAAACCCATTGGTACACACCCGGATTCGAACCACGGCCACAAGGCCTAATAGATTTGAAACAGGTTCGCTGCTTTCGGGTTATCACGGCCACTTTATTTACTTGCTTTAAAAAAAGTATCGGTATAATATGTAACTAGTTGTGATAGGTAAGATACAAACCTACAACACAAAATTCTAGTGAATCAACGCGTGGGACATACGCACGTCCCACCCGTCCCCTTTCCTCTTCCCATGGCGCCAACGTGATAATGTGGTGATAACTTTGTTCTCGAACTAAACGGCCAGCATTAGGTACTCCTATTATATCACTGTATCATATCACATTGAAATGTTTCAAAACTCGGTGGTTTATTCATCATCATCATCATCAGCCCGTGTCTCTCCACTGCAGGATATAGGCCTCTCCCAAGGCTCGCCACCACACACGGTCCTCCGCCTTTCGCATCCAACTACCCCCGGTATGGTGCTTCAGGTCATCTGTCCACCTGGCCGTGGGGCGTCCAACGCTTCGCTTTCCGGTACGTGGCCTCCATTCGAGAACTCGTCTACACCATCGGTTATCACTTCTACGGCAAATGTGATCTAAACTATATGTGGTCTAAACTGAAATAACTTCATATTGTTAGAATATCAGACTAAGAAAAATAAATAAGTTTTACGAAAACCTCTTCGGATATATTACGGTTATCTCTTTAGCATAGGATATTCACATTTTCAGGACATTTTTAATGATATGCGTACTTTGTTATGATTATAAGTGAAAATTCTATTAAATATGCGGGAATCGATGCAAAAATCATGTTCTTCGAAGATACCTGAAGTATTTCCGATTACAGAAATTCTCGTGAAAAATCTCTAACATCAGCTTTTAAAATAGCATGTAGTGCAAATATGACTAAATATACTTATTCAAAAGCTTTCTTCTATTGATCTTGATATCTGAACATAAAATATAGAAATAAGTGGCTTCCACTAAATAAATTTTAATTGTAGATTAGCGCTAGATAACTAAAAGATGGAGAAGTATTTTTCTTTCTTTTCCAGTATTTTATCAAAAAATTTCTACTATCAATAATTTCGCACCCAAAATGTTAATCTATAAGTACTTAAGAAGAAAATACATTCACAAGTAACGGATAACAAACACGCGTCGGGTCACGCCTGAGGTAAGGTTCTGTAGAGATGCTAACAACAAAAACTATCATAAACTGAAATCTTGAGTTTGTTCAACGCTGTGAAGTTTTAGTTCTTCTCGGTCCCGCTAGAGGAACCGTATAATTAGGTCTTAATTTTTTTTTTTTTAAATTTATTGTAAGGACATTGGAAGCTCCATCAGCCCAAATATTACACAAAAAATAGGTGCTTATAATTAGGTCTTAACCTATGAAGTTGCCGTTCTTCAGTACTGGCCATTTCAAACAAATAAAAAAAATTTGATTGGCTGTGAATTCTAAATTCAAATTAATTTTGTTTGAAAAACATGACATTTTTTTTACAAAGTCAGTCTTCTGTTTATTGATTAGCGTTGTGTTTTCATTACATTTGAACATTATGGAATATGAGTTCCATGCACAAACAGCACGTAACACGTTTGTTAAGACAAACGAACGCACAACCCGTTATTGGTTTGCCCGCTTCCGTTCTGGAAATTATGACTTGAATAATGAACCTCGTGGTCGTTCAGACACTTTGATCAACAATGACGAATTGAAGGCGATTGTGGAAGTTGATGATACTCAAACTACAGATGAACTAGCAGCAACTTTTGATGTTAGCATTAAAACAATATTGGACCATTTGCGATAAATTGACAACGTAAAAAAGCTTAATAGATAGGTACCCACGAACTTAACGATCGCCAGCGCAACGTACGCGTCGAGACCTGCCTCTTACTTTGAATAACAGAAATAAAGATGTATGAACAAAAAATATACTTTAACTTATTTTATACAAAACGGCAACTTCATAGGTTAAAACCTAATATAAATCTTTTAGGGCATCGCTTCCGAGTAAACCACTTGAATGCTGTCTGCTTATGGAGAAGTAAAGAGTTGAAGTTGAACTATGAATTTGATTGGCTGTTACTACTGAACTAGTGACTCTTGATATAATTATTAGTGATATTTTTTTAGTAGGTCCTTGGGTAGGTACTATGTGATGATATCTTAGAATTTTTCCGTATTTTTTTCAAGGCGAACAGCAGAGGACATATAATTTGGGTAAATAAACTATTTTAAAGCCGAACGTATCGAGAGAGAGACTTATTTTTTAAAAGCCGTTAAAGGGTCGCAAAATGATTTAAAGAAAAGTTATTTGACGAGACCCTCTTCGAGGCATTTGTAATAAAGATTTCACCGTCTTTTAATCTAAAAAAAGGAATGTAGAAATATTTTTGAAAAATTGGCGCAAACCTATGTACCATACCATACCATCAGCCCATTTATGCCCCACTGCAGATGCATAGGCTTCCCTTCAGTATGAGAGGCCTTGGATTTTAATTCACTACGCTGATCCAGTGCGGGTTGGTGGATTTTAACGACTGTCATCTGTTGATGGCAATCGGGACCGTCGGCTTAGCGTGCTCTCCGAGGCACGGAGTCAGTGATAGTTATGTAATTAAATCAGAAAAAAACGAATTGGTATATGCCCTGGAATTCGAACCATGACCTTCTAAAAATTGGCTTAAACTGTGGCTTAAACCTATACAATGTAGTATTACAAATATTTATAACCAAGCTAAATTTCACCTTTAGGTAGCACTAACGGACTGCAAGCATAATTCCTGCGACATACTATGAACAGACAGATAGACAGACTGACACGGAGAAAGTATACAGGTTCGTTGTACTACGGTACCCTAAAAAAACGACGCTACCCTTTTATTAACCTTTATTTTCAATATGGCGGCATTTTGTTACTTATCCAAGATGGCGCCGCGCGGACAGGCGCAGAACGCAGTCTCGTTTGGAGTGCATTTACAAATAAATGTATTTCAATGTTTTAAAATAAGACGTCTGCTCCAAGTCGGACTTGTATTTTATTTATTTATGATTATTTGCATGGACCGCGTCGTCGGTGACAGTCGAGGCGCTATTGTCTCGAATATAATATCAAGATGGCGCTTAAGTCGTTGCAATTTTATTTTCGAGCGCTTTTTGCGCTTTTTATCGTGTTAGTCACGAAATGACCAGTGTGTTGTTCAGCGGACTAGTATTCAAAGTATAGTAGAATCGATACTTAAATTAGTCCTACTGCATATATTTAAGTAAAAACTATTTTATAAAATAATTATAGTAAATACGAAGCTCGTTACTACAGCAAATTGACTCCTAAATAAAAATACATTTAGACCGATTAAATAATTAATTGTCGATGAAACGAATGGTATGTACCTAAGGGTCGAATCAAGTGGAAATCCAGTCTTTTTACTCTAACCAAGTCCCCTGACACACTAGCGCGCACGAGTTTATTACGTTTATTATTACGTTTATACTGTGTGTATTTTAAAATAAAATTGATAAATTATGGTAATTATAATAATACTTCGTAAATATATAAAGGATGATTTTTTCATCACGTTCCAAATTTTAACAAACATTATATTTAGTGAAAATTATAAAATATACATGGTTTTTAGTAGCAAATAGAGCTAAAATATTGAGATATGGCTCCATAAACTCATGGTCTTAAAAAAGAATGCGCAGGCGACTGATGATTGTGTCGGTCAGCGGGCGTCGGCGGGATATCTTTTTCTCTATAAGTGCTTCTTTTTCATGTGTAATTCTTTCGGAAATTTAGACGTACTAAAATTTTTATTTGATAATCGCTAAAATTTTACCTACATATTGTTTTTTTTAATTGTGTCTTTAAGTAGGTACTTAAATACCTAACAACTGGAAAAAAATTGGAAGGTGATTAAGAAAATCTCCCTGTAGGTATATTATTTAAATCATAGCTATATAATGATATATACCTAGATATGATTTAAATCTATAGTTTTAAATAGTTTTGAACTGCAAATATTTTTCGAATAGTTACAAAAAGAATTGTTTGCATTGTTAAAAAAAAATAGCTACATTCATACATCATATTTGCTTACGCACCCACGACATTCATCCCACGCTCGTTTTTACTTGTCGAATAAAAAGCGCTAAAAGTAGCAGAACCAATTCGGAAGGTACCCGAAGAATCCATTACCGCTAAAAATGCCTGACGACGACATATCTAGTGACTGGATTAAACTGTCGATAAAACGTTTATCGATAAAATATATCGATATATTAATAGAACCAATAATATTGTGCGTACTAAAAGAAAGAAAGAAAGCGAGAAAGTGAGGGGACGAAATTCTTTCAATTGATGTAATTTGTCTTATTGGCCTATAGGCCTATACTATATAGTATTAGGAGGAATGAATGTGAATGAATGACATATGCCCTGAATGAATGAATGAATGAATGAATGAATGACAATATATTGTCAAAACGTATTCCAAGCGTATTTCATTATATATACTATTTCTTTATCATTTGTTTTGTTTCATATTTCATACACGGTTTTATAATTTATGTATGTATGTATTCTTACTAAAACATAACTGTTAAATAGACGTTATAGAATACAAATTATGAATGAATTTAAATAATAATAATAACGTATAGATGAACAACAACCTCTAGGCCCCAAGCTAAGAATTAGCTTGTGTTTTGGGTACCAAGCGAAGACACCACATACATATAACAACCAAGACCCGGTACCAGTATCAATATTCATTATATAAATACTGACCCGACCTGGGATTTGAACCCGGGACCTATAGCTTCATAGACAGGGCCGCTACCCACTAGGCTAAGTGGTTGTCAATACATTATAATTATAATTACAAATAATTATAAAGACATTGTAAGATAAAAAAATATCTCTTTGTGGGTTCGTTTCTTGTCATGTACTTCTAGTGACACATCACATGAAGTGCCCATTATCAGAAATACAAAGTTTTTTTTATAGTTGCAATTTGGGAAGTTCAAAAGTTAAAAATATACGAACGTTGACTATTTCTATTTTGTCTCCGATATCAGTGAGCTTAAAATTTTGAAAAAATACGAAATATAGAGTGTTACTTACATTTAACAGAAAAACTTTAACGAAAATTTTAAGTAATAATTTAAAAAGGGACATTTTAAGAAATAATACAATAAATATACAAAAATTTACAATTTCCAAATCTTCTAAATCTGAAATTTTGTAGAAAAAAATACGAAATATAGGTCCTTACTTATACGGTACAGAAAATTCCAAGTATTAAACGAATTTTCATTTTGCGGGGGGGCTAAATCCCCTTTTGACAGTCAGAACATAAATAAAAGAACTTTCGTCAAGTGCATCGTGTGAAGTATTAAATTAAAGACTCGAAAACACATATGTTTTCAAATACAATATTAAATTCACACGACAATAAAGAAATTATATTTATTTAATTTTTATATAATATATAATTTAGTAATACCTATATTAAATTTAATTTTTTGAAAGAAGATGCAAAACATAAGCCCTCATTTGTATTTTACAGGAAAACCTTAACGAAAATCCCAAGGGATACGGAAAATATTGGCGAAAAGAAATTGAGTATTAAATGTGTTATTCGATTTCACCAAAGCCAAACCCTCTCCATGCAAGTCCGATTTGCATTTAGCCAGGTGTTAATTAAAACGGTGAAAATCTGGTAAAAACTAAACATGATGAATTGCTTTGCCTCGGACTTAAATAAAGTGTAATTAAGTGTAGAATAATGAAATTAAAATCAATTTATCCATAAAAGTACAAATTGACTAGAAGCACTCTTCTGCACGTACCGTCTCTTCTTCTAGTATTAGCTGGTATATCTTTGTCAAGTTTCAATCCGGTTTCAGCCCGTGAGGTCCCAGCGCGCCAGTCTTCAACCCCGCGAAATTACGTTGACAGTTTCGTTACTGTGAAGTGACATTTCTGACTGTATTACAATTAAACGCTGCTGTCAAATTTATTACTCTATGAATTTATCAGAAAGTCTGCGAAATTGTTTCTTATACGTATTTTATTCGGTTATACGTTTGTTAATTAATAATAATTGTTGGCAAAAAAATGTTGAATATAAACGATTATTCTGGTAGCGTATTAAAAAAAGATATAATTAATTTAATAAAATTTTAAATCAATGAAAATTACACATTCCAGTTTATTACACCACTAGCGAAAACATATTAGGGCGAAAGTCACATTTCTAATCTATATTCAAATTGTCGGCAGCGCGCCAACGAGCGCCATTGTCGATTGAAAATATTTTTCCAATTTCGCGGGGAAACCCGCTGGGAGTTTATATGGGAGGAGATTTACTGGAAATAATATAGCCCATCCGTGGATCGACTATATTATGCACGTTTTATTACATATAATAAATTGATGAGAACGGATTCCGTTTCCGTTTTCCGTCTTAAGGGTTCTTTTAACTGACAAGGAACTTTTATAGTTTTTCATGTCTATTTGTCCGTCCGTTATATGTCACAGTTATATTATCATACCATACCATCAACCCATTAATGCCTAACTGCAGGGGCTTAGACCTCCCTTCGAGATGAAGCTTGAACCTTAATTCACTACGTCGCTCGTTGCACGTTGATAACGTGACGTAACTTAAGTACACTATTTCGATTTAAAAATAAAATCGAATTCTTTGCTATGGCGACCGAAATAACACAAATTATATTAACCACGATATAGACAAATATTTACATTATACACACAAATACTTTTCGGACTTAGATGGGAATCGAACTGAGAAACTTCAGCTTCACAGGCGAGGTCACTACACTCTACATAGAACACATTTTGACGTATGATAGAAGCACAATAGAATGACGTACAGACAAAAAGATTTATCGACGAACGTTACATATATAAGGTCCGCGTCGTTTAAGTGACATCAATCATTTCATTGATATTAATATATTTTCGTTATTTACAGTTTAATTCGAGAACCGATCGGACAAAGAAAATGGAACGCGATATAAGAGATAGCTTTGAAATAGAGCTTTTGAAAATGGGTTTACAGGCTTAACTCAGGCCTTCGATTGGCGTTTATTATACATAAAGTGACGCTGTCGAATATTATCATAGTTGTTATATAATTTCTACTTATCTTTTTAATTTTTTTTTAATGTGGATTACACGGAATTTATAAAGCGTTTAACCATAGGATTGCGTGTTTATATTACATTTATTAATCCAACGCGACGCTCACTTAAACAAACGGTGTGTTCTTACTGAGTTTATTTTGCTCCTCATAGTACTACAGCAAAACAAATTTATTGGTATCCATTTCGTATATTATACAGAATTGGTATGAAAATTTGACTCTTCAACCAATGCGTTCTGCCTACAATGACATACGGTGCGGAAACATGGACTTTCACGGCAGGACTGGTCCACAAATTTAAAGTCGCTCAGCGCGCTATGGTACGGGCTATGCTCGGTATTTCCTTGATGGACAAAATCAGGAATACTGAAATCCGTCGAAGAACTGAAGTTGTCAACATAGCCGAAGTGATTAGCAAGCTGAAGTGGCAATGGGCCGGTCACACTTGCCGAAGAACCGACAACCGATGACGGGTTCTCGAGTAGAGGCCACGTATTGGGAAGCGAAGCGTTGGACGCCCCCCGGCCAGGTGGACTGATGACCTGAAGCACCATACCGGAGGTAATTGGATGCGGAAGGCGGAGGACCGTGTGTGGTGTGGTGGCGAGCCTTGGGAGAGGCCTATATCCTGCAGTGGAGAGACACGGGCTGATGATGATAAAAATTTGACACTGATAGTGCAGCCAATACGGTCTGACCATTTTTTCTAACATACCGTTTCTTCAAAGTAGGCTTCCAAGTAAAAAAACTAATTTCGTTTTTTTATTTATTTATAAAATATGGTTTTTTAGTCATTAATTTTTGAAGATTGTGATTGATGAGACCGGATATGACAACATATTTATGCTTCCGTAAGAGTTGAAATAGATTCTATGCCACTGATTGATAACTGCTTGAATAGGAAATTTTTCGACATGGCGCAAATAGAGCGACTTGCTTTTGGTGTAATTTTGAAGAAAAGTCCAGATAATTATATTATTGTCGTGATAGCCGTGAAGGCCATAGGGCCATGGTTCGAATCCGGGCGTGTACCAATGAGTTTTTCAGACTTAAGTTTATAACTGTCACTGACTCCGTGCCTCGGAGAGCACGTTAAGCAGTCGGTCTCGGTCGCTGTCAATAGATGGCGGTCGTTACAATCCCCAACCCGCAGTGGAGCAGCGTGGTAGATTTAAGCTCCAAGCCCCCTCACCGCGGGGGAGGCCTAAGCCCCTGCAGTGGGGTAAAAATGGGTTGATGAAGTGAAGTGAATTATATTATAAACATGAGTGATAATCATATATAATATGTTAGTGACTCTTCACTTTTTACTTTGAATGGTTTAATATTTAAAAAGCAATTTTGTACGCATATAATAAATAAATTTAACAGCAGCGTTTGGTTTTAACTCAGAAATATCACTTCACAGTATCGAACCTGTCAAACGCAATGGGAGTGAAGACCAGCGCGCGGGGTCTTCGCGGACTAAACTCGTACTGAAACCCGTCATCTCGCCAAACGGTTACACCAGTTAGCTAGAGCATGAGTGGTTAAATGGCAAGCGCATAAGAGGATTTCTAGTCATATTTGTACTTTTATGGTTGTACGGTTAATAGAAGTTTTTCTCAAAATAACGCCGAAATCATGTTAACGAAAACTCCAAGCTATAAGCAAATGTTATTCAGTGGCATAGATTTCAAATCTATATTCTCTATGGAAGCGTAAAATGTCATATCCAGGCTTGTTAATAATCAATTTGGAAAATTATTAATCAAAATCACCATATTTTTTTAAACTAAGCAAAAGAAACCACTTTTTTAGGGTTCCGAACCTCAAAAGGAAAAAAACGGATTCCTTATAGGATCACTTTTTTAACGTCTGTATGTCAAGACCCTTTACCTCAAAAACGCGAGGAGGTATCAAGATGAAATTCATATTAAATACTCAAGTCTACTGTCCCTTAGAGCTATGAAAAAATCAAACTTCTAAGCCAACGCAATCAAAGGATACAGCCGTTTATGTTGCTTTTCAATATTCGCATGGGAATCAAAACCTACCGGGTACTTCCCGTGAACTCAGAATCTTGAAATTTGGAACGAAGCAACGTCTTATAGCACAGAAAAAGAAAAATTGCGAAAAGCATAAATTTTTAGTTACATCATATAATAAAAATATTTTTAATAATTGTAAACTTACTACCCCTTTCCCCATGAACTCGTAGAGGTATTAAATTGAAATTTATATCAAATACTCAGGTCTATAATACCTTTAAGCTGTAACAAAATCAAACATACTTTTACTTATATACCTACAGGTGCAAAAGTAATTAGTTGTTTTTCTCCACAATTATATTCCAACGAAACTTAAAGTAATGTTAAAGTGTTGATAATCAAACTCGAGGATATTATAGTATTCTCCGTATATTGTATTATTATATTGTATATTGTATATTATACCGTATATTGATATAAATAGTAAATAAATAAATCTATTTACAAAATAGAAAACTTTTATAAACAGATAAATGTGTAATTGATTGTTGATTGCACCATCTTTTATTTAAATTAATACATAAAATCAAATCATCAATATGTTTAAATAAAGATTAATACATACAAATAAATCTAAGAACTAATTAACAATATTTACAATATTTACAACATAAAAATATCGTCCAGGTTGGTCCCATGTGGCATCGATCCCATTACGCTTGCACTGTTTCCGCGCTGCACAGCGATGCTCAGTTGCTGTGCGAAATAGGCACCCGCTCTGGGATCGCAAGCAGTGCTGACCAGACGGGTGGACAAATCTTTTACGAATTTTTTCGTATCAGACGACCACGGACCGAGTGTCTCTACTGCAAACGCCGCAAACTCGTAGTGAGGAATCAACCCCGAGTATTTGCGACGTTTACATAATTGGGCCTGGTCGGCCGCCGCGCCAGCACTCTGGGCCGTGGCCCGGACATGGGACGGAGCCAGAGTATCCACACATGTGGCATCCCAAATCAAAGCACGGCCCAGGCACCAAGGCACCAACGTTGCTCCGTCGGGTCTCTTGCCATCGTCCCTGAACAAACCTTTCGGCTCTAAAGATGAGGGGATAGATGCTGTCACAAGAGCCCGGCGGATCAAGTCATTAATGGCTCCGTGGCGGTAGATACGACCAGCGCTTTTGAGACACGAAAGTCCGTGGCGACCCAGCCGGTCCACACCACGGCCACATGGGCATTGATGAGGCTCGCACACTTCTGCGCCTAACCGCAAACACACAGCGATGCCCAGTGAAACGGGATCCAAAATTGTACCGATGTTTTTGGATGGGAGTGCGTGTAGCCAGTGACCCGATTCCTTTTCATACACAGCAAGGAGTCTCGCTCGATCAGCATCGTCCTATATACCTATATACCTACCCCACAACACAAGGAATCCTAGTGTAGGAGGCTGGGTCAACTCTGATAAATTCTTACGTGTTTTTTGTACAATTAAACGTTATTTTTTAATTTTTGTTTTAATAACCATACCTACAGCAGTGCAGTTTTTTTATGAATATTCTCTTATTCATAACTTTTACACGAGGTCCCCGTTATCTTCGACTTGCACGATATCCGTTGGTGCCAAACGATAAGTGAGTGCTTAGTAAATGCGATAGTTTCTTACAACAAACTTAAAAGCTACTTACCGGTTTCCGCCGTCCGTGAACGTTTTAAACGTATGGGAGCTTTTACACATCACGACACTATTCATAGAAATGGGATTGGCTTTACGCCTATTGCAAAGATGTCAATCAAGAAAGCTCACGGTAGTTCTCGATGGGGGAACAAAGTAGGTTTAAATTTACAAAGTCAATCAATTGTATATTAGTTTGTGCTCAGTAAATAATATGTATAGGATTAAAATATTTAATTAAAATTATATCCGCTGTCTTTGTAAATTTCCGAATATTATTGTCATATAACTTCTAACGAACAGTATAAAATATATGTTCATTTTGAAATATAAATACCTTTTTAAAACATCGCGTAGTTATCTTCACATCCGACGCCCGATTTCTATAAAGGTCGACTTATGTTGTAAAAGTCCTTACTGCATGCGAAGTGTCAACACTGTTTTTATACGTGCCGGCTCTCTGTGGGAGCTTATGATCACATAGGCGCCGCTAGCGCCACCACTGTGCTTTGAACTTACCGCCCAGAAACAAGTATGGAAGTGACTTTTATTTTAGTATTGGTTAACAAAATGGGAAGAAAATACGGTGGATTTTTTATTTGTTGGTCTATTAAAGAGTCTGTATTGTGGGTATGGTACAGGTCGTGAGATTAAATTATTGTTGTGGCATCGAAAATAAACATAGTTTTTAGTCAGTCGCTTTATTCCAATGAAACAGATGATTGCAATAATTACTTTTATGTGGAACATTATTGTCACTGGACAATTCATCATCATCATCATCATCATCATCAGCCCATTTTTACCCCACTGCAGGGGCTTAGGCCTCCCCCAGGGTGAGGAGGGGGGCTTGGAGCTTAAGTCCACCACGCTGCTCCACTGCGGGTTGGGAACTGTAACGACCGCCATCTATTGACAGCGTCCGGGACCAACTGCTTAGCGTGCCCTCCGAAGCACGGTGTCAGTGATATTGTGTACTTAAGTCAGAAAACTCATTGGTACACGCCAGGATTCGAACCATGGCCCTATGGGGCCTCAGAAATTTGAGACAGGTTCGTTGCGCTCTGGGCTATCACGACGCAGATCACTGGACAGATCAGTTTGCGTCGTATCCCTTAAAAATGTAGTTTGGCCTTTGTAGTGAAAGCTAAAACAGCTATTCCTGATGAAACCGGGATAAAGCACTAGTATATTTGTTGTTTAACCCTGAATTGTTACCACTGTCTATTCTTATGTACTTTAACCCCACGCGGTGTTCAGCCACTCGCTCCAGAGGTGCTGCACCATCTTTATCAGGTCGTCAGTCCATCTAGTAGGCCTAACACTTCCAAATCACAACGAAACTCATTTTGGATAGAAATTGACCGTTCGGTCTGGTTCGTTCGCACTTTAGGTAAAAAATATACGAGGTCCACGTCTGTCGGTTGCCACTAGTCTAACCACTCCTAGCGTCACACGACGTGTTCGTTGTCATATGTCACCACAACAACCTTTTCAGACGTTACGCCTATCTCCGTACTTAGTTATCCGCAACACTGGGCGTCAGTAACTCGACACTGTATTGATATTTTCGCGGTGCTTGAGTTCTATTAGCGAGAGGCGGCTCTCCTAATATCGCCGAAAACGAGCGAAATGTTTGAACACCTTTGTTTGCATTACCAAAACTGTTTGTACTGAATTTGCTTGAATCGGCGAGAGTTGACGTAAGGTAGGTACCTACCTATACTTAGTTTTTGTTTATGTTTAGCAATGATTTATAGTGGCTATGAGAGATAGCCTAACTTATAGGTTAATTGGAAGATAACTTATAAATTTTCGAGAAATAAGCATCCAATATACCTACTATAACAAGGAATTGTGGAAAAAAAATTGTACAAAAGCAATATACATATTTACTGACCGGTTGGCCGAGTGGTTAGAGACCCTAACTGCGAAGTCGAGTGTCGCCGGTTCGATCCCCGCCCGGGACAAATATTTGTGTGCATGAACATATCTATTTGTTCCGTGTCTGGGTGTAAAAGTATTTATATATGAATATATATTATAAAAAAGGATATTTAAGTATATATCAGTTGTCTAGTACCCCATAATACAAGCATAATTCTTGCTTACTTTGGGATTAGATGGCGTTGTGTGGAATGTCTCAGATATTACATTACATTACATACATGTTCAATTACATCGCATCTTATTTACTGACTTAAATAGATTACAATTTTTGTTTTCTTAATTTAAAATATGCAATTTTTAATGAATTAAATGACAAACAGAGCATTCGATAATTACAGTTCCTTTAATTTTACTTAAAGTACTATATAATACGAGTAAAATAATATTTCAGCAATTTTTGCTTCACATATATTTCCGACAACAAAAAAAAAAACTTTCTTTCAGATTTTAATTTATAAATACCTAGAGCATGCCGTTCTACTCGAGAATGAATGTGGAGTATTCAAAAATAGTTTATTTTTTCGAATTTTTTTTAAGAAATCAAAATGTTGGTTCACATTTATTGCTTATCTTAAAAATAAAATTGTTACTCCTTCCAAGTTTTTGTGGCTGTATTCGTAATCCGACCATGTCTTGAAGTAATCGAATTTGGAGGAAACCAGAGACACCTGGTAATAGGCGTGTCCAGATTAACATTTATCTTTAATCCCAAATTCTCAAAGGCAATAGGACGAACCGCTTCGTATACTGGTGTGTAACTACCTTATCACGGGGTTATTAGTCAATCTGGGCACAATGTTGGACAACATAACGTTCTTCCTATCCATGTGCCTGCGTCTCAAGGTTAGGATTAATTCTACAGCAGTGCCGGTGTGACAGTGACATCGACCCTCTTGGTCAGCATGGTCTCAGTTGCTTTCGAAGTGCCGGCTGCTTGCCGCGTCATGGCTGCATTAATATCATCCGTCGGGCCCTTGCTTCCGTCTACGTACCAACTCTACTAGAGTCGAACAGGATTGTTCGTGACAATGGCAAGCGACCCGATGGTATAACTGTCATTTCCTTGAAACAGGGAAAGTCGCTGGTGTGGGACGCCACTTGGATTTATAGTTGATACGCTGGCGGCGCGGGCGTCCCGAATTTGAGCGACCTCGGCAGTCGCAGGCATAGCAGCGACCGCTGCTGGTTATCTCTAACAGCGCAAATATACTATTTTAGGAAGCAGCTAGTGAAGTTTGTGGTCAAGAAGATGGAGCTGTAAAGGCCTGAGGCGCGTCGGTTTTTTCAAGATTTTTCGCCGCGCCTGGTCGACGCCTAGGGTTATCGGAGGTCTGGCTCTTATATACCTAATGTATTGCCGCCTTTCGGACACTGCCGCACGGCACTGATTTAAACAATATTTTTTATTTGTAGGTATTACTAGTAATTAAACTTTCTATTGTCCTTAGGTGTAAATATATAAACAATTTAGCTGTATACAATAAATAAATAAAATTATAATAACAAACGAATGTTACTATAAAGGGTAACTTTACATTTTTAGGGTATTGCTGAATCCAGAACGCATTTGCCTTACAATAATAAAAATTTATTTTGTATTCATTTCACAAACGTTTATATTTTTGGAAAACTAGGCATTCCTGTGCAAAAATGAAAATTATTTGTGAAAATCTCATCCAAAACAAATAGATTTCTCTGTCATATAAAACTTAATTGTTTTGAAAGTAGAACAAAGTAGGGGCGAAATATGAACTCAGCTGTCTGTCATACACAGTGGTCTACGTAACAGATGTAAAAATTTAAGCATATACTTGTATAAGTAAAATGAAACATGGAATCAAACTCGATAAATTGCCAATCTTTGCATACCGGAAATAAACAAACAAGCTTTCCATTTTAACTAATTTTTCAAACTAACTTTTGTAAACTTTTTTCCCTCACAGTCTTCTTTTCAAATACTATAATAACTTGTGTTATTATTCCAACACGTTGGTTTATGGGTTAAGGAGTAGGTAGTATTTATTTAAAGATAGCATATACACATTAATTCCAAATTTTCCATAGAGATGTCATTCAATCCATCATTTGATATCGATTTAAAAAAAAAAGTTTTTGCTATGATCTTTGCTAAAACAATCAAACAATTTGTTATCTCAATCCTGTTCACTTTAAAATAATTTTTAAAAACAAAAGACGTGTATATGTGTTTTTTTTTTTTCGATTAGGTACGTTGTGTGTTAATCTGTTATTGTTAATGATTCCTTCTAGAAAAATAAAGTTTTAATAAAACATATTATATACCATAATATAAAACTTTCTTTGTTTTAGGGATTACTCTGTGCTTGTATCAAATTTCCGTCAAAGCGAGGGCTTATAGTGAAGGTAATCGATGTTTAAATATTTGTTGTTTGCCTTAAATTTCAGATTTAGCACCGGGCCGATGGGATAGATATATCATTTTTTGCCACAACGACCCCTTTTATAATTTTGGTGGTCGTAATATAAGATTTTAAATAAACATCTCTCTACCTATCTATATTGTTAATTAAAATACAAAGTAGTACTCGTATAAATGGAAGATGTTGTTAGAATTGTGATCAACTAAAAAACGTAAGTGTCGTGATAGCCCGAGCCGCAGCGAACCTGTTTCAAATCTATAAGGCAAGTGGTCGTGGTTCGAATCCGAGCATGTACCAATGAGTTTTTTCTGACTTAAGTACATTAACTGTCACTGACTCCGTGCCTCGGAGAGCACGTTAAGCAGTCGGTCCCGGTTGCTGTCAATAGATGTCGGTCGTCACAATCCGCCAACCCACTTTGGAGCAGCGCGTGGTGGATTAAGCTCCAAACCCTCTCATCTTGAGGGGAAGCCTAAGCCCCTGCAGTAAGGTATAAAAGGGCTGATGGAATGGAATGGAAAAAACGTATATATTTTTTTTTTTACGATACTACACTACACTACCACACACTACAAAATTCCCTTACTTCTCAACACAACAGATAGATTTCAACTACATGTATTTATTTTAATATTTAGAATCTCTGGTCGACTGAGTGGATTTAACTATTACAGTTGTAATTAGTATTCAGAGAAAAATATACAAAATTTATACTTAAATATTTACGAATTGTTTACGTATTGTTTGAAAAAAATTACCACGAAGGCTGTGATGGATGGTTCGCCAAGCTCTGCGCAACAGCCTATGAACCTAACTGGCTCCGAATCAGATTGCCTAAAGTTTAACTTAACTACCGATTGACGACCGCTTAGCCTAGTGGGTAGTGACTCTGCCTACGAAGCTGAAGGTCCCGGGTTCGAATCCCAGGTCGGGTCAGTATTTATATGATGAATATTGATACTGGTACCGGGTCTTGGTTGTTATATGTATGTGGTGTCTTCGCTTGGTTGGTAGGTACCCAAAACACAAGCTAATGCCTAGTTTGGGGCCTAGACATTGTTGTGATGTATGCGTTAATATTATTATTAATTAGAAGTGGAAAATGGGAGTGGAATTCAATTACCCTAATACTTATTATGTACTTTGCAAATCAGCCATTATTTCCTTTAAGTATTTATATATTTATGCTTCAAACTGCTGCTGCTAAAGACGACTTCGTATTCGTACGTAGACATTTTACAAGCCCGTGAAACTTGAAATGCAAACATACAAAATATTGTTAATGCTGTGTAGTAGTGATGTTAGGGAGCTCCGTAACCGTAACCGAAAGTATCGGATATCCGAAATAAAAATATATCCGTAACCGAAAATATCGGATATCCGAAATAAAAATATATCCGTAACCGTAACCGAATCTGATATAAATGTTTCGAATAATTTCGGATAGGAGCGTAGAGTCTAAATGAGACGTGTTATGACAAGTTTTTGTTTTTCCTTGACAGTTGATTTGACACACCAGTCACGCGCGTTTGCTGAGTAGTTAGTTATAACATATTAATTATATCCGTAACCGAAACAATCCGAAACTAACGGATAATCTGAAATAATTTCATATCCGTAACCGTATCCGAAACCGGTATAATATAATTTTATTATCCATATCCATATCCAGATCCGACATTACATATCTTTAACATCCCTGCTGTGTAGCTATGAATTATCCTGCAATGTTAGATCTTAGTTTTTTAATCACATCAAAGAAGACACTTCATAAAGTTTTTTTTTTAATTTTCATTTGAGTTTTCCATACCTCAGTGAGATAAACAAACTAGACTATTAATTTTTCCTTTTTCCATGGCAAGCACAAAAAAAGGAGTGCCCAAATGCGCATGTGCACTCGTCGATTCCTAGGCATGCAAAGCAAAACAGGCTTTTAGGTGAGAGCACTGCACCGTGAAGATAGCCATTTTAACGCCACCTTAGGAAGTACCTGGGCAAGTTATGAACGGATGAGTGAATTTCGGCGTTGAAACTCAATTTCCAACAATAGCGTTTCAACACATGGACTTAAAAGTAAAGGTATATAAGAATTTGGACTTCCTAAAAGTTTTAAAATATAAATTTTCTCTGATGTAGAACACAAAAGCTGATTGTGCATCGTAGGAACTTTAACAGGATTTTCAATTAGATGACAGGCAGGAGATGTATATTTTGGTCAAATTAGTAGTTTGACTATTTTGTTGGAAACTGAGAAAAACCTGTTATAACAATTCTAGAAATTTAATCCTTACCGGGCTCAAATATTTAAAATTGGTTGGAAGCCTTTTGATTAGAAATAAAAAACGAAATATTTCAGTGTTTTGTACACTACCGCATGAAAATGACTTGAATGTTGTATATGGTATTGCAGGGGCATATTTATAAGGCAATAGAAAAATTAAAAAAAAAATCAAATTTGGGAAAACCTTTTCACATTCAAGTCATATTTACATGATAGTCTACTTTATTGAAATTCCATAGATTAAACAGTATGTTCATTTTTGTTTAGTGAAATAGGAAGGTAATCACTTCACTTCACTTCATCAGCCCATTTTTACGCCACTGCAAGGGGCTTAGGCCTCCCCCGGGGTGAGGGGGGCTTGGAGCTTAAATCCACCACGCTTCTCCACTGCGGGTTGGGGATTGTAACGACCGCCACCTATTGACAGCGTTTGGGACCGACTGCTTAACGTGCTCTCCGAGGCACGGAGTCAGTGATAGGTATTTACTTAAGTCAGAAAAACTCATTGGTACACGCCCGGATTCGAGCCATGGCCCTATGGCCTTATAAATTTGAGATAGGTTCGTTGCGCTTTGGGCTATCACGACTCTTGGGCTATCACGACTATCGCTTCTCGGCCTTTTGGCTAAGATCAAAGCGTAGGAAGGTAATGCATCTACCTATGTATGTACATCATTGTCTGATTATGGCTTAGGCATGGTTTTTTTCATGGAAAATCTCATTGGGAACATCCCAAAGTAGCTACTGGCCAACCAGCTTGTTTTGTCGGTTGGTAACATGAACCGTTAATAATATAAATTCAGTAAATGAAGTTAATGAAAGTAAAGAAGTATTAAGTTTATGAATCGTTTTATTTAATGTAGGTAAATGACTTCTGAACGTGTCTTTCCCTTAAGAAAAGGTAACCTTAATTGGATTCAGTCCCCGGGTAATAAAAACTTTTTTATTAAGGCAAAGTAAACGAATCAAAACGCGATCTTTTTCTTAGTACAATCTAATTTGATGCGTATTGCTTGATTTCAATTTCGTAACTATAGACTTGAGAAAGAACTGCAAGTGACATTTTCAAATAATATGAATCCTTAAAAAAATAAGATGGCTTACTTCAGACGTCAACAATTAATAATATAAATTTAACTCATGGGTAGTTAAGTTCAGAATTTTTTTAATCATTTATTTACCTTTGAGGATTTGAATATGTTTCACAAACTGTGGTCGTTACAGGTACGACGAAGTATGTTTGAGGCCTAAAATTTCGTTTTAGAACTTTGAGTGGTTCCGAAAGCTCGTCTGCCATGTCTAAGCAAATAAATACAATTGAAGTGTCTGTGATTTTCAAATCATGACCTTTCTTATACTCTTATGTTTTTTGCAATCTTGCAAAACAAATTTTTAAAATTTATGTCAGACTAGTCTGACTTTTAGTGACAATTTATTCCTTTTACATACGTGCTTGAATTTCATTATCACTGTCACATCAAATTATCGGTACTCCGATTTTCAAGTGCTTTATAACTTTATAG
Organism: Luffia ferchaultella; assembly: GCA_949709985.1. Lineage (NCBI taxonomy): Eukaryota > Metazoa > Arthropoda > Insecta > Lepidoptera > Psychidae > Luffia > Luffia ferchaultella. The sequence goes on from OX453263.1 coordinate 7,655,403, forward strand.
CTTTATAACTGTTAAGCTTCAGTCATTCTAGCGCTTCTTATATTTTATTATTATTATATATTATATGCATTAGCATTACCATATACGAATTATAGGGATATATATTATTATTATTATTATTATATAATTATAGGGATATATATTATGATGACCTGAAGCACCATACCGGGAGTAATTGGATGCGGAAGGCGGAGGATCGTGTGTGGTGGCGAGCCTTGGGAGAGGCCTATATCCTGCAGTGGAGAGACACGGGCTGATGATGATGATGATTATATTATTATATGTTTTCTATTATGATAAATTAATGATTACCTATTTTTTATAGAAGCTTCCGGCATAACATCAGTGTCGAGCGAGCGTCTATAATATTCAGTATATTCTAAAGCTTTCTTAACTCTACACACGTAGGGGGCTAGATTTGCATTCGATATACAGTATGATTTCCCAGGCGGAACGGTATCGAGCCTGCGATCGCATCGAGACATCGAGCCGAGAATCGAAATCAGTTTATTCGATTATTGGAATAGATTCGAAGTGGAATTGGCGTTTTGCATGTCGCCTAAAATGTTCTCATTGCCAAGTTGAATCAAGTGCTTGGGTAATGGAATTACTTTTGTCTATTGAGTAGATACAGATAGATATGTGATCATGCAAGGTATAAGGGAATAAAAAAAAAATACATTGTTGTGAGGTTAGTTTTGGAAAAAAATTCTATCGCACTGGGTTATTAAATAACGAGTCTTGATATGTCGGCGTGACATAATGCAGCGATTGCACGTTGTGTTATCATTTGCGTGTTAATTTAGCGCAATGACCAAGCATTTTTGTAAAATATTGAATTACTACTTTAACCAACTTATCGTAAAAACAAATTCTCAGTATGCGACGTACACTTAAATTCAGTTTTTTTTTTTATAAGTTTACGAAAAATATCGTTGTATACTTTTAGACTTAATATATTTTTTTATTAAAAAAATATTTTAATAATAGAAAAATAAATATAAAATATATATCTTAAATTTATAGGTATGTATAGGCAATGATTTTATTACCTATGTAGGTGTCTATCTACAGATCTATTAGAAAAGTAATGTGACTGAACGTACCTGCAATTTGCAATTTACAAGACAATTTAAACCAAATATATTTAGCAATAAAGTTGTTTTTACAGAATTTTTGTTATAATGACTTTTTCTTATTAAAATTATTTCATTGGATAACTTCGGGTACAACTGCGCGTCTGATGTTAACCAATTCCTATTACTTTTCTGATACATCCGTAAATACTAGCGTTCTGCCCGCGGCTTCGCTCTCGTGGACTACATAGTTGTACCGGCACCCCTTTTTCCAGAAAAAAAGTAGTCGCGGTACCGGTCTAGTCACTCTTCAGTTTATAAACTATATCTATGCAAAAATCAAGGCGGTTCCGGTAAAACTGTGTAGTTCCCGCGAGCTGCAGGCGGAAAGCTAGTTTTAAATTAAAATGCAGCATATGTTACTTCCTGATAATAAAGCTATCTAGAGATGAAAGAATTTTACAATCTGTTTGCAACTATGTAGTCCACGCGAGCGGAACCGCGGGCGGAAAGCTAGTATCTTTATAAATTATAGCCTTTGTATTAATATAATCTATATGCTATATTGTAGTAAAGTTACATTAAAATCCATTCAATAGTTTTTGCGTGAAAGAGCAACAAACATACATACAAACTTTCGCGTTTGTAATATTAGTAAGGATTACGGCCTTAAAAAAAAATTAATAATAATATGATCATCTAATTTAATTTTGTCTATTCGTTTGTTTGAAGCTTTATAGTGGGGGGACCATGACCAAAAATGATTTACTTTCTAAAATCTGAAATTTTGGCAGGCAATAATAGTACTTAAAAAGTCACGTAGTCACGTAGTTATTTGCAGTCACGTAGGCATATGTGTGAGAAGGCGTGGCGCAATTTTTGTTATTTTTTTTAAAGTTACAATGTTTGCATGTTCCTTACTTCGCACTGAACAAGAATTCGTGCTTTATTTATGTTTAAACTTACATGTCCCCGGCAGCTGATTTCACAGAGACGCACATTTTTTGAAAGTGAAACGCTATCTACAACACAAACATAATTTTTCATTCCATTTATCGATAAAACTATCCATAATACTAAGAATAAATAATAATACAACTGGTATACTCAATACTCAGATGTTTATTGCATTCTATGTAGCAGATACTGGCATGTACAGAACATGACACAGCACAGATCACAACTAACATAGACCCTGTTGGGCATAGCAAATTAATAGGAGAGAGGAGGACTATCATCCATTAATGAATACCAATTGTAAATTTTAAAAACTTAAGACTATGAAAGCAACTACTTATTTACTCTTATTCCGTTTATTAATTTCCTCAATTCAATATTTCAACATAAATAACACATACATAAATCCACAATCTATGCATAATACACATTATTATTATATTATTATTGTTATTAATTATTAATATTATTTATTGTTACTATTATTATTATTACCATTATTATTATTATATACATACAAATGAATGCACGCCAACTTAAATATCCTTAAGTATACACAATTAAATATCTTATATACACATTAAATATACACAATAAATATTTTATATAATATATACATATATTATATAAAAAATAATAGTATAAAAAAATAATAATATATAGGTACATATATATTCGACGACCGCTTAGCCTAGTGGGTAGCGACCCTGCCTACGAAGCTGGAGGTCCCGGGTTCGAATCCCAGGTCGGGTCAGTATTTATATGATGAATATTGATACTGGTGCCGGGTCTTGGTTGTTATATGTATGTGATGTCTTCACAAAAATATTTATCTATATATGTATATATTATAAAGAATATTTAGTATGTATATCAGTTGTCTAGTAACCCATAACACAAGCATAATACTTGCTTACTTTGGGACTAGATGGCCCTGTGTGAGAAGTCCCATTTATTATTATTATTATTATATATATAAATACTTTTTACATCCATTGTCTTCAGTTTGTCCTGATTTTGTTCTTTAAAATAGGAGTAAGGTTCAGACACAGATATGCAGGGCGATTTTTCAGCACACGCTAATTTTTTCTAGGCATTGGGAATCATCTGAAGACTCCATTTAAATAAAAATAGGTAGGTAAAGTTTGAATATTAAAATGTTTTCTTGAAAGAATCATCGATATAAAAATACAAACATAAATTCTAATTCTAATTTAAAAAGTTTTTATTCAATATAAAATGTTTGCACACACTTGTTGAAAGTCAAAATGAATTGATTAGGTAAAAACTACGCATTAGAAATGTGCGACCGCGAGTGTAGCGGGCAGGGGTATCCAGTTGGTGGCCGCTGACCGACGCATATGTTATTCGCTCGCTCATCCCCACGGTAATATGATAATTCAGTAGTGCCATTTCACATATGAATTATTTGAATTGGTTTAGTCAATTTCAAACGAATACACTACTACAATTTTATGAAAATTTAGATCGTAAAAACTTTAGTAAAATGTAAGAAATATGTGTTAATGTTATTGTAGATTAAAAATCAAATAATTAATAGGAGACTTGAACAATGGGCGAAGTTTTAAAGTACATAAATCCTTACTAATATTATAAACGCGAAAGTTTGTATTTGTGGATGTATATGTGGATGTTTGTTACTCCTTCACGCAAAAACTACTGAATGGATTTTAATGAAACTTTACAATTACATAGCTTATTGTCATAGACATTTATTTGCATAATTATACATTACATGTCCGTATAAACAACAGATTGAAATAAAATAAATTATTGGTTTTTTTGCATTCGAAATAATAATGGAAACAATTACTTATCATATAATACACAAAAAATGTATACCAATAGTCTTAAAATAATAAGATCGACGTCGTGACGTCAGTACACAGACAATTATAGAGTCAATTCCGCTCAAAGAACTTCTTCACAGATTAATAGGCGTTATTAAAAAAAAAATTAATTTCTTAGTAAAACCGTTAAAGGTTTGGGCATCCTTGACGTGGTATGCGGGGTCCCATCGATTCTAAAGTACCGCATTCTTTAGCGAGCCGTCTCCGTGCATATCGCACCGCACGTCCACACCTCTCCGAGTCTCTTATATTGAGAACTCGGACAAATTTTTACGAACATACTTAGCGACCTCGAATATATATACCGAAGGCAACGTAAGTATGCCGTGTTGCGTGAACAGCGGCCTTGCAGGCTCATCGACCATTTATTCTGCAGAATAAATGGGCGATCTCTGTCAGCAGCTAGCTCCCATAAGATTACTCCATATATGAGCACCGAATGGAAATAGCCAAAGTAAGCCCTCCGCAAATTATCTGACGACAGGGTAGGGTCAAGTCGAGACAGGGTGTAGTAGCCACCACTCAACCTCTTGCACATGGGGTCTATGTGCTCCCGCCACCGCAGGCCGGAGTCCAATGTAAAACGCACAAAACAGGCTGTCTCGACCAGTGGGAGCGGAACTTCTGCAACCGAGAAATGCCCCAAAAAATCTCTTTGAATATTTGAAGAGTGAACCGAATCAAATTCGACTTTTCAATATTCAGAAGCATTCCGTTCGCACGGAACCACTCCACTAAAAGAAGTATTACCATTCACTTCACTTCACTTCATCAGCCAATTTTTACCCCACTGCAGGGGCTTAGGCCTCCACTCAGATGAGAGGCTTTGAGCTTTAATCCACCACGCTGCTCCACGGCAGGTTGGGGATTGTAACGACCGCCATCCGAGGCACGGTATTACCATATTCAGTTTATTTAGCAGTTCCTGTTCATCACGGCCGTCAATCACTAAACAGAATAACTATAAAGATACTAGATACTATACATATCAGAATAACCTATAATCTATAAAGATACTAGCTTTCCGCTCGCGGCTTTACTCGCGTGGAATACACAGTTGTACTGGGTCTGCTATAATTTATTGCATAGATATAGTCTATAAGCTGAAGAGTGCCTTAGGCTACTTTTATCCCATCCCGGGAAAAAGGGTTCCGGTATACAACTGTGTAGGCCACGCGAGCGAAGCAGCGGGCGGAAAGCTAGTAACTTAATATGAAAATAATTACATTCTTGTACGCAAAAGTGTTATTTATATAGATGCATATATTTTTTATAAAATAACCGTAAATAGAAAAATATACAGCTTTCCCTAAATGTGTAAAAATACGAATAGGTAATAATCATTTTATGAAAGCGAAAAACGTTTGGAAGCTTTATTTGATGTGACAATATGGCGGGAGCGTTTAGGGATATATTCTTTATCTCGATAATGGGTCCGTAGTCGATAACATTATACGGGCGAATACTATAAACCTTCTACCCTAAATCATTTGGCTAAGATGTAAGCGATTTTATATCTAGCACTTATTTTACCTAACCTAGTTGATTCATTTAATAATTTTCCTGTTATTACAAAAGTGAATATTCTACAAATGATATTTATACAGATTAGGGTTTACATTAATTATCTATTATCTTATATTTATATATTATATTATCTATAAAATTTTTAATTATCTTCGTATGTAATAAATAATAATAATAATAAATGCTTTGATTATACATGGCGGTAAAATAATGTATATTAAATTCTTTTCTTAAGCACTAATTTAAAATAATATATTTAAAATATAAAAAAAACTTCTGACAAATAACCTTTTAATAAAATTGAAATAATATGTAAATAATACAGGTGTATTAATTATTAAATGAGTTATTATCCTTAAAGGCGTCGGGGACCGCTAAGTACCTTAGTTTCTACTTTTTATTATGTTACATCATATCACAACAAAATATAGTTACTGAGAGTTTACTCAACCATTTTACGGATCAAATAATGTGAAAATTAGCAAACTTACATTATTTCAGACTTTTAAAATTTTTATAAAATTTTGTTTTTTATTTTGTTTCTTTTAAACAAAAAATTTTTTAATAATATTTTTTAAAATTTGTTCAAAAATATATAAAGTCCATATATACAATCTTAAAAGCTAAAAATAACTAGTCCCTGGCGAACCTGATGCATAGGTACCCATAACGCTCACGGCATTACCGCGCTGGATCGCTATGGCGAGCCTCTGCATCAGAAACGACCCCGAGCGAGGGTCACACCCCCTCTCCTTAAGTCGGCGACCGATGCTCCTAATTAAATTTCTGGCTTCGAGGCTCCAACAGCCCGTGGTCACCACAGCAAAAGCAACGAAGATATAGGATTTTTCAAAGTTTGAGTATTTATTGTGTAATATACATATATATATATATATATAGATAAGGGTTACAATGCCATAGACAGATACACGCAAACATACATACATTGTTTTCAAATTAATAATATACCCTTGTTTTCGATGTCGGAGGTCAAAAATTGGGTGTTGTGATAGCCTGATAGCGCAACGAACCTGTCTCAAATTTATAAGGCCGTGGGGCTATCGTTCGAATTCGGGCGCGTACCAATGGTTTTTCTCACTTAAATATATAACTATCACTAACTCCGTGCCTCGGAGAGTACGTTAAGCAGTCGATCCGCTGTCAATAGATGGTGGTCGTTACAATCCCCACCCCGCAGTGGAGCAGCGTCGTGGATTTAAGCCCTAAGCCCCCTTACCCCGAGGGAGGCCTAAGCCCCTGCTGAGGGGTAAAAATGGGCTGATGATGTGAAGTGGAGGGTCAAAAATTAAATAATCTTAGACGTCAACTCTATATAATTTTAATAGAATTTGTCCACTTAACGATTTAAAGCTTTGCGTTGAGTTATATGTAAGTATTGTTTTATATTTACTTACCTTATACTAAAATCTGAACTTTACATATTTTTTGTATGTTGTTGAGCACTGAATACGTCAGCAAAAATCTGTTTACCTTGCGATTTTCTTATGAATAGGTATATTAAGGCAACCGTCTTCGAACAAAAAGAAATATCATTTGCATACGAAAATCTCGCCTTTTCAGGTATTTGGTATCAAAGGCAAAAGCGAGCATACATACGACAGAATTATTAAAAACAGTCTGAACGTTTGATAACTCTATGCCTTTTATAGCCTATATTTATTCTAGTGTTTATGGTGTAACGGGTACTCGACACAGACTAAGATATATCGATAGGTTTTCTTTGAGGTTGGTAATATAATGATATTTATTTAGTATTATTATTTAGCATATATTATTATTTAGCATAGTATGTCTGTATGACATGAAATTCAACATGTTTTTAATGTATATAACAATAATAATAACGCATACATCACAACAACGTCTAGGCTCCAAACTAAGCATTAGCTTGTGTTTTGGGTACCAAGCGAAGACAAGACATACATATAAGAACCAAGACCTGGTACCAGTATCAATATTCATCATATAAATACTGACCAGATTTGGGATTCGAACCCGGGACCTTCAGCTTCGTAGGCAGGGTCGCTACCCACTAGGTTAAGCGGTCGTCATATATGTTGTGTTCTAAGTTTAATGTCGTGATAGCCGAATGGTAGCGAGCCCGTTTCTTGTTTAGAAGGCCGTGGTTCGAATCCCAGGGCATGTACCAATGACTTTTTTTTAACTTATATACATTACTGTCACTGACTCTGTGCCTTGGAGAGTACTTTAAGCTGTCGATTTCGGTTGCCATCAATAGAGGGCAGTCGGTAAAATTCACCAACCCGCACTGGGGCTTCAAGCCTCCTCATACCGAGGGTAGGTCTAAACCCTTGCGATGGGGCATCATTGGGTTGATGGTATGGTATGGTTCTATGTGTATTGAAACAGCAAAGGAGAGGCTTGGCAGAAAGTGATAAAAAACTTAAATTAATAATTTAAAACAAAAAAATCAACAAATATAAGCGGCACGCGCAGGTAAATTCTTTGAATTTTATACCTAAAAATTATAACAAATAAAACAAAAGCTCTTTAAAATCATAGTTGACTTAGGGTTAACATATGATTACCCTTTTTTGATTTATTTTTATCCCGTGATACGTTTAGAACTTACACATTATTTAATTTCGCTAATAATAATAACGACAACTAAAATAAACATTGAAATTCAATATACGGTGAACGCATTTTTATCACACAAAAATTACATTAAAAACAAAAAAATATACGAATTTGCGCTTCTCTCAACTATCGAAACACATTGAAAATGAACACCAAAAATAAAAACTTATAAAGCATTTTTTTCAAACAATTTTATTAAATTATTCGAAAATAGTTATGAACCAATTTTCAAAAGTACCATACGATGCCCCGCGATCTCCTGCAGTTTTTGACACTACTGTCTTTATAACTTTCTGAAATAAAGCTGAATTTCACTCTCCGAGATAATTGATGTTCTATTCAATAAAAAGGACACCTGCCCAGCCCACAGGTTACAACCTATTTGAAAAAAAATCCAAATTTTTCGTCCGAAAAACCGAGAAATCCCCTCATTTTTCACCATTTTTGATTTTCCGAAAACAGTTACAAACCGATTTTATGAAATTTGGTATCATACGACGCTCCACAAGCCTCTGCATCTTTTGACACCCGCCTTTTGTGTATCATCATAAATTTCGCAAAAATAACCGAATTACACGAAAAAGATTTGAAAAACATTTTCAATGTTAAAATATTTATCAAACAATGCAAATCTAAATTCACAATGGTCGTAGCTGTTTTAATTTGATTTAAATTGTATTGGAAGACCAAAATTTAGTAAATGTAGGTGCTTTTACTAAACAAATCAAAATTATTACCACGTGAAGTATAATGACGTCAAATCTGCCCCACGGTCCACTTCTTCATCACTTCATCAGCCCATTTTTACCCCACTGCAGGGGCTTAGGCCTTCCCCGGAATGAGGGGGGCTTGGAGTTTAAATCCACTACGCTGCTCCACTGCTGGTTGGGGATTGTAACGACCGCCATCTATTGACAACGTCCGGGACCTACTGCTTAAGCTCTCCGAAGCACGGAGTCAGTGATAGTTATGTACTTATGTCAGAAAAACTCATTGATACACGCCCCAATTCGAACCATGGCCCTATGGCCTTATAAATTTGTGACAGGTTCGTTGCGCTTTGGGCTATCGCGACTACCACGTTCCACTACCTCCGAATATATTAAGTATTATTATCCTGCATAGAAGACTGATTCTTGAATAAGAATTAAAAGTTATATTATTTTTAAGCTGTATTACATTTAGACGACCGGTTAGCCTAGTGGGTAGCGACCCTGCCTACGAAGCTGGAAGTCCCGGGTTCGAATCCCAGGTCGGGTCAGTATTTATATGATGAATATTGATACTGGTATCGGGTCTTGGTTTTTATATGTATGTGGTGTCTTCGCTTGGTACCCAAAACACAAGCTAATGCTTAGTTTGGGGGCTAGACGTTGTTGTGATGTGTACGTTATTATTATTATTTAATAAAAATAATTTCATTGTTTGTGTTTTATTAGTGAACGTTATGCAGTAGGTTGAATGAACATTTAAAAAGAAGTAAATTAGATCATTAAATGGCATTGAAAGTTTCAGAGAGCATTGACTATTATAGAAAAACAATTTGTTTTTTTTAGCAGCAAATGATTAATTTAGAGAAACGAAAAGTTCAGAATTTAATTAACATTATATAATAATATAATGTCAAAATTTTAGAATTTGATTGCAATATTTGGTTAAACAATGATTTATTATTTAGATAAAATTTTAAATTAAAATGGTACTTAAGATTTAATGGTTATTTACCGAACGATTAGTAGAGTGGTTATATAGACACCTAACTGCGGAGCAAAGGGAAGCGGGTTCGATTCCCGGCCGAGATAAATATTTGTGTGCATGAACATGTCTATTTGTCCTGTGTCTGGGTATAAAAGTATCTATATATGTATATACAATTAAAAAAAAGAATATTTAACTGTTCATATCAGTTTACTAGTAACCCATAGTATAGGCATAATACTTGCTTTCTTTGGGACTAGATGGCGCTATATAGGATTTCCCAAGTTTAATATTATTATTTATTTATTATATATTTTTATTTATTATTAATATCGTTATTTTTTACTATATCTGCTGGTCAATTAAATATACATAAACCATTATTTAATGCGTTTATATATATGATTGGTAAAGCCGAAATATCCCACACATATGTTTTTGGAGTGTTTTGTTAACCAAAGTATAACGTAAGAAGACAGGTGGCGCAACCTTGACGAACAAACTCTACTCGTATAATCGCCCGATCGCCTAAAGACGGTCGCGACAAAACCCAAAAAAAAAAACTATGTTTTAACGCCTTAATTTAATTGAAATTTATGTTTCACGCGGTCGGCTGGCCACAAAAGCTTGCTACGATATGCCGAAAAGCTCTAACACCGCTTCCGGAATAGATTACAAAATGGTTTATTTGTGCCCTGTAGGTACCTACTTTATCTTAATTTCTTAATTAAGGACTCCTGAATTATTTAATAGCGACTTCAAGAGAGCCGCACTGACGCAAGGGGATGTATATTTATTTAAATAATTTTAATTTATATTTATCGATAGTGTAAGGTTGAAATGTAACGTCGATTGGCGATTCTTGTAATAAATTAAATTTTATAACTAATCAGTTATTCTATAATCATATATCTATATCTAAGCGTACCATATCGTCAGCTCTACTGAAGGGGCTTAGTTCTCTATGCTCGTGATGAAGCTTGGAGTTTAATCCACCACTCTGCTCCAATGTGGGTTGGTAGATTGTCATCACCCACCCGACTGCCATCTGTTGACGGCAATCGGGACCGGCGGCTTAACGTCGTGCACTCCGAGGCTCATAGTAATTTTTGGAATTTTTGATTTTTGAAAATTTAACTTATTAGTAGGTAAGAGAGCAAATATTACTTGCAAAGCAGTAAGAACAATTAGCTACGACTTTTGAGAGGTTCAAATATCACAGTAATGATACATGCCCATACGCTGAGTCACAATTTTATTAATTTAAATATAAAAATCTCATCAGAATTGATTCACTGGTTTTGTAATTGTAAGCTTTAAACAGATAAACAAAAAATTGATAACTTGTATCATGGGTTCTTCCATATCAGTCCAATATGCCCGACTGCAGGGGCTTCACTCGGGGTGAGAGCGCTTGGAGCTTAATCCACCACGCTGCTCCAGTGCGGGTTAGTTGATTGGTTTTTTGGTCGATTACATTTTTCAACGCTTTAACTTTCTTATACCCTTAGTTTTTCTAAGCATGTACTATATCACACTGTTAAAATCAAATTTATAACAATAAAAATATTTTCCGATTTTCCTATTGAAAAATATAATAATAATAATGTATACATGACAACAACGTCTAGGCCCTAAGCTAAGCATTAGCTTGTGTTTTGGGTACCAAGCGAAGACACCACATACATATAACAACCAAGACCCGGTACCAGTATCGATATTCATCATATAAATACTGACCCGACCTGGGATTCGAACCCGGGACCTCAAGCTTCGTAGGCAGGGTCGCTACCCACTAGGCTAAGCGGTCGTCGTATTGAATTATATTTTGAAGCTCATTGTTGTATGAATTTAACATTAATTTTAATCTAAGTACAAATACAATTATATAGGTATTTAACTGGGTAACTGTATAAAGTTGTCACCTGTTTACATTGGGTGTGTGAAGGCGAACCAGGAAGTTTTACGTCAAGCGTTAAGGTACATAATTCAGTTGTGGGCGGTTACCTTAACTTTGCGCCGAAATGTGGGCGTCTTGACGGAACCCTTTGTTTTTGTACGCCAAGTACAGCCACAGCAAAATCGATTCACTCGAAGCAATAGTGGCTTAAGTCACAAATATTAGAAAAAATCCAGATTTCGCTTTTCTCGCAACTATCAGAAGACCATTGATTTACATAGGACATTGAAAATGCCGTGCTTCGGAGAGCACGTTAAGCAGTCGGTCCCGGACGCTGTCAATAGATGGCGGTCGTTACAGTTCCCAACCCGCAGTGGAGCAGCGTGGTGGACTTAAGCTCCAAGCCCCCTCCTCTCCCTGGGGGAGGCCTAAGCCCCTGCAGTGGGGTAAAATGGGCTGATGATGATGATTGAAAATGAACATCAAAAATAGAAACTTATAACACATTTTTGTTAAACAATTTTATTAAATTTTTCGTAAAAGGTTATGGACCAATTTTCAAAAATTTTGTACAATACGATGCCCTGTGACCTCTTACATCTTTTGACAATACTGCCTTTTCTCTATCTTTATAATTTTCTGAAATATAGCCGAATCTCACTCTCCGGGGTAACTGTTCTAATAATTATACAATGAACAGGGCACCTGCCCAGCCTACCGTTTTAGACCGGTTCCAAAATTTCTTTTTCTAAACGATAGACAATCTATCTGCCTTCGAAGTTTTTTTTATTTTTTCGATATTGGCTTTCGTTTTTTAAATCATCAACGTTTTGCCTTAAAATCGAGAAATTGTGTGTTTTTGTCACCATTTCCGATTTTTAGGTAAAAGTTACAAACCGATTTTAGTAAAATTTGATACCGTACGATGTCCCACAAAATCCTGCCTCTTATGACACCACCGGTTTTTGTTTACCATCATAAATTTCGGAAATATAGCCAAATCACACCCCCTTAGGAAAACGAACTGATAGACATTTTAAATGTTAAAATGCAGTAAATGTAAACTTTAACATTACAATAATATTTTCAAAACCATGTTAGGCCGCTATGGTTTTGAAAATATCATCGAAATGTTATCAATTTAAATATCTTTTTTACTTCTGGGTAGATATATACCGCCGAGTAGCGTCTTTCTTTTTAATTTTAGCGAGAATTGAGGTTTAATATATACGTAAGTAGGCACATAAAATTTATACTTAATATATAATAATAATAATAATAATATATTAAACATAATAATAATATAATATATAGTAAAAATATTAAAAAGAGGAAAGATTTTAATTTTTGTTTGTTACGGATAAACTCAAAATCCACTCGACAGATTTTAAAATTTTTTTCACCTATATATAGAAAGTTACACTATCAGCAAGTAACATAGGCTATATTTAATTTTCAAAGTACCTTCCTAACTGTGACTCCGCTCACGTAGACTATACAGTTCCTACGGAACCGCTATAATTTCTTGGATATATTTACTACACTATCAACTGAAGCTGAAGTGCTTTGAAAAAAGCTGACGACCGCTTAGCCTAGTGGGCAGCGACCCTGCCTGCGAAGCTGGAGGTCCCGGGTTCAAATCCCAGGTCGGGTCAGTATTTATATGATGAATATTGATACTGGCACCGGGTCTTGGTTGTTATATGTATGTGGTGTTTTCGCTTGGTACCCAAAATACAAGCTAATGCTTAGTTTGAGACCTAGACGTTGTTGTGATTGTGTGTGTTATAAAAAAAAGCTACTTTTTATCTCGGTAAAAGTCCTAGTACAACTGTGTAGTCCACGCGAGCAGAGCTGCGGGCGGAAAGCTCTGTAGGTGATCAAATAAATTGTGTCGCTAAAACCACGCCGGCAAATCAGATGTAATCGATATTTTTTTTAGTGTAATGATGGTAATGTACCGAAATATGACCATGTTACAATGTATCTATGAAAATATCCCTGTTCCGTGAAAGATATGTTGGTATTGACGAGTCTGTCGGCTTTCATTTCGTTTTGCTCAATTAACGCTTTAGCGTGAAATGCCGTAAAACGAGCTGAGGACTCTGAAAGTATATTCGACAACAAAAATGTACAATTTCTTATTAACTTTAGTTTTCCATTCGTTTAGTAAATGCTACTGAGTTGGTTGGTTGATTAGAGGCCGTTAAAACGTGAAAACAACATTCAATATTTTGTACTCCAACAATACACAACGCACGATGTGCTGTTAACTCCGCCCTTTATCCAGCACTCGCAAATCATGAAAAACGTTACCTGGATTTATCAACATCGGTGGTACTCGTATATACCAATCATTGATATATAATACAATAACAATAATACATGGGACTTCCCACACAGCGTCTAGTCCCAAAGTAAGCAAGTATTATGCTTGTGTTATGGGTTACTAGACAACTGATATACATACTTAAATATTCTTTATAATATATACATATATAAATATTTTTGCGAAGACACCACACGCATATAATAACCAAGACCCGGTACCAGTATCAATATTCATCGTATTAATACTGCCCCGACCTGGGATTCGAACCCGGTACCTCCAGCTTCGTAGGCTGGGTCGCTACCCACTAGGCTAAGCGGTCGTCGAATAAATCAAGTAAATCTTATAAATCTTGAATGGCTATGAAATGTTTTATTCACATAATTATATCTTTGCATATAGAGTACATTAATTTGACAGCAGCCTTTGCTTTTAATCTGAGCTTTTAATGGAGTCATAAATGTCACTTCACAGTATCGAAGTGACATTACGCAATTTTGCGAGGTTGGCAGGGATTTCTGGAGGGGTGAAGAGCGGCACGCGGGAACCTTACGCACTGAAACTCGGACTAAAACTCGCCATCTAACATGAGCTATATAGCTAGAGTATGAGTGGTCAAGTGGTTAGACAGTAAACGCAGAAGAAGGCTTCTAGTCAATTTGTACTTTTATGTATCTTTGATTATATGACGTTTGGACGGTACATCGCAACACGCTGTCAACATAAAAGACAGGCAAAATTTTATATACGTGTGTGTAACTCAACAGACCACATACTATCGGAACGCCATACTGACTTGTCAACCGTCTCTGTGTACGTGAATTATAACCGAACCATTAGGTGATATTTTTCTCTCTATCCAGACATTATGTAATCAAAGGGTCATACATATATAAAGAAATAAATGTCATGGTGTTTCCACCAAAGCGAACAATCCGATACGCGCTAAGACAAGAAAGATTTGGGTAAGTTCGCTGGTCGCTGCTTCACTGGACAAATATTTGAGTACAGTTCTTGGTCTGAGTATAGAATATCTACATATTGGGTTGGGGAAAAAGTTTCTTCGCATTTTATATGAAAATACAAGACTTTTTTTTTCAAAGTTTATTTATATTTAATTAAAGTATATATATACCATTTTGTTCGATGACTGTCTGCCATTTTGTAGGTAGTAACATGATCCCGTTGCTGGTAGAAGTTTTGGGACTTCTGAACCAAAAAAACGCGACAAGTAATTTTGGCAGTCCTCTCTTGATGTTAACCTGATACTATCTAATGAATTTTGAAGAGACCGAAACAGGTGGAAATCTGAAGGTGCAAGGCCAGGGCTATATGGCAGATGCATTAACACCTCCAAGCCAAACTCTCTTATTTTTTTCTGAGTGACTAAAGATGTGTGAAGTCTAATGTTATCGTGATGAAAGACCACATCCTTTCTATTGATTAATTCCGGCCGCTTTCTCTCAATTTCTTGCGTTAATCTCATCAGTTATTCGCAGTAGAGATCCGAATCGATGGATCGGCCTGGCCGTTAAAGCTCATAATGAACAATACTTTTTCAATCCCACCATACATACGCATCACTTTATTGCGAGTTAGCTCGGGTTTTGCCACAGTCTGTAAAGCCTGACCGACCTTTGACCACGACCTTTTTCGCACGTTCTCAATCTCTTCAAAAACAGTTCGGTTTCATTAGGTACCTCTTAATAAATAATCGCAAATGAGTACACGGTTCGTTAGGTTTCTTTCAGTGAGCTCATGTGGCACCCAAATATCGAGCTTTTTTGTCGTCCATTTTAGTCGTGACAGGGCGACCACAGCAAGGTGTATCTTTGACATCAAACTTCTCGGATTGAAAACGTTTAAACCAACTTTGTGCTGCTCTTACTGACACCGCATTAAGGCCATAAACGTCACAAATTTTTTTCGCAGCTTGCGTTGCTTTTTTCCTTTTTTTATAATAAAATTTTTAAATGTATCGAATTTCTTCATTAGATTCACTCATTTTGACAGAAAGAAAAACAAATTAAAACTGGCGGGAATCAATATTTTACTATTCATTTTTTTTAAATGTTACATTTTTAATGCATCAAATGGTATCAAAACCATCCAGATACAACTAGTACAGCCAAAGAGATTTTCTTGAAAGTATATTCAAACTAAATGAGAAAAGACTTTTTACCCGACCTAATATGTTGGAAAAATGTTACATATTTAGAAAATATCAACACGCGCATGTATTATTAAAAAAATCTACATAGGTATATCAGTTGACTAGTATCCATAATACACACTTTGCCTAGGTTGGGGACTAGATCGCCGTGTGTGACATGTCCCAGGTTATATTATTGTAATAGATAAAAAATCTATTTTACCGAAAGATAGAGTGAAAATATTTGGTACATAATTCATTTATGATACAAAATAAAGTTTGTAAATAGACTTTTGCATGTTTCAGTACTTTTCAGCAACGCCCTTAACTGTCGCCCGCCGGCAGATAGTTAAAATTGACGTTTTCAGCGGGATCGACTGAAGTTTACGACTTACCGGTAACCACAGATTCTTTGTAACGGTAAAATAAACGGTAGCTTTGTTGTTGCTTAGACAGTTCTATGGTTGAACGCTCTGTCAAAAGGGCGTGGCCAACTCGAAAAGGAATACGCGGAATGACTGCATTAATTACGGTATTGGCGCCAGTCGTCTTTGTCATGCAGTGGTTGCTTTTTTGGTGTTACAATTAACAATATCGTTGCACTCTATTGGTGAATATGAAATAAACAAATTGGGTAGTTAAATAGATGGGGACCATCAATAAGTAGGTAGATTTCGTCTAGTTTTAGAGACACTACGCCACGTTGAAATTACACTGAAATTACTCCTGTTGTGTTCCTACTTTCGTTCCCTTTGTTTTACTGTAGAGTTTCATCCACCGATCTATTTCTGTAGTAATAATAATAATACATGGGACTTCCCACACAGCGCCATCTAGTCCCAAAGTAAGTAAGTATTATGCTTGTGTTATGGGTTATTAGACAACTGATATACATACTTAAATATTCTTTATAATATATACAACAAGTATTTATATATATTATATATATATATATATAAAGGGTGTCCAGTGGGAAATTTTCGACTTTAAAATTAAATAAACCAAAACTTAAAAATTATAGCTCATATTTTATGTTACCAAATTGTACAGGTAAATTGCGGATTTTAATTTTTAAAAACAATATCGTCTAAATGACGTCCGTTTTTTTCTAGACACTCTTGCAGCCGGACTCTTACATTTGCAATGACGCGCGAACAAAGAGCTGGATTAATGGCAGCGATTTCGCGGCGAATATTTTCTTGTAGGGTTTGAATCGTCCAAGGGCTGTTGTCGTAAACTTTTGACTTGAGATATCCCCATAACAAAAAGTCGCAAGGCGTGAGGTCCGGTGACCGAGGTGGCCAGGATATGTCTCCGTACATGCTGATCAATTTGTTAGGGAAAATTGCCCTCAGCTTCTCCATCGAGACCCCAGCTGTGTGTGGAGTAGCACCATCTTGCTGAAATAACGTTCTACTGTTGTAGCCGGGAAAAACTTGCAGTTGCGGCAACAAAAACTCGTCGATCATGCGGCAATAAACTTCAGCGGTGACCGTTTCTCGCTGGTTAAAGAAATAAGGGCCAATTATTCCGTGAGAAGAAATGGCGCACCATACTGTCGTTTTGGCGCAATGCAAACGCTTTTGATGGCGTTCTCTAGGATTTTTTGCGCACCAATAACGCATGTTCTGTTTATTTACGTAGCCATCGATATGAAAATGTGCTTCATCACTGAATAAAATGTTGCCAAGCGTTCGTGCTGTTCGATAACGTTCGAGCATTGTTCTGGCCAAAGTTTCGCGCAACGGATAGTCATTTTCATTGAGACGTTGCACGAATTGAATTTTGTATGGGTGCAACTTTAATTTTTTGCTCAAAATAATGTGCACTGTTGATTTTTTTATTTCTGTAGAGGCCGCAATCTTCCTAATGGATTTACGCGGATTTCGCAAAATTTCGCGTCGAACTTCTGCTACGCGTTCCGGTGTCGCTGCTGACGTTGATGGACCTGGCGGAGTTCTGTTCACCACTGTCCCTTCTAGCCTAAACCTTTGCACCCACGACCAAATAAGTTGCGTGCTCGGGCCATCACTCTGTCTGCGAATATTGAAGTGCGTGCAAAAATTGCGACGCGCACGAACTAACGATTCACCCGTTTTTAGGTATTGCTCAACCGCCAACGCGCGGTGCACTCCTGACCAATGACTGATCGCGACTATTGAATCCGCTATTCAAACTCATCGAACAATGTCTCCCCCGCTTACCTCACCCCGCTAGTTTTTGAGCAGTTGCAGTTCAAAGTTGAAAATTTCCCACTGGACACCCTTTATATATATATAACAAGTAGTTGTAGTAGGACTTAGTTTATAGTTTTCTGTATTAAAACTTAAAGGAAAAGACGCACGAACGTGACAGATGCCGAGGAAAAAAAAGACAGTGAATAACAAAATTATTTGTTTTTATATGTTAGACTACATATTGTAGTCTAAAAAATTTATCGTAACTACATATTTGGGGCTGAAAATTCAATGAGATATTTTCAGTCAAGATTCTAAATTCATAGGTAATTGAATAGACAAATAATATATGTACGTAGAGAGTGGGTTTTGGATATTGGTGCGCTGATAGTCCAATGCTGGGCCGATGTCGGCCGTTGGCCATAATGTGGTAAGCTGTCACGGATGTTACGACTGAAGTTGTGAGACTACAAGTTGGAATGGGACCTGTCTATTGGATATCCTGCCAGGTCTGTTGGCTACGAGACGTGCCACGCCACTCCTGGATCCTGTAAAGGCGAGCATTTACGCTTACTAGCGTCCCTTCTCACAT
Organism: Luffia ferchaultella; assembly: GCA_949709985.1. Lineage (NCBI taxonomy): Eukaryota > Metazoa > Arthropoda > Insecta > Lepidoptera > Psychidae > Luffia > Luffia ferchaultella. The sequence goes on from OX453263.1 coordinate 7,674,304, forward strand.
GTTAATTTTAGTGTACCGAGTCAACTAGTCTCTTACCTTTATAACGTGACAACACCAACGCTAGATACGTAAAATTCGTTAAATTTTATTCATAGTTTTGCCATGTTTGCAAATGTTTTTAGATTTTCATGAATTTATGCGATTTGTTGAATTTCTTACTTTTGCTTGGCCGTTATAATAATAACACTAGGGACATCCCACACGACGCTATATAGTCCCAAAGTAAACAAGCATTATGCTTGTATTATGGGGTACTAGACAACTGGTAAACATACATAAATATTATTTTTTTATAATATATACATATATAGATACTTTTTACACGTAGACACGGAACAAATATAACATGTTCTGCACACAAATATTTGTTTCGTGCGGGAATCGAACCCGTGACCCTTGGCTCCGCGGATAAGGTCTCTAATCTTTCGGCCAATCGGTGGTTATATTTATTTGTACATTAGAAACTATATATTTAATTGATTAATTTATTCATTAACAAAGAAAGATAAAAACAATATGAGTAAAACAGTAACAACTGCTCTGGAATTATTGAAAAAACATGTAAAATACTTCCTACTTTTACCTACATTAAAATACTGAATCGAAAGATAACTTAAATTTTTGTCTGTATGTATGTTTAAATGTTTGTTTGTCCTGATGATGCGGCCATAGCTCAAGACTGGAAAGTTCTTGTGTTTATTTTCCCTGTCTGGGAAAAGATTCCCAAAAAAAAGTTTATTTTCCCATTAAACTGCAAGTGCATAATTTTGGTGTTTTCAAACCAGATGACTTGTTCGTGTGTAAATTGCTTGACGACGAAGGCATCTGCCACGAAACATTCTTAGGTTAGGACCGTCTCAGCGTTCCCGCGCGTCCGTATTCTCCCTCCCTCCCCCTCCCCCCTTATTAATTGATAATACTATGGAAGAAGTAATAACATTCATGAATATACTTGACAAATTCTTATCTAAAAAATATTACTTGGTAGTAAAACTATAAGCCAAAGTGTACCTCTATGCCAAGTTTCAAAAATCCTTCGGGAAATAAGACCTTAAAGCGCCAACTTAAACTACTAAAACGATAAATCATAAGTAAAAACGATGCACGCATAAACTTTGGCTGCAAATTTATGAAATAAAATTCGATCGAATGAATTATAACTTATGTCTTTATTGGGCTTCAACCATAATTTTTATATTATATTTTTTTATATTTTTGCCAAATTATAGGCCAATGTATATACCTTTTAAAAATAAAAAAAAATTTTAATCTGCCATTTTTTAGTATTTTTTTCTAAAAAAGCAATGAAGATGACGTACTGGGCGAGATTTTCGCCTTGATTTTGATTAATAAAAGGTCCTTATGACGTCATCTGGACAGATGTTTCTTGTTTGCTTTATCTAAGCCATAATGAAATTATAGGATATTGAATGATTCATGAGGTTTACAGTTTTAATTGATGCATACATACCTATATAGTTTATACTAACTTTTCTTTTTTTATGTTTTACTGTAGAATACGGCAGAATAAGCTCAACTGTCCAGATGACGTCACAGAGACAATTTCAACGTTACATAAATTTTCATAAATATCTAGTAAATTCGTAAAAAATTGATACTTTAATAGGTTATTAGAACCTTATTCCTTTAAATTTGAATACCCTTCGACTGAACTTTAAAACTTTTGGTCCAACCCCATTCTTACGGAACCCTACCAGCCATTAGTTCGCATGTCAAGTATGGAACGAGCGTTTGTGTTAATTAGTCGGCTAATTAAAGCCAAAGTCCAAGTTATGCCGCGTTTCCTAGAATACGTGGGCGAATGAATGGTGAACAACACATTTTTTGCTGCATCGCTCATATTTCAGTTTTACGGCAACTTTATGTTATGGCCAAATACGTTTATGTTTAATTCTTAGAGCGTGGTTTGAATTTAATTTTAATTAAATTAAATTAAATTAAAACTGGAGCAGCTGCTGAGACAGCAGCTCGCAGGAAAACAGCCAAGCACATGGAACTTTTAAATCGCTACCATTTCATCCCTTTTGCTGTTGAGACGATGGGTCCCTGCTCCAAGGATACCAAATCATTTGTCCACGATTTGGGTGTCGCGCTGTGTCTGTTGACAGGGGATCCTTTGAGCAAGGAGTACTTTGTTCAGAGGATCAGTGTCGCAATACAGTGCGGCAACGCGGCAAGCATCCTTGGTACCCTGAACCCATCGTCTCTTTAAAATTTTGTCATTTATCATAATTTACATAGTATTTTTTAATTTGTAAATACTTTTAGTTTTACTTTTTATGTAATTTATTAGTAGATATTATTTGAAAGAATGTTGCATATTTTAATAATAATATATGGGACATCCCACACAGCGCCATCTAGTCCCAAAGTAAGCAAGTATTATGCTTGTGTTATGGGTTACTAGACATGTGATACCTATACATACTTAAATAAACTCAGACAATCGGTCAGTAAATTGTAAAGTGCATTTTATACTTCTAGAAGTTATAACATTAAAACCCAATGATGCCCTGCAAGTGCACTGCAGGGGCTTAGACCTCCCCTCAGGATGACGGGGATCGGAGCTTAATCCACCTTGCTGTTTCAGTGTGGGTTAATGGATTTTAATGACATCCATCTACTTGCCCTTCGAGGCACAGTCAGTGATAGTTATGTACCTACCTACATAAGTAATATCATACCACCGACCAATTGATGACGTGCACGTGCACTGCAGGGGCTTAGGCTTCCCCTCGGGATGACGGGGATTGGAACTTAATCCACCTATCTGTTTTAGTGTGGGTTAATGGATTTTAACGACTGCCATCTACTTGGTCTCCGAGGCACAGCGTCAGTGATAGTTATGTACCTACATAAGTTAGAAAAAAACTCATTGCAACATGCCCTGGTATTTAAACCACGACCTTTTAGGCAAGTAGCGGACTCGCCACCACTCGGCTATCACGGCATGGCTAGAAGTTATAATACAATTAATATTGACACTTTTATTAATCGGTTGGAAGATTTAGTGAGATTGCGAAAGCTTGGGAGTTAGATTAGAATATACTTTATCTCCTGTTTACATTGTTTTTTTTTTTAATTATTATTTCACATATAACATTAAATAAACGTAGTTTGGAAAGTAATAATGATAATAACGTATACATCACAACAACGTCTAGGCGCCAAACTAAGCATTAGCTTGTGTTTTGGGTAGCAAGCGAAGACACCACATACATATAGAAATAGAATAGAAATAGAAATAGAAAAGAAATAGAAAAGCTTTATTCAGTATAACCATGTGATAATACAAAATGCAGGATTCTCCTTTTAAGTGAAACACCTGTGCCAAGAGTAATCCGCTCCTCCAATATTTCCAAAACTATGGAATCATGAATTTGGTTACAAAAGTTCTTAACAATAATAAACAAAATAAAACAAAGTTTCAAACAATAAAAGGTATCAGATACTAACAAACAACTTAAATGTACTGTGCGTATTTAAGTTTTTGTAATGTGTGTGTCCAGGTGTGTGTTGAGTGTGGGAGATTTTGAGTGTAAGGGCGTGTGTGTGTGTGTGTTTGTGTGTGTCGGTGTTTTTTTTTTTTTTTTTTTTTCTATTAGGTAAGTAGCTGCTCCGTCTCATAATCCAAGTCATGCAGCCATGCAGTGACTGTTTTTTTACATGATTCAAAATTTTTGGGGTATATGTTCAGAAGCCGATTCAGTCTATTATATAAATTAGTCGAGCGTGAAGCAAATTGTTTAGAAGCAAATGTGGTTTTAGCTAATTTAGGTGTAATTATATTGGAAGTGTTCCTTTTGTCAGATAAATTAATGTCAAAGGATACATTTCTATGGACCCTTAAAACACAGTTTAAGACATATAATTTCCTCACTGTCAGGACATTTGATTCTTCGTATAATTTAGTAGTACTATGTCGTTTTTCTTTGAAAAGCATGACCTTTAAAATCGCACGCTGAGCACGCTCGAGGCTAATAAATTTAGTTTTTGACGATCCCCCCCATATTGGTAAACAGTAAAGTAATATTGATTGTACAAGTGCTCTATAAATATATATAAGTAATTGTTTGTCGGCAACGTGTCTGAGATATTTAAATAGCCATATTAATTTTCTTGCACGTGTCGTTATAATGTCTATTTGGGGATACCATGTGAGATTTCTATCAATTATTACACCTAGATACTTTGTGGATGGAACTTTTGTCAATATGTCACAGCAACAGAAATTTCCACGAATGTCGTGACAGGTGTGGGCTTTTAGTGTTAGACAATCATTAGGTTGCTTCGAGTTACGTATTGAGAAAGTCATATAATTCGTTTTGTTGATATTAAGAGTTAGAAGATTGAGTTGTAGCCATTGAATTACGTTATAGAGACCCGCTTCAGCCCTAGAGAATACCTGGGGCCAGGAATCACCATGAAAGAGCAGAGCAGTGTCATCGGCGTAAGAGAAAACTTGTCCATAATTTAATTTAAAGTTGGCTAGGTCATTTATATAAATTAAAAACAGAGTAGGCCCAAGGACACTACCCTGAGGGACACCAAATAGTGTGTTATGGACATCTTCACTATAAATATTGTCATCAATTTTAATCCGCTGTGTTCTGAGAGATAGATAGTCTAATATAAGATTCAGAAATTTGCCTCGAATACCATTTAACTCCAGTTTTCGTAAAAGAATGGGCACAGAGACGGTATCAAACGCTTTTTTTAAATCTAGAAAAACACATATATTTTTTTTATTTGTGTCTAGGTGTTTAGTTATGTTGGTTGTTAGTTCAAGAATTGCTTCTTCTGTGCTTTTCCCCTTCCTGAACCCGTACTGATAGTTAGATAATAGATTATAGTTATTTAAGTAATTAATTAGACGTTTGTTCATAACATGTTCTACAATTTTAGAGATAACAGGAAGAACAGAAATGGGTCTGTAATTGTCTACACTGTCTCTGTCCCCACCTTTGTAAATCGGGTGAATTATAGAACGTTTGAGTAGTTGAGGAAATACACCCTGATCGAGACATAAAGAACATAGGTGAGTGATAATAGGTGCTAGTTCTTTTTCAGCCAATTTTATAAATTTCGTGGGAATATTATCCCATCCAGCCGCTGACTCAGATTTTAGGTTACGTATAATGAATACAATTTCTGCGAGATCCGGTTCAGTAATTCCTATTGAATTACTTTGAGAGGGGAGAGAATTCAAATAATGTTGGTACTCTTGCGAACCTAGATGAGATGTTGTATTTATATTTATTCGATCAGCTAGAACTTTACCAATATTATTAAAGTATGTGTTGACGTAATCAGCTGATAGCTTGGGAGTATTCTTTAGGGTAATTAATTCGTCGTTTTTTGTTTTAGGGGTATTTAGACTAGTTATACTTTTTATAGTGCTCCATAGAGTTTTATTATTGTTTTTGTTTTTGATTAGCTGCTCACGCTCATACTCTCTTTTTAGTTTTTTAATAAGATTATTACAATAGTTACGATATCGACGATAGGTGATTTTTAGGATTTCATTGTTTTCATCTAATCGTAGTTTTCTCTGTAAGCTGTTTCGATTTTTTATACATCTTATGATGCCTGGAGTGATCCAAGGTTTGATTGTTCTTTTATTTTTAGGTATGTGTATGTTCTTAGTATTAGATGTCAGAGATTCTGAAATTAAATCAATTAATTCATTAGTTAAAATATTTGGGTCATTAAAATTCATTAGTGCCGATATATTTTTTCCTTGTAATGATTTTAAAGCGTCCAGGTAGTTTATGATTGATTTTGAGACGCAATATTTTTTAGATGTAAATTTACGTTTAGAGTACACATTTATAATAGTCATGGAGTGATCTGTAATGGTGGTTTCCAGAACCGCCACTGAAGCTGAAAATTTATTCGGATCTAAGTTTGTAATGACATGGTCTGAACAACTATTTATCCTAGTGTCCAATCTGTGACCGGGTAGCAAACTGTGAGTGGCCAGCATATCCAAATAGTTATTACAATTATTATTTGTATCCATCTTTCCTTCCAAAATATTGATATTCATGTCACCAGATATTATCACATTTTTATTTAGATAAGGCGAGCTTAAATACGAATCCAGGGAGGTAATGAAGTTAGCAGGATTAGTACTTGACGGAGATCGATAAATACATATGATATTACAATCAGGTAGCACTATTTCCAGGCAAGATGCATCCGAAATAAGGATTTCTTTCACTTTATGCTGAAGAGTATTTTTAATGTAAACAACTACCCCATCGTTTTGTGTGACTTTGTGTGTAGTATAATAAGTTGAATAATTTGATTTACTAGGGATAGGCTTTTTTACATTTATCCGTGATTCGGTTAAAATAATTATGTCTATGTTTGTATTCAAAATTTCAATATTAATATCTAAGTCGTCAAGATTTTTATAAATGCTTCTAATGTTTTGCGTAAGTATAGTGTATGTTGGTTGTGCATGGGGTAGGTGCATTGATAAATCGCTAATTGGACATTTAAAACATGTAATATTATTAATTTCGTCTATTTCCTGCGACAGATTGATTTGATCATCCATAGATATTCGCTAAATAAGGTATATGAAGGTAGTTATGATCACGTTGATATTTAAAGAAAATAATGTGTATGTATGAAATTATCATAATCGGAGCCTTACGTTCATCAATGCAATTTAATATCTGTAACCTGAGTATGAATCGAATTGAATGTGAAATGTATAATAACAGATGTAAATTTGTTTGAGAGTGTACTTGTGTGGGAGTGTTATTAAGTGTGTAGTGGATTTTTTTGTAAATATGAATATAACTAAAAGTAAAATTGTTTGTTATAGCGCACGTTACAATAACGATAAATTCAACCGAAAAGGTGGTGAAAAAACTGTCAGCGTGATCATATAAAGATAGTCAAATCTGCGACAACTGCTGTACTTGAGCCTCGCTGTATAAATTGATTATTGGAGAGTTATCGTTTTTCCTAACAAATATTTTGCCGTACGCAGTCCAGCAATATTCATATTCCTTAGTTTTTGAAAGATCTCGTGCAAGATAGTGCAGGCGGGAGCCTTTAGCTGTTAATTGTTCTGATACATAAATAGGGGAGTCTTCATTTGTGCGCAGTCCCAAGTGTTTTGCGCACAATTTCGTTTTCATTTTTACATTGTAATCTTTACATTTTTTGAGTAGATCAGTCTTCAAAAGCGTAGATGACAGTTCTACTATAATTGTGGTGTTTTGTGTTGTCTCTTTTTTTCCCCGCACTCTGAAGATGTCTTTTATATCAGATTTGTTTACAGCACTTCCTACATTGTTCGATAAGCATAAGATCATTTCAGTTAATTGATTTTTATTTTCATTTTTTTGCTTAGGAACGTTTTTTATCTCAAAGTTGATTTTTCGGCTACTTCTTTGTAGGTCTTCAATTTTTTCTTCTAATAATGCCATACATTTCCGATCTTCAATAGCTTTTCCTTCCAGTATAGTAATTTTCTTTTTAAGTTCCTCGTTTTGAGCAGTCAAAAATGCAATCGATCTCTCTATATCCTGATTTGTGTGCTGAATTTGTTTTTGCGAAATACTTATTTGACGTAGTTCTTTTTCTTGTGACGCAAACAGCGAAGTTATCATTTGTTTCATCTCTTCTTTGAAATCATGAAATTCATTTTTGAAATCATTGTCCCGCTCTCTTGAGTTACGATCACTTTTCTCAGTGATAATTACATCACTATTTTTTAAATCTGGATCGCTGTCAGTAGACACGGAGAGTGACTCCGTTGGTGCTTTTATAGGATTTTTCGTCTAATCTGCCATCCGTTTAGTCTTTGCACGGCAGTCAGGGCACACCCAATGTCTCTTGTCGGCTCGAGTTAATATAGGTGTTCCCGGTGGCAAACTGCACTCCTGATGGGCGAAACCTCTGCATAATTGACAACGGAGGGTTGGCATGTCCTTTGTCATTTCTTGCCCACAGCCGGCCAGACACAACAATTTCCCAGCCACGTGACTCATGGTAGGCAGCTTGCACTTTATTCTCAGGATAATATTTTTAATTTATTTCTTATGTTTACTATTTGATTTGATTTATTTCTTACGTAGTAGCGCGCACTTTATTTCTTCTAAGATTAGTTGCATTTATTAGTGGGTATTCAGACAGATCATTCACCGCGACGACAAACACGCCGACCAAGATAACCCGTTACCAGTAGATTATCAGGTGATAATAGGTACCTTAAGTTTATCGTAGATTGCTTAGTTAGACCACACTTAACTTGGGAGTTGGAGCACAAAAGCCGCAATGGATGCGTTGCACTACTATTAGAACATTTCAATGTATCACTTACTTTAAATCAAGAGTTTTATAACGCCGACACGTCCGTATGCAACCACGGTCAAGACGGAAGAGGAACTACCAACCAAGAACCGGTACCATTATCGATATTCATCATATAAATACTGACTCGACCTGGAATTCGAACTTGGGACCTCCAGCTTCGTAGCCAGGGTCGCTACCCACTAGGCTATGTGGTCGTCGTAGTAAAAAGTAAAAAATTAATAATAGTTAAAATTTCCCTCAATTTCACCGGAAACGCGTCCAAAGAAGCAAACTTTTAAAAAATCAGTTTATTATAGGTACTAAACATAGAATAAATAAATTTGACATTAGCGTTTGGTTTAAATAGTCACAAATGTCACTTCACAATATCGAAAATGTCAAACGCAATTTTGCGGAGTGAAGACCGGCGCGCGGGGACCTCGCGGACTGAAACTCGCCATCTTGTACCAAGTATATAGAGTATGAGTGGTTAGACGGTAAACGCAGAAGAGGGCTTCTATAGTCAATTCGGACTTTTATGACATTACATTAGCGATACGTACATTTTTTCTGCTTCTTTCGTCCGACAAGTTGGGACTTTTTTCTTAGAATAATTCCGGAAACTTTTTAAGCTTAATATTTTAAATATGGTCTATATCTAGTGTTTATATATCCATCATTATATCATATCAGCACATTATGCCCCACTAAAGAGGCTCAGGCTTCCCCTCGGGATGTGAGTGCTTGAAGCTTAATCCACCACGCTGTTCCAGTGCTTGTTGGAGGATTTTGACGATTGCCATCTCATGATGGCAACCGTTACCAATGGCTTAACGTTCTCACCGAGGCACAGAGTCAGTGATAGTTATGTATTCAAGTCAAAAGAAACTCGTTGGTACATGGTGATTTCTGGGATTCGAATCACGACCATCTAAACAAGAAGCGAGTTCGTAACCATCCGGCTTTCACGAGTTCAATATATATCTAGTGTTTATATATTAATAAACCCTTGTTTATCACCTAGATTATCGTATCGGGGCAGTCTTCCTTTTTAGGTAATCCGACGTCACAGTTACATGACGACCGCTGAGCCTAGTGGACAGCGACCTAGCCTGCGAAGCTGGAGGTCCCGGGTTCGGATCCCAGGTCGGGTCAGTATTTATATGATGAATATTAATACTGGCACCGGGTCTTGGTTGTTATATGTATGTGGTGTCTTCGCTTGGTACCCAAAATACAAGCTAATGCTTAGTTTAGGACCTAGACGTTGTTGTGATTGTGTGTGTTATTATTATTATTATGTTTTTTGTTTCATACAATAAATACAAATCTAGAAATATATTTACCTATATATATTTTCCTTGTAATATTAACATACTTCAACGTCGTCCGAAGTCGAACGTAAATATTTTAACTTAAGTATGGTATAAATAAACGGCGTTTTCAAGGTGTTGGCGCCATTTCACCGCCCTTTCCTGTTGGCACACGTGGCGAAGTTCCGCCTACTGGATTTACCGTGTCGGACCCACCCATATCTGTTACTGACATTCCTTACTTTGCATTCGTTACATAATTTACGCCCCTGAAAAATAATGTGTAATCTGCGGTTTGTTTTTGGCTTCGCTCGTTTCTTCAAATGGTGAAACGTATTTTGATATCCGTATTGGTGAAGTGACGCCATTTTAACGTAGGGGGCTATGAAAAAAAAAACATAAATTTTGGTAAATGTTTTTTAATAAACGTGTGTTACATTTTATTATTCATTAGTTTGTGGTTTAACTTTGTAAAAAACGTCCCATATTTTTGAAATTTTCGGTTATTACGTGTATGAATTTTAATATTATTTAAATAAGGTTTTAAAATGATTGCCCTAAATACTTTTATAATAATATTATTTTAAAATAATAAAAACGATAAAGTAATGGCATTTAAAGAAATTGCAAATTATTGGCGTCTATTTTGGATTAATTTGTTTTTTCAGACCACTTTTCGGAATACAAGTCAACGACATAAAAATATTTTTGAGTCTAATTCAAAAAGGAAGAGATTTTTAATTTGACTGATTTTATTTTGTGTGTATATTAGGTACCTACTCGCTAACTTCGTAGATTTGCAATTTCATTTTGTATTTTAATATTTGTATGGATTGCAAATCCACGAAGATTACCACATCCAAGATTTGAGAAGAAGAGAACTTGAGGTTCGATTATTTAAATTGGAAAAAAAAATTTTCTGCTAAGGAAAGTCAGAAAATTAGAGAAGGAATCTTGTTTATTTGAATTTCACTTACTTCCCGTTAACCGATTTCAATAAAATTTGACACAAATATAGTTCCAATGAGAATTAAATATTATGGTGACCTAGAGATGATCGGATGATATTTGAAGGCAGTCGAGAGGAACTTCTCAAAAGGTGTACAGCAGCTGCCTTGTGTTTGGACTCGTACATTACATGTGTGAGGCGTCATGTGCTTCCGTTATCGCTCTGCTTCCACTGTATTCATGACTGCGGCCAAGCACATAACCCAAAAGTTTTTGCTTTTCTGTCCCTATTTATATAGGTATTTTTTAAACAATCGTCCCCTCTATAGTTGCCTCCAAACAGCACAGTCTTATTGGAGCAACGCGTTTTGAATGCCTACTATATTAAATACAAATAAGCTACAGTTATATACCACTAAAAAGTGAAAAATAAAGTAAACGTTTACAAGAAATAAATTTATAATAACTGACTTTAAAAACTTAAACCAGTAATAAAAATATACTTTATACACTTTACGAGTAAATGGGTACTTACCAGGTAATATTATAATTAATGCAATGATAATGTTTACAACTGTAACAAATATAGTACAAATACATATAAAGTTAACCAATTCATAAACATTTGCTAATAATACGGTTTTTATGACATCGAAGCTGTACCTTAATGTTGTATTTTACAGTACTAAGCCTTGTTTCTGTACACCAATCACAAACGAGCATTCTGTTTGTGACTCATGCGTAAACCACGAAAAGCAACCCGCTCGCGCCCTTAGCTCCGGCCATTATTACATTTGAAGTATCTACCTAATTTTAATCGCAAATGTATTGAAAAACGTCGTATGATGCTCGTAATCAGTAAGCTAGCTATTATAGTCATTGGTTTATTATAAGCATTCGGCTTCGCCTCGTGCTCGCTCGTATAAACACCTAGACTATAATATGCAGCTTACAGTACTTGCATCATAATGTACTAATACCACTCATTAATGCCCTGTTTTTAAAGTAATAAAAAATATTATTATCTTTTTAATTTAAGTTTGTATACAGATAGGCAAAAGCTTTAAGTCTGTTTTTATTTTATTGTAAAAGAATTGAATTATTTAAGTTATTTTTTTTATTATTATTTATATTACACCATCGTCGCATCAACGATTCACTACTTACTGCCTAATTTTGTAAAATACACGATAATAAATTGGTATAACCCATATACCTAGTTCTTCAACTTAGGATAATAGGATAAACAAAATTTAACTTCAACTTTAAATTTGAGAAATAAATCTTTGTGTAGATCCCAATACTAAAGATATATACAGTATTTTATTTATTACTATACAAACATTTTGGTCCAAGTTTACACACAACAGATATTTTCTTACAAGAATCGCGTCGTCACCACGAAATGTCTCGTTAAACGCGCCGCACTTCCGTTGGCGCCATTTAACTCAAATAGTAACCGGGCAGAATATTTATTGTTGACACCAAATATTTTACAATAACTGCTGATGGGCTAGTATGTTGATGTGTTTGATTATCTACAGAAATAGGAAGATATCTTTACAATACAGATACTGTACATATATCGACTGACCGATTGCGCAATGGTTAGAAACCCTAACTGCCAAGGGTCGTGGGTTCGATTCCCGCCCGGGATAAATATTTGTGTGCATGAACATGTCTATTTGCTCCGTGTCTGGGTGTAAATAAAATATTATAAAGTATATTTAAGTATATATCAGTTGTCTGGTGCCCACAATACAAGCTTTGCTTAGTTTGGGCCTACATGGCGCTGTGTGGAATGTCCCAGGTATTATTAATATATATACAGATAGTTTTTGTCCCGAAAAAAAGGCGCAGTTCCTGTCGTATAACTATTGTTTATGCCAAAACGACTGAACGGATTTTGATGAAATTCAGCACGAAGGAATTTTAGCAGGTTTTAAGGCTTGGAATACCACATAGAATAAATTGTATTTCAATAAATGGTTCATGTGGAGTAGCCATTGTTCGTACTAAAATGGCTATACAGATTTTGATACAATTTAGTATAGAGGTTTCTTAGGTAGTTAAGTTTACAGTCTCATAATGTCTTAGACCGTCGCGATTCTTTTACGGTCCCGCTACAACTATACCTACAGTACAGGCGGGCGAAGCCGCGGGCGGAAAGCTAGTAGACTAAATTGAAAAAGCTCTTGCACAAAAATTACTCAACAAAATTATATTTTTCATAGAATTACACTTCCAATATCGAAACAATTACATATATATTTCAAAGTTCGTCATTTTGCTTAAGTCGTACCCTTAAATTCAAATATCGACGGTTCTATGGATGGCTCGAGATTTACGAGCTTACGTCTTCCTGTCTTCACCTGATATACTGCGAATCGACCTCATGGAAGCTCTCGCACGGCGTAAGCTCTGACATTACACTGTAAACTTATTTTTACACCAACGTACGTGGTTTATAAGCTAAATCTTTTACGTATTATGTTACAATTTATTCTTTGATCCGTTTCAAAGATATGGGAGAAACTTGCCTCATTCAAATAATGTATATTATTATGGGCACATCCTCAACATAGCTTCTCGACACTCTCCCATCACTAGTTATGTTCCATATAGTTAGGTGAAAAATAGGGTTATATATACAGGGTTTTCTGGAAAGCGTTCACTGAGGTGATTGCAGATGTCGTATCTAACTAATAAGTTAATCACAATAAATTTCCGTGTCTCTCCACTGCAGGATATAGGCCTCTCCCAAGGGCCGCCACCACACACGGTCCTCCGCCTTTCGCATCCAACTACCCCCGGTATGGTGCTTCGGCTTCGACACTGGCTGATCATGATGATAATGATGAATGAATTTCAACATAATATACTTTGTAATTCACGCACAGAAATTATTGCATTAAATTTTTAAGTTACTGTATATATAATATAAACAATATTATATACTATATAGAGCATTTAATTATGGAGACCATCATTAATACGAGGAAAATTACATATATTGTAAATTTAATTAGAAAATTAATAAAAAAAACAACATATATTGTAAATTTATTGTTTCTGTATTATCTCCAATAAAGAAAATTGAAAAAAATAAATAAAAATGAAGAAGTAAAACTACCCGTCTTCATAATTACATTACAAGGAACCATAATTTTTGCCGATGCATTTTTTTTCTCTTTGCATTCCCCTTTTTTTTATATGAGGGTCATCCATTCCTCGAGTGAAGATCGACATTTTTCTAAGGGTATGGATAAAAATTGTTATTCGATTCACAGGCTACAACATTACACTATTTCTTACATAGTCGGTAAAAAACGTAAATAAAATTAATACCCGAGCTACCAAACGAGCACATTCCACATGCATTGTACTTTGCAAAGCGAGCCTGCTACGGCCGGTGATAAAAAAATTCAATTTCCTGAACAATGCCGGGGTGGGAGTAGTGAAAGAGGGTGAACTCCTATTTCATATTTTTACACAAAACGGAAAAAAATAGGTATATGTTTATGGTGTCGTGTGCTGGGACTGATTGAATGCGTGTAAAACTGAGGAGATGGCGAACAAAATGTGAATATACAACAGGGCTGTAGATCTAACCGATGTAGAGATCTTTTTGTCTATTCACCTGGCTTATTGAGAACAACTTGAATCTACCTTAAAGCTTTGGTTACCGATTCCGCGGGCTCGTGTAGGTACTAAAATATTATAGTTACGTGATGTGATTATTTTATGAATACGCGAAATGTGAATTATTGTACGTTTCTTTCTAACGTAAAAAGATTTTTAAAATATATCTCTTACTCCAGGATATATCTCACTAAAAACCTTTCAAAAATTTGTTGATTTGGTTTTCAAATAAGGAAATGCTTCAACTCTCTGTAAAAGTGAGTGGGTTTGATTTTGAAATTATCATGGGAAATAAACATAAAAGTATGAATTGACTAGAAGCCCTATTCTGCGTTTACCGTTTAACTACTCATACTCAAGCTAGCTCGTGTAAAATGGCGAGTTGCGGTGCGCGAGCTCCCCGCACGCCGGTCTTCACCCCCGCGAAATTACGTTTGACATTTTAGATACTGTGAAGTGACATTTATGACTATATTAAAACCAAACGCTGCTGTCAAATTAATTGACTCTATGGAAGTAATATACGACCTTTTTATAATTTCTGTTAAAACATAGAGTTCAAGCCAATTTTTATGGTATAATATACTATATATATGAAGTACAAGTTTTATTAAAAATATGGTATAGTTTGACCCAAACCGCTGTACAACGACTTAGGTATGTGCGCAACGAGCTCGTCAGAATTTTGATATGACAACGTCTCTTAGACACCTCACGTTTGTGTCATGAAATTTCGCTTCCAGTTTCATTCCAATTACATTTACAATTACAATGAGTACATAACATTTAATTCATTACTATAGGCCAATCCTCAGGCTTCGTGCTTCAAACACAAAATCATCTTTCTAACTTCATAGAGCCACGACACGGTGTCAAGAAGTACCACGAGCGATTTGGTATCATTTAACATGGTTGAAATAGCTTTATGACCAAACTACTCTTTCGTTGAGAGCCCTTTTGGTGGATAAAGAATACAAAACACTGTTTCGTGAGTAATTTGTTTTCTTAATGATACCACACCCGAATTGCTACCCTTTTCGAGTCGCTCTGTTTCCATAGTTAAAACAAACATCGCGCTATCTATTGTAACATAGCTGTTGTCTACTTCATTACCCTATACTTTTGTAGGTAAACCTGGCCCAGGCTACGCATCTCCTTTTGGTGGAAAAAGAATACAAAACTAATTATATAACCAAAGTATTATATAATACAAGCAATATGTTCTCAAAAAACTTGTCAACTACCTATAGCCGTGTAGACAACACAGCCCAGCTTCAAATTTTTGTGAACTAGACGAATTCAATATCTTTTTTTTCGTATTAGGTTACATCTATATCTGTTGACGACCAGTTACAAAGTTTTTTCCGAACACCCAACTATTAGTGAGTTTGAATGACGTTTTATTAAGAAGCTGACAATAGCCGACGACCTTGGGCAATCAATTTTTATATATTACAAAACATCCAAGGCATTTATTTGTTTGTGATAACAAAGTTATGCACACATTGCGGGATCACATTATAAAGTCTAAAAGTACTTATTAATGTATATTCCGTTAATTTTATAAGTCGCCATCTTTCGTTCTTCTACTAAAGTAATTTGAATCAATTTTTTTCCGAAGCGAATTTATGTTAAGACAACAAGAAAAATGTATGGACGATATGAACAGCTCAATTATCTACAAAAGCTATGATTGTATGTCGGTCTTTTCATAAATATAATAAAATATATAAATATAATAATAATAATAACCGGGACATCCCAAACAGTGCCATCTAGTCCCAAAGTAAGCAAGTATTATGCTTGTATTATGGGGTACTAGACAACTGATATACATACTTAAATATTCTTTTTTTATATAATACATACATATATAGATACTTTTACACCCAGACGCGGAAAAAATAGATATGTTCATGCACACAAATATTTGTCCCGAGCGGGAATCGAACCCGCGACCCTCAGCTCCGCAGTTAGGGTCTCTAACCACTCGGCTAACCGGTCAGTCAACCGGTCAATCATAATACATTGTAATTCTAATAATATTAATTTAAGAAATTTCTCTATTCTGAAACCCAAAGCTACAACAAACAGCGGGAGTCAACCGCACGACACGGGATAAATAAATAGTTGTAATAGATGAAATCATAATATCGCATTACTGAGCGATAATACTCAACACGTGACTGCCTTGGGGTGAAACGGATGCTGACGACATTGAGTGAGTGCATAGATGAAACAGCTCTCTGATCTGATTATACTTGCCTACTGGCGTGTTGCAGAAGGCTACATAAAGTTGCTGACTGTTAAAATCACAATTAACCAAGCTTGTACTAGAAATTTTAAGACGAATGTTGTCAAATGATTGTTTATTAAGACTTCAAGTATAGTCATCGACTTTAAATTGCATTCTTGCTACTCGTCATGTACATGTTGAACGAATAATTAAAAAAATTAATTTAATAAATAATTAATTAAAAAGGTTAAAAACCTACGTCACTGTGTCACCCCTCCTACCTTCCGCGACTATAGTCTTAATTGAAACAAAACACTTGTCCTCTTAAGCCAATATATATTCTTGACATTAGTGAGCTTAACATAATATTTTATTCCAATCCTCAAACTAATCAATATCTATACGAATACAGTAAATATTAAAATATTATTAAAAAGATTTTATATTCGATTCGCGCACAATATCTCTAGCAAATACAATTTACAACACCATACATTCCGCCCTTTAATACCCCAATGCATGGGCAGTAAAGGCACTAAGTGCAGTCTCCCCAAGAGATGAGGCTGCTTGTAGTTTAATCCACCACGCTACTCTAGTGCGGGTGGTTGGATTACAAATTACCACTTAAATAATTGAAATTAAAGTAAACCATAAAACTAACTAAAAACCATCAACGTGCCTTTCAGAGACAACAGCATCCTAGGCATAAAAACACAACGAACCTCAAATCTCTTTAGGCGCATCTACCATCGTTAAGGGTGCGTTACCCTTGTAAAAGTCACTGTGAATAGAGCTAATCCTTATCGCGGAGGGGCGAGGGGAGAAGTGAATCAATTAAAGATAAGCAAATATGGCCATTGTGATCCCGAGGGACGGAATTTGTTGGTGTGAGTCGACGGAAATTAACTTTTGCGCGATAAAATGGCCGGCGCGTGCAGCCAATGTGGATGCACGCTTCTGTACGATGTTATTATAGTGGATTATTTGATATTTTTAAATTGGATCGAATTAATCCAATTGTGTTGTAGATGAAGGCGGAGTTTGAAATGGTTGTACGGTGTAATGGATGGTGTGAAGTGATCTTGTTTTTAACTGATATACCTACGCATTCAAATCTCAATGACTGAAGCTTTCAATGGAGTCGATTTCTACGTATAATTCGTTATTTTTATAATTAAAATATGTATATTGGAATCTTAGATAGTATAATGATCTAGATGGAGTTTCTCCTACTTCGAAACAATCGAAAGCGTGAGCAAAATATCAGATTCAATAGTTAGAGAGACCATGTGTCGTTATTATTGTTTTAAACAAACAAATATTTTGTTAAATTATACCAAGCTGAGAAATACTGTTTTACATTCGACAGTGACCAAATACATCATCCAATGTTGTTATATTCCACTGACCGATTGGTCAAGTTGTGGGAGATCCCGATTGTAAAACCAAAAGTAACAGGTTCGATCCCCGGCTGGAACGAACTTTGGTATGTATGAACATGTTTTCTATATCATGTCTGAATGAAATATATCTACGTATTATGTATGTATATATTGTAAAAATATGTCAGTAAGTAGGTATATCAATTGTCTGGTACCTACCCAAAGCACAAGTTCTATTGCGGCGGCCGCCGACCGACAAATCAACGGTCGCCCAAACAACCCTGACGTTAACACGATACCTTTGTGACGCCAAATCTCAATATTTTAGTTGAGTGGTACCAAAAAATAAAAACACGTAATTTGTGATACATACATATTTTGAAAATGTTTTTGACATTGGTTATTTCAGCTTAAGTTCAAAATTTCACATATCCTGCAGTGGAGAGACACGGGCTGATGATGATGATGGTGATGATGAAGTTCAACATTTCTAGTACCTAACCTACTTAGGTTACTAGGTTAGGTTAATATGTACTTACATATTCGTACGACACTTATTTAGTAAGTAATAATTAAGTAAGTGTCGTGATAGCCCGAGCCGCGGTTAACCTGTTTCAAATCTATAAGGGCAAGTGGTCGTCGTTGGAATCCGGGCATGTACCAATGAGTTTTTTCTGACTTAAGTAGGTACATTAATTGTCACTGACTCCGTGCATCGGAGAGCACGTTAAGCAGTCGGTCCCGGTTGCTGTCAATAGATGGCGGTCGTCACAATCCCTCAATCTGCATTGGAGCAGCGTGGTGGATTTAAGCTCCAAACCCTCTCATCTTGGGGGGAGGCCTAAGCCCCTGCACTGGAATATAATAAAAGGGGCTGATGGAATGAAAAAAAAGTATTTCTTCTATAACGGCGCAGGCGCAGCAAAAAGTATCTATAATTATTGTAATACGAAATAAAAACTCTAAAAGCATTCCTAAGGGAACTGCTATAAGCATCGATATTGACATTTCACACAAACGGATTATATCGTCGCCGTAATGAAGCTATCCCGCCCACACCGAATTATTTATTAACATTTTAGGGTACCGTGTGGATTTTTTTTTTAATGTGAGAACCTCAAACAAGCGCGTAGCCCGGCTTACGATTGTAAGCCGACTCATTTGAATTTTTTATTAATAATGGTAATAAATCCCTTGTGAATAAATGGTCGGCATAATGGCGGTGGTGTTATTAATTTAGTTATAAATAATTCAGTGTGTGGGGCAGGACGCGGTAGGTGCGAGTTTTTGGGGCTCTCTAAATTGGGCTTACGGCCTGTCTATAAAAAAAAGATAGATTATGTAAGTCGTCTATCTTTTTGCAAATTTATAGTTGGTATAATCGACTTGTTTTTTTTTAAGTTCGTCTATGAGAAGATCAGATGATAGATTTGTACAGCGTCAAAATGCTTTACGAGCAGTTGTGCTCTCAGACTTCTATACGTATGATTAACACGGCCTTTCTGCAAAAAAACTCCATAGGTGCACTCTTATTAACCTATTCGCTATTCATTAACCATATTTGGTCAGATTGAACGTCACGATACATTTAATTAACAGAGAAAATTGTTGACAATGATTGATGACCAGTTAAAAGGGTAATTTAGATGAAAGTTTTTCATGTGCGCGATATTGAGGTAATATTTAGGTCTCTAGTAAAAAGCTATCTCTGCTTTGAATTGGAAGCTCCAAACTGGTGTATTCTTTGATTGAAAAAGATATGTCAATAATAATAATAATAACACGTACAATCACAACAACGTCTAGGTCCCAAACTAAGCATTAGCTTGTATTTTGGGTACCAAGCAAAGACATCACATACATATAACAACCAAGACCCGGTGCCAGTATTAATATTCATCATATAAATACTGACCCGATCTGCGATTCAAACCCGAGACCCCCAGCTTCGTAGGCAGGGTCGCTGCCCACTAGGCTAAGCGGTCGTCAAATTGGAACTTTCGTCTAACACAGGTGTTCGCCGTATTAAAAATGTTAGAATATGTGTCTGTATACAGAATAAAAGTTTGGGATGGGACATTATGAGCGACAATAAAGGACGAATCAAACGAATGTGTCCTGGAGGGAAAGTAACGTAAATATTAATAATAATAACATCTAGGACATCCCACACAGCGCTGTCTAGTCCCAAAGTAAGCAAGTATTATGCTTGTATTATGGGGCATTAGACAACTGGTATTTAATACATACATTAATATTCTTTGACAATATATATATACTTTCACACCTAGACACGGAACAAATAGACATGTTCATGTACATAAAAATTTATCCCGGGCGGGAATCGAACCATTAGTCATTCGTAAATATAATATAAGATAGTAAATTTACTTCAAGGAAACGTTGTTTTCCTTTTAAATATAAAAACTCTGCATTCGTGGGATTTCGAAAATTTGGAGCTGGGAAGTGGAACCGCTAAATTTAAAAAAAATCCATAGTATTTACGGCATCAATCGATAGGGTTAATCTTATAAATCAAATAACTTTAAGAAACGTTGTGCCTAAATTCAAAGGCTGACTACACCATACCATACTAGCAGCCCATTAATGCCCCACTGCCCCACAGCAGGGGCTTAGGCTTCCCTTTGGGATGAGGGAGCTCGGAACTTGATCCACTGCGTTGCTCCAGAGCGGGTTGGTGGATTTTAACGATTATTTGGGACCGATTGTTTAACGTACTCTCCGAGGCACAGATTTAGTAATGGTTATGTACATAAGTTAGAAAAAACTCATTGCTACATGCCTTGGGGTTCGAACCATGACCTTCTAAACAAGAAGCGGGTTCGCTACCGTTCGGCTATCACGACACAAAAAAACGCATCGCATTTTATAATTTGTGATGTAACAAAAAATATACAAAATTATTATTTTTTTTGTTTATTTCATAACTTGTCCATGGATATTAGACATAATGTTTATTAAAAAAACATCTTTAAGGTTGACCCTAGCGATTAGTGCCTTAAACACACAGAAAGGTTGTTTTAAATTTGGGTCAGTTTAGGCAAAGTACTTGGAACGCGCGGCCCCAAGTAAGTAAGTCATTTTCGGTACTAACGCCGGTTTACGTATATTTAGCGTGAAACACACGTGTAGGGATGTCGACATAGCGTAGCTACGCACAAATATCTTTTTTGTTCGTAGCTTCGCATATATATCAAATCTTTTAGACACACGTAAACTTCTGTGACATTTTAATACCTTTTTTTTTTAAATTTAACTGAACCTTATTTGTTCGCTCTCCCGAGTAATCGCTCACGGTAGTAATCGTCGGGAAGCGTCCTCTGCCCCACCGCACCGTTTCTTCCCACTCGTGTCGCCTATTTATCGCGAAGACGTTCTACCTAAATCACACCTAAATTTAAAAAATGCTGAGTTTCTTATCTTTAAAAATATAAAGTTATTTGACTCGCCCTATATACCAGAATCGTTACAATTATTACAAACAAATTATTTACTAATTGTTTTAAAGGCAAAAAATGCATGTAGATTATTTTATTTATTTTTTTAATACGAATCTCCTTATTTCCTACAAGGAACGAAAATTTTCTATGAAGCCGACGGAATTTCGAGTATGCACTTTAAAAAGGAAATAAAACAAATTTTAAAACAACATACGCTTTTTATACATAGAATGCAGTCGTCTTGTACATCTAAAATTTTCATCTTACTCCTTTCGGTTGAGTGCAACCCACTTCCCGATTTCGTAAATGTATCCTTTGACATGATCCCATATACCTTATATAGTTTATTATACACTTTTTTGTTTAAAAAAAATGATAGCCTATATATTTCGTTCGATGCTAAAGTGCGTATTGTGTGGTGAGCCAGTGGAGCGGGTGAGATAAAACGCTAATAGCCGTAGAAGCACAGGTTGGAGGTGGCGTATCGCGTACGCATTAATAACGGTGACACGCGAAGATCACCTCACGAAACGATTGGGACGAGTGTCCATAATACCACGACCAATTTTTCATTTCTGAGAAATAAGTATCAAAATATTAAAAGAGGTAATATTTACAATTACAATACAATGCAAGTAAGACTCACGTCAGACTTGTCGTCTTCTGAAAGCCGCTAAGTTTTTATTTTAAACCTACATCTGTTACTCGAATTGACACTGTCATGATCTCAATATAAACTCTTTGGTGGTTACCGAATGCTACCTATAGTAAGTTACAACTTTAAACAAATATCAAACTAACTCTATACGATCCTACTAATACAATATAATAATAAAATAATAAATAAAAAAAATGTCAAAGTTTGTTTGTATGTTTGGCAGTCAATCATGCAGCAACGGAAAAACCGATCAGCGTGATTTTTTGCGTAGATGCAGTTTATTAGCTGAAAAGTAACACAGGGTATTTTTATTCTTGAAAAAAGGTACAATGTCTGTGAAATCACTAATCTTCAAATTTGAACAGTGGAACAGATTTTGATGAAATTTAATACGAAGTTTTCTTAAGGCTTGGAATAAACGCATAAAATAAATTTCATCCCGAGAAAATTTATGGTTCCTGTGATATAAATATTCTACATGCTAAAATGGCTAAACGGATTTTCATAAAATTTGTTATAAAGATTTTTTAGGTAGTGATGTTTTAGAATTTCCTAGAAAGTCTCTCAATATCCTGGAACATCGTCGTGTACCTTTAACAGACTCGGTGCAACTGTGTAGTCACGGGAAGTCGCAGTTGGGTTGAAAAGCCAGTATTACATAACTTAAATGCTAGGTTGATGTATACATTTAATCTTATGTAATGAAGTGTATATATAATTTAATGTATCAGCTATCCCCCGATTTCAGTTTTTTTTTGAGACGTATCGTATAGAAACGAGAGAACGCGTACCCAGGTACAATATTTTACCCGATTCGAGGCATCACTCCCTACCTTATAAATGAAGTACACGGGGTAATGAGTTGTATGAGATTAATAAGGTATGTTCACAATAGACGCTCTTTACTGATAAACGTAGGTACATTGAATTTGGAAACATTATGGAAAAAAATCGATCGAGAAATTTATATATTTCCTTTTTTCGTATCGAAATATAAACACTCTATGTGTGTATGTCACTAATCCATGATTAAAGCAAATACATACAAAAAATTTTATTTTTTGTTTCTATGTATGCTTTAATCAAGGTTTTTAATCAATTTAAGCAAGGTTTTTGTGTCATGTTAAATTACCACAAAATTATTTTGGTCTTCCCCGCGTCCATATTCATTAAAAGAACAGTACAAGCTTTATAATAAATGAAAAACAAGATAGGTACAATTCTAAAATTACAATTTTAGGTATTTCTTTAATTTAAATAATATTGTTTTTTTTCCCAACCCGCAGTGGAGCAGCGTGGTGGATTTATGTTCCAAGCCCCCCTCCTCACCCTGGGGGAGGCCTAAGCCCCTGCAGTGGGGTAAAAATGGGCTGATGAATTGAAATGAAGAATTTTTTTTAGACAACCCTATAGAGACAGGAGTGCATCACTCAGACTCTACAGTCTATTTCCATTCCATAATTATAAAGGCATCATAGAGACAACGTATCTATTCTTGTTTTTAATGGTTATATATTTAATAATTAGAAATCCGTCGCATCTTTTACGATCTGCCAAAAATATATAAACTCTTATCTATAAAATTAAATAGATAATGTTTCTTTTTCTTAATTTACTTATTTATTTATTTATTTATTTATTTTAATATTTTTAAGGAAAACTTACAGCTAATTACAACTTAAATATAAACATTAAGAAAAAAAAGACGATGGATGTTGCAACAAGCCAAAACAAGTTTCCACAAATTGAGACTATGTAGCACCTACACATAACAATAAAGCAAACACACAAACCAAAACACAAAAAAAAACGGAAAAAAAGAACGAATACATGAAAACACAAACCAGGCAATCCATAACAATAGTTAATATTCTAAACTTATTTTGGATTATATAATTATTTTGTATTGGATCACTCCTCAATATCCATGTCACTCCCTTCGCCAAAGAAATGGTTAGACAGTAGACGTCTTATCATTGCTATACTTGTACAATATAAATCAATGTCAATGTCACGGCTAATTATGTTGAAATTATTACACGCTCTTAATAGATAACTATTTTGCCTATAGTTGCTACCAGCATGTGGGACATACAAAAGTTGCGGTATCCTCACGGATCTATTCTGTGCACGCAAGGAGACGAAGCTCAATAACTCTGGACAGTCAATCAACCCACGAGCAATTCTAACAAGATATGTAATATCTGCAATGTTTCTGCGTACAAACAGGGGCAGCAAATGCTGCCTCTTGCATCGAGATTCATAATGGTCATAAACACACCCACTTCTGAACTGTACAAATCTCAAAAACTTCTTTTGGACCATCTCGATACGAGAAATGTATACATCATACATTGGGTTCCAAACCTGCGAGGCATATTCCAAATGACTGCGGACGTATGCACAGTATAATATTTTTAATGTTTTAATATTTGAAAGTTGCTTGGAAAATCTAATAATAAAGCCCAATGCCTTGTACGCCTTTGATACAATTTTATTAATATGCTCATTAAAAAGTAATTTAGCATCGTAAGTTACACCCAGATCATTTATTACAGTAGTTCTTGTAATCACTTGATCTTTAAGAATATAATCATAATGGAAGGATAGTCTTCTACGAGTATAGCTTATAACATAACATTTAGAGACATTTAGGTCTAGTTTATTGGTTAAACAATATTGTTCAAAATTGAGGAGATCATATTGTAGATTTTCAGCGTCACCAGGATTAGCAATACTTTTTAAAATTTTCATGTCATCAGCAAAAAGAATAATTTTAGAAAATTTAAAAACCAAATGGATGTCGTTCACAAATATGATAAATAAAAGAGGGCCCAGTATTGAGCCTTGAGGGACTCCGGATGTAATATGCATCCAGCTCGATCTATAGCCATTCAGTACCACTGCCTGTGATCTATTCATAATATATGAACAAAACCACCTGTACAGGCTGCCATGAATACCAGCAGAGTATAGTTTTTTTAAAAGCATGGCATGATCTATCCTATCGAACGCCTTGCTATAGTCCGTGTAAATGACATCTACTTGCGCCAAGGAGCCAATATTACGGGTAATATATTCATTACACAACAATAAATTAGACACTGTAGACCGACCTCGCAAGAATCCATGTTGACATTCAGTGAAAGAATTTTTGAACGAGGCATATAATTGATTAAATACTATTTTTTCAAATATTTTACTGAGGACACACAATTTAGAGATTGGTCTATAATTAAGTACCTCTGTACTTCTTTGAGCCTTTCTTGTGAATAGGAGAAACAAAAGCTGACTTCCAGCGGGCAGGAACGATGCCATCATTCAACGAACGCTGGAATAGCAATGTAAGTGGGATACTCAGTCCCAAAGAACACTTGAGCAAGAATAGAGGTGGCAGATCATCGGAACCGGCAGATTTTTTAAAGTCCAATGTCTCAAGCAATTTAGTGACCTCATCAAGTCGAACCTCTACAGATGATATATCACAGGTGCCCTCCAAAGGAGGCATAAAATTATCAATGTCATTATTACTCGAAGACTGCTCCAGGAAGTTAGATTGGAAGTAGGACGCGAATAGCTGACAGATTCCTTCGCCAGTATCCGAAGATAGCTGGCCATACGTCATCTTCGAAGGAAAACTGGAAGAGTTATAATTGCTCTTTACGTACGACCAGAATGCCCTCGGATTGGATGCAATAAGATTTTCTGTGCCTTTGATGTATGTCCTGAAGCAATCACGTTCAAGAACTTTGGCTCGTTTTCTCAAGAGTGAAAAAGATTCATAGTCAGATACGTTGTTATAAGTATGATATTTATGGTGATATTTAGATTTTTCCTTTAATACTTTCTTCAATGCTGGGCTATACCATGGCGGAAATTTGTTATTGGAGAAAAATTTTTTTGTAGGGATATATTTATCACGGAGATTATATAAAGTATCATATAAAAAATTTACAGCATCATCTATTGTTCCTCGTTGTAAATGATTATGCCAATCAATACTTTTCATTTGTGAAACAATATTATCATAATCACCTAAATTGTATAAATATTTAGTGCGGGGATTAGTAGAAAGGGCACTGAGTTGAATAAAATCTACATGTATAATTAAGGAAGGATGATGACTATCCTCTGGGACCAGTGGATCATTACTTATGTTGACGGAGACAATGTCATTAGACAAAACTAAATCGAGAATTCTTAAGTTATTATTTTTTATATAGTTGAACTGATTAAAATTACATAAATTAATTGAATCGATAAAATGGATTTCATCTATACCGGAGATGGTAGAGGGAACCAGAACCGAGCAATCAGCATCCTGACTAAGCCAGTTTATATTAGGTAGATTAAAATCACCTAGCAAGATGAATTTGTCAAGTGCATATATTTGTACAATGTCACAAAGTTTACTGGTGAAATTATGTAGCTGGGATGAGAAAGAGAGACCAAGACCTTGTGTACATAAATAAACCACACATATGTGCAACTTGCAACTTTTAAAAACAATAGTGACCCAAAGATCCTCAGCAGTGGACCGGCATTCAATCATCTCGTCAACAACAAGTTCTCTACGAACAGCAATTAAGACCCCACCTCCCATAGATTGGCCAGTTCTCATATAGTCGCGGTCTCGTCTCCATGTCAAGTACCTATTATCAAACAGTTCCTCATTCCCAACACCATCAATGAGCCAAGTCTCAGTGAGTGCAATTACGTCATATGAATTCATATACAGATTTCTCAAAAAAGTATTCGTTTTAGTACGAAGTCCCCTTACATTCTGATAGTAAATATTTAGTGAAGTCATTTGTAACAATTAGTAAAACATCTATATGATATGTCGTAATAGATAGGCGATATAAAAAAATAATAATTGTATAAGTCTTGAATAAATAGATAACAACAGCCAAAGCAAGAAGTTAGTACGTAAATATCTTTTAGTTTATAAATAAAAAATATTGTAAGAGTACATGTATAGTGGATAGGTAAATTATAGAACGTTAAAGTACATAAATCAAATAGCAATGTAAGTTTGAGTGTGTTTTCATCCATAACAGAGTGATCCAATTCAAATATCGAAGACATTAAAACATTAACATTATAGAGGGTAGTAAAAACAAACACAGACAAAAAACAAGACACATAATCGAGCGCCGCCGGTTGCGTAAAATAAAAGCCGGTAACTACACAAGTGCGTAAATAAAAATACGCGTAAAATAAAAGCCGGTAACTACACAAGTGCGTAAATAAAAATACAAACACTGAGTCATCCCGAATGGAAACAAATAAATATATACCATCAAAAAATTATAACAACAATAAATATGTGCACAGGTGCGACTAAGATTAATAGTAAAAAAATTACCACTAATTAAATTTAATAAGGATATATTATTATTACGGCTTAAAATAGTTTCTGCAAATCCCTCTCGGACCGCACAATTATAATGGGTGAAGTAGCATCCTTGCGCGTCATAATTTTGCAATTTTTGACCCATACATATAAAAAACCTCGCTCTCTGGCAAGCGATTTCGTTTTACTAAGCAGTATTTTATTTTGTACCGTTAAATGGTCATTAATAAACACTCGATCGTCGGTCTGAAAGCCGAGATGTTTAGTCGAAAGGGACTTGAAACGACGCACCGACGCAAAGAAATCTTCCTTCACATACCGGTTGATGAAACATGCAACAATTGACTTATTTGTATTTTTCGTACGCGAAGGTACGCGAGCTATAAAATTGATTTGGTCCTTGGTGATGCGGTGACTTATAGTGGAGCCGACTTTGACAAGTATATCCAGTAAATTTTCATCCTTACAGCACGGCACACCTTTAATTTCCACATTGTTCATACGCGACCACTGTTCCCCTTCATGCAATGAGCGTTCCAAGTTTCCGATGCGTCTTTCAAGGCTTTCAACATCAGATCGGTTCTGTTCCATGGAAGACAGCCTGGTCTCGAGGGCATTAACTTTTTCAACGAAAGACTTTATTTCGGAGTGCGCAAACTCAGTAGACGACTTTAGGTCACTCAGTTCTGATTTGACCAGTCTTATTTCACCAACCATCGAACTCAAGTCAGCGACCTGTAGTGAAACTCGCTTTAGCTCATCCATGATTTGGTCGTTACTGACGGGCACCGATGAGGGAGATGGCGACGACTGCGCTGTCGCCGATGCGCTTTTACAAGCTGCACACCGCCAAATGGCCTTCCTGTCGCCCAGTTTACGATAACCACCCTCCGATATTCCCGCACAGGGAAAGTCAAAACATAGCTTGCACGAACTACACTGAACTCCATCCTTTATATTAACATTACAAAGGCCACATTTAAACATTTTTAGAAAAAATAAAATAGAACAAAATTAGTTATATGTAGGTAGTAGCAAAAGTACGTGCTAACGCAAGCACTACCAAAGAGTGAATGAATTGAATTGAATGAATTGAATGAAATGAATAATATCTTCTATTTTCGATGTTCGTATATATATAATTTATGACTTGCACATTTTTTTATACAAATTATATAACAATCTTTGACTGGATGGACCCTCGTAATATAACGTAAACAAAAATGACAGACTAACTTCTATATACTCGTGTGTGTGACTCAACATACCACATACTCTCGATACGCCGTACTAACCATGTACGAACCGTCTCTGCGTGCGTGAATTAGAACCGAACAGTTAGGTGATATTTTTATCTAAGTTTTTTCGCGCCGACTCTCTATCCAGACATTTTATAATCAAAGATAACAATTTAATACAGTTGTATGCTGGTGTAATAGATTCATTGGATTTCTTTCTTCATAAATGATTACTCCAAATACTCCAATCGTCTATAACAGAAAATAAATATCAATCTTCTAAACACCAATAAAATTAAGCCTAAAGCATTAAAATGTTTTTTAACGATTAAAGATCTTAGACGCTCGTATCATATCTCATCCTCAGATATTTTAAACTATGGCCAAGATACAAAAGAAACAATTACTTAATGTCATCGAAAAAGATAATTTAATAATTGTACCCCATGATTTATTAAGTTATGCCGCCCACCGTGGCACCGCGGGGTCCGAATACGAACTTAAATTTATTTATGCACACGATCCCACTTACATCTTATTCCTACAATACGAAGTGCATTTGTTAAGAGAACACGGTAATAGCCGCGTCGGTATTTCTAATGTCTCAATTTTCTGAATAATTCAATCGGTTATAAACCGTATTCACGTATGATTAAGTACATTTTACTTCGAAATTTAAATTGCAAGAATAAACATGCTCAGCTTGAAAAGATCGTATATTAACAATTACGAAAAATGGAAAACAAACCTTATTTAAATAGTTTATTTATTTAGAATTTCGAATGCAACTATAACGAACGTTTAAATTATGTCTTGTTTAATGAGTTGAAATCGCGTTCGTAATAAAACGACATAAAAGTATTATACAATAAACGAAAATAAACCTTATTTTCGTACCATAAAGTCTAAATTACCGTAGCCCTTAAAATAATATAGTGTTAACATTATAAATCACTGCCAGCGAGATGTTTTCACAGAGAACACAGCCATGTAACTAATGCAGGGAATCTACATATCATTAAGAGATGTACCTTTGTCTATACGTGTGTAGCGCTTTGTTCTTTATATTTACGGGGCGATACGTCCGTATTTATGACAGCGCGGCACAATGCAACGGCGGGAAATATACATTTAAACGTTGTACCAAGAACGCTTGTAAACGAAATGGCTGTGTATCATTTGTGTTATGGATTGCATTTTCAAATATATCTATGCGATAAACGAATACCTACAATACGTGCGGATCTGAAGTGGGATGAGCGTACAGTTCGCCGCAAAGCAGCCATGAAATTGTGCTACTTTTTTGCGACTAACCTCATAGCCGCACAGATCGGTTGCACGTTTGCACATACTGTAAATACAAACCGCATATTAACCTTAGTTAGGCTGTGTAACATTAAGGTGTTTCATTTTAATTTAAAAAAAAATCACGAAGCTTTTCCGGTGAGCTTTCTTAATATTATATATTTATAGGTTACATAGAATAATTTCAAAGTTACCTTGTACGGATAACTTTAATACTATTGTTTTTGATATATTTTTTATTATTAAAATCAATCATTTAAAAAGAATGTCATAAGACACAGGACTCCCACTAGATCTTTTCGACTCGGTACAGTCTTTAGCCAGCAGCAGCAACCCGCCAGGTCTTTAGTTCATCTAGTACATCTAGTAAGGGTGGGACTTCTGAAGATACGAATTTTCATGGTTGCCACTCAAGAACCGTCCTTCCCCAGTTTTTACCGGTATTACGAGCGATGTGTCTTACCCATTAATTGCTATGTCAGTCACTCTTTCTTGTGCAAATCCTATCAGAGACTAAGATCACAGCTTTTTTCATTCCACGACGAGTTTCTTTGAGTATATTGGATACCAGCCCATTATGGCTCACTTAAGGCGTTTAAGCTTTCTTTTGGAATGAGGGTGCTTGGACCTTAATTCACCACGGTGATCCAGTGCGGGTTGATGGATGTTAACGACTGCCATCTTTTGATGGCCACTGAGTCAACTGCTACCGAGGTCAATATTGGGACCACTCCGAAGCTCGATGGGACCACACCATAATATTATAGGTCAATTAGTGAGCGACCGGCAACTTCATTCACATGGTTATTATATTTGCGAAAATGAATGAAAAGAATAAATGGTTCAGCGGTTTTGGAGATTATCTCAGATAAACAGACAGACAGATAGACAAACTAGCCTCAGTCACTCCTAATAATTTGTTTTTAATATCTGCGATGTTTCATTACAATCGGTTCAGTCGGTTTTAGGATTACTTCAGATAAACAGACAGACAGATAGACAAACTAGCTTGTGTCATTCCAGATAACTTCTTTTTAGTATCTTTGATGTTTCGTTGAAATCAGATCAGCCGTTTTGGAGATTATTTTAGATAAACAGACAGACAGATAGACTAAGTAGCCTGTGTCACTCCTAATAACTTCTTTTTAATATCTGCGATGTTTCATGAAAATCGGTTCAGTCGTTTTGGAGATTAGCCCGAACAGTCAGACACAACGATTATATATGTACAAATAGAAAGATTTATAACAAAAAAGTCTAGTTTTATCTTATGAATGCATATTTTTTCCCGTTCTTAGCCACAAGATTCTACAGTTCTGATGCTGAGCTGTTGTGAATCGTGTTCAAATGATATTTTCAGAATTACACCTGAATGGTCCGCATTTGTACGAGGCACACACAGGGGTGCGCAAACTGGAGACCTTATGCTGTTATTTGTCACAGCCCTGCTCCTTTGCAAGACAGGAGCACTCTTCTACTGCATTCTTTTCACATTTCTACCTCGTTATAATTTATAAGTTTTCTGGAGTGGAAGAACTCCGATAATAAACCTCAAACACAATCGCGGGAACTAAGGAGCCGTAGATTCGATTGCGGCGACGAAATTTCCCACACGTTACTTCTAATTTTCTGGAACAGTTGAAGGAGCGTAGCGAGGACTCTAGAGGGTCGCTTAATAACCTTGTAACTTATATCTTATATATATATTTGTAAGTAACAATCTATAGTTTTTATCTATCCCTTATAAGAAATAGGCATGAGATTATGCATAAATAATTACATACCCGTTTTAGGGTTGCTAAAGGGTACCAACTGGAACGCTATTACCAAGGCTTCTCTGTCCGTCCGTCAGTCCATCTGTCATAGGACTCTGTCATTTTCACAGAGCGTGTACTATATCTGCTACAACAGCAAACGATAAAAATGAAATGAAGTTAAAAAGTTAAAGGGGGTCCCCATATACGAAAAGTGTTTTTTCGACGTTCTGGTGATTGGTGGTTGTGAGATAATCGCTTATACTTGAAATTGTCATAAAGAATGTATTACTATAGCCTTCACAAGAACAAATAAATAAATTATATTTTAATAATAATACCAACCAAATAATAAAAATAAAATAAAGTTAAAAATTAAAGGTGGGCCCCTTTAATACAAGGAACGTGTTTTTTTATCTTTTTTGTTGATTGATAATAAATTGTACGATGATTGCTTACACTAAAACAATAAATAATAATAATAAAATAAACTTATAAATCAAAGGGAGTCCCCTACAAGAAATGTGTTTTTTTTCTATTGTACGCTGGTACGAAATCCTTCGTGTGTGTCTAACTCGCACTTGGCCAGTTTTTTAATTTTTCCCGCCATATTCTTGTATCTTGATCGAATAAAAGTTATAAGCTAAGACTACGTACTAACCAGTACCAAGTTCAGAACTCATAATTTAACCCTAAACGTCGGGCGTGAGCCACTTGTTTGTTCACACAACTGCTGTATCCAATAATTTGACTGTCCCTTCCAAAACTAGCTTCTCGAAAGCAAATGTTAACTCAATACGGAGGTCTCATTAACACTGGTACGCCGTTGGCTGCGAACAATTTCCTAATAATTGGTAGATAAATCAGAAAAAT
Organism: Luffia ferchaultella; assembly: GCA_949709985.1. Classification (NCBI taxonomy): domain Eukaryota; kingdom Metazoa; phylum Arthropoda; class Insecta; order Lepidoptera; family Psychidae; genus Luffia; species Luffia ferchaultella. Next base: position 7,706,807 of record OX453263.1, read on the forward strand.
AACTACGCGGGTGGTCTTAAAATAAAGGATTATCTTCACCGCTCTCAAATTGCATTATTTTAATAATAATAATACACAGGACTTCCACACAGCGCCATCTAGTCCCAAAGTAAGCAAGTATTATGCTTGTGTTATAGGTTACTAGACAGCTGATATACATACTTCAATATTCTTTATAATATATGTTTACATATATAAATATTTTTTTTTACAAAGACACCACATACATATAACAACCAAGACCCGGTATCAGTATCAATATTCATCATATAAATACTGACCCGACCTGGGATTCGAACCCGGGACCTCCAGCTTCGTAGGCAGGGTCGCTACCCACTAGGCTAAGCGGTCGTCAATAAACTGTTGTTACCAAATTTGGTAAATTTTGCATTCAAAGTACCTACTAAAATATACCCATAGCGACGGGCTCCGGTAGCTGGGATAAAATCAGTTAGTTTCTCACGAGCTCAACCAAGCCTAAAGTTACACGTGTTACGGACGTGTCGCCAGAGGATGCAAGTTTCGATGATACATGAGCGCTTTCTAGTGGCTTCTATTTAATTTCATTCGCATGGAACTACCAATGGAAGACATGATTCCTCGCTTTTATAGGCGTTCGTACTGTGTCACATAGTTTGTTGCGCTAAACTTTGACGCTTCTGTGAAAATACTCGAAAAATATTCTTTGGAAAAATCTTGTATAAATATTAGAAACAAACTGTCCAATCCAATTTGACTGACAAGTTGGTTGAGTGGTCGGAGACGCTGTTTACAAAATCAAAGGTCGCAGGTTCGATTCGCGGTTGTCGGATTTTAGTTAGCCTTATGGTTTATTTTAATTTTAATCATTTATATAATTTTTAGAAAAATTGTCGGCCAACAGTATTGTAAAATCTGTTTAATGATATTGTTAATATTGTATCAGGTACGTATATACAGGTTAAAGACCGCTTAGCCTAGTGGGTAGCTTACCCTGCCTACGAAGCTGGAGCTCCCGGGTTCGAATCCCAGGTCGGGTCAGTATTTAAATGATGAATATTGATACTGGTAAAGGGTTTTGGCTGTTCTATATATGTAGTGTCTTGGCTTGGTTCCTAAAATACAAGCTTATGCTTAGTTTGGGGCCTAGATGTTGTGATGTATACGTTATTATAAAGAAAAAAAATATATACAATTCAATTATTTGTATAAAGTAATTTACAAAATGTTATCGATAGCAAATAAATAATGATGTACTAAAGTTTCATTCATACAAAAAGAAGTTAAAACTTTATATTTTTCATTATTTAAAAGTAACTCTCGGCTTATAAACAGATTGCACAAAAACGCAAGTGCATTTGGCCTGATTTTTAAACGAGAATAATAAAAATTTTAAGTATTCTATTCCCTTCAGAATCCAGAATGAAAAGCGAGGAGATACCGGGAACAGTTACGACCAACACAACCCCTACTACCCAACCAACGAAAACAATCTATAACGAACGCCTATTTCCAAGAAATGTTCTGTAAAAGTGGCAAAATCAACAATTCGTATTTGCCTCAATGACACATCTATCTTACAGGACAATAATTTCACGCCTATTGCCGTTTTACACATTCAAACTTTTATTCGTTAAAGGTGAACGATATTTTTTGTTGTAACATTAAAAGTTTTCGTTATACGACAAACTTTTATATTAATTAAGACAACCGCGTTTTGTAAGTTCAACTTTTGGTATTTAAAGACCGTGTTTGAATCGCCAGTAACACGTATTTTTTGTAGTCAGTGACACGAAGGTACACCATTTGATGACTTCGAGGAATCATCTTCCAACTAAGAGAAACGTATTTGCAGCATACGCAGCACAAATGTTTAGGTATAAACGTATGTAACATATTTTAAGTTCTTGGGAATTTGTGCACTAAAGTACCATTGAGTTGCGATTAACTTCGGCAGACCCAGATAGATAGAACCAATTAACTATGTGTCGAGTCACTCATACAGTAGGGTACCGTAGTACATAGATATATATTATTTGTGACATATACATAAGATTCTATTCAGATTTTAAATACTTTCCTTGATAACGTCCAAAGTGGACCCATAGTAACAAAAATCTAATTAAGACCAGAATATTTCAGAAAAAAGGGCCAAAACAAAAATTGTGAATGAAACTGTAATTTCATTTTAAAAGATCTTTCTTCTGTTACACCACATATTTCATCCGCACTTCGCTTTAGAGGAAGGTACGTATAAAAATGATTTGAAATGATTTTTTTGACGGTTAGTAAAAAAATTATAATAATACCTGGGGCATCCCACACAGCGCCATCTAGTCGCGAACTAAAGCTTGTATTTTGGGTACCAAACAACTGATTTAGATATATAATTATTCGTTTCTTTTAATACTATGAACATATATAGATTATTATATTTTCCATATTTCATATTTATATTTTTACTACATATTTTACAAATTTTACACCAGACAAGAAAAAAATAGACCTGTTCATGCACACAAATATTTCTTCCAGGCGGGAATCGAACTCGCCATCCTTCGCTCCGCAGTAAGGGCCTCTAACCACTGGGCCAATCAGTCAGTTTAAAAATGTAAACTGCCTGTTTAATATACATGCAAAATTCATTCACCTTTGTCTATAATTGTAGAACTTGAGACATACAAGAAAGACGGACAGGCGGACAGACGGACGTGACAAAACTGTAAGGGTTCTGTTTTTGAATTGGCTCCGGAACCCTATAAAGTAACACTGGTAAAAAGTGTAGCAAGAGCTTTAGAGATGTTTAGAGGGTGATTTCGGGGACAGATGTATAATGAGATTTGACTATAGATTAATATCTGGATAGAGTATCGGCGTCAAAAAATATAGATAAAAATATCACCTAACGATACGGTTATAATTCATGCACACAGAGATTGTTTGTACATAAATAGTTAGTATGGCGTAGCGAAAGTATGGGTCAGTTGAGCTACATACACATGTAAAAGTTGGTCTTTTTGTTCACAGCGTATTGCGAAGATCTATCCAGACATTATACGAGTTTATTCAAATATTGTGCGTAATTTGATGTATTTTTTATTCTAACGTCTTGATATATTAAAAAAAAAACGCATAAATAATTAATTTCTAATAACATGCTAAATAGATGTATTTCTTTTTTTGCCGTATCTGTGTAAGGCTTCTTAAACCGGAAAATAGAAACTATTTAAATATATATGTAGATCTACCTTCTGATTTCACATCCAGCTCTCTCACCCTCTCACACCTCACAAGCTGAAGCGCGTTTCTTTAGTTTTATATTCACCTCCATTCCTTGCACGAGCCTATTATGCCACACTGCAGAGGCTTAGGCCTCCTTCCAGGGTGAAAAAGTTTGGAGCTTAATGCACCACTCTGCTCCTGTTGGTGGATTTTAACAACTGACATCTGTTGATGACACTCGGGACCGACGGCTCAACGTACTCTTCGAGGCACGGAGTCAGTGATAGTTATGTACTTAAGTCAGAAAAAATTATTGTTACACGCCCGGGTTCGAAGTGTTCGAACCAAGGCCGCACAGCCTTATAAACTTCGAAAAGATTCGCTGAGCTCAGGATAATTATTTTATATATATTGTACCTATGTCTTTATCTATGTACAAAATTTCAATGAAATATGTTCCGCTGTTAAACAAATACAATTAAATGTAGTTTAATTTAATGTGAGGTAATTATAAATACATGCGTCAACAATAGTTTTCTTTTAGTTCGGAGAATCGAACGCAATACCACAAGGTTTTAACAGTGTGTCCCAAATGCAGGACAACATAAAAGGGGCAAACATTACTCAAGCAATTACCACATACAATGATAGAGTGGTGGCCCAACCAAACGTTATGTTTGGACAACGTAAACGGATCATAACGCGCGAACACTTTACACCCAAATAGGGAGGCTGTGAGATTTTTTTTATTTTATTAAATGTATTCGTTAATTCAATTTAATTTTAATTCGTTAAGTTAATTTAAATGATAATTTTAATTCAAAATAGCCCTGAGAAAAAAATGAAAAGTTCGCAAGATAGGTTGTGATAATGCACTAGTATTAAATATTTTTCTATATTATAGTAACAGAAAATTATTTTAAAAATGGATTAATTTTGATAATATTTGGACGATGTGACATAACATCGTGTCTACACGTATATAAAGTTCTTTATTTTTGAAGTGAAACTAACTTATCGCTTAGGGAATCTTTAGTCTGACTGGCTTTGTGTTAAGGGAATAGATATTTTATAAACCACTACAACAAAAGGATGAATAAACTATTCTGTAGTATTCAATAAATTCAATATTTAGCAATATACTGCACACCTATCGCCAGAGTCCTTTCTAACAGTGCTCGGAATTCATTTTTCCGCCCCGCCATCTATGAGATATAATTTGACATTTGTAGCCCACATGACAAACTCTGTACGTATAAAATTTTTTGGGAACTCATTTGGCTACCAAAAATAATCCTAAAACGAACTTCAAATTTTAAACATAAGAAGGCTTCGCACTTTTCCTAAAACTCATCACTTGTCAGGTGTGCCTTAATAATACACCCTGTTAGTTATGTGGATAACAACAAAACAAAACATTGTACTTGTACTGATTTACTGTACAAAATAAATATACAATATTTAAAGTTAGAAGCACACTTCTCGTTCAGGGATTAATTGGTCTCTGCCGCCGGCGCAGCGGTAGCGGGGACGACTGCGAATGCCTCCCTCTCCCCGCACCCGCGGTTTGGCGTCGTGCGTGCGCCTGTTCATCCTGGCCCGCCTTGGAAGCAGCTGCTTCCAACAACTCTGAGACGTCCAATTCTTGTACATCTATAGGCAAGGGGCAGACCTTATTTAAAGCTCGTCGTTCCGTGCCTCGGAACGTGGTAAAGTCTGCGACTCTAACAACTCCGTCAGCGCCTGGATAAAGACGTTCAACGCGTCCGATTCGCCATTTAAGGGGTGGTAGGTTTTCTTCTTTAAATACTACCATGTTTCCAATTTTTATGTTCTTCGTTTTTGTCCGCCATTTGTAGCGTAGTTGTAGTTCACTAAGGTATTCGTTTGTCCACCTTATCCAAAAGTGATTCTTCATTTGTTCTATTTGCTGATATCTGACACGGATAGTTCCCAGTGCTGGACTTGTAGGTGACGGTAGCGATGTCAGCGGCCGCCCAACGAGAAAGTGCCCTGGGGTGAGGGGAGAGAAATCGTTTGGGTCGGATGATAGCGGTGTTAGGGGACGGGAGTTGAGGATGCCTTCGATTTGGATAACAAGTGTGCTCAGCTCTTCGTAAGTAAGACTGACGTTTCCTGCTATACGCTTTAAATGATGTTTTGCGCTTTTTATTCCAGCTTCCCATAGTCCACCGAACGTAGGAGAGTATGGGGGAATAAAAACAAATTTTATGCCATCACTAGCCGCATAATCTTTGACTGTACGTAGGCCAGACCGCAATACTCTACCTAATTCATTGTTTGCCCCTACAAAGTTTTTTGCATTATCACAGCAGATAATATCAGGTTTACTTCTTCTAGCAATAAATCTTTTTAGGCAAGAAATAAAGGCTTGGGTGCTAAGATCACTAACAATTTCTAAATGGACTGCTTTCGTAGAAAAGCAGATAAATAAACACAGGTAACATTTTAATATACGATTTCCGCGACCTTTTTTGCTCGATATCATGAAGGGGCCAGCGAAATCCACCCCGCAAGTTTGAAAAGGGTAACTTTGAGTGACTCTATTCGACGGCAGGTTACCCATCAGAGGGTCCACAGTTAACGCCTTCATTCTAGTGCATACTATGCATTTGCGGACTGTAATCCGTGCTAAGTTCCTGCCACCGACAGGCCAAAATTGTGATCTGAAGGAACTGAGGAGCATCTGGGGGCCGGCGTGAAAAAGACGTAGGTGGTCGGCAGCCATTAACAGTTTAGTGAAGTGATGTTTTGAGTCAAGCAGAGCAGGGTGTTTCTGTTCATAATTAAGCGCTGCGTTTTTCAGACGACCACCCACTCGCATCACTCCGCCTTCGTCGATAAAAGGAGATAACTGTAAAATATTAGATTTAGGTTTTAGATGCTTTTTCTTCGTTAATAAATCAATTTCGGATGGAAAACTTTCTAATTGCGATATTTTGATCAAGAAATTAAGAGAATAATCGAGTTCGCTTACTCGCAGAGGCTCTATATCTCTAGTTTTATTTTTGCAATTATTTATAAATCTAAATACATAAGCGTAAATTCTTTTTAATTTATTACTATCTGAATAATTTTCAAAATTAACAAAGTTATGTATTTCTTTCAAATGATGTACTTTAATTTCAGGTAATTCGACCTTGATAGATACTAATTTAGGCCATTCATTTTCATTTTTTGATAAGAAGGAAGGACCTTGCCACCATAGTGTAGAATTTAACAAAATACTTGGTTCCACGCCCCGTGACGCCATGTCTGCCGGATTAAGCTCCGTGGGTACATGCCTCCATCCATCTCTACCAGTGAGTTCGTGAATTTCATTGACACGATTGCACACAAATGCTTTTAACTGTTTAGGCTGTGTTTTGATCCAACCTAATGTTATGGTGGAGTCGGACCAAAACACTTGGTTTTTTATTTCGAGACGTAAGGCTGTAATAACCTTAGCCGTGAGACGCGCACCCAGGAGTGCGGCGCATAGTTCGAGGCGCGGGATTGTGACTGCCTTAAGGGGCGCGACACGAGTTTTAGCACAAAGAAGTGTAATGGTTACGTCATTAGCTTCACCGACGGATCTCAGATATATAGCCGCTGCGTAGGCGTTCTGTGATGCGTCTACGAAGCAGTGTAGCTCTATTTTTGTCGGGGAAGGGCGCAATGCGAACCTCGGTACTGTAAGTGAACGTAAAGTGTATAAATTATGTGTCATTTTTTCCCAAATTAATTTAATTTCTTTGGGCACCGGATCATCCCACGCGAGTTTTAAGAGCCATAATTTTTGTAATAATATTTTTAATGTAATAATGCAAGGGCTTAACAGACCAAGTGGATCAAATATTTTACAGGTATTGGATAGAATTATTCTTTTTGTGACGTTTTCGAAATCTTTATTAATATTTATGGAAAATTTTAATGTATCACTATCCGGTGCCCAAAGTACTCCCAATACACTACATTCCTTATTTAAATCTAAATACTGCGATTCAAATTTTTCTTTAAACATTTCAGGACGATTTGTTCTAAATTTGTGTATGGGAAAACATGCAGAGTTGAGAATTTTAATGATTTGTTCATAAATGTGTATCAGTTCACACTTATTTGACGATCCAGTCAAGAGATCATCCATATAAAAATCTTTCTGTATGATTTCAGAAACTAGTGCGTCTTTACATTCTAGAGCTAACTGTTTAAGGCATCTAGTGCTTAAGAATGGAGCTGAAGCGGTACCGTAAGTTACCGTATTTAATTGCATTGTTTTAGGAGGCTTTGATTTATCATAACGCCACAAAATGAGCTGTAAGTGACGCTGTGAGTCATGTATCATGATCTGCCTATACATTTTAGTGATGTCACCTGATAGTACGAACTCATGTTGTCGGAATCTAATTAAAATATTGAATAGCTCATCTTGCACTACAGGGCCGATATATTGAATGTCGTTTAATGACTTTTTTGAAGTTGTCTTGGCGGATGCGTCGAATACAACGCGCAATTTAGTTGTTTCACTGCCTTCTTTTATGACTGCGTGATGAGGCATAAAATATCCAAAATGAGGTGTATCGATCACAGTTGAATGGCCCAGGTCTTCGTATTCTTTTATGAAATGAAAATATTGTTCTTTTATGTTAGGGTTTTTATCGAATTTCTTTTCAAGACAAAAAAGACGTTTTTTGGCCATAACATAGGAATTACCTAAGTTTTCTTGCGGTGTTGTATGAATAGGCATTTTTACTAAAAACCTGCCATTATCTAGACGTTTAGTGTTTTCGACGAAATGTCGTTCGCAAAATTCATCCTCAGGTGACATCGATGATTTGGAAAACGGAATGTCTTCTAGAATCCAAAACTTAGTTAAATCTTCACTAATTTGTTTTGTGAAATTACAATGAATAATGTTATCATCGTAATTAAGTGTATTTACGTTAACACCTTTGATATTAAGAGGACCGGCGACTAGCCAGCCTAACTTGGATTCTTGAAGAGTGGGCATATTGGGCCCTAACTTTATTTGATAAGGAGAAATAATATCAAAAAATATTTCTGCACCGAGGAGCAGATCAACTTCTGATGGTTTATAGAATTTTGGATCCGCTAGTTCGATATTTGCTGGCATATTAAGACCAGAGACATCTACTAAAGAATTTGGCAAATAGCCCGTAATTTGAGGTACTACATAACACTTAAGGTGTGTATTGAATTTATTTTTTAATGATTGTATAGTCAACTCACAACTGTCTGTTATCGGTACTTTGGCATTGTTTATGCCAGAAATATAAACAGAATCGGTTTTTTTGCTAATCGTACCTATTCTATTTTTAAGGGACGTTGTAATGAACGACGATTGGCTACCTGCATCTAATAGCGCACGAGCTGGGTAAGTATTTTTCGTTTCAGGATCAAGAATTTCGACTAACGCAGTACACAAGAGGACCTGATTAGAAGACCGAGCTGATAGCGATACTATACTCGTCTTCGAACACCCGACCGACTGATTTAACATATCTTCATGATTAACTGCATGTAAAAGTGTGTTATGTTTTTGTTTACATACCTTACAGCCACTCGATACCGTACAGTCAGATAGAACATGATTTCTCCGCAGACAGTTCGAGCAAAGTTTTAACTTTAAGACTTCTAGGGATCGAGCTTCGGGAGACATGTTTTTAAATTTGTTGCAGTTTCCTATTGTGTGCTGTTGCTGACAAAGCGGACATACAGGCATAGATGCAGACTTAAATTTAGGACTAGCCGCCGTTACGAAACTCTTTGAAAATTTATTCTGAAATGGTTTAAGTTCATTGTCAGATTTTTTATTTCCTGATATTTTAGTATGTTCAGGTTTGTTTTGATTAACTAACATTGTCTCAAGAATGTCAGCACGGTTACGTAAGAATTTTATAAACTCAGCCAATGTAGGTAAATCTGACATATTATTTTTAAATTCTTCCCATTTTCTTGAAGTAACAGAATCGAGTTTTGTACTGATTATGTATATCATAAGAACGTCCCATTGATCAGTGGGTTGACCTAAGTTCTGAAGTGCCCTTAAATTTTTCGAAAAATGATCAACTAAATATCTAATGGCCTTATATGATTCACGCGTAAGGGTATCTAAATTAAATAAAGCCCTCAAATGACTGTTAATCAAAACATTTTTGTTATCAAATCGATCACATAACAGATCCCAAGCCACCTTATAATTTAACGCGGTGAACTCGATAGATTTAATAGCAACTGTGGCGCTTCCTTCTAATGATGATCTTAAGTAGTGAAATTTATTTATATTCGATATGGATTCGTTATTATTTATCAATGAATCAAATGTATCTCGGAATTCAAGCCACATTAGATAGTTACCATCAAATGTGGGTAGTTTGATTGTAGGTAATTTAATTAAATTATTTTCCGAATGAACTGAATGGCGGCTTTCTTCGCTACGTCTAGAATGGAATAAACTTTCTTTGTCCCTATTTTGAATTTGAGTATACGTTTCTATTAAATCTTGCGCAACCGATATCCAACGATAAAATCTAGCTTCCATTTCCTCTCGCTCATCTACAGATTCCTCGATCATAAATTCTATTTTAGATTGAATGTCATCAAATTCCGAGAACATTGATTCAATTTTACTTAAACGGTATATCAGTTCCTTTAATTGTACACTTGTCACCTCCTCGGGTTTCCTAGCTTCTAATGAAGTTATATAATCCTTAAATTTTGTTAAGCGTCCTTTAATTGATCTACGTAAATGTAAAAGTTTTTTTGTATCATTATCATTAGTATTGCTAGAAGAACCTTCATCCTGATATTTGTCAGATAAATCTGTTTTAGACATTATGAGTCGACTATGAGTAAATTAAATAGTAAATAACAACAAATCGGCGAAACTGTAGGGGCAGACAACCAACAAGATAAATTAAATATGCATCAAACCGTAGGTAGTCGTGGATAAGCGCGACGCATGAACAAACGACGGCCGGGCACACCACGTCAGCCTGCACGTCACTAACGGCGTTCTGGCCTAGTACTCCTGCCGCGATGTACTCGTTAACTGCATAGGTACTGCATGCACGAGCTCGATGCGTGATCGATGGGCCTCTGAAACAGTTTCGGCGAATCGCGTAAATAACATATACCTAACCGTAAGACGATATACGACCTAATGAGGGCATAAGTTTTGGCATTAAGGCATAGATCTGATTATAAAATTTGACTACGCGGCATTAAATTTAATATGGATGTAACGTAATCACCGTGTACGTAACAAACAAATAAAAATATATTTTAATTTGGTTTAAGGGTATAGGCACAAATATAAAATATATATAAAATCAGGAATTATTAAGGAAAGAGCTAGTACTTCCCTGGGCGCCGGTCTTGAAGATACGTCTTCCGTATTGAAAATGTATTTGGTTTCAGCAATGAACTATGGCGGCACGCCGGCCGACGTTTGTCGGTGCGATTCGGATCTCGTTCCTCGCAGCGCGGCCAGTCTTGATTCAAATTAATAATTTTGTATTTATATGCAGGTCCTGTCACGGTCGCCAATTTTGTTAGTTATGTGGATAACAACAAAACAAAACATTGTACTTGTACTGATTTACTGTACAAAATAAATATACAATATTTAAAGTTAGAAGCACACTTCTCGTTCAGGGATTAATTGGTCTCTGCCGCCGGCGCAGCGGTAGCGGGGACGACTGCGAATGCCTCCCTCTCCCCGCACCCGCGGTTTGGCGTCGTGCGTGCGCCTGTTCACACCCTATCGATTTAAAAAAAAAATGTCGCCAGAACATTCCACAAACATATTTTTTCACGATCTGGGATTATCGTACAACTTTTTGTTGTGTCAATATCGCGTCGCTGTAGTGTCGTTACGTGTAACAGCACCTTTACTGCAAAGTATTCGAGTCGAGTATTGGCATTTATTGCGCGCGCCTTACAGACCGATACGATCTCGGCCACATTATTGTCTTAATTGATTCGTCGGCGGGCTTAAAGTACTGCCTTGTAGCGGTAATCATTTATATATAGTGGACACATATGCTTTATAAAGCTTTTATAAAGCTGTTGTAGTGTTTTGTTATCATATATGCAAAATGCTTAACGGCAAGTTCCAAAAAGTCAGTGTCCTACTTAAAGATACCATTAGCCGATCATATGACAATATGATTTTTTTAAATTAAAATTAATAACCTATGATTAGCAAGTTATTACTTGCTTGATTGATGTAGGCAGTGGATGTAGGATTGTTGAAAAAAACAATGTTTGTTCCTTTGTGGCGCTTTTGAGACGAAATGCGTGGGCCGATTTTGATGATTCTTATGACAATAATAATATAATGATAATAATAACACACACAATCACAACAACGTCTAGGTCCCAAACTAAGCATTAGCTTGTATTTTGGGTACCAAGCGAAGACACCACATACATATAACAACCAAGACCCGGTGTCAGTATTAATATTCATCATATAAATACTGACCCGACCTGGGATTCGAACCCGGGACCTCCAGCTTCGCAGGCAGGGTCGCTGCCCACTAGGCTAAGCGGTCGTCTTGAATTTGTCAATGAATTTGCTTTAATCTTGTAAGTATCACCAAACACATGATAGGAATTAAATGTCGATATATACCTTATGTTGCTTAGTTTGGAACTAGATGGCGCTGTCTGGGGTGTCCGAGGTATTATTATTAATTAGACGCCATAATGTAGCAAAGTAAAAATTACAGTCAATGAATGCACTGTTACGTAGGGTCGTAAAAAAGGTCTTCGAAAATAATCTTTATGTTTCTCAAATAACTTTTACAATGTATAACGATTTATAATTGCTTAGCTCACATATGACTGACGACTGACCGGTTGGCCGTGTGGTTTAGACCCTAACTGGTGAGCCGAGGGTCGTGGGTTCGATTCCTGCTCGGGACAAATAATTGTGTGCATGAACATGTCTATTTGTTCCGTGTCTGAGTGTAAAAGTATCTATATATGTATATATTATAAAACATATCTATGTATATAGATCAGTTGCCTCTTTTCGGGGTGACGGTGCTTGGAGCTTAATCCATCAAGCAGTTACAGTGCGGGTTGGTGGATTTTAACGATTGAGTCACTGATAGTTCTTAAGTCAGAAAAAGCTCCTTGGTACAACATATTTATAATCTATAAACTGAATATACAAATATTATGCTCTATTGTTATTTTACTTGAACTCATGATGCGACGTAATGCGTAATAGGATATCCCTAAAAGGGCTTAAGCTATACCGCCTATATCAACCGCTCGCGCTTATTCTCCCAAATTGGGCAAAGGCATTTTAACCGTACGTCATAGTCGAAGTTAGTTCGTATATGGGGTGTTTTCCAATCTTTTCGGCTGAGAAATTTATTTTCATTATAAAATAGGGTTATAAATTAGAACTCCATTAAAATACAATGAATCGTACTATTTATATAGTAAATTATTTTAAAGTTTTATACCAAATTCGGGTCATTTTACGGTTACTATCTACAAAGAACCTAGGCTACCCATGTCTCGACATCCAAACTTTATAAATTAAAACCTAGAGTATCACTTACAGATAAATTTAAGGAAATTATTGTAATGACTTTGCAGTCTAAATATATATTTGAAAACATTAGTACGTAAAATTTTACTATTAAAAAAAATAGTGATCGGCATAATGTCAATACAAGAAACAAAGATAAACTTCCTAACCATGTCAGCCGCGTCAATAAAATCACAAAATCTTTTAAAGGGCAATGTGTACGCTTTTACAATGAGATCCCAGTGGACATTTAAGATCTACCTCTTAACAAGTTTAAAACTACGATAAAACGAAAGCTTTATGCAAAAGCTTATTATAAAGTATCGGACTACTTAGATGATAAAAATCCTTGTTAAATAAATGTTTATAATATAATATTGTTATTCTTCCGAGATGAACCAGTACTTTTGAACGCGCCTTTGTGGTGACGTTTTTCCATAAAGTAATAAATTCACAAGAGTACGTCAAAAGAATGACGTATTTCACGATTATGTTACATAACTACGAATTAAAGATATTTGATTTGAATTGATTTGAAATGAAAAGAAGAATTATGGTAAAAAAATGGTTTATGCTTTTCATTTTGTTTTCCCAACGTTTGTTAAGAAACCATGTCAAAAAGCTTTCGCCAATAACTTTTCATGTATTGATATTGTCTAATTATGTCGTATCAGCACTGTAACCAATACTAATGTGTTTTGCTACGATAAACCATCGGAAATCATTGTTAATCATCATCAGCCCATTTTACCCCACTGCAGGGGCTTAGGCCTCCCGCAGGGCGAGGAGGGGGTTTTTGGAGCTTAAATCCACCACGCTACTCCACTGCGGGTTGGGGATTGTAACGATCGCCATCTATTGACAGCGTCCAGGAACGACTGCTTAACGTGCTCTCCGAGGCACGGAGTCAGTGATAGTTAATGTACTTAAGTGAGAAAAGCCCATTGGTACACGCCCGGATTCGAACCATGGCCCTATGGCCTTATAAATTTGAGACTCATTGATTGATTGAGAATCATTGTTAATCTCTAAATAAAACTGAATAAACAACATTTTTGTTTTTTAAATGCTAGACCTGGAATAGGCCATCATTTTTATATAATTATTGTATTTGAGGAACTTGAAATGAAGTCTAAAACTGTACCGCTACAAGAGTTAATATTGTTACAACCATAGACCACTACCATAGGGAAAATAAATTTGACAGCAGCGTTTGGTTTTAATAGAGTCATAAATGTCACTTAACAGTATCGAAAATGTTAACCGCAAATTCACGGCGGTGAAGACCGGTGCGCGGGGATTTTGCAGGGATGAAGACCGGCGCGCGGGGAACTCCTGGCCTGAAACTCGCCATCTTGCACTTGCTAGCTAGAGTGTGAGCGGTTAAACGGTAAAAACAGAAGATGCCTTCTAGTCTATTAGTACTTTTATGATCACTACGTATAAATCGGTTGTAACCATAGCTACATAAGGACTAAAATTTCATGTAAACGAAAAAAAAAAAGCTATAATAAAGACTGTTACCGCTACGAAACATGTGACGTTTTGTCACAAACATTTGGGGACCGTACGACTATGATGATGCAGCATCCATATAACATCAATGGTAATAACATTTTTAAATTACATGAACGTATGTATAATCGTCCGAGCAGATAAAGAAAGAAATTATAAATGGTGGCGTTTTGACATAACGCAATGAAGTGTAAACGTGACACAAATAAATGTCAAAAGAAGGACCATAGACGGCCGACATTTATAATTCCACTCTTTATCTGCCTGGACCATATCTATTTTTCCTTATATGTGTAGGCTAATTATAAGGTAGGGCATGGTTCGAATCCGGGCGTGTACCAATGAGTTTTTCTGACTCAAGTACACAATATCACTGAGACCGTGCTTCGGAGGGCACGTTAAGCAGTCGGTCCCGGACGCTGTCAATAGATGGCGGTCGTTACAGTTCCCAACCCGCAGTGGAGCAGCGTGGTGGACTTAAGCTCCAAGCCCCGCCTCCTCACCCTGGGGGAGGCCTAAGCCCCTGCAGTGGGGTAAAAATGGGCTGATGATGATGATGATGATGTAGGCTAATTATAAAAAATATATTTTAAATTCTTTCTCTTGTCAAACCGTTAATGAGGAAACAATCTTATATGAGAAATATTTTCATTTAATCGAGAGCCCATAATATTTTCGACTGACTGCGATTTATAAGGTAGTAAGTAGCATTTAATAACTAGTGAATTCTAACCTTCGATATATTAAATCATATTTAATAGAATACGTAACGAGGCACGACAGCCTGTAGCTTTGGCTGGCTTTTGCATATTAACATTCTTGTGCCGCGCGACATGGTATATCGTAGCTGTCCGCGCGCCGCCGCACCGCCTGCCTCTACGTCTCAATCTCCCACAGAGGTATATTGAAAACAGATGCAGGCAATATTAAAACCGGCTTGTTGGTTTCGTTAACAAGCACAGTCTCAACGGGTAGTGGGAAAAGCTATGTTTGAAGCTTGACTTCAGAGTGTTTCACAAGTTTTAAGCTTTTAAGCAGCACCGATATTGCGGTAGAGCAAATATTGTCATTCCAACCCGCACTGGAGCAGCGTGCTGGATTAAGCTCCAATCTTCTTCACTCGGAGGAGGGGAGGAGGGTTAAATCTGCAAAAAAAATGAAGTGATCCACTTATCTGATATCTCTCTGGATCATTAACTTGAAGTGGCAATGTACAGATGACGTCACTCTATGACTCGTGGCCACTACACAGAGAAAAGTGTTCTTCGAAGAATATGATGTATGATAGTAGGACAATTGATGATCGAGATTATCATAAATACGAGGAAACCGAGGAAGAAAAAGTACGCGCCATCATAATTACTTTTACCATAAATTTTATATTAATAATAATAATAATAGCTAACACATCCGACACAACACCGTGTAGTCTCAAAGTAAACAAGTATCTTTTATATTATGCTTGTATTATAGGTACTAGACAACTAATCTACATACTTAAATATTATTTATAATATACACACTTATAGATATTTTCACGCACAGATACGGAACCAACAGACATGTTTATGCACACAAATATTTGTACCTAGCGGAAATTGAACCCGGGACCTTTGTTCTACAAAGTAGGATCTCTACACAGTCGGCCAATAGGCCAGTTATCGTTTATTGTCTTAGTATGGCATCGCCCTTGAATGTGTAGATGTAGATCTTATAAAAAAGCTTATTAAACTTTTCATGTGTTTAGGGAATCCTTTTTATTATATCTTATATATAACCTACATGCCCTGAGTATGCGCCAGCGGAAATTATAATTCCTGTAACGTAGCGTAGTTATTTTTTTTCAGTTTCCTCGTATTTATGATGAACTCGATTATCAATTGCTGTAATGATAGTGAAACCATCATAATAAAATCTGCATTCACTATAGCACTTTTCTCCGTGTGGCCCAGGAAAGTCGACGGCAACTCTTATGACGCATGGCAGCCAGGACCGTCTTGCGTCAGTCATAACGTAATTTTAGTCTATGATCTCATCAAATAGTCTGATATGAAAGTCAGTGCTAATGAACTAAAAAGTATCGTCAATCATCTATCGCCTCTGGCATCCATACATCTGTTGGTTAGTTCGACACGAAATCCGCGATTTTTCCTTTTTCGCTTTTATTTTCTTCATTCGCGATTCCGTCCACTAAGCTAACAATAAGCCCGTATATTATCCGCGCGTTTTGTTTCAAAGAAATATTCAAATTTATGACGTACGCGGAGGCGAGCGCTATTTCTGTATTTCGAACCGCTCTGTGACTAAATACTAATCATTTTGTAGCATTGTTTGGTTGTTTTATTTGTTTATTTGTTGGTGTTTTTTTTAATAAAATTTTTATGTATGGAATTCCAGTTAATAAATATTTAAAATTTTGTACCCTAATATTTTGTGGTGTCGAGAAATCCACCATTATTGATATATTACCTATGTCGTATCATCAGTATCCTATGAACGACTAGAGTGATGTAAATTGGCTGTATGATTCAGCCTCTTTTTAATGGGTATTATTTTGTCATTGAAAATGACTATCATATCCATTTCACGGGAGACGCATTTTTGGCCATAACTCCAAGGGTATGGGGTCTAACCAAGATTTTAAAGTTTTAAAAGATTAAGAATTTAGTTGTGCATTGTATGACATCAAAATTTTGGAAATCGGTTAAGTAGTTTTTGAAAAAAATTGGAAAATGTAAGAAAATCGGGATTTTTTCGGAATTTTTTTTTACTAAATCCAAAATATTTCAAAAACGGGAACCGATATCAAAAACAAAAAAAAATTGTATCTTGGCCATTAACGTAGCTATGATTTGAGACCAAGTTTTTGGAAATCGGTTATTAATTGTAAGAGAAATTATTTCCGAAAGATGAGATTTTTTGGTTGATCGCTGGTGTTTGCAGATATAAGTTACTATATTTCAGAGGGTATTCATCGGATCGTTTTGAAGTTTTACACAAAAGGTTAGAAGGCGTCAGTAGCTACAGTTTGATACTAAAATTTTGGAAATCGGTTAGAAATCGAACAAGAAATTTGACATCACATGTTAGATTTTATGGACGATCGGGAACATGTTAACATTACGGTCATCGCCTTTCAGCCTGCATTCGTGCGAATGCTTCATTATCGAGTTCAAAACGTTTAAGGATATCAGAGGCTGCAGTTTATAACCTAATGTTGAACGTTTCAAATATGTTGAAGGAAAAATTTTTTTCGTTGATTTATTTCTGAGTTTAAAGTGTTGAAAAGAATAGCCACGTTTTCGTGGCAATGCCACGTTTTCGTGGCAATAAAATAAAATAATCTGTGAAAATCGGGTTTGGGTAGGTTCATTTTCAATGAAACCGATGGTTGCGGGGACTGCAAGATCTGTGGATTTTTTAGCTATCACCACCTCTTTGGCCCGACTGACTCAAGAAAGATACAAATGGGAAAAACTGGAGGAGGCATATATAGGGTAAAAGCCGGATAGTAGCCCCACTTTTCGAAAAAGCTATATTTTTCTAAAAGTATGAACTTGTTGAAAATATTCAGTATGTATCTCACAACATAGGTCTTTTATCTTCCTTAGAAGCCTATTTTTGTATGCATAATTAACGATGGTTTTGAATAAATACTGTTTTATTTCACCTCTCAGAAGAGGGATAGTTGCCTACTATGGCGGATAGTAGCCTAGCGTAGAAAATGCTTCAGGGGATACTTGCCTCGTGCGGGGATAGTAACCTCGGTATGATTTTTATTTTGGATACAAAGAAATTCATATTAATTAGATTAACCTTTATTTTTTGTTTAACAGTCTTTATAATTTATTGATTTGACAATTGACAATTTGAAATATTGATTAACATTATTAAATAGTTTTCAGTTTTAAATATAAAATTATTTGAATTATAAAAATATTATTTAAACTTAAAGTTATGTAAGTTATTATAAAATATTAGCATTTATCTTAATACAACAATTTGGTAATCAACTTTAGTATTACTATAAATTTTTACCAGAAGCTAAAGTTTCTAACTTTCCACATCTCATACAACAGTGTTTGAATGTTGTACATGTTTCATGCAACCACATCCGACACATCTTACATTGAATCCAATCTGACTTTGACCTAGTTAAATTGTAATTATCAAAACATTCTACGCAATAATTATCAATTAAAACTTATTTAGTTGCATTTATTGTCGCACTATTGAATTAGCGTTTTTGACTTTTAATATGACTTGATTTTGATTCTGACTTTTGAGTGTCTCTTATCGATTTCTCGTCCTTTAGATTTAAGACATTTTTTCACTTCTACTACTGTAAGAACTGCAAATTTGTAATTTTAATAAATTTTTTTTAGTCTTTTTCTTTATTTGTGGTAGCTTTTTTTTTCTTCTCAATACTTTTCTTGTCCCTGGTTGGTTTTTTTTTGTCTCTGTGGTAATTTTAGTTTTCTTTATTTTCTCCGCTTTATTCTTCTTCTCTTCAATTTTATCATTAGAGTTTAAAATTTCTGCAGATTGTTTAGATCTTTTAAATATGCTTAGCGGTATTCTTAGTATAGGAGATGCTTGACGTAAAAATTTAAACGGTGTTTTTTTTTCAAGATTTTGTTTCTGGGATTCATATAAAGATATCAGCGATGACAATGATATCTCAGTATTATCAACGATGTAATTTTTATTCACTCTAGGGGCAACTATCCGCGACAGTAAGTAGATAGGAAGTAGACAGGGCGACTATCCTTTTTGATGCGGATACCTGCCCTTTTTATTTGCGAAAATAATAAAAATTGTTTAGCAATAAAACATAATGAACAATGTAATTTAAACTCTAATGCATGAAAAGAAACAAAAACTTGAGTGAAACCACGATCAGCAATAAAAATATTCAATAGAAATTAGTTACCAATATAATTATAACGCCCGTCAAAGTTTCGTCGTGGAAGATTTTTGTTCACACAGACAAAACCCGTGGACCTATTCCGATAGCTTACGTGGCATTGAGGCCTGCAGGGTGGTCACTACTAATTGTAGTAAAGCGCCAACACAATTTAAAATCTTAACATAGTTTTTTTAAAACCGGGGCATGTATCCGACTGAGGCAACTATCCGGACTTTACCCTATAGGTAAGTCTGACGTACGTACGGGCCAATGGAGAATCCGAAGTTGTACATAGATAAACAATTAAAATTGTGATAATGTATAAGTTATATGTGTATTAGATATTTGGTTCAAGTAGTACTTAATTAAATTGGATAAAAACAAAAAAAAATAATTTGTAAAACTTTGATGGTTCACAAAATCTAATAGGTATGTAAAATTCTCGTGTCACAGTTTTCGTTGCCATACTCCTCCGAAACGGCTTGACCGATTTCGATGAAATTTTTTGTGCTTATCCGGTATCTATGAGAATCGGCCAACATCTATTTTTCATCCCCCTAAATGTTAGGGGTAGTCCACCCCTAAATTTTTTTTTTTTAGACAAAATTTTTAATTTCTATTTTTTTATGGTACAACATACAAAAATACATACAATCCTCAATTTTCACCCTTCTACGATCAACCCTTATTTTTTAATAGCCATTTTAGTAATTTAATAAT
This sequence comes from Luffia ferchaultella, assembly GCA_949709985.1. NCBI lineage: Eukaryota > Metazoa > Arthropoda > Insecta > Lepidoptera > Psychidae > Luffia > Luffia ferchaultella. The sequence continues at coordinate 7,726,723 of OX453263.1, forward strand.
TGCATAACTAAATATTATTTCGCAAAAGTGTAATTTATTTAATTAAGACTGACAGAAATTGTTGAAACGATAAATATTTGTGTTAAGGGAACGAAAACGGGAAAGGGAAGAACGGGAAAGAGTTAAGACTGAAATAAAAAAGTTGTACTTGATGAGAATGGAAACAAAAAGGAAATGAGACCAGGGCCAGGAACGGAAACGATAAAATATTTATGCGATGGGAACAAAAACGGGAAAGGGAAGAACGGGAATGAGTTAAGACGGAGATAAAAAAGTTATTTTTGATGAGAATGGAAACGAAAACGAAGCTACACTAGGGCCAAGAACAGAAATAATAAAGTATTTTTGCGATGGGAACGAAAAAATGAAAGGAAGAACGGGAATGAGACAAGACTGAGACAAAAAAAGTGATTCTTATGAGAAACGAATACTACCCGTGCGAAGCCGGGACGGGCCGCTAGTAAAGTCTATAATAGTAAAAATCACCAAATAAATAAGCTTTGAAATTCATAATTAATATTGTTTTTAACAAACAATACTAAAAAGATCCCTGAAAATTCAGTCGCAATGACTGTAAGGGAAAAGTCCTGATATACTGAAGGGAACTTAAATGTACGAGGGTAGCAGTCGGGAGTGGATAACCAGTCGGTAGGTATTCGTGCAACCTTTAGTCAGAAACAGGAGTCAGGATAGGTAATAGCTACTATAATGTGTTAATAAATATTTAAGGGAAATGGAAGCTATGCTTTCTTAATTTTAGCATGGTCATAGCCGTTTCATAATTGATTTACTTACCAAATCAAATACTTAAAAATTAACGTAAAGTTATTAGGAAATATCAAATGAGGTTAGTATTTAAAACGATAGGTTTGTACTCAAAACCACTGAACTATATACTAGTAGAAACGACACTACGTACCTACCAACTGTTTGCGCCAAGCGTTGTAGCCGACCGGCAACAACTCATTCAGTCACTTGCCTGCGCTCATCGCGACCGCATGCCAAAAACGTGATTAAACAACACTTCAAAAATGCCGTCGTAGGTGTCAAAAACGTGTAAAAATCAATCATCTGCGAAGAAAAAAATAGTGGCATAACTTATCGTCGATAATTAATCAAAACAAAATTAAAATCATCCAAAACAAATTTTTGTATCCTCATTATTTTCTACCGTTGCCGCCATACTTGTTTTAACTACAACTAATGTCATGACATGTATAATACCTACTAAATGCTAGTATACTTAATACTTGCGAATTTTGTGTATTTTAGTGGAAACGAACCAAGCATAACACGTATAAGACATGTATAATACAGTGTATTATATTTTATACTGGCTGTTCTACTAGTATTTAGTTCAGTGTTCAAAACGTAACAAACAAATTATTTTAAATGGTTTTTTTTTTAAATTGTAATTATGCACTTGACAATTTTAAAATATAAAAAAAGAATTCAAGTTAAAACTGTGGTAAAATAAGGTTAGGTTCGGAAACGGAATACGTAAATACATAACACAAATGTATTGCTTGGTGGCAAAGAATCAGCAGTATGCGAGTGCGATTTGCACTTGACAGCTTAAAAATACGAATTGACTAAAAGCCCTCTTCTGCGTTTACCGTCTAACCAATCATACTCTAGCTAACTCGTGTAAGATGGCGAGTTTCAGTCCGAGTTTCAGTGCGCGAAGTACAGCTTCACCCCCGTGAAATACCTGCGCGCCGGTCTTCAAGCCGTCGTCGCCGCCGCCGCCGTTCAAAATTGTGTAATGTCATTTCGATAACGTGAAGTGACATTTATGACTCTATTAAATCTCTATTAACTCTAGCAAACGCTGCTGTCAAATCAATATACTCTGTGCATATTTTTATAAAAAACAAAAATTAAGAAATGTGCTCAATTAGGCCTACTCGAACGCAAGTGTCGAATACCTAAGTTATTTTACGAAGTAACCAAAATCGCCAAAATTGGGTGTCGTGATAGCCCAAAACGCAACAAACCTGTCTCAAATTTATAAGGCCATAAGGCCATGGTTCGAATCCTGGTATGTATCAATGAGTTTTTCTGACTTAAGTACATAACTATCACTGACTCCGTGCCTCGGGGAGCACGTTAAGCAGTCGGTCCCGGGTGCTGTCAATAAATAGATGGCGGTCGTCACAATCCCCGACCCGCAGTGGAGCGGCGTGGTGGATTTAAGCTCCAGACCCGTCTCACCCCGAGGGAGGCCTAAGCCCCTACAGTAGGGTAAAAATGGGCTAATGAAGTGAAGACGTGAAGAATCCAAATTGCATAGGTTTATAGTCGTATATCTGTAATTACCAAGTTAAAGATGTTATTGTGAAAATAAAGTGTTGAAAATCGCAATTATCTTGATATAATTTTAGACAAACGAAAAAGAACTCTATAATTACAATTACACCGTTCGATTCGAGATAAATGAATATTAAGACATACAACGTTTTACCATAAATGGAGAATAACGTCGAATGGGATATATCTTTTACTGGCCGATAGACTTCCCATACGAAGGGGAGATTAAAAACACCCTAAACGGTGAGGGGGTAGATTGTCTTTTGATATTGTGTACGTAATCGCTTACGATAAAACTCGATGCGCGTTAAATATTATATACATTTATAGGTAAAACTTTTTCGCGAAGGTACTTAGTCAAATACTGATGACTTATTTGACCTCCGTGATTCAGCTTTAGGTGCTGAAGGTCCCGCAGATTAAAGATCAAACACAAACAATGTAACAAACATTGGAGATTACAAAGTAACTTTATTTTTAACCTTTTGAGATTCAAAGATATACTTAGGGATAGTAAATAAAAAATGATTAGACAGAAAAAATCCAATAATAAATAAAAATTATTTAATTGTTTTTTTCATATTTTTTTTTATGTATAATAATAATAATAAGTTATATTAAATTCTAGAGGTAGTGTGAAGGCTCACTTTTGAGAAGACAACATTTTGACAATCCCTTGTCAGTACATTTATGAAAATATAATTTATGTACATAAAAACTTAAATGCTTTCTCTAGGGTGGGTGATGGCCACAACTTAAATACAAGACATAAGCATATGTTATCGATTCCCAGGTTCAGACTCTCAAAGGTTAATAATTCTTTCATGGGAAATAGTATCCGTTTTTTATAATAAAATTCCTAAGGAAATGTTGAACTTAAATTCAAATCAATTTACAAAGCAAGTTAAATTCCAACTCATGAAAAAAGCTTAATTGTATTAGCGAGTATTTAAATGATAAGTGCGCATGGACATCATTGTAATAGTTGTAAGCATATTTAAAAAAAAACAACTAAGAAAAACATATATTTAAATAAAATAAACAGGAAGGAGTTTCTTGCCGATTCTTCTCCTTCCAGTTTTTGAACCGGTACCTAATCAATTCATTTTGACTTTCATTAAGTGTGTGTAAACATCTTATATTGAATAAAAACTTTTTGATTTTGGTTAAAATGTCTATAATAAAAAAGTTACTATCAATAAATAAAATCACATGTCATAATTGTTAAAATGCGGTACACCTAAAAAAAAATCTTAAAAGAACAAATAATTGCTTAGGTACAGTTTATATCAAAGCTAACAATAATTTAAATATCGTGGTTAAAATTATTGTGAGCTTTATTTAGGAAAATAGTTAAATATAGTTAATTTAAATAGTTAATGGTGATACCTAAACTAGTATTGTACCTAGTATTAAAAAAACTTCTGTTAAGAATATACTAATGCCTTATAACAGACCATTAGCGAAACAAACAGTGGTATTAAACGAACAGTGTTATCTCCATCTCTAACAGGAAATCTGTCCTAGGATCTATTAAAAATAGGCTTTGTAGTTTAATCTATTATAATAGGCTTCATTTTGTTGTATTGTCGCCCGTCCGTCACTTCAAGGGTATTCGTGAAAGGAGTTTTGTATAATTGGTCGAATGTTATCTAGATAAAACTATTCGCTTTTTGTATATGATCAGAGTTGGTAGTCGGTGTGACAGGTGTTGATTTGGTGTGATTATTTCTAAATTTGTAGTATAAAGGAAAGGTTACGTGGAGGACTATCAGACATGTCTTTTAAATATTGGTTTGTTAATAGATCATGATTGAAGTTTTATGGTTGTTTGGCTTAGCGGTAATTACAAAATTGTTCTCATTGCTCCTACCATTTCACATTAAATTGTAAGTTCTTCAAATACAATATAGTTAAGTAAAAATTATGGCCTATTCTACAAGTAGTGGTCTGGCGTACAAATTAAAAAAAAATAAATTTGTTTATTCACACATAAATTATGATTTCGGAACTGCGTCGTAGTAGAATGTAAATTTTGCATATTTTTACTAATTTTACGTCTGTAATTACCTATCACTAGCAATTTGTCCGATTAGTTCTTGAAAAAAGGCAACTGGACGACTTATTCAAAATTAATAACATTAATAATTGTATTGAAGTGGACGCCTGTGTGGTATTTTTACATTTTTTTTATAATCTCATCGCTGTCATTAATGGGATTTATCAAATCGTGCCCAAGCGAAGGAATAAAAATAATGTTTGGAATTATCGGACGTCCTTAAAACATTTGGATTTTTTAATGGAAACATAAGTACTTATGATTCGATGCCCAAAATAAAATGATCCGTGCAGTAACTGCATACCTTCAAATCAAGTGTACTTTTTGTATTTGGTTAAATCTAATGAATGTTTTTTCCATTCCGGCAGCCCGTTATACCCCACTTCAGGGGCTTAGGCCTCCTCCCAGGGTGAGGCGAGCGGATGGATATTAGAGTGGGCCAAAAATTGAACACTAAATATTCAAGATATAGAACTATTATTTTGTTCTTTTATGAACCTGGTCAAATGCGTATCGACCTACACAAATGGTTCGGTTCTATACTTACTAAGTGTTATTAATAAATTTACTGTAAAAAATTTTTATTGGACATTCAAACATTCCTAACTACGTACAAGTTATTTCGTATTTTTCTTCAAGTTTACTTTTTTTTAAGTCACGGCAAAAGCTAGTTTGAAGCTAAATATTTCAGTCACAGAAGGCAAAAATAATAAGTAGTCTGTAAATTATCAATATCATTTAAAAAAAAAACTAGTAAATGATATCTCACATGATAGGGTAAGCAGAAACAAAAATACATTCTCAGTTCGTTTCAGAGGAAGTACGTTTAAAAAAAGGAAATAAAAATTTTAACGACTACTAAAACCAGCTCTGCCTGTTGAAAATGCATACATTTCATTCACCTATATCTAGAAATGTAGAAGTTATGACGGTGTCCCAGACAAGACAAACGGATTGTCACATGTACATGACAAAACTAGAAAGTTTCCATATTTGCTTTTAGCTTTGTAACCCTAAAAAGCAACACCAGCCGTAGCTACAAGTATCATAACCATAGCAGTACCTGCTTAATTTTATACCACCTATAAAGTTGCCAAGATTAAAAATCTCAGTGAAACTCCCTTTAAAAATTACATATAACAGCTCCATACGATATATTTGAGCAACATCAGAGCGGATCCCAACGTTATCAACTCACTAATCACGGCGGGAGCTGATGTGTTCTGATGAATGAACGTTTTGTGATGCTAATATTCAGATTGTACGTTAAAACTACGAAACTAATATTCCAAAACAAACAGACTTTTATACCGAACGATTTTAATAAAAAATGAACCTTATACTTGAGTAGTTTAGGTTCATTTTTAATCGCTAGCTAATAAGCTAACGTGTCTATTGAAAATGTGCCTTATTTGTATTCACGAAAAGGTTTAAATTTAATATTTTCATCTAAATATAAATACAAATCAGATCTAAATCAATTGTTTAATGAGACGTTCAGTTTCGCAGTACACGTGTTCGCTGCGTTATCGCTGATTAGTTGACATTAAATTTAAGGAATATGGAAGCTTTGTTAGAATTTAGGGGAGAATTTGATTTGTTCACAAATGATTTATCGGTTTTAAATGATGACAAGCAGCTTTTAGATAAGCTTAAAACTTGCTTCGACGCTTCCAAAAGTTATACGTGTAAACTCTATTTCGATGGAACTTGCATTCGATGTAAACGAACATTTAAATCAATTTTCCTTTAAAAACTTTCACAATAAACAATCGAAAGGTTTGTATTTTTTTAGATTTTCTTTGTCCTAAACTACTTACATTTAAGTAAAATATTAATGAAAATTATAAAATTTCATAATTTAGGAAAATTTGCATTGAAAATCCATTGTTTTACATTGTCTACAATTTCTATTCAAATATACTTTACTTGTCACTATAGAAAGTATGTTTATGCATGCAAATTTTATTCAAATAACATCAAACCATATTATTGTATTTCAAAAAAGTAATTAAATCTGCAATTTCGTATTATTTGTAAACTTGAAAACAATTCTAAATATGTATCTACCATTCACATTAAAATTTATTACCGGAAATGTTACGACACACTTCTTAGTGGGTAGTTGTTAGGATTTACCAAGTAAAAGATTGTAAGTTCGTGGAAAGTGGAAAGTTTTATGGAAAATAGAAATTGTTATATGTCATCGAATTCACTTCAGCGAGTACCTACTAGTTCCGTGTGTACTAAACTTTACTACGCCGAAAAACTCTTTTAGCGAATAGAGTTCGATGCACTTATTACATTTATTTGTATATCATCATCATCAGCCCATTTTCACCCCACTGCAGGGGCTTAGGCCTCCCCCACGGTGAGGAGGGGGGCTTGGAGCTTAAGTTCATCACGCTGCTCCACTGCGGGTTGGGAACTGTAACGACCGCCATCTATTGACAGCGTCCGGGACCGACTGCTTAACGTGCCCTCCGAAGCACGGTGTCAGTGATATTGTGTACTTAAGGCAGAAAAACTCATTGGTACATGCCCGGATTCGAACCATGACCCTATGGGGCCTTGTATTTGTATATACCTACATTTTATAAATAAATGGATTAAAATCATAGAAATAGTAATATTATGAGAGATCAGCTGAAATAAAATAAAAGTATTGCAAAGTTTTTAATTAGTTATGAAAATTCTCCCAAATCTTCACTAGTTAGAAATCTTTTAAAATATTCCTACATAAATCTTCTAATAAAAGTGACGTCACCTAGTTCAAATTGTTATTTGCCATCTTTTGAATTACACTCAATAATTTATATTCGATTATAATTTACAAATCCAAAAATTAATTTAAAAAGTATAGGTAAAGGTTGTTCCGGTAAACTATACTTTACAATAAAATTTAAAAAAAAATAACGATTTTAGAAAAAAAAAACTGGGGAGTTAAAAATTTTAAAAGGAAGTAAAAATTTCTAAGAAATAAAAAATTAAAAACCGATTTTTAACTATTTTGTTTGATTGTCGTTTTTTTTTGTTCGTTTTTATATTGATCACGTAAAAGTCACTCATTTTATTCAAAATCTAATAATTGTAAAATATGAAGCTTTATTCTGAATAATGTTTGATTCATCAAAATCGACCAACAGAATCGAAAGATATGCAATTTAAATCTGCCCAATCAATAAACACCAAAACAATCTTGCAAATTGTTTAATTTTAGGTATTAACGAACAGACAGACAGACGTAGCATTTTACAACAGACTTAGATATATTTAAGTCTACGCAGACGCCGTGTCGTGATAGCCGAGTGCTAACGATCCAGCTCCTGTTTAGAAGGCCGTGGTTTGAATCCCAGGGTATGTGCTAATGAGTTTTCTCTAACTTATGTACTTAAATAACTATCACTGACTCTGTGCCTTGAAGAGCACGTTAAGCCGTCGACAGATGGTAATCGTTAAAATCCAGTAACTCGCACTGTTGCTGCGTAGTGGATTAAGCTCTAAGCACCCTTATCCCGATGGGAGGTCTACACCCCAGCAGTAGGGCATTAATGAGAACTAGAACTAGACCTAGAATAGACTAGGCCTAGAATAGACTAGAACTAGGACAATTTAGAAACGTACAAAACATTAAACCAGTATCACTGATTATATCATTTACCCAGTTACGAGTATTTTCTCCTTTTTGCCCAAATCTTCTCAGTTATAAGCTCGTCGATTGATTCTCGGAAATTGGCCATGGATTGACCTCCGAGATAGCGTGATTTATTACTGACCCCACCGCCCATCCTATTGCCTTTTTAGGGGTCCGTAAGGCATAACTTATATTGAAACCTTTATTGGAGTATTCGTTTTTAGGGATGACTTAATAATAGATTAATTTTTAAATAGATGTTATTACTATAACACTTAATAATAAGCCAATAAAAAGCTTTATGGTTTGTAAATTAGATTAAGAGTCTTTGTGATGAAGTCGATAAAAATGCCGTTATTATTATCATGGATTTCGATTATGGATACATACCTATCACTAATTTTTTTCCACAAAATTCAGTGAAAAACAAGCGTTTAATTTCATTAAGCGGAAATTTTCTGTGAAGCGCCAGAACCTGCACAATCGAAAATAAAATGCAGCGCACTTGACAGTGTGATAGATTTGAAATAACAGTCAAGTAATAACGACGAAGGTTTCAAAGCTTACAGAAACAATAAACGTGTTAATGAGTGTCAAAGTGACGTGTGAAAAGAAAGTAAAATGAAATTACACACAGAACTGATCGTAATGACATTTTATAATAGCAAAAATAATTGAATTACTTTTTTTATAAATACAACGAGATATTATGTTGTGAATATTATACCAATAAATACAAATCAAATGCGAGGAAAGTCGGATCGAAACTTTAAAATAGTAAAACAACAAATACTTATCCGTTAATTAAATTACATACCAAAAATCACTTAACTTCGAAACGACAGCAAAATTAAACAGCTTATTGCTTCAAAATCATAGAGTATAAAGCGAACCCTCCAAATATAATGTCTCTGCAATAAAGCTTTAGGGGTGGCCTGGAGTACGACTCCCTAAAAGGGGGCAGAGGGGAGAATGGGCGGTAATGGGCGGAATAGGGGTCTGTGGGCGTTAATTACAGCAGCCTTTATAGTTTTAATGAGTTCATTTTGGGCTGAGTTAACAAGCAGCGCCATATTAAAGCCAATTTTGAAATTAATATATTAGTGATGTGATTTTAGTGATATCGATGATGCACAAAATAAAATAATGATAATTATAATAGGGAGCGAAGAAAACTTTCACCTATTTTGTAGCTCTGAACTGGTTAGAAAAATTCTTTGGTTATACTTTTTTCTCTGGTTTCTTTTAATACCGCTCAAAATGGAGTAGGAACGTAACAGTAGAGTATCAAAGAGATGGAAAAAGGAATCGGGAAAGGCAGTTTACAAAATGGGAAGATGAAATGAAACTGACAGCAGTTCCAAATTGGAGAAGGCTTGCTCGCGATAGAAAACAGCGGAAGTCATTAGCTTATGCCAAGAGGTACCAAAACAAGAGTCATTTTGTAAAATTTTAATGTATTAATTATGGTTTTGTTTTCCTTTGTTTTGGAATAAAGGGTTTTATTATAATACCGCTCAAAATTAGTACCCATACTATAAAACAAATATAAAAAAATGAGACTGATACCCGCCATCGTGACCTTGTTACTATTTGTATTGCTAATAGATGTTCTGGAGCATATAGTTTTAATAATAAATGTATTAACGTTTTTATTTCAAAAATTTCAAATTAATCAGTTAGATAATTAGCTTAGATAACAAGCAGTCGACCAATTAAAACTAACTATATTATTCATTTATATAAAATATATTATTTCATATAAATGAATAATATATGTATATTAAATAGGCTATAAGATACGGGATAGGAAGGTATAGATTTATCTTGAATTATCGATTATTTACATCTTCATAACTGACAACACTATGATGTTCAGACTGACTATTTTGTCGATATTAATTAAATGGGACTAAACAAGAGAAGTTAATATTAAAGAAAATTAAGCGATCAGCGCGCCACCCGCCTGCCGACTAATGAATTTTCAGAACAAAAAGCTCTGTAGGCGCACTCTTCGCTGAAACTGTATCAATTTATACGATAAATGATGAAAATTAAATTATTATACATTTTATTGAACTGCTAAAATTAATTAAAGCCTTCGTCATCTTGTACTAGTATTATAAGAATAATAATGTATCATGGGTACCAGACAACTGATATACATACTTAAATATTCTTTGTAATATATACCTACTTATATAGATATTTTAATTATTTATTTAATATATTTATTTATTAGAGTTTTTAGGAGCCAAGGGCCGTGGGTTCGATTCCCGACCGGGACAAATACCCATTTGTGTGCATGAACATGTCTATTTGTTCCGTGTCCGGGTGTAAAATATTTATATCTGTATATATTAAAAAAAAAGAATATTGAAGTATGTATATATCAGCTGTGTAGTAATCCATAACACAAGCATAATACTTGCTTACTTTGGGACTAGAGGGGGCTGTGTGGGATGTCCCATGTATTATTATTCCATCCATCCATCTATCCATTATTATTATTATTATCAAATAATTATTATAATGTCGTGATAGCCCAGAGCGCAACGAACCTGTTTCAAATGTATAAGGCCCCCATAAGGCCATGGTTCGAATCCGGGCGTGTACCAATGAGTTTTTCTGACTTAAGTACACAATATCACTGACACCGTGCTTCGGAGGGCACGTTAAGTAGTCGGTCCCGGACGCTGTTAATAGATGGCGGTCGTTACAATTCCCAACCCGCAGTGGAGCAGCGTGGTGGACTTAAGCTCCAAGCCCCCCTCCTCACCCTGGGGGAGGCCTAAGCCCCTGCAGTGGGGTAAAAAATGGGCTGTTGATGATGATGATGAATTATTATAAACCAAACTGTTGTCGATCAGGGGCATAGAATCTATTTCAATTCTATACTTTCTATGAAAACGTACACATTTCGTCATGTCCGGTCTTGTAAATCACAATTTCGAAAAATTTACCACAAAAAAACTATACATTTTAAATTAAAAGAACGAAATCAGTATTATATTTTGAACCATATTTTTGATAGAAAACATAAAAACGGTTTTTAGAAAAAAGTGATAAGTAGGTCTAATAATGGATCCTATAGGTGGTTTGATTTGCGCCATTTTACCTACTGGATACAATTTCATAGTCTATATACCTTTCATGCAGCTATTGGTGGCAGCTGGGGAGATGATAGTAGTATATGAATATCACCCCTTACGTTTGATAGTAATCTCTACTTGCCTTCCGTAATCCGCTTGGTCCGGTCAGCGTGGATTACACATTTTTACCGCGACTGCATAAGGGAGGCGCCGTTTTAAGTCATTGTAGAACTTTCTAAAATATTTTTAAAATTTTGCACCCCTCTCTTGCAGTTAAACAATAAACTTGAAGAATTTCTTCACATTCGATTTGTTGCTAGACACTATTTGGTAAACAAAAATATAACAAAGGATATATAATTTTATAGGCAATTATCGAGGATTACTTTTGTGCAATTTTTAGGTCAATGTACTAATAATATATGGAATTAAAAAAATAAATATATTTTAGTCCAAAAAACGGGTTCTGTCAATCAGATTGTATGATATTTTGGAGGCTGAATAACTTTTGTAAAATACTATTAAACAGGATACTTTTTTATAGATCGATATTGATCATAAAAGGATTTTTACTTACTTATGGTCTGTGTAATCACTGAATCTGTTATTATGCTCACGTATACGAGCGTTTTGGAACATTAGACACTTTATCCTGATTATCATTCTAACTATAATAATAATAATAACGTATACATCACAACAACGTCTAGGCCCCAAACTAAGCATTAGCTTGTGTTTTGGGTACCAAGCGAAGACACCACATATATATAACAACCAAGACCCGGTACCAGTATCAATATTCATCATATAAAAACTGACCCGACTTGGGATTCGAACCCGGGACCTCCAGCTTCGTAGGCAGGGTCGCTACCCACTAGGCTAAGCGATCGTCAACTAAACTAAACTAAATGTCTAATAAGACATTTGCGATGAGCATCAAGGGCACCTTTGCGTCGGGGATGACGAGGGGTGGATTATTGGATTAGTTTACATAATTTCAAATTTCGACGACCGCTTAGCCTAGTGGGTAGCGACCCTGCCTACAAAGCTGGAGGTCCCGGGTTCGAATCCCAGGTCGGGTCAGTATTTATGTGATGAATATTGATACTGGTTCCGGGTCTTGGTTGTTATATGTGGTATATTCGTTTGGTACCTAAAAACACAAGCTAATGCTTAGTTTGGGGCCAAAACGTTGTTGTATATATGTTATTATTGTATAAAAAAAAAAAAAAAACAAAAGTTACACCTCATTATTACATTTATTTAGTATTTCTACGTAACCCCCCTCACTTATTTATTAGTAATAAATTTAAAAAAGTATTTCAGCGTTATTATTTATGAAGTAAAATTGTTAATTTAAAATTAATTGTATAAAAAATAATCAAATATTCTAATGCGAATCAAAAAAATGCCCAAAAAATGTGGGTTCGTATTTATATACATCATGAAAATACAAATTGACTGGAAGCCCTCTTCTGCGTTTACCGTCTAACTACTCATACTCTACCTAGCTGGTGCAAGATGACGAGTTTCAGTCCGAGAGGTCCCCGCGCGCCGGTCTTCATCGCCGCGAAATTGTGTTTGACGTTTTTAATACTGTAAGGTGACATTTATGGCTCTATTAAAACATAACGCTGCTGTCAAATTTTTTACTCCATGGCTTACATTTATTTATTTATTTCAAATAGGATTGCCAACAGTTTGCATATTAAAATTGTACACTCACATCTTAGAGACTATGAACTGATTTGTAAATTATTAAAAAAAAATTACATCATATTAATAAACCAAAACGCGAACATGGGTGTATTTTCTAGTACATATACACCTACAGTAGGAACGCGGCGTTAGGGCGGGGTCCAATTATCAGGCTATTAAGTAGTTTCGGAACTCGCCCAAGATAATGGCTCTCCTGCTGTGGGATGTAGTAGATAGGAACCTATGCTATTAGCTACACGTTGTATTCAAGGTTCAGCTATTGTTTCAACAAGTCCTGTTCTCATGAAAAACTTGTGGTATGAATCATGATCATCATCATCAGCCCATTTTTACCCCACTGCAGGGGCTTAGGCCTCCCCCGGGGTGAGGAGGGGGGCTTGGAGCTTAAGTCCACCACGCTGCTCCACTGCGGGTTGGGTACTGTAACGACCGCCATCTATTGACAGCGTCCGGGACCGACTGCTTAACGTGCCCTCCGAAGCACGGTGTCAGTGAGATTGTGTACTTAAGTCAGAAAAACTCATTGATACACGCCCGGATTCGAACCATGGACCTATGGGGCTATGTGGCCTGAATGAAATGAATGAATAATGTGGTTTTATAGATTTTGGTTATATATATTTTGCCTATCATTTCAAAACAGGTTTTTAAATAAGTTTTATGTTTTTTAACCACCAGCGAGTGCTGTAGTAAATGTGTATGTTCGAATGGACTGATTTTGATACCGTTTTTGTGTTACATAGGTATCACCTACGAATAGATAATTAAATAAGTTGTGCAGTTATACACTACCAGAGAACGCTGCAATAAATTCGTTCCTTTAAAACAGCTGGGAGGATCTCTACGCGGTTTTTTGTATTATATAGATATCGACTAACAGTTTCTAGATAAGGTTTGCGATTATGGGACACCAGAGGGCGCTACAATATATATGTTCTTCTTAGACGCCTGGGAGGATCTTCACGCGGTTTTATTTGCGTTACATAAGTACCTATTACCTAAAAGTAACAACAAGTTTAACTGTGCAAACACGATTAAACAAAATAAAAAATAAAAAATACTCAGTCACTATTTGATAATGCCTTTAAGGGTTATTTCATACAACACAACAATTTACGGCCAAAATACAAATAATTTTTAAGGTAAGTAAAAATATTTCCTGTAAAAAGTTTTCTTATTTACTTAGAACTTTGTCACTTCATTTGTCATCTTGAATTTACTGATATATGTAAAACTCGGCCGTTTCTTCCGTTTCCGGAAAAGTACCTAAAACCTTAACCTTAACATGTCTACATAGGTTGGTTTAAAAAAAAATTCACGGCGTATCGCGTCGGGCACTTAGTAACGGCAGGGGGCCAATTACGGGGTTAGAGAGTGACCGCCGACCGGAGAGGGCTATTCGAAGGCATCAAGTGTTTTCATGGTTTTCCGCAAATAAAGAGGTTGTATATTTACCCTTCTTGAAGAGTTATTTGTGATAATTTTAGTTTTAAGTTGCTCATAAGGTACAGTATTGGACGTTTAGGAAAATAAATAAGTTATTATTTTTAATAATATCTGGGACATTCCACACACCGCCATCTAGTCCCAAAGTAAGCAAATATTATGCTTGTATTACAGGGTACTAGACAACTGGTATACATACTTAAATACTCTTTTTTTATAATATATACTAATATACATATCTTTTTGCACTCAGACGCGGGACATCTGGACATGTTCATGCATACAAATATTTGTCTCGGACTGGAATCGAACTCGCAACCTTTGGCTCCGCAGTTAAGGTCTGTAACCACTAGGCCAAACGGTCAGTCGAATAATGCCTTTGGTGGATGAAAGACTTTACTAAGCATATCATCATCATCATCAGACTTTCTTACCTCTACGCTGGAGTACAGCCCTTTCTCAATAAGTTTAGTAGTGTAGACCATAAATCCACTACGTTAGCCACCTGGTGCGGGTTGGAACCGTTTAATCTCCATGTGTCAAAGAACTGCCAATGTTTGCCCCCACTTGACCGAAATCCTATATCTGCATCTGTTCGTATGATAGTGAACTTTCAAGGTTCTGCTTTCGTCGCCAGTACAAAGCTCCTTTAGGCACTGAGGTCGTTGACCCGTTCGTTCCGACGTATATTTATGCATATATAGTTCTTTTTCCCTTTCGTAATGATTTGATGGATTTCGTTGAGGTGTCAGACTATTACGATCTGAGGAATGTCAATGGGTTATGTGAAACTGTGTGCGATGGGCGGTTATAGGGAAACATGGAAGTGTGGAAGGTATATTTGCTTGAATTGGAATGACTTGGCTTTCGCCGTTTTGTTGCTTTTGTGGACACGTTAATTTATAGACCAATTGAGTCGTTGCAGAGAACAATCAAAGCTCATTTTTCAATACTCATCAGAGCTTTGAGTGAAAAGGCGCTTTAGGTTAGATTTTTGCGAGGTCTTATTATTATCACTCGGTATTATCATCATATATTTCAACAAAATTTTTTTTTTTTTAAATTGGAGTAGGTTAGTATCATGAGTAGGTATCGGTAGATACCATCGAGCTATAAATTAGTTCAATAGAGGAGTAATATTGGTCGTTCGGTTCAAGAACCAAAGTTATACATTTGAGCCACAGGATGAGGAATGGACAGATTGTAGTCGTTAAAATCTACCAACCCGCACTGGAACAGCATGATAGATTAAACTCCAAGCACCCTCATCCCGAAGGAAGGCCTAAGCTCATGGAATGGAGCATAATTGGCTGGTGGAATGGAATGGAATGAGGAAGGGAGACGTGCGGGATGCTTTTGCGGCCCACGCATTTGGTTACATGTTGTGTCTAGGTTTTTGTATATTACTAGTCACAACAAGTTACATACTATTGAATGAAAGGCAGATTGCCGACAAAACATGTTGTAATGTATATGTTATTATTATTATTAATAATAATAACGTATACATGATAACAACGTCTAGGCCCCAAACTAAGCATTAGCTCGTGTTTTGGGTACCAAGCGAAGACACCACATATAACAACCACGACCCGGTACCAGTATCGATATTCATCATATAAATACTGACCCGACCTGAAATTCGAACCCGGGACCTCTAGCTTCGCAGGAAGGGTCGCTACCCACTAGGCTAAGCGGTCGTCATTATTATTTTTGATATAAACAAAGTTGACGTAAATCGGTTTCGACGTTGAGTTATACTGGTTGTGTTCAACAAGCTTGCGCCTTCTAGTTTCATACATTCAAAGTTCAGTGGTAGATACCTATTCGTAGACGTATCATAAAAAAGCACATTCCTTACATCAAACACAACGCGCATAACTGACACTATAACATTCTTAAATAAATTATTATTAATTCGGCTACACGTAACATCTTATAATCCGCACGTGAACAATAAAGCTTTAATTTGGCAATAAAGGAGCGTATGAACGTAGCAAATTATGTGTGTAGGTTTGTGAAATTCACAGCACGTTTAATACACTTTGTGGGGTCGCCGTAGGGGGCCAATTACGAAGCCCGCCCCCGCGGTACTTCGCCCTCTGTAGGTATGGCCGTTTTCGGTTTTCCGAATTACACGCAGTTTCCAGTCACAATACCGATATTGTGGTCTCATGTTCATACGGATTGATATGGTTAACCATGAAAATACAGACTCCAAGTTACAATTAGAAACATTCATAGAAACGGTGGAAAATAAATCTATTTTGAGTCCAGAAACGGAATGCGAACTCAATGTGAATCGAGTGAAAAAAATAAATAATACCTTGGATATGCCACACGGCGCCATCTAGTCCCAAACTAAGTCAAGCTTGTATTATGGATACCAGACAACTGATATACCTACACACTTGAATTTTCTTTATAATATATACATATTTAAATATTTTACACCCAGACACGGAACAAATAGACATGTTTATGCATACAAATATTTGTCCCGGGCGGAAATCGAACAGTGACCCTTGGTTTTGCAGTTAGGGTTTCTAACCACTTGGCCAATCGGTCAGTCTACTTACTTAAGATGTCGTGTTCTTTATTAACGCTTGTGAAACTCACGGCAAGTACTTTCTCCGTGCTTCGCTATAAGAATTCGTTTATTTCTTCTCTAAACTTGACCTACAGTCCGTTGTTATTTCAACATTTAGGTTAAGGCATAAAAGTTCGAATTAACTAGAAGCCCTCTTCTGTGTTTACCGTCTAACCACTCATACTGTAGCTAGCTGGTGCACGATGGCGAGTTTTAGTCCGCGAGGTCCCCGCGGGCCGGTCTGCACCCCCGCAAAATTGCGTATGATATTTTCGATACTGTGAAGCACATGACTCTATTAAAACCAAACGCTGCTGTCGAATTTATTTGCTCTATGGATTATGGTTTGTATCTAGTTATATTAGTTATAGTTGACGACCGCTTAGCCTAGTGGGCAGCGACCGTGCCTGCTGAAGCTGGAGGTCCTGGGTTCGAATCCCAGGTCGGGTCAGTATTTACATGATGAATATTAATACTGGCACCGGGTCTTGCATGGTTGTTATATGTATGTGGTGTCTTCGCTTGGTACCTACCCAAAATACAAGCTAATGCTTAGTTTGTGACCTAGACGTTGTTGTGATTGTGGGTGTTATTATTATTTTTATTATATATCTATAAACCTTAAAATCACCAGTCTGGAAATACTACAAAACTTTGCGGAGGTCAATATTTTGGGGAATGAGACCCATCAAAACAAAAAAATATAATAATGACTCGGTTGGGTAAAATGCAGTAGTTTGTCATCTTTACATTCACATCTGCATTTTGTAGTGAATACGGAACCCTGAAAATTTTAATCGGTTTTTATGAACGTTACTGCATTCTTCCAAAGAACGCGAGAGAGAGTTTACTGCGGAGCCAAGGGTCGCGGGTTCGATTACCGGCCGGGACAAATATTTGTGTGCATGAACATGTCTATTTGTTCAATCTCTGGATGTTAAATATATATATATATATTACAAAAAATATTTTTGTACGTATGTCAGTTTAGTACTTCATAATACAATAATAATTGCTTACGTTGGGACTAGATGGCGCTGTGTGGGATGTCCCAGTTATTACTAAATTTCCACGTCTATATCAAGAATTGAAAATATTGGGTGACTTTTGAGATATAACGTACAATAACCACATAGTTGCGACGCAGGATGAACAACGAATTCTCGTGGCGATTAAGAAATCAACAAATCAATAGTAATATATTTGATGAAATAATGCCTAAATAGAGAGTAGGTTTAGAAAAAAATATCACCTAACTGTCCGGTTATAAGTCACGCTCACAGAGACGGTTTGTACCTAGTTAGTATGACCATGACGTCTGTTGCGTCACACAAATAAGCATGTAAAAGTTAGCTTATAATTTTTGCTCACATTGTGTTGCGAGGATTTATCTAGACATTATATAATCAAAAAGTAATATGGAACAGTATCGTACTGGTATTGAAAGAAAATAGAATAGAATAGTAGCGGAAAAATCAAATATTAATTTGATACCTATGTGATTTAGGTTCCGATACATACCTACTAGAGAATAAAAAATTGACTTTTTTTGTTTTTTTTTTACTATTTTAATTCTTTTAGTACCAACAAACTGATATTACAGATATTAGTATAAACGAAAAAAATCCACAATGAATTTAAATAGATAATATAAATTATAGAATTGAAACGCATCTCGTTTACTATAGAAACTGCAAGAAACGTTTTCTATACTCAGAACTACTAAAACTTATACTTAACTCTACTTAACTGTATATAACTTAAACATTTGTTAGTAGTTATTCTGTGGCTACGGCCAATGAACTTGAAATCTTAATAAGATTCTAATACGATACAAAAAATTTTAGTCAATTATAATTTTCACAAAAAGAATTTCGATATGCAGAAATAATTCGACACTTGAGATATTAATAGTGCGGCCAAATGGCCACAATATGTCTATAATCGAACGAGTGGATGAGTCGGCAGTTTTGTTCAAAGCACCGCCAGACCACCAAAGTGACCAAAGTACGCCAAAGGTCACTATAGTGATGTGCTGGATGTGATTTTAATCGATTCAGTTATAAAAATTCGATAACCGAAGACAAAATTTTATTATTGGTTTGGGGAGAAAGTCTTTTCGTATTTGGTTTATATGAAGCCAATTTCTTTGGTTGTACTGTTTGTAACTGGCTGGTTATAATACCATTACAAAAGCGATTTTTTTTTTAATATTGGTATAGTACCTATAATCTGTCGCCATTCTGGGATAAGTAGGTTTGTCGGAGCTTGTTCAGTTAGCATGCTCAGTATACCTTTGTCGTGTTTTACTTTATATCCATCACTATTATTATAAAATGTGTGGCGATAGCAGTACACTATCTTACATTATAACATATTATATAACAACAATGTATATATCTAAGTAGTACCTAAGTTATGTAATATTAATTAATATTATTAAGCTAATAGTCGGTATTCCTTTGGCGGTATTTCGCAAATTGTACAGTTTTATCTTTGTAAGATCCCCTGTTTAATGGTGTAAATTGCATGCTAGCTTAAAATATTTTTCTTCCTTTGCAAAATCAAAGATTTTACGATTATTGACGACGACGGACAGTTTACAAACAAACCGTTAGACTTGCACAATGTTACCGATATTCTATTTGTAGTAAACGCGGCATCCCTCAAAGAAGCGATGCCGACCTATTTTTTACTCTAGCACGGTACCGTTAACCAGGTACCGTTAACATGAACCCCTAGAATCTCGTCTCGACCGACGACGAGACGGGAGTGACAGTTGTTACGCAATACTCAGCACGACAAGTCGCGAGTCGACACTGTCTGCCGACGTAAATACTCAACTCGCTATTTCCATTCTTTGTAATCTATATATATAAGTGAAAAACGCTAAATTAAGTCTGTACACTATAATTTATCAAATAATAAATTAGTGAAAACTCAGACTCTATTACTTATTCATTTTACGCGCGAACCTAAATTCCGGTTATTTAGATTCGTTTATGTGGGAGATCTAAATAATCAGACATCGAGGCAACAGGCAACACATGCAAGACTCCTTCCCGCATGTCAGATTTACGGTGACCCCAAACAAATCAACTCAAGCAACCTGCATCATCCCACAAATGTTTTCGCGTATTTTTCTTCAAGCATGCGGATCATCTGGTTTCTTTTTTTAACCTAAGCTATTGCTAAGTTTCTTGGGTAGTTTGTGACGCTTCTTTTGTGAGTTTCGGTACATTGAAAGGTTTCCAATCTGACAGTATAAATTACTAAGTCACGGTTTGTTGTGAAACAGAGTGGATTTCTTGGGGTGTCCCTCTCTCTAGTTTTAGCTAGACTGTATAAATTTTTGTCACAGTTTTAAAACGGTTTACCTTAATATATCACACTATAATAGTGATTTACAAGTAATAATTGGCAAGTATCGATGTTTTGTAACCACATCACTAGCACACCAATATAAAAATCGGCCGAAGAATCACAATCAAGCCAAGATTGACCGTATCGCGTGTATTGATGCACGGAATGATTTATTGATTATACCTCTGTCAACAGCACCCCACGCGACTGAATACTTCATTTAAAACGACTCACAACTCATAAACTGCTATTATGGCCACTCGTTAAGTGTATTTAGTATACAAATGACGCGTCCGTACTTTGTGCCGTTTAATGAATGAATGAAATGATATTTAATGATATTTGTTGAAATAACTCCGGAGTGAAACGCGGACTAATTTTTTAAGAGTTCTGTGAAAAAAAAACCACAGAAAAAAACCGTTTTCCCTTGGTGTGGAACTGTCTTGTCAATGACTTCTCTTATAAATACTTACCTTTTTTCGTCGGACATTAAATTCAAGTTATTTTAAATAAATTCTTACTATAACAAATTATTGATATATTTATTGTTATCGAATACTAAATTTAAAAATGGCTTTTGTTTAGTAAAATTGTTCGCTAAGGTTATGGCGCGTGTTTATCTGGATTCTTCTATGTCACAGCCGTATGTGATAAACACTAGATTTCCTGTTACTGAAAAACCAATGAAACGCTGCAATGACGGCCGCCTAAATACGCGTGCAGAACTTCACGGCGTACTAGTTGTTGGTAGAAATACTATAACATATTATAAGTGTATTCAAGTTAGCGCGTACGTATGTACAAAGTGTCGTGATAGCCCAGAGCACAACGAACCTGTCTTAAATTTATAAGGCCCCACAGGGCCATGGTTCGAATCCGGGCGTGTACCAATGAGTTTTTCTGACTTAAGTACACAATATCACTGACACCGTGCTTCGGAGGGCACGTTAAGCAGTCGGTTCCGGACGCTGTCAATAGATGGCGGTCGTTACAGTTCCCAACCCGCAGTGGAGTAGCGTGGTGGACTTAAGCTCCAGGCCCCCCTCCTCACCCTGGGGGAGGCCTAAGCCCCTGCAGTGGGGTAAAAATGGGCTGATTACGATGATGTACAAAGCAAGCTGATTTACAATGCTACGTCCAGGCATTCCCAGATTCATGTTCCACGTTAATAAATCTAAACAGTCTGAAGTTACATATACCGTTTTATTATTTACATGTGTATAATAATAATATATTATTATTATACACATTCTTCTTCTTCTTCTCAGCCATACACTCCTGGCGGAGTGGTCGTGGTCATGAATTGTCTGATAGATTGGTTGCAGTCCTTGCGAGACTTCTTCATCTTTCTATATTCATGGCATTCCGTGTACACTCAGTACGGGAACACTCTAGCAGGTGGACAGACATTATACTTTTCATAACTTATACTTTATACAGTAGAACTATGCTAGTACAGAATTACTAGTGACTGTTATTTTAAGACCGGGTGATCAATACAGCGTCCCGTATCTTAGAAAGCGGGCGGCAAGCTTTTACGAAATTCGCACGGCAAAAGTTTCATCCTAAGAAATGTAATATTTCTGATTTGTACAAGAGCTTGTAAAAAGTTTGGATACTGTACCGTCATTAATATATGAATAAAAAGAAATAACGTGCAATAAAAGTAGACATTTAAAAGGTATTTTACAAATCCTGCTACATTTTAAAGTAACTAATACGGTTTATATTGACATTACATTGCTTAGATGTAAAATTAGTTTGTTCATTTGATCTTATGTAATAATGTATATATAAATAAGGTCATGTCAATTGTGGCCATAAAATGAAATGAAATAAAATGTAATTTTCATATTTTCAAATCTGTTTTCGAGTAGGATACTCTGCTATCACATGTCAACATCTCAAAAGAAGTGAAACAAGTCAAACGTAAGAATACGGTAAAGTTTTATCCAATCAGCTTCACCATGGTTTTTGTAAACTAGAGGTTGAATGCAAACTATACGCCAAGTTTTAAAAATGCGTTGGAGAAAGCAACGTTATTGTGAACGGACGGACAGACGTACAGACAGACGAACTACCATACCAAAATTTTAAATTAACAACAGTATACTTAATAAAAAGACACCGTTCAATTTTTTTTCACAATGTATACTAATCGACCTAACTAATAAGTAATTTAAATTAAATAGGTTATTGAATTATAAATGTATGATATATAATTCAATAACCTACTTAATAATTTATAATTTCATACAGAAACATTTGAGTTATTTTCTACTTTTACGGTGCCTTGAGCAAGGCTCAATAAAAAGTGCATTAGTGCTGACACGACGTGCGATCGTGCGAACAGTTGATTAATTTTGCGGGAATGTCGACGATTGTACTCGATACTTTAGTAGTGCAAAAATAATCGACAAACCTTAGAGAATATTATTTATATTTCACATTTAAAATAAATTCTATAAAATGTCTATATAATTGTTTTTACTTACAGAAATAATTTACGTTAAATTTTCTATATGTGTTTTTCGGAATGTGTTGAAATATTAATTAGGTAAATGTTTTATTTCGTAGTTTCTTTTTTGTTTATTTTTTTTTTAAATACTGATAAAAACCTATTCGTGTTGATTAAAGGAAACATTTATTGGCGTGGAAAATAAATACAGAAATTCGCATGATCGATAGATACCCAGTATCTATTATTTAAGACCAGCGCCATACTAGACCAATAGCAATATTAATAATAATACTTGAGACATCCTACACAGAGCCATCTAGTCCCAAACCAAGGAAAGCTTGTATTATGGACACCAGACAACTGATTTACATAGCTACTTAAATATTCATTATAATATATACATATTTAGATATTTCACACCCAAACACGGAACAAATAAACATCTTCATGCACACAAATATTTGTCCCGGGTGATAATCGAACATAATACAACGAGACATACCAGGAACCACGGGTGCAACAAGTTTGAAGTATAATGTTAAGATGGCCAGAGTGTTAAATAGACTTTAGTCTTCGTGCACTAAAAAATATTGAACAGGTAGTTTCTAATATAAACCACCGTAAAGAAAAATACTGATCCTAAATTCTCCAATTCCTCCAATCACCTTCACCATTGTTTTGCTAGCGTGACAAAGTGTTAAAACCGAATATATTTCAAAGCTTTCTTGAAGCTTTAAAACCCGTGCTTCTCAATATTTACTTTTCACAAAACACGACGTGAGTTAACCTTCATTCTCGTTAGCGTAGAACTTAACTATATTCGTACAATCCATGATATCAAATCTGCGAATAACTTAATGCTAAACCTTAAATAATAGTTTGTTCAGGAAGAGTTGATTGTACTTTCAATACAATTATCTTATTACAATACAGTTCAGTTATCTTATTGTGTGTTATATTACTTTTTTCAAAATCCTTTAAGTAAAAGTACCTGTTTAAACTGATCGATAAAATAATGATTAAAAAACATTACCAGTTCTTAGGAATTAATATCTATTTAATTCTCAAAACGAGGCTTTCTACATGGCTTTTTGAAGTGTAACTTCTTATGGCACGGGGTGAGCCTAAAACGACACGAATATGCGTCACGTTAAATAATATAAATGTGGGACATATAAGGAACAATCGGCTATCTCACGAGAAGCCCGTTGTTCCCTATATCCCCACTACTAACTGCTGAGTAAGGGGAGTAAGGCCAGAGCGTTACTAAGTTTCGTGTCGCTGGCAGCTGCGTCATATCTCCCCACTACTAACTGCTGAGTGTGGAGAGTAAGGCCAGAGCGCTACTCAGTTTCGTGTCAGTGGCAGCTGCGTCATTGCTCGGAGTGTCAATAGATGTGAAAACCGTGAAAACCAAATTGATGTTGATAATTTGAATAATATTATGAAAATTCAAATTTTAATACAAAAAGTTTTAATTTTTCACTTCTGTCGGCAGTTCCTGTAACTGCCAATCAGTTTTGTTTTTTTTTTTAATTACTTTATAGACACCGATGGATACAAAATTACCGTAATATTTAAACCTTCCTTGACTACTTTTTTAAAAGTTATAAGCCTTTTATAAACTATGTAGACAGACAGACAACAAGACCTTGATAAACATAACATTAAATATCATTAATGGATAGCGACCCTGCTCACAAAGCTGGAGGTCCCGCGTTCGATCCCAGGTCGGGTCAGTATTTATATCATGAATATTGATACTGGTACCGAGTCTTGGTTACTTTGCGGTCTAGACATTGTGTTTACGTTATTATTGTTAAAATCGATCAACTTTTAAGCAAAAAATCATTAGTTGTATTGGCTAACGGAGTTGGCTTCATATGTAATGGACTTATCCGATAAAAACTTTGTGAACCAGTAATGTGTATAATTTATTCGAGCAAAAACAACAGAAACAATTATAATGCAGTAAAGAATGGCAATTATTGTAACGAACGTGTGACTTCGCTCATTAGTATTGAAGTTCGTAATATTAAAACGAAAACATTGTTTTTGACTTAGTGACATTTCGGTTCACTAGTTTATCCTGAGAGTTTATCACACTTTAAATTTAGTACACCCGCTTTGCGAGTAAATGTTAGCATATGAATTTCTTGACTTCACTTTCACTTCATCAGCCCATTTTTACCCCACTGCAGGGGCTTAGGCCTCCCCCAGGGTGAGGAGGGGGGCTTGGAGCTTAAATCCACCACGCTGCTCCACTGCGGGTTGGGGATTGTAACGACCGCCATCTATTGACAGCGTCCGGGACCGACTGTTTAACGTGCCCTCCGAAGCATGGAGTCAGTGATAGTTATGTACTTAAGTCAGAAAAACTCATTGGTACACGCCCGGATTCGAACCATGGCCCTATGGGGCCTTATAAATTTGGGACAGGTTCGTTGCGCTTTGGGCTATCACGACATATGAATTTATCAGTTATTATTAAAAACATATATTTTTAATTTATACGAAATTTTCCTTTTTAATGTCGATATATTCCTTATAGTATTTGTTTTTTTTTGATTGACTGACCGGTTAGCCGAGTGGTTAGAGACCTTAACTGCGGAGCTAAGGGTCGCGGGTTCGATACCCGCACGGGACAAATATTTGTGTACACGAACATGTATATTTGTTCCGTGTCTAGGTGTAAAAGTATCTATATATGTCTATATTATAAAAATAATATTTAAGTATGTAGATCGTTGTCTAGTACCTCATAATACAAGCATAATACTTCCTTACTTTGGGACTAGATGGCGCTATGTGGGATGTCCAAATATTATTATTTATTATTATTTTAAATTTTTGGGGTTACAAATGCAATAACAATTTCCTTGTTTTTATTCCACAGTATTATTGAAATTCTATTGGCTCGTTTAGATTTTCAGTCAATAAATCGAACAACGTATGAAGTTAGAAAATTATTTATCGCTGAAACATATAAATTATTTATCACCGTGAATGTGTTAAATGATACCACCATGTATGTTGACATCCATCAAGCTTTCTAGTGAAAGTCCGTTTTTAGGGATCCGTACACGCCGAATAAAAACGGAAGCTTTGTTGGATCATTCTGGTGTTTGTCTGTTCATCTGTCCCAATGTATTTATTCCGAGTGTACTTAGACAAAAAGAGTTGAAAGATCCTATTTGATTTGAACTTTTTTTTTTTTTTTATGTCTACATCACAACAACGTCTTGGCCCCAAACTAAACATTAGCTTGTGTTTTGGGTACCAAGCGAAGACAACACATATATATAACAACCAAGATCCGGTACCAGTAACAATATTCATCATATAAATACTGACCCGACCTGGGATTCGAACCCGGGACCTCCAGCTTCGTAGGCAACTAGAGAAATAATTACGTTTACGTTTATTTCGTATTGTAATTTTAGCAATTGGTCTAATGTACCTATTTAAAAAAAATCAAAAGCCTGGTCTGCCACCTTTAACCATTATATTGATTCAGCTGTGTTATTGATTGTTATTAGGTTATTAGCTGAGTAATCATTTCATTGCTAGTTTTGTGTTGTTAAACACTATTACTGCTGTTATTATTATATTTTTTGGTATAACTAGTAATATCATCCAAAATTCAATCCAATTGGTAATATATGGATATGGATTATGGATCATATATGGATGAATATGGATTGAATTTGGTGACTGACTTACTATCATCCTTACAGGGTTTGTTTGTCTTATCGACAAGTATTCATGTCGTTGAAATCATCAGCATATTTGAAGAAGTTGTAGTTCATAAATATTTTTCTTGTAATTTGCAAAGAGAACGACCATTTGTGAGAGGGTCACCGTTTATGAATATTGGGTGTGTTGTTAATTAATCTGTTTAAGCGTGCAGCCTTAGAACTGACATAAATTGTTGTACGTTTACATTTAACGTATAGATTATTTTAGAAGAGTAATTGACATGGAATAGCGTGCGAAATTCCTTGACGTTCACTTTCTATGGAGTTAACGGCAAAACATTATCACATTGAAAATAACTCAGTGGTACAATAAAAATCTGGTTATTTTTTTAGTACCTTGTGTAAAAAACAATTTGAAATGTTTCATTACAGTAATCATTCTGAGGGCTTGGATTCCGTGCTCAATGATACCCATTTATTGTATGATGATGATGATGATGATAAATGATGAATATTAATACTGGCACCGGGTCTTGGTTGTTATATAATAATAATAATAACAATAATAATAATACACACAATCACACAATATGTATGTGGTGTCTTCGCTTGGTACCCAAAATACAAGCAAATGCTTAGTTTGGGACCTAGACGTTGTTGTGATTGTATGTGTTATTATTATATTATTATTATTGTATGATATTATAAATAATATTTTATAAAAAATTTATTAATTATAAAATAAATAACATTTTATAAAACTACTAAAAATAATTATTAAAATAATAAATTGAAATAAATGATACAATAAAAATTACATTAAAATTATAAGGTTTTATTACATACATTTCATATACAATTATTATTACAATAATAACACATAGATTTAATTACACACATTCATTGACACACATTTAAAAAAAAAACATACAAATATAATTATTATTAATTATTCTTTATTCTATATGAAAAAAAAAATATAATTACGGAACCCTCAAAATTTAATTTCCCATTGGTTTTATATTCATTTCAATTTTACCTGCACTTTATTATTCCTTTTATTTCCTTTATTCTCATAATAAAATTTGTCCATTGTGACGAATATTCGAATAACAAACCCAGTCAGAAATAAATTCTGTCAAGTGATTATAATTCGAAATTGATTGACTTCTTATATGTTTGTACCATTGTCAGTTATCCGAGTGCAGACGAGCGAGCCAAATCCAATTTCATTGAGTAATTTTTGTACTGGCGTAGGCGTGCCCTAACCTGAAGCAAAAGGTGATAACTCTAATAATATATAATATTAAAATTAAAAAAAAAAAAATATTATACTTGTAAATATTTAGTATATTCATAGTTATAATTACGAGGGGTACAATATTTTTTTTGAAATTGTGAAACAATTTTTCTTGGATAAAATGTAGAATAATATCGATTTTTGTAGGTGACTATATTACGACATTTTACTCTAAAGCGTGGTTTGATGGTGTCTTGATAGCCCAAAAGCGCAACGAACCTGTCTCAAATTTATAAGGCCATAGGGCCATGGTTCGAATCCGGGCGTGTACCAATGAGTTTTTTCTGACTTAAGTACATTAACTATCACTGACTTTGTGCCTCGGAGAGCATGTTAAGCAGTTGATCCGGAACGTAACGGACGCTGTCAATAGATAGCGGTCGTTACAATCCCCAACTCGCAGTGGAACAGCGTGGTGGATTTAAGCTCTAAGCCCCCCTCACCATGGGTGAGGCCTAAGCCCCTGCAGTGGGGTAAAAATGGGCTGATGATGATGAAGTGGTTTGATATCCTTTCATCAATTAATTGCTATGAACTAATTAGAAATAACTTAAAATAGTTATGGTACATTAAATTGTTCATTCAGTGGGTAAAATAACATAGTTCTATAAAACGGCAAATAAAATTTATATTAACTTAATATATTTAATAAACACGAAGATAGTTATTATGATGAGAAAATCGTTTAAAAACTTTTGTGTGAAGTTATTACTCATCGGTGTGTTGTTTCCATTTCAAACGTACTTTTTTTTTTAAGAATACACTAAAAATTCGAAACATTTCAATTTATATTCAAATAAAATGAATTATTAGACATACCGCTTTTGCAATAGGTACACAAGAAATATGTCAAAATTTACAATAGATTCAGAGCGCATTGTCTAAGTGAACCCATGTTTGTTTGAGTGACAGTGAAACCGGGTGGGCCACCATGTATACCTAAAGGAACATACGTAAACAATTCAAACCTTTTTTTTTTGCAAAATCGCACTTTATAACCTAACATATTTTAAACTCTTATTAATTTTTACCAAAACAGAATAAAAAAAAACACTAGTGTAATTAAATTGAAAATAAAAATATTTCGAATTATTAAGTATATCAATAAATGCTTTTCTGTCTTATCAATTATAATATGACTTTCTAAACATCTGTTTATTATAATTTAATATTATTACATATTTAAATACTCTTTATTATATACTGAGTAGCAATTCCTGCAAAAGCTCTCTTTTATGAAAATAAGCTCCACAATACTCTTCTTTTTAGTACCCTGCTCCTAAAAATTTGTACCTACTACACATTATATGACCGAGGACGGGGATAATTTAATACTTTAAGATATTAAACAGTTGCCTTAAAACGTGTGTATGTTTTTTTAATACATAAGGCTATCTATATTCGTGTGGTTATGGACTTAAATTCATTTTAAGTCTATTTAAGGGTCTGATTCTTCTGTTATTTATTTAAATTATACGCCAGATCGCACTATACCACGTATTTTAAAGTAATAGCAAGTAATTAAAAACGACTATTTTATATTTTAGTCATGTCCATCCGTCCGTCGATTCAAGATTCGAAATATTATGTGTCTAGTACCCCATAATTCAAGCATAATAATTGCTTGCTTTGGAACCAGATGGGGCTGTGTGAACTGTCCCAGGTGTTATTATTATTTATTGTAATTAAATTTTACAATGTCGTAGATAGCGGCATAAATTTTTCCAGTGAAATTGTAAATCGTCATCATCAGCCAATGTCCTCTCCACTGTATGATATAGGCCTGTCCCAAGGTCTCCCAAGGCTTGCCACCACCTCTGCCTCTGCTATACATTTTTGATGGTATTTTTACTCACACAAAATGCAATCAAGGTCTTAAGTAACTTTATTATTTAGATGAATAATTCTAGAAATATAAACAATTAATATTTTTTTTCTCATACTGTTTTTAAGCTCACTAACAATGTACCATCCATTTTTTTGCATTTCAACCCTACAATAAAAAAAATCTCAAATAAACACTAAACAAACTTAATTTTGCGATACTATGCAACCTTAAGTATTAATTTCCAATTTTAATACTAAAAATAATTGCTTACTCTATCGAAAATTTATTAACAATATAATTTTACAAGTAAATAATATTCCATTTATTTTCTCAAAAGTATCGCTAGAAAATTAAAAATCTCAATTCGTCACCCCCACCGCGTCACATGTCGAAGCAATTTGACATCACAAAAGATCGCAAACTTGAACAATATCTTGTTGTATGGCACAAGGTGTGCTAATCCTTTCAAATATTATGGACTTAGCTTTTTTGTCAATAGGTCGTAATTGGATGGCTTTACATTCATAATAGGATTTAAATTTTAACATTTGGGATGTAGATTTTTTATCTTTCGAAAAATCGAGAGAATTTAGTTAAATTTTTTTGACGATTGTAGTTAGATATTACAGACAAAAAGACTTAGGCAAATGAATGTAACCACCTATAAGTACTACCCTGGCCTTGGACTAGATATTATGCAATATGGTTTGTTCTGGACGCACCTACTAGGTACTTCCATGTCGGTATATTAAATACATACAATAGGGATTTTTTTAAATGCAACTCCTAAGAAGGCAAAGGCAGGTGTTGTTAACATGCGATAATTTAAACAAGTCAATCAGACAGGTATATTACCTTTTTTTTTAATGTAATGTAAAGAAATGTAGTTTTTGACCATGAACCGCTGAGGAGAGCTTAGGTCATACATAGGTATGTACATATTCGCTAAATGGTACATTTTTCATAGTACAATAATGAAAATAATCAGAACGCAAAATTGGGGAAAAATATAATATCAATAAAAGAGGAATAGAGAAAGAGGCGACCAGACAAAAAAAAATAATTTTGTGATGACATGATTTATGTGCAAGCCCAAAATAAAACCAACGTGTGAACCACGCGAGTGCAACCGCGGACGGAAAACAGGTTTAATATTAATAAAACAATAGCCTATTAGTACAAAAATGTGTACTGATCTCGTTATACTAATTCAAATAAATAATAACGTTTAATTAGCCATAAATATAAAACAAAAAAGTTAATGCATGCCAGTGTCGACACGTACGATCGAGCTGACTTGGAACAAGTCTTTACTTTTAACTAATTTCTTCCACTGCTACCGTATACAGCGAGTGATAATTGCAGAAGAAAGGGATGGATACATATAAAATGTATTTGTGAGAAAAAGACGGAAGAGTACTGTAAAGGAAAATAAAAAGTGCACTTGCCGGTCCGCGCACGCACACACGTTCGATCGTATCTGAACTTGTTATAAGAAAGTCAACCCTTTGACGGGTGTTTAAGATTTTCTAAATTTAAGAACACCGAGGGTTTTATCATGTATTTAATACGTTTTATTGATTTCGCCTACGAAATAACAAAAACTCTATGACGGATTACGTAACTGAAGTCTCATCTATTATATTAAATGCAGTGGTTTGTTAGTTGCAATTTTTTTTCCGATTTTTTGTTGATACTTCACTAATATTTGACCCGACTTACGTTAATATGTGGTTAAATCGCCACGAAAAAAGGGAGCCTTAGTTTTTTTTTTGGTATTTAGAAGTTAGTTAGTAGAAGTCACTTTACCATACTTTACGTACACTAAATGTTTAGCAATTTGGAGCTCAGTGTCGTATTAAGTGCCCATAATATACTGTGGTTAGTTTATTATTTTTGTATTAACTTCTAGGCATATAAGCCCTTTTTGAGATTCAAGTTTTCCAGAATAGAATTTTCTATAAATCGGCTTAAGTCGGGTACTATGAAAGGCGGTATTAGAGGCACAGATGTAAAGGGGACATTCTAGTTTTAGCTTTTAGTTGCTTTTATCAAAAGGAATTAGTAATTAGTACTACTGCGCAGTCTCCTTCTTGAGGAGCAAAGCATTGCTGGAATTCTGTTCCGTTCTTCTGTTGTTGTTGGGTCATAACGACCGGCTGTTTCCGTAGGCTATTTGCATTGCTGCCATTTTGCGGCGCGCAGAGTCCCCGCGCTGATGCCTCCTGTTGAGTTGAGCCCAACTTTTGGCCACTTTCATTGCTCTATGTCGCGTCGTGCCAGTATATGTACTGTGCCAGCCAGGTTGTGTTCAGGTGCGCTAGTTCCTGTACCACGAACACATATCGGCATCAGGTGGTTTCGCTTGGCCTGCCATCCTGTAGCTGACTGGTGACGCCTGCTGTCTTCCCTGAGCTACAGGCTGTCAACTTGACGCCTGATGATTAACTGCTTTACGTGGCGTCTTACCTTTAATACCCTTAGTTTCATACAAGCGTTGTGGCGGAAAATATGGCGTCTGCGCAAACGAACACGCGCACCTCATTTCAGAGCTGCAGACGTACTGCACTTTCTAATTACAAATATGCATATTTTTAACTGTATAAATTTTAAGTTTGTTAAGTTGGAGTTAAGTTACCTTTGAGATCTTTGGATTAACAATTATTTACTGTCGTATAGGCAAGTACTTGTGTATTCAGATTAATTCTTGTGGCAGCAGGTATTTCTGCATTGTGACCGTCACGTCACGTCTATCAATATACAAGTATGATATTTTGATGTACAGTTTTATATATAATAATAAAATAGAAGAACCGAATGAGAAGATAATAATAATAATAATAATACATGGGACTTCTTACATAGCGCCATCTAGTCCCAAAGTAAGCAAGTATTATGCTTGTGTTATGGGTTACTAGACAACTGATATACATACTTAAATATTCTTTATAATATATACATATATAAATATTTTTGCGAAGACATCACTGGGATTCGAACCCGGGACCTCCAGCTTCGTAGGCAGGGTCGCTAACCACTAGGCTAAGTGGTTGTCAATAATAATACATTTTTGGACTTGTTCGATGATTTTAAAAGTCGGTACTTTTACAGTATATTTTATTTCCTTCGGGATTTCTTCTATACCCATTCCTGTGTATTTAAGGGTTAAGTAGTGCGGAGGCGGCGCGCCGCTATACGGTTAATTAGTAATAAAACCGTTCCTTATTCGACTGCGAGTCGCCACCTCGTTGCCTTTGCCCAGTTGTGATCCTGTACTAAAGAACTTTATTATGAAATTCTTATTAAATTAATAACTAGACAGTAGGTATCTGTACCTATTTTGGATTACATTAGCTGGGTTGTCAATTGAAACATTGAAACAAAAAAGCTCCTGAGGTACAAAATATTTGTTTATTAACTATAATGAAAACATATTATGTAAACTCCACTTTTTTTCCACACTGTTGTGGTGTAACCACAAACCAGTCCACCTTTAGACCACGCTTTAATAAACGTCAGTACGAAAACGAAATCGCCAAAAAGTGGCGGGGTGCGGGGAGAGGTCGGCTAGTTTTCATTGGCTCGTTCAAAATTGACAATTTGATGGCTTCCGACGTGCTTCCAACTGACGGCTCACTACTGATGTAGTTATGTAGTGTCACCACATAGCCTTGGCGAATGCTACTCCCTGTAAAAGCGTGGTCTAAAGGTTGACTTGTCTGCGGGTGTAACAAAAAAATGCGTCTGCTTGAAATTTTGTATTTGCTGCTCTGTTTGCTTTGTCTGCCGAAAACCTTTTACCTGTTATCAATATCACATGCAGGATCAAAAACCTGTTTGAAGTTCAGAAGTCCGTGCGGCCGTGGTTCGAATCTAGGCGTGTACCAATAAGTTTTTTCTGACTTATATAACTATCACGGACTCCATGCCTTCGAGAACACGTTAAGCCGTCGCGCGTCGGTCCCGGGCGTCGTCAACAACAAATGGCAGTCGTTAAAATCCACCAACCCGCACTGATGCAGTGTGGTGCATTAAGCTCCAAGCCCCTCACCCTGGAGGGAAGCCTAAGCCTCTGCAGTGGGGCATAATGGGCTGGTGGAATGGAATGAAAATGTAGGTACTTTGTGGGAATGTACATCTGTTTTCTAATAGCTCCTAAACTAGTTTTCCTATTTTGATAAATAAGATGTCGTTCAATGCGCCTTTACGTTCCGCGTGACATAGAGTTTAAGTATTTTCGATAAATCTAAAATGGTGGATTTTATACGCTTAATATCCCACAACG
The DNA here is from genome assembly GCA_949709985.1 of Luffia ferchaultella. NCBI lineage: Eukaryota > Metazoa > Arthropoda > Insecta > Lepidoptera > Psychidae > Luffia > Luffia ferchaultella. The sequence goes on from OX453263.1 coordinate 7,760,508, forward strand.
AAAAAAAATCAACCCTATGTCAACTGTAATATGAAAAAAGGGGCTTGATGACCACATTCCAAAAATGTTATAATATGTACTATACTTTATTATGCAAAAACTAAATTGTTGTTTCACAAGCGAAAGTGAGTGTTAGATACAGTATCTATACGCGGGATAGACACGGTAGTGGTCGATTTGATTTCAAAATAAAGACTTTTTTGTACTCTATCACTAAAAATTTGTAAATAAAATTAAAAGTCAAAAAACAAACTCTATTACGAAAACAATATGAAAAACAATGTATATAGGTAATGAAAAAATATTACTTTGATAAATAAGATATGCGGCCACGATTATACTCCTTGCATTGCCATGCCCATTGTGTAAACTGATTAGAACAACGAAGAGTAATTTTTTTCAGACAACGAATTCTTCTTGATATCAAAGAAAATTACTCAGGTTTTGGTTCCAGATGTTAATATCTCGTTTCATGATTTTTATTTCGTTTTCTGTAGTCGGGTTTTAGTTCTTTGAGATTTTTATTTAATTTATTAGTTAGGTGTACTGGCTAAATATGTATACATTACTGCACAAAAATTTATACAGAAAACAAACAAAATGTTATCGTTTTAATGGTGTCATAAACGTTAATTATCTTCAGTAATTGCAATTAAAATTAAAAGTTATTGCATTTGTTATCGCTTTAGGTAGAAATATACGTTAAATGTGTATAAATGAATATTTATTCCAATTTGATTATTAATCTATAGGGTTCTGTGTGAATATGTAGTTGGAAATACTGGATAAAATAACCAATTTTTTTTTCGTTCTTCAGAGTTTGATTCAAAGAACAAAGCTTTTTTATCGATTTCGTAAAAATGTTTTCTTGTAGATAATTATTATTGTGATATATAACTTATTTTTTGAATAATTTGTTAATGCGTGTAAAAATGTAGGAGTAAGTTGATTCGTTGAAATAAATTTGTTTTTTTGAAGTACCTAATCTACTAGTGAAAGTTTAGTTTGAGTAGATCGATTTGTATCAGTTCCCTGAAGGAAAATATATCGTATTTTCAAACATATACCTACTATATACTAAATATGATGTTGTCTATTAGATTATTTGAATTTCCGTAATTCAGCCGACATAAAAGAACGAATTTACTAGAAGCCCTCTAATGCGTTTACCATCTAACCACTCATACTCTAGCTAGTTGGTGTAAGCGTTTGGCGAGACGGCGAGTTTCAGTCCGGTTTCGTCCGCGAGGTCCCGACGCGCCAGCCTTCACCGCCGCAAAATTGCGTTCGACAGTTTCGATACTGTGAAGTGACGTTTCTGTCTAGAAATCACTAAAACCAAATTGTGCTATCAAGTTTATTTACTCCATATCAGCCCGGTTAACATGTAAACCGCGACAAAATTTTGTCGACGCATTATCTCGTGCCTATATGCCACTTAAAAAGACATCTCGTTTCGGCACGAGATAAAAAAATTGTCGCAGTGTTCATGTTAGCCCTACAGCTATCTTACAATATGAGTATATACCGGTAGCGGATTTGCGGGTGAAGCAAAAATACCCGAGCCTCATTTAAATCAACTGATTACAACAATAATCTGATTATTATGTTTAGCGAACGTTCCGTTTCTGATCCGCGACGCGATGAAAGATGAGGATGGCAATGACTTGGCTTCACTAGCGTTGTATATCTACACGTATATTGCGTATTTTCATTGGAAAGAGACAAAATATTAATAACTCATGTAGTAATGGAGTACGCTCTTATTTGTTAACCCTGAGGCAAGTGACTTTCTAGTCTCGCTAGTTCGCTGACCTCATATATATTATATTATATATATTTCTGAAACACATTTGATTTGTTTTGTTCGCTTATATTCCTGGAACAACCAAATTTAACTGTCGATTTCATACCGGAAATGTAACATTTAGAGCATGTACCTACCATGTGTATTATTTTAGTCCACTGTAAATTAATGAAAAAATATTACCATCGTCGCTCGATGTTGCTTCATTTCAGAATACTGCAGAATATCTCCCAAAGCCACCACCTGCTGTATACCCCCCTAAGTGAGGCACTACCGGCAAGTGCCAGATTGCTGCGAATTCAACGAATCCTAGCGTTGTTGCCTCGAACGTACGCTTGCGTTGTGACGTGACAAGGTGCAATGAATTCAGTGTAACATGTACATCCTGCTGACGTTTAGATTTAATTTAGCTCAACTAATGCACAAACAATAGCAGACTCATCACTTTGTATGTACGTCTATGTATATGTATTTACAATATTTTACTAAATAGTAAACTAGGCGTGTCTATACTAGAAATACACTTTAGAGAGATAACGTCAGGCGAGTCATTTGGGTCAATAAAGCATATCTATGGAGTCTTTAAAAATATATTCAACACCTACAGACCTCTAAAGTTTTAATTATGGCTCGGCGCGTGATGGTAATAAAGCACATTATATCGCTCCTTATCAGTTTGGAATATAAAGTTTTTTTATTTTATTTTCTCTCGACTCTAATTGTTATGTCGAATGCTCTCGGATAACCTTTCGCTTTATCTTTTATACAGTTAAAATTTCATCATTAAGTTAAAATGTGTGCGAGACCACAGTGGTCGTTTTTTTACTTCTGATCGTCATCGAGATGATAAATTATTTGATTGCAAACAGTTGCTAAGAAAAATCACGATCTGTATTTCACAGAATAAAAATTTGAGTTAAACGAAAAAAAAAATGTTTACATGACTTAGCTGTGATTATACAAATTAATTGCGTATTTAAATTTAGTGCATGTCGCAATAAAAACATATATGTCACACATCTAAAACGTTGTAGATTTTCTCATAAATTCCGATGCTAATTCGACCTGAGGAAGCGGGAAAACCTATGTATGAATAGGCAGGCTATAAGCAGGTACATATTCAGCTCTAGTTGTAAACCGTTTGTAAATCTAGATGTTGAAGAATTCTTTAAGAATTTCATGGAACATGTTTTATTATATTTGGTTTGAAATTTAAATATTGAATTCTCTATTTAAAAAAAAGCATTTAACGCATCAAGCTAAGGAACTTCCGTGACCAGTTGTTAGGATATGGCCGAGTGGTCAGAGACTGTAGGGTTCGATCCCCCCCACCCTCTCATCCCTGACTAATATTTGTGTGCATAAAATCTATTTGTTCCGTGTCTGGATATATACCTATATGTTTATTTGTGTACTAAAAAAGTATCGAAGTATACCTACGTCAGTTTTCTACTTCCGACCCATAATAAAAGCATGGCTGTGTGTGAGATGTTCCAGGTAGTATTATTAGAAATTATTTAAAATTTCAAACCTTGTATAAGACAAATTTGACCACGCGTGTCGATGTTTTTTGCAATATTCTGTGAAGGTTGGTGGCACTCTTGTTACAATGTTTTTTGCATACGTTCTTATCGTAAGTGATCCGCTTCTCGTCACCAGTGATAAATTTTTTCAAAAATAGTTTGTTTTTATCACATTTTAATAGAGAATTATAAAATCCAAATCTTTTTCTAATGAGCCAAAACTGTTTTATTGTCAACGTCCAGTCCTTCAGCAATGCGACTACTTAAATGCCGATCTTGCTCCACTTTTGCATAAATGGCATCAACTTTGTCTGGGACTACCTGAGCGAACTGCATTTTTAACATTAAAATTTCCTGATTGAAAACGCTAAAACCAATTTTGTGCTACTCTTACTTATATTGCATTAATTAAAATTAAATTAATTTTTTTTCTTTTTTTAAATAAAACTACATTTTTTTTAAATGTCACCCTTGTAATGGTATTATAACTAGCCATTTACAAAAAGTACAACCATTTTATGTGATTGGATGTATATTTTCTAATTTGTATATTTTATTTATTTGTCCCGGCGGGGATCGAACCCGCGATTTTTGAGTCTGCAGTTTGCGTCACCGACCACTTAACCCGTCGATTGGTCATGTTTCGCTCGTGTGTTATAAAATATCTACTGTAGGAACAGTTTTCTAGCTTATCTCTGGTGTAAACAGTAGCGGTTACAAACGACTTACGCGATTATCGTTTAACCAGCTTAATTAGGAATCGTTAAAATACTTCACTTATGATACATCGATTCGTCTCGCCAGATTTAAGTAAACTCTGTAATAAAAATTATCGATTTGTCGGTCTCCGTTTTATGGCTGGTTAATTATAATTTACGAATAATTATTATCAGTAATGGATTAATAAACTGGTTTTAACTCGATTGTGGGCTTTTAGCGAAAATCATACTTGAACGTTGTTAAAAAGTTTTATTATGCAAAAATGAATATAATATTTTGAACATTGTTTCAATCGGATATCTTCATATGGACATAGATCTCATTCCAGGTCTCCATATCACATGGATTCGGGCCACCTGTAAGCAACAGCGGTCCCCACCGTTCCCAAGCTGTCGGTCACCCATTGGGGGGCCGTTCCAGGCTGCAACGTTCAGTTCTTGGTAAAATAGCTTTTTATGAGGGAGTTCATTTCGCTTTTCAACACTTTGACTGTTTTATATATAAGCGTTTATTGATTTGAACTTTGAATTTTTTTACATTCAACACTTTACAGAATAATTACTACTTTTTTTGATGTGCATTGGATGAAAGTCTTTCAGCTTAGCCCTTAGGAATTGTGTCATAATATTGTCCAAAAAAAATTTTGATTCTGCTAAACATAATTATAAAACGTGAACTGATGGTCCGACATATTTTGAATTTGTTTTTTTACGTAGCATGGACTTTCTTCTTTCTGTAATATACCTAAACGTTTACTACTAATTCTATATGTTGAGACGAAAATAAAATAAAAAATACCATCAAAATCCAAACAAGTCGTTTGGGACCGACCGCTTACATTTATATCAACGGAGATGAGTCGTGAGTACAACAGCTTAAAAAAAAAAAACAAAATTTTGTCAAGTTTTCATAGAATCAAAATCACGAATCCCTAAAATTAAGCAGCCATGCCTACGACACAGCCCACACCTACTTTAAAAATTACTTATTTCTAATTTATCGACGTCGTCCAATCTTTACAAATCTTGCACATCTGGTGATTCTCAAAATTGGTTTATTTTTCATTTCTATAATGAATTCGGCATTCTTCATCAGCCAATTTTTATCCCACTGCAGGGGCTTAGGCCTCCCCCGGGGTGAGGGAGGCTTGGAGCTTAAATCCACCACGGGATGGGGATTGTAACGACCGCCATCTATTGACAGCGTCCGACACCGACTGCTTAACGTGCTCTCTGAGGCACGGAGTCAGTGATAGTTATGTACTTAAGTCAGAAAAACTCATTGTTACACGCACGGATTCGAACCATGGCCCTATGGCCTTATAAATTTGTGACAAGTTCGTTGCGCGTTGGGTTATCACGACACTCGCTATTCACTTCGTTGTAATGTTAACATAATGCCACTATTAAATAGAATTAAAAATGGAACCAAAAATCTTCGTCACCTGATTTTGACCGTGCTTTCTGAAACAAAACTAGTGATAGGTAGGTGTCGACTGTCGATAACCGACGTCTTATACGGACGAAGTCACGAGCGATCGCCGGTTACATCATACATAGGTATGTCTACAGATATGCGCATAGTCGCAAACCGCGACCAGTTTAAAGCGATGTATAAACATAATTAAATCGCGGCTTCGGGTACAAATTGTACCCGCCCCGGTTTATTGCCCATAAAACTAATGCCAGATAAACGCTCGAATTTATAATTAAAAATTAATGGATTTAAACTATTAACGGCTACCGGAAAGTCGAATGAAGACATAAAAATAAATATGTAGATTCATTGATAAGGAACTGTGCTTTGGCGTTGATGGAAAGTGGTTTTCTTGTTATTCTGGCATGTAGCGGGGTCGATTCTCGAATAATTGGGAGAATAACTCAGTTTCTCTTCACTACATCGTATAAAACGAAATCGCTTCCCGCTGTCTGTCTGTCCCAATGTATGCTTAGAGCTTTAAAACTACGCAACGGATTTTGAAGCAGGTTTTGAAGCGGGCGGGGGAAGCGGGGGGGGGGGGGTTTAATAGAGTCATTTAAGAAGAAGTTTCATAATATATACTAGCTTTCTGCCCGCGGCTCCGCTCGCGTGAACTACTTAAAGCTATATTATTGTTGCAATCAAACTTTATGGCGGATCGGAATACAAAGCTTTAAGCGTGCTTGAGCAGGCGCAGGTTCAGTCATATGCCCCTCGCTCCACTGCGTGCCGCTACACCTAAAACTAGTTACTGCGACGCGACTTCTGCCTATGTTCACATTCGCCATAAGGTTTGATTGGAACCGTACCAGCGAGTAACATGGGCTATATTTTATTCCCAACCAAACTAACTTTCCGCCTGCGGCTCCATTCGCGTCGACTACACAGTTGTACCGGGATCGCTAAAATTTTATAATTTTAATAGGGGATAGGAGTAACGGGAGAGGGTAGGGTTAGGGGATAGGACGACAGGGGAGAGTAACTGGCTGGAACGGAGGAGGGGTGGTGGAGGGAATGGGAAGGGGAACGTATCTGTAGTCCACCCAGGCGGAGCCAGGTACAACCGCTAGTTATCGATAAAACACATTGTATTAAATCATTTAATGTTTCTTCACCCAATGACAATATATTCATTATTTCTCTACACTTGACCTTTATGCACATTGTCAAGTACACCGCTTTTTATACTCCAAGTTTCGATTTTCTATAGAGCATTCCAGAGACCTCGCATGTTTTTCCCAGGACTTTCTTGAAAGGAATTAGTGATAGGAAAACGTCGAAAATCGATATTTTAGATATATACGTAACAATATTGTTGGTTTGAATACGTTTCGACGTGTATACGTTTATAGAATTTGTTGTCGTATGTCAATTATTTACTAAATTAAAACAATTATTTAACTACACCTATTAGGTTTAGTCAAACGCACCTGTTTTAATTACTTATATAACCTTCACTGTAACTTCGGTTTCACAAGAATTTGTTCCAACTAACTACGAGTAAGAAGGCTACTTAAAGTCGTACACTACTTAAAGTACTACAGTAAAGTAATTATACAAAAATTAAGGTTATATATATATTATTTCGAAAATAATAATATTATTAAAAAATGTCTTTACCAATTTGTTCCTTAATACTACATAATATAATGTTGAAAGGAATTCTACGCATAGAACGACGTGGTGTACGAGCAACCGTTTAATGTTCTTTAAAGTGCGATGCGCACGCCCAATCGCGCAGCTGGAGGTCCCGAGTTCGAATCCCAGGTCGGGTCAGTATTTATATGATGAATATTGATACTGGTATCGGGTCTTGGTTGTTATATATGCATGTGATGTCTTCGGTTGGTACCTAACAAGCTAATGCTTATTTTGGGGCCTAGACGTTGTTGTCATGTATACGTTATTATTATTTCTATTCATACAATAATATTTGTGGTCACTCAATCATACGATCATCATATAAACCTTAATGTTTATAGATTTGGCGAGCGTGTCCAGAGCGCTGCGCTTGCAATCACTTTCGTTCTATCAGAAACAGAAAAAAATTATTCCATTAATTAGGGGATTACAAAGTGAGGGCGAGTCACAACAATTCTGATTCGCAGATCAGAAATACGTGGTCGACTTATAACATTAACTTCTTAAATATTTATTTGCTTACAATGGCTATGGAAAATACAATTGTATTTTCCGCACTTAGCTTTACACAATTCTCTTGGATGCGGGCACAGACAAGTCAACCTTATAGACCACACTTTGACAGGGAGTAGCATTCGCCAAGGCTATGTAGTGACACTACATAAGTACGTCACTAGTGAGCCGTCAGTTGGAAGCGCGTCAGAAGCCATTAAATTGTCATTTTGAACGAGCCAATGAAAACTAGCCGACCTCTCCCCGCACCCCGCCACTTTTTGGCGATTTCGTTTTCGTACTGACGTTTATTAAAGCGTGGTCTATAGGTTGACTGGTCTGTGGATGCGGGGCTTACACTCACGCGAAAGCACGTTGCTCCATGCAGCGACACAACTGACGCTCTGGACATGTGTTCTGAAACAATTCTGGAATATTCTGGACAATTTAATTTAATTCCTAAAATTTGTGACTATTTATTCTTAAATTCGTTTTATTAGGTTTGAAAATGTTATACCGAAACACCTCTTAGGAGATTTTCGAAAACTATTACGTTTTAGATAATGATACGCACTTACTTTGTTTTACACCACCGACTTCATCGAATTGAAATATTTAGATTGGTTTATTCATTTTATTTATACAAAAAGACGCAACATTTTTCTTGGAGTGACACATGTGGCGGCGAAGTTCGTTATTCAAAATTGAACTTTAACACAAAATGATAAGATTGGTCAATTATTTTTTTGGCTACATAAGAATATAGAGTGCGTAAGATGCCAACGTTCCGGTACAGTATTTAAAATGTATAGACAAAATATACTATGGATGGTAAAGGGTCCGTGGTCCCATCGATTTGACCTACTGGTAGGACCACGGTATACTACTATGTACCCGTCGTTCTACTGGACGTAAACCTGAGCATAAAATGATTTTGAAGGTGTTCGACTTCAAAGTGAATTTTATTTTAAATGATAAAAAAATGTTAGTTTTAATTATTTACCTACTTAATAAAAATACAGATAAATGTTGAAATATCAATTTTTTTTAGTTTAATCTTTCCAGTAGAACCACGGATACATAAGTGTCCTACCAGTAGGTCAAATTGGTGGGACCACGGACCCTTCACCCAACGGATAGATATTAGACAAAACGATCTCATATCTAGGCTTCAGACCAAAACTAATAGATTTGAGCTGTTATCGCACAAAAAATAAAAGCGTCGTGAAGATAAAATAATAAGCTTTTTGAACCAAATCTCGGGTTCAAAGTCGACCGCGGGAGATAAAAGAACGTAGTGCCGACTTTAATTCTAATTTTAATTGCTTTTAGACGTGTAATGTGAATTCCAAGGTGGCCTAATTATAATTGGAGATTTTATGCTTTTTTAAATAAATTTGAAATAAAATTTTCATATTTCACGGAGTATCTAAAGAGCACTTAAAGTAATAAAATGATAAAAACCAGTTATGTTAACATTTTGTATTATATAGAACTTTTTTAAGTTTTATTTATTTTTTAATAAAAAGTGGTATTTTAATACTTGCCGCTTATTATTATTATTGTATTTAATATTTATTTGTATTTCGTATCGTATCGCATCGTATCGTATTTAATATTATTAAATTGAATAGTAGTAAATACGTACGTACTAATTATTTAAAACAATTTTATTTATAGATTTTCGTATACAATAGTGAGATTCGAAACGTAAGACGGTGGTACTCAAAGTATTAGAGACCAATAACATTGTTCAAAAGGCTGATATTTCAAAAAACATTTTTTACCCCCAAAAAAGATGTTATTTTTTAGATTTTTACTTTTCAATTTTTTCATAAAAAATTGTTTAGTATTCTAGCTCTCCACAAGACATTCACTTTGCCACTAAAATCGTCTATCTCGATAACCCCTCAAATTCCAGGGACGTAACGGATTCCCCGTTTTCTGGGTTTTTGTTCTCGTATTATTTCAAAGACATTTTCTCGTGAATATATCTCTAAAGCTTTAGCCACTCTTGCTACTGCAATTGTTTATCATATGCATAAAACTACGAATTGACTGGAAGCATTCTTCTGCGTTTACCTTCTAACCACTCATACTATAGCTAGGTGGTGTAAATGGCCAGTTTTAGTCCGAGTTTCAGTGCGCAAGGTCCCCGCGCGCAACTCTTCACTCCCGAGAAATCCTTGCGCCGGTTTCAACTCCCCGTAAATGCGAAATGTCACTTCGATACTGTGAACTGACCTGACATTTATGACTCTATTAAAACCTCAAAACAATTACTGAGATTAAAACTACTGCTTAAAAGCTTAAGAGCTTAAAATTACTGAGCTTAAAGCTGCTGTCAAATTAATTTACTCTATGATTGCACGCTTTGTTACGAATTCCACGACTTTCTCTATCACCTTATAATTGCAGGCTCAGGACGTATAATATGACGATTAGATAACAATGACGATTTTCATTTAAGGAAAATGGATTTCCCTTTGGGTATATATTATAGCCGTGATAGCCCAAAGCGAAACGAACCTGTCTCAAATTTATAAGGCCATAGGGCCATGGTTCGAATCCTGGCGTGTACCAATGAGTTTTTTCTAACTTAAGTACATTAACTATCACTGACTCCGTGCCTCGGAGAGCACGTTAAGCAGTCGGTCCCTGGCGCTGTCAATAGATGGCGGTCGTTACAATCCCCAACCCGCAGTGGAGCAGCGTGGTGGATTTAAGCTCCAAGCCCCCCTCACCCTGTGAGAGGCCTAAGCCCCTACAGTGGGGTAAAAATAGGCTGATTAAGTGAAGTGATGAATACATTATACTATGTTCATACTTTATCTTGTTTCAATCTTTTTACGCAGTCGGGTTTCTTTGATTTTTAATTAACTTTTTATTAATAACCACAGACAAGTCAACCTTATAGACCACGCTTTGACAGGGAGTAGCATTCGCCAAGGCTATGTAGTGACACTACATAACTACGTCACTAGTGAGCCGTCAGTTGGAAGCACGTCGGAAGCCATTAAATTGTCAATTTTGAACGAGCCAATGAAAACTAGCCGACCTCTCCCCGCACCCCGCCACTTGTTGGCGATTTCGTTTTCGTACTGACGTTTATTAAAGCGTGGTCTATAGGTTGACTGGTCTGTGTTAATAACATATATTATTTTTTTCACTACTTAAAGACATCATATAAATGCTATTAACTGTGCTGACACTAATTGATCGATTAAGCACTAATAGCCGACGAGGAAAGTTGAATGAAAGCACCAAAGTTCTATGTATACAGATTTATACGTATATCATACAACTATATCTAATTGCTTACTAGGAACTCGTCGTCTGAGCTTTATCTATGCAGACATTTCTCAATCGCAAATAATTAATGTACAAGTTTAATTTATTACATCGCTTATAATAATTATATTGTAACAATTATTGAGCCGTAAGTGGACACATTAAGATAAAAATAATCTGTTTTGTGAATGAACTGGCCGTACGTTGACTGGTTTATAACTTCCTCGGGTTAATGCGATCATGTCTGCATTCGAGGACTTTGATGGATGGGATTTTATGAATGGATTCAATCAGTAATAATTTAGTTGAGACATGTTGATTTGCGCATATAGATTGATTAGTAGTGAGAGGATTGGGTGGTGGCAAATTTCATTAAACCTTAACCGATTGGCGCAAAAAATAATAATATAGCTTTGAGATCAGCAAAACTAGGTTCATACTATTTATATTTTCTATTTACTTTGACAATTCATAACAAAAAAAAATTAAATGCATATTCGGGCATTGGGCATCTGCCAAAGAGTTTTTTTCTAACTTATGTACACAACTATCACCGACTCCGCGCCTTCGAGAACACGTTGAACCGTCGGTTCCGGTTGCCTAGTCAAATCCGATCTATTAACCGGGTTTGACTGTGCGACGTCAGTGTCACCACGAGGCAGTTATCACCTACTCTCATACCGTATTCATTACTATTATATCACGATTTTAATCAGTATGTGAAGCTGCGATTGCCTTCGTCAGATCAAAAGTGGATTCCGAAAAGCCGGACAATCCGAAAAATTCCAATAAGTCCCCGAACTTTAATCTAATAAAGCACCCTCGTTTAAAAACCACTAACACACCGATAAAGGGCCAATCGAATAGCGGGCCCTTAAAGCCTTTTTATTGCGTCTAAAACCAACATAAAGTAGAACGTTAACTTTTACGAGCATTGATTTAGTGGACACGGTTTCTTTGGTTTTGGTTTGTTCGATTTTTTTTCTAAAGATATTGATAAGATGTACGTACAGAGTTAATTGTTAATCCGATTTATTCTAGTTAAAGGGTAGTAGAAAAGGTCACTTTGGCCAATTAATTTGAACATAACATACTTTATGCCAAAGTGAAACATTATTGCCATAATTAAAAGTTTTTTTTTTGTAAATATGGACATGTTCAATATAAAAAAAAATTATTGTTCAAGATAAAATTTTTCATTTATAAAAAAAACACATTTTTTCTATGCAATGAAGTATATTTCCAGATGAGTTTCAAGATCACAAAAAAAATGTGATAATTGAAACCAGGTAGAACAAATCCGAGATTGGGATTTATTGAATCAAATTTGTTATCTGCTTCTAATGATGAAAAAATAAAACAAGATATGTCGTGATAGTCGAGTGGCAGCGAGCCCGCTTCTTGTTTAGAAGGTCGTGGTTCGATTCCTTGGTATACACCAATGAGTTTTTTCTAACTTATGTACATAACTGACTCTGTGCCTTGGAGAGCAGGTTAAACCGTCGATCAATACGTCGAAAGAAATCAATAACAGAATCTAATCTACTTGTTGAGTCATCATCAGCCCGTGTCTCTCCACTGCAGGATATAGACCTCTCCCAAGCCTCGCAACCACACACGGTCCTCCGCCTTCCGCATCCACCACTTGGGGATGGTGAGCATGAGGTGAGGTCCAGCTGGCTGAAACAAATACAGTTTATTCATATTTTATTTGCGGATAGGTATATCAGTACATTAACTAAAAAATCCAAATAAAAAACTTGAACGAAATCATTTATTTGAAATTAATTTTTAAAGTTGCACTTATTATCAAAAAATGCTTAGTTTCAAATTAGTCTTATCTAGGTATATTCGAAATTGTTTAGGTACTTTATTGTAAGAAATACAGGGTTAAAAATATATGACGACCTTTTTTCTCTACGATCCAGAAACGGAAATAAGTAGATGGAATTACTAATAACACCATGTCGAACATTATCGATACACTTATCGTCGATATACTTATTGCGTACACAAACTATTTCAAATGACATTTGAAAACAAATACGTTACAATACGCGCCAAGAATGTAAAAGGCAGCCGGCTGTACACTTCTTTTTTATTCGCATAGCGCTGCCTCTGGCAATTTTGAATTTTGAATATTGCACTCGCTTCCGATTCGCGTGTATGTACAGCCGGTGACCTTTTACATTCGTGGCGCGTATTGTAATTATTGAAAGATTGCAAAACTGAAGAGTGACGCAGTCCACTTTTTATTCCCATAGTCCGACCAAAGAAACTTGATACATCATTTGGTACTCTATACTGGTAATTTGAGATGAAGGTCTGAGGGTAACGACCTAACCCAGTGTACATAGAGGAAAAGACTGATGTCATGATATGATAGTCGTTTCTTTTTTTTTGCAGATTGTACCATTTTTAATATTTCAATTCTTTTTTCAGTTTTCATAGTGTGTGAGGAATTGGAAAGATCTTATAAAGTTAGGGGCAGTTTCTTAATAACGTTTTATTTCTGATTGCAATCTATACTAATATTATAAAGCTGAAGAGTTTGTTTGTTTGTTTGAACGCGCAAATCTCAGGAACTACTGTTTCGAATTAAAAAATTCTTTTAGCGTTGGATAGTTTATTTATTGAGGAAGGCTATAGGCTATATGTATAAAATAATACTATCTGTCTGTCTGTCTATTCGAACAAATCTCCAAAACGGCTATACTGATTTTGATGAAACTTCACAGATGTGGAAAGGAAGTGGTCAAAAATGACATACACTACTTTTTGTATGTATGTACGTCCATCTGTCTATTCGAGCTAATCTCTAAAACGGCTAAAGCGATTTTAATGAAATTTCACGGGTATGAAAAGGAGGTGTTTAAAAGTGACACACGTTACTTTTTGTCCGTCTGTTTGTCTGTACGTCTATGTGTCTATTCGAACTAATCTCCAAACGGCTGAAGAGATTTTAATGAGACTTTACAGACGTGAAAGAAGGTTGTCAAGAGTGACATCAGTTACTTTTTGTGGCTGTCTGTCGTTTGTCCTCACTTATCTATCGGCGTAGATAAAGCCGAAACTACTAAGTCTAGGAAGCCAAAATTTGAAACAGTGGTTTATTTTATAACGTGAGTATTAATTTTTAAGAAAGGAATATTTGGAAATTTCAAATTTAAGGAGGGAGGGATGGAGGGGCTTTGTATGAGAGTCTTTGTTTTTTAAAGTTAGAAACATAAAAATTTTAACATAAATAAATAATGACGTGTTTCAGGGTTTTTGGATTTTCACATTTTAAGGGCGGGAAACGGGAGGTGAAAAGTATGGGAGTATCGGTTTTTTTAAAGGAGTGGGGAGAGTGAAGATTGAAAGTTTGAATAGGTGTACCCAATATTAGTTTCAGCAAAAAGTACGTATAAACTATTTCGAATGTTAATACTACCTAAAACAGGAATGTGTAGTCTACGCAAGCAAAGCTGCGGGCGGTCGCTAGTAATCTATATAGCTGTCTTTATAAGGCATCATCTCAAATTAGCAATAAGTAACAATATTGTTTCTAATAACTAAAAAAATTGAAAAAAAAAATATATGAAAAGAATATGCATCTATAGTAGCAAATAATTATAATAAAGTTGAAATTTTATTTTGATGCATTCAAATGACACACACATATTAGATTCCGTGTAACTATTCGGAAATAAAGTATTTATTGGATTATCATTATGACTGACCAAAAGGCCGAGTGGTCATACTAACTGCAGAGCCAGAGATCGCGGGTTCGATTCCCGTCTGGGACAAATATTTATATGCATGTACACGTTTATTTTGTTCCGTTTCTGGATGTAAAATATTTAGATAAGTATCTATAAATTATAAAGAATATTTAAATATGTATATTAGTTGTCTACTAACTCATGGTACAAGCATAATACTTGCTTATTTTAGGACTAGATGGCGCTGCGTGGAATGTCCCATGTGTTATTATTATATTACATAAATCAAATACTGAAATGCAACGTTCAGGTTCAAATTCGAAGGTATGTATGCCAGGCGGGCGTATGATATTTCTTAATCTGCTCTGATTTATATGGCTAAAAAACTTTCAAAGAAGACAAAAACTAATATTGCAGATTTTAATTTCAAGTTTTTTCGAACTTTGTATATTATTTTGGAATTTTACTCGATTAAAAATTTAATGCACCGAAATAGAAACTATCGATATAGAAATAACAGACAAATCCTGTACAAGACTACGAGTGAAGATTATTAATCTGCATACATGGCCCATGTAACAGATAAGCTTGGCAAGTTGTCAGTTAGAGTGTTATTTCGTACAGAGACGGTCGACTTGTTGCTAATGGCCGTACCGTGGCGCACAAAGCGACGCCTGTGGCCCGAAAATTAACAAACACGCTACATTACTGTGATTCATTTCGGTAATTAAACCCTGAAACGACTTAATGTTTGAGACGAGTACACACAAAAGCCCTAGCACGACTTTCGATTTAGTTGTATTTTATATAAAGAGCTTTTTGACTTATTGTATCGACTAGCATCCTATATCATCATCATCAGCCCATGTTACCCCACTGCAGGGGCTTATGCCTCCCCCAAGGTAATGAGGGGGTTTGGAGCTTAAATCCACCACGCTCTCCACTGCGGGTCGGGGATTGTAACGACCGCCATCTATTGACAACATCCGGGACGTAAATGTTAGTTCACAGTATCGATGTGACGTTCCGCAATTTCGGGGTGTTGAAACCGTGTGCGGGGATTTCTCGGGGTGAAGAACAGCGCGCGGGGACTTTGCGCACTGAAACTCGGACTAAAACTCGCCATTTTACACCAGCTAGCTACAGTATGAGTGGTAAGACGGTAAACGCAGAAGCCCTCTTCGGCGTTTACCGTACCGTACCGTACCGTACCGTACCGTACCGTACCGTAATAAAGATATAAACATTACAAAATTTAGTATATTAGGACGTTTCTTGACCGTAGCTCATCGCTCACTGATCGGCCGTCCGGCGACACGGCGCGAGCTTCGCGGCACAGTGTGCTGTGCGGGAGGCACATGGCGACAAGCGCACGGAGAGAAACGCGAAGTGTTACTATGCTGCATCTCGGCAGTACGCGCTACAATATGTATATATTATAAAAAAGAATATTTAAGTATGTGTACCAGTTGTCTAGTACCCCACAATACAAGCATAATTGCTTCTTTGGGACTAGATGACGATGTGTGAGATGTCCCAGATACAGTTATTATTAGGTTATTATTGTAATAGTTTTAAGCATTCTACGAGGAAATTAAAAAAAAATTATAGTTATATACTATTACAAAATACCGGAGGGAATTCTTGGCGGGTCTTTTTCTTGCATTAGCGAACCAGCGACAAATGTATCTTGACTTTCAATAAGTGTTAAATAAAAATATCTTACATTGAACAAAGATTTTTGAGTTTTAATTTGATAAAACGCGCATGTATAAAAATAGTTCCAATTAAATTATATGGCGGATCGGAATACAACTCTTCATGCGTGCTTGCGCAGGTTCAGTTATACGCCCCTCGCTCCACTGTGTCCCACTACACCTTAAACTGGTTACTGCGACGCGACTTGTGCCTATGTTCACATCCGCCATCAAGCTTGATTGGAACTATACACTCGCTCAGCCGATGTAAACTGGCGGCGGCGATGCGTATGTAAACTGGTCAATCGGTGAACGCAAGCGTGTCAAGTCGCAATCACCAAATACGACATTTTTCCCTTCCGCTTCATACCGCCAAACAGTCCCAAAAACAAACATCTGCGCAGATAACCTTTATATTTCAAGTTTTACGTCACGAACTGTATTTCAGTGAAATTTATGATTTTTTGTTCCTGTATCTCTTGAATTCTATCTGACAACGATAAACGTTATCGTATCCGATATTTTTCTCGAATGCGAATACCGTCCGTCGTGTGTCACAGGCGTTAGCTTAAAATGGATAAGTTTTTAATTACGGTGTAATTGAGCGCGCCTGAAGTTATGCTCTGGACTAATTTAATCCAAATGATCCTACGAAGTCCTGTTTCAAGAAAAATGAACTTCACGAAATTAAATCATAATTATTTATATACTCATGTTAATGGTTAATATACATGTTTTATTTTTAATATTGTCGTAGATTTCTTTTTACATAATGTAAAAATATTGTCTGTTAGTTACTTTTTCGGTTTATTTTAATGGATTTAAATCGTTTAACGTACTGAGCTTCCAAAAAAATACAATATAAAAAACGATGCAAATTGATGTCAGAGAACTGTGAATTACTTATCTGTGAAGCAAATTAAAAAAAATTTGAAATTTTTATTAATTGCTTTTCCATATAACTACTTGGTAACACATCTAGGAATGTACTTATAGTAACTATTATTCTAAATTACATAATAATAAAAAAAAACTTTTTATCGTATGCTACATTAAATGAACGTAGAGAAAATGCTTTAATGCGTCACATTCAAAAAAGAATGACGACCGCTTAGCTTAGTGGGTAGCGACCCTGCCTACGAAGCTGGAGGTCCCGGGTTCGAATCCCAGGTCGGGTCAGTATTTATATGATGAATATTGATACTGGTACCGGGTCTTGGTTATTATATGTATGTGGTGTATTCGTTTGGTACCCAAAAACACAAGCTAATGCTTAGTTTGTAGCCTAGACGTTGTTGTGATGTATGTTTAAAAATCAACGGATCTCCTGCTTTCGCACGAACTTCTTACGACATTGGAAATAAACCTAACGGAATAAAGTAAACACCAATATTTTGGATAATATTTTTCGAAATAATTTTTTTGCAAAAAAAATAACACAACCGTATCTCAATAAACTTAAAACTTCGAAATATAACATTCTGTACATTTCGATCGAACGAATCGAATTAGTACGAAATGTAACACCGACGCATATCCGATTTCCAACTAAGGGCACCCTTAACCACTACTTCCGGTAGTCCGATTCTAACAATTTTAGTCTCAATCGATCTCCCGTCTAATTACCCCGAGCCGTTTTTTTTTATTTTTTTCTTATTCGGACCTAGTTCTCGAGATATCGGGTTCCCAAAATGAAAATCAGGGAAAAAAATTGCGATTTTTTTCTTTTTTTGGGGATAATTTTTTGTTTTTGAACTTTTTCCAAATTATCTCTTACCATCTTGTAGAGCTCGTCGAGCTGCGTCTTTTGAAATCACGTTTATCCCTATATCTCGGAAACTCTTCGTGAAATCGGCCTGTCTCATAAAATTCCCAAATGACCCCCTATACTCCAACGAAATGAAAGTCATTTCCAATGACAAAAAAAAAAAATTAAAAAGAGTGTCAAGCGTTTGATGCTATTAGTTATGCAGTAACAGTTCGAAGTGTCAATACGATGTGTAGATTCATAAGAGAAGACGACGAGAATTTATTTAGTTGTGAAGAATTGCAAAGGAAAAATAAAGAGAAAAAACTTATGTATCTGGACGTTATATACCCAGAATCTGGTGTATATAATATATTATGTAGTTTGATATATTCTTTAATCATGGAACTATGACTATTTTTGGACTGTGCTCATCTGGAGGTGACATAAAATAATTTTTTAATGATAACACTAAGACGATTCTCTTGAAAGGTAAATTAGATTTGCGTTCGTGCGACAAAACCCTTTCGGACAGCTGGACAGATGACCTGAAGCACCATACCGTGGGTAGTTGGATACGAAAAGCGCAGGATCGTGTGTAGTGACGAGCTTTCGCAGAAGCTTACATCTTGCATTGAAAAGACACGTGCTGATGTTGGTGATGATGATGCGATAAAACAAGATAACTTTCATGATTAAGAGTGTTTGACTTGACCACTCCACGAATACGTTCATAGCTCCATTGTGTTTTGTTTAAACCTATAACGGGATCCGTCGTGTATCTTCTAAGCTGTATTGCTCTCATTAATCAAACTAAATATTACAAAGAAAAAAACCGGCCAAGTGCGAGTCGGACTCGCGCACCGAGGGTTCCGTACGAACCTATAGGTATAAAAGCAAAAGTAAGTTTATATTGTTACAGCTTAAAGGTATTATAGACCTGAGTATTTGATATGAATTTCAATTTAATACCTCTACGCGTTCATGAGGAAAGGGGTAGAAAGTTTAAAATTATTAAAAATATTTTTATTATATGATGTAACTAAAAATTTATGCTTTTCGAAATTTTTCCTTTATCGGTGCTATAAGACGTTGCTTCGTACCAAATTTCAAGATTCTGAGCTTACGGAAAGTACCCTGCAGGTTTTGACACCCTTGCGAGTATAGAAAATTTGCAGCATAAACAGCTGTATCCTTTGATTGCGTTGGCTTAGAAGTTTGATTTTGATTTTTTCACAGCTCCAAGGGATAGTAGACCTGAGTGTTTGATATGAATTTCAGCTTGATACCTCTACGCGTTCCTGAGAAAATGGGTCTCGACACACAGACAAACAGACGAAAACAAACAGCCAATTTGTCTAAATCGTTAAAAATAGTTTAAATAATAAACTATATTTATGTAATAACAGTTATCAACTTTCAAGACCACGAAAAGGTCAAATCGATAAAGTTTTTAAAGAGAACAAACAATACTTCGCTGTAGGTAAATCGTTTTCATATAATGTTATCTAATAGATAAAATGTTTTGGTCACGAAGACTACGTGAATCGTAGACGCTTGCAGAACGTTTTAGTTATTGCAGTTTCTATTGCATCGCAGAATATTTCATATGCAGTAGGTATGTTATAGATTTATATAGGTATCATCTCCCGATCCCGAGACTGTCTCACGAATCGCATAATTGGAGATACAACAGCTGATAAGGTCAATGGCCCACTATTCTTTCAAGTCTTAGTGAAATTATTTGTAATGTACTCATTTTACATTGGCTGTTGGTGGTAGATTACCTGTCTCAAAATAGCATTAGGTAATAAACAACAAGGCTTGCAAGCTTTTGAGTTGTACGTGTTATAATTTTTTTCGGTAACCGTTAATTTGCGTCACCCGCTTACTTGAAACTTTTTGTTTAGTTCGTTAAACTGCATGTACAGTGTAAACGTTTTTCAAGTTCGGACCACGTTCAGCTGAAAATTGTATAGGTATACTTACCTATAACGTAGAAATTATCTATTAATTTTTAGTAGCATATCAAATACTACAGATTTGCAACTGCAACTGCAATACAACGGCAGATTTAGTTGATCCCAGTTAAAATTTTAAATTCCTCTTTGATTATTTCACCCCACCTCATAGAATACACTAATTTGTTTTTACAGAAACAAACCCAATACATGGGTTATTTTATTATACACTGTAATCGATGTACCGTACCTACCTAGACCTACCTACAAGTCCATAGAGAAATAATAAGTTTTTTTATGCCCTCCGGTATCAATATCTCGGTCGCGACCTCTTTATCGCGTAATTAACTTTTATTGCTATTTAAATTAGCTAAAGATAATATTAGGTACGTTAATAATGTACAATTATAAACAACGCGATTGATATTATGATTTTTATTGACGTCAATCAAGAATAGTTTTTTTTTTTTAATGCTGATTAAATTTATAAAAAATATTACTCATGTGTTGTTCAATAGAAGATAATGATAACTAAAGATTAAAATCGAACATTCTTATTTTCATGGGGTTTAAAAACTTATTTATGCACATATTTTTATATAATTGTATTGTATAAACTCGCTACGTTTTAAAGCATCCATAGAGTACTAATCCATCCTACCAGCCAATTATGCCCCACTGCAGGGACTTAGGCCTCCCATCAGGGTGAGGGGATTTTGGAGCTTAATTCACCAGGCTGTTGGTGGGTATTAACGAGTGATGGTTATGTACTTAAGTCAGAATAAAAATTCATTGGTACACGCCCAGATTCGAACCACGGCCGCACGGCCTTGTAAACTCGAAATAGGTTTGCTTCACTTTGGCTATCACGACCACGGAGGAATATCACGACACTCCAAGTACTATAACTTATCAAAAATAAGAAATATCTAGGAATTTCCTTCTACTCCTTGAAATTTGTAGTTGCCTTTGTTTTCCTATTGATTCTACGAGGGTATGATGAGGGTGGCGTACCATGAGTGGTACCCGGTGGATAGCGAAAATGTGTGAATGTTCAGGTTTTATATAAAAAGTATCACAATTTCTAGATAATTCTACAATATGCTGGAACGTCCTTACAATCGAATAAAAACCGATGAAGTTAATTTTGACAGCCGAGGTAATTTGTGGGCAAAAGCTACTTCTTTATATTAATTATCCTCTGAACAGCGATTTATTTAGCAAAACTAGTGACAATACCCTAGTAGAAAATTGAAAGGAATTTGAGTACATACGAGTATGTTTATATTCCAGCCACAAATATTTTTCGTCACACTGTAGAAAAAGGTTGAAAATAAACAAAAAAACACAAGAATAAAATTAAAAGAAATATATTTTTACTACAACAGTAGAAATAACAGTACTCAGACATTGAATTTTCATTATATACAAGTACCAATATTTACAAATTACGAATTCATATATCAATGCATATTCAAAGTGCCAGGATTACTTAAATAAAACACATACAAAATAAAATCGACACTGGTTTGGTAAATTGAAAAAAAAAAAATACTAAAAATCTAACACTGATTTTGTTTCTTTAAAACATCTTTTAAAAGTATCTTAAACGTACTTTTACTTAATCGATATTTACAAATAATTTAGCTTTTTAATCGAACAGTTTTACCTTCGAACCTTATCGTAAGGTCAGCACAAAAGGAAAGTATTATAAAATGTTTGGCGATTTTTAGTCAATTATTCACTGTCACTTTTCACTGTTGGCTGTTGCCACCACTACTTGGGGATGGCGATCCCGCTGAAACCACAGGTGGCGGTTGAACCATGGATGCTAGGTGTGGGGGTGGTAACCCCATGGGTGGTAACGGACGCCCCCCTCCTAGTAATGGGTGCGTGTGGAAGTACTGCTGCAGTGGATGCGGGTACAAATGATGTGGATGTCGCGTGAACTGCGCCATCTTCAGCTTTTCGATTTCAGCTTCTTGCAGACGTTTGGCTTTCGCCCGCCTGTTCTGGAACCATATTTTCACCTGTGGAAAAAATTCTAGAATAAGTCAATGAAAATAAGAACATTGGTTTAATTGCTTAGTGGGAAAATTAAATTTAAGACTGTTAGGAAGGTACAAAAATCAATATCGCTAATGACGACCTATTTAGGATGAACACACTGAGAAAAGTACTATGGTGAATTTATATTATGATGGTTTCACTATCAGTAGAGCAATAGATGATCGAGATCGTCATTAATACGAGGAAACCGAGGAAAAAAACTATGCATCATCATAATTTCATTACATTACAGGAACCACAATTTCCGCTGACAGATATTTTTCTCCTCTTCATATTCCTCTTTTTTATTATGGGGGTCATCCAATGCTCGAATGTTTATGAACACTTTTTTTCAGGGCAAGATTAGTACGTATTGGTATTCTAGAGTCGTGATAGCCCAAAACGCAACTAACCTGTCTCAAATTTATAAGGCCATAGGGGGTTCGAATCTGGGCGTGTACCAATGAGTTTTTCTGATTTAAGTACATAACTATCACTGACCCGGTGCCTCGGAGAGCACGTTATGCAGTCGGTCCCGGACGCTGTCAATAAATGGCTTTCGTTACAATCCCCAACCCGCAGTGGCGCAGCGTGGCGGATTTAAGCTCCAATCCCCCCTCCTCACCCTGGGGGAGGCCTAACCATCTGCAGTGGGGTAAAAATGGGCTGATGAAGTGAAGTGAAATTATTCTAGCAACTGGAAAAAGATTCCTATATTCTTGCAACTTAATATTGTAGTGTAAAACCAGGCCAGCGGATCCAGATCTGTCTGTTACATGTGGTCATGGAGGTGTCGCCAGAACACGCGAAGTACAATGAACCAAGAGCACTCGAAACTCTTTTGACTTTAAGGTACCACGCGTGGCGCAGAAACGATAGACCATCATTTTATACGTAGATATGTTCATGTTGCAGGTTTTATAAGCAACCAAACCAGCTCTAATAAGACTCGATGCACAAAACTTTTGATAGCCAACCTATTATTGTCATACTGAATTCCGAATTTGATACGACATTGGTGTTGGTTGTCGCTGTGATCAGTTGGAACTACGCATACGTAGTCCAAGCATCAGAAGTTGTTGCTAGCGTTCGTTGGGCTTCAAGTCGTATTTAGGATAGCAGTGTGTGACCGAGAGCTCATTACCTGTGTCTCCGTGAGTCTGAGCGAGGAGGAGAACTCGGCGCGCTCGGCGATGCTCAGGTACTGCTTGTCGCGGAACTTCTTCTCTAGAGCCAAGAGCTGCTGCGTCGTGAACGGCGTGCGCGGCTTGCGGTTCGGTTTGTGTTTACGCAGGTTGCATTTCAACTTGGGTGGTTCACCATTTTCTGTGAAGAAAGATATATCACTTATCAGTGACGCCAATAAACCAACACGACACTTATGATCTGCTGAATTGCAACCGAACAAAAATTGCTTAGCAATAAACAAAATGAAGTTGGGGCAGTTCTTGGCTTCACCTATTGTAAACATGATGCAGAACTATGACGAATTATAGAGAATCTATAGGAAAGTTTCTGTAGGTACCTATTTGCAATTACAGAGTGAACCAAGCCTGATATAGATCAATACGAGGGTCACATTTTAAATAATACGTTTTATTAGGCGTATCGAGTCGCGTCGCGGCGATGGTTGGTAAGATAGTGTGGGCGTCTGGTCGTATCTCGTTAATTCGGTGGCTGCCTTGTTAGCGGCACTCAATAAAAACAAAACATAATTTTTTTGGCGGCACCTGGTTTTAAGTTTAATGGCTTATTCGGTACACATATCCAACCTTTATAATGGCTTGGTTATGATTCGTAGAAAATGCGTAGTGAACGTTTTTGTAAATTTTTATACAACCTTTTGGCATTAATAAAAACCACAACAATGATGTCTCTACACGGAAAATATTGTTGAAGGAGTGAAGATATTTTTTCAGCTACCGTGAAAAGCGCTTATGGCAAAATTCCACGCAAAAGAAAATGATTTGTGGGGACGTTTTTCCTCAAAGTAATAAATTCTTTTTTTCTAACTTATTTCAAGATTATAATAATAATATCTGGCACATCCCACACAGCGCCATCTAGTCCCAAAGTAAGCAAGTATTATGCTTGTATTATGGGGTATTAGACATGTTATTATATGTTACATAATTAAGAAATAACGATATTTGATTGATTGATAGATGACTAGAGAGATAACGTACCTACTGCATAGAAACAACCCGCGATTATTATCCTGATTTTCAATGATTACAGATCCATTTTGCCATATAAGCCATTAAATCTACAGTGTCATGTATTAAAATGTAAAGACATTTTAATACTTTCAAAAATTTGTAGTCCGGGAGCCTGTCAAAAATAGTCGTGATTTTTTGAGGCTGTATTTCCGAGAAGTGATGTTTTGTACTTAAAGTGATTTGTCATAGACCGAAGTCACGTCAGTGAGTTGTAACTGACCACGGTCTATCAATAGACACAGTAAGCTTAGGTGGTTCAAGGAAAGCTGGTTTATGCAATTCACTAAGACACAATAATATGAATTTACTTGTGATGCATTAGTAAATGCATATTGGTTAGTTAATCATTAAATACTAACGATTCGCTTGTACTATCTATTACTATAATTGTCTGGGTGTCTGGGTGTAAAAGTATCTATATATGTATACAGTATAAAAAAAAGAATATTTATGTATATATATCAGTAATCTAGTACCCCATAATACAAGCATAATACTTGCTTACTTTGGGACTAGATGGCGCTGTGTGGAATGTCCCAGATATTATTATTATAATTTACAAAAGACCGTTAATTCAAGATTTTTTGTCACGACATCGCAGACTGTTTTAGAAAATAAACAGACAATATGAAACGCCTGTCATAAAAACACACAAATTATTGTTCTCATATCTCATAAAACGTCAAAACAAACGGAACATTTTAATTCTATAAATGATTAAAATGCGCCCCTACGCCAACATATTAATCCCATGTCAAAGTTCGAGTCGCGTTTAATAGCTAATGGTATAAAAAAACCAACGGAAAAAATAAATTATGCGACAGAGCGGAGAAAAAAAAAACCAAGAGTTGTATTTAGGACGTCAAAGCGCCGCGACGAGAGAAACGACGACGGAAATAAAACGGTGTGTTGTAGCAGTTAAATTACCTTCTTAAAAATACTTAAATGGACTGTCTACTACAGTTTTCTTGTTAATTGTTTAAAGTGATATCGAATGCAGATGTTTGACGCGCGTGAATTATCGCTCAAGTCTAAACGCTGAGATGAAAACGAAAGAGGCGATGAATTCGTGTGTATACATCTGCTGTAGGTACGTGAATGGGTTACATTTTTGAATGCTATTAACGTCTATTAATACTGCATTCGTTAAAGGAGAAGGATTTGGTGTGCTTTACACTAACAGAAAGGAGAATGTCGATTTTGGACTCAGTTCTGCATTATATGTCGCCAAAATTAAATTGTACCTTTTACAACTTTATGATTATTAACAGACGAATATGTTATAAGAGCAATAAATTTACTTTCGCTAAAGGCCACTTGGTTTAATTTAACCTAGGTACAATTTTTTCGCCATTCATCGTATTTAGACTGTTTTCACAATTTTCATGTTTCTCGCTTCAAATCGAGTACCTAAATAGTTAAAAAAATTACAAAAACAATGGCAACGGCAGACTATTGACAAATTATGAGTTCAAAAACCCGTAAAATGCGTATTTTTTGATATACAGTGAAAGGAAAAACCTTTTTTCCTTCTTAACTTTGTGTTGACTTTTTTCGAAAACTACACATATGCGCCATGTGGTCCCGAAACAAAATGTGTTGTATTTGATGAGCGCTACATGTGCTGATTCACAAGCGGAGGAATTTTCGAACAACCTGTATATATATCGTAGGATGATTTGATAATTCGAATTTTCGCGAAAACCCTAAGGATTTTGCAAAAACACAGATATATAGACAACGGTGAAAACATTTCTCAATCTTACTGGAAAAAATTAGGGTTTTTACAAAAACACTAGTCACTATAGTAGGTAATACTGCGAAACGGAACGTTAGCTATTATGAAATAAGAACGGTGATTGGCCGGTCGGAGCGCTCAAATCGAGACCTCTTCTGATTGGTTGACGTTTTAAATGTCAATCATTCACGCACGTTGTTTTGTTTATGTTTTTGGGAGCAACTCAGCAGTTTTTTGTTTTAAATGTAGTTAAAAGTGTGCAAAAGTTTCTATAAATCGATATTGTTATTTATAACCCTTCATAACTCTATGATCTAATACTTCAAAGCTCACAAGGTAAAACTAGGAACCAATCAGAATAAGATTTGGTCTGTAAGCAAATATCTAGCCAATCAGAGTTAAGGATATTTAATGTTACTAGAGCTACTCGCGTTTTTGCAAAAACCCTATCTTTTTTCAGTAAGATTTGCAAATGTTTTCGCCACTAATTATCCGTGTTTTCGCAATATACGTTGGGTTTTCGCTAAAATTCGAATTATCAAATCATCCTGCGACATATATATGAATTATTAACATATTCCCCATCAATTCAAGGATAATATTTGCTGACCGTACCAACTAACCCCGACCGGCACGCCGCTAAAAAGACAGTTGATATATTAATGATCATGTTTGCTTTTTGTAAATGCAGGCTCATTTATCGCGCGGCCGAGCAATGTCATTCATTCCAATATTTTAAACGTTCAACGTATACTTGACATTTTTGTTGTCTCAACACGAAAATGTACGCATTCTTAAATGAACAAAATACCTTTTCAATATTATTTATTAAGAATGCATTTTGTGAAACAGCTTTTTATGTTTCTGTCTAGTTAATCTCAATTAAATATTCCGATTTTGTATCTGCATTATTGATATAACTGATGACTTTATAGTTACAGTTACATATTTAAGTGATTAAGATATTTAAATGAAGACGTTCTGTTACTTACTTGATCATATTTAAGATATGCAGCTTGTGAATCGACTCAAAATTCTATCTGCAGACATTTATTTATTATCATGTGGATGAGGCAGGTATTGATACGAGTATACTTATTGGTTGACCGGTTGCCTGAGTGGTTGGAGACCCTAACTGCGGAGCCGAGGGTCGCGGGTTCGATTCCCGCCCGGGACAAATATTTGTGTACATGAACATGTCGATTTGTTCCGTGTCTGGATGTAAAAGTATCTATATATGTATGTACTAGCGACCGCCCGCAGCTTCGCTTGCGTAGACTACAAATTCCTGTTATAGGTACTATTAACGTTCGAGATGGTTTATACGTACTTTTTGCTGGAACCAATTTTGGTCACACCCATTCAAACTTTCAATCTTCATTCCCCTTCCACCTTTTAAAAAACCGATAAAATTTTTCATCTCCCGTTTCCCACTCTTAAAATGTGGAAATCTAAAAACCCTGAAACACGTCATTATTTAAGTCTCTCCATTCCCATCCATAAGTTTGAAATTTCTAAAAAAGCCTTTCTTAACTTAATGCTCACGTTATAAAATAAACTTATGTTCCAAATTTAAGCTTCCTAGACTTAGTACTTTCGGCTGTACGTTGCTAGATCAGTGAGGACAAACGACAGACAGATAGACAGACAGACAAACACAAAAAGTAGCTTATGACACTCTTGACAACCTTCTTTCACGTCTGCAAAGTTTCATTAAAATCTGTTCAGCCGTATTAGAAATTAGCTCGAATAGATAAAATTGAATTGAATAGACGTACAGACAAACAGACGGACAAAAAGAAGCTAATGTCAACTATCTTGACAACCTTCTTTCCCGTCTGCAAAGTTTCCTTAAAATCTGTTTAGCCGTTTTGCAGATTAGCTCAAATAGACAGATACACGTACAGACAGACGGACAAAAAGCAACATTTGTTAGTTTTAACGACCTTCTTTTCATATTCATTGATGTTTCATTTAAATCGGTTTAGACATATGGACGTACAGACAGACATACAAAAAGTTCTGTATATCACTTAAGGAAAGGGTGTAGTCAAAAGATTACATCCTGTTATATGTGTAAAGTTTCATCAAAATCGGTTAAGCCGTTTTGGCCGAAGCCGATTTCCTCGAATAGACAGACAGTTCGTTTTCATGTATATAGCCTATAACTCTCCGCTAGAATCAGGCTATCAAAGGCAAAAATAATTTTTCAAATCCGACTGGTAGTTTCAGAGATTAACACATCCAAACAAACAAACAAACAAACAAACGAACGAACGAAAGAACCAACCAACCAACCAACAAACAAACAAACAATCAATCAATCAATCAAGCAAGCAAGCAATCAATCAATCAATCAATTAATCACGCAATCAATCAATCAATCAATCTATCTATCTATCAAACAAACAAACTCTTCAGCTTTATAATAAGTATTTCTATTATATAGATTAATAGATTATAAGATAATAAGAAAATAAGATATTACTAAAAACCGTATCAAAGTCTATTGGTTTGGAAGTAAAAATATAACGAACAGAGGCAGACAGCGAATTTATTTTCTCCCGCTATAGTTTCATTAATTTTAACGTAAATGTCAAAAAATCAAAAAACATAAATTTCAATAAAAACTGTTAAGATATTAATTTAAATTGTATGGTGTAAAAGGCAATTATAATATGCATGAAATGCTTAAAGACAACTAACGTATTTAATTTGATAAGGATTAATATCACGTTTAAAAAACATCTTCACAAATCGTACATTATGTTAGAACAAATTTGATTGTCATAAAAAAGGTTATAGTAAGTTAACCTTAAAAGATACACATATGCTGTCGCAGACTTTTAGTTAGAACATTTAAAGGGGAACAATTCCGTGATACATGATTTTTGCTTAACATTAACCGTTTACGCAGCGCGCGCGACGGAAGCTCTCAAAAGGAATAATTTTTCCCGTTTTTGCAACATTTGTCATTGATGCTCCACTCCTATTGGTCGTAGCGTGATGTAGTATAGCCTATAGCCTTCCTCGATAAATGGACTATCCAACAAAAAAATAACTTTTCAATTCGAACCAGTAGTTCCTGAGATTTGCGCGTTCAAACAAACAAACAAACAAACAAACAAACAAACAAACAAACAAACAAACAAACTCTTCAGCTTTATAATATTAGTATAGATTATATAAAAAAAGAATATTTAAGTATATCAGTTGTCTAGTACCCCATAATACAAGCATAATACTTGCTTACTTTGGGACTAGATGGCGCTATGTGGGATGTCCCGGATGATATTATTATTATCATATGTTAATTTTTGGATTTATGTGATAAATCGTCACGTAATTCCATATTCTAGTGGTCTCTGTCATAACTCATTGTCTTTGTTTGAATTAAAGCTCATCCCATACCACCCATGCCTAGGTAAGGTGACGACGTGTGATATATATATATATATATAGGTAGGTATAATAGGTTAGGTATATGCCAATTTGGTATAGAGAGATCCCCGACTAAATTTCTATATTTATTCCATAAACAACCATTAAGGCTGTTTTTTATTATTATTAAAAATATTAAAATGATTTTGATATTATTTCTGCCTATGCAATTTTCAGGCAACTAAAATTTTTGTGATCGGTGATTATAAGGTGTAGTACCTACCTACCTTCTCGGGAATCCTATGTTGATGCGTAACTGACACGCGATTGGTTTTCTTTTTTACCAATGAAAATGTTTTTTTATACCACAACCATATATTTACGAGGGGTACCTCAAGGCTCAATTCTCTTTCAAATACTGTTAATTGATTAGTTTTGATAATGCCTACTTTAGCTGTTAAGTTATGAAAACATTAATAAATGCACAAAAATAAACATTAAAAGTTGTTTGTTTTTGTGCAATATTAAACAACATAAGTGCTAATTTAGTGAATTGAAATTACTACACTCTATCGAGTTTAGAATTTGTAACAGGAACAGATATTTTTAATATCTTAAACATTATGGAGTTGTCCTTACTATCGAAATTGACAATTTCTGTTTACAAAGAAAATTTCAAAAGATGAGTTAAAAATAAAACAACGGCTAAAACATAGAAATACATATCGTCCAACAATAAATAACAAACTAAATACTGCATTATAATTTTAGTTCTATTTCACAAGTTTTGATAATCATATATTATATATTCCACTACAAAGATGACTTCAAAAATGATATTCAAATTTCGGTAAAATTTATGCACGCAAATAAACGCAAACATTCTATAGAAAACTAAAAAAAAACCATTCATTTTGTTAATTTATTTACAACAAAAAAGGTAACAACAATGCGCAGTACATTACCATAAATCCATTCTACGAAGTTCTTCCGGTACCATTTAAAACTCTTCTTTATTTAACAGAACATATTTATTCTGTGATCAAACGAAAACGCAACTACGGGCCATCCGTCACGAGGCGAAATCGTTCGCACTTAGCGATGTTAAGACGCCATAAGTTTTAAACTGTTTTGGTCTATTTTAAAGGGTTTAGAATCTGTGGATTATTACTGTTTTTAGTTGAAGTCGTAAATTAATAAAAAATAATTGTTTTAAATTGAAAATTGAGAATATTTTAAATCGTTTTAACTCGTTTGAATGTGAGGAAATTATATGCTATGTTCATTTAAATTTTAAGCTAATAGTTTTTTAATTAACATTAAAACAAATTTACATCATAATCATCTATTACCGCTTAACCTTGGGTAGCGATACTGCCTACGAAGCTGGAGGTCCCGGGTTCGAATCCTAGGTCGGGTCTGTATTTATATGATGAATATCGATACTGGTGCCGGGTCTTGGTTGTTATATGTATGTGGTGTCTTCGCTTGGTACCCCAACCACAAGCTAATGCTTAGTTTGGGGCCTAGACGTTGTTGTCATGTGTACGTTATTATTATTATTATTGTATATAATATTATAAAATATTTTCAATTTAAATGTGGGTGTAGGCCACGTGTAGGCCATAGAGTAAATTAATTTGAGAGTAGCATTTGGTTTTAATAGAGTCATAAATGTCAGTTCACAGTATCGAAATGATATTACGCAATTTTGGGGGCTGAAATAGGCGCGCGGGGGTTTCTCGGGGGTGAAGAGCGGCTGATGAGCGGCGCGCGGGGATCTTGCGCACTGAAACTCGGACTGAAACTCCTCATCATACACCAGCTGGCTATAGAATGAGTGGTTAGACGGTAAACGTAGAAGAGGGCTTCTAGTTAATTAGTTTTATACTGTAGCTTATATTTGAACAGCGTTTTCTCTATTTCTCTGCCATTTGTTTTTGTATAGGTAATTATATGTTATTTGTTTTTATGTATTTATATAAATAGTCCTTTAACCGATACATCAATATTTAATATATTAATTACATCAAAAATACTTTAAAATACCTAAATATTATATACTTTGTATTTATTTAAATTCATTTGTCAAAAGTTTACAGTGTGTTAATATCGTTTCAGAGTTGAAAAGCAATGTTTATACGTGTAAGATATATTCAGTTTACAAATAGCACTATTCAATGGGACATTAGTTATTTGGCCGAGAGCCAGGCTCTGTCAGTTTCACTTGGCTTAGACATTTGTATATGTATTTTATAGATTTGCACTCTGAAAAGTGTACAAATCATGTAGGATTGACTAGCCTCATTAATGTGATGCGCAAGAGTGTCGTTCGTTGATAAACGAATAGATTTTGAAGAGCAATATACACCTCATTCGTTGACAGGACATCGTGAAATTAGTGCTTGACGTAGGTCACTATATAAGTTTTGAGATGCTCGAAATTTAAAAATAGAAACATTCTAAATCCTATAATTTTAAATAGCAAATTAATTTAAATATCGAACATGAAAGGCTATTTGTAACAATTTAGAAAGAAAATGGCATATATTCTGTCGTCACTTCCCGCCTTTTCGTCTGCTACGATGGAATTCTAACGATAACATTTGCGTGCGTGAATTGTCATGATTTGAAATTTGGTTTATCTGAAGTAAGCTTTGAACATTTAACATCGCTTTTAAGCAAATCTGTTCCTTCTCGGGCAATGATATTTAGAAGGTTTATCATTAGTTCGGTTAATGATTATACCATCTTACATGAACATCTTGGCGTGAGGAAACTGTGTTGTCGTTGGATACTATACGTGTGCTCTCCGAAACGGATAAAAAAGCCCGTGTGTATTGATGCCGACAAATACGATTACATTTCGAAAATGGGACACCAAGGCGTGTTTCTGAAATCATATATAGCGATGAAATATGGATGTACCAGTATGATTCGGCTAGCAAGAAATGTCCATCGGTATGGGTGTTGCCAACAAAATTGAACCCGTTGCGACACCAGTGCAGAAAACTTGAACAACATAACAATGAAGAAAGTTAACTCAGAATGGTAGGTGCATAGCAGTCGTATTGCCAGAGTGGCTAGAGACCGGGTTTAAAGGAATCACGCTGGACCACGACAACGCATCTTCATACACTTTCCTCAGAACAAAGGAGTTTATTTAAGAATCCGGTATTTAAATTCTCTCTGTGATAATTTGTGATTGTCGTTGTTATAGTTTTAAACAATTGAAAAAAAAAGAGAATAAAAATATATATAGAGTCTCTAAATGAAATAAACAGGCAAAAATTTCTTGCTGGTTATTTTTCTCTCTCCATCCTGGTTCTCTTTCCATTTTGCCTTATCAATTCATCTCATATTCAATAATTATTTTATAGGTTGATTTCATTTCGTTATTTCTTTTTGCTTCCAATTGCCAAGGATAAAAGAAATTTTTTTTCAACTGCCTGCGAATCAACCATTTCTGACCTGACGGAGAAAAACTGGAATAACTGATTCTAGAAGTGATATAAGCGGATGGAAATTCGCATAGAGAATAATGAAGAATACTTTAAGGAAAATAATTACATTCTTTACTTTTCGCGTGTCTCAAAACTTATATAGTGACCCACGTACGACTGACACACACAAATTAGAGCTTAATACTGTAAAAAACATAAAAATTGACACGTTTATGACTTTACTAGATGTTCTTCAGAATAAAATATGTCGGACATCACAAGGAAAGAACTAGCAGTGTTTGTGTGAAACTGTTAAAAAATTGAAACATAAAATTCATATTAATTAAACAAATGAGGCGATGTTGCCAATGTGGCAACACTTTATTTTTAAAACAATGTCTTGATTTTATTAACCGACTTCGAAAAAAGAGGAGGTTTCCATTCAACTACACTTTTTTTGTGCGTTTGTTCTTTGCCGAATGTGAATCGATTTGATTGATGAAATAAGCTATAACTGAGGATTAGCCCATTTAAATTTGAAGAAAATATCTACCTATAAGAGAGAAAATTAGGGGATGATTCTTGGTTGTAAGAATTTCACCCATTTGCCGTTAAGGTGGGACGCTGTATATCTAGTGTGGCTATTCAATAATAGATGGAGCCACCGTACAAATAAATGATTTTTATCTTTTCAGGATCACATTTCCGCGTTTCAGTTGATGAAACATAACATGCTACTATATAAAACATATCTCTTTAACGTTTTTAACTGACATTAGTGATTGTTGCAACAATTTCGAAACGTTTGTACAGAAACCTAAAATTCGTGGAAAATAAGGTTTTTTCAACTGATTTATATAATGGTTCTTTCAATAGTTTCGAAGCGTTTTAATAAAACGTAGCACATAAATATTATGGTGATCTACAGCTGAACTGATGATGGAAATGACAGACAGTCGAGAGGATCTCCTCAACATTGTACAGCGACTACCTCGTGTTTGGGCTCATTTGATTTTTGATATGGACTTTCATCTATTTTGACTACCATCGAGCAGGCCAAGGCCAAGAACACAGCGCAGCGTAACCAGAACGAGAGGAGCTGGAGAGATTGCATACATTTGTGTAGCGCAGTCATTTGTTTCTGCTACTATTTCGCTTTCATTGTTTTTATGGCTGCGGCCAAACCCCCGAACCGCAAGTTATTGTATTTTTTTTGCCTATATTTTTCAAACGTTCATACCTTTCTTCCCTGGTTTCCTTTAAACGGTACTGTCTCATTTGAGTAGCGCGCTTAGAAGGCCTAACCATACTAAATACCATAGAGTTAATTAATTTGATAGCAGCGTTTGGTTTTAATAGAGTCATAAATATCACTTCACAGTAGCGAAGTGACATTTGTGAAGTGACATTACGCGATTTTGCGGGGTTGAAGACCGGCGCGCGGGGATTTAGCGGGGGTGAATACAGGCGCGTGGAGATCTTGCGCACTGAAACTCGGACTTAAACGCGCCATCTTACACGAGCTAGCTAGAGTATGAGTGCTCAGACGGTAAACGCAAAAGAGGGCTTCTAGTCAATTCGTACTTTCATGCTAAATACTAATAAGCTATAGTTACCTACTTACCACTTCACTTCATCAGCCCATTTTTACTCCACTGCAGCGGCTTAGGCCTCCCCTAGGTTGAGGAGGAGGGCTTGGAGCTTAAGTCCACCACGCTACTCCACTGCGGGTTGGGAACTGTAACGACCGCCATCTATTGACAGCGTCCGGGACCGACTGCTTAACGTGCCCTCCGAAGCACGGTGTCAGTGATATTGTGTACTTAAGTCAGAAAAACTAATTGGTACACGCCCGGATTCGAACCGATTTTAATTTGTGTATGTAGACATAATGTCGAATTCAGTTATTTGTAATAGAATTTTAGATGTGAGATATTTTTAGATGGTTCAGTTTAAACAATTTGTTATGGTTATTTTACAAGATTTTTAAATATGTATATTTCTTTTTTATGCTATCCGTACCTACTCAATGCGAGTAATGGTCGGCATGTAACACACAGAAAACTTTTGTTGTTTTAATCGCCAACGGTAATTGATTGGGATTATCTCTATAATTAGAAGCGTGACTCAAATTGCTGCATCTAAATCGACATGCAATTGTTCTAACAATGTTAAGTTCATTATTAGTTGTATACGCGGTTTATAGCATAGTCCTGTATGTATGAATTCGGTTGGTTAATTAATATCGGCTGCATCACGCTATCAAAATTTTCTTTAATTATATATATAGTTTGGAATGCATATTAATTGAATATACTAAAATTTACACCGTGTGGATATGGTAGTTTTGCTGTAGATAGTGAATCCATTCCCATTTTCCCTCGAATTCCTGGATACGGTTGTGTTCATCAGTAATGGACAAAACAGTTTATTTAACTATTATATATAATTCACCAGGATTAAAAACGTATTAAATGTACAGAACGTTAGAAAGAAAAAGAAGTAATTTTAATTTAAAAAAATATATATCAGCAAAGATTTCAATGTATTATGACGACCGCTTAGCCTAGTGGGTAGCGACCCTACCTACGAAGCTGGAGGTGCCGGATTCGAATCCCAGGTCGGGTCAGTATTTATATGATGAATATTGATACTGGTACCGGGTCTTGGTTGTTATATGTGTGTGGTGTCTTCGACAAAATATTTATGTATGTATATATTGTAAAGAATATTTAAGTGTGTATATCAGTTGTCTAGTAACCCATAACACAAGCATAATACTTGCTTACTTTGGGACTAGATGACGCTGTGTAGGAAGTTCCATGTATTATTATTATTATTTGTAAAAATATAAAATAATCATTCTAATATTTATTTATGTCCGCTAATATTAAATTTAATAAATAACGTCTTGGAAACTTCCCTTACTGCTCGGGAAATCTCTAAAGGCTCTAAGTATCCAAACATTCGTTTGCAATGTATTTCCGATAAAAAAGCGGCTCAGTCCTCTTCGCGTACCCAGTTTCTTACTTTTATTTAATATAACGTATTTATCGCTACTCACCACCAGATGGCACTTCACGCATATGCCAATTTAAAATTATGAAAGAAATATGTGTACAACTAAAAACGATTTTCGTATTTTTCCTTTTATTTGTGCTGTGAAAGCTTGCTTTTTGCCAAATATAATTTTAGGTCTAAAAAAGATGCATAAACATGTTATATTAGAACTATGAGAGACTTCAGGTGGGACGCTACCTGTCTAGTATGGCTATTTAATAACAGAAGGGGCCACTATACAAAGAAATGATTTTTATTTTTTCATGATTACATTTCTAAGTTTCAGTTGATAAAACATAACATGCGACTATAAAAAATATTTCTCTTTAATGTTTTTACTTAACATCATTCATTGTTTCAACAGTTTGGAAGCTTTTGTACAAGTTCATATTAACACGTCCTACCTACAGTACAGAAGACCCAACAATACTGACGAGATAAACATTGAACGTCTCAGGTGGGTTTATAACCCATCACTGACCGTTGGGCCGAGTGGTTAGAGACCCTAACCGCGGAGCTAAGGGTCTCGGGTTCGATTCCCGCCCGTGTCAAATATTTTTGTGCATGAACATATCTAATTATTCGGTGTCTGCTTGTAAAAAGTATCTATATTAACTTCATCAGCCCATTTTTTATCCCACTGCAGAGGCTTAGGCTTCCCCCAGGGTGAGGGGGCTTGGAGCTTAAATCCACCACGCTGCTCCACTGCGGGTTGGGGATTGGAACGTCCGCCATCTATTGACAGCATCCGGGACCAAGTGCTTAACGTGCTCTCCGAGGCACGGAGTCAGTGATAGTTATGTACTTAAGTCATAAAAACTCATTGGTACACGCACGGATTCGAACCATGGCCCTATGGCCTTATAAATTTGAGACAGGTTCGTTGCGCTTTGGGCTATCACTAAATATATGTAAAGTATCTATATATGTATGTATTAAAAAAAATAATATTCATGTATGAATACCAGTTGTCTAGTACCCCATAATACAAGCATAATACTTGCTTACTTCGGGACTAGACGGCGCCGTGTTTGTTTTCCCAGGTATTATTATTATCAATACGGACTATTATACATCCAAAAGTGTAGATCGTTGAGATGGATCATAAAAAATACTATAACATTCGCCACATTTAACGCAATCAAATTAAAAACATAACTAAAAATATTCTAACTTAACACAACTAAAATGAATCACGCTAATATCCGAATAGTTAATCATCAGAATTACAATAATTCCTAAAAAAAAAAATTAACGATATAATAAGTCTATTACGTTACTTGATGTTTCTTTCACGCCGTTAATTAATAAAGGCAATTACACAAACAATATTACGACACGAGACGATTCATTACTATGAGTTATTACCATGTTTCGATTTGACCACGTATTTTTATGTCCGACCCACTCGCTCCTCCCGGGACATCACTACACGAATATTTCGATAGAGTTGAAAACGCGTAGAATCGACGCTTAAATATAAATTGAGATACTTAAGTCAACACTGATTCGTTCTGCACTCGACCGACTCTAGAATAACACGTGTTGTGGGCATGTCACGAGAATATGAGAGATTCGATGAAATTTTCTCTTCTACCTTCTGCATTATTCCTTGCTTTATCGATACGTTTCTGTGTAGTAGTGTACTATAAGCAAGTAGCTATAGTACCTACCTGATCCATTCACGGCGTTTCGGGGTAAACATGGGTTTACTTTACTAGCTAGTAAACTCATTCTGTCTGTTTGTCTCGAATTCCTGAATACAGTATTGGTCAGACGGCGTTGAAATTATCCTGGTGTTTTCCTATTACAAAATTCTTTTATTTTAGGGTAAAAAAAAGTCACTGCATTGGGTTAAGCATATAATTTGAGTCATCATCATTATCATCATCATCAGCCCGTGTCTCTCCACTGCAGGATATAGGCCTCTCCCAAGGCTCGCCACCACACACGGTCCTCCGCCTTTCGCATCCAACTACCCCCGGTATGGTGCTTCAGGTCATCTGTCCACCTGGCCGGGGGCCGTCCAACGCTTCGCTTTCCGGTACGTGACCTCCATTCGAGAACTCGTCTACCCCATCGGTTATCAGTTCTACGACAAATGTGACCGGCCCATTGCCACTTCAGCTTGCTGATCGCATTGGCTATGTCGACAACTTTAGTTCTTTGACGGATTTCATTGTTTCTGATTTTATCCATCAATGCAATCAGAAGTTTCATCAAATCAGAAACTTCTGAATATAATAAAAATAACAAAACTATCTTTATAACTTAATTGGATCAACCATATTGTTTCACTGTTATAATAATGTTGTATGACTAAATCACACACAAAAAAAAACCAATAAACTTTGTAACATTAATAATATATTTTGTTAATGAAGCAAAGTTATTTGGTGTAGGTACTCAGACAAGTTAACTTGATTGAAGAGAAGTACTTGCTTGCATTACACATTTGTGCTGATTGATTTAACTAAGTTCATTAACAAAGTTAACTGGTTTATTGTAACCAGTATGTTTGACCGGCTCATATTTAACACAGTAACATGTTTTAAGTAAATATTATGTTGCTTAATTTAACCATTTTTTTTAGTGTACCTACTCACTTAGATGTGCTTAGAAACAATCGTTCTAAATCCTTATATAGATCGCAATGTTTAAATATATAATGAAATTATACGATTTTGTAGTAAAAGTAGTAGTGTTCAAATAAAAGTAAATGAAAATCCAGAACTGTCTGATGTAATGGCAAGGGATGAACGCAGTTGCTCCCGCCAGGCGGTGCTTGTGAGTTTTGCTTTTACATTGATATTGATTAATAGGCGATACTATTTCAAAATTTAGATATTTTGTCTATTTCTTAGCAAAAATAGTTTATAAATCGTAGTAGATATATCTTTTTCATATTATCCTAATATTGATTTGACTTTTCCCTATGGAATGTTTATGAAATGCGTATACACTGTGGAAAGATTCGTGAGTACAAAATGCCACGCCCGCTTCGTGCACTATAGAAAGATAATGTATTTATACCAATCCAAGTAATCCATCATAATATAATGAAGTTGATTTTGCATAACGTAAGATCTTTTAAACTGTCATTGAGACATATAATTGAAAATTATTGTTATATAATCTTTTTTGCAGAAACTTTAACAAACAATATATGTATCACATTTGACAATTTTTTTGCCATTCAGAGACACAACATCAAAAAACTTACTAAGAATCAGCCTGGATGTAGATTCTCTATGACTAATTTCATTTCGGAAACTGCTATCAGAAACAAACGTGGAAACCAGGAAACCAATTAAAGCCGGGGTTTCGCTGAAAGCATCAGAACGTTTGAACCTTTGTACCAGAATAGAACGCAAGGCGTACTTGACAAAGGAAGTCAATAGTATCTGTGGAGTTGTCGACATCGAAAGACAGTGGAAGTAGAATGACGTCCTGAATAACAAATGGACATCGAGAGATTGATGTATTCATTTCGCTGTCACGCGTAGGACAGGAAAATAAAGAACATGCCTTGCGTTTTACTGAACGTCAGACAGAACCCGGTGTTGAAGCGATATTATAAACTACGAGATAACACTCGTCACTGGATTATTATCTAAAATTTCTAAAACAGCGGACGAAATTCTTTCCTATTAAGTCGATAAACAAGTATCAAATAGTATTTACAAACGTTTAATTGTCATTAATAAAAGTCAAGTCATTTCGATTATTAAATCTAAGGTCGTTTATTAATAAATGAACACGTTAATGCGATCATATTGGCTGAATTATACGGGCGCAGCGGGACGCCGAACGACGCCCGCCGGCAGAGAAACCGAGATTTCAACTTACCACGAAAGCCTTCGATTAAACATAAGATTGGATACACAAACTTTAACTACAATTGTATTGACAAAATCATCGATGAACTGTTTAAGTTTTTATTACTTGCGTAGGTTTGCAATTTGAAAACGGCTTGCTATGGCAAAGTGTGAGACCTCGCCCACACGGTTTTCACGATTGACATTAATGTCTACATCAATGTTAAAGTTATTAGATAAGATAAGAACTATCTTATCTAATAACATAAACTGGATTGGTCACCTGATCTGTATTGTAAAAATACATCGTATATTAAATTTTTCTCCTCATTACCCTGCATCTAAAAATAACAGTTTAATGAAAATACCTTGATGTTGAAAATTATTATACTATACTAAAAATATCAAGGAAATAGTGGCTAATGATTCTTGAGTAATAAGCTAACAAATAAATATATGACCTATTGTGTTAAGTCAAATCATCTCGAGCCGCCGTCATATTTTTTCCACAATCGGCGTGAACTGAGGTGCGATCTCGTCTATCTTTTGTCTCTACTATTCACACAAACGCGAAACTCAAGTTTTTTACTAAACACTTTTTTTTATAGTACGAGAAATTAGACGGCACTATTTTTTGTACGCTTTTTTGTGTATTCAATAATATTTGTTCGAAGCTCACCACTAAGAACATTTTTTATATAAACACAAATTTGTACGATGACAGCTCGATACGTTTATTTGGATATTAATTAATTAGTCAAATAACATAAAAATTATTTCTTATAACTTTATTAAGAACTAGCTTTCCGCCCGCGGCTACGCTCGCGTGGACTACATACTTGTACCTGGATAGCTAAAAGAACGCGATGCTCCAGAACATAGTAACACTTTCTAAAACATTCTGAAACTTAACTACCTAAGAAATCTCTATAGGTACCTAAATTCATCAAAATCCATTTAAGCACGTAGAATATCTATCCTAAGAATTCGGCCCCATGATCGGTCACCTGTTTTCGAGACTAACCGAAAGAGAGACCAACAGACACTACGATTTTTATATGTATATAAAAAAATGCTTTTCACTCCTGAGAACGCCCTCTTTATGTTTACAAAATTTCAGTAAAATCGGATCAACCGGTCCGACAATTAGCCCGAACAAACAGACGGACAAACACACAGACAAAGACCAACTTGACAAAGACCAACTTATGTCACTCCTGATAACCTCCTTTTTATGTCTTCGAAGATTCACTGAAATGGTTTAGTCGTTTTGGAGATTAGTCGGAACAAAAAGATACACAGACAACCACACGGGAAAAAAGCTACCTACTTATATATATATTATTATTATATTATATATATTATATTATAAATATTATAGTTTCATTAAAATCTTTAAATGTTCAACTCGAACGTACAGACAGACAGACAGACAAACAAAAAGTAGCGTATGTCACTTCTTACACCCTTCTTTTCACGTCTGCGAAATTTCAATAAAATCGGTTTAACTGTTTTAGAGTTTAGCTCGAACAGACAGAGAGATAGAAAAACAGACAAACGTAAAGTATTGTATGGCACTTCTGACAATCTTTTAATCACATGTTTGAAGTTTCATTGAAATCAGTTCAGTTTTTTCGGAGATCAATTCGAACAAACTGACGGACGGGCGTACAGACAAATAGACAAAAAGTGTTGTATGTCACTCCTGATAATCTTTTTCTCATATCTGTGAAGTTTCATTGAAATCGGTTCAGCTGTTTCGGAGATCAGCTCAACATACA
Source organism: Luffia ferchaultella (assembly GCA_949709985.1). NCBI lineage: Eukaryota > Metazoa > Arthropoda > Insecta > Lepidoptera > Psychidae > Luffia > Luffia ferchaultella. The sequence continues at coordinate 7,802,059 of OX453263.1, forward strand.
GACAGACGGGCAGACAGACAGACAAAAAGTCATGTCACCCCCGATAATACCTTTTGCACGTTTGCAAAGTTCTATTGAAATCGGCAATGTCACTCCTCATAATGCCCTCTGCACGTCTGCCAAGTTTCATTGAAATCTGTTCGGCCGTTTCGGAGATTAGCTCAAACATACAGACAGACGGACAGACAGACAGACAAAAAGCAACTTATGTCACCCCCAATAATACCCTATGCACGTCTGCCAAGTTTCTTTGAAATCGGTTCAGCGATTTCGGAGATCAGCTCAAACATACAGACAGACGGACAGACAGACAAAAAGTAGCTTATGTCACCCGTGATAATGCCGGCTGCACGTCTGCAAAGTTTCATTGAAATCGGTTTCGGAGATTAGCCGGAACAAACAGACAGACAGACAGACACTACAATTTTATTAGAGATGTTTATATCAATCGACAATTTAATTTCATATCATAAGGATTTCTTCAACAATGTTTCGTGACAGCATACAATATGTTTATGAGAATATTCCTGTCGTGAATGAGGCGAATAATACAAGAATATTAAAACATTTAATTGAATAAATTTGACAATATTATTAAGGTAACTTAATTTAAGTTGACATTTATTTCAATTAACACAAGTTTCGTGAGGTTTTTATTGACTTGTCAACGAATATTTAATTGGTAAAATATCGAAACGTGTATTTTCTTACTGTAATTATTTAAATCAACGAAAGTAAGAGAGCTTTTTTATTCATAAATATAAAATTTAAAACGTAGAAACAATGTTGAGGAAAACAAACAATTTGTTAAAGTTCTAGAATTCGAATTATTTATCAGTGTGAATTAAAACCAATTAAATTTTTTTTTATCCTCTATTTAAATTTTTTTAGACAAGCAAATTAATGCAATTGCAAATAGATCAAAGTTTTCTTCACTTTGTTTTGAATAGGGAACGACATTTTCGTAAACAATTTCGACTTTAAAAAAAAAATTATTTGAACAATAAATCGAATACAATTTTTTATAATATAGTTGAATATATGTTATATATTCGTTGCAAGCTATTTAATTTATGTATTAAAAATTTAATGAAATACGCAGTTTATGTGAACGAAAACAATTTGTTAAAATTCCTAAGATTCGAATTATGTAACACTGTGAATTAAAACGAATTATGTATATTTTTATCACCATAATTAACTTTTAATAGACAAATTGTAATGCAATTGCAAATTTATGACAGTTTATTGGAACAATAAAACGAATAAATTTTTTTTTATTCGTTCGTAGTATAATTGAATATATATTATATATTCGTTGCAAACTGTTTATTTTGTGTTATTATTTATTTATTTCGATACTGTTTTGTCTTAATTAACTTATTTGTGACTTTAGCTTAACATAAATTTTATACATTAATACAGCTTAATTAATAATACATAAATCTTTGTAATTACGTCTCATAAATCTATTTAATTAATTATTTTTATGCAGTCGTATACACAAAATTAAATACAACCAAACTGTAGAATTAACGATTTATAGTTTGCAGAATATAATTTCGATGACAAATAGCGGGTTTCATTCAATGAAGTTTTTTTTTTTTAATTTCGGTCGAAGGCGAAGACTGCATACATAATTCCACAGTGCATTAGGTAGACGCTCAAATTTATAGCTAAACCGAATAACCTTTTTTGTTTATATAACAATCAAATAATTCATTTGATATTAAAAATCTTTTGTTTATTTATTGACGCCTATTAATCGGAAAATAGATAAAAGTGAAAACAAAGAAGACATATAAATCGAAGTAAATTTAAATTGTAATTTTTTATTTACAATTTAATCTTTTTTTTTTTATTCTTCAAAATTCCTACTGATGCTAACAGGAAAATAAATTTCTCAGTTTTTTTTTTACTAACAATGTAATCACATAAGGCCTTATTCGTTAATCACGACCAATTATACAATTAATGTACAAATTATAAAGTGTAAATAAAAAAATAATTGTTTTGCCCATAACGTAACAGAACCATACAATAAATCATCATATAAACGACAAAATATCACGCCAACAATTCTCAAACTAGTCAGACGCTTATCATAAAATTCAAACGATGCCGTTTATATTCAAATAAGAAATATCATGGGTCGATGGTACAGTTTTAAGATTTTAAATAATTATTCGGTTCGGACTCAAGTTTGTTCATAATGTATAATATGATCAATTAAGTACACCGTGTTCGATTGAAAGTAGTCCAAACTTATAGGGCGTGTAGAGCTTACTAAACTAAACAAAAAGTTTTAAGTGACTAAATGGCGTAAACTAACGGTTACTGAGAAAAACATGTATGAAAAATATCATTTTGTTTATCACTTTTTTAAACTGTTTGGTTAGTTCGATAAGCTCTACACGCACTATAAGTCCACTCGAACACCAGGTATAGACATAGACACAAAATGTTTTATATACTGTTACACTTTGATTATATAAGTATAGTGAGTCGGCGTCAAAAAACGTAGATTAAAAATCACCTAACTTCGGTTATAATTCACGTACACAGAGACGTTATATACTTTGTAAGTATAGCGTAGCCAGAATATGTCTATTGAATCACACACACAAGTATGTAAAAGTTTACATGTCATTTTTGTTGACATCGTATTGCGAGGGTCCATCCAGACATTATACAGGGTGAGATTTTAGCAACCAGCTAAAAATTTTCTAGATGTTAGGTATCACCAATAGACCTCATTGCGTAAATAAAAATATAGGTCAAATATTCATAATCAATAATTGTGTCCTAAATATTTTTTAACAAAATTTGGCTACTTTCTACTTACATAGAGCGAAAGGGCGGGGCATGGGGCATGTGGGTGGGGCGCGTGCACGTACACTGGTGCCCTCGTGAACGGTGACTAGTATATTGGTAGTGTTGGGAAAAGGTTTACGTAGTCTTAACTGAATATTTTCCTATTGAACGATACTAAAAAAGAACAAGACGGCCAACGGATTTTTATCAAAGGTCATTATATTAAAATTTGGCTGGTCATTAAAACCTCAGCCTGTATAATCAAAAAATAAATAAACAAAGCTGTTACATTAGCATAGACAATGAAAAAAGTGCAATGCTCTCTTTTGACGAGAACAATTCTATTAGAAGAGCGCATGTCGTAAGTAGGTACTATAATACTGTATCTATTTAGATGTCACTATAGAGTAAATTAATTTGACAGCAGCGTTCGGTTTTAATAAAGTCATAAATGTCACTTCACAGTATCGAAGTGACGTTACGATATTTTGCGGGGTTGAAGACCAGTGCGCGGGGATTTGTCGGAGGTGAAGACCGGCGCGCGGGGACCTTGTGCACTGAAACTCGGACTAAAACTTACTCGCCATCTTATATGAGCTAGCTAGAGTATGGGTGGTTAGACGGTAAACGCAGAAGAGGGCTTCTAGTCAATTGGTAATTTTATGGATGTCACTAACATGTATACAGCATACAGCAGTCGTGTCGTGATAGCCCAGAGCGCAACGAACCTGTCTCAAATTTATAAGGCCCCATAGGGCCATGGTTCGAATCAGGGCGTGTACCAATGAGTCTCTTTCTCTGACTTAAGTACTTACACAATATCACCGACACCGTGCTTCGGAGGGCACGTTAAGCAGTCGATCCCGGGCGCTGTCAATAGATGGCGGTTGTTACAGTTCCCAACCCACAGTGGAGCAGCGTGGTGGACTTAAGCTCCAAGCCCCCCTCCTCACCCTGGGGGAGGCCTAAGCCACTGCAGTGGGGAAAAAATGGACTGATGATGATGATGATGACTAACATGTATAGTATGTATGTTTTAAATTCATCGCTGTTGACAGTTTGGACTTTTTAATAGCGGCTTCTCGTTTCGAGATAAAATCTCAACATTCCGATTCAAAAACCTTCATTTAGACTTTGTTTATATAAAACACGTTTTGTCCATTATCTTATTTGTGATTGATTTAAACCATAGATGAACCCTATCATCCATTTTATACTATCACTGACAAAATATACGCCACTTGATATCTTGACCTAACACTGCGAAGTAGAATTTAGTATGACACGCGTGTAAAAATCGTAATGGAAAAACAAATAGAGACTTTGAAATCACGTTTCATGGCTAATCAATTTCATAAAAAGTTTAAAAACAAAACAAGATAATGACATATTGTCTTTAACGTCTAACTCTCAAGTTACGCTTGGGTTTACGTCGTTCCGAACTGTGAGACGCTCCATCTTGTTTTTTCTGCTATCGAAAATTTAGATGTAAACGATAACAATAAAGCGGAAAATCTGGTTACCCCTTTTAGCTTGATAGCCGTGAAGAAAAATTAAATTCTAATCGGGAGCCGACTGGTCGCGCCATTGTGCTTTCATTAATTTGACTAAATTAGCTATTAGCCAAGTTCCGTTTTGTTTTTTTTTTTATTCTCCACTAAAACTCAGAGTATCAATTTTTTTTTATTGGTGCTACCAGATTTTATCATTGACTATGGTTAGGATGTTAATCGTATGCAAATGAGGTATACCATCTTCTTTAATATAATACAACAATTATAACTGGCTGGTCACAAACGCCGACATTATAAAATGGAATAGAATCAAGTATGGGTTTATTTTTATTGTTAGTTGTAAAATATTTTAATTTAACGACGTGCACAGAGTTTTATTTTATGGAAAGCAGTGAAACCAAATGTGTGGACGCTGGTAATTATTTTCACAGCGCAAGAATTGAAACCTATAGGTCATAAAGTGACAGAACTATGTAAGGCATAGACTAAATTAATTTGACTGCAGCGTTTGGTTTTAATAGAGTCATAAACGTCACTTCACAGTATCTAAGTGATATTACGCTATTTTGCGGGGTTGAAGACTAACGCGCCGGGATTTCACAGGGGTGCAGACCATGCGCACTGAAACTCGGACCGAAACTCGTCATCTTGCACCAGCTACCTAGAGTATGAATGTTTAGACGGTAAACGCAGAAGAGGGCTTCTAGTCAATTCGTACTTGTATGATGTAAGGCGTCTTTAGCCAAAAACACTAGGTTATTAAACTATAAACTTTTTGTGCCCACATACGAGTATAAAGGGAGGACTAGTGAAGAAATTGCGATTTCTTTATTCAGGTTAGGATTACTTGTGAAATGTTATCTGATATATAATTTATTTCTGATATATAATTAATTAGGATTTCTTGTAAAATGTTAACTGATATATAATTTATTTAGTGTCGTGATAGCCCAGAGCGCAACGAACCTGTCTCAAATTTATAAGGCCCCATAGGGCCATGGTTCGAATCCGGGCGTGTACCAATGAGTTTTTCTGACTTAAGTACACAATATCACTGACACCGTGCTTCGGAGAGCACGTTAAGCAGTCGGTCCCGGACGCTGTCAATAGATGGCGGTCGTTACAGTTCCCAACCCGCAGTGGAGCAGCGTGGTGGACTTAAGCTCCAAGCCACACTCCTCACCCTGGGGGAGGCCTAAGCCCCTGCAGTGGGGTAAAAATGGGCTGATGATGATGATATAATTTATTTCTGGCGGTAACTAAAGAAAATCATTTGATGACAATAAATTAATTGTACGGGCGTTTCATGTGTATTTCATTTACACCTTGATTGAATTAATGATTAAAGAAATTGCATTATTATAGAATCTATACATCGGCCGTCGAGAGTTTGCGTTCCTGACACATGAGATTCATAGCTATAACTTCATGTTTGTTGTGATTTGACATAATAATATAATTTTTAATTAAATTTTGTGTCATTCGTGCATGTAAGCGATAGTAATATTTGAAAACGGGAATCGTCCGACTATACAAATTCACATCGACCATCCGATTTCTATTCCGATTACGACCTGTTAGGACCGCAAACTCTCGACGGCCGATGTATAAATAAACATCGTATGTCAAAAGCAAAATGTTTTATCAAAGATTGTATATCACGATTACTTATATGCTAGAAAATTTAGCTATTAGCGTAAGAGTACACAGGCGACTGACAATCGTGTTTATTGGCAACCACCAGCGGGACATCCCGCTACATCCGCGATCGCCCTTTTCTCATCTGTAATATTGACCTTGACCTTGTAAGCGCACTACACCTACTGACAATTCTTTCGGAAACTGTTGTTTATAGTGAGAATTGACTCAGATAGGTATGTCTTTTCGTCAAAAATGGGTTTTCAAATAATAAAAAAATTAGTTAAAGCATTTCTGCATATACTTAGGTAGGGAAAAACTTAATGATGCCACGTGGTGATATGTATGACAATATAATGGATTTGAACGAATATCTACACCTACCTACTTATATTTACCAAACAAATAAACAATTTTTATGTATTTTTAATATTTTTTTAACTATATTATCAAATAAGAATTAAAACTTGTCATTTTTTAACGATCGAAACACTTTACGTGAAGGAATGCCCGTCGGCAGCTTTTGCTCGATAAATTTAATGGCCGCATCTAATTGGAAGGACCAACCTAACTTTAATAGGTTTTTTTTTTCAGTATATTTTATCGATTCCTTTATTTGTAGTATTGTTGTTGTTTATTGATTTCTATGAAAACCATTGGAAATAACTATTAAATTTCAGTTTTACTTTAAATTTTGTTTTACGTAATTATAGAGAACACACCTACCATTTGTAAGAAAATAAATATTATGTTGATTTAAGCCGTTGTAATTGGCTAAGGGTACCTATCCACAGTTGACTTTCACTGTTAGATTATTAGCGTTGTCTACCTATAGATTTACCTATAGATATTGTCAATGCCAATAAATAAATTCAATCCTATGTATTTATATATATATATATCTTATGTCCTATATATATACCTAATACCTACCCTATGTGTATATATATACTAGCGATCCGCCCGTAGCTTCGCTTGTGCGGTGTTCCTTTCTTACAAGATTCATTTTTTTTAATCTGTCTTATCTTATCTTCGCTTTCCCGTATTCGTTCCCGTCACGCAAATGTTCGACCGAAGTAGAAAGAGGAGACGAAATTATCCCTGTTGCTATTATCGTTCCCGTTATTGCCCTCGATCTCGTCCCGTCCCGTTTTCGTTTCCATTCTCACGAAGTAAAGTAGACAGGGATGGAGGAAGAACAAACAGACGAAAAAACAGAAAATAAAAAAAAATTGGTAAAATCGAAGACAGTGAGTCATAAAATGAATATCTATCAGAAAATTTGACAAAACTAACAGATTTACATTGTACTACGATAGTATATTATCATGCAAGTACGGTAAGCTGGATATTATAGTTGAGGTGTTTGTAGGTACGAGGCGAAGCGGAGTGCTTATAATAAACCGTGACTATAATAGCCAGCTTATTTAGTACGAGCATCATACGATGTTTTTCAATATATTTACAATTAAAATAATTAAAATAATACTTCAAATGGAATAATGGCGGAGCTAACGGCGCGAACGGATTTCTTTTCGCGGTTTACGCATGCGTCACAAACAGAATGCTCGTTTGTGACTGGTGGAAAGTAAAAAGGGCTAATACTGTATAATACAATATTACAGTACAAGTTTCGTTGTCATAAAGACCGTATTAATAGCAAATGTATTGAAAAAACATATAATAGGATTATATATATTTCTTTACCGCTGTTCGCAGTGAGGGGTCAACACTCAACAGCGAGTGTGTTGACATTGTTTTGTATATGAAACATACTGGGTATGAAATCGCCGAAGTCAATAATATTCTAGGAAGTTCCGAAATAAACGTTATCTTAATACTAATTTGCGCGCCGGAAGCGCGGCCGGGCGACGCCGCGTGTAATCCGCGATATTATCATGAGATTTATTTAGCTTCTTGACACGGTAGGTAGGTACCGAGCCGGTTATATTTACGAAATATTTTTAACTTTAACAAGCTTTCGAAATTAATTTCAAAAATACTTTTACTGTAATTATAATTTATAATATGCAATTGACCCAAGCCATTATTACGTGACAGAAATTCAAATATAAAACATCGCCTTTTTTTGAAAATTATTGGTAGAATATTTTTAATAAAGTGGCGTTTTTAAGATATAACACAAAAATTAGAACAAGCCGTCAAAACGGGGTCAAAAAGAAAACCTAAATAAATCAGGTTTCTACTAAGTAAAAGTTATCAAAAAACACGTCCATCCAAACATGCCAATCGCAAATAAATCAAAACATATAGAGTATTTCTTGTTGACCTATACAATCATTAAATTCGGCAAATGCTAAGGTATCACAGTACAAGTAAACGAAAATCGTTGATACATAACCATATCATATAAAAAATAATTGGGATTGCTAATTTAATTTTTTTCTTCTTAATAACATAAATATAATAATGTGGTGGCACGGAACCCTCGGTACGTGAATTCGACTCGTACGTTGCCGGTTTTTTACTAATTGAAATATAGTAAAATTTTTTTTTTTGTGTGATGTGTTAAGTTTTGTTTTAAGTGTCGTCATAGCCCAAAGCGCCACGAACCTGTCTCAAATTTATAAGGCCATAAAGCCATGGTTCGAATCTGGGCGTGTACCAATGAATTTTTCTAATTTAAGTACATAACTATCACTGACCCCGTGCCTCGGAGAGCACGTTAAGCAGTCAGTCCCGGACGCTGTCAATAGATGACGGTCGTTACAATCCCCAACCGCAGTGGAGCAGCGTAGTGGATTTAAGTTTCAAGCCCCCCTCACCCCGGGGGAGGCCTAAGCCCCTGTAGTGGGGTATAAATAGGCTGATGAAGTGAAGAAGAAGAAAAAAATTCATTTTTTAACCAATCAAAGCAAGTATTGCAACAACGTCTTCGAAGGCTTTTATTTAGCAACGTACGAACATAACCACCATCTTTAGAAGATTAACCAAAACTTTCATGTAGAAATACCAATCTATTCAGCAAAACGAAACGCAAAGTGAAACCTAACTCAACTGCCAAGGAGTTGGATCGATTACTTCAAACAACAATTTATAGTACCTTTAAAGCTGCAGCTAAATGAATCAAGCTTGGCCAACCAATTAGGGAAGTCAATCGTGCGGGTGCCAAGCGAAAAAACTTTAATGGCCGATTACAAACAACGAATTTTCGACCTTAAAGTCGACGTGTTAAGGTGTAGATTTCATTTCAATGCAATGCATTCGAGAAATTAATCAATAAACGTAAGTTGGAAAACTGGTGGCGAAAGTCGACTCCGAATATATCAAGAGAGTTCATACATGGTAATATTTTTACATGGCCGAATAAGTTTTGTAAGGTGAAGGCCATGTAATCTATACAAATATATAGAATTGCTAAAATTACTGAATGCTTGAATTATTGAACAAAATTAATTTTATATATTTAAGTAGGTATATTTGATAACATACTCGTAACCATAGATTCGTTATAGAGATTACAAATAGAGTAGGCAAGCTAATCCAAACTGCGGGCCTCAACAGAAAGAGAATAATTTTGTGCGTCTAATGCAAAAGGATTTAAATCGAATTGTAATATAGAAAAAATGCCGTTTCGATTGGTCTAATTAAAATAAAGTGAAGTTTAATGGTTATGAAGATAAGTAATGCGAAAAAGGGTAAAAATCTTTAAAAAAATCCATACTTACGTGTTCATAATTTTGGTTCTCCTGTAAAGTAACTATTTTGAGTTGTACCCTTTTTCACTACACGCACAGAATTATTGACTCGAATTATACATAATTATACTAACTCTATATCTTTTTATTTTGAGCATGCACAGTTGATACCTCTTTGGTTGATGTTGATAACTGTGACTTTTAAATGGGTGACCTAATACCACAGACAAGTCAACCTTATAGACCACGCTTTGACAGGGAGTAGCATTCGCCAAGGCTATGTAGTGACACTACATAACTACGTCACTAGTGAGCCGTCAGTTGGAAGCACGTCGGAAGCCATTAAATTGTCAATTTTGAACGAGCCAATGAAAACTAGCCGACCTCTCCCCGCACCCCGCCACTTTTTGGCGATTTCGTTTTCGTACTGACGTTTATTAAAGCGTGGTCTATAGGTTGACTGGTCTGTGCCTAATACACATGCTGCATACCTAATCTAACCTACCTTAACCTAACCTAGAGCAGGTGTGCTAAACTAAGTAGAAAATAAAGTAAAATAAGAAATAAAAGCTCTTCCAAAAGCATGCGCTCCGAGCCTATGGAAAATTGTAGTTATAAAAGTAAAACAAGGATAAAACTAGATACAGTTATTTGCCATCCTTTTTTCTGAATACTCAACCGCCACAATCAGAGCTCTATGGTGCTTGCGTACTCTAGTTATATTATGTCTATGGTTGAAGTGTAGACGTAAAGATACACAGTAGGCTAACGAGCTCACGCCGAACGATAAGTCGAGTCACAGACAGGCTAATAAGGAGGTATTTATCCTACACGTGCTGTATCAACTCACGTGTTCTGTATTTTATCTGACTAATAATTTCTTAACACTTATATTAGAACTTTAGAAATTAGTTTGTGAATATTATAAATACTAATTATTTCTCGCGGCTTTATCCACGTCTATGTTTTGGAATAATGTAGTTTTGATTTAATGGTGGGAAATTTTTTCAGTGATAAATTCATTCATTGATACAGTCCTTAGAGCATGAAGTGAGATATGCGTTTGAATGTGTGACACAGGCAAGTCAACCTTATAGACCACGCTTTGACAGGGAGTAGCATTCGCCAAGGCTATGTAGTGACACTACATAACTACGTCACTAGTGAGCCGTCAGTTGGAAGCTCGTCGGAAGCCATTAAATTGTCAATTTTGAACGAACCAATGAAAACTAGCTGACCTCTCCCCGCACCCCGCCACTTTTTGGCGATTTCGTTTTCATACTGACGTTTATTAAAGCGTGGTCTATAGGTTGACTGGTCTGTGATGAGTGAGTACCGAAAGCATGATGCTGAGGGTGCGGCGCAGGATAAGGACAAACGACGCCGTATTATGGTTAAAGTCAATTGTAGAAAAAGCATGGCCACAGTTCAAGCCAGCTAAGACGTTCTGCTATAAGTATCAGTGCGCACTGACAATTAACGCAAGGCTCAATTTTCGCCTTTATTTAGGATTGTAAAATCTTCGCTTTTATCGCAGCAACCCAGATCTAATTAACGTCGTTTCTGAGGATGGAGAGGATGGAAACTGATGTGTATTTACGTATGTGTCGTTGTCTACGACGCAGCTGTCGCTCTGTCCGTATTAGCTAACGTTGTTTAAATTACATTTTAATAATATCGTATTTATAACGTAATGCATCCGTATGTGAATATTATACTTTCAATTAAAGTACTCATCAAAACAGTCACGTCGAAATCGGCTTTGAATTGAGCCCTATGTCTGGATTAGGTAGAATTGGAAAATTATATAAATAATCTAATCTATAATATATACGCCATATATGTTATAGCTATATAAAACAGTATTAATTATAGCTTTAAAGTGACGACCGCTTAGCCTAGTAGGTAGCGGCCCTGCCTACGAAGTCCCGGGTTTGTATCCCAGGTCCGGTCAGTATTTGTATGATGGATATTGACACTGGTGCCGGGTCTTGGTTGTTATATGTATGTGGTGTTTTCGCTTGGTGCCCAAAACACAAGCTAATGCTTAGTTTGGGGCCTAGACGTTGTTGTGAAATACGTTATTATCACAGACCAGTCAACCCTTAGACCACGCTTTAATAAACGTCAGTACGAAAACGAAATCTCCAAAAAGTGGCGGGGTGCGGGGAGAGGTCGGCTAGTTTTCATTGGCTCGTTCAAAATTGACAATTTAATGGCTTCCGACGTGCTTCCAACTGACGGCTCTAGTGACGTAGTTATGTAGTGTCACTACATAGCCTTGGCGAATGCTACTCCCTGTCAAAGCGTGGTCTATAAGGTTGACTTGTCTGTGTATGGAGTGCATTGAAACTCCGATCAAACTATTGTTACATTAATCAAACCAATTTATACATTTAATGGCGTATTTTAACGTTCACGATATCATTTAATCATTTGATTAACCAATATGGAGCGATTAATAACAGTTTATGGATAATCATCATTCAGTAATAGTCCATTATGTGGTATAGTAAACAAATAGAAAACTATAGTCGATAGCGGAATAATGGATTAATACGACACGGTTATATAACGCGTTAAGTCGCTAACAAGTAAATTAATAAACACTAGATCTAGGTCACTAGATTCGCCCTTTTAGTGCATTAAAAAAAACCTTCATATCAAATAGAGTGGGTACCTACAATGAAATGCATCAAATATAGAGTTTGTTTACATGTGTTGTTCTTCGTCTCGTGTCGTGATAGCCGAGTGATGGCAAGCCCGCTTCTTATTTAGAAGGTCGTGGTTCGAATCTCAGAAACCAACATGTACGAATGATTTTTTCTGCCTTAAGTATATAACTTACTCCGTGCCTCGGAGAGCACGTTAAGCGGTCGGTCCCGGTTGACATCAACAGATATATTTATTTATCTACAAAAGACACGTACGTAGTCAAAGTTATTACTTCACATGGAACTCTAGCCAAAATACTAAAACGGTTTATGTTTTCTTCATTTCTATAAGGAATTTCCAGCCAAAAAGACCATGTAGTATAAAACTTTAGAATCTAGCAAATGTATCCGCTTGAGTTTATTCTCTCGATTAGTTATTATAATATTCTTTAAATTGATACACTTTAAATAACTCGTTTTGTATAATAAATATAGGTAACAGATAGGTAGGTACATTATTAGGTAGGTACAGACAAATGTACAATGTGTGATTTAACCAGGTGTTATTTTGTTTTTCTGTTTTATAAATAAAGTAAATAAAAAAATTGTTTTTTACATGATTTAATATGAAATGTTAATTTGCTAAATGTATGCTAATCACTATACTTTGTGTCAACCGCAACTTCGGTTACTTTGGCTCACTCGATCACCGTTTTGTAGTAACCGATAAGAAAACCGGTTTCGATGTATACTTTGTTATATTTTCAAAGATGTTGTTCAACAAAAGCTACAAGGCTAGATAAAATTATATAGACCAAAACTCCTAGTTTAAGAATTCGAAATTCAGTAATTGATAACTGTAAGGAATTAGCTAAATTTAATTAAAGAAAGGAAAAGAAAAAATAAGAAAAAAAGAAAATAGAACATTTTATAAGTGTACATCTTTTTTTTAATTTTTCGTATGTCATTAGGTGTATACCTGGTGTTCAGCTGAACGTACCAAGTTCAAGTTATAGAGCGTGTAGAGCTTACCGAACTTAACGAAAAGATTAAATATGTTTTTCTCGGTAACCGTCAGTTTGCGTCATCTGCTCACGTGAAGCTTTTTGTTTAGTTCGGTAAGCTCTATATACAGTCTTTAATACGGAGTGTTCGACTAAACGTAATTCGGTGTTATACATGTTTATCTCGGTAACCGTTAGTTTGCGCCATCTACTCGGTTGAAACTGCTCTATATGCTCTATAGGAAATATTCTTTTCAATTTCACATCTAAAATGGATCCGCATGATGCGCATCATTTTAATAATTGACTAAAATTTATATAGAAGTAAAATCATAACAATTTCCTAATTTCGATTGGAAACTTTGCTCACTGAATGCATCACAAAAGATGCCCTATACGGAGCAAATGTACGCTCTGCACAGCAATGTCGGTAAGCGGGTTTGTAAGAAAATTCCTAAGACTTCATTGAGGTTGTAAAGCTCCACCGTACTTTTGAACTGGCAAATTTTTTGAAATAAATTCTGATACCTAACTTGATAATTGTATTGATAAAATTTTTAAGACGTTTGAAGTGATATATTGCGGACAGAGAATATTCGAACTAATAACCATGTTTTATTGTGTTGGAAGGAAACGGATTCAGTTTTGTCGTAACTGTCATGGCTTTTCTACACACGAAGCACACGGAGTGAAAGTTCTAATACTTCTATAAATGTATATATAATTTAACTCATTTCAAGCCAGCCTTATTTAAATTGTTAAATTCAACTCGATCGTGACTTTGGTCTATTAAATAATTTTCATGTTGACCTCGTGAATGACGAAAACGTTTTTTCATTGCAAATTAGTTAATTACTGTATTAAATAATCCAAAAAATCATGTTATAAAAACAATTTAAAATATCACGATTACGGAATAACTTACCTACTAAGAATAATAATAACACATGGGACGTCCCACGCAGCGCCATCTAGCTCCAAAGTAAGCAAGTATTATGCTTGTGTTATGGGCCACTAGACAACTGATGCCCCTACGAGTATATATTTAAATAATTTTTTTTAATAATAATTGAGATGGATAAAGTAGGTAAGACGTGCGCGCACATTCAAACTGTGTATTAAAATGTCAATGATTGGTTACTAATGTTTGTGAAATATTTTTTAGGGTTCCATAGCTCAAAAGGACAAAAAAAACCTTATAGGATCCTTCTATAAGTTTCTTTGTCTGTCTATGTATCAAAACCTCTTTGTCAAGAACGCGTGGAGGTATCAAGTTTAAATTATTACCAAATACTGAGGTCTCTCGAGCCCTTGGAATTCTAAAAAACTGAAGCTTCTAAGTTAACTCAATCAAAAAATACGGCCATTTATGCGACATGTTTTGTCAGCAGCAGCAGAGTTGTGGATTAAGCTCCAAGCCCCTCACACTGAGCCGAGGCCTAAGCTTCTGCTGTGTTTAATACTGTATTTATTTCTGCTGTATATAATAAGGCATAATGGACTGATGGAATGTTCTGTCACTTGCAATTAAATCAAAACCTGCAGGGTACTTTCCGTTATTATGAATATATTATTATGAATTTTGACAAGAAGTAAGATTAACGCAACTAGAAAAATGGGATATTATGAAGTATTAAGTCGCCGATGCGCATTTACTTAGTCTTGCATTGGTTTTGTTGTGTTTTACAAGTCCCCATTTGGGCACAAAATCCAAGATGTTTAATCCTAAATGTGTCTTGTAACAACTTTGTAACAACTTTGTAACAACTTTGTAACAGGCTGTCTTACAATGGTATATTACAGTGCGTCTACAAGCGTTCCAACAATAATTAAACCGCTTATGTACTTTGTACTAAATTTAGAGCATTTTAACCTCCGATTTACATGACTTTCCTAGTTGAGAAAAAACCCTAAGAAAAAAATCGAAAATTGTTAATTTGTATTTTTGATTTTTTTTTTAATTTTTAATTTTATGTGCCATCTGGTGGTGAACAGCGATAAAGCAATAAATATGTATATAAAGTACTGAACCTTCGGCGAACGGTTAAACTCGCACTTGACCGTTTTTTCTTTTGCAATGACACATGAACACTATAAGTAATAGTTCGCTGTTATAAGTGACGGCGTCGTGCTAAATGATGCCACATTGTAACATTGTTTACAGTTTACATTTGTACCTATTTGCGTTTCGCAATTAAACAAAAGGAGATGAAGATGAAGGAGTTATTGTTCGTACGTATTAATTTATAAAAAAAACTAGCTTTCGATGCAGGTAATGGGTATATGCAACAAATAAAAGCTAAAAGACCGAGGTCTTCAACCAATGCGTCCTGCCTACAATGACATGGTGCCGAAAACGGACTCTCACAGCAAGACTGGTCCACAAACTTAAAGTCGCTCAGCGCGCTATGGAACGGGCTACGCTCGGTATTTCTTTGATGGACAAAATCAGGAATACTGAAATCCGTCGAAGAACTAAAGTTGTCGACATAGCCGAAGTGATTAGCAAGCTGAAGTGGCAATGGGCCGGTCGCATTTGCCGTAGAAGCGACAACCGATGGGGTAGACGAGTTCTAGATTGGAGGCCACGTATCGGGAAGCGAAGCGTTGGACGCCCCCAGCCCAGATGGACTGATGACCTAAAGCACCATACCGGGGGTAATTGGATGTGGAAGGCGGAGGAACGTGTATGGTGGCGAGCCTTAGGAGAGGCCTATATCCTGCAGTGGAGAGACACGGGCTGATGATGATGACGATGATGATGAAAGCTAAAAAGTTTAAAAACCAGTGTTACATAGGCAAAGCCTTAGATACGCTACACTTTAATAGGAACACATGGTGCTTTATTAGATTTACATGGAAGCAAGGTCACCATACGAAGTATTCATGAAATAAAAAAAAAATTGATTCAGTTTATGAAGAAGCAGCCTGTGTACCTAAGTACTCACAATTTAATTTGCTGAATGCGCAAGCAAAAGGACATTCACCCTTACTATATACCTATAACGGGTGTCCGGCTGAACGTAGTCCAAACAAACTGAGCACGTAGAAAGTGAGCAAATGGCGCAAACTAACAGTTACCGAGAAACACGTGTTTGCAGTTGAACTACGTTCAGCCTAACACCCCAATGTGCCGCGTGTTACGCTAAACGTAGTTCGAACTCATAGATGGCGCAAACTTACGGTTACCGAGAAAACCATGTTTAAATTATATTTTTTAATATTTTATTTCATTTTTTTTTAGTCTTTTTGTTCAGTTCGGTACGCTCTACACGCTCTATAAGTTTGAATTACGTTCAGCCGAACAACACGTATATCCACTAGCGCATGATTGGTTATCAAACCACGTGGAATTTCTGTAATCTGTGCTGCAATCAGCTAGTGCCATTTCTTCTTTCATACGCCAATAGTAAACATAAATTTCAAAAAATTTCAATTGTATGAAAACCAAAAATATTGTATGAAAACCAAACCAAAAAATAAAAAAATATTACATGAAAGTGAAATATATTCACAATAATTTATTTATATAGAATTGTAACAGTTATTATTATCATTGAATAGAAATTATATTTTTATTTATTTATTTATTTATTGTATATACATTTAAGAAAGTAAACAAAAACAGTATAACATAAACTGTATATAGTTTTTCAGTATACCGATTCGTATAAAGTATCGATTAGATTAGTAGTTTACTTTAAAGAAACATAATAATAAAAATAACATACTGTATTATGTAGAATTTCCACTCGAAAAGTTTTCTTTGCGGACCCTACTATTACGAAGCATACTTGGCAAGTTTTTATGTACGCTAAATTCATTGCTGTCAAGTTTATTTTACTCTGTAGCTAAATTAATTGAACTCTGCGGACTGCAGCTGAATATTTCGGGTTCCGCGTTTAATTGAATTAGAGATAAGCCGCCGCGTTGTACAAATGGCCGCCGTTTTCGACGCCTAATGTAACTTTAACACGAAATAGTTCAACGATGGCGTATCGAATCGTGTTCAACTAATTATATATAAATATAGACTGAGAAAGTGACAAATACAAAGAGAGACAAAGACACATAGACAAACAAACATAAAAATACTACCTGGTTATAATTTGTTTAATGACGATACTTTTATCACGTATCAAATGAAGAAATATATCTCAGTATATTATGCATACTGAGCAGCGTGGTGGATTAAGCACCAAATCTCCTTCACCCTGAGGGTAGGCCTGAGCCCCTGCAGTGGAGCATAATGGGCTGGTGGAATGGATATTATGGCTCATATGAACCTAAATATTCGATTAATCAAATGGTATGTTTATAAAAAGTATATATGTACTTGTATTTATTTATACAAGGTGAGATTTTAGTAACCGCCCAAAAGTTTTCTAGATTTTAGGTATCACCAATAGACCTCATTGCGTAAATAAAAAATATGAGTTACATTTTCATAATAAATTATTTTATCTACAGTGTTATTTTATAACGTTTGGTTGCCTTGAAACGGAATGGGGCGGCGGGCATGAATGGTGACTAGAGTTATTGGTTTTTTCGTGAAAGGTTTGTGTAGTCATATCTCAATAATTTTTTATAGAACGATACTAAAAGGAAACAAGACGGCTTTCTACCAAAGAGCAATTTATTAAAATTTGGCTGGTCATTGAAACCTCGCCCTGTATACTAAATTGTAAAGTTGATGAGTGGGTAATAGGGCATCGTATTTATTTGCTAACAAGTTACGTTTGCGATAAGCTCTATAGTTTGCGGTAGGTGAGACGATGACTGGAATCATCCCCGATCTCCAAAAGTGAACAATGCGTACCTATTTTATTTTAAACGACGCTTGTGCGTACTGTATTATTTTATAATATATTTGTTATTGCGATGGTCGTTACACAAAATATAATAAACATTGTAATAATGTTCTTCCCTAGACGTCGAGGGTAGCGCTGCAAAGAATTCGTCAAGTAAACCATGTGATACCATTACAAATATATTTTGTTTTGTATAGATATGTACCGGGTATTCGGCTGAACGTAGTTCAAACTTATATAGCGTGTAGAGCTTACCGAACTAAACAAAAAGTTTAAATAAAAAAAAAGAAATTTTGAACATGTCTTTCTCGGTAATCGTTAGTTTGCGCCTTCTGCTTACTTGAAAGTCTTGAAACCTTTTGCTTAGTTCGGTAAGCTCTACACGCTATACCTACCTATAAGTTTGGTCTACGTTCAGCCGAACACCGGTATGCAACGTAGTAACATCCTCCCGTAGTTATCGTGGAATCCCAGTCAGGGTCTTAGTACTCAGAGCTAAGGGAAATAAATAAATAAAACTATGAGATAACGGAATTATGAATACTTTACGAAATTCTTTTTGTACGTGGCGACATGAATATTTAATAGGTACTTTATAATTTTATTTAATTTTTTTTTTAATGAAAACTTCCAAACACAGCAATTGATATGCTTTATTTATAAAAATAGTAAAATTATAAAAAAAAAAAAAATAAATAAAATGATGAGAAAAAAAATTGACAATGGAATCAACTTTATTTTATCAGAAATATGTCCCTATGAGGAACCACTAAATCACTTTACTTTAAATTTTTAAGTAAAAACATGATTTAAAAAATATTTTTTATACCTTTGAAATAGCTTTACTTTATTAGACATAATATGGTATTTATACGTCAGCAATGGATCCCCTATGTGGAACGAATTTAATATCTTACTTGATTTTTTTACTGTATTATATTTTTAATGTAGGTACCTACCTTGATACTACGTCTCTCAGCAATGGATTCCTATGGGTAACGAATAATCATTTAACATGAAATATTTTTTTTTAAAGTTTTCTTTTTCAGAAATAGTGTTGTTTTGTTAGTAGTGTAGGCCTATATATATATATATATAGGCTGATAGCACACTATATATATATAATATATATATAGTGTGCTATCAGCCTAATTAATAGTTAAGGCAAAACAAACAATTATGATGATAAAATTTCCATTAATAATGGAAGCTTATAATTAGCTTTAGATATATATATATGTATGTATATACATATTAAATGTATGTAATTATATCTTTATTTTTATTTGTTCTGGCTTTAGTTATCCAAAAACTGTAAAATAAAATAAAAATAAATAAAAAATTAATTTATAATTTGTTCTTCAAGTTTTAGCAGACATACTTACCTAATATGGCATTGCGTCACTTACCAACAGTTGCACTTTAGGGAACAAATTAATAATCTAATTTTTATTTATTTTTATTTTATTTTACAGTTTTTGGAAAATTAAAAGCTAGAACAAACACAAATAAAGATATACATATATAGTATATCTAAAGCTAATTATAACCTTTCATTATTAGTGGAAATTTCATCATCATAATTATGTTTGTATTGCTTTAACAATTAATTAGGCTGATATCACACTAGGCCCACGTCTAAGCGGTAGGTAATTGAACAATCGTGTCTCGCTCCTCGGTAAAGCTAATCGTGCATTGCACGCGAACTTAAGCTGGTTAATAATTAGGTTTATTTATAGCCAGTATTATCACTGAATAGGTTTTACGTATGGCTGTATTATATTGTTTGAAAATATTCTATTTTTCCATTCCACCAGCCCATTATGCCCCCCTGCAGTGGCTTAAGCCTTCCCTCAAAGTGGGGGGCTTGGAGCTTAATCCACCACGCTGCTCCAATGCGGGTTGGCGGATTGTAAGGACCGCCATCTGTTGACAGCAACCGGGACCGACAGCTTAATGTGCTCTCCGAGGCATGCAGTCAGTGATAGTTAATGTAGGTACTTAAGTCAGAAAAAGCTCATCAGTACACGCCCGCATTCGAACCACGGCCGCACAGCATAGATACATTCAATCGAACCCACTGGTAAATATTAGGAGTGAGTGGCATACAGACGGACTGACGGACGCAGAGACGCAACTACAACAAATACTCTAACAGAAAACTCAATAATTACTACATTTAAGCATAAGGTAAATAGATAAAAATTACAATATTTCCCCCCTTTATGCTAACGAGGCGGCCATGTCGTCTGGTTTCCCGACCGGCTCAATGGGACATTGTTTTGGCATTCGACAGCTCTGTTATTTATACCCGGCTTAAAGTTGAGCTGAAGGCATTCGGTACTCTTGTTTGGATATCAAAGGTTTTAAAGGGTTATCTTTTACTTGAACGGTAGGAGATTGTTCTTATTTGCTCCAAATTCGCCTACAGGTAAGTATGTAGGTAGGTAGTTATGATGCCTTTTAAATGAAAAATGTCTACAATAATAATATGTTGACATATACCAGGTAAGTTATAAATCTCCTGCCAGATTAACGTGGATTACTAAGTACTTTAGTTTCTAAGTTCAACTACAAACAAAAAACATTCCCATTTTCCTAAGGAAAATTAATTTAATTTTACAAAATTAGCTCATTTGGTGTCGTGATAGCCCAAAGCGCAACGAACCTGTCTCAAATTTATATGGCCCCATAGGGCCATGGTTCGAATCCGGGCGTGTACCAATGAGTTTTTCTGACTTAAGTACACAATATCACTGACACCGTGCTTCGGAGTGCACGTTAAGCAGTCGGTCCCGGACGCTGTCAATAGATGGCGGTCGTTACAGTCCCCAGCCCGCAGTGGAGCAGCGTGGTGGATTTAAGCGCCAAGCCCCCCTTCCTCACCCTGGGGGAGGCCTAAGCCCCTGCAGTGGGGTAAAAAATGGGCTGATGAAGTGTAGTGAAGTAGCTCATTTTCACCGCTATTCGAAGTGTTACTTGTATACCAGATGTATTTCGCGGTCAGTAACCTTGTGTGAAAGTTTAGGTAATGCATGGGTCGATACAGTCGATACGATGCAGCTGCTGTGATGAAAAAGATAATGTTTCTTAATACAATAAAAAAAAAGTTTTCATCCAATTGGATGAGAATGCTTTCAAACGTGTTTTCCTATTGAACTTTTATAGGTGTTGATTTGATAGAAGCGAAAATCCACACACTTTGTATTTAAAAATAAAAAAACGGCCAAGTGCGAGTCGGACTAGCGAATCGAGGGTTCTGTACAAACCTGTAGGTATATAAGTGAAAATAAGTTTGATTTTGTTACAGCTTAAACGTATTATGGACCTAAGTATTTGATATGAATTTCAATTTAAACCTCTGCGCGTTCATGAGGAAAGGAGTAGTAAGTTTAAAATTATTTGAAAATACTTTCTGTAACAATGATGTAACTAAATTTTATGCTTTTTGCAATTTTTCTCTCTATCTGTGCTATAAGTTGTTGCTTCGTACCAAATTTCAAGATTCTGAGTTTACGGGAAGTACCCGGTAGGTTTTGATTCTCTTGCGAGTATAGAAAATTTGGAGCATAAACGGCTGTATCCTTTGATTGCGTTGGCTTAGAAGTTTGTTTTTTTTTTTTCACAGCTCCTAGGGACAGTAGACCTGAGTATTTGATATGGATTTCAGCTTGATACCTCCACACGTTCCTGAAAAAAAGGTTCTTGACACACAAACAGACGGACAACAAAGTGATCCTATAAGAGTTGCGTTATTTCCTTTTGAGGTTCGGAACCCTACAAACAAGTAAAATATTTTAATTAAAATAACATTTAGATGTGCTGTGATAGCCCGAGCGCAATGATCCTGTTTCAAATCTATAAGGCCATGTGGTTGTGGTTCGAATCCGGGCGTGTACCAATGAGTTTTTTCTAACTTAAGTACATTAACTATCACTGACTCCGTGCCTCGGAGAGCACGTTAAGCAATCGGTCCCAAATGTTGTCAATAGATGACGGTCGTTACAATCCGCCTAGCCGAATTGGAGCAGCGTGATGGATTTAAGCTCCAAGCTCCCTCATCTTGAGAGGAGGCCTAAGCCCCTGCAGTGGGGTATAAAAAAGGCATTGGAATGGAATATTTACAGTAATTTTGGCAGTATGAAAAAAATTAGTAATATTTTTTTTTCATTTATTTAAAAAATATATTCAATAAATAACTTCTCCTCATACAAGCCTCTAAATTATTATTTAAGTGTGAATAAAGGTGCCCTACTGATGCACGAAAATGATAATCAAATTATTGTTATATTATATATGATAATAGTATTGTAGAGCATGTAGGTATTGGCAACACGCAAAGGAAAAAAAACAACACAGCACTGACTGCATATCCAAGGAAGAAAGAAGATAGAAACTTGAAATGCGAAAACATAGAAGCATAGAAGAAAATAGTTGAAGAAAGTCAGTGGACGATCGCCCGTGAATAATAATAATAACAATACCTGGCACATCTCACACAGCGCCATCTAGTTCCAAACTAAGCAAAGCTTGTATTATGGGTACCAGAGAACTGATATACATACTTAAATATTCTTTATAATATTATATACTTATACAGATATATTTTACGCCCACACAGGGAACAAATAGACATGTTCATGCACACAAATATTTGTCACAGGCGAGAATCGAACCCACGACCCTTGGCTGCGCAGTTATAGTATCTAACCATTCAGCCAATCGGTCTGTCGATGGGATATTTTTCCCTGGTGCATGTACAAAAATTGTAAAGAAAGAATATATCTTAATTTAAAGCTCATAACTGAGTTATTTTTGCCCAATCCACTACACTACAGTATCTATTAGTAAATTATAGCAGGTTATAGGCAGATACCTATAAGCAAGGTTTTACCTGTAGGTACCACCGATATATAATACAAATTCTGACCTCAAAACTGTGCCTTGAAATCAACCCAAAATTGCAAAATCGCTGAGATTTTCATTGATGAAAATTAGCAATTTTTTATTGCATTTGACATGTGAAAGGCAGCCATTCGCGTAAGGTTGCAAAAATATTGCAAAACGTAGAAATACCTATCGCAATCGCAACAAATTGCTTTGTGGATTTTTAGACCACGTTTTCTTAGATAATTCAAATTACCTATGTATATTTTTGACACCAATATTCATTGTTACAAACATTTCACATTTAATAAACAAGGTTGGCATTATACACTACCACGTTCTAACTGGTATAGATGTGTTGGCTGAATTATCAGAGTTGATAGTCCGTTAATATTTCATGCCTGAAGCAAATTTAGCTGTCTCGAATTTAACAGGGCAAATACGTACTTAGGAAATTACATTAAATTTTTTTAGTTATATTAAGTATGTAGAATCTAATCTAATATTACTTTTTATGGCCTCATTGGGTAGATGACACTAAATGAAGTGACAATAAAAAAAGGGTTTGGACCAAATTTTTTAACACATAGGTACCTAGTTTGCATATTTTTTTTCCATCAATATAGACCAATTCATACCTTTCCTTTAAAATAAAAAAAATATAGTCTTTAATTAATTAATTAATTTTTTTCCAATAATTTATTAATAAAATATGGCTGTGACGTCAAGTGGACAGATGCCGACTATTACATTATCTTACACTAAATAAAGTCATAATATTTCTTTAGATAGATGAGGATTACAATTTCATTTGACGTAGTGACTTTACCTCAATATTTTTTATTTAGTTTTGTTTTAGTTTTTCATTGGAAAAAGCAGCACAATAAGCTCAACCGGCCAGATGACGTCACAGGGACAATTTTAATGTCAGATGAATTGTCATAAATATATGGGAGAGATTATTCTAGAACCTTATTACTATTAATTGTAATAACCATCAGTGCAACTTTAAAATTTTGGTCAAAGCCTCATTTTACTGTGTTCTCAAACCCGCCGTTCTAAGGGAATGTAAATCGACTGCCGTTATGAATACGCCATAGACACCTTAGATTTTTTTTTGTGGAGCACAACAAGCATTATACATGTTTTATACAATATGAGGATAGACACTATATACCTATAGGTGTCGGGCCCGTCACGTTTTTACAGTGGCCTCTTTTACGCCTCCTGTGAAGGTAGCCTTAGTGCTTTTTTGTATGTCGATGGATTTATGTATCTATACGGTCACCAAGCACCACCAATAATAAACTGAATTTCCAAGACAGATTTTTTTTATTAAAATTTTTTAGGTCTGCATAGAGGGCATGGTGCTGATATGATAGATGGACCTCTTTATACGGCCCTTTCATCACTTAACCTAAATTATTGCCAAAACATACTTTGTCAATTGAAGGGGTGAGTGGCCAAAGGTGTTATCTGAGAAAATAAAATGAATCTACTTTTTGCATGGAATTAGATTTTAAATGATCATAAATCGACTGCCCAAATTTTGATTCGTGTCAAAAATAAAGACCTATAGCAAAGGTAATAACTGAAAAACATACATACATTTCAGGCTTGCAAATGTGGTACGAGCAACATAAAAACGTTCATAACTCATTTTGAACTTTTTGTTAGTTAACACCTTTGTCCACTTACCCCTTCAATTCACATATTCCATCTTTGATTATATATATACGTATAGGTATATCTAGACAGAGTGTTAGTGTAAAAAAAGGTAGATAAAAATATCACCTAATTATTCAGTTATGACTGACAGGACACAGTTAGAAGGTACGTAGGTATTGGTTACCTATGAAGTGGCGAGAGTATGCAGTCAGTAGTCATACGACAAGGATATAAAAGTTGGCCTATTAATTGTTGTCATTATATGTATAGCGCGTGGCTTTATCTAGACATATAAGTAATCAAAGCATTCCATTTAGGTTATTCTTATAAGTTCTAATATGAACGTTTCCTTAATTGTGTTGGGGAAAGAATTAAAATGAATATTGATTTTTCGTAAGCTGGAAAGAAAAAATGAGTTTAAATCTACGATAAAATTTTATTATATGTGTAGGTCCTGTAATAAAAAAATATGAGAGATATATGCACCAGTAAAGTACCTACCTGTCTAATTAATTTAATATAACCATAAATGTAGTCATGAAAAACGTACCGCATTGATATTTTTAATGCATTAAAATCGTTGACGCTATAGGCAAGTATTTGTAGATGGAAGAAGTTCGTATGTAGGTACCTAAGTCTGTAGAGTCACGAATAATAAGATTTTAAGAATAGAATAAATAATTATGACCTAGGGCGACGGACTAATGATGGACAAAAGCCAATGACCATGACACTGGCTTCAATAGATCATTAAAATTATTGAATTCACGAATGTCATGAATACAAAAAATTATAACAGATGGTAAAGTTTAAATAATAATAAATAAATAAAATATTATTTTTTGAAAAGTTATTTTTTGTTTACAATACGTACCTACTTTTACCTACGTGCTTATGTCGGTAAATAGGTACCTATATATACCTATGACCATTTATTCCATTATTATTGTTATTTCAAACTTACGTAATTCGAATTAAGCATTTACTATTAAATTAAAGCAATTTTAAGAGGAAATTCCTCTTATAGATCTTATTGTTTATAAGTAGATATTAACTGGAATAACTACTATGACCATAAGTGTTTCAAAGAAAGCTGATCATGAGAAAAAATCGCCACAATGGATTTATCTAATATAGGTATTGTTGTAGGCAAAGAGTTAGATGGAATGATAATGCTTTCTCACCAACACAATCTTGTTAGAAGCAACCAAATGTTGTATCCAGTAAGTTTCAGTTTGAATATGTTTTAAATAAAATCATAAATTGAATAAATACTGACCAGTCATGTGACCGACGGGAAAATGCGATTGAAATAGCGGGCCAGGTCCGAACGGCGAAACAACAGGTGACGGCCACCCCAACCCGTGGTAGGCCGCCGCCGCCGCTAATGCGCTGAACGGGGTCGGCCGCACCGGCCCAAACTTCTCGCAACGCCCGCTCGATTCCTCCTCTGCCTGCTGCAACTCCTCTACGTCAACTATCGAGTCCTCTTGATTCACGGAGTCTTCGTATTCATCCTCAGAGGAGGTCAAAGCGGCCGCGTTTAAGTTGAGTGGCGGAGTAGGCGTGGTCGGAGGACTACGGCCCGGTAGTATAGGTTGTGCCGACGGTGTAGTCCGCAACGGTGATCCGGGATTAGCCCGATGGTGGCGCAGCATTTCAGCTGTGTCTCTGCGTGCCGATATTCCCGTTGGCCTCGTGTCAGCCAACAATGAAGCCACGCTGAAGCTGATCCGCGCCGGTTTTTGTTCTCCAGCCCTCGCCGCCTCAACAGGCCCGCCGCTGACTCGCGCAACACTTTCTATCGTCATATTCACGTCTTCGCTCTCCTTGGTCGTGGTGTGTTTCTTTAACATTGAACGCTGTCACAGTTCCATTTAGCGCAGGGAGCGCGCGGGCACTGGGTGGTCACGTTCGCGTACGGCCGCGTTTGAGAGCTCACTGGTGGAGGAACGTGGAGTGCGGGCCACGAATGCTTTAAAAGGCGTGGCTTATGGACGCCCCACCCACACACCCGTTCAGCCAATCAGGTGCGCACTTCGCAATTGATCCGCGGCGCCGCGCGAGGCGGGGGGACAGCGATTTAGCACGCTCTTATCTCGTTAGCCGCCTTTGTGATACTCGATTTTTTGTAGGAATCAAAACATAATTACCTTTTGTAGGGGTTCGCGCGTTTTGATCGCGCAGTTTATACCCGCCACCAGGAGTATAAAGTATAAAAATATAATGAGGCATCGTTGAATCGGTTGAATGACGCTTGTTAGGGTGCGAGGAAGTCGTCGGCGACCGGCAACCAGGATTAGTCGCAGACTCCCTGTCTGCCACCATACCGCCGCCGTCGCCGCGCCGCGCCGCGTCGAATGTGTTACTAAAATGAAAGGATTGCTTCGTTTTCATTCAGATATAAAAAAAAATTACCACTACTATTATGGAAAATATCAATATTTTAGCTAGGAATATAGGTAGCTAGGTATTTTATTAAAAATCAATAATACCTACCTAAGCAGATCTACATAGCTAACCTCATTTTGGAATAGATAGTAGGTAGGTACTTTACCTACTACAATAGCACGTATTAATACAGCTCCTTTAAATTTACCGTCCGTATTCATGTTGAGATTTATATCCACAGGTTTGTTACAATAAAATGCTTAAATAGGTTGGTATATCAAAAACTTGTATTACCTACCTTAACTTATATAATATTTAAAGCTCCCATTCAGCTTAATAAAAGCTATTAAATCAGAAATAGTAACTGTCACATTAGTAGCTCTTTTCATTACGAAAATAACTTTTCAATCGCCCCTTCTTCGTCCATAAACGCCCTCCTAAGCGGCCGTGTAAACTGGGGTGTTGTTTATCTTTTTCTAACACTAAGATTGTTCATATAACTATCCCTTTCGCACGGATAGTTGGTACTAAATACGTATTTATTATTCGGTTAGGGGAGATCGAGGGTAGTTAATTACGTCGGGAAGAAAAATGAATGATAGCAATGAAGATTGACTAGTGGAACTGGTGGAATGGCTTGTATAACCTTATTATAAGGGGTAAGTTTTAATTACATATATTCATACTTTTATTAATTTTTGTAATTTTTAGTAGTAATCTTTCTTTTAGGACTTTACAATAATCCTTACTTAATTGTATAGGTATCATGGATGTACTCACATACCTAAATATATCCCGTTTAGACTAAAGTCTATCCGTTATATTAGACCTCAGACGCCGGCGTCGGTATCCTTTGAGGCGGCAGCCAAGTGCCGGCGGCTTTCTTTGTGAACTTTTGTCGGTATGCGGTGTCCATGTGTCAAAGGGTGTGTGGGTTAATACAATGGATAAACTATACAATAACGTGAGCAAAAAATATACGCCACTTATGATGTTTTGACATAGGTAGCACTTTAAAAAGAATAAATATTCTGAAACTATAAATGAGTAAATTAACAAAATATTTGAAACAAATAACGATCTGGTCACACTGTGATTGGCTTAGATTTTGGATAGTTTTGAATTGGGTAAGAGTTTTATGTTAATTTATTTTTTGTCATTCATGATGACCGCTTAGCCTATAGTGGGTAGCGACAATGCCTACGAAGCTGGAAGTCCCGGGTTCGAATCCCAGGTCGGGTCAGTATTTATATGATGAATATTGATATTGGTACCTATCGGGTCTCGGTTGTTATATGTGTGTGTTGTCTTCGCTTGGTACCCAAAACACAAGCTAATGCTTAGTTTGGGGCCTAGACGTTGTTTTCATGTATACGTTATTATTATTTATAATTTTACTAAACCAATATATTACGAATATATAGATAGGCAGGTACCTTATATACTTACTTATCCTTAAGTTGTAATAAAATACTAAATTGTAACCTAGTATACCTAGTAAAAAAATAAAATAAACAAATTATGATAAAAAAATATTTTAATTTAATTGCAGTTAGGTAGATAGGTAGGTAGGTATATTAATAATCGCATCTCACTTAAAGTTTAATTAAAATATGATAAAAAATCAGTCAATAGAAATATGAATTGCCTACATATAATACAAACGATTACATTTTTTTGTTAAAAATTGTGATTTAAAACACTAACAATGGCCGACGACCTTGAGAAATTCATAAGTCAGCGCGCTCATTTAGCAATGTCAAATTGGGCATAAGGGAAAAATACTTATATTCGAAAAACAGAAAAAAAAGTTATAATAATATCGTAAAATTTATATGCTTAGTTAAATCGGCGAAGGTTTTCAACAATGTATAATTGTAAATTGTCTTAATATCAATACGTTACTATATTAAAAAAAAGTTGTTGAAACTGTAGTTATGGAGTGATTTCGTTTTTTTTTTATCAATAAAATATTGGTAAGACGTGTTTTATAATCGGCCAACGTATTAAAAATATGATCCATGATAACATATATTTTTTGGCTTCAGTAAGTTCCCTACGTGAATTTTGTGATTTTAATCTAATTTCAAAAAAGAAAAAGGAATGCTTTTTGGCTCACTTCGTTGGCTGTCTGTCTGTCTGTCAAGATCCCTTTACTCATGAACACGTGGAGTTGATAAGTTGAAATTTATACATACTTAAGTCTACGAATCTTAGG
The DNA here is from genome assembly GCA_949709985.1 of Luffia ferchaultella. Taxonomy (NCBI): domain Eukaryota; kingdom Metazoa; phylum Arthropoda; class Insecta; order Lepidoptera; family Psychidae; genus Luffia; species Luffia ferchaultella. The sequence goes on from OX453263.1 coordinate 7,831,317, forward strand.
AGCTGTAGAAACGTCAACTTTATAAAAAAATACCAATAATTATGTCGCATATTTTAAAAATCACAAGTAAATCCAAATTTTTACCACTTCCTGTTGACCTACAATAATGGAATTTGGAGAAAAGTAAGCTCTCACAGCACAAGTATAGAAATAAATCCTAAAACCGTTCATTTACAGTTGGGTACATCACATAAAAACTGAAATATGCGTTTACTTGGCATTTTGGTGGCAAGGCGATAAACACAGCTATCTATATACGTTTATAACTTATAGAATTCTCAGAGAGGAAGTCCCACTCGCACTTGGTTTTAATTAAATTTAATTAAAATTTATCTGCAGTTATCAGCACCTTAACTAATATTACAATACGGTACCTACTTGACTACTAATAAATATATTATATTTAATCAAGAAAATATTAAAATCGACTTTATATAATAACAAAATTCATTACCAAAATTGTATTCGGTTGAAAAAGACAAGCTTTTAAAATTTTATCTCTGTCTCTTTTTTGCTAAACGAAATTTAACATTTTATAAATTGGCTGACGTCACACATAGGTACGCCGTACGGTATTGCTCTCTCAGTCTAACAGGACATTTTAAATATTCATGACTTTGTAAATAATGATTTATTTTTTAAAATTCTACCTTCACTTCACTTCACTTCATCAGCCCATTTTTACCCCACTGCAGGGGCTTAGGCCTCCCCCAGGGTGAGGAGGGGGCTTGGCGCTTAAATCCACCACGCTGCTCCACTGCGTGTTGGGGACTGTAACGACCGCCGTCTATTGACTGCGTCTATTGTATAGCAAAAATTCTATCACTTTTATATACATATATTTAGAAAACTTTTTCATATAAAATATTTAGAAAAAAGTTGTCTACTATAGCGTGTTATCGTTGGTACATATTTCTGTATAATTTTTTTCTGTTATTGAGATATTTATGACGCCAAGGCATCTCAAATATGTCTATTTGGGACGCTCTGTCGCTAGCGTGTCATTTTGTAGGACTTTCTACTTCCGCTACTTTTCGTGACATGTGGCCTAAATTATACGCCATTCAGTCTTCATTTCAAAATTCTAACCTGAAATAGTCGACATATTTATTACATTTGAAAAAAGAATTTCTTGCGAAATTAATATCTATAAATCACATGATCATAGTTACATTTTGATATAGTACCCACCAAGCGAAAAATAAAATAAAAGTAAAAAAAATTTTATATATCCGTCAACTGTCAATAGGTATATAACATAGATAATATACCTATAGTTGTGGGCCGATTGACAAGCGAAATTTTGATACGGAGGTTAGATCCTCATGTAGGAGTGTTCACCAATGAGTTTTTAATATATAAAAATTTAAATAATTATCACAGTTCTTGCGATAATTTCACTTCTGTGTCAGGAGGTCAATATGAAGGTCAACGGCCTCCAGCTCACACCGAAGGAACCTGGTGCAAGATTATGGCTTAAACTCCTTAGCTCATTGTGGAGTACCTAAGGGCTGTATTTCAACAGTAGAGGCACAATACCTACCGGTGATTTTTTTACCACTTAAAATCTCTAGTGAAAATAATAAATACGTGTTTTTTATTTATTTTGGGTATCAGCCAGTAGGTAACAAAATACTGATATATGGCATCACAAAGTTATCGTATTACGGTGGGAATGTGCAGGCGATTTACAATGGGCATTAACTAAAAATTATGAAATAAAATTGAATACTTTTTTTATGAAAACATAGACAATCTGGAGTAACTTTTTTAAAATGTTTTGAAATTGATAGCTAATGACGTCACTACTACTAATCTATAATTAGCAAACAGGATGTTCTAGGTTTTTTTTTGTTTAGTGAGGGCCGACTCTGCATACTTGATTGCACTTGTTTGTATGGCCTCTGCATGTACTAGTGATGTCTAATCTGTCAACAAAGTACATTAGTCGATTACTTTACGTCCATCATATCAGATAACCACGGAAACTTTTCCACGAAAATATCTCCAAAGCGAATAATGTATGAATCTCAAAAATAATTATACAAATAACAGTAAATCAAAACATGCATTCCATAAAAGGAATGTATGTAAAAAAAAAGCTAAATGGTCGTTTCGACTTAATGTAACTAGGAAAACGTCAATTAGCACACATTTTGGCCCCCTTCATTTTTTTGTACAAAAAATATTTTTATGATTTACGACTAGACGCGACGTAACTCGATGCTCGTTAGTATAGTTACAAATTGTCGTTACCGATATTCGAATAGTTTAGTTAGCAAATAATCGATACGAAAATCGATATTGATATGTAAGTGTATACCTACTAGCGGCCGCCTGTGGCTTTTCTTTGTTTAGTATGGACATATTTTTTTCGTAATCATTTCCATAATTACAAAAAAAAACCTTCGAAAATATTGATTTAAATATATCGCCATGAAAAGAGGATTGAATTTCCCTTCCGTTTAAGTTGAATAATTATATTTCGTAAACATAATATAAAGGATAAATGTATCCGTGCGTACCTCCTACTGGATCACGTTGGGTGAGGTGGCGTGTAGATATATGAAGCTCAACCTGATTCGGTTGGCTAAGGGTGGCGACTTCAAAACCACCTTTGAAGTAGAACTGCTATACAATTCGATTGCTTTTCTTGAGTTAAAAAAATATGGTTGAAAATATGGCGGATGACGCGTCGTTGTCCGCACAATAAAGTTATTGTTTGATAGGGGTTACACTGAACACGGTAAAAATCTGAATACTTGAACGTTTGTACACCACCTTATAGTTGATTTATGCACTTTTATGAACTTAGATACACTCTTCAATAACTTATTGCATATTCATTGCACACGATGATTTCGTTAGTACGGCGAGTTTGTGAGTACGCCGATGACAGGAGCTGGGGGCGGAGGATGAGACGCCGTGAGATAGTAGCGATATTACATAGGTAGGTTACCTACCTACTATCATTACCTACTTTATGAAAATACCTACCTACAATCAGTCGAAAAGAAGCGCATAAATGTAATCTTAGACAGCAGAATCATTAAGATGGAGCGTTTCATATTTCGTAACGTTCGAAAACCCTAACAAAATGCGACAGATGTAGAGATTAAATAGACCATAGGTACATAATGGTGTACCTAATTGAATATAATTTTGTTTATGAATCTTGTAATCGGATAAAGTCTATTTTTAAATTTAAAAAAAAAAGTGTTTTAAACGTAATTTCAGAATTTTTACTTGCTTTTCTGGTAAGAATTTCACCTGTGGATCATATTAAAATGCATTCACAGTGAATATGTCGAAACTTCAAGTAGCGTAAATTTATACTCTACGGCATATATTTTTTCCTCACGTTTTCGTTGTAACGACGCGGTTTCTCAATGTACTTAAATCTATGGGTGTAATCTAATTCTCTTTTTGATTTCAAGTCTAGTTATTACAACCAATTTAAATGTTTCCAAGTTAATGCCGAAAATTTAATATATATATGTATATGCTTACCTACAAACGACAGATTGTAGATAATCTTGAAAGGTAATGTATTGAAATGATGGGTTTTCTGCTTTTTCAGGGCTGATGGGTTTTTTATTAGCCGGATATTTAAAAAAAAAGGAGGATCTCATTTTAATCTCTTGACTTCAGATAAATATCGTTGTGGAAAATTTCTAGATAACAAATGTAAAAATTTCATTTTATTATGCAAAATAGAGACTTTGCATTGTTAAATTTATTTGTTGCATAATAACATCTTGTATTTTTCAAAATGGTTATAACGTTTCTTGCATACATATGCTACTTGATAATCGCACGACGATTATAAAAATATCGATACAAGAAAATGATCGATTCGATATGAGCACATCCTTGGACGTATATCGTCTCCACGTGGGCGCCAATTAAGCTAACGTCGGTTAATTTGGTCGCGAACAAAATATTTCTCCTTCGAGATTCTATTTTGACATACGCGTTAATCGTGTACAGGTGTCCTTAATATGTTTAGGAAATAAGATCTTGATTCTTTGGTTACAAAAAAAGTCATCAATATATTTACGTTATAATTATTATTTTTTGTATTGTGAAGTAGCTGACTTTAAATTAGTACCTACTTGTTGATTTTTTCTTTAGAATTATTTATCGAAGCTTTTATTGATTAAATATGAAATAAAATTAATTGATGAGATATTGATACTGATTACTGACCGATAGCGTGAGTGGTTAGCAACCCTAACTACGGAGCTAAGAGTCAAGGGTTTGAATCCCGCCCGGGACAAATATTTGTCTACATGAACATGCCTATTTGTTCCGTGTCTGTGTGTAAAATATCTACATACCTATGTAAAAATGTAATAATAATATCTGGGACATCCCACACAGCGCCATGTGGTCTCAAAGTAAGCAAGTATTATGCTTTTATTATGGGGTACTATAAAACTGATATACATACTTAAATATTTTTTATTATATATATATAGATGTTCATGCACATAAATATTTGTCCCGGGCGGGATTCGAACCCGCGACCCTTGGCTACGCAGTTAGGATCTCTAACCACGCAGCCAAACGGTCAGTCAATATGTGTGTATTATAAAGAATATTTTAAGTATGTATATCAGCTATTTGGTACCCATAATACAAGCTTTGTTTAGTCCGGGACTAGATAGCGCTGTGTGAGATGTCCGAGGTATTATTATTATACATTGCAAAGGTTGGGAATTAGGTTAGACCAGAATGAGCATGCAAAATACAACTTACAATTCGCAAATAGCATTTTGCCATTTTGCACGCAGCAACTGCCCAAGTCTCATCGAGGTAGGTACCACTGTTTCTATCAACTTCTAGTTAGCCACCTTATAGCGACAACAATCACAATCGCTAAGGACATGTCAGAAAAGTATTCACCCCTTAATTATGTCCTTAGAGAAAAATTGAAGCAGTAATTTGGTATGAAGCATCTACGTATCTAGTTTACATACCCAGGTACCACAATTTCTATAACGCCTTCTAAGTAGACAGTGTTAAGTGACAGCAACTTTCTTATCGATGTGTCCGCAACAGTGGTGTCAGAAAAATTTCGTTTTATTTATTCTGTTGGTGGAAAAAAACATAATTAGCAGTTTTCTATCGAACCACGTTTTTAGCAATTTACGAGTGCCTTATAAAATATAAATAAAAAATAAAACTGACAAGCTAAGGTGGTCATGGCATCGTGTGTTGACAGACAGCATGCAACTAATAAGTACTTCGTAGACGGCTATCATCCATGTCTGCAATGGGTGTTTTGTATCGAGAAGTGGCAATTTATCAGTAAGTTATCAAAGCTATAACAGGTTTGACTTGAAAAAAATAACTGTTAAGCCTTCCACGTTCAGTGACAGCAGCAGTGATAGCAAGGTGTTTGCAAACACGCGGGCTTATCGCAAAAATGTCAACCTATTCAATCTACTGCAGTGAATAAAGTGTTCTGTTTATATGATGGTTCAGGATTAGTAGAGAAATTGAAATACGTCTTTTTTTTAATTTCAAGTAAGCGAATATTACTGTGTTAAAAAATGTTACCTGCGTCGGTTATTATTTCATAACTTGAAAGAGTTAAAAAGTAACTCATTGAAAACCTATAATTGTAATGTCAATGTAAGTCACCGTTTTACTCGATTAAAATTAACTAAGCCATCTCGGTTAGATTTAAAAAAACGAATTTCACTATGTTAAAAAATGTTACCTTTGTAGGTTAGTATTTGTTAACTAGAAAGGGTTAAAAAGTAATATGTTGAAAATCTATGTTTATAATGTAAGTAACCGTTTCACTCGGTTGTTTTTAACACATCTACCTATTACTTTTTAAAAAACTTTGCGTTTGTTAACTGTCACACAAATTACTCAGTACAGCAACAACCGTTCACTCGATTGTTTTTAACGACTCCACTTAGTATTTTTTTTAAATAACTTTGTTTTTATTTATTGTTAATCAAGTAGTTTGGCGACCACAACCGTTCACGTGGTTGTTTTTAACCTTTTTATTTTAACCGTTTCGTCTTGTTTGTTTTCAACTTAGCTAACTTGATAAAAGTTACAGAGTGATTGTTTAAAACTAAATATTTTGCTGTTAACCGAGCGAAATTCGCACTCGGTAAACGCTCCGTTTTCTGAGTATATGTTTTACACATGTCAGTAACTGGAAAATTTATTAAGAATTTTATTAAAATGATTTCTAAAGAGTGCGGGTAAGATGACGAATTCGTTATCTTACCAGCCGCATGAATTCGTCAACTTATACGACACCGCCATTGACAAGCTAAATTCGAAAAAAAAAATCCAAAAAAATTAAATTAGCATTTAGTTAATTTGTTATATCAATAAAATAACACACAGATTAACAAAACATCGTAGGAAACTTTTAAAGACTTATAAATCATGATAAAGATGTTATTTTGTGAAATCCAAATTTTATAACGAACTTGCGTTTGAACTTAAAACACGTGTGGCAAGAATAACAATGGCTGCAAGCATTGTTTAATGTTTTAGTCTGTGGTGGAATTACCGTTACGTCAAACTAATGGGTAAAGTAGCTCTATCTGTCCACGATATATGGTAACATTATCGAATAGTCATCTTACCCGACTCGTCATCTTATAATCTATACAAATATTATAAAGCTGAAGAGTTTGTTTGTTTAAACGCGCAAATCTCAGGAACTACTGGTTCAAATTAAAAAAAATTTGTTGTGTTGGATAGTCCATTTATTGAGGAAAGCTATAGGCTATACTACATTACGCTACGACCAATAAGAGTGGAGCATCAATGAAAAATGTTGCAAAAACGGGAAAAAAATGTTCCTTCTGAGAGCTTCCGTCGCGCGCGCTGCGTAAACGGTTGATGTTAACCAAAAATCATGTTTTACGGAATTGTTCCCCTTTAAAACTTCTAACCAAAAGTCCACGACAGCATATGTGTAACTTTTAAGGTTGACTTACTATAACCTTTTTTATGACAGTAAAATTTGTTCTAACATAATGTACTATTTGCGAAGATGTTTTTTAAACGTGATATTGATCCTTATCAAATTAAATACGTTAGTCGTCTTAAGCATTTCATGCATATTATAATTGCCTTTTACACCATACAATTTAAATTAATATCTTAGCAGTTTTTATCGAAATATGAAAACTATAGCGGGAGAAAATAAATTCGCTGTCTGCATCTGTTCGTTAACTTTTTACTTCCAAACCACGCAATAGACTTTGATACGGTTTTCAGTATTATCTTATTTTCTTATTATCTTATAATCTATTAATCTGTATAATAGAAATACTTATTATAAAGCTGAAGAGTTTGTTTGTTTGTTTGTTTGAATGCGCTAATCTCTGAAACTACCAATCGGATTTGAAAAATTCTTTTTGCCTTTATTAGCCTGAATCTATTAGCGGTGGGTTATAGGCTATATATATGAAAACGAACTGTTTATCTATTCGAGCAAATCGGCTTCAGCCAAAACGGTTTAAACATTTTGATGAAACTTTACACATATGGAAAGGATGTAGTCAAAAGTGACATACAGAACTTTTTATATGTCGGTCTGTACGTCCATCTGTCTAAACCGATTTTAATGAAACATCACAAGTATGAAAAGAAGGTCGTCAAAACTAACAAATGTTACTTTTTGTCCGTCTGTCTGTCTGTAAGTGTATCTGTCTATTTGAGCTCATCTCCAAAACGGCTAAACTGATTTTAAGGAAACTTTGCAGACGGGAAAGAAGGTTGTCAAGAGATTTGACATTAGCTACTTTTTGTCCGTCTGTTTTTCTGTACGTCTATGTGTCTATTCAATTAAATTTTATCTATTCGAGCTAATTTCCAATACTGCTGAACATATTTTAATGAAAGTTTGCAGACGTGAAAGAAGGTTGTCAAGAGTGTCATAAGCTACTTTTTGTGTTTGTTTGTCTGTCTATCTGTCTGTCGTTTGTCCGCACTGATCTATCAACGTACAATCAAAACTACTAAGTCTAGGAAGCTTAAATTTGGAACATAGGTTTATTTTATAACGTGAACATTACGTTAAGAAAGGCTTTTTTAGAAATATCAAACTTAAGGATGGGAATGGAGAAGTTTAAGGGTTTTTAGATTTACACCTTTTAAAGGTGGCAAACGGGAGATGAAAAATTGTATCGGTTTTTTTAAAGGGTGGAAGGGGAATGAAGATTGAAAGTTTGAATGGGTGTAACCAAAATTGGTTCCAGCAAAAAGTACGTATGAACCATCTCGAACGTTAATAGTACCTATAACAGGAATTTGTAGTATACGCAAGCGAAGCTGCGGGCGGTCGCTAGTAAGACTATATAATCGTAAAAGTGGTAAAGTAGTAAAAAAAACAACGGCTGAATGTAATTTCTTCCATGTTTGACTAACACGTTCTCAAGTGGCTCTTCAATTCTATATATAGAACGGTGGTATCTTTTTATATTTTGTCTAATGACGCATGCGCAGTTGTTGACCTGACATGCGTAGTTGTAATCGTAAATTGACACCATACCTACGAATATTTCTAGTAGGTAGACCTAAAAAAGAGAATACTATTATTTTTTAGCTCTTTCTTTTAAGAGCATACCGGATGTTCAGCTGAGCGTAGTCCAAACATATAAGACATGTAGAGCTTACGGTACTAAATAAAAAGTTTCAAGTGAGCAGATATCGCTAAATAACGGTTACCGAGAAAAACATGTCTTTAAATTGAACTAAGTACATGTTCAACTAAACATCCCTTATATAATCTACGGCATGGTCAGCTGAACATAGTCGACATTTCCTACCGAACTGAACAAAAAGTTTCAAGTAAGCATATGGCGCAAACTAACGGTTACCGAGAAAAACATGTTTAAAGTTTCATTTTTTATCATTTTTTTAAACTTTTTGTTTAGTTCGGCAGGTTACTACGTTCAGCCGAACACCAGGTAGTTATTTATACAATCTCCATATTCGTACTCGTGCGTATGACTCCTCTACTAACTCCATATGACTTATCACAAAAAAAAACTTTTTAACCTTCTAGGTGGCCCGTATTGGTGTAGGTCATTTGTCTAAGGTTCAGTGACAGCGGCCATCTTGGCGAGACGTCCGCCACGGGCGTGTCACAAAAACGTCGACTTATTTGTTCGATCCGCGGCGGGAATTTTAATCGGCGTCAGATAACGTTTTTGCTTGGACACGTCCCGCTGTAGAATATTCCGCGAAAGACCTTTATCGATCCAATTAAAATTGCCGGCGCAAAATGGCTTCTTCGTCGACGCCATTTTGGGATGGAATAAAAATAGTTCTAATTAACGGCTGGGTTAAAGGTTTTTATAATTTTAATAGGTCATAAAAACTCTATTGATAGACATGCGTGTGTCGTGATAGCCGTGTGATGGCGAGCCCGTTTCTTGTTCTTGTTCGAATCCCGCAAAAACCGACATGTACCAATGAGTTTTTTTGACTTAAGTAGGTACATACCTACTGATTCCTTGCCTCGGAGAGCGCGTTAAGTCAGTCCCGGTTGCTATCCTCAGATGGCAGTCATTAAAATCCACCAACCCTGCACTGGAGCAGTGTCGTGGATTAAGCTCCAAGGAACCTCTTCCCGATGGGAGGCCTAAGCCCCTGCAATGGGGCATAATGGGCTGATATTGATAGGCATGTTTCCGAATTAGATAGGTAAAGCTATTCTTAGATGCAAATAAACTGCGCGTGATCTTTAAGAGTCAACTCAAAATGTGTGAATATTGTTATTTGAATCTATTCACTAATACAAAAAGCTATGTCAAGCCAGAGGTGCAATAGTTATTTATCTAGGTGCAATGTTTTCAACCTTCACTCTATATACCTAAGTTTCAAATAATGAATTGAATCGTATAGGTATAGTTACCTACCTATGTTGGTGGCCCGACACGCCATACGAAACGGTAGGTATATATTTCAACCCCAAATCGGGCATAGTACCTTTTTTGTATTTTGCCGTATTTTCGTTTAAATATCACCTAATTAAGTGTTTTATATAAATACAATGAGAAATGTTAAAAAACTTGACATTTCTGAACTTAATGCAATTCAAATGGTTTTTTTTTAAACCATTAAAAAAATATTAAAACATTCTCCATTTCTATATACAACATACGGGAGTTATACTTTCAGTTTTTCAGTAATTTTATGATATCTGTCCCTTAAGTGAATAGTCAGTTTCTTTATGAGCAGTTCCCCGTGGTCCCATTGAGTTGACCCATTAATGGGTCCACGGGGAATTTTTTTTCCTCGTGGTCCCATTACCTAGTGACGGAATTATTTCATAGGTACCTTGGGAAATACACCTTAAGTAGGTATACATAATGAACATTAAAGGTGTGAAGCATTGTGAAGCAATTCCGTTGATTTTTATAGGCCAATTTAACCAGGTATTCAGTCCAGGGATCAGGTGCGACAACATTATGGCGAATGTTCAATTAGTATCATATTATTTGTAGTACGTTACGAATTCACATCAAAATACAGACAATACTTGAGACTTAACCGCTACTGATCTCATCTCAAATGAGTGAACAGTAAAACACTTTTCACGTTATATTAATAACGTAAATCTTAACCGGAAGCCCGCGCCAACGGAATTATTTCGCATCAAGTAACTCTTAGGGGTTTCTCGACATCTTCCTATCTCGACATCACCCTAGTGTGCCTCCTGGCCGCTTCGATGAAGTCGTTGGAGCTTACGGGTTAACGACATGCGTCCTTATTCTGCTTCAGGCAGTTGTTTAGTGTGTGCAACTCCCACATACACCGCGCACGGGCGCGCGGAAACTGTAGAGTTTAATCCGCCTTCCCACCGCAAAGGGTAAAACAAAAAAAAAAACTTGAGACTGTTTGTATGCTTAGAACAATTACTTGATGAATGAAGAAAAGCAACAAAATACTGGCTGCACATTTAGGTAGAAAGAAGATTGAAGCTCTTAAATTTGAAACGTAGATGGATAGAAGAAAATAGTTGAAGGAAGTTAGTCGACAACAATCGACAATCACCCCTGAATCGATAGAGATATCTTCCCCCAGCGCGTGTATAAAGTTATATAAAATAAATACCACTATATTCCTCTAACACCACAACTAGGTAGGTCCCTAACTGAGTTATAATTTATTTGCTCCACAATCTCTACAATATCAAGGTGTTACCGTGATGGGTGTAACGGAGAGGGGCATCCCGCCGACAGCCAATCATCAGTCGCCCGCGTCAACAATTTAGAATCCAACATTACTGATACTAAAGAAAAAACATGTAATTTATCAATAATTTTCGGATTTTTCACTAAGTATCGTACTATTATAATTTGGAAGGTGATTTAAAAATCTTTCCGTAAGTACATGGCCATCTGACCACCTTGAAGTCGATTCCAAAGTCACAATATCGACAATGGACTAATAAAGTGCACCATAAACGAACAAAGCCAGGCCATTGTGTGAGCCAGCTGGGAGTATGAGGGCGTGGTGAACTTACATTAGAAACAAATTTGCCTTTTGTGTCAAATATCGGTTTTTAAGCTCGACTGTGACTTTGTGTAGTATATTCAAAATTCAAAGATTCAGACAAAAGTATAATAAAAATATTCTGATGTAACTTGGTAAATAAATGTTATTATCATTATTATTATTATTTTAGAAACGAAAATTTCTTCCACATGTAAAAATTAAAGGATATATTAAAACGAGGTTATAAATATTTCAACTGGACAAGTTAATACTGGCCAACTGGTAGGGGAAAGTGGGTCAATTAGGGACACTCAACATGGAAGAGATATGAAATGAAAACTATACATGTCATTTTATTAATTGGCCAACACCTGTCAGATGATGACAATAGGTATGTCTTATTTAACTAACACATGATTTTTCATTTTCAAATGAACGTATGTACCATTTTTTTAGTGTAACTTGCATCTTTTATTTAAATTAGGTTTGTACCAACAATTTGATGACACTAGAGAGATTTACATAGTTGAGACCTACGTTGATTCAAAGTTAAAGTATTTCTGGATTCAGAGAAGATATTCTAAAAATCGTGCATATACTGTAAAATTGACCATAGAATTTTAAATTTCTTTTAATACAGTGGCATATGGTGTAAAGTGGCGTCTGCCCAGATAATAAAATATTACCGAAAATCACATTTCACGCCTCTCGGTTTAAATTTCTTTTGACTCCTTTGCCGCCAAACTTGGTAGCTAATGTGCACCATATTGTAAAGTATTCTTGCTATTGGAGAAAAATAATAGAAAAATTAACATAATGCACATTTCATTTTAACATTTAAAAAATATTCAATTAGTATGATCTTAGGTATTTAAATGTAATATGAATCCAATCAAAGTATACAAAATATATTTTGATTCATCGTTCCAATATAATAGAATTTTTTTTGAAACCATTGCATGGTTTTTATTTTGAGACAATTCATTTACCACAGTAATGAACACCGACTAATATGTATTTAGGGTACGTAAACTGTACGTACCACACTATGAAACTCTGCACGAAAATCGTTCAGATCGCTGTGCTCTGAACGACTTTGAAATAGTCGCTTGTGGACCGTCTGTCAGTGTAACCGATTGAGTTTATTTTGAATTTGGGAAAACTATTTGAGAAAAATGTCGTCTTGTGCTTTCAGAGGCAGATCAGAGTCAGGAGGACCTGCTCCTGGCCCTCACAGAACCATCACAGAAGATGCCGGTTTCTGTACATATCTACCATTCTCGTTTTAAATAATAATAAATAATAAAAAAATATTTTTATTTTATTTGGCCATTGCAATATTCTCTGACATTAAAGATGCATACTCATAGATAAATGAGGTGCTCCAGTATTATTTCACATGAGTAAATAAACCGTACCTACAGAGGCATAGCTTCCTAAGAGCGAGCAAATTTTTTCCCTTTTTTAGTTGATTAAAGTTAATTAATTTAAGTTAGTTAATTGATTAAATTAATAAACACAAAAAGTTAAGATAAATCTAACTAAACATTTGTTTATTAGCTATGTGAAAAGGTATGAAAGAATACTCAATTACAAATTACTTACTTACTCTTATATTTTTTTTTTATAATTTTTTATTTTAATCATTTATTAATTCTTTTAAGTTAGTGGTAAATTTTGAATTTAACAAAAAGTTTTTAATACGCTTTTACTAGTTCCACTGTATGTTTGTATGTAATGGAATCTTAGAACGAGTTTCAAGCTATCGTTAAGTTTCAAGGCGTTGGCTAACCTGGAAGATTACCTACATTTAATTCAGTGCATTTAATTGCAAACCGAACACGTCCATATAAAAAACAACGTTAACATAAAAAAAAAAATATTTATTTCATTAAAGACAGACTAGAAAGCGAGTAATAAAAATGACGTAAGTATAACGTGTTAACAATAAATTTTCATGATTTTTTTTTTAAACTCAAGCTTTTTAACGCGTTTACAAAGTTTCATAGCCATGGTATTATAGCAGTTGAGGTAAAAATACCGTACAGTATCCTATGCCCATTAAAAAAGGATCATGCAAGATAATAAAGATACCTACAGCGAAGGCACGATACCCTCACTTCACTTCATCAGCCCATTTTTACCCCACTGCATGGGCTTAGGCCTCCCCCAGGGTGAGGAGGGGGGCTTGGAGCTTAAATCCACCACGCTGCTCTACTGCGGGTTGGGGACTGAAAGGACCGTCATCTATTGACAGCGTCCGGGACCGACTGCTTAACGTGCCCTCCGAAGCACGGAGTCAGTGATAGTTATGTACTTAAGCCAGAAAAACTCATTGGTACACGTCCGGATTTGAACCATGGCTCTATGGGGCCTTATAAATTTGAGACAAATTCGTTGCGCTTTGGGCTATCACGACATTCACGACACAATACCTACCTATACCTATATTAGTCAATATTTACATACCTACCTGTTGTATTCCTTTTTTAGTAGAACAATACGACGTGAGTCACGCCAAAACCCTGAGTTTGTCTAGTCTACTAGCTACATATGCTAGACTGGCTGAGCCGGTTTTTTCCACTCGCGCGTGTTGTGACAAGCGGCCAGTGGACACGCACACATGCCGCGAACACGAAGTGAAGCTGTGCCTCTGTACCGTTTAATGACTTATGTGATTATTTTTAGTGATAATGAAAATTTTCTATGTCGAAACGGTGCACTGCACCATTCTTCACTCAAAATACAATTCATTTAAACTTAATACAGATAAAATGGTACGTTACATAAATTCTAGGTGTATTGTGAAATATAAAACGCGATTACCGATTTTCAATTCCATTTCAAGGTGGTCTGACAGAATCAATACAAGTTTTTTGTAGTTTAACGACGGGGCGCCTCCGTGTTGGGCAATACGCGCCAAATTAGCTTCTTTTGTAAATACGCGGCCCGGCCAGGTGACTCTTCGAGATTTCTTATAGAAAACCACTAAAATCTTTTGTCAATTGTGACTTATTATTACCATAGATTACGTATTTATGCGATAGTAATTGACTGTAAAGAACACCGAGTCGACTGAAAAAAATGACACTTATAGCATTAAATCAAAATAATCCAACTCCGCTTCGCTCATTGACATGAACAAACCTAACCTAACCTACCAACTGCATGGCTCACAATGCAAAGCATTATGGAGAGTAGGTAGGTACCTACTTTAATCTCTATATGAAAAATACGTCTAATTTCCTCATATTCAATCTTCTTCGACACTTTTTGATAAACAAAAACATAACAAACCGCATAACATTTCACACACAATTAATTATCAAGAATAATTATTTTTAAGGTATTTTTAATAAGGTGTTTTTAATCCACATTTAAGATTTAAGTAAGTTAATTTTAGTCTGAAAACGGGCTCTGTCCATTATGTTGTATGAAACTTAACGATCACTTTCGAAAAGGACTATTAAAAAGCCTATTTTTAATAATAATAAAACAACTAAGCATTAGCTTGTGTTTTGGGTACCAAGCGAAGACACCACACACATATAACAACCAAGACCCGTTACCAGTATCGATATTCATCATATAAATACAGACCATATCTAATATATATAAATAGATTTGCATTGTTCATTAGAAAAACAACGCTGCTATCAAATTTATTTACTCTATGGAAAAACACTTTCGCATGACACTTTCCAAATCGAAACTTTGTTGTTTTATAATTTATTTATTTATTTTTGTAGGAAGATCAACAGCAAACTATTATATACTAGACTTAAAATATGATACAATATATAATGAAACAAATAAAAAACTGATGATTCTTCACATATTTTTTTTTTTTTAATTATTATAGTGGTATATGAAAGTCAAAAAAAATAATATTTTTAACTAAGTTTTATATAAGTACATAAGGTGTGCCTTTTGAATTTCCAATTTTTTTTAGAAATAGTTTTAGTGGTAGGTATACAACGTGTTACGTAGTTTACCTATTGATTTGCATTTGTATGTCTGTCACAGGCTTTTGACTTCTTAACGGCTTTAATCGTAAAAAGTTGTAATTTAGCATAAGGATTTTATTTACTATCTAAACTTTTTCAAGTATGGGTTTGATTTCAGATAAAACGATGAAAAACAATACGTGAACATTTGATCTGTTGACAGTTTCGTGGTAGGTAATCCCGAAAAAAAAAAATTGTGCATCATTGTGGAATGAAAATCGCTGTGCAGCGCGGAGCGTAGTTTGATAAACGAGTTTTAGATTAGATTTTGAGGTTCCAGTCGAGTTGAGTCAATATTCAAAGTTCATATACATGCTAAGGTATACCAACATGCGTCGGCCTACATGAGCTGGATTGAAGTTACTAGATATTTAAATTGTAAAGTGTTGTACAGTGAACAAAATCAAAACAATCACCGCAGGTTTTTTGGGTGTCATACGGAACCCAGTGTTAAATATTATTCAACTAATTAATATACCCAAAGAGAGTTACGTCGGTATATATCCGTGGTAAGTCAGTGTACATATTACTGTGTTTACGCTATAGGAGTACGTTCGTGTACTCGAGTGGTTATTTGTACTGCAAACAGAGGCTTTGTCGGCGCCGGCTACCGAAATTTGTCGTGCAAGTCAACAACGTACTAAATTCAATACGGATATAAGACGAACTCTATTAGAATGTCACAGGTAGATAAGTATTAATAGATAATTAGCTTTCCACTTGCAACTACAAGCGTGTGGTTTTAATACAAATCATACCATTCGCTTTTTGTTTCGTTGTGTCGTGATAGCCCGAGCGCAGCGAACCTGTTTCAAATATACAGTATGGATGCCATCATTTGTTTGTCCCAAATTTAGCATGTTGTACTGATTGCTTTCATGACTTTTAGGCAACAAGTGCAAGAAAAAATGTCACACATGAAAAACATGAAAAAAGTAATTAATTCCCAGTCTCGTCAACGCTGCACGCACAGCACACGCGTAACGTAACGTAAACGGTATACCTACCTACTAAGTATGCCGCGTCCGCGCCCAGCCAGCGACTGCTTACGTGCTTATTTGTGAATAATATGCATTAGACTTACCAAAAATCCTCGGTTTTGTAAATCACACCAGGAACGATTGATGATTCATTCATAATGATGTTACAATGAAATCACAATAATCCACAGAACACTCTATTGAACCAGGTTTAATTCACAGTTATATTGTATTAACTTTTCGGATACTAATTTTTAATTTGTTTGATGTGATGAACATTTCCAATTAAAAAAAGTATTTAATGGAATAAATGTTTAAGTTTTAATTACACGACAATACAGATAATTTTTTTATACGCTGCGTGAAGCAAAGTAGGCAAATACTGGCTCTTGAATTTTCTGCGTGATGTCCATTTTGCTCTAGACATTTAGTAACTCGCCTAATTAGCCTCATGCACTATTCTCAATAATTCACTTTCACTATTTTATTCACGAAATGTTTAAAAGTGCATTAAGAAAGAATACTACAAACTGCAAACAGCTGACGTTGAAACCTTTGCAATGTCACAGCTCACGCGGTCAAGGCCACGGTCACTGTGCGAGTAATTACGTAACATAACGTACGGCAAGCCGCGGCGCGCCGCTTCACCCCGCGCCGCCAGCCCTACCCGCCGCAGTCGCTTGCTGCGACTGTCGTCGGTGAATTTCAAAGGCTGTTTCCGGCTTTCGGCGTGTGCCCCAGTGTAACCCGGCGCGGTCATAGTGCAATTAGGGTTGCGTGTTAATTTTTAAACCCTAGTATTAAAAATTGATTTTCTCAAAAACGGCTACAAATAAAAATATAGTTTTTTCGGTGAAATTGTTATTGAATACCAGCAGATTTTAAATACAACGGGATTTTGAACGGTTAGTATCCAAACTATAAGACCAAGTGGCCGTGAGTCGAATGGGGGCGTGTACCAATGTGTTTTTTCTGACTAGAGTAAATTAACTATCACTGACTCCGTGCCTAGGAGAGCACAATAAGCAGTCCGTTCCGGTTGCTGTGAATAGAGAGCGGTCGTTACAATCCACCAATCCGCATTCGAACAGCGTGGTGGATTTAAGCTCCAAGCCCCTTCATCTTGAGGGAAAGCCTAAGTCTCTGCAGTGGGGTGTAAAAAGGGCAGATGGAATAGAATGGAATACTATTAGCAGCATATGTTTATTACAACCAATACTAAAGGTAAATTGTTAAGCGTTGACCTTTTGTGCTAAATATTCGACTATCGCGCGGTAGGTAATTAGTCATCCTTAAACGTTTTATTCTATTTTTTTTTATGATTAAAATTAATTATTTTTAATGTGCCTCTACTTTATGCTTTGCCCTCTTTTATTTCAGTTTACCATATTTTACTGCCTTCTAAAACTGAAGTGACAAACTTGCTATTTAGCGCTAATCAGTAGGTACCTACTTACCTATTCATAGGTATAGTTGTAACGTTGCACTATATTTCATTAAATATTATATTATTTATACAGATAATACTTTAAACCACATAAATATAAAATTATACAAATGCCTACAGAACCTACATAATCTGGCGCGGAACCCTACAAGTCTCGCGCCGACCTAATCGTTCATATGTTCAACAACGACCAGTTGTCGCTGGTTTTCGGTGACTGAACTGAAACGGTTACCTACCATATGAGCGGTTACCGAGCTGTGCGGCTGTTCGTTCACCGTTGATGTCGAATTTCGTATTAACGGTGTGATAGTGCACCAAAATTATAACATAAAATAGTAATAAAAAATTATGTAATTCTCCTTATTATATAAACTTTGTGCGTTTCCCGTATGGAGAATCATATCACACTAATAAAAACCACGTTACTGCTAGATCGTTCCTAACGCAATCTGCAGTCTACCCTGTGGGACGGACCGGGAGCCGAGCTGAGCGTCCTTCTTCAGATACCTAAAGCCAGGACCCTGAGCTGAAGGGATACACTCCTACTGCCCTACGATCCAACGAATTATTGTATAATTTCTTAATAGTCTCATTATTAGGACAAAGGGTACTTTGTGCAGCCCCAGTCCTTTAGCCCTCTGCTCACGATTTAAGGTTATAATAGCTACAATAAAAACTTTCAGGAAATATAAAGCTCACAGAGCGGTTCGATGACGTCGGAACGACCAATGTAAAGCATGAAGCTTATCAGTGGCGAAGCCTTCGTACATGCCAATTCCTCGCGGCTTCTCTTTTAAAAGTTTAAACTGTGCTTCATTAATGTATTTCAAAATATAAAATAGAACAAAAAATTATAAAATACTATTAGTTACTCCAATTTCATCTTTGTTTTATAAGCAATAAAGTCGATTTTTCTTAAAATGAATTACAATTTCCAAAACACACAGCTAACGCAAACAATGCGACTTAACATTCGACCAAATTAGGTCGTCAATAATTCGAGACTTTGGCGGCATGAAAAGCGATGCAAAATGCGATAATTGCAACGTTAGACAAAGACAAAAGATCGCGTTGCCATTGCTTGCGATGACGCTCGGATTTTAAACTCAGGAGGGTTATGTTTATTGTTTCAAAATCAGTTGTTTGCATTGCAATGACTTTGCAATTCTTGCACTTGAACAAATCAATTAACGTATTATAAAGTTGATATTGATATGTAATATAAAAGTCTGTCGTGTTTTGAAATAACTAAAATGACTAAAGTCTAGAATTTTTACAATATTACGTTATCTGTATTTAATAGTGTTATTACATTGGTTTAGATAATTTAATGCGTGTTTGTGAATCGAAGTGTTCAATGGTGTTTGGATTGTACCAGTTAAAAAGTTAAGTACCTACTTATCAGTTGCTTTACATTTTTTAAAACTTTTAGCTTTTTTCGCGTTTAGATACAAGACAACTTTTCCAGGTTTTTCGACTTTACTGCCTTAAAAAACGCATTAAAAGTTTTGTACACAACTACGCCATTAAATGATAAAGTCACTGGTTAGACGTTTATGAGCTATTTTTAGATTTGAATGACATTTTAAAAGATGTTTTTAATCAAACATTAACATTGTCCAATCTATTTCCACAATGACATACGTTGCCGAAACATGGACTCTCACGGCAGGATTGCTCCACAAATTTAAAGTCGCTCAGCGCGCTATGGGACGGGCTGTGCTCGGTATATTTTTGGTGGACAAAATCAGGAATACTGAAATCCGTCGAAGAACTAAAGTTGTCAACATAGCCGAAGTTATTAGCAAGCTGAAGTGGCAATGGACCGGTCACATTTGCCGTAGAACCGACAACCGATGAGGTAGACGAGTTCTAGAGTGGAGGCCACGTATTGGGAAGCGAAGCGTTGGACGCCCCCCGGCCAAGTGGACTGATGACCTAAAGCACCACACCGGGGGTAATTGGATGCGGAAGGCGGAGGACCGTGTGTGGTGGCGAGCCTTGGGAGAGGCCTATATCCTGCAGTGGAGAGACACGGGCTGATGATGATAATGATGATAACGAATGTATTTCTGAAACTTCCATTTACCATTGCTTCCGCCGAAAGATCATCAGAACAAAAAAGATAGGAAGTAAAGTAATTTTTTAAGGTAATATAATACCGTAATATGTACCTACATATAATTAATAATAATCATCCTTAAGGGGCCTCGATTTCCTGTTGAAAAATTTCACCCTTTGCCACTGAACCCTATACATATAAGGACATATTTGGCTATCATTCATTTACATTTAACATAGGTACTGTTTGTTCTCAACGAGTAATTGATAAGGAGACAAAGCGAAATTTTGTAACGCTCACTTTTCATGAATCTTATCTTCTATATTAATAAAATTGGAGTGTCTGTCTGTCTGTCTGTCTGTCTGTCTGTCTGTTCCGGCTAATCTCCGAAACGGCTGAACCGATTTCAATGAAACTTTGCAGACGTGTAGAGGGCATTACCACGGGTGACATTGGCTACTTTTTGTCTATCTGTCTGTCCATCTGTCTGTCTGTTTGAGTTGATCTCCGAAACGGCTGAACCGATTTCAATGAAACTTGGCAGACGTGCAGAGGGCAGTACCGGGGATGACATAGGCTACTTTTTGTCTGTCTGTCTGTCGGTCTGTCTGTCTGTTTGAGTTGATCTCCGAAACGGCTAAACCGATTTCAATGAAACTTGGCAGACGTGCAGAGGGCAGTACCGGGGATGACATAGACTACTTTTTCGTTTGTCTGTCTGTCCGTCTGTCTGTCTGTTCCGGCTAAACTCCGAAACGACTTCAATTTCAATTGCGATTTCAATGAAACTTTGCAGACGTATTTATGTGACCACGTGACCAAATTTTTAAATGCATATATTTTCGAAACCATCAATCGTAGACCTATCGTGTTAGTACTCAAACTTGATGTTTTGGCGAGATCTATGTGACCACGTGACCAAATTTTTAAAGACTTATATTTTCAAATCTATCAATCGCAGACCTATCGTGTTGGTACTCAAACTTAATGTTTTGACGAGATCTATGTGACCACGTGACCACATTTTTAAATGACTTTTTTTCGAAACCATCAATCTCAGACCTATCGTGTTGGTACTCAAACTTGATGTTTTGACGAGATCTATGTAACCACGTTACCAAATTTTTAAATGACTTTTTTTCGAAACCATCAATCTCAGACCTATCGTGTTGGTACTCAAACTTGATGTTTTGACGAGATCTATGTGACCACGTGACCACATTTTTAAATGACTTTTTTTTCGAAACCATCAATCTCAGACCTATCGTGTTGGTACTCAAACTTGATGTTTTGACGAGATCTATGTGACCACGTGACCACATTTTTAAATGACTTTTTTTTCGAAACCATCAATCTCAGACCTATCGTGTTGGTACACAAACTTGATGTTTTGACGAGATCTATGTGACCACGTGACCACATTTTTAAATGACTTTTTTTTCGAAACCATCAATCTCAGACCTATCGTGTTGGTACTCAAACTTGATGTTTTGACGAGATCTATGTGACCACGTGACCACATTTTTAACTGACTATTTTTTCGAAACTATCAATCTCAGACCTATCGTGTTGGTACTCAAACTTGATATTTTGACGAGATCTATGTGACCACGTGACCACATTTTTAAATGACTTTTTTTTCGAAACCATCAATCTCAGACCTATCGTGTTGGTACTCAAACTTGATGTTTTGACGAGATCTATGTGACCACGTGACCACATTTTTAAATGACTTTTTTTTCGAAACCATCAATCTCAGACCTATCGTGTTGGTACTCAAACTTGATGTTTTGACGAGATCTATGTGACCACGTGACCACATTTTTAAATGACTTTTTTTCGAAACCATCAATCTCAGACCTATCGTGTTGGTACTCAAACTTGATGTTTTGACGAGATCTATGTGACCACGTTACCAAATTTTTAAATGCTTATATTTTCGAAACTATCAATCGCAGATTTATCGTGTTGGTACTCAAACTTGATGTTTTGACGAAATCTATGTGACCATGTCATATTACCTAATTTCATAAAAATTTCATAAGATTTCTGAGGCAGTTAAATTTCAGTACGTTCTAGAAAGTGTTACAATGTTCTAGAGCGTTGCGTTCCTTTAACTGTCCCACTACAACTGTGCTCAACGCGAGCGAAGCCCGTGGGCGGAAAGCTAGTCTGTAATAAAACGTACAAGACAAAGAGAAACGTAACGGAGAAGCGCAAAGAAGACGTATGTTTTGAATCACTTTAAAAAGATTACGTGTCGGGCAATGTAAAAAAAATCCTTCTATTTGTTAAATAAAAACTATCAACAATTTATTCAAACAATGTAAATTCCACATTTAGACAAAAACACATTCCATGCCGAAAAAAGTGGGTTTTACGAGTATTTGAATTAATTAAAAAAATAAAAAATTTCTTTTAGTGTAATTGATGACAAATATTAGCGGTCACGGTAATTAGTTGGAGGTAGACAGGCGTGACTCGCCACGTTTTTAGTGACGTACTCGTACTTACTTAGCGACTTAGCGAGAGTAGAATAAGCATAACTTAAAGTAACTGCTTAGCTAAGCTGCTTCAAGTAACTTATGTCGTGATAGCCCAGAGCGCAACGAACCTGTCTCAAATTTATAAGGCCCCATAGGGCCATGGTTCGAATCCGGGCGTGTACCAATGAGTTTTTCTGACTTAAGTACACAATATCACTGACACCGTGCTTCAGAGGGCACGTTAAGCAGTCGGTCCCGGACGCTGTCAATAGATGGCGGTCGTTACAGTTCCGAACCCGCAGTGGAGCAGCGTGGTGGACTTAAGCTCCAAGCCCCCTCCTCATCCTGGGGGAGGCCTAAGCCCCTGCAGTGGGGTAAAAATGGGCTGATGATGATGATGATGAAAGTAACTGCTAGGAACACTGAAGTTTGAATGTAGCAGGCTAGAATGTCAAAGAATTAGAGCCACACAATGATGGGTTCAATGGTAAGTGAGGGCGATGGACCAACTGATGCGTATGAAATACCTGGTTCTTATAAAGAAATAATCTAATTATAATATATAATGTGGGGTTTTATAGATATTTGAAAAAAAAGATGAAATTCATGGTTGATGATTGACATGACAATTATTAAAGAAATCCCATTGTAGAAATCAGAACTGTAATTTTATTATTTAATAATAATAATAATAACACACACACACAATCACAACAACGTCTATGTCCCAAACTAAGCATTAGCTTGTATTTTGGGTACCAAGCGAAGACACCACATACATATAACAACCAAGACCCGGTGCCAGTATTAATATTCATCATATAAATACTGACCCGACCTGGGATTTGAACCCGGGACCTCCAGCTTTGCAGGCAGGGTCGCTGCCCACTAGGCTAAGCGGTCGTCTTTTTTGTTGTTTTTGTTGTTTGTTGTTACCATGTATATAACTCGTTTATCGAAAATTTAGCATCCCCGTGACTATCCCGTTTACTTTTGATTTTTCTAGGCAGCTTTGGTGGTCATTCTTTGATTATTTAAAAAAAATTCTATCATTATTTGCCTTTCATTCAGTAATATATAACTGATTGGGATTGGTAATACGCAAAGACGCTGTGGGCAAAGATCATCTAGATAACCAATCGTGTTGGCCATACACGCGTCTCGCCCGTCTTCATTCCTCATCCAATGGCTCAAATGGGATGATTTTGATTCTCGAACTAAACGGGCAGCTTTACTCTTCTATCCAACTAATTCAAAGCTCAGTGGCTAATAAGCAGTTATTTAGAGCTTTAGTGACGTCGAACAAGTTATTTCTCTTGATCTCCTTTTAAAAGCATTGCATTAAAGCCTCACTCTAATAATTCAAACTCCTTTACAAAATTAATTGAGTTACTCAATAACTATTTGTTCTAGTGTTGAAACTTATGAACATCAGTTTCCGACCGCGGTTGCACCGGCGTGGACTACACAATTGTATCAGGACTCCTAAAGATAAGAGACGCTCTAGAAAATTGTGCGACTTTCTAGAAAGTTTCGAAACTTAACTGGCTAAGAAATCTTTATACCAAATTGTATCAAAATATGTTAAGCCATTTTAGCATGAATAAAAATGGCTATCAAACAGGAACCGTAGGTTTTTTCCGGAATGAAATTCTGTATGTTATTCTAAGCCTTAAGACACCTTCGTACTAAATTTCATCTAAATTCGTTTCATTTGTTCTAGCATAAAGAATAGTTATATTACAGGAACTGTACCTTTTTCCGGTATGAAAAGTAGCTTAATATCAAACTATACGCAAAAATCACGTTCATCCGTTGCTCTGTTACTACGTGATTGACTGTCAAACACCCAAATATACAAACTTTCACATTTATTATAATAGTAATATAAAGTTTAGGGAATCAAACAAAAATTTCACAAACATCGATAACTACATCGATAAAGAAATAGAACATCACTTCACACCACGCCGACTCTAATAACCTCGTGCAATTAAGCGGCTTTGTCTTGTTATTTAGACTTTAAAATTGTTTTACTTGAACAAATATTTACGTCATCTAAGATTTTGTCATTAGGTACACGCAGCCGATGCCTATAAATGATGTCGTGAAAATAATAGCTTTAAACGCCCATTAGATGCGAGCGCGTCAAATTTTATAGCATATAACGACCGTACGCATGTATTAAGTTCTTAGCTACACTTGGGTTACTAGCAAGCAGTAATGGATTTAATAACGCGAGCAATTTTCATTTGCTGACTTCCTTAAGCCTGAGGAAAAGGTAATATTCAAAGCGTATGTCATAAAACTCGAAATCGAGCGGGACTCAGGCAAAAGATCAGCTAAAAATTGAAGTTTAAGTCATTCACTTTTCTCATAGGGGGCTGTTGATTAATTACGTAAGACAATTTTCGCTACTTTTTGACCCACCCTTCCCCCTATGTAAAAAAAAATAAGATTTGTTTAAACCCCCTCCCCCCCCTATCCAATCTTACATAAGATCGTTATCTACCAAAATTACATATAAATACTTAGGAGGAAAAAAATATAAAAATTCGTAGGTTTGTATTACAAATGGTAATGTTTTAACCAATTTGACACTTATTTCGTGGTTTGGTTTGTTTTCGTTTTATTTGGACATATGGACAACAAAACTCATAGGTAAGGGATCTTTTGGAAAGGAGTGTCAATGTTAATCTTTAGTGACAGCTGCAAAAATAAAGGTGTAAAGTTGGTTGTAGGCGTAAAATATAATTTTAAATTACTTTTTTGGTCTTACGTAAGAACTATAATAGACCCTCTCCCACCACCATGTAAGAAAAAAAAAGATCTAGTCGGACCCCCTCCTTCCCCAAATCATCTTACGTAATTAATGAACAGCCCCTAGAGTAAATTAATTTGACAGCAGCGTTTGGTTTTAATATGGTTTTAATAGAGTCATAAATGTCAGTTCACAGTATCGAAGTGACATTACGCAATTTCGCGGGGTTGAAAACTAGCACGCGGCAATTTCACGAGGGTGCAGACTTGTAAAACTCGGACTAAAACTCGCCATCTTGCACCAGCTAGGTAGAGTATGAGTGGTTAGACTATAAACACAGAAGAGGGCTTCTAGTCGATTCGTACTTTTATGTCTTTTCTTGATATTATTGAAAGTATTGAAAATATACACCACACAACAAATGTTTAACTGCTTAGCTTAAATATTACAATTAACAAGATAGAGCGTCATACTTCGAAACGAAACGAAAACATGAGCAAAATGACAGGCTTAGAAATTAGATAAACAATACGTCATTATCATTGCCTTAAACAAACATTTTGTAAAATTAAACAACATGAAATATAATTTCAGAACGTTTATTTTTTCCGGTATGAGTTTTACATGTGGGTCACACTTGATCCTATTTCACAACGAATATGTGAAAACATCAAGTGTCGTATATTTGGTCTGTCGTATTTTTATTTTTGGCTCTTATTTTTGTGGTCACGGCGTAATATCTTTATATGTACATGCATTGTTAATGCTGGCAAAAATCCAAAAGAAAATTTAGTAATTTTGTTTTCATGATAGAGATACATACATATTATTAAAAATTATAGAAAATCTACACCCTAGACCAAATTTTCAGGTGCTGAGGCCAAAAAGTTTAAAATTTTTTAGTAATGTACTAATCCTTCTCATATGTACCCACACTGGTTCAACGTTAATAATTAATTTCCAACAAATGGTGTTTTTTTTTCATCATATCGGTGAAATTTTTTATTAATAATTTTTTTTTGTATATTTTTGACCTTTTATGTATTCTTTACGATATTAACTATTCCCACATTTATCGACATCAATGTATCGTTCAAGACTGAGGAGAAAATTAAGATTGAATTTTAGTTGCCAGCGATATGATACGCCGCCCACCGATAATTTTTTTCTGTGCACCGATATGACAAGGATAACCACCAAATTCATTATGTTTTCCGTAGTTGAAACGATTGAGAGCATAGACACAGATTAGGCATAGATTTAAATTGCAGATTGCTATCGACAATAATTTACGCTGCGAAAAACATTTTTTTTTAAACATTTATTACTCAAGGAATTGTAGTATTGAAACTAATTATGCTATCATAAAAAAAAGCTCAAAGTAGATAAGGAAATGAAACATCAATAGTAATTAATGAAATTTATAGTAATTAACCCACAATAAAGTATTTTATATTGCTGGTTAATTACCCAAACACATACTAAGTTTCAGAGCCGTGTCCCACTTGAGTAACTTTAAGCATTATTAAGTCCACGACTGAACTTGCCCTAACACGTTAATCGCTTTAGACGCTAAGCCCCACTAAGCACCAACAAACATGTATATGCAGCAGTAATGTCTTCGATTCTATGACAATTTAATTGTTTATTTGTCTGTATCATCATCAGCCCATTTTTACCCCACTGCAGGGGCTTAGGCCTCCCCCAAGGTGAGGAGTGGGGCTTGGAGCTTAAGTCCACCACGCTGCTCCACTGCGGGTTGGGAACTGTAACGACCGCCATCTATTGACAGCGTCCGGGACCGACAGCTTAACGTGCCCTCCGAAGCACGGTGTCAGTGATATTGTGTACTTAAGTCAGAAAAACTCATTGGTATACACGCCCGGATTCGAACCATGGCCCTATGAGGCCTTATAAATTTGAGACAGGTTCGTTGCGCTCTGGGCTATCACGATATTTTGTCTGTATCTAACACTAGCTTTCACCTGCGGCTTCGCCCGTATGGACTACACATATGTAGTAAAAACGCGATATGATATAAACCCATGTTTCCAATTGAACAAGTGTCGTTGGGCAGTAGTTTGTGATATGGCCAGCGAGCAGCGAGCAACCATGACCTTCCAATCCACCCAACTGGCATCCTGGATGCCACCATACGTTGCCACTGCTACATAGCGCGCTCCCGTCGCTTCGCTATTTTTCTTCAGACATGAAGCACTGAAATTGTTACTGCTATTACCCTAGGTTACTTATAGTAACTAAATATATACTAAAACCTAGCTAACGAACGTATTTTTATATTAAAAAAATTACATGTAGAACGGACTAGTAGCTCTCGAGTTATAAACGCGCAAAAGGATCGACAGACAGACACTGGTTTTTAAAATATGTATGGACAGTATTCCTTCACCACATGTTTTGTTTGTGCGTTCCATATATTTCACCCACTGAAACATCATAGAGAATAAAATTATCAACAATTATATGAGAACATGTCGAAGCGCATCCAGAGGGACGAGATGGCATACGAGTCAGTAACCCCGAGCGGGTATTGAAAAGGCACCTTAACGTGGCAGATCGTAAGGGCGATGCACGGGGTGTGCTACTGAAAATTCCGCATCCGAACAGATGTCGACTAGATCAGGTATCACGTCCCTGTTTACTAACGTTGCATAAATTACGTACGTGCGTACGTTTAATTATTTGCAATGTACTTACTAATTTTAAAATCATGAAACCCAGTGCTTTTGTTTGTTGATTTACATCTTATATAAACAAGTTTGTTTTATTATCAGCAGTGAAGATACAAGAGAGAGTTATTCGCAACAACTTAAAGCGTTCTATCTAAGGAATAATCAGCGAGGCGTCCTCTAATTTGTAATTACGCCGTTCCGAGCGCGCATTAACTTATTACCGCTGAGCTACAATACACTTTGAGTACAACAGTATCTCGAAAAGGGAAGTGTTGTATTGTAATTTTGAGAGTTATATATACATTATTTCCTTTATTAAGTTTGTTTATTTAATACCTTAACGACCGCTTAGCCTAGTGGGCAGCTACCCTGCCTGCGGAACTGGAGGTCCCGGGTTCGAATCCCAGGTCGGGTCAGTATTTATATGATGAATATTAATACTGGCACCGGGTCTTGGTTGTTATATGTATGTGGTGTCTTCGCTTGGTACCCAAAATACAAGCTAATGCTTAGTTTGGGACCTAGACGTTGTTGTTATTGTGTGTGTTATTATTATTATTATTTAATACCTACTGGGTACACATTCCTTCTTTAATTCGTACTTTAAAGTCTGTTGAAATTAAACACATACAATACAGATTATAGTTCAACTTTTATAAGTCCAAATCTTTTTCAAGTGTCGATTGATCCAACCGAGTTAATAAGACAAGTGTCAGCTACGTCAGATGGCAACCACTTTTTCTTACGTTAAAATTATTTAAAACATTTACAAAATGTATGTACAGTCTCACCGTGTAGTAAATTAAGTAAAATGAAGTAAAATATAATAATTACAAAAAAACATTATTTAAAGTAATAATTATTAATTAATTAATTTAATTAATTTTAATTATTAATTATAATTTAATTAGTTGATTTTTAAAAACGAATTAATTTGAGAAATTAAAATGAAAAGGTTTCTGGATTTCTCGTTTCGCTCTTCACATTGCCATACACAGCTTTAGTAATAACAGAAAAAAATTCAATGCCGTGCTTTTAGACAGTTTCGTGAACGTCAAACGGACTAATGTTTCTTAAGATAGGCTGTATTTCTTTTATATTCATAGTGACAGATACCGGGACGTAAATTTAAAAATAATAATAATAATACAGGGGACATCCCACACAGCGCCATCTAGTCTCAAAGTAAGCAAGTATTATGCTTGTATTATAAGTACTAGACAAATGCAATACATACCTAAATATTCTTTTATAATAGATACATATTTCGGTCCATGCCTGGATGTAAAATATTTATATATTTTACATCCAGGCATGGACCGAAATAAAAATGTTTATGCACAAAAATATTTGTCGCGGACGGGAATCGAACCCGCGATCTTTGGCTCCGCAGTTAGAATCTTTAACCGTTTGGCCATTCGGTCAGTCGGTCATACATTTTATAACAAATCTTGTACCTATTTATAATAATGTAACATAAATGCTAAAATTAGTATATCCACACACTACGTGTAAAGTGCGAATCTCACCAACTTAGGTCCGCTAACAACTTCCTACATCGTAAGATTATCTGTAGCCCATTAGGGTCGATCGCCCGCGAGGCAGGCAGTGTAGTATACCCGTGAACTCGTGACTGGCCGGTTAACGCGGCCTAATGAAGTCGTAGGCCCGAGAAGGCCTAACGCGGTATTTGCAATGAGTAAATATAGAGACGATTTTTTACTAATTTTGGGTAGTAAAATATTTTAAATTTTCTGTGTCTCCATAGATATAAACCCTCTCTTCTCTAGGCCAGCATTGACCTTGTATCACCACTGGCTTTTATCGGCCTTTCTACACCACTGGAATGCTACTGTCTTAACATTGGCCTCACATTTGCTGTAGAACCGACAACCGATGGAGTAGACA
This sequence comes from Luffia ferchaultella, assembly GCA_949709985.1. Taxonomy (NCBI): domain Eukaryota; kingdom Metazoa; phylum Arthropoda; class Insecta; order Lepidoptera; family Psychidae; genus Luffia; species Luffia ferchaultella. The sequence continues at coordinate 7,861,154 of OX453263.1, forward strand.
AGTTTTCGAGTGGAGGCCACATATTGGGACGCGAAGCGTTGGACGCCCCCCGGCCAGGTGGACTGACGACCTAAAGCACCATACCGGGGGTAATTGGATGCGGAAGGCGTAGGACCGTGTGTGATGGCGAGCCTTGGGAGAGGCCTATATCCTACAGTGGAGAGACACTTGCAGATGATGATGATGATGATGATGAAACATTGGCCGACGACCTGACTGACGAAACTGACGACCGCTTAGCCTAGTGGGTAGCGACCCTGCCTACGAAGCTGGAGGTCCCGGGTTCGAATCCCAGGTCGGGTCAGTATTTATACGATCAAAATCGATACTGGTACCGGGTCTTGGTTGTCATATGTGTGTGGTGTCTTCGAAAAAAAAATGAATTATATATGTATATATTATAAAGAATATTTAAGTATGTATATCAGTTGTCTAGTAACCCATAACACAAGCATAATACTTGCTTACTTTGGGACTAGATGACGCTGTGTGGAAAGTCCCATGTATTATGTATTATGTATTATCCCGCCTCGATCTAGAATGAGCCAGTTGTCACCGATACATTAGTTGCAGTCATGTCTTCCTGCTCAGATTTGTACCTTATTTAGCAATAGTTAGACACAAAACTGAAAATATACACCTATTCATTACCATACAGATCTATCAATATTACATTTGAGCTTATTTCTAAAGTTGCTAAATTCTTCTCTGAATGACGAGATTTGGGAATCGTAAATTTCGCCAACGAAATACAATTAAGTTTGTTTAAATGATTTGTTTCATTTACAGACCAGTCAACCTATAGACCACACTTTAATAAACGTCAGTACGAAAACGAAATCGCCAAAAAGTGGCGGGGTGCGGGGAGAGCTCGGCTAGTTTTCATTGGCTCGTTCAAAATTGACAATTTAATGGCTTCCAACGTGCTTCCAACTGATGGCTCACTAGTGACGTAGTTATGTAGTGTCACTACATAGCCTTGGCAAATGCTACTCCCTGTCAAAGCGTGGTCTATAAGGTTGACTTGTCTGTGGTTTCATTAAAACATGACTACTAATATCCGTACGTGGTAAGTTTGTAATCAATTGGGATGTTACTTGACACGCTTAACTTATTTAATGCTATCATATTTATTTTATTTTTTTATTTATTTATTTATTTAATAAATTCACAAAATAGACTACAATCAATACAGCACCAACACACTCAAAAAAAATTGCTTTAATCTAGATTTGCAATCAGATATGTGAACATAACATTTTCAGTGTTGCATGAGTATGAGCAAAATAAAACTATCATATCTCGCCTTCACTTATAGAGGTTTCAAAATGTTTAAAAGACAAAGCCGTCGCCATATTATTGTAGCGCAGAACGCATGCCGGATCTCGTTGGGTGGCTCTCATTATAACTCATTAGAGCGCGACCTCTGCAGGACAACGCCTGAACAACGGCGGGACTTTTGTCACTTAGATGTATCGACTACTTTTCAAGTGGCCAGTTGTGTTGCTCGACAAAAAGTGTGGTGAGGAATAATTACAGGTGGGAGTTATTTGGAGGTTGAAGTTGGAGGTCCCGGGTTCGAATCCCGGGTCGGGTCAGTATTTATATGATGGATATTAATACTGGCTCCGGGTCTTGGTTGTTATATGTATGTGGTGTCTTCGCTTGGTACCCAAAATACAAGCTAATGTTTAGTTTGGGACCTAGACGTTGTTGTGATTGTCTGTGTTATTATTATTATTATTATTTGGAGGCGCGTTTGGATAATTTGAAATTTTTTATCCTGAATCGTGTTTTTGCAAAAACAACAAAGAGGACAAGGTTAGTTGGTGATAAGTTTTGTACTGTTTATTTATAATCAGGCTTTCAAGCGTCCAATGCTGTAGTACAGCCTTTTATCAACACTGAATGAAGGAGTTTGGATCATAAGCTTACCATGGTGATTCAGTGTGAGTTGTGGGCTATTAACACCATCACAAAACTATTACACCATACAGAAACATCTAATGTAAGTTTTTATAAATTACCTCATTGGTCAATACGCATATGATTAGAATCGAACCCACTTTAATCCCAAAGGCGGAAGTATACCCTCTCGGTCACCACAGCTCCTCGTTTTTTAATGGTACAGGACACAAAGGAAATATTTTTGTAGAAAAGTAAAAAAAGACGTTTGTATAATTTCATCTTTCGTTAATTTATTTTCATTATTTCTATTCTACATAGCGCCATCTAGTCCCAAAGTAAGCAAGTATCATGCTTGTATTATGGGGTACTAGACAACTGATATATATACTTAAATATTCTTTTTTTTATATATATATATATATAATATATACATATATAGATACTTTTACACCCAGACACGGAACAAATAGACATGTTCATGCACACAAAAATTTGTCCCGGGCGGGGATCGAACCCGCGACCCTCGGCTCCGCAGTTAGGGTATCTAACTACTCGGCCAACCGGTTAATTAATTTAAATCTAAAAGTTAGTACAGATCGCTCATTGAAACTCGTATATTCTCTGAAACGTCCATGACCCCGTGTAACTTCAGGATTGGTAGAGCCCACAGCAACCAGTTCATCTAGGCCCCACCAGGGATCTGCTGCTGTAAGTATATTTTGTACCGAGAGGTCAATTACCGGCCTAACCAAACCTCCATTGTATGATTCTATCAAATTAAGCGAGATAAATACACGCATATTTCTTTCATATTGAATAAATACAAATTTGTATTTATTTTCGCATTTAATTTATTTATTTTCTCATAATTAAAAGACATAAAGACTATATAATAGTACAGCTAAATTGTCGGAGTCTGGAGCTTAAACTAGGTCGAACCTGTTCTTATAGGTCTCCAGACCCCGTGACTTATTAGTTTAAACTATTTGTTTAAAATGTTTAATGAAAAAAAAAATTAAAAAGAAAGAGTTAGAGAGTATTTGGGAGTGTATGTATGTGAATTAGTGTCATCATAGAGAGATTGCGTCTGAATGTAGAATGATAGTGTGAGTGAGTGAATGTTAATGTGATGTTACTTAGTGTATATATTGCATAATCTGCGTACCTATATTGCATGCATGAATAATTATATTTATAATTAATAATTGAAACGCATATGAAACAAAATAAAAATATAATGTGTTTTAAATACTTTTTGTATTGATTTTATGGACTAAAAAACCTACGACATCCGATATTTGTTACTCGAAACTCGAATTGTGTGAGTTGTCCACCATGTTCTACGATAAATTTGCGATGAAAATTGCTTTATATCCCTGTTTATTATGTTTTATAAATAAATACCTATATATTTAATAAAATACAATAAAACCATAAACAACAGATGTGTGAAATATATCGACGACCGCTTGGCCTAGTGGGTAACGACCCAGGTTCGAGTCCCAGGTCGGCTCAATATTTATATAATGAATATTGATACTGGTACCGGGTCTTGGTTGTTATATGTATGTATATGTCCTCGCTTGGTACCCAAAACACAAGCTAATGCTTAGTTTGGGGCCTAGACGTTGTTGTGATGTATACGTTAATAAAATTAAATAATAAATATGTCCTGATTTTAATACTTTATAACAATATCGACTTTTACAAATTCAAAGCCTTGAACGATAACAAAGAGAAGTCGGCAACACTAACGAGCTTGAACAGGGCTTTGTTACAAACACCCTTATAACTGACTGCTTGACTTTTAATTCTAATAATCATATTATTGTTTCTGGATAGATAGGTAAATATACATAGGTAATTATTAACTTTAAAAGCTACGCATATTTTTAATATAATAACCGGGAATACCCTATAAACGTATGAGTTATCAAAGATAAATTCGACTTAACATTATGATTGGAGGTACCACTCTGCATGTTTGTCAAAGAAGCTGTTTCGAAGAATAATAGAAAGAATAGAAGGATCCTAGGAAAAATACACAAAATTTTATTTGTTTTTGTATTTTCAACGTCCATTCCAGTTTAACTTATACTACAAGCCATGAAGGTCATATAATTGAATTTAATTTCAAGATTTTTTAAATTATTTTTTTCCCCTTTTGGTTAATAAATAACTTATTCAGTGGCAACTATCAGTTTTTTTTTTTTCATTTAAAAATACATTTCTTAGAAATAATTGTCTTGATTCTTTGAATTATGTATCTCCAAAAAAAACAACTTTTTGCTTTTTTCTTTTTTTCTTTTTATAGGTTTCCCGTCTGTCTGTTTGTCTGTCTGTCTGTCCAGCCAGACCTTTTTTACCAGGAACGCAAGGAGGTATCAATTTATTAGTATAATAAGTATCTGGTTCTTATGTCTACGGTCCTTTAGAGCTGTGAACAAATAAAGCTTCTAAGTCAACCAAATTAAAAAATACTTAGTGCCATTTATAGTAAGTATTTTGACACTCGTCAGTAAAGCAAAACCAATAGAGTTCCTTCCTGTTGACCTATAATCATGACATTCGGCAAGATAGGTCTTATAGCCCTAGTACAAAAATAAATCCAAAATTTTTTAGAAAGTAGTTAAATCAGAAAAAAATATTTTTAATATATTGAAATTTAAATTTACGTTTAATGGTGTCCTGGCGACGAATAGCGATGAAAATGTCAATTGTCAAAAAATCATTAAAAAAATATACACCAAGGGTAAATCTAACATACATCTCACTGGTTTCTTCCGTTTGGTATTTTTTTTTCTTTTGTACACCGCAAAATATTATTTATAATCGCAGATTGTGGAAAACCATTGAATACAAATTTTTTTAATTTCTTTTTCTTGTAATCGTCTTTTTGTCAGTCTCTTTTTCCGTATAACGGTAGAGTAGAAAAGGGCGGAAAATCTACTGTAAAATTATACCTATCTCGTTAATTGTAAAGCAGCTTAAAACCAACACGAACAAAGACCCCTAGAGATCGCTGTGCTTCTAGGAGTTCCCACAATCATTTACGCCGTTTACTCAATTTGCTAATCAAATTTGCTCCAAGCAGCGCCTTCGGGAGTTCACTTCTTTTCCCATAGACACTGCTGTTATAATTTTGTATGTAGATAGTGAAGTTCATATTGGATTTTTTTTTTAATTACATATCTGGGACGTCCGACACAGCGCGATCTAGTCCCAAACTAAACAAAGCTTGTACTGTGGGTACCAGAAAACTTATATACATACTTAAATATTCTTATTTATAATAATAAATACATATATAGTTATTTACTTTATTTATTTAGAGAAAGTAATTATGTGATACATTATTTTTATAATATGGGACGCATGAAATTGTTAAAAAGCAATATTTTTTGAGCGATCTTAATGTCTGTCTGTCTGTCTGTTCTCTATTTATATCTTCGAGATATTTGACGCAGGAACGGAAACCTTATATAGATTTACTTGATGAAAAGAAAATTATTTGTTGTTCAGCGATTGATATAAGTTATTTTTTTTTATAAATAGCAAAAGAAAAATTCCACGCCCCAATCGGTAATGAGTTTGTCCTTGTCTGCTGTACTTTATATAATATTCAAGTCATATTTTTCATTCTATTTTTAGGAATCATTATTTACGCAGTCGGGTTTTTTAAATTTCTTTGTATAAATAAAACAATTCAGCTAATATAGTGTTTTTCTTTTATGAGCAAAATATTATTCTCTATCAATATGTAATACCATAAAATAATATTAAGATTTCAAGCTACGGAAAAGGTGTACCTACCGGAAGCCACTGTTCCCATAGAATGTCTATGAACTTTTGTACAATGTGCTAAAATAATTATTAATGTTTACACTAGAATATCTCACGGTGTAACTTTAGTGTAAAGCCTACATACACTTCCTTTTATCCAGGAAGAGATTTTGTATTTGAATAGTAATATTTTTAAAGTAAACAAAATCTAATTTTTATAAGTTTTTATAAATGTTATAATATAAGAAGTTATTAATAAAAAAACTTTAAAATTAAATTATTATCAATAATAAAAAGATCTAACATTACCTTTATAGACCTTTTATATACATAGGTATTTGAAAGATACGAATTTAGATTTCTGTCACAAAATTTTTTCAGATTTTAAAGTAGACTATTGTATGTTCCTTTTACCAAAAAGATAAACGAATTTATTTATGAATAATGTCCATATTTTGACACTAATTTCATCGAAATCGGTTCAATACATCTCAATACTTACCCGATGTAACCGACAGACAGACGGACAGACACCAGAGATATATCAGAAGCTTCCCCTTTTGTCGCAACTTTGCGCTGAGGTGCAACAATATACGATTTTTTTTTCATGGTTTATTAATTAGTCCATTGTACCAAATAATCCCAACAATGATTTCCATGTAGACATCATTTCGTGTCGATTTTTATCGGTGCCTATAAAAAATTTAATTCAAGAATAATCTTAAGTAAGAAGTTTGATTTTTTATGTAAATCTACAGACAAAGAACTGTAAAGATAGGTAATTCATAAACGTTGGGTAGAAAATCAAACAACCTAATATTTCTAAACGGTGTGAATTGGTAGAAGTATAGTGTTCTCGGTAGATTGATCAAGTAAAAATTGTTTTGTTTATCGCAATTTAGCGTGCTCTCATGTGAACTGGTCTCTATGGGAAAAGTGTATCTATTTGTGTTAAACATACTAACCAAAAGAACTGTAAAGAAAAAAATAGATCACTTTACTTTAACGAGATTTAAGTTATAAGGTGTAAAAAATCGACATGTTCTGTTGTGATAGCGACATGTTGATATTTGAAAAAATATCGCTTAAAAAATTTTCGATTCCATCAGCCTTTTTTATACCCCACTGCAGGGGCTTAAGCCTCCTCTCAAGATGAAGGGGCTTGGAGCTTAAATCCACCACCAATGCGAGTTGGCGGATTGTAACGACCGCCACCTATTGACAGCAACCGGGACCGACTGTTTAAAGTGCTGTCCGATGCACGGAGTCAGTGATAGTTAATAATGGACTTAAATCAGAAAAAACTCGTTGGTACACACCCGGATTCGAACCACGGCCACATAGTCTTATAGATTTGAAACGAGTGCACTGCGTTCAGGCTATCACGACATCAAAATCAATTTAAAAAAATTTGCTGTGTAGGAAATTTTGAAAATAAGTCTCTTTGTTATATTTATTACTATTTATAAATAAATCTATCTCTATTTGTGAGAATCATACTATTCTAAAAGATTCATGTAAAAAACTCAGTTTTCAAGAAGTAGTAGTTTAGAAGAGGAAGATTAAATAATAATAGAAGTTCTAATTGAACTCGAATTGAATAGTAAAGTAGTCCGTGCACTAGAAATGAAACTTTTTTCGCTCACGCTTAACATTTAATGTAACCCTTTTTTGGTTCAAAATTAGAAAATATTGGCGTATCGATGTTATCTTTAAAAGCCCTTATAGTTATCTTGTACGTACGATTCTTAAAACCTATATCCACATCCTCCAAAATCAAATACAGAAATTCCAGAAATTAATTGGTTAACTGTAGGAAATAACTGCGCAAACAATCAAATCTGATTGAAAGCATTTAAAAGGCTGTATGTGGGTGTAACGATAGGTATATATGGTGTGTATTGACTGGCATACGTTAATTAAAACCACAAATATTAGTCATTAAGTATGGAAAATTTGAGATGACGTGAGTAGGAAAAGAAATACGAATTGCGTTACTTGATACATATAATCCTACAATGTAGAAGTTTCATCATGTTAAAAATATCATATTTAACTCTTCATCAGCCCATTTTTACCCCACTGCAGGGGCTTAGGCCTCCCCCAGGGAGAGGAGGGGGGCTTGGAGCTTAAATCCACCACGCTGCTCCATTGCGGGTTGGGGACTGTAACGACCGCCATCTATTGACAGCGTCTGGGACCGACTGCTTAACGTGCCCTCCGAGGCACGGAGTCAGTGATAGTTATGTACTTAAGTCAGAAAAACTCATTGGTACACGCCCGGATTCGAACCATGGCCCTATGGGGCCTTATAAATTTGAGACCGGTTCGTTGCGCTTTGGGCTATCACGACACCACATATTTAACTCGATAGAATTGAAATATAGACCAAAATTAATAAGACAGTGATTTTTTTTATAAATCCGTCAGTAAACGACAGAGAAATAAATTATTTAAAATGTGTTTTCGCGCGGGTTGACTGGTAGCTTCTTACTGCCCGTGACGTCACATTGCCTACTCGATCGAGTTGTCGCGTCATCTCACTGCACCACAAATTATGCCGTCCTCGCTGTTGTTATTATTTTACGAACTAAGTTCCTATATTTCATTCAAGTCTATATCTTATGTTTTTATCATTGGAAATGTTGTCATTGGAAATGACTTTCATTTCGTTGGAGTTGGTTGGAGTATAGGGGGTCATTTGGGAGAGTGCGAAAGCAGGAGATCCATTTTTTTTTATTTAATAGGTAGTTAAGTTTTATTTGATTATAATGGAACAAGTTTTTGTAAAAGGACAAAGTGATAATTTGCTTAAAATTGATATTTTCACTGTGATGGACTTTTTTCTTCAAATCCATCTTATGTTAGTGCTGAAATAAAGGTTATAAACTTTTCAAGTAAGTATCTACCTCCGCAATTATTTAAAGTCTGGTTTTTACGGTTACGTACCTCGATAGGAAAAAACGGAACCATTATAAGATGTCCATCCCTGTCCGTCCGTCCGTCCCTCCTTCCGTCTGTCTGTCAAGACCTTTCATATGGGGAACGCGTGGAGTTGAAATTAAAACTATATACTCAGGTCTACCTGTCCCTTGAAGTTGTAAAAAAATCAAACTTCTAAGTTAACGTAAAAAATATACTGCCGTTTATGCCGCAAAAAAACATATATATTTCGACACTCTCAAAGGAATTAAAATTTATAGGATACTTTCCGTTGACCTAAAACTATGAAATTTGGAAAGTAATAAGGTCACATACTACAAGTATAGGGAAAAATCTGAAAACTATACATCATCATCATTATCATCATCAGCCCATTTTTACCCCACTGCAGGGGCTTAGGCCTCCCCCAGGGTGAGGAGGGAGGGCTTGGAGCTTAAGTCCGCCACGCTGCTCCACTGCGGGTTGAGAACTGTAACGACCACCATCTATTGACAGCGTCCGGGAGCGACTGCTTAACATGCCCTCCGAAGCACGGTGTCAGTGATATTGTGTACTTAAGTCAGAAAAACTCATTGGTACACGCCCGGACTCGAACCATGGCCCTTATAAACTATACATTTGTAATTAAATTATGAAAAATATAGTTTTATAGCAAATTACTTAATGCTAAAAAGGTGAAATTTGATACGGTTGTTATAGACATTTGCGTACCTGTTTATTGTTATAATACTTTACCAACACCCTAAAACCAGATTACTTACTTGTTAACACAAATCAAAAAGCTCAAACACCGAACAGATGAAACCAATTAGAAAAAAACGGACAAGTGCGAGTCCGACTTGGCCACCGAGGGCTCCGTACAAATAAATAAATTTGTACTATAAATTCGTACCTCCTTTGTACGGAACCTTCGGTGGCCAAGTCCGATTCGCGTTTGTCTTGCAATGCAATTGCCTGTAACAAATATTTGCATTAGCTGTTTGTTTTCCGGCAGCTTTTATTGCGTTTTCAAACGTGTCGGAATTACAACTTGATAATACACTCGTACACGCTATTATTCAATAACGAAAGCTTTATTGGTTGACGAAAGCTCACTACCTATTAAAATTAATGTACGTATCCATATTAATTAGAATAATTACTTGGGAATAGACGCATTTGTGTTTAACTGAAACCGTTCCACAAAATATAACACTTCTTTATCAGTTTTCATTTATCCAAAAAGTACCAAAAACTCCATACGACCGTACCCATTGTCGTTTCATAGTACCTAGGTATTACTAATATAGGTAATTTACATACGCTCGCAATTAGCGGTGTTTCAACATTAATTAATATGAATCCGCCAAGGTCGAGACCCAAGACAATTTTGCCTCCAACCGACAATGGCGCAACTTGATTTATGTTCTCTTGTAAGTTATTCGCCGGTGTTTAATTACTGTGTTTATATAATTATGTATTCTAATTCAGTTTTACCCACTTTGAAACCTCTCTGGTTCAGTTTCAATGACGCTTACACGCAATGACGACCGCTTAGCCTAGTGGGCAGCGACCCTGCCTGCGAAGCTGGAGGTCCTAGGTTCGAATCCCAGGTCGGGTCAGTATTTATATGATGAATATTGATACTGGTACCGGGTCTTGGTTGTTATATGTATGTGGTGTCTTCGCTTGGTACCCAAAACACAAGCTAATGCTTAGTTTGGGACCTAGACGTTGTTGTGATTGTGTGTGTTATTATTGTTATTATTATAATGAGAGGTAAATTTTTTAGCTTTTTGTAACACTTCTGTGAAGTGAAACTATTGGAGCATTGTAATGTTGTAACATTTCGTAGAAAATTAAAAACTTTGATTGATTTGATTTAACGACCGCTTAGCCTAGTGGGTAGCGACCCTGTCTACGAAGCTGGAGGTCTCAGGTTCGTATCCCAGGTCGGGTTAGTTTTATATGATGAATATTGATACTGGTACCGGGTCTTGGTTTTTATATGTATGAGGGATCATCGCTTGTTACCCAAAAAACAAGCTAATGCTTAGTTTGCGGCTTAGACGTGGTGATGTATACGTCATAAAAAAAATTAATAATTTTTCATATAAATTTCATCGAATTTGTTTAAAACTAGCTGTACCCGCGACTTCCTCCGCGTGGACTAGATCGGTTTACGACCGACTTAGATCGATTAATAATATATGATGTAAACATTTATACGTTTCAATCTATCTATTTAAATTGCAGGAAGTTTTCGCTAATCTCTAACTGAAAATACTAATTCTGGACGAGTTTTTAACATTGAAATTGTTTATCAGATCGTTTTCGTCGGGGAGTGTAATTTGGCTATGTTTCTGAAATTTATAATGGTAGACGTAAGGCAGTGGTGTCATAAGATGCAAAGCTTTGTGAGGCATCATATGAAACAAAATTTTCTATAATCGGTCAATAACTTTTTAGAATATGGTGAAGAAAAGACAAAAACTCCCGATTTTTCGGACAAAAAGTTGGTTATTTCGAAAACAAAATCCAATATAAAAGAAAAAAATGGAAATATTCTCGAGACAGATTTTCTACCGTTTGGAAAAAGAAATTTTGGAATAGGTTGAAAACTGTGGGCTGGGCAGGTGCCCTTTCCATTAAATGATTATCACATCAGTTACCTTGGAGAATGAGATTCGGTTATATTTCAGAAAGTTATAAAAGTAGATGAAAGGCAGTTGTACCGAAAGAAGCAGAGCTTGCGAAGCATTGTATGGTATCAATTTTTAGTAAATTACTTATTCGAAAAATTTAATAAAATTGTTTGAAAAAATGTGTTATAAGTTTTTATTTTTGACGTTCATTCTCAATGTCCTCAGATAGTAGCAAGAAAAGCGAAATCTGTATATTTTTTTCCTTAGTTATACACACACTTAATTGTTTAATATAAGCTAAGATCCAACCGAAAATAGTGCACTTAATATTTACCACTTTAATACTTGACAAATGTAATAAATTTCAAGTTTGAATTTGTGTTTCAAATATTGCGTAGGTTATATTCTCCTTTGAGATAAACCATTTGGAAATACGAACGTAGGTGATACGGTTTCTGAACACGCGTTCATTTTGACGGATATTTGAGCTATAGCTTTTTGCTATCTTGATTTGAATTGGTATATCTTTACGGCTGGTATTTTTTAAATTTCCAATTTAACCACTTATTAGCTTTAGTTCGCAGCTTTATATTACCCCGTTCTTACATTTATTGAATTCTCTTCTTACTGCTATTGCATCATCAGGGTCACGCATTGTCGCGCCTAGTCGTGGCGAGCGTTCGAATTATAACACTGTCAAATGGTATAGCCACATTAAATTAGTAAGGGATCAGAATCATCATCATCAGCCCGTGTCTCTCCACTGCAGGATATAGGCCTCTCCCAAGGCTCGCCACCACACACGGTTCTCCGCCTTCCGCATCCAACTACCCCCGGTATGGTACCTTGCCGGGGGGCGTCCAACTCTTCGCTTCTCAATACGTGGCCTCCACTCGAGAACCCGTCTACCCCATCGGTTGTCGGTTCTACGGCAAATGTGACCGGCCCATTGCCACTTCAGCTTGCTAATCACTTCGGCTATGTCGACAACTTTAGTCCTTCGACGGATTTCAGGGATCAGAATACTAGGCGCTTATACGATTTGTTCGTTTATATTTGTAATCGCCTAGCGTAAGTATAACCGACTAAATTGTGTAGGTCCTGTGCCTAGTACTGTGATCCTTGCCTAATTCAATATGGCTATGCAATCGACAGTGTTTTAATTCGAACGAATGCCTCGACAAACGATGACGCAATACGTAATCCGGCTCATCCATCTCCCAACTCAACACTTGGCTTGTCATTTACTTCAAATGCTTATTATTTTTGTATTCCATAGAACCAACAACTTATATGTACCAAGGTACTAGACGCGAAGATCTCTATAAATTGTACGGTGCACGTAACGCAAACGAGAATGGCCGAACGCGTCCGAAGATAGTCGATTGCAATTTTGATAGCGAAAAAGGGTAGGTGTACAGCAATGTAAAAGATTGAAAAGACATGAAATGAGTATCATCGTTACGCTTACCAACTAATTCAATTTATGTGCAACCGCAAAATTTGTAATTGTCAAAAATTTAATTAGTAAAAACTAAATTAATAAAATATTATGAAGTTACGTGTGATAAGTAGGTAATACCATCCGCCTTTTTAGAGTTTCGGGTGTTATTTATACACTTAATAAAAGCACAGCAAAGCATTTTTCTCTGATATTTTTTCCAAAATACACAATAATGTCAATCGACTACACTGACAGGCGGTCCGCAAGCGACTATTTCAAAGTCGTTCAGAGGACCGGGATCTGAACTGAACGATTTTCGTGCAGAGTTTCACACTGTGGTACGTACAGTCTAGTACCGTCGGTACATTTAAGTCAGTGCATAGAACCCTTGCACCAGAATAAATAGACAATTTTACTCCATCCCTTCGACTTTCTATGGGAAGAATCCTACCGTTTAGTTACTAAGAAGCGTGCTCACGATCAGTAGAGCTATATGACCAGCACCATAAACTAATGTGAACGCAGAGGAAAAAATACGCCTTAGGTTAATTTATGGGCCCTGTTGTATTCTCGTAACGTAATTATGCTGACGCGTATTTCCCTCCTCGTTTTCATCGTATTTTATGATGATCTTGGTCATCTATTGCTGCTGCTAGTGAATCATCATAATATTTAAAGAACACTTTTTTCAGTGACTGCTCCCGTATCACTGTGCTAAATAAATGTTTCGGTACCTCGTTTTAACATATAAACTGGGAAACAAATTTCATATCATGAAAATTTTGGACCGGGAGAAACAGTAGCCAACATTACTCTTCGTACCTTCAATTTTTCGTACAAATGAACCTACCATTTCGTTGCTACCTCCATGCAAAAAAAAACACGTTATTTCGTTGCTCGTTTTTATTTATTACTGTATAGGTATATAGAGAAAAAATATATTCCATTGGAACTTTAGAGCGGAAGAAGCAGTAGCCAATATTAGTGTCCGTCCATTCAAGTATTTCAAGTTCAAAAATCATCAAGTTCGTATCAGCGGTTTAGCCTGGTAAAGATAACAAACACACAGACAGATAATAATACAATAATACATAATAATACATAGGACAACCCACACAGCGCCACCTAGTTCCAAAGTAAGCAAGTATTATGCTTGTGTTATGGGTTACTAGACAACTGATATATACAGGATGAGATTTTAGTCACCAGCCAAATTTTGTCTAGATGTTAGGTATCACCAATAGACCTCGTTTGGTTGCTTTCTTAACGCTATAGTAAACGTACGCGCCCGAGACCTTGAACCGAAACGGGACGGCGCGCTGCCCCGGTGACTAGAGTTATTGGTTTTTTCGGGAAATGTTTCTGTAGTCATATGTCAATATTTTTCTATTAAACGATACTAAAAGAAAACAAGACGGCCATCGGTATTTTACCAAAGATCAATATATTAAAATTTGGCTGGTGACTAAAATCTCACCCTGTATACTTAAATCCTTTTTTTTTAATAATATATACATAGATAAATATTATACACCCAGACCCGGAACGAACTAAACATGTTCATGCACACAAATATTTGTCCCGGGCGGGAATCGAACCTGCGACCGTTAGCTCCGCAGTAGAGTGTCTAACCACTCGGCCATTCAGTCGTCAACAGATAGACCGGCTAATAGACATTAGTTACGATAAAGCAAAATAATGTACCGCAGTTTTTGCAATCTTGAATCGTACCAGGAATGTGTACCGAAAATTATCGTACGTCACGATACGTGTGAATCGCGGGAAATTTAAATATTGTTTTAATTTTAAAATATAGAAACGATTAAAAAAAGGTAGATAATTGACGTTTGTGATATTGATCTTGAAATGTACATAGACTCATGTCCAATGTTCCTTGCGTATGAGTAGAATGTGCACATAATGTACCATGTACTTCTACTTTTTATCGTTGCGTAAATACAGGGAAAAAAATCGATCCCCTTCCTAAGTATTACAAACATAAACGTGTAGCAGGGATGTATAGCAAGTCGACGCGACGCGACGGCCGCCGACCGAAGCAATTGTCAGTCCATCGCGCATTTTCATGGTAATACAATATTGTGGTGCCATGACTCAATATTTTAGAACTTGGTGATACTAAAAGAAAATACACGTATTTAATTACTATCCACAAACATTTATGTATTTAGTAAAGGAAGAAGAAGAAGTGAGTGTACGGAGTTTATAAGGCCGTGCGGCCGTGGTTCGAATCCGGGCGTGTACCAATGAGTTTTTCTGACTTAAGTAGATAACTGTCAGTGACTTCGTGCCTTCGTTACAGATGGCAGTCGTTAAAATCCACCAACCCGCACTGGAGCAGCGTGGTGGATTAAACTCCAAGCCCCCTCACCCTGGGGTGATGCCTAAGCACCTGCAGTGGGGCATAGGCTGGTGGAATGGAAGTGAAGAATAAATCAACGTTTAAAATCAATTACGGATGGTCACCCTACGCCTGCTCGACATTATCATATCGATTCCTTCGACTTAGAAATCGAACCTATAGCTTAAAATCTAACCGGAAAACGTTTAAAAAATCGAAACGCCAGGCGACAAAGCCTCGATTGTTCGTATCGTACAATGGTCGTAACAACCTCAGTCCACGGTGAATTATACACGATTATACACGAATAGACAGCGATAAATCTTAACTCAGAGTGTCCATTGATTTCCTTTGTGTAGGCGTAATTGTCCAACTTAATATCCATAAATGCCATACATCAAAGCGTTGGGTGCCTTTAAGAAGGAACAAATAACTATTTTACTGTCAGAGTCGGCCGCAAACGAACGAGGTTCGTGTCTCGAGTTTAAATGGAATTATAGGAAACCAGGTGACCTCAAAACTACGCAATGTAAATAAAACGGAACGTACACGAAATACAATTTTTTAAAAGTTTATCTGATTTGTATAGTCTCACATATTTCGAAAATATTAGAAATGCATAGATACTTTTCAATTTTCTTGATAGATCAAAAGTACTAGACTACCTCTTTGGATATTTTTTTTTTCTCTAATTTATGGCAGAAATTGAAGTTAAGTCGTTAGAGACACATATTATTTAATAAGTAAACTAAATAATTTGTTGACATTATTATTCTGCATTTTCAATATAGAACAATAGTCCTAAGTAGTTTTACTATGTGAGACAGAATGCAATGCTGAGGCCAGAAGCATATTCACGAGTAACACCATTTATCCAACCACGTTTCGATATGTTCGATATGTATGTTAGAAACAGCCTATATAATAGTTTTACTAGGTTTTCTAAGAGTTCACTTATACTATACAGGTTAAAATATATTCGCTTATATTTTAAGTGTATGAACTTTCTTATATTTTTTAAAATATTTAATATATCCTTATAAAAAAAAAACACATTAAATAAGATCAGGATGTCTTGAAGGCCATTCAATTTGACCTCGCCTTCCAATCCCGCAATAATTAAATTCAAATTAAGAAAAATCTTTTATTTTGAAATTACAGACAGATTTCTATTTCATTTATTCATATATTTAACTTTTCCCCCTGCCAATGAAAGTCCCATCAAAAGCAGTTCAACATTGCTAGAGATTATCCCTGACAAAAAAACCGACAAACAGACGCGATAATATATAGTCTATGTTTATCTTGAAGGTCCATTATAAATATTAGTGAAAACAATTTTGAAATTAAACGAATAGTTTCGGAAATTTTCTTCTATATCCAAACAAACTTGCAACTCTCATTTTAATATATAAGTAATATTATACATCGGCATAATTTTTAATTTAATTTTGTGTCATTCGTGCATGTAAACGACATGCACGAATGACACAAAATTAATAATTAATAAAATATGAAAACGGGACTCGTCCACCATCCGATTACAATGCCGATTACGACCTGCCAGGAACGCAAACTCTCGACGGCCGATGTATAGTGTAGATATTCCTTATCACGGAAAAAAATTTAACTAAAAAATTATTGTCTTAGTTATTTTTTTCCAAAATTTCAATGATAAGATATCGCTATGACGTCATCTAGAAAGATGTTTATTATTATTTATTTAATTATCTTAGTCTAAATATAGGCATAAATAATATTTTGATTGCTTCATGGAAATCACAATTTTATTTGACATTGTGACTAACCTCATTATTATATATTTACTTTTTACGTTTGGTTTTTACTATGAAATAGAACGGAATAAAGCTTAATCGTAAAGATGACGTCAAAGGGACAATTTCAAGGTCAAGTAAATTCTTATAAATATCTGGTATATTCGATAACAAAAGAAATAGATGTTTTGAGAAGTTGTTCTAGAATCTTATTCATTTCAATCATAGAGTAAATAAATTTGACAGCAGCGTTTGGTTTTAATAGAGTCATAAATGTCAGTTCACAGTATCGAAAATGTCTAACGCAATTTCGCTGGGGTGAAGACGGTACGCGGGGATTTTGCTGGGGTGAAGAGCGGCGCTCAGGAACCTCGCGGCGTGAAAGTCGCTATCTTGCACCAACTAGCTAGAGTATGCGTGGTTACACTGTCAACGCAGAAGCGGGCTTCTTTCTAGTCAATTCGTACTTTTATGATTTCAACTAAAACAACAATTGCAACTTTAAAATTTAGGTCCAAGGCCATTGAAATGTTAATATATTTTCATACATGCTTCCTATTTGTAGTAACTATAATGCCCACGATATAAGAAAGACGAGGAGTTTCGGTTTTTATCTTTACGGTCGAAATTAATGAACAAAGGATAATTTAAATCGACTAAATAAAATTGGAAATCAAAATATATGCATTGAATGTGGCCAGAGCGCCAGGTCTAAGGGCTAGCGTAGGTACACCGGCCGGCTCGTTAGCGTACACCGGACTACAACTTAATTAAGTGGACGGGTGCACTCACGGACTACACAGCGTCAAGAAAGTACGTAACATTTTGGAATGCAGAGTTTTTTCGGTTTCTCTATGTACTTACTTGTATAGTGATGAAACACAATCAGAACAGGTATTTTGGTTAGTAAAAAAATACCTACTTCTTTTCCGATTTAAACAATAATTTGCAACTAATAATTTAAAGTAAATACGTCAGATTTTTGACTAGTAATCACAATTGTTTTTTTACATTTCTGACACAATAACTGAAATGTAATAGAACAACAACATCACTAGGTATTCAGTGAAATAATAGCAATTTACCTAACTACGAAGTTGCTGTCGTAGCGACTAGCTTTTAAATTAAAATAAAAAAATTTAGGTAAAATTTTTCAACTTGGAGGAAAATTAAAGGCACTGTGTTCTAAAGAACAAAAAATCAAATTTTGATATAAGTCACTAAAAAATCCAGTGGGGTACATATAGATAGGTCTTTAAAAACCATATGAAAGTTTTAGAAATTTCATTTTTATTTAAGTCATTAGGTAGTTGTTGAGATTTGTGCTCTCAAAGTCTTAAAAGTGCCCATACGATTTAACTTTTGAACCTTGAAGTGAAAAATTCTAAAATAATTTAAGTTTATTATTTATTATGTGGAAGTTATTATTATAGACAATATGGGTTTACATTAAAATTAATTAAAAATCATTAAATTAAGCAAATAGCCCTATTAAATTGCTGTGCTTTCACGGGGAGTCACATAGTGTATAAGATGATTTTGTCTGACCACCTAAAAATTTACATGTGACGAAGCAATAAAGAATTGAATTGAAAAGTTAGCATAACCTAAAGAACACTTTCAACAGAAAATGGTTTGAGGTATCTATTGAGTATTGTTTGAGGTATTTGTCATTAACGTTCATCCCGACTACGGAACCCTGGCGTGGTGAACCAACACTCACTTAGCCGGTTTTTCTTATTAATTTGTAGTCAAATTTTTCTTATACGACCATTTCGTACTTAAACCTCAAATACGAGCGCTCTTTACTGACTTTTAGATTCAATTTAATGCAGATAAGTACATTTCTGTCTGTCAGACTTTACTAGAAAGTAAAATAATGCTGGTCGTGCGCCAAATAATACCAATGCTAAGTATGAGAAGAAAATACAATAAGTGTGATCGTGAACGGAACAGTTAATTTAAACTTATATCAGCACCGTACTTACTTGCATATGTATAGCCTTATTAGGCTTTGTATTGATGACCAATTAAGAGCTTTCAAGAGAAATCGCTTACTGCGAGATAAATTTATTTGTTAACTCCGCGGACACTTCGAGTTTAATTGAATTACATGCGAAACATTTCAATTTACGATTAATAAATACTATAATTTTCAATAATACAACAATGGATAATGCCAATAACTATTGAATAAACACAATTTCGCGACTCTATAATTATTCTATATTTATACTTATACCTAGGAAGATGTATATAAATACACTGTATGAACAAAGTTATGGCAAAAACTACTAAAACAGAGGTATGACGATCTAAAATAAATTCAGGACAAGACCAGCTTAAATTGACAACAGCTAGTACGTATCGTATTAACGGATAATAAGTAGGTACATTAAAATGAATCTTCGAAGTTATTGTTTTGTTCTGTATTGCAAATCCGTTTCTAAACCTATTAACTTGCTATCAATCATTATCAATCAATTGTCCCTGTCATTAACGCTCGTGACCTTGTATTTAACCCGAATGGGTTAATATGTAGTGCCTGGGTTAATAATGCCTCGTTCCAATATACGAGCATAATTGTTTGGTTCGTGTTGTCTATACGTAACATACTATTAAGTCAAATGAATTGTATGATTTTTTTTTTCAAACATGTTCTTTAACTCATAAACTTTTCATCAATCGTTATCAATCAGTTGCCTCAGTGAATTAAATGGCTAGTGATGTTCAATCTGACCCATTTGGGTTAATGTGTAGGTTTAAGTAAAGTTAGTGAAAAGACCAAAGTGTATGTTGTATATGTATTTGTATATGTATTTGTATGTGTATTTTCATATTTCCACATTCCATTTTTGAAATTATTGCCGAGATTATTATATTAAAGTTGTATCACTAGTTAATTACTCATTGTTCTATAATAATAATAACACACACAATCACAACAACGTCTAGGTCCCAAACTAAGCATTAGCTTGTATTTTGGGTACAAAGCGAAGTCACCACATACATATAACAACCAAGACCCGGTGCCAGTATTATAATATTCATCATATAAATACTGACCCGACCTGGGATTCGAACCCGGGACCTCCAGCTTCGCAGGCAGGGTCGCTGTCCACTAGGCTAAGCGGTCGTCACGATATCGATTATATCACGTTATAAATTACTAAGTACTTTACTGGGATCTATATACATATTATTATTATAAGTCGTAGCATATCAGAATAAAGATATCGAAATTTTTTTTTCTTTTTCAAAGGCGTAGCGATTAGCTAGCTGAAGTGGCAATGAGCCGGTCACATTTGCCGTAAAACCGATAACCGATAGGGTAGATGAGTTCTCGAGTGGAGGCCACGTACCGGGAAGCGAAGCGTTGGACGCCCCCCGGCCAGGTGGTATGAAGAATCTTTACTTATTTCTTTTTCAGTACGAATTTTACATGTGAATCAACCAAAATTCTATTTCACTGTGAATATTTCAAAACCTCAAGTGACGTATATTTTGGTCTGCGGCGTATGTTTTTGTTTGCTTACATTTTTATGGTAACGACGCAGTATCTATAACATTCATAGGTGGACCATAAGAACGAAACATTGTAAAGGGCAGAATTTTAATTCAAACTAAATAATTAATCTAATGCAAGTCGTGAAATACATGCACTCCAAGCCACGGGCGGTTCTTATGCAGGCTGAGATTTTAGTCACCAACCAAAATTTTTCTAGATGTCACCAATAGACCTCATTACGTAAATAAAAATATGGGTCTAATATTCATAATCAATAATTATATCCTAAATATTTTTTAACAAAATTTGGCTACCTTCTACTTACATGCGAAAGAGCGGAGCATGGGACATGTGGGCGTGGCGTGTGCACGTACCTACACTTGCGCCCTCGTGAACGGTGACTACTAATATTGATAGTTTTGGGAAAGGTTTACGTAGACTTAACTGAATATTTTCCTATTGAACGATACTAAAAAGAAACAAGACGGCCAACGGATTTTTATCAAAGGTCATTGTATTAAAATTTGGCTGGTCATTAAAACCTCAACCTGTATATCTATAATCGAATGGCTAAACGGCCAATACGTCCATTAATTTTTAAATACAATATGTTGTGCCATGGTTTCGCCGTACCACTTTCACATTTTCAATCAGACGTTATTCAAGCATTTCCTGCTTGGCCTAGTGGGTAGCGACCCTGCCTACGAAGCTGGAGGTCCCGGGTTCGAATCCCAGGTCGGGTTAGTATTTATATCATGAATATTGATACTGGCACCGGGTCTTGGTTGTTATATGTATGTGATGTCTTGACTTGGTACCCAAAACACAAGCTAATGCTTAGTTTGGGGCCTAGATGTTGTTGTGATGTATACGTTGTTATTATTATTATTATATTATATATTTAAAGCTGTCATGATCATGAAGATGGCAGGATCGATGATTGATCTATAAACGATGATGTAAATCATTCTAGATAATCTATAATAAAGAGCGTTGATTATGAATTTTATTGTAAATAGTTATTCTCATGTCTTTAGATAGCAAAATCATCAAGCATCAGCTCTCAGACTTCGAAAGAAACGAAAACGTGGCCAAAATTACAAACTCAGAGATTAGACAAACCATATGTCACTAATATTGCTGTATATAGTTTTGCTAAATTACACATGAAATGTAATTTCAGATTGTATATTTTCTATTCGAGTATGAATTTCACATGGGACCCCCATTAAATTCTATTTTACAGTGAATATGTCGAAACATCAGGTGGCGTATATTTCGTCCGTGGTGTATATTTTTATGCATACGTTTTTGTGGTCATCTCCATGCCTCATATCGCAGTCGCTAGCTAAAAGCGGTAAAACTCATTCGCATTGCCCGCCTACTCCCAATTTTGACCAGTTTTAAATATTTGCATTTTCTTAACGTATATTTATTGGGCTATGATATTTCGGATCAAGGATTCACTGGTCAGAAGATGGCTTGTCATGTTATCCCATTTATTGAGATAGTATAAAAAAAAATGTTAAAATAGGATCACAATGTTGTCCAATTTTACCAGGATGACACAACGTCAACCAAGCAGACAACTGTTACGTATAAAGATATGGGAAAAACATGGGGAAAACCGACTATTGTTTTATTCTAATAATAAAAATTCCTTTTGTTTATTTAAATTACTACTTACATGATTATTCATCCGTTTATTTTGTTGGAAACGTGTAATTAATTGTTTTTGTGATATAATTGCGCTGTATAACAAAGCTTTTTGTACTATAATATGTATTAGGTACACAAATTTATATATATCCTCGGCATATTCCAAAATATATTAAGTATATACCCATAAAAAAAATTTTATTTCAAGCTATACATCGGTTAAAAATCTACTTATTTACATTTTAATTATTATAAATATTTTCTTATCCATTAACCCGTACTGGAGTAGCATGGTGGGTTAAGCTCTAAGCTCCCTCACCCTAAGGGGATGCCTAAGCCCCTGCAGTGGGACATAATGGACTAGTGGAATTGAATGGAACTACTGGAACTGGACTAGTGGAGTGGAATGGAAATATTTTTTTATTAATAATTCTGCAATCAACTTTGCAATTTGCTAGATCAGCCACACTTACAGTTACCATATCATGAGACTTGCGATAGGTACCTATATTCATTGTGAGCGCTTCTGTAGGTAAATTATTCTATATATTTCTAGTTTACTAGGGACTATATAAGTATCCAGTAGGATATAAAGTTGAATGTTGAAAAGATTTATAGAAAACTTCACTTATTATGTTAAATTTAAAAAACAATATTTAAATTGATTTTTAAGTTACTGGCTTTTATTTTGTACCCTAGACAATGGGCTCGGGTATGATTTTTTTAAACTGTATGTAGTACTTGTATCACGTAAATACTAGCCTCTATATACAAATATATGAAAACAAAGTGTTTTGAAGGTAAATAACAGACAATTGTAGATACTCGTAGGCGCATAAATAGATACTCTTTGACCAATAACTTTGAAATGTAATACTTTATAGTATGGTGGACTGTCCTACGATGAACCATATTATTCATTTAAATTATTAGCCGGATTTCTTTTTTTAATACTATAAATATTTTTTTAATATGCTTTTCAAAACAAATTTATAAATTTGTTTAGCAAATATTTTTGCATTATATACATATATAAATTATTTTCATGTAAATTATGTACTATTCAATAATTTTTTTCTTTAAAGATATTGCGTTGAGTACAATGAACAACAATGAGTTAAAAACTAATGAATTATACTAATTTAGAAAAAAAAAGGTACACTGTGGGACAGTTTACCCTATCATTAATTGTCACAATAATTCACGGAGTACATTATTTCATTAAAACGTCATTTATCATCGAAATCACTTAGCGAAATTTCATAAAGCTCGTTTCGAAAGAACACGAATGTTTGTGCGGCCGCCCACCATAAATAAATATTGCGCATTAAATATTGCCATAATATTTAGGCGACGGCGGTGAGCTTTGTCGCGGTTTTTACTTTTTTAGCCAAAATAAAACATGGATGGATGAAAAATTTGGAGGCTCAGAAGACTTTTATACCGAAATAAATTTTAATATTTCGTGACTTTTGCTTTGAAGTTTTCGATTCTATCGACTAAGTAAAAGTTCCGGCGGTTTGTTTGTTGTAAAAGTTAATAAACTAAGTGTAAACATGAGTTCTGAAGAGCATATAATTTTTATATAAAAATTAATTTAACGATGAATACTCTGTAATTTATATGGAATTGGATGAATATATTTTTTTATGACAATAATAATAATACATGGGACGTCCCACACAGCACTATCTTGTCTCAAAGTAAGCAAGTAGGTATTATGTTTGTGTTATTGGCTTACCAGACAAATGATATCATTTGTCATATATATATAAATATTGTGGACCCAGACACGGAACGAAATAAACATGTTCACGCACACAAATATTTCTCTCAGGCAGGAATCGAAACCGCGACATTCAGCTCCGCAGTTAGGCTCTCTAACTACTCGGCCATTCGGTCGGTCAAGTCAAGTCAAGTTGGTACTTCAATATAAGTAATTATATTATAATATAATTTTAACGTCGCACTCACACCTCCGTCTATCTGCCGTCACATGTAAACGTGTTACACTTCATGCATCTTTATAGAAAGTAAGTGTTATACTTTTTTTCTTTCGGTTCCGTAGAAATCAATCAGTGAGAATGAGTAGTACATTAAATAGGTACTCAGACAACTTAATCCATTTTAGATGGAAAAATAAAGTTTTTTTTTTGATTCACGTGTAAAATTTAAAATATGTTTGAATGTCTTTTTTGTTGAATTCACATCGAATTAATGTACAAAAACCAAAACTTAGTGCGTAGTAAACGTAAATGTAGTAAAATTATTTTTATGGATAAGTTTCTGAAATCTCTGTCGATATGCATGGCCCGTAATGAGCGTTCGCGGCCCTTGTGTTATGCGACACTGGCCACTACCTGCGACTAAACTGTTAAAAGAGTGTGTACCCTTAACTGTTATAGGTGTACCTACATGGCAAACAGAGAAAAAAATTGCTACATTTTCGAGGTCGATTATCGTAGTTGATGTAGATTATTGTGCGAGTCACCGCTGCGCCTACGACTACCCGCCTTATAGGTATTTTAAAAGAAGTGCCAATTTTTTTTTTATTTATATTTGGTTTTAATTTGTCTTTGTAATCGTTTGGTCGTGTGGCTCCTCAAATAAAATACAACATGCAGGTGTAGAAGCAAACTAAACTTAGCATATACATTTTTTAAACAATTTGTATTTAATTTGAACAACGTTGGTAAACACAGACATGACGTGACGAGCTACAAGTAAATCAATTGCAATCGCATCTTTCCAGATTCATCTTTGATCTGTCTTTATTACCTACCTTAACGTAGCTCGTTCGGACTTGTTCGGTAAGATTCGAAGTTGCTAGTAAATACGAGACGGCATTATTCTGCTACTACTCTAGTACCTATTACTCGCTAGCGACGGTGTAAAAGATTTAAATGGTGAATTTCTACATTGCAATTGTTTAACGCTGTCGCTAGCGAGTATCGACACTTGAAACTCAAGGTTGTCGACACCTCACTATGAAACGTTTATTGTAAAATTGGTATTGGCTACACAATTGTACTAAAGCGAATTATCACAGATAATAGATCTTTTTCACTATGTATAATTCTCCTGTCTATGGTATAATTTTATTAAGATATTAATATATTACAACTGCAAATAATATTTTTAATGACACAAATTACTTATAATGTTCTCGTTCGGATGTCAGTTATTTAATTTGTTTTTGTAATACATAGGTATTAAAGTAAATTCTTATATACTTTGGTATCATCAAAATGTCACTCTATATACGCTTTATTTGCATTTTATTTGACAAAAAATTTATTTTTCTTCATATTCCACGGCTTTAAATATTTCGGCACCCGTTTGACCGCGTTAATTCTTCACGGTTCGTTACTGCATTTGCAGTGAGCTTAAAAGCTCCGATATAAATATTGTAAAAGAAATAACATTCATAAGGAATAAATATGGAAATAAATTATATTGTTTGCGTCTTCAGACCTGGATAACGTATCTTCAAATTCGAATATAAATTCTGTATACCAAAAAAAATCCTATTTCATTCGTAAACTGTACAATAGACCTTAAGAGGATAATTAATAATACATTGTTTATTAGGTATGTATCGATATAACCACATCAATGAAACGTAGACATCGGGGCGTCCCCGTTTACATCGCGGAATTTTATTATTGGAGGAAACAAGACAAATTATTCATAATTCCAAGAGTCAGATTACGTTTTCAAGGATATTAAATTAATAATGTTTCAAAGGAATTCAGACATTTCAATAATTAATTGGCTTTAAATTCGCCCAAAACAAATACAATGTCGTGAAACAGAAAATCGTATGTATAATGTTTTTATTTTAGGAAACAATGTTCAATTTAATTCAATTCTCTTAATTAAATAGTAAGTAAAATTACTTTGCCGACTTGAGATAAAAGACAATTTGTAGGATACACTTCCAAAAACATTTGCCATTTGAAGAGGAAATTTATATTATTCGTAAAATAGCAAATATAGTTCATTCCATTCCACCAGCATATAATGTCCCACTGCAGGGGCTTAGGCCTCTCCCCAGGGTCCATCACCCTAAGATCCTACTTAAGATCCAAGCCTCATGGCTTGGAGCTTAATCCACCACGCTGCTCCTGTGAAATA
This sequence comes from Luffia ferchaultella, assembly GCA_949709985.1. Classification (NCBI taxonomy): domain Eukaryota; kingdom Metazoa; phylum Arthropoda; class Insecta; order Lepidoptera; family Psychidae; genus Luffia; species Luffia ferchaultella. The sequence goes on from OX453263.1 coordinate 7,887,294, forward strand.
TAGTTCAGCACACCAATTTCACGGACACGCTAATATTGCATCAAATTTAAAATGCAACCAACTGCTAGGCAAAGTGGCCAGGGTTGAATACCTTGGTATCCTTTTTATTATGGGTATATTAAAGCCAATGAAAATGTAGAATAATTTAAAACTTTAATTTATTAAATTTTCATTCAGGTACAATCAAATTTCTGTTTTTCTATATTGTGGTGTTACTACTCTTACTTCGTAGAAATTTATAGCGAAATATTCATAATTAAAAGTCAAAATTTCGTTACAATGCGTTCTAAAAAAACTTTTTACTTTTCGTCCTTTATCGTTCCCCATATAGTTTGTCTATCTCGTTCCATTTCCTTTTCCCCACTATACCGTAGAACATTTGTAATTATTTCCATTTTTGCATCTGTAAGTTCATAAAATTTTATTTTCGACTGACCGGTTGGCCGCGTGGTTAGCGACCCTAACTGCGGAGCCGAGGGTCGCGGGTTCGATCCCCGCCCGAGACAAATATTTGTGTGCATGAACTTGTCTTTTCGTTCCCGTGTCTGGGTGTAAAAGTATCTATATATGTATATATTATGAAAAAAAAGGGCATTAAGTATATATATCTGCTGTCTGGTGATAATACAAGCATAATACTTGCTTACTTTGGGACTAGTTGGTGCTGTGTGGGATGTCCTAGATATTATGATATTATTATTATATATTTTCTTTGCAGATTTCTGTCTACTGGCCTTTTATATTTCCGTCACAAAATTGACGTTTCAGAGCAACGCTTTAATGAATGCAATATGTGTGAATGAGAAATAGTTTAAAGTATTATAACAAAAAAAAAACTAAACATAGACTAAATAATTAGAATAAATTATATCACTCCAATTCTTCAATTTATAAAAAAAAAAATTTCGTGCTCCAAATTTAGTTCATATTTTTTACAAACAGAACTTGGATTTTTTTTTAAACAAAAATAGGTCAAGACGGCGCTTGTTATTTGACCCGACTCTTTTGGCGCCAGTTGTTTTTACCTCTATTTTTTGTAAACGCTACAAAGTAACGTAACGCCGAGGCTCGCCGCCTTTAAGGTTCGGCGGTGGTTTATATTTGTGTGACCGAAATTAATAAATTCAAAAGCACTACGCAACATAAATTCCGTATATACACTACTTAAAAGTGAAAACTCTAGTGCCTAGTAGAAGTTCATACGCCACGTTTTGCAATTGGAACGCCATTGTTTACAGTTCCTAACAAAAAAAAATATGGGTAGTTTTTCGAAAATCTCTCTAAAATTCACGGATCGCATACTACTGATAGAAGTCAAGTACCTAAAGGATAGAAAAGTAATTAAATATACAAACAAAAAAAAAAAAAAAATTATACAAGCAAACTAAAGGTCGAAGTGTAGCATTTTTGTCGATAAATTATTAGCAATGACTAGGAAAATAAGTTTGCCAGTATAAAAGGTTTTATAACAGAATTAATAACAGGTTTTCCGTCAGAATTTATTCACGTATACAGAAAATAACTACATAAATAATAATTTTTTTTTTGCTTTGTAATTTTCATGCAAATACGACTTATTAGTCAATCATGCTGATGTTGTGGTGAATCATTCCATGACCTATATATCATGAGATATTATATTTAAAAAAAAAAACAATAATGTATTGTTCTATTCATATTTGCGGTTTACATGGTTTTACCCATAGATGTAAAATAACTAGAGAAGGCAAGCTCCCCAAGCCCTGTACGTAACGGTTGGGATGTGTTTAGGCATGGGAGAAAAAAGAATGGAAAATAACTTGTACCATTTTGCATCCTTATTTTACTTAAGGCGCAATACTTAGGACACGTATTTGATAGACACAGTGGTCACCAGCTACCAAAGAGCTATTAACTGCGGATGCTCAAAATAGAAAGAGATAGACTTAGTATAATTCTGTATAAATGAAGGTAGTCTTATTCGCTATCTCTTTCTGTTGAGCCCCGTATTTTGGACTAGCTTGCTTACTCTATTCTATTATCTCTATGGTTTTACTTCTTGTGTTAATTACCACCTTAAAATAATAAAGTTATATGACTAGAAAGATTTTACGTGCGCCAAAGAAACACTAATAAGTATAACTGAAAATACAGTTTATTTCTAATACAAACACACGAAAAACCTCAATATAGCATCGTAACATTAAAAAATCAGTATTGGCATTTGTGATCACATATCTACAAACGGCCAGTCAACCAATTTAACTGAAAAATATTTTCCTAGAAATGTTTCTCCTAAAAAAAAAGATATATTTGTTATAAAAAGAAAACAATGATACTGTAATAATGATACAACAGGCTGTAGAATTTGAGATTTGACATTTATTACAGATGATAATTCAGAGGAAAAAATAGAAATAATGGCCAAAATATCATATTATATGGTTGTTGAATAAATAAAAATAAACAGTTTCATATAGATATTACTTCCTTCGTTTTGTTCCAGTGACAGTTATTTAATTAATTTAATTAGTTTTACATATAAATATTAGTGTTTTTATTCTGTGCTATTACACAGAAATACACAATGTTCATATAGAAAGAAAATAAAGATTTTTTACTGCTTAAATTGATGTATTCATCAGACTTCTAGATATCTCTTGCATATGCGAGAATTTCATTAAATGCCTGCTCCCAAATTAAATCCTGTAGGTTTACCGTAAGAGATTACGCGTAAGCTGCACCACGAAGTGCCTCACCTGCTGCGAAATATAGATCGTATCACAACCGTAACTTGTTAGCAAATAATTGTAATTCCCTATCCTACACATTAACTTTAAAATACGTATAATGTACATAAATAGATATATAAATGCAAACACTTTTCACGAAATTAAGAGGTCATATAACTTAAAGGTAATAAATATGAGATTATCACGATGCGCTTTTTTCATTTACTCTATTATTTAATTATATTTTTTTATAAAAGATACGGAACACTGATCACTTGAAACCCGATTCGCACTTAACCATTTTTTTTTCAATTTTTTAAAATTTGTCGTAGCTGTCCAGATACGATATCGGGTAATTAGCCGTGGGACATATTTAAATAATTTACTGCTTGTTTTTTTTTGCAGCCGTCATATGTTTTAATTTATGGCTTTAGTAATTATATGCAATAAGAACTTCAAGTTCATATTTCTCGACCAATGGGCCGTATTAAGCTTCGAGGAAGTCCATAGAGATAAAAAAATTTACAAAAAAACTAGTGAGGATCTCCGCGTCAGGCTTAGCGCTACTTAAGTATGCATCACGAAAACAAAAATCAGTTGTCTTTAGTGGGCGAGGCACGCATGGTCATACAAGGTGTTCATAAAAAAATCAATAGAAAAACGCACGTTTGACAACATTTTCAAGATTTTCATTTAAATGAAAATCTTACTTAGCATTAATTTTATTAAATATCCATATATATAATATAACGTATACATCACAACAACGTCTAGGCCCAAAACTAAGCCTTAGCTTGTGTTTTGGGTACCAAGCGAAGACATCACATACATATAACAACCAAGACCCGGTGCCAGTATCAATATTCATCATATAAATACTGACCCGATCTGGGATTCGAACCCGGGACCTCCAGCTTTGTAGGCAGGGTCGCTACCCACCAGGCCAGACGGTCGTCGATATTTTTCATATCATCACATGCAACGAGTTACATCGACGCTATGCAATACCTAAACGTTTAAACAAGGTTGCTGACCTCGAAACGCATTCCGTAACACCTTGAATAGAGGTGACAATGCGTTTATTATATAAAAATAAAAAGAAATTTATTTTATTTTGAAAAAAGGTGTATTTTATTGGGGCCTAAAAGTTGTTACTTAGTAGGTAGGTAACCTACATCAAGCTAGCTCTTGATAGTTACATACCAAACTATACGTAGCAAATGTTGGAAGTCCTATCGAAAAGAAACCGTCAGATACGTTTTCATACAGAAATGTCAACATTTCAACCGTATAACGTAATAACGTATATACATCACAACAACGTCTAGGCCCCAAACTAAGCATTAGTTTGTTTTCTGGGTGCCGAGCGAAAACACCACATATACATATAGTAACCAAGACCCGGTACCAGTATCAATATTCATCATATAAATACTGACCCGACCTGGGATTCGAACCTGGGACCTCCAGCTTCGTAGGTAGGGTCTGAATATGAAAACAAAATATGATTATTATGTTTGCATCTTTAAGAATTATTTTATTAAAAATAATTTTAGTGTGTATTAATTAGATGTAATATTGGGTGCATTTTCGGATTTCCATATTATACAATGTATTTATTTTACACTAGTGAACGCCCGCGACTTTTTTCGCGTGGTTTTCATAATTTCTACAGTTTTTAAGTTTACGCAGGAACCTTAAAAATTTTCAAAATAATAAGTAGCCTGTAATCTTCAAAATAATATCTTCCATGAGGCCATGAGGCTGTGGTTCAAACCCGGGCGTGTATCAATGAGTTTTTTCTGACTCAAGTACATTAACTATCACTGACTACGTGCCTCGGAGAGTACGTTTAGCAGTCGGTCCCGGCTGTTGTCAAGAGATGGCGGTCGTTACAATCCGCCAACCCCCATCGGAGCAGCGTGGTGTATAAAAGCTCCAAGCCCCCTCATCGTGAGGTGAGGCCTAAGCCCGTGCAGTGGGCTTTAAAAAGGCTGACGTAATTGAATGGAATATCTTCTAAAAACTCTACTTGTCATTGAAAGTACCGTCAAAATTCGTCCAGCTCTTTACGTCTAACAAACAGACAGATAGACAAAAATTAATAAAACGCGTGCTTCAGTTTTGGTTAAGTGCAAATAAATATAAGCATAAGAAAAATTCTTTATTACGAAATGACAGATACATATGCCGCAATTTAATTCATTTGTATAAATTCAGTGTCGTATTGTATTGCTTAAATTGTACTTACCTGTACTAATCTATACAATTTTTCTAACCAATTAACTTTCTATCGTTAAATAGCTCTACAAACAACATAAAAATTTATTGTAATTCAAAAACGCTTATACCACAAAAATGTACATAAAACCAAGAGGGTGGAGATCACTTAAACTTCTAAACTACAAATTCACACAAAGGAGCCACAATAATTCATATGAATATCGTTTAGACGCTTCGAAAAATCGTCAAGTGCGAGTCGCAGATTGTGGGATCATAGTTCCGCATGTACGTATTATCCAATAGAAAAAAACTTTATTGTTGTATTGTTTAATACTAAAATCTAAATATATTAGGTATTTCACTTTTATAAGAATGTTACAAAAAATTTGTTTGCAAATAAATATATGCATCACGCAAGAAAAGTTAACAATACAAAGTTAGCCTAAAATATTTCAGAATAAATTATGTATATAAATTATAAATAAATTACAAATATGTGACATGTGACACACACACACACAGCCAGACAGACAATGTATATGACATGAATTTAACCTAACCTAACCTAACATAATATACTTGGTGAAATCTATAAAATTGTTATAGACAGGATATGAAACACATATTAGTAACACACGCTGCAAAATTATGAATGTTATATGACGTGTGACGGACACACAAACAGCCAGACAGACAATGTGTCCCGTTTTCATCGTTTCGACACGGAACACCAAGAATGGTAGGTCATTAAATCTAAATCCCCTAACGCTAGTAAAAACGCATTGTGTAGATAGTTATTTGTTATAAATTATATAATTCGAGTGCACTACCAAATAAATCCTTAATAAGGTGTCGTTAAACTTTATTATTTAGTGACTGACTCCACTCAAATCCATTGTGAGATTTTTTTTGGTCGAGAGTAACATCTGTTCGGGTATAGTATAGTGAAAATTCACAGATGAAGCATCTATCAAATTTATGCTATATTATCTGCTTGCGACTACAAATTAAATCTGTGATGACCCGCTTTATCTTGGAAAAAAGGGAATCCTTGTAGGATCACTTCCTTGTTCGTCTGGCTGTCAAGAGGTTTTTTTTGGAACGCGTAGAGATATTCAGTTGAAATTAATGCTAAATTCTTAGGTCTATAACCGGGTCCCATCAACAGATTGCATTCATTAAAAACCATTAACGAGCACTGGAGCAGCGCGGTGGATTAAGCCCCAAACCCCATCACCCTGGGGGGAGGTCTAAGCCCCCGTAGTGGGGCATAATGGGCCAGTGGAATAAAATGGAAGCCTATAAAGCTGGAGCTGTAAAAAAATCTAGCTTCTTCGACAACGCAATACAAAAAAAAATGCGAACGTTTATGCCACAATTTGTGATTGTGTGTGTTATTATTATTATTATTATTATTATTAATTAAGTAATTGATTGGGTGGGTTGGTTGGGTGGGTTGATTCCCATTGACCAAGAATCACGAAATTTGGCAAGGAACAAGTTCATACAGCACAAGTAAAGGAAAACAATTCGAAAATTGTTATTTTGTAATTATATCACGGGAAAAATTTCTTTTTGAGTTTCAATAAATCAATTTTTTTATGCTCTACACCTGAAAACGACGCCATTCCGACACATACACTATATTTTGAAACTTGATTTCATATATTTAAATATGTAAATTTCTAACTAACTAACTAACTTACCATGACTCATCAATCAATCAATCAATTCGTTTAACATATACTTTATAATTAATATGAAAACTATACTATTATCACTAAAAACACACGGCCGAAGCCGTGAGCAGATTGCTATTAAAAATTAACTCGAGTTCAATTACAAAATACCGTTTTATAGTACGTACCACTCATATCATAAGTTATAGGTGGTCCAAGATCGTGTGATGTAGAGATCTAGGGAGGCCTACGGTCACCAGTGGATAAAACGAAACGATAGTTACTTACAATATAATTTGCGTTGTTCTCTTTATGAGAGTAAGGACAAGTCGCAGTTCTACCCGAAACTGTAAATCATTAGCAAGTGATAGCAATATTTTTACGAATAATTGGCATTTTTCTAGTATATAAATCCATCCATGTTGGTTTCTTCCTTTGGAGTATACAGAAAATCATTGTATACATTTAAAACATGTAAATTGCCTCATATTTATTTTCAATTTTAATATTCTTTAAATATAAACCTCGAATTTTCATTAAGTTCATACCACAGCTTATGATCCTAAAATTATTACTACATATGGTTGTATAGTTTTCGTTTTTTTTTATAAATTTATTAATAATTATATAAATTCTCACCTCGAACAAAATTAAAACCATGTGTTCAAAAAGTGAGTGCAGAATTTATTCTGTATTCCTCATGCTACGTTTGCCTGTTATTGTTCTCGCACTATACTTTTAAGATGAACTGTGACTATATTAAGTATGTTGCGGTGTAAGAATGTTGACAGACCTTATAAATAAATAAATCCATTCATCCATCCATCGGTCCACATTTATCCACTGCTGGACATAGGCCTATAGAGTATATAAATAAGAAAATCCAAATACTTTCTACGAATATGTTTTCGATTTGAAAACAAATTTTGTCTAATATGTTTTCTATCTTATATCATCCACGTATATTTTTAGTTCGTCGATTTCTTTAATTTTTTTAATAAAAAATTTTTAGCTCAAATGACGGCAGTATGTTAACTAAGGTTTTGCGTATACTGCATTCAACGACAATATTTATAGAGCCACCATTATGCTACCGTAAATGCGTCCTTATTATTTGATATCCTAAATACCGACCCGGGTGGCACATACAAACATAACGCATTAATATTATATTTCTTAACAAAAATCCATGTCCATAGTATAGCCATCGCATAAACTATAGAGCGAAATATCATACGCTAGTTAAATAGAAAGTTTCGTGTACATTATGAAATGTATGTGGTCCAGAATTACTGCTTTTCAATAAACACTATGAAAACTTTATACAGGATGGAAACAGGATTTGAAAGGAAAGTATGTAGCCTTAATATTGATGTTAGCACTGATATTAATCTGGGACATCCAGCACAGCGTCATCTAGTGTCAAAGTAAGCAAGTATTATGTTTGTATTATGGGGTACTAGACAACCGGTATAAATATTTAAATATTCTTTTTTTATAATATACACATATATAGATACTTTTTACACCCAGATATGGAAAAAATTGGCATTCATGCACACAAAAATTTTTCCCGGGCCAGAATCGAACCCGCGACCCTCGGTCCGCAATTAGGGTCTCTAACTACTCGACCAACAGAAGAAACTGATGGTAACATTTAGACATTTAGACAAAATTAATTCTTATATCTAGATCCAGAAACGAGCATCTATCAATGAGTCCAACTACGTAAATACATGACTATCACTAATAATAATAATAATAACATATGCAATCACAACAACGTATAGGTTCCAAACTAAGCATTAGCTTGTATTTTGGGTACCTACCAAGCGAAGACACCACATACATATAACAACCAAGACCCGGTGCCAGTATTAATAGTCATCATATAAATACTGAGCCAACCTGGGATTCGAACCCTGGTCATCCAGCTTCGTAGGCAGGGTCGCTGCCCGCTAGGCTAAGCGGTCGTCAAATCACTGACTCCGTACTTCGGATAGCACGCTTATGTAAAACCTGTAAATCCGCCGCTGAATACTCAATGTAAGTTTCACTTCTTTAGACGCGTCGAGAATGAAATTTTACTATGCAAGGAAATGCGTAACCGTACTTAGTATCGAAAAGTAAACAGATGAAGTTAACTATGATAGAAAGTTAGGTGCAAATATTTTGTAATACTGATTTCCTTCGTAAAAGGCCCAAACGGCAGTAACGTAGTGCCAGGTAGTACCTAACTAGCGGTAGGGACCTATTCGCACGCATGTTGCGCCCAATTGGGCGTGCTTACAAATGCTCAATGAAAGCATTTGTAATGCCGTGATAGCCAGGTGATAGTCATATGGTGACGAGCCTAGTTATTATTTAGAAGGTCGTGGTCCGATTCCTGGGGCCAATAACTTTTTTTCTGATTTAAGTACGTACATAACTAGGTATCACAGACACCGTGCCTCGGAAAGTACATTAAGCCGTTGCGTAGGTCCCGGTTGTCATCATCAGATGGTAGTCGTTAAAATTCACCAACCCGCACTGCAGCAGTGTAGTAGATTAATCTCCAGGCACCCTCATCGCAAGGGAAGGCCTAAGACCCTGCAGTGAGGTATAATGGGCTGACATGGTAGTGTATTACAACATAGTTTCTTTTCAAACAATATATGATCGATAACTGAAGAAAACTTTTCAACTTTTCATTTCATTCGCTTTGAAGAAATATTTTTCAAACACCACTCGCCCGAGTCATCATCATCATCATCAGCCCATTTTACCCCACTGCAGGGGCTTAGGCCTCCCCCAGGGTGAGGAGGGGGTTTGCAGCTTAAATCCGCCACGCTGCTCCACTGCGGGTTGGGGATTGTAACGACCGCCATCTATTGACAGCGTCTCGCCCTAGTACTTACATACCAAGCTAGCATTTACAATGTTAAACATTTTAAAATTATTCTCAATTACATTCAAAAAACTCTATAATTTTCATCTTTTTACTGAACCATGAATGTCCTTAGATAACTCGCTGTGTCCCTTCCACTAGATTAATAGATGCTGTTTATAGATACAAAACGGCGTATCCAACACCCATTCAATGCAACCCCATATCTTAACATCGACACAATCGAGTGAACTCGTCTGGTAATTGTTGAATCATTCGACATGCATTAGTTACGGGTGCAACCGCTTGCATCTACAAGTCATAGGTAAAAACGCCGTTATGCATGATTTTCTCATTCAAGTGGAATTTATGTATATAACAAAAAAATCATATTATTTAAAATATAAAAGTTGTGAGTACCTACTACTAGTAAAATTCGTGAAGTTCAATTAAATTTGGTTATTTTTAAATCAAAAGCTTTGATTACTTAGAAAAAACAGTTAAATAATTTCGAAGATTAAAAAAGACATATAAGAATAAAATGTCAAATGTAAAAAAATTTAAAAAATGTAAAATGTCAAGTGATTTTTCCATCATTTTAAAAATTTTTATATTATAATATTTGTGCGAAAATAATAAAATAGATATTTTTTTCTTTTAGATCACACAGTACTACAATTTGGAGATATAGCTCAACAAAGCTATTATTTTAACGTGAGGATTTGCGAACGATGTAAAATAGCGTCGGCCGGCGGCCGTCGGCGGGATACACTTCCCTGCGGCGCGGCGTTTGTGGTTGCCCCTTTCTTGTACGTAGTATTTAAGTTAGACTTAGTCATCACATTGTATGGATAATTCTTTTGAGAAAAATATTTTAAGATGAAAATTTTGAAAAATGAGTCTTGAAGAAATTCGGGAAGTGAAGGAAAAATCTCTACGTAAGGTGAAATTTTAACAACCATCCAAATTTTTATGATATGGTCTTTGGTGAAAAACCGATGGCCGTCTTGTTTCCTTTTAGTATAGTTAAATAGAAAGTTATTGAAATATGATTACACAAACCTTTCCCGAAAAAACCCAAAACTCTAGTCACCATTCACGGCCGCTGTACGCTCCGTCCCGTGTCGGGCTAGAAGCTTCGGGCGCGTCGTCACAAAGAAGACAACGAAACGTTATAAAATAGCACTGTAGATAAAATAATTTATTATGGAAATATAACCTATATTTTATTTACGTAATGAGGTCTATTTATTGGTGATACCTAACATCTAATTTGTTTTTTGGATGATTGTTAAAATTTCACCTGTATAGCCCAAAAAAATCACCGCATTTCTTACTTTACGAGTTTCTGGCACACTATCGCTCGTGTGCGTTAATACACACATTTTAAAGTCACGTATTATGAAAGGCTGCGATGTTTATCATGTACTTGCTTTATGAAGTCAAAATTCAAATGTATCTGTTACACTTAGCCACCTTTTTCGTATCACTATAGTAAGCACGTTTATTTAACCGAATAAACACCAGTCCCTAAACACGCGGCGTGTGGGGTTCGAAATAAGGGCACTTATCTACCCCAATATTTTAAATAGATTTTGATATAGGTTACATGGTTTTCATCATGGAATTTCAAATAAATCACGATCAAATAAGAATAGCGTTTATTGTACAAATAATAAAATCGATGTTCATTGATCGATCATAGAAACGATTTTTTCATAAGATAGAATCGATGATATTATGTGTAGTAGTAAAAAAACCAGATATAGCACTAGCGCGCTAAAAGTGGGAAGCTGAAATAACACTAACTAGTGTCATTTGACTTAATCGTCTGCTGGCATTTCCTTCTAACATATAAAAAAAATTTAAAAAATCTACACAATATATCGCAGGATGATTTGATAATTCGAATTTTCGCGAAAACCCTAGGGATATTGTAAAAACAAGGATAATTAGACAATGGTGAAAACATTTCTCAATCTTACTGGAAAAAATTAGGGATTTTACAAAAACACTAGTCGCTATAGTAATACTGCGAAACGAAACGTTAGATATTATGAACTAAGAACGGTGACTGGCCGGTCGGAGCGCCCAATTCGAGACCTCCTCTGATTGGTTGACGTTTTAAATATCAATCATTCACGCACGTTGTTTTGTTTATGTTTTTGAGAGCAACTCAGTAGTCTTTTCTTTTAAATGTAGTTAAAAGTGTGTAAAAGTTTATATAAATCGATATTGTAATTTCTAACCCTTTATAACTCTATGATCTAATACTAAAGCTCACAAGGTAAAACTAAGAACCAATCAGAATAAGATTTGGTCAGTAAGCAAAAATCTAGCCAATCAGAGTCAAGGATATTCAATGTTATTAGAGCAACTCGCGTTTTTGTAAAAACCCTATCTTTTTCTAGTAAGATTTGCAAATGTTTTCGCCACTGTCTAATTATCCGTGTTTTCGCAATATACCTAGGGTTTTCGCAAAAATTCGAATTACCAGATCAGCCTACGACATGTATATTATAAAGATTATTTAAGTATTTATATCAGTTGTCTGGTATCTATAGTACAAGCTTTGATTAGTTTGGAACTAGATGGCGCTGTGTCGGATGTCCGAGGTATTATTATTATTATATGTTGACAAATAAAGCGTTGGACGCCCCCGGCCAGGTGGACTGATGACCTAATGCACTATATCCGGAGTAATTGGATGCGGAAGACGGAGGACCGTGTATGGTGGCGAGGCTTGGGAGAAGCCTATATCCTGCAGTGGAGAGACACGGGCTGATGATGGTTAAGCGTACTTCAAGTGTAATTCAATATACATAATTACCCTTTTCTATATCATATGTTAAGTATCATATTTCACATTCAGTTTTATATTGTATAGGTACCTGCTAACGATGTATGTATTATGTATAGTTCCAATCAAACTTTATGGCGGATCGGAATGCAACGCTGTATGCAAGCTTGTGCAGTCATATGCCCCTCGCTCCACTGCGTCCTGCTACACCTAAAACTGTTTACTGCGACGCGACTTGTGCCTATGTTCACATCCGCCATAAAGGTTGATTGGAACTGTAATTGGGGATCAATTTTCGAAAGCCGTGTAATATCTATACCTAGATGCGAATACCTTTTAATAGCTATGTTTATGTCAATTTTAGTATTACTAAATGTAAAAATACTGTTGGTATTCCGAATAAAATAAAATAAAAAATAAATAAATAAATATGAAAGTGCGTCATCATTGTTAATGCATCATAGGGATACGATACGATTTTCATACAAGATGAGCCAAACGAACGGGTCCTGTAGGGTCAATATTGTAACAATTGACTATGATAGATATTAAAGACAGCAAAAGACAATGTCCATTTGCGCCATATGCGATTGTCACAAATTATTATTGCTTGCGTCAAATAGAAACATATGGCATCGAGAAGCTCGTGTTTTTGAAATCAATTTTTTTTTATAACGTCTACATCACAACAACGTCTTGATCCCAAACTAAGCATTAGCTTGTGTTTTGGGTACCAAGCGAAGACAACACATACATATAACAACCGAGACCCGGTACCAATATCAATATTCATCATATAAATACTGACCCGACTTGGGATTCGAACCGGGGACTTCCAGCTTCGTAGACAGTGTCGCTACCCACTAGGCTAAGCGGTCGTCTATTATTAGTAAAATAGTAATTATTGGTAAAATACGAAATTTTCAAGAAAGTGGCGTTTTCAGGATTACATATATTAAAACATATAAATGAGGCGTCACCTTTATATGTTACCAATTTGCATTCAAACGTTTTTATTTTAAGTAATACGTATTTTTCTTAAATAATACCCGTTACGTGTTAGAAAGAGTACAATTTTTTAAGCGTATTAATAATCGAATAAAACTATCAACGAACGAATATATAACTAGGGAACATGCGGGTTCGACTCAGCGCGAGAGTATATTGTGGAATAGAATATCTATTTACATCAGTGCGGCTCTCGGTTTTTTATTATAAAAGGATTTCGTGTACCATTAACTTATTTGCCGGACTACAGAGTTAATAAATAAATCCTCAAGTGAACGCAGTAAACTGTTATTTTCACAAGTCACAAGACCACGGCCATTTCTAGCGCAGATATAGCGGGCGAATCGAGATTTCAAGAAGACAAAACGATAAGATCGGTCATAAAACTACATCATTTGGATTGGATCCTAAACTTTCATTCATGTTAAGAAAATTTTTTTTTTCATTACTTGATCCATTATAAAATGCGCGTCTGTGGAAAAACTACAAGTCGTATGAATTAAATTTTATGATGATGAATTTATGATTTTTATTTTCATAAAGTGTAAAAGCTAAAACACCTTTTTAGTGCTTTTTCCTAAAACTGACACTATGAAGATGCGTTTATCAATCTCAATCTTAGACCATGACATGATCTGTCTAAATGTAACAAGTTCATCAAAATCGGTTAAGTGGTTCTTACGTAATGAAGGTACAAACAAACATGCCGACAAACAGACAATAAAACTAAAAACGTGTTTTTTTGGATTTAGATACAACCAATTATTTGATTTGTCATGATAGCCCGAGCGCAGCGAATCTGTTCCTAATTTACGCCCGCGCCGCACATGCTATTACTGGCATTGGTCGTCACAAGCCAGTAGTACTGAACTTTAAATATAGACACGTGTTGACCCAAGATCTGTGTCCATCAGCGCAATATAGTGAACGAGTTCGAGTGCTATCATGTGCGATGGGCGTTAGAAGGCCGTGCGGCCGTGGTTCGAATCCAGGCGTGTACTAATGAGTTTTTTCTAACTTTTTACATAACTATCACTGACTGCATCAGAGAGCACGTTAAGCCGTCGGTCCCGTTGCCATCAACAGATGCCAGTAGTTAAAGTCCACCTACCCGCACTGGAGCAGTGTGGTAGATTAAAGTCTAATCCCCCTCACCCTGGGCGAGGTCTAAGCCCCTGCAGTGGGGCATAATGGGTTGGTGGAATTATTTGATCATAATAATTGTCCCAAAACAGCTTCCATGTACGAACCTTTACACACTTATACATAATTCCGTTTTAAAAAAGGTGGTAATGCATATAGATTACTGACATATTTTCTCATACGCAAAAGTAATAATCGTCATAAACTATTAATATACACACATAAGCCGTATTTTCTAAACGGCTTTCCCATATTGATCTCGTCTAACACTTTTAGCTCACAAAAGCTTCCCCAAAGATCGATTCGGACCGCTTGATCCCACTAAATGCATATGTAAAAAGCTGTTAGTTGACATATTTTATTGAATAGGGGGGCCGCGATTCGATTCCCCGGCGAGGCGGCGCGCGGCAAGTATTAAATCTGATATTTTTCCATGTGATTGTGCTCCGCTGACTTTGGACGGCTTTATGCAGGAAGAATTAAATGATGTTTGAGTTCTAACGTGCACTAATATAACACGAACTAGAAAAAGATTATGAAAGCTACTTTCGAAGTCGAGACATCAACCTTCAGGGATATTTTACTTTATAACAATAAATAAATAAATATTTACTTACTAAATACGCTTAAAAGATTAATAATTGGACAATACGGTACTTGACTACTATTAAATATATTACACTTATCAATAAAATATTAAAATAGACTTGCTAAGATAACAAAATTTATAAACAAAATTATATTCGGTTGAAAATAATTATAGAAATTATAAGCTTTTAAAATTTTAACTCCGACTCTTTCTTGCAAAACGATATTCAACATTATTTTAAACGGCATGAAGTTACACATAGGTACGCAGTGCGGTATTGCCGTCTCTGTCTAAAAGAACATTTTAAACAGTCATAACTTTGTTAATTATAATTATTTTATTAAAATTCTTTCACTGTTGTGTTATACTTAGAATACTGTTTCATATGAAATAATAATAAAAAAAAATTAGTCAAGTAGCGTATTCGAAATATTCGAACATAATCGATCATCCAGCAAAAAATATTTAAAAAAATATATTACATTCTTACACTTACCTGATTGTGTCTATGATGTTCAGTATGATACGTAGTTATGGTTAGTAATTATCAGTGACACCGAGCTAAGAAATATATATCTTAATAGAGTAGGCATAACCCTAGTTTACGATGAAATCGGCGTTTTTTATTTTTGGGGAGTGGCGATGAATAATTGCTCCACCCACTGCAAATTTTAGAGTACATTGCAATAGTAAATGGATAGCAAATAATTAGAATGTTCTGAATATATTGATTTCACAATACTGTATATAAATAAATACATAAATTAGTTAATTAATTAATTCATATACTTTTTACGGAAACATTAATTGGCTTTATGCAAATGTTTTTCATGAAATCGAATCACTTACCTAATATTGATAAATAAAAGAAAGAAATCGCCGTCCAAGCGATATTACAAAACGCCACTAATGATTTCCAAAAAATTCTGTGAATGTACCAAAATGTGCTGGTTCTCTATATCATGATACCGTCCAAACGGGGAGCTTTTGAGGTTTAACGGTGTCAACGTGGCCAATGAGCGGGGACGGGCTTTATTGCATTACCCCGCGTTCATATATTTATTAATGCATTTGTCATAATATCACGGCGACCCACCGCCAGGGGAATGATCTGTTGGTTTTAATAAGTGCTAGACCGTTTAGACACATAAGTTGAATTTGATTCGGTTTCATTTTATTTCGTGATAAGTATATTTTTGTATAAATGAAAGGAAGTAATTTATTTGCAAAATGAACTTAGACGTATTCCAGCGTATTCTGTCTACACCAAAGGTATCAATAATGTATATTTCAAAATCTGTTGTTATGGAAATTAATATTGTATTCGAATTAAACTGCAATATACTGTTTATGGAGTTTTAAATTTTTTTTAACTTTAAGGAAAAAAGATTTTTACTTTATTTTCACAAATTAATATTATATTTTTTTACGGCAGTCAACGAAGTATACGAAGTGGAATTTTTGTAATACTAAAGTCAATAGAGATAAATAAGCCCTTCAGTATATTTTTTTTTTCAAAAACTTATTATTTCTTTGAAATTGCTATGATTCCTAAATTTCAGATTAAGAATTTTCGGATGGTAGTGGGGCATAGTTCATTGTTATAGAAAAATTATGTACCTATAACCAGTTAAAATAATTATTTAAAAATCACTACATAGTATAAAACAAACTCGATTCCCGCTGTCGGTCCCTAATGTATGCTTAGATCTTTAAAACTACGCAACGGATTTTTATGCGGGTTTTTTAATAGATAGAGTGATCAAAGAGAAAGGTTTATATGTATATAACATGCATAATATAGTAGAGAAACACTGATAATTTTAGAGGTTTCTAATGTGATGTCGTAAATAAACACATGTTTTAGCGCTTACATTGCAAACTCTGGCTGAAACCTACGAGATAGATCAAAATAATGTACTACAGTAGTGTGCACCTTAAAAAGGTCTACAAAAAAGTCCGCGATGGAATATGTATATCTCTTAGAGATAACACACAATAACCATTAATTATCCAAAAATTGGTGTAAATAAGTATTCCAGCACAGAAAAGAGTTTCGCGGTATCCGCTTTATTGTTATTTACCAGCAGATGGCCCTGTAGCATTTCTTTTTCTATAAGCAGAAATGATATAAAAATGTAGTCCACGCGCGCAAAGCCGGGGGTGGTTGCTAGTGTTAAATAACAAAGTTTATTTACAAATTATTTCCATTAGGAAAGTTAAATTATTATTTCACTTGACATAAGTATCTAAAAGGAATTTCAAATGTCCAGCTGTATATAATATTACAAGAAATATTTTTCATCTGATGGATCATTCACTCACTATTTAGATAACATTTAACATTAATTGAATGTAGATCGTATTTTTGAACTCCCAAACTGGCTGCCATATATAAAAGTTATGAATGGTCCGAAATTGTAAAGGCGATTCTTGTGTCATCGTTCCGGGAGCCGACAGAAGGTATTTCTAACATGTGCTGTTCGATTCCTTTCATCGCTGCAGGGAATCATTAATCTCTTTTAAAAAAAAAACTGTTATTAATCATTAAAATGAGAGTTAAAGGGAGAGAAAATGAACTAATGAAACGTAGGCCGAGTAAATATATTCAGCTAATAATGCAATTATGTTGGCGAGAAAGATTGATTGTGTTTGAAAGTCGACTCGAGGTGTTGTGTATGTTGATATGTGTGAAATAGATTTAAGTGGATGTAGTACGAATATTGCTAGAAGGTAAGTACTTCGACTCCATCTTATTTAAAATACTACCGTCGGAAATAATTTCGGTATATAAGCTTTACACGCTGTATATGTTTGGACTACGTTCAGTCGAACCCGCGGTATATACAAGGTGAGATTTTAGTCACCGGCGAAAATTTTCCTAGATGTTAGGTATCACCAATAGACCTCATTGCGTAAATAAAAAATTTGGGGTACATTTTCATAATAAATTATTTTAATTACACTGTTATTTTATAACGTTTCGTTGCCTTCTTAACGCTATAATAAACGTATGCGCCCGAAGCCTTGAAACGGAATGGGGCGGCGGGTATGAATGGTGACAAGAGTTATTGGTTTTTTGGGAAAGGTTTGTGTAGTTCTATCAAACATCATTATATTAAAATTTGGCTGGTCATTAAAACCTCAGCCTGTATATATATATATTTTGTAGGTTTGTGGCAGTAAAAGAAATTATAAACCACACCGAAAAAGAAATTATTTGAAAATGGTGGGATATGTATGAGGAATTCGTTCCGTTTTATTAGCAAATATATTTGGTTTCTTTATTGGCAGGCTTTTTACGTTTGAAACTGAAACTACATGTATAACGTCGATTTCAGAATATATATAGCCTCTTACGAACTGCGTAGAGTTAAAAGTAAGCATTTGTAGTGGATGTCATCTATTGAGTTTATAGTCCGAGCGACGACGGTAAAAAGCGGAACTCGTTTGTTATAACATTAAACTTTCTCGATATGTATTGTGACAATAGTCACTCGTAGAGACATCATCAAGAATCGAACCCGAAGGAAGGGATTACACCCACAACGCTATGGATACAGTGATCAATACAAATACTATGAATTTCGCATTGATCTTGCCGAATGATAAATGATTTTATTATTAGGCGTTCAACGAAAGGGTTACCAAAAAACCATCGACGAAAACTGAATGATTTTCGCATTAGTATACACTATTTAACGGTAAGCTCTTTCATGGCAATCTGCTGACAATGAGCTTTTGCAAATATAAGAATGATGTGGTCAAAGTAACGTAAGAAATGGAGTGTTTGGGATATGATTTGGGTATGAATTTTACAATGTTTTGTATTTATAGATACTTTACACTCGTACACTAGAAAAGTGTTCACCGTCTGTATATATGGATGTAAAATATTTATATAGGGTGTATATATTATAAAGAATATTTAAGTGTGTATATCAGTTGTGTGGTACCCATAATACCAGCTTTGCTTAGTTTGGGGCTTGGTGGCGCTGTGTGGATGTCCCAGGTATTATTATTATTATTATCAGCAAAGCAATAGATGACCATCAAAGTACAAGGAATACGAGTTGAAAAATCCCGTCAAGTGCGAGTCGGACTTGCGCATCGATGGTTCTGTACCACACAATACATGTTTTATATGTGATAGATCTACAAATTAATAATTTTTGGGATTACTTCCTTTACTTGTGCTGTGAGATATTATCTTGCTTCTTGCGAAATTTCATGATTGCAGTTCAACTTGAAAATGCTCTATAAGTTTTGATATAATTGCGGGTGTCTAAATATATGGCATGAATGGACACATTTTTTATTGCAACTGTAAACATAAGTAAATGAAGTTAATTTCAATCTGATACCTCCCCGCATTCCTGAAAATAAAGAATAAGTTTTGACTAACAGATAGACAGATGGACAAGGAAAGGAAGTGAACTATAAGGGTTCTTTTTCCCTATTGCGGTTTTCAAAATTTTCTATACAAACAGCGTTAAAGGTTGTACCCTATTAAATCTTATACGATTAGCGCAAAAGAAATTTATGGTACCTATTCAGATCAGCAAAAACTAGGCTTATTTGTTTTTAATTTTTTAAATATTTTGATACACCATAAAAAAAAAGAAACTTAAAAGCGCGGGATTTCGTTTTTTCGAAATTGTTTCATTTTCACAATATTTTCAACATTAATTAATTGCATTTTCTTAACTCATTGGAATTCCTAATTTTTATTTTTCACATGTGAAATGAATTTAATTTCATCACAAACGGCTAGTAACTAACATATTATTAGTTAATCATTAACAGCTATTTGATCAAATTTCCTTTTAGTTTCTAAATTACCCTTAAATTGTAACGATGACCGATTGAGCGAGTGGTTGTAGACCCTAACTGGGGAGCCAAGGGTCGCGTGTTCGATTCCAGCCCGGGACAAATATTTGTGTGCATGAACATGTCTATTTGTTCCGTGTCTGGGTGTAAAATATCTATACGTATATATATTATAAAAAAAGAATACGTAAGTATTTATATCAGTTGTCTGGTATCCATATTACAAGCTCTGCTCAGTTTGGAACTAGATGGCGCTGTGTGGGATGTCCTATGAAAACAAAATTAAGAATAAAAAAATATCATAGGTAACTTTAATTAGGTAATAATTATAAAATTATCAAATACGAGGAAATAGTGGTGTACCTAATCAGCATAACGTTCGATAAGCTTTAATAGTATTTGTGTTTTTTTTTTATAATTCTAATTGAATTATTAAAATTAATTAGGTTTGTTAATGTGTTCTGAAATAAACGAAGATTAAAATTATACTACCATATATTTGGGCTCATAAAAGTTAAAACCGAATCCAATGAATCCATAAAGCTATTTTTTTTATACTGAAAAATTAAAAAAATAAGCAAGTTTATTTTATAGGTATTATACAAATAAAAAACTTCAAAAACCAATTAAAGGTAAATTCTGGGACATACTGATGCGATTAGCACGCCACCGCACTATGGAAAATATGGAATGCATCTGGCCAAAATAATGCTCTTGACTAAATGTATCCCACAGACAAAATAAACCTATTTTGAATAGCTCACGCTAGAGTACCTATAACAAACTGATGACTATACTTTTTGAATTTCGAAAAATACTGATTGAGATATAACAAATCAAAGTTTGTGTTTTTACGACCCGCTCGTGACGTCACTCGGTGCCGCTACGTACAAACTATCCATGTTAGCCCATAGTAATGTAACCTAGTGACATCATGACACTATTTATTTTAAAAATTTGTATCTTCTGCATTTTTGTAGATTCTTGTACATTTGAATTTGGATTTTTTATTTGGATTTTAATTTATCTATAAATTTTTGATGGGCCTAAAGGACGCATTCAAACGTAGGCAACAGTGAGCCATTTAACTTACTCTCTGCCAACGTTGCGTCGACACAAAAATTTATTAAGGAATTATTGTTTACATTCATATTATCCAGCCAGTAGGTTACTACGTAATTTTATTTAAATTAGACGCCCGTCTGCTTGTAGCGCCAACATATATGTACTTACGGTACTAGACTATGTACGTACCACAGTATGAAACTCCGCACGGAAATCGTTCAGATCGCGGTGCTCTGAACGACTTTGAAATAGACGCTTTTGGACCGTCTGTCAGTGTAGCCGATGGAGATTATAATTTATTTTGAAAAACTATCTGAGAAAAATGCCGTCCTGTGCTTTTAAAAAGTGCATAAACAACATCGGAAACTCTAAAAAGGCGGGTGGGATTACTTATTACACGTAACTTCATAATAATTTATTAATTTAGTTTTTACTATACACATTTTTGACAATTTGACGGTTGCACATAAATTGAATTAGTTGGTAAGCGTAACGATAATAATCATTTCATCTCTTTTCAATCTATTACATTGCTGTATACCTACCCTTTTCGCTATCAAAATTGCAATCGCCTATCTTCGGACGCGTTCGGCCATTCTCGTTTGCGTTACGTACGCCGTACAATATATAGGTATCTTCGCGTCTAGTACCTGGCTACATATATGTCAGTGGCTTGACTCATCCATGCCTCTAACACCCAAGCTCTATGCACGTGGGTCACTTATATTTTCTATTCAAATTATTAAATTAGTTCTCGTTAGTATAATCATTTTCCTGTTTTTAATAGAGCCATCAGAGAAGTTACGTCCAGGATTAATTACGTTTATTTTAACCAACAATGAGGATAAAAACATAATACATGTAAAGTGCTAATTGCGTACATTCATTAGTTTCAGGCAGATAATTCGACGCGATTTCCGCTAGCGCGGCGCGGGCGCCTCTTACGTGATTATTCGGACCTCGTTTATTATACCAATTGTATATATTATAAATAATATTTAAGTATGTCTATCAGTTGTCTAGTAACCCATAACACAAGCATAATACTTGCTTACTTTGGGACTAGATGGCGCTGTGTGGGAAGTCCCATGTATTATTTTTATTATTATTATTGTTTTTTTATCATAAGCCAAATTTTTTCGAGATTTTAGAGAGAATTTACAGACTCCATTTTTGAAAAAAAAAGGAAAATTTTTTTACATTAAAAATGTTTTTCACGAAAGAATTGTCAATACAGCGTGGTGACTGAGCTAAATATGAACAAAAAGGTGCAATCGCGGGTGTTGGAAAAAAAAGTATTCCGCCGGCGGCCGCTGATCGACTGGCGCATCTCGACGGTAATTCGACAACGTTGTCGCGCTAAATGTCAATATTTTCTACTGAGGGACACTAGAAAACTCGTTTATTATTTTGTTAATTAGTTAAAACTAATTATTTTCATTAAAGATCGTAATATTTTAGGATGGTGATAAATATTTCAGCCTTTATAAAAAAAAAAAACTCGCGGACTCGCGCGTTGATGTTTGGGGCCCCCTTTTCTTTCATTTATTATTCGGTATTATGTTTTGTAGTATTACTATTGTTATTAGTAGATAGAATTATTTTTTGGTTTCTTGTATGACAAAGTAGAAGATTAGTTTGAATGAATGAAAATCGATATCCTATAGGTCGTGCCGAACATTTAGATCTTTCTAAACTAAACGTGGATTGCTATTACAGTTCATATTATTATATTTAATATGTGTATTGCGAAGGACAACATTTTCCTTAAGATTGCGACATATTTACTCATATTTTATTACCTATTAATTTATATGCACTATTTAATTTATATGCACTCGTTGTGTTGTGACCCAAATAAAACAAACTAAACAATAATTTTATTGGTTTTGTTTTTCTTATGTGATCGAATTAGGAAAACTAAAAAAATTTAATTGAAAAAAGGCACAAATAAATATTTGTGAAAAATACAGTGACGCAAGACCAGTAACCGTTATATGTATGTATGTATGAGCCTATGCGAAAATCGCTTCGTGAATTCTCATCTTAATATATTTCTTGAAATTATTTTTAGATGCAGTCAATTATTATAAACTGAATCCCGATAAGTAAAACCCAACCCTGTAATTATCTGTATTGTGAGTTGTTTATCTTTCCTCAATGACGAATATTTTGAAGAATTTATGCGAATATTGCTTGTTTGTTTTGCCCCTTTAAACAACCCAGCATATAATAATACGCTGTGCTACGCGAAGCCAGCGCGGGTCGCTAGTTAAAATTAAAATTTTGAGGCCTACTGAAATATTAAATTGAAAGAGTTCAAATTATGTCGATAAAATTTGATCAATTAATTAAAATCGGACAAATGGCAGAGTTTTTGTAATTAAATAAATAAATTTTTCCTTCATATTCGTACTAGATTCCGTCCATGGTTCCATTCGCATGCTGTAGGTAAGTGCAATATTGATATTTTGTCCATGGCAGTCAGTGATTTTATAGATTCCTATCAGGAAGGGTGGAAAGCTCAGATTTTAGTAAAAATTCAAAACCACAATTAGCTAGAACAGGCACGCAACAAAAACAATATTTCTATTTACATTCTATTGAAAATTTGTACCGTCGGACGATTCCCGTTTTCAAATACAAAATTTAATTAAAAATTATGTTATATCAACTCACGACAAACCTGATGTCATGCATAGCTATAATTCTTATGTGTCAGAAACGCATTCTCTCGACGGCCGATGTATATATAGTAACGCAACATAATAATATGCATACAAAATTATTATATGTATTAAAAGTATCAAAATTCTCCATAAGAGAATACCCATATAATTTACAATTATCTCGCTCCAAAATTAATAGCCATTTACGTAATATTTGTATAATCTGCATATGAGTTCAAAAAGAATCTACACGAACCAGTCAATTTTACGAAGTTTAACCTAAAAAAGCTTAATTTTAGGTTAACAAGCTTAAAAGTCGAAGTGTGTACAAGGCATTAGTTAGTTAATAGTTATTTGTACAACTTTAGACCACACGTGTAGAGCTCCTTAAAAGCAGAACAGTTAAATTTGTTAATGCGAAAACAATACACACCGTTTTCGGGAAACCAAACAGGCGGACGGACGACCATAATTTTTTATTCCACTTTTCAAACTTGTTATTTTAATATCTGGGACATCCCACACAGCGCCATCTAGTCTCAAAATAAGCAAGTATTGTGCTTGTATTATGGGGTATTAGACAACTGATATACTTACTTAAATATTTATTTTTTATAATATATACATATATAGATACTTTTACACCCAGACACGGACAAGTAGACATGTTCATGCACACAAATATTTGTCTCAGGCAGGAATTGATCCGCGAACCTCGGCTCCGCAGTTAGGGTCTCTAACCGCTCGGCCAATCAGTCATTCAATATTTATCTATTAGCTAAGTGGTAAGAAGTACAGCCAATTTTCGAATTCGATTTTGTATAACATGCAATAAAAAATCTGCTAAGTTCGTGTCGTAACACGTAAAAAAACGGTTTCGTAGATGGTTAAAATTCAAATAATAAATTTTAAAACGACAAAAACGATCTTCGAAACCACTTAAAGTATATTGTTTAAACAAATTTTCGTTGAAAATGTTTTTTAATTTGTACAAACTTAAAATTTCAGTATTTTTTGCCTCATAATTGAAAAGTTAATGAGACGGAGACAGAATTTTAGGACTTTAGGAGCTTATATCTGAAGTTTAGTTTTTAAATTTATTTTATTTTTGTTATTTTATTATTTGGGAAAATTTCAAATGTAAATAATCATTAATTACCAAAAAGGATTAAAAAGAAAACAGGTTTCTTATATACGGGGACTCCCTTAATTTTAAACTTCATTTTATTTTTATTGTTTGACCTTACTGTGGCTATAATTAAAATAATAATTTAATATAATAATACATACGCTGTGAAAATTTCAAGTTACTTCATAGTACAGTTCAGAGGATACAGCCCTGTAATAGGCGGAGTCTTTAATGGGATTTTTGTTGGTGTCCTGTTATCCCTAAAAAGAAGAAAGAACCCTGAAAAGAGGTAGATGACAATATTTTTTTATTATTTTACATTCATAAAATTATTTAATAAATACTTCTGCAGAAACATTTTCTTAACAGGGATCGACACGGCCATTTAAAACTTTGTTTAGCTAGAAAGAGACAGAACAGAACTTTTGATAGCTTGTAAGTTTTTTTTTAATTTATACTCTAAGGTTTTTTAATTTCTATTTTTTACGTTTATATTTTTAGATTTTGTAATATCAAGTCGATTGTTATATTGTGTTAATGAATACAAAGTTATTTTTCAATTCCAGTTAAATTTTCTCCAAAATTTTGGTTTGTACCGATTTTTGCCTACCAATACGTCCGAAAGTTCTCATCACTTGTGTTATTAAGCTATAGACATTTTGTATATCCTGCAATAGATTCTTTTTCTTTTTGCTGCTCTGCTCTTAAAAATATCTGCGTAATGATATTAATATTACATGTTCAATTTTCAAACAGAAGAACGAACAAACACAATAAAAACATTAGTATTTTAAGTTCAGTCCACGTTCAGTCGATTAGGTACAATCTAAGCGTCGTATTTTGTGATATGATCCGATGTCCCAGATATTATTATCATTACTAGCTGTACCCCGCGGTTTCTCTCGCGTTTTTGGATCATACATTTTCCTACCCACTGCACCGCCGCGCCGCACCCGTGTCGTGTGTTATTGTTCTCGCCACGTTTATTCTTACTGCACCGCTCCTTTAGGTCATAGCATGATGTTATAAAGCTTATATAACCTTTCTTAACAACTGGACTATCAAATACAAAAAGTTTTTTTTAAAATCCAATTTATAGTTTCAAAGATTAGTGCGTTCAAACAAAAATAAAAAAACAAACTATAATATATAATAAACAGTATTATTAATATTTTATTATATTCAATATCGTCCAAGTCCATGCATCGATTCATTTCGTTGCTGTTTGATAGTGGGAATGGATTTGTTAAAAATAATTTAACGGTAATATAGTTTTTTCGTGGCCGTGGTTCGAATCCGGGCGTGTACCAATGAGTTTTTCTGACTTATAACTATCACTCACTCCGTGCCTCGGAAAGCACGTTAAGAAGTCGGTTCCGGTTGCTGTCAATAGATGGCGGTCGTTATAATCCACCAACTCGCACTGGAGCAGCGTGGTGGATTTAAGCTCAAAGCCTTCTCATTTTTAGGGAAGGCCTAAGCCTCTGCAGTGGGATATAATGGGCTGATAGAATGGAATGGAATATAATTTTTTACAAAATCTAATACTTATATCTTAGTTAAATTAAGCTAAATTAAATAGTAGCTCAAATTAAAAAAAAAAACACGTATAATTTAAACTACCAAGCAGTCGTGAAACTACATTACACAGCCCTAATTCAAAGTCGTTACTTGTTCTTTACTGGGGCAATATTTGATTTCGGTAAGTGATGTGCGTTCGTGTTCACCAGTTGTTTTAGGACTGTTTGCCCCGGTCTGTTAAACAATCAGTTTTATTAGGGGGCACTTGTGGTTAACCTCTATTACTTATAGTTCTTTTTAAATGGCTCGTTTTGTAGCGAAAGTCACCATTCTCTATCAAAAGACACAATTATGATAAATTTCTATGAGCATAGATATGACACTGCCAAAGGTTTAACAATATTAATAGTAAGCATATAGGTTAGGTACGTTTATCTACTTATTGTGAAATATTTTAAAGATTATGAAACATTTCCTAAAAGGTAGAATCTATATATAAGTTTTTGAGAAGATTTTCGCAAGTGCATTTTCAATTTTCAAGTGCTCGTTCAATTTTCTTTACAGATATATCTTACATAACACAAACGACCGGAAACTCTACCCTACGAAACTCTACTTTACCAAACTCTACCTTACCAAACTCTACTTTATTAAACTCTACCCTACCAAACTCTACTTTACCGCACTCCACATTACCAAACTCTACAATACCAAACTCTACAATACCAAACTCTACAATACCAAACTCTACAATACCAAACTCTAATTTACCAAACTCTACCCTACCTAACTATACATTACCAAACGCTACCCTACTAAATTCTACTCCACCAACACTAATAGAGTAGACAGACCATGTGTCATTACCATTATTTGTTTAAGACATTTCATTAAATCACACATGGCATGAATTCAGAATATTTATTTGTGTTTCCAGTATAAATTTTATATATGCAACACACTAATTTCTACTTCACAGTGAATATATCGTAACATGAAGTGGCGTATATTTACTCTATATATCTATTTATTTGCTTACATTTTTGTGGTCACGACGCGATACTCCCATATGTAACCATGAGGTATATAGGGAGGAGCTGGCGAACAAAAGCAGACTTGTCCACTTAATGCTTTTTTACAGTAGAGCCAAAATACTAGAAAATGTGGTTATGACATAGATAGATTTTTTATTTTTTTACAGTTGTAATTTTTAACTTAGCATTAAACAGAGGCCTGCCTTTTATGGATTGAAATATGAACCTGTCATTTATTTTTTTTTAAATTTTGAAATGGACATGTCTGGTTTTGTTTGGAAAGTCTGGACAAGTCTGGTTTTGATTGAAAAGCTGATGGACAAGTCTGGTTTTAATTGAAAAGCTGATGGCCAAGTATTATTGAAAACAATGTTTTATTATTATAAATAATAATTTTATTATTAAATTAAAGAAATTAAACAAAATCCTGGACATCAGTTTCACAGCAATCACATTCTTCATCAGTAACTTCATCAAAGCTGTCACTATCATCCCTAGTTTAGGATGCTGTAGCTGCTGATATTGTGCAAAATATGTTTGTTTGGAACCACTCGAGCTCTGGGTCTTGCCTCCAATTTTCTCCGAACTGTTTTAACAAGATTTTACTCAAGTCATCCTTCTTCTTTATATTAATCTCATTAACAGGCATAAGCCTTCGAAGCAGCGTTGGATGGATTTGAGGCGGTTTTAACAAAGACACTGCATTTTCAGGGTACTCAGCATTATAAAAGTTGGAAACTTTTACACCATATTTTATATGAGTTAGCACTACATTAGGAGCTGCTTTACTGCTACTGCTCTGCTGCTAGCTTATTAATCCTGTTAAATAATCTATTTCTTTGGACAAGTTCAGTTTTGTTTGAAAACATATCATAACAAAAGGAATTCTATAAGTTTTAACTGGTTCTGATTGAGAACGAAAATGTTATGAAAAGTTGCTCAACGGTTTTTAGGACAAGTCTGGCTCTGTTCGAAAATGCACTATTCGGTGTCAAATTTGAATGGGTTACAACTTGTTTAGGTTGAAAACATTTTGTGTGTGCATAGATTTGACCTCATGGAAGAAAATTGTAAATTAAATTTTTTTTTCTCATCGTTGGACAAGTCTGCTTTTGTTCGCCAGCTCCTCAGGTAATTGATTTTGCATAGAAACAATAAATATTTAAAGTTCATATTGTTTCTTCATAATAGTTTAACCCAGGCTCTACACATTAACCCATTTGAGTTAGATCCAAGATGACGAGCATTTGAATGACAGGGACAATTGATTGATAATGATTGACGACAAGTTAATAGGTTAAATCAAACGAGATCATTGTATCAGTTATGGCCAGATGGCCTATTTTAAAGAGACAGTGTTAATCATAAATTTACTTTATTTTTTAAGAAAAAGCACCTTAATTAATTTTATTTTTGTTTAAATTTATTTTACCTCACTCTACCCCATATATAAATAGGGCCGTTGAATAATTATACATCGTACAATAATGCCGTTTTTATTACATCCTATAATCCTATTCCAATACGAGTTTTTAAATTCGATTTATATAATTGAATTTCAAATTACGGTGCGAAGTTCCGAACACGAAACTCACCCTTAAACGTAATTAATCAAATATAAATCGGAACAGGGCTCCGGCCAATAGCGCGTCGGGACGTATCGAGTTAGCGGCGTTCCACTTCGTTAACCTCAACTTAGACCCCTTCTGTACTTTATATACTCCTAAATTACCCATTACTTAAAAGGGAGGGTTATTATCTACTTCAGTTTAAAGTACACGTGATTATGGCCGCGTTCCGATTTAATAGCTTATAAAGGAGTTAGGTTGTTTCCGGGCTGCTAATGCGATTTCGGCGGAGATTCTGACGTTTGTTGAGGATAATGTATGAGGGTGTTCAAAACGGAACGTGATTAGTGTGCTATGTTGTTGTTGTTTAGGTAATTAAGTTTACTATAATGTATAACTTTAAATTGGTTGTGAATATGAAGTTGTACCTATTTTTTTAAACGTTCATATTTCGACTTGAATGTAACTTTGAAATTGTAGTGATTTTTTCAAACATTAGGTAATTATATTAAAACTGGAGCGCTCGCGTGACCTACTATGGTAGACCAGACCAAGGTAACATAATTGCTTGTAACTTTTAAATTTTTCCGCTATTTCTGTGTGGGTCAAGGAAAGCCTCATCTATTATATTTGTCAAAAGAAAATTAGATCGCGTAAAAAGTGAGTGTAAGCACGTATTCACTATTTCCTCCTCGGAATTTGGAGAATTTCCTTGAAATTGAAAACTCCTTGAAAAATTTGGAGAGTTGACCGATGCGCGCTTTGTTTAAAAGCAGAAAATCGATCCGTAAAAAAGTGGCGCAAGAAGTGTAACAAGTCTATTTGTCCTGATCACCAAGTTGTAATGTGTTCTCAATGTCACGAATGTAAAGATTTTTTTTGTTAAATTCATTTTTTAGAATCCTCTATATATAAGTACGTGAAGCTTTGGACCCCTTTTTAAGCTTACTACGCGTATGGAGAAATGTGATATTTGGCATAGTTTACGTGGAGTAGGAGTGCAGAAAGCTAAAATCAATATACAGGTTGAATTTTCGAAATGGGACATGGGAAATGGGATTTTGAAATGGCCAGATCATAAACTATGAGAAATAGCGAAAAGTCTTTAAAGGGGTCATGAACTCGATTTTTGATAAATCTGTTACTTTAATAGGGAAACAAACCAATCGATTTGATAATCTATATATAAATACGCGAAGGAAAACATCTAACCCCTTTTTAAGCAAATTGTGGGTAGGGATGAGCGTAAGGTTTGGCATAAGTAAAGTTTATACGGAAAAGAAGTGCCAAAAACTAAAATCTATAGGTATATCTAATACTCGTATGTGTTACAAATACTATATATCAACCATACGAGTTTAATAGTCTGTCATTTGATACAGTTTGAATTGACTTACTCTCCCCTAATTATTATTGATGGTTTTAAAAAAGTGAGTACCACTAGTATTTTTTAAAGGTTGAATCTCAGAAGTGCCATTTTTTTGATGATTTTAAAATAATTTTTGTTTTTAATACACTAGTGGCGACGGAACATCGTTCTGGTATAAGCGTCGATTAGGTCCATCCGCCATATCTTTCAATAGATTTAAAATGGTTAATATTTTTTTTATTATTATTATTAATAATAATATTTTATTTTATTATTAATAGGATTTATTTATAAACTTATTTCCCTGATTCGGGACGTTTCGATTTCAATTCAAATTTTATAGAGGAAAGATTTGATTTTTTGTTTGTTACAAATAAACTCAAAAACTACTTAACTGATTTAAAAAATTCTTTCACCTAAAGAAAGTTACATTATCAGCAAGTAACATGGTCTATATTTTATTTTCAAACTAACTTTCCGCCACTATAATTTTTTGCATAGATATAGTTAGTTAATAAGCTAAATATTGGCATAGGCAACTTTTTATCCCGGAAAATGGATCCCGGTACAACTGTGTAGTCCACGAGAGCGGAGCTGCGGGCAAAAGCTAAACTTTTAATAAAGTTTAGCGTAACCGCAGATCAACATAAGTGTTACGTAATTTAGATGCCTGCCATACACCTGCAAACTATATTTGTTGGCGCGAGGTTTGTTTTGCCCATTTCTTATATGAACTGCCAGACAATTTTACATTGAGTCTCTTCTGTACTTGAAAATGTAGTAACATTCGTCGATTATATAATAATGAGGGGTTACATCTGGCAACCTTGACCGATATAGGCTGACCGATTGGGCAAGTGGTTAGAGATCCTAACGGCGGAGCCAAGGGTCACGGGTTCGATTCCCGCCCTTGACAAATATTTAGGTGCATGTACATGTCTATTAGTTCCGTGTTTGGTTGTAAAAAGTATCTACATATGTTTGTATATATTATAAGTAAAGAATATTTAAGTATTTTTTTTTATTTTATTTTATTTAATACAAAATCCACAAGTATGTATACTCAATGTCTAGTACCCTATAATACAAGCATAATATACTTGCTTACTTTGGGACAAAATGGCGCTGTGTGGGATATCCCATATTATTACTTTATTATTATTATTATATTATGTGCAAAATCTTGCTGGTCTAAGAACACGATAAACAGTAGCGGTGGAGAGGACATCAAAGTGGATCTTGTTTTCTTAAATATTTTTGAATAAGTTTTACACGTAAGATAGAAGTCAAGTTTATGACTTGGGTTTTAGCAAATCGTATGGCGTTTACCATTCCTGCTGTATGGCCAACGGACCCTAACGTTCCCGTATTGTGAAATAGACCTCCAGATGTCCAAACAGTCACCGGTGTGCGTCTATTGTCCACAACAAACGCTGCGCCATTCAGACAAGATGTTTATTGAGAGCGCTTAATACACTTCGGAATGGAAGCACCATACTTTTCTGACTATTAAGGACTAGGTGCTTAATAGAAATTACTGGAGGTGATGGGGGAATGTTATGTTTCTCTAGAAAAATAGACATTACACGATAATAAAAACTACAAACGAAATCAAAATCGATTGACAATTTTAAGTTATAAGGTATAAGTTAATAGAGGTATGTATTTTTCTGTGTCTTTCTTCAAAACGAAGTTTAGCGTGAATTTTGAATGATCGTACTGGAGCGTCACGTCACTATCTAATATTGCTTTCTCTGTCTAATAAGAATTGCTAAACAATCATAATTTAGTTAATAGTAGATAGGTAATATTATTATATATAATATATTAATACCTGAGACATCCCACACACGGCCATCTAGTTGCAAAGTAAGCAAATATTATACATGTATTATAGGTACTAAACAACTGACATAAATACTTAAATATTCTTTCTATTATATACTTATATAGATATTTTACACCCAGGCTCGGAAGGAATAAGACGTGTTCATGCACACAAATATTGTTCCGGACGGGAATCGATCCCGTAACCTTTAGTTCTGCAGTTAGGGTCTCTAATCTTTCAGCCAATCGGTCGGTCGGTGTTTATTAAGTAAAGCAATTAATTTTGAATTATTCATTTAAAAAAGTCCACCATTAGGTACCTACCGATAGGTATAAATACGTCGTTGTGCCTGTCGTCGCGCGATATTTTTTCCGAATAGCTCTGACAAATAAACGAAATGCCCAAACTATACGTATAAATAAAATAAATACATGAATACTTTTAAATATGGTCACCGCATCGCCTCCCCAGTCACCCGCGGCGCTCATACTAGGTACGCCATTCACAGCCGTTTAATGATCCACTGATGGCCATTTAAAAACGAATTTGCTCACTTCTGGTACATTAAACAATTTTTCGCTCACACAGATCCTGCTAAATACACTTAGCGGCAATGCGATAACGTTAATACGTGTAAACGATTCAATGGAATTAAATTTTTTAAAGAATAATCAGATTTTTACTTGAAATGTGTGAATATTATTATTAGTGATATTAATTTCATTTATTATTATTTTTATTTAGTGAGATATTTTAATGCTAATGTGTTAAATAAAATGTAAAATATTTTAATTTTTCTATTTACGGGATGTATAAACACAAGAAGGTCGCAATGAATTCTTATGTTGTGCTAGGTTAAGCGCATGGGTTCGGCAGTGTACACAAAATAAAGTTAAATTAATTTCTAACAGTTTTCCATTTGTTCAGGTTGTGAAATAAGGCTTTAGTATTTGTATTGTGATAGTACTTAATCATGTCTACCAGCGCAACGACATACATAACGCTAAGCGTTTGTTTGGTTGCTTATCTAGCAAAAAGTAATTACGGAAATAGAGAAGGAAAATGTTAATTTTATGTTAAACCAAGGACCGTCCGCGACTTGTTTCACATGGTTTTCATGATTTCTACAGTTTTTACATTTTTGAAAGTTATACGCAGGTTTACCCTGAATGTTGTCTGCGTTGTTTAATTGAAATCGGTTCAACCGTTTTGAAGATTAGTCCAACCAAACAGACAGAAAGACAAACAAAATGTAGCCTATGTCACTGCTGACAAACTTTTCTTCATCCTTTCGAAATTTCATTAAAATCGGTTCAGACATTTTGGAGTTTTGGAGATTAGCCCAAACAGACAGATGGACATTACGTTATATATATATTCTTATCATCGGTCGTAAATGATACTGTACTATACAATCTACATGCAAAAATAACATATAAGTCAGTAAATACGTCCCTTTACACCCAAGTTTTAAACTGATAATAATATAAAAAATGCTACATGACCCATTTAGGGGAGGAGAGGTGTCTTCAAAATACCACACTTAGTCACAGAGGTGAGGAGGGGTTAGGTTTTTGTCACGTAGTCCTTATCTTCTAGTAAATTAATTCTGAATAAAAAACAAAAAGACTTGTTTTGGTAAATTAAGTTCCTAATAGAATTTGTTTGTAAGTACATATATATTTTACTTATAATTGTAGGTATGGACGCTGTCTTGATTTCAAGTAGCAAGTGCGTATTAATGAATACAATTATGAGCCAAATAATTTTTTTGACTTTCTGTTTGCTAAAAATGATTTAAAATCGTATTTATGAATTACTACGTGAAAAATACGAGGGGGAGGGGGTCTTGGCATGCACTACGGGTGGTCACCGAAAGGGAGGGGGTAAAAAATTGTAAAAAAAGAAATGGGTCACGTAGTACAGATACGCTCCCTAATACCTCTTGCCGTTACCGATCTCAAAGAGTTTGTTAGTAAACGTATCTATTTGAACAAAATATTAAACTTCTAGACAGTAATTCAAATGCAAAATCATTTAGATTAATAAGTAAATAAATTAATAAATAAATAATAAAGTTAAACAAATCAACCATGAATCGTTATCCACCCTTTGCCGGTTTTCGCTTAAAGGCATAGTTTTTGTACACACAAACTCTTGAGCATTGTACAAGGAAACAAAGTCAAGATGGCTATGAAAATAAATGTATGGACTCGATTCGAAACGCGTGCGCACATCCACGTGCAAAAAAGTTCATTGTGAACCCACGCTTTCGTAGCTTTTATACCGTCAATACCACAATGGGGTGTGTTAAAAAAACGTAATAAACGACAATAAAATTATAAAGATGACATCTATTTCTTCATTGAATGACGTCTTCTCTAAGATATATTTAGATAACATTAGTGGCTTCTAAATGGCTGTAGAGATTTTTTTTTCTTCAAAACGTTTGTACGTATTCGAATGAATTCTCAATGGGACAGATTTATTGAATAGCGCTTGACATTTTTCCATCAGATGGTTTTGTGTTGATAAATTCCACACTAATCAAATTATTTATGGCATTAATTTCTAATAAAAAGCCGTTTATTGCTTCAGACATCTGTTCGGAGAGATATCTTTTGTGAGATAAAAAATTTAAAGGATACAGGATCGCGAAAGATAAGAATTTTTGTAGTCAGTTTATTTTGATGGATTTCATAAGTCAATGGGTTAACGTTATCGCGTCAACTGTGGAGTCGACCGAATTTTGCCAGTGTTGTTCGTTTCGATACGCTTGACATTTTTTTCTTTGTGTCTTCATCATCATCAGGCCATTTTTACCCCACTACAGGGGCTTAGGCCTCCCCCAGGGTGAGGAGGGGGGCTTGGAGCTTAAGTCCACCACGCTGCTCCACTGCGGGTTGGGGACTGTAACGACCGCCATCTATTGACAGCGTCCGGGACCGACTGCTTAACGTGCCCTCCGATGCACGGTGTCAGTGATATTGTGTACTTAAGTCAGAAAAAATCATTGGTACACGCCCGGATTCGAACCATGGCTCTATGGGGCCTTATGAATTTGAGACAGGTTCGTTGCGCTCTGGGCTATCACGACACTTTGTGTCTTAGCTGGCAACATTCACTCGACTTCATATTTGAAGCGATTTTGTAACCCTTTGAGTTAATCTTGAAATATATCGGGACCACTAAAAATTATTAGTGGTGATTGACGATTGGCCGAGCGGTTAACCCTAGTTGCAGAACCATAGGTAAAGGGATCGATTCCCACCCGAGACAAATATTTGTGTGCATAAACATGTCTATTTGTTCCGTGCATGGGTGTAAAATATTATGTAAGTCCATCTATCCATCCATCAGCCCATATTCGTCCACTGCTGGACTAGACCTCTCCCAGGGCACGCCACACTCCTCTATCCTCGGCCATCTTCATCCAACCACTACCGGCAACTAGCTTTATATTGTCGCGTCGGTCCAGCGAGCCGGCGGGCATCCCACACATCGTTTACTGGTTCGTGGTCTCCACTCAAGAACCTTTTTTCCCCATCGTCCATCAGTTCTTCGGAAAATAAGACCATGACCAGCCCACTGCCAGTTCAGTTTACCTATATTGCAGGCTATGTCGATCACCTTCGTTCTTTGACGGATTACTTTATTTCTGAGATGATCCATCAGAGATACCCCGAGCATATCCCGTTCCATAGCTCGCTGAGCAGCTTTAAATCGGTCAAATAGTCCTACTGCGAGTGTCCACGTTTCAGCACCGTAGGTCATGACCGGTAAGACGCACTGGTTATAGGTAATGTAAGATTATGTAAGTATAGGTAGGTATATATTCTAAAGAATATTTAAGTATGTATATCATTTGTCTAGTACCCATAATACAAGCATAATACTTGCTTACTAGATGGCGCTGTGTGGGAGGTCCCAAATATTACTATTATTATAAATCGAAACAGATTTGATCGATGATTCGTTCCGTTTTAGAACTGGTAGTATAAGTGATCTGATTATTGCTATAAATAATTCATTTTTAATTAATTTAAATTTAATATTAGTCATTTTGACAATAGCAGTACGCTGATTTCCACTTTAAACTTGACTTTCACTTTAACATTTCATTGAATGCCACTTCAGAGTCGGGTAGTCAGTCAAGTGACTGACTACCGGAGTCTTGAGGCGGCTGTCAAATATGTCTGTCTATATTCGATAGTTCCAGAAAACTACTATCAAATGAAAACGTTACTTACCTAAATAGTTGCTTCTTTTTGACACCAGTTTTGATACAAAACCAGTTACAGGAAAATGTGAATAAACTACTACGTTCAGTATATTTAAGGGGCAATATGTTACAAACTGGAAATCTTTAGAGGAGGCTGTTATGATATCGTAGCCCTCCAGTATAAGACAATATTTCATGCAAATATTCGTTCCAAATCACCTTTCTACATAACTACGAGCGCCATCTACCAGCACGTTCAATCAAAAACAGCGACGCCGTCGTCGTCGTCGCGACGCGGACGCGTCAAAACAACAAAAATGGCTCCCGTTCACTGAGCCTTCTCGTATAAAAATTATTCAAAATACTTAAACGGATCGAATCAAGTCAAAAACTAAAGAAAGAAGCGAAGCAGCGCGCCCGCAGTAGAGTGAGTCCTGGCAGCTCTTCCCAGTCCTTTTTCTTTTTCCTTTTTCCGTTATTCTGTTCTAGCGTTTTTCCTACCGTTTTCGGTCAAGGTAGAAACGAACCAAACCATCGTTCCCAAAATTTTGTTACCGATATCAATTCCCCAACAGAGGCCTTTGTCGAAAGACAAACTGTTACAACAAAATAACTGTTTGCTGATAGATGTAAAAATTAATAATAACGCTAAAAATAGAAAAATGAATTATTTACTTTAATATATATATATATATATACATTTTATAATAATACATTTTAAGATCTCTGCTAATGGCGGCTTACTTAGTATAAGTATTCATATTAGTTGTAAAACAGTAAAAAAGCCTTATTTTATTTTCATTTTATTTACTTTTATGTTGAAACCGATCAAGTGCGTTTCGCCACGCACAAGATAGCAGGTTCTGTAGCCAAGACGAAACCACGAATTTATTTAGGTACAGTTAAATTAAAATGAGCAATAATTGGTTCGGCTATAGCTCGTAAACTAATTGACTTTAGTTTTTCTTGATAATTTTCATTGTCACTTACTTCGTAGTACGTATGTGTTATTATTGTAGATTTTTGAGATTTATAGAACAGTCGTTCGAGAGTTAGAGTTTAAATTCATTTTTTTCGTGAACGCGGCTTAAATTTGAAAAACCATGAAAGAACCTATTTTATTTTAAAATAAATATTTGACATACCACTTCAGGGATTATTTGCAAAAAAAGTATCAATATCACTTTTCATATGACTGACCGGTTGGCCGAACAATTAGAGACCCTGAGTCCTGAGCCGAGGGTCGCGGGTTCGATTTCCACCCTGGACAAATATTTGGTGCATGAGCATGCATATCTGTTTCGGGTCTGGGTGTAAAAGTAAATATGTATACATTATTTAAAAAAAAAAAAGAGTATTTTAGTATATCAGTTGTCAAGTTGTTGTCAATCAAGTTGTCAAGTACCCGATAATACAAGCATAATACTTATGTTTACTTTGGGACTACATGACGCCGTGTGGAATGTCCCAGATATTATTAGTATTACATGGTTACATTAATATGGTATGGTATTACATTAATAGATCATCTAGTCTAAAATTATGCAAACCTCTACTAAATAATGTATTTTTTTAATAGGTATATTATATTCAAATCAAAACAAATATCTTTATTTCTAAGTTATGTAACATAATCTTGAAATACGTCACAAGAGTGAATTTTATTACTTTGTGGAAGAACGTCACCACAAAGGCGCATTCAAAAAGTGCTGGTTCTTCATATTTGTTAATTTATTAAGTTTTGTACACTAGACCTTATTATAATTCGCCCAATTATAGAATTTAAAAATTACTTATAGGCTAGACACGAACATATTAAACGTAATAAATAAACGTATATAATATATTGAAAAAATTACATTCAGCGGAGGGGCTTTATTTTACATTAGACAATCACTACTGCAAAAAAACTTCCATAAAAGTCTACAGATTTCGCGCTTCTCCCAACTATCGGAGGACATTGAAAATGAACATTAAAAATGAAAACTTATCACATTTTTGTCTAACAATTTTAGTAATTTTTTCGTAAAAAGTTATGGATCAATTTTCAAAAATTTGGTACCATACGATGCCCCGCGAGCTCCTGCATCTTTTGACACAACTGCTTTTTGTCTTACTACCTTTATAACTTTCTGAATAATCGAATCTCACTCTCCGGGGTAACTGATATGATAATCATTCAATCAAAAGGGCCCGCCTAGCACACAGTTTTAACGGATTACAAAAAAAAAAATTATAAGCGGTAGACCATCTATTTCCTTTGGAAATTTTTACAATTTTCGCTTTGGTTTTCGAAATAATCAACTTTTTGTCCGAAAAATTCGGAAAATTTCGTATCTTTATTTCACCATTTTCGTTCCGAAAAAAAATACAAACCGATTTCACAAAATTTTATTTCATACGATGCCCTGGTTCGGAAATATAGCCAATCTCCACGAAAACGAACTGATAAACATCTTCAATGTATGCGACGTAGCGGTCGCAAATACACGTATAACCGTGCCCAGCTTTACCATATACCATACCATATCAACCTATTATGCCCACTACGAGGACTTAGGCCTCCCCTCGCGAAGAGGTTGCTTGGAGCTTAATCACCACGCAGCTCCAGTGCACGTCTGTGGATTTTAACGACTGTCATCTGATTATACCCCTGCTTTATAGCTTTAATATTCTACGAGTAAAATGGTGATGAACAGACAGAAGGAAGATGTGAAGAAACGATACGGATTCCTCTTCGAATTACAGGACCCTGAAAATCGCGGTTTGTTGAGGTTTCTGTGCCACAACGTCAAGTAGTTAGATAAGATTTAATGAAATAACAAATGTCTAACATGTTTCGTGTGGGCATAAGCGTTTGAACGGTTGGAATGCTATGTCTGTAACTTCGTTCGCACGCTGTGAGTCGAGGTTCTAAGTCCGGTCGTTCCAAATCCAATTATATGCTAAACGATCGCGGCGTCCTCCCTCACAAATGGCGGTAATGAAGGGGCTAAATTATTTTTAAATTACCCTCGTTTATTCCTACTTTCCCCTCATTTTCCCTCCGATTTTCGCGGTGCCCATTTCTTTTTATTCACACCTGAATAATTTCGCGAATTGTGTATTATATTATTTGAAATAACTTCCATTAAATATATTTAGCGTCACATTTTTAGGGTTCCGTTGCCCTGTATAAAACAAAAGGAACCCTTATAGTTTAGGATTGTCCGTCTGTCACAGCCATTTTACTTGGAAACTATTGATACTATACTATAGATGAAATATGTAGTGAAATTATATAATTTTTTTGGGTCCTCTCTCTTTAACTTTTCAACTATTAGGTGGAAAATTCTGAAAAAAATGCATTATAGTCGTACAACCCGTAGAACACTCAACGAAAACCAACTGGTTTAAATAAGACATAAAGTATGAATTGACTAGAAGCCTTCTTCTGCGCTTACCGTATAACCACTCCTACTCTAGCCGGTGTACCCATTTGACGAGACGGCGAGTTTCAGTCCGCGAGGTCCTTCGCAGCCTTCGCCCCCGCGAAACTGCGTTTGACAATTTCGATACTGTGAAGCGACATTTCTGACTTTATTAAAATCAAACTGCTGCTGTCAAATTTATTTACTCTATGGAATAAGATATGTTCAATAGTTTTTGAGATATTTATTTTTAAACGTATTATTCGAATTTTAACCATGAACGTTCATCTTGGCAACGGAACCCTTCACAAACTTAGCCGTTTTCAACCTTTAGTAGTCCGAAAAGAAATCTATAAACTCTATGTCTGTCTGTTTTTCCTTATAGTTTTGTAAGTGCCATTTTGGATCTTATCAGATAAATCTAACCTAAATAAGGTTATATGATAAGCCTATCCAACCAAGCAGTAGGTACTTACCGAATTCTTTCGTTTGACTTGTTATTATATTATAGAGTAAATAAATTTGACAGCAACGTTTGGTTTTAATAGAGTCAGAAATGCCACTTCAAAATGTCGAAATCGAAACTGAACGTAATTTCGTGGGGGTGAAGACCGACGTGCGAGGACCTCGCGGATTGAAGCTCACTATCTGAGCTAGCTAGAATATGAGTGCTTAGACAGTAAGCGCATAAAAAGGCTTTAAGTCAAATCGTGCTTTTGTGTATTATATTTACATCGAAATATAATAACCAATGTACTCGTTACCTATACATAATAAAAACAAATAAAAAGCTCTGTAATAGAATTCATTCCGCCCCAATCCCGTTCGCTGCCCGTTCCCCAATTGTCGCTAAACGCTCACATAAAAGTAATTTACAGCGTTTCATTATTACGCGTGGATTTTTTTTTTGTGTTCGGCTTACGCCGTGTTTCTATTGGGTTCCATTTTATGAAAACGCTGAAATGAATTTCGTCGTCAAACGCCTTTCAGGACTCAAATACGCGTAGATTGGTAGAAATGAAAAAACAGTTCAGTTGTATTCGGGCTCGCTAGAAAAGAAGTACTAAATTGTTGGACGCTAGTCTTGTAAGAAGGTTCTAATCGTCATCAGCCCATTTTTACCCCATTGCAGGGGCTTAGGCCTCCCCCAGGGTGAAGAGGGGGGCTTGGAGCTTAAATCCACCACGCTGCTCCACTGCGGTTTGGGAACTGTAACGACCGCCATCTATTGACAGCGTCCGGGACCGACTGCTTAACGTGCCCTCCGAAGCACGGTGTCAGTGATATTGTGTACTTAAGTCAGAAAAACTCATTGGTACACGCCCGGATTCGAACCATGGCCCTATGGGGCCTTATAAATTTTGAGACAGGTTCGTTGCGCTCTGGGCTATCACGACACAAGGTTGTAATGCGACTTCATTAATCATATAGAGTCATAAATGTCAATTCACAGTATCGAAATGACGTTACGCAATTTTACGGGGTTGGTTTGAATATCTCGGGGGTGAGGAGTGCCGCGCGGGGGCTTTGCGCACTGTAAACTGGCCATCTTACACGAGCTAGCTAGAGTATGAGTGGTTAGACGGTAAACGTAGAAGAGGGCTTCTAGTTAATTCGTCCTTTTATGAACACATTTAACGCATGCGCCGGGACCCTAGTTACCTACATTAAAATGCAATTTATAATCTTGCAAAACTATTCTCACTGTGTTGCCTTAATGAATAGAAAATAAAGATGTTTTATTAAATTGGTTATGAAAAATAAAATAGATTTAATACATGAAAAGTCAGAACAAATTAAAACTGAAATGAAACGGAACGGAATTTTACTAATAAGCCAAACACGCGCCAGTTCAACAAGGGTTAGTCTTTGTTTAACGCGTGATACTTTAATTAGTAAAAAGTTATGCCACTTTTTTCTTAACAGATTTAGCGGAAAAAGATTTTTTCTTTGTTTGCTTTCTTTTCACCAGCATGGATTCTATATACAATAGACTACCTAAATTATTTATTTCAGTTGCAAATTGCATAATATGTCCTACAGTCAGGCCTGGTACATTTTATACTTTAAATACACGAAAATAATACGGCGGCGGACCATGCTTTTAGCGCCTAGATATAGTTCCCGTGAACTCAATTAATAATAATAATATCGTAGACATCTCACACAGCTTCATATAGTCCTAAATTAAGTAAGTTTATGCTTGTATTATGGGGTACTAAACAACTGATATACATACAAAAAAAATTATAATATATATATAGATACTTTTGCAACAAGACAAGGAATAAACATGTTCACGCACACAAATGTTTGTCCCGGGCGGGAACCCAACCTGCGATCCTTGTTTCCGTAGTTAGGGTCTCTAATCACACGGCTAATCGGTCAGTCACAGTCCCTAAATAATAGAGTTGAATGTGTTCGTAGGCAACCACAGGATCTTTAACCTATGAACTCGTTATCAATCAAATGGCTCGTGAACTTGGATCTAACCAAAATGGGTTCATGTGTAATACCTGGTTTAACGAAAGATGAAAGCTTTGAGATTGGTTGAGCTCGCGGCAATCGATAGATTTGGGTTTTACTCGCCTACATCTAGAGGAATACGCATCCAAGAAAAATTAATAGTTTCTGTCATTAAAACCACCATTTTTACTGTTAATATCGCCGATTATTTTTTATTTAAACATGCTTATGTTCAGTAAAAGTAATAGATACATATGTATATATATAAGACACTGTGTACAGACAGACAGGCCGAGATAGGTTAGGGAAAATCACAATCGCAGAATATTAAAGCGGGAAATGTTTTTACGACGACAGCGAGCGAGCGACGCACGTTTTATTACTCTACCGCTCCATAGGCTCTTATTCAAAGGATGTTCTGGTATCCACGCTGTAGTTACTTTTAATTATGAACTACTTTAAAGTGATGATAGAGTATCCACTTAAAAAATATATATTAACAAAGTTTCATGGGTGATAATATCTTTGTATGGCGGGTGGCCACTGACATGACGTTAGCAGGCACGGTAAGGTAGGTTCTTGGACCCATATGACTTAATTTATTATGCCAATGAGCGAGTTTTGTCATTTTTGCATTTTATAGAAATATGTTATATTTACTAAGAAAAACTAATCAGTAAAAGAATTTTATTGCTATCTACAAAAATGCCGAAGATACAATTTGTTAAAGTAAATCGTGCCATGACGTCACTCGGTCACATTACTATGGGCTAACGTGGATTACTTGTACGTAGCGGCACCGAGTGACATCACGAGCGGGTCGTAAAAACACAAACTTTTA
Organism: Luffia ferchaultella; assembly: GCA_949709985.1. Classification (NCBI taxonomy): domain Eukaryota; kingdom Metazoa; phylum Arthropoda; class Insecta; order Lepidoptera; family Psychidae; genus Luffia; species Luffia ferchaultella. The sequence goes on from OX453263.1 coordinate 7,930,265, forward strand.
TTTGTTATATTTTCGGTAATAATAGGTATTTTCCCGAAATTCGAAAAGTATAGTCATCAGTTTGTTACACCTAAGCGCGTGAAATAGCGTATGATACATAATTTTGTTAAGGCTAAGAGCAACTTGCATCACTTTCAATTATTTTAAAAACATGAAAGCTCCCTTGCTGTTTGTATTGTAGCGACCCTACCTGCGAAGCTGGAGGTCCTGGGTTCGAATCCCAGGTCGGGTCAGTATTTATATGATGAATAGTAATACTGGCACCGGGTCTTGGTTGTTATATGTATGTGGTGTCTTCGCTTGGTACCCAAAATACAAGCTAATGCTTAGTTTGGGACCTAGACGTTGTTGTGATTGTGTGTGTTATTATTATTATTATTTAAAAAAAAATTTTGGGACGCCTTCATTAAGTATTTTTTATATAAAAATGGGAAAAAAATGTTAAAATTTTTACTGTCACTAAAGATTTCTTTTATTTTTTCCTAATAAATAGCTTCATAGTTATAAAAAAAAACAATATACGGAGCAACCTGTATAATCGCTGAAAAAAGTCGCTAACTGAAAACTCATTTCGCGCGACGTAATGGCGCGCCCCGCTCGACCTAACAAACTTATTATCTCCGCGATTTTTAATAAAAAAATTTCTCATCTCCGCTAAATTGTCGCGGGGCGGCCGTCGCGCGAATATGAACGCAGTTATTTAAAAAAGATTGCCCCGCCCGGTATTATTTCGGAATAAATTTTAGTTAAGCTCTTATGGAGAAGGGCCTCTCTTGGCGTCTCGGAAGAGGCTATATCTCGGTTTTTATTGGCTCTTTTGTTGGCCGTTACGGCTACTTGGACAACACTAGCTTTTACGACCGGCTTTGTTCGTGTACCTTAAGCCGAGCCGTAAGACCGCGCCAGTAACAGCATAACTTATTTTCAGGCGTGTTGAATAATTAGTTAATATTTATTTTCATAACGTAATAGATTCCTATTTATATTTCTGATTTCGTACTTCCAGGGATATAAACATATTTTAAATTTCCTACATATGTAGGTACTTTATACCTGAGAAGGCTATCAAATTAGCTTCGTAATGGTGGCGCTACGAGCGACAGGTATAGGCAACTGTCAAAATTATTTGAATAAGCCTCAGGAATAAGCTTTCTATATTATGTATTTGCTTTTTAAGCAAGTTTTAAGTATTTTGTAATCATTTTGTTATTTCGATGAGGAATAGCTCAAGAAATTTATAATCTATTTCATCATATAACTTTTACCAGTTCTCTCAATACAGAATCATGAAAATTAAAAACTATAAGAAATATTACGTAATGAAATGTATTCGACCACTGCCTTCTATAGTTACAAGCTGTGCTATTGAAATTTGGCAACGTTGCGTGTAGTCCGAGCCTTGGTATCAGTCAGGCTATTAGTTGGCGTTTTCTTCTATTTAAACGTTATGTAAACAGAGATATTCATTGAAAATAATAAGTCAGTGTTAAAAACTACTTGTTGGATCGTGTTTATTCGTAATTAGTAAGGTGCTTAAGTCGATATTTTCACAAGTTTGGGTGGAAATTACAGTAAATTTTTATAATTTTTCGAGTAGGTTCGAGGATATGGAGTCTGGAGGACCCCGAAGAATTATAACTATGCCTGTCATGGTTACTTTTACCACATGCTAGCCACCAGCAGGTCCGGTGAGTTGATTACATAGACCCAGGAAAAAGAAGAAACTGCAAAGGAACGGTACATCCCCGTAGAACATTTTAAAATAAAACTAGCTTGTAAGATATAGGTAGCCTGTGATAAATGTACAAAACCATAATCACAATAACCGAAATGAGATATAATAAACATTCATTCTATTCTATTCTTAAAATCCACTTATAACACGCGAACGAAGTCGCGGGCAGGTGCTAGTATCATATAATAGGTACTCTTATATCTATTTTCAACTAAATACTATCTATAATTTCATATTTAGTTATTTAAACCCTATATTTTCAATTATTAAATAATGACATCTTGTTAGCTGACGAAGTAAATCGGACTACTACTACAGATAATACGACGTTGCCAAATCTAATAGCATGGCTTGTAACTATAGAAGGCAGTGTTTCGACAGATGCGCATACCTACTTTGGTTGCAAGTGGCGCCACGTGGTGGGAAAAATGGTACGATAGTCTTCATACAAATGACATCGGGAAACTGTAAAGTGATGTTATCAGTTGCTGGTATCAACTATCGAGTAGTACACTTAAGCGATAAATTTTATTTGAACCATCAATCATTCAAACTTTGTTTAAATTTAACGTTTATTTTTTCAGTATTATATTATAATATATAAACAATCCCATAAGCACACAAACTAATGAAACCCGGTAATGCATTCATCGATATCCTCATAAAATTATATTTGCGCTTAAGGCCTCACTAGTGGTTCAACTCCCATACAATCATAATGAACGCACATCAAATGTGTTATATTTATTAATAATTATTAATTGGCAAAATAATTTTCGACCGCTGACCGCTAATGACGACCGCTTAGTCTAGTGGGTAAGTACGACCCTGCCTACGAAGCTGGAGGTCCCGCGTTGGAATCCAAGTTCAGGTCAGTATTTATATGATGAATATCAATACCGGGTCTTGGTTGTTATATGTATGTGGTGTCTTCGCTTGGTACCCAAAACACAAGCTAATGCTTAGTTTGGGGCCTAGACGTTGTTGTAATGTATATGTTAATTTTATTGATATCTACAAAAATGCCGAAAGTAAAAATTAAAAAAAATACAGGAACTTGCCAACTTTCACGGTAGGTAATCGGTCAAAAAAGTTTTAGAGTTTAGCGATATACAAACATTAAATTTTTTTTTATACAAAAAAAAATTATTTATTAAATTTCGCTTCTTGATAAACATGTTTTCCTTAGTATCCATTCATTCGATGTTATATTAATTATAATTATTTATTAGTTAATACTTACTCTATTTCATTAATAATTATTGTTTTGTATCATTTTTTATAAAATAATAAAGATAAAGTGATCACACAGCACAATTAAAATAAAATCGAAATAAAAAACCAATACACAAATGACATACCTATAAATTAAAACTCAACTCATATATTGTTTATGTACGTATATCCGTGGAACACTTTAAAAAATTATAGCATTAGGGAATTTAAATCAGCATCAAAAATTAAACTGTTTAATTGTGATATTCATTGTATATTCATATTATAGATATCAATAGATTTGTTCACACCGCCCTGCCGTCTTTTAAAAGCTTATGCAACCAAAAAATGAATTACGACCTTTTGTTCTATGAAAAATCCTTGAAATCGCATCAGTTGGGAAGTTGAAATTTGTGTTTATAGGTATCTACGTATTTTTTATGGTAAATCTGAAATTTTTTTAATTTTTTTTTAGATCTAGACAACAGCACCACCTTTCGGTTCCAAAATCATCCCATCTTACAACCTGGAACCAATCATACACATTCAAAAAATTTAATTGATATAGGATTGGGTGATTTAGAAGATAAGCGTTTATCAAAATACTAAACACGTGATTTTAATATAATAACATTAAAAAAATTGAGCAATCTCAATTAATTTGTTTTGTAAATAAATTAACAAAATCAACTTTGATACATGGGCTTTAAGCACTGATTAAAAGCTTATATCGGCAACATTAGACTATAGCCGTGAACGCGTATATTCACAAAGTTGTTTGGCCCGTTCGCGTCATTACACTCTTTCAATTAAGCCCGTCGGTAATCTCTCTGTGCGATTAAATCTGAGTTAATTGGATACAAGGGTGACGGCCTTTTGTGATGGAGCTATATTGTTGACGTAGCTTTATTAACTTTAATGCGATTCTGCGAGGGTGTCTGAACGAATATTCCGCTATTTTTGGGGGGGAGTCGCAGTCAGTTCGACGTTCATATATACGTGTGTAGTTGCGTTTTATAAAGTTCGAGCGTTTCATTTGGGAACGATTCGGAAACTTTTGTCTCTTGATCCTAATACTTAGGTTTGGGTAGATTTGAGTTACCTGTGTCGTGATAGCCCAAGTGCAGCGAACCTGTTCGAAGTTTAGAAGGGCATGCGGCCGTGGTTCGAATCCGGGCGTGTACCAATGAGTTTTTCTGGCTTAACTATATAACTATCACAGACTCCATGTCTCGGAGAGCACGTTAGGCCGTCGGTCCTGGATGCCATCAACAGGTGGCAGTCGTTAAAATCCACCAACCGCACTTGAGCAGCGTGGTAGATTAAGCACTAAACCCCCCTCTCCCAGGGGGGAGCCCTAAGCCCCTGTAGTGGGGCATAATGGGCTGGTGGAATGGAAAAAAAGGGGTATATTGGCTACCGTTGCGAAACGAATAAAATTGCAGCCAATTTATGACTATAACATGATTGAGGCTCTATCATTAAATTTTTATCGATCCATGGATGTTTATAGAAACACCGCGTTATTACCACGTAGACCAAATACACCAGTTATTTTTTGAAATATTCGTTGTGAAGTGGAATTTTGTGTGATCCAATTGTAGAATTCGTATAAAAAAATGTGAAATTACTTACATTTCATGTGTAGTTTAATCAAATTATTTGTTTAAAACCATAAAGAAAGTAAATTTGACAGCAGCGTTTGGTTTTAATAGAGTCAGAAATGTCACTTCAAGACGACCGCTTAGCCTAGTGGGTAGCGACCCTGTCTACGAAGCTGGAGGTCCCAGGTTCGAATACCAGGTCGGGTGAGTATTTATATAATGAATAGTGTCTTCGCTTGGTACCCAAACCACAGGCTAATGCTTAGTTTGGGGCCTAGACATTGTTGTGATGCATACGTTATTATACATTATACATTATTGTAATATCGAAAATGTCGAACACAATTTCTTAGGGGTGAAGATCGGCTTACGGGGACCTCACGGGCTGAAACTCTGTCCTCTTACACCAGCTAGCTAGTGTGGGTTAGACGGTAAACACAGAAGAGGACTTCTAGTGAATTCGTATTTTTTTGTTTAAAACCTTCATAATAATGACGTGAGTCTGATATTTTGCTCACGTTTTTGATTGTTTTGAAGTATAATCCTATAATGCAGGCACTTCACGCTCGCCGAGCAAAGGTGAGCGCTGAGACAGCGCTATGCGGGTAAAAAAGAAGGAGGAGATGCTTCCTCTTTTATCCGTATAGCGCTGTCTCTGACGCTTGCCTCCGCTTGGCGAGTGTGAAATGCCGGTGTAAGACGCTTCATCTTAATAATTATGATATTTAAGCTAAAACATATTATTATAAATGTTGTATATCACGTTTTTACCGAAGTAGATATAAGTGTAAGTTTAAAAGTCTGCCACAACAAATATAGAACCATTTTGGGCTATTAAATTAATGTGTTATGAAATATTGTTTTGTATCAAATTTTTGTTGTAAAATATTTTAAAGTACCATAGGTACGACTGTGAGGTTGTAAACTTGGAATTTAAAATATTGAGGTGGAACAACGCCTGTCTGGTACGGCTATTTAATAAAAGATGAAGCCACCATACAAAGAAATGTTTTTTATTTTTCATAATCGCATTGCTAGGTTTCAGTTGATAAAACATAACATGCGACTATAAAAAATATTTCTGTTTAATGTTTTTAACTGACTTTATTTATTGTTTTAATAGTTTCGAAGCATTTGCAAGAAAAACGTGAAAATTGTGGAAAATAAGGTTTTTCGACAAACGCTTCGAAACTATTGAAAAAACCATAATAAAAATTAGTCAACAAAACTTTATTTTATAAAAATTCTAGGTTTTTGTACAAATGCTTCGAAACTGTTGAAAAAATCAATAATGTCTGTTAAATACTTTAAGAAGAAATATTTTTTATAGTCGCATGATATGTTTTATCAACTAAAACCTAGAAATGTGATTATAAAAAATAAAAATCATTTCTTTATATGGTGGCTCCATCTATTATTAAATAGCCGTACTAGACAGGCGTCTTTCTTCTTTAAGGGATATTATAATTTGTATAAAAGTATTATACTTCAAGTATACTGGTTTTTTTTAGTAGCCTCGGCTAGGCTAAGTGAGGTGGGGTGCCGGGTTAAGCATGAAATCATACCTATATCGCGAGTAGGTAATCAACTACATAGCTCGAGATGAGAACGTGCTGAGAAACTGGATGGCAAAGACTAATGAGCATTCGCATATCACTATTATCACTAACATATCAACCTCTAGGCACAAAACTTACATACAGATAACTTAAAACATATATACAAATATATACCCATAATACCTATAAACTTTGTAATAAAATATATGTAAAAACCTTTTTTTGGGTCGTGATAGCCCAGAGCGCAACGAACCTGTCTCAAATGTATAAGTCCAGGTTCGAATCCGGGCGTGTACCAATGAGTTTTTCTGACTTAAGTACATTAATTATCACTGACTCCGTGCCTCGGAGAGCACGTTAAGCAGTCGGTCCCGGACGCTGTCAATAAATGGCGGTCGTTACAATCCCCAACCCGCAGTGGAGTAGCGTGGTGGATTTAAGCTCCAAATCCCCTCCTCACCCTGGGGGAGGCCTAAGCCCCTGCAGTGGGGTAAAATGGGCTGATGATGATGATGATGATGAAAAACCTTTTTAAAAAACAATGATTTGAAAAATAATAGACACGCTTAAATAAGGTTACTTGCGACCCCTGCGCTCCTAAGGTTGAAAAATCTTTTAAAAATGTATAGGTAGGTACTTAAGCCTGTAGGTATATTTCAGATTTATCAAAGAGCAGTTTTTATTTCGGAGTTTTTTTTTAATTTAAAGTTTTTTTTTTTCATCTTTTATACAACGTAGGTATTCTAGTGTTCTTCTTGATTCGATTTCCATAAGTTCTTTAAAAAAACAAGGACGAAATCATAGCCTCATTCACTTTAAAGACTGAATCTGCCACTGCAAATGAAATGTCAGGACAATTGCATTTTATTACACGTGTGTACGTGCCGCCAGCGCATAAGTGTACAAACAAATCAAACATGGCTTCCCTACTAAAGATATTAATGAGACAATGAGACATTAGCCCGGTACAAAGTGCCTCCGCGTTCGCGAATAATTAAATCGTAAAGTCCCCTCTACAGCCTACGCCACCGTCTATTTACTCCTTTTTCATTCAACACAATAGGGACTGCAATTCGATATGCTTAGAATAAAAAAGACTTTGCGAGTAATATAGTAGCGTACAATTTTGCACTCTATCATTAAACCATACGTTCTATATCTGAAGTTAATCTTAGTATATTATATGACGTATTCGAAAACGAAGGTTAATTTGAACGCGACGCGCCCCGCCCAGTCGATATCACGTTTATACACATGTCTATTGTATCTCCGTCTCGCTCGCTCCGCGTCGCTTATTAAAATTCCACGGCTGTGCCCGCCACCCGTCACGTGCGAAAGAGACGGAATACGCGAACGTTCGCATTGGGAGCGCGATTTTCGCCGCGCGCCCACGGTAAGTAAAACGTCCGCGACAAACCGACGCGTTTTCGAATCGAACATTCCAAATTCGAAACGTGACGAGTAATCGTTCGGCTCGGATTCGACACTTGGGCTTGAGACTGTGATAAATCTGTGATCACACTTAAAAGTGAAAAGTATAATACCTTCGCAAAGACAAATTCGCATACGTGCACTAGTGTCATCTGTCCGTTACACTTACTTAGTGCTAAAATTGTCACACATCTCTTTGCTAATCACTCCGCGACGCGGTCGGGTGTGATCGGGAAAATACAAAAAAAAAAAAAAAAAATCGATTTCGATCGATATTCGGACCGCCCATCGACGAAGTTAACGTAATGGCGTTAACGATGTACATGTTAATCGACAGTACCGTACAATACGATAACCGTATTCACAAACAATGACACACAATATGAATAAGTGAGATGTGCCGAAACAGATGAGATGAAGACGTCCTTAGACGACGAGCGTGTAGACGGCGGCGAAAACGCTGCGAAGAATCGCATCTCTTTTAGCGTGGACTCATTACTGGGGTCGAGGAACGAATCCCGTAACCATGACCAAGACCACGATCGCGATCACGACACGGACAGCAGGCCGGACGTCGATACAGACGACAGCGACGTCGACATCGAGGACTTGGACTCGAACGGAGACGGGGAATCTCATGACCACGAAATCGACCACGACCAGGAGGAGGACGGGAGGTCGGGTGTCGTTGTCCCGCGACCACTGTTACCGCGGCTGTACCAAGGACCGCCGCCGCCGACTTGGCCTTTCGGAGCTTTTCCTTGGATGTCACCTAATCCCATGTTTAGAGGGGGATCACCTAACAGTGAGTATATAGTTACCTATGTAACGAATGAAATAAAATTTAATTTCTTTTATAAAAATTAGAAACTCTTTAGATAGTTTCTTTAATTCTCTATATTTTTGTGGGTTTACTTTGTACAAAACAATTCATCAAATCACAATGTTACAAATTCATTATATATATATGTAAAATGTGAAATAGAATTTTGGATGCCTCAAATGTAAGATTCGCACTGGAAAATAAAACAAAGATTCTGAAATCACATTTCACGTGTAATTCCTCAAAGACACATCCAATAACAATTTATACAAACTAATTGATCTTAGACATTCAAATTCATTGACGCTGACTGAAAGTATTTACTTCTATTGGTTAAGAAAATTTACAGATTTCTGTTGCCGACAAGGTGCCGAAATTAAATTCTTACGGTGCATTAATGACATGCAGTGTGCTGTCAACGCTGCGCTGCGTTCGGTTAATTTTAGAATACAGAAAACTAATAATGGTTTTTAAATAATAAAATTATTTACTCTGATTTCCCAATATATTGTTAATAACGTAATGCGTTTTTATTAGTGATAATAAAAACTTTGAATGGTGAGCTAACGTTTATTTGATTCTTTGCAATATTTTAAATAATAAACACGACTAATTTACAATTATCAATCACAATTCACACGTCAAAATGCGTCACTTAAATTGACAGCCATTTCGCTTCAACCTCTTAACAGGCTCTGTCACTGACACTCAATATTACAAAAAAAAAAACAAGTGCTCCTCAGAATTTACTGATTAATTCACTCAAGGCAATTAACTAACGTTCAAATTTTCAAGCCCTGATTTTTATTGTTTTGTTTATAATTATAGGAACAAAAATAAGGGACCCGTGTGTTTTCTTTTTTCGATACTTACCTACTATAGATAATATTTTTAAATAGTTTTAGCGAATTTAAAAGTTACTTATTCTAAAAGATCATATCTGCCAAATGATGTCATTTGTATCTATTTATGATGAGTGTATGCTATTATGACGTCATCACCCATATTTAAGAATTTTGAGGTTTTTTTTCATAGACTATTGAAAATTCAATATGAACCATATAGTGTATACCGGGAGTTCGACTGAACGTAGTTCACATTTATAGAGTATGTAGAGCTTACCGAATTAAATAAAGAGTTTTAAGTGAGTAAGTACATGGCGCAAATTAACGGTTACCGAAAAAAACATGCTTAAAGTTGAACTACGTTCAGCTGAACACCTCGTATATTTTAAAACCCTTGTTTGGCTGAACGTATAGCCCAAACTTATACTGCGTGTAGAGCTTACCGAACTAAATAGTTTCAACTAAGCAGTTGGCACAAACTAACGGTTATCGAAAAAACATGTTTAAACTCCAGCCGAACACGTCGTATCATAATATAGGTCTTAACCTATGAAGTTGCCGTTCTTCAGTCCTGGCCATTTCAAACAAAAAAAAATTTTTTGATTGGCTGTGAATTGTAAATTTAAATTAATTTTGTTTTAAAAACATGACATTTTTTTCACAAATTCAGTCTTTTGCTTATTGATTAGCGTTGTGTTTTCATAACATTTGCACATTTTTAGTCATAATGGACACTTTAAAAATTCGTGTAATTATGGAATATGAGTTCCGTCGTGGCACTAATGTGGAACAAACGATACGTAACATCAACAACGTTTACGGAGAGAACTTAACAAACGAACGTACATCCCGTTATTGGTATGCTCGCTTCCGTTCTGGGAATTATGACTTGAATAATGAACCTCGTGGTCGTCCGGACACTTTGGTTAACAATGATGAATTGAAGACGATTGTGGAAGCTGATGATACTCAAACTACAGCTGAACTAGCAGCAGCTTTTGATATTAGCATCAAAACAACATTGGACCATTTGCGAAAAATTGGCAAAGTAATAGAGCTTGGTAGATGGGTACCCCACGAACTTAACGATCGCCAGCGCAACGTACGCATCGAGACCTACCTTGCGTTGTTCAACAGGCACAGAAATAAAAAAAAATTAACCGGATTGTTACCTATGATGGAAAAAGGATTATGTTCGACAATCAAAAGCGCTCAGCAAGTTGGTTAGATCCTAGTTCAGCACCAAAGCAATGTGTTAAACGATAAATAACCCCTAAAAAGGTGATGGTCACTGTTTGTTAATCTAGTGTCGGTGTGATTCATCACAGCTTTTTACAAAATGGCATGAGCATCACTGCAGATGTATACTGTGAAGAACTGAAGACAATAACGAAGAAGCTCGCACGTCTGCGACCAGCTTTGGTCAATCGGTCGTCCCAGCTGCTCCTTCACGACAACGCGCGACCCCATACTGCACAAGAAACAGACTTCAAGCTGCTAGAGTTGGGGTTGGAAGTTCTCACTCATCCGCCATATTCACCAGACCTTCCACCTACCTACTATTACTTTTTTCAAAATTTGGACAACTTTTTAACGGGAAAAAAATTCAATTCCCGAGAGACAGTACAAAATGCCTTTGAAGAGTTTGTTGCCTCCCGTCCAATTAATTTTTACAAGATGGGCACCGATAAATTGCCACTGCGTTGGTAAAGATGCATCGATTGCACGGATGATTACTTTGCACAACAGAAATAAAGATAATTGAAAAAAGAAAATACTTTAACTTATTTCATACAAAACGGTAACTTCATAGGTTAAGACCTAATATACTGGATGAGGTTTTAATGACCAGTCAAATTTTAATATAATGATCTTTGGTAGAAAACCGATAGCTGTCTTGTTCCTTTTAGTGTCGTTCTATAGAAAAATATTGAGATATGACTACACAAACCTTTCCTGAAAAAAAAAAAAAAACAATAACTCTACGTCATTTAGTCAGTCATTCATGCCTGCCGCCCCATTCCGTTTCAAGGCTTCGGGCGCGTACGTTTACTATAGCGTTAAGAAATAACACTGTAGATAAAATAACTTATCATGAAAATGTAACTTATATTTTTTATTTACGCAATGAGGTCTATTGGTGATACCTATAACATGTAGAAAAATTTTGGCCGGTTCCTAAAATCTCACCTTGTATATACCGCGGGTTCGACTGAACGTAGTCCAAACATATACAGCGTGTAAAGCTTATATACCGAAATTATTTCCGACCCCCTTCAAAAATACTACAAACAGTTTTAGGTAGATTTTCCTGTCTTAAAAAATATGATATGCTGTTAATTATCAAAGACCTCAAAAGTACCATCATCGTCGTTATAGGTTGGAGTGTGATGTCAAATATCTACAAGTCGTTATGAACTACAGTCCAATAAAGGTAATGAAATTAGGCGACCGAGTACCGCAAGAAAACTTTTATTGAACCGGGATTTTTTGGCATTTTTTGATACGATTTTTATTTTTAGATACTGATAAAATTTGAATATTTTACGATCTTATCTACATACCTATCAACTGGTTATTTGTTTGGATAATATCGTGTAGCGCCATCTTACAAAGTTTTGACGTAACAGTGGATTGTCATCAGTCGGTAAGAGTACCTACAAATACCACAAAAATTTAGGGGATGGCGCTATATTAAATAGTTATAAAAACTTTTTTGTGTATAATTGCGTTTTCACAAAAAACTACACCTATATAGATAAACTTAAAAAGCAAAGCCTTATCTAAATACAAAATTTCATCGAAATCGTTACACCCACAGAGCAATAGAGTAGGTTAGAGTTGGCATGTAGGCTGACATGGTGTCCCCTTCAAGTATGCAATATATTGCATACTTAAGACAGTTTTCATAACCTAAACTCTTAAATACGCTATCAAATCATACCAAAGACAGTAAGTTAAGATACTATAAGTAGAACATCTTTGCGATGTATTGGCGACACAAGTGGGAAGAAGCGGTCCGGTGAGCAGTGGACACTTGCCGTCAATCTCTATAGCGAGGGCCGGCGGAGCAGACAGGGTTACCACGTCATGCGGCTCCCGCGCTCAAACTCCTATACCCGTTGAATTACTATTAATATTAAAATAACTTAATACTGTTATTTATTCCGTATCGTTACATTAGCGGAAATGCCGTCATAGTGTGCAGTGTCTACGTATACCAACAATAATTATAAAAGCCGTGAAAATAAGTAATCAATGCTTTTTGGAGAGATCGTAACAGGTATAGACTTGTCTAGCACTTCACTTCACTTCATCAGCCCATTTTTTTACCCCACTGCAGGGGCTTAGGCCCCAGGGTGAGGAGGGGAGAGAGAAGGGCTTGGAGCTTAAATCCACCACGCTGCTCCACTGCGGGTTGGGGACTGTAACGACCGCCATCTATTGACAGCGTCCGGGACCGACTGCTTAGCGTGCCCTCCGAAGCACGGAGTCAGTGATAGTTGTGTACTTAAGTCAGAAAACTCATTGGTACACGCCCGGATTCGAACCATGGCCCTATGGGGCCATATAAATTTGAGAGAGGTTCGTTGCGCTTTGGGCTATCACGACTCCATATGACAATTCTCAAACATATAATTTGAGAAATTCAATTGTCCAGTAGTTGATATATAATTGAATAGATCAATTTAATGGATTCATATTTGTTTTCTTGGCTTGGCGGGATTTTGTCCAGGAGTCAATACATTTTGATAATCATTATTATGTAAGAATATTTTTATTTTTTAATTAGTCTAATTTTTTTATTCAAGGGTATCTACCTACCTGTCATATAAATTAACTTTATTTGTGAATTACACATAATCAGTGAGGGTGAATTAAAATTCATATATCTACCTACTACAAATATATGGATAGTACAATTTAGTTTTCCAATTAGAAATAGCTTATAGGATTACTTGGTTGTCTGTCTATCTGTCCGTCCTTCTATCCGTCTTTGTATCAAAAATATTGCCTTGTGAAACTCCAATTCCTTACAAAATGACAAAATCTATAAAGCGGTAACTCTTGTTCGTTAATTTAATTTATAACAAAAAAAAGTTTACTTGATTTAAAAAAAAAATTAAAATGTTACAGAAGTTTACGTGTGTCTAATAGATCTGATATATATGTGAAGCTACGAACATGATATCTTGTTCGTAGCTTCACATATATATCAAATCCATGTCGACATCCCTACACGTGTCTCACGCTAAATATTTGTAAACCGGCGCTAGTAGGTACCGAAGATGGCTTACTTAGGTACTCGGGAGACGCGCGCTCCAACTGTTTTGCCAAAGATATAAGTGAAAGTGATGAACGACTTAACCTTTGTCTAAAATGATAAAAATCTGAGACTAAATTATTTACGTATGCTTAACATTTTTACTTATATTCATTGTATGGGTAATTCGTTTTGGGACACGTGCCTCTAAAGAAATATCGTTACATGGCACCTCTAACCTACTCGTTCTCTGTGGTTAGATCCGTTTCCGAGTTCGCGAAATGAATTCATATACAAGAATCGTTCGTTTAAAATAATTTAGATTACTTAAAGAGCTCCCAAGTAGCATGATTGTGATTAAATTTTTGTTATACAGCTTCAGTCATATAAATGTTGCATTGTGGTGAATGCATACAGAAGTTAGTAATATATATAAAAGCAAACTACACAATTAGCTTTAATGGCTAAAGACTGTTATTACTTTTGTATATTTTTTTATTCAGATTTTTATATGGCAGCCGTATTAATTTAATTATGTTTCGTTCTTTTAAATAATCTATATTCGTATGTATAAAAACCATAGAGTAATTAATATGTCTCTATAAACTAACATATACCTACTCGTATATACTTAAAAAAAACTTCTGAGGGAGTATGCACGGGATGCAGATGATAGAGTATCGAGGAACGAATAAAAAAATATTATAATAAAAATAGGTAACTTTTCCGATATAACGACTTTTCATAGATAATTTTGTCTCTGAACGACGGGTGGCCGCCGGCGCGGTTATAACTAGCACAATTATCCAAATCAAACCAGATCGACGTCCACTTACACCTAGGTTTTGTCCCAATTACAACCACGGTCAATGCTTATTAAATGCTTTTACTCTTATCACGTGAGACTAAAAACATTTTTGATAGAGAACCCTCAAAACTGATAAGATCTGCTATTTGTTAATTATTGCAGTGATTGATGACATATTGTCAACACGACCTACGTTAGGCTGGCGTTATTAATGACCCAGACGCGTTCTTGGGTGCGTCTCTAGTACAAATATTGCATGTTCGTGTCATAATATATATAAAAAATCGGCCAAATGTGTTCACGGCACGGGTTCGGCAGTCGTTACAGAGTTCGAAGAAAAATTATAATAATAATAATAACACACACAATCACAACAACGTCTTGGCCTCAAACTAAGCATTAGCTTGTATTTTGGGTAACAAGCGAAGACACCACATACATCGACGACCACTTAGCCTAGTGGGTAGCGACCCTGCCTGCGAAGCTGGAGGTCCCGGGTTCGAGTCCCAGGTCGGGTCAGTATTTATATGATGAATATCGATACTGGTACCGGGTCATGGTTGTTATATGTATGTGGTGTCTTCGCTTGGTACCCAAAAACACAAGCTAATGCTTAGTTTGGGGCCTAGACGTTGTTGTCATGTAAACGTTATTATTATTATTATTATTATTATTATTATTATTATTATTATTATTATTATTATTATTATTATTATTATATAACTACCAAGACCCGGTGCCAGTATTAATATTCATCATATAAATACTGACCCGACCTGGGATTCGAACCCGGGACCTCCAGCTTCGCAGGCAGGGTCGCTGCCCACTAGGCTAAGCGGTCGTCTTTAATTAAACTAACCTAACTCTATACGTAAGTAGCTGATAGTAAACAATAGTAACATTACCTAGGACGCCTCACACAGAGCCATCTATAGTCCCAAAGTAGCAGCAGAAGTTGAGGCAGAAGAAACAGAACCAGACTTCATATACATACTTAAATATTCTTCATAATATATAATTTTATAGATATTTTACACACTGACACGAAACAAGTATGTTCATGCAAACAAATATTAGCCCCGGGTTGGAATCGAACCCGCGACCTTTGGTTTTACAGTTAGGGTCACTAACTACTCAGCCCATCGGTCAGTCGATAAATAGTAATAGCCGAAGAAATTGGTATTAGCACTTAAAGTTTCGCTAATTTTCATTCTACAGACAATTGCCAAATTCATTGAGCATGATTGCGGATGCCCCTAGAGCCGTAAGTGTAAAATACAGAATTTCCCGCGTACCTACCTACTAAGTCATGTTAACAATGTCATCGGCTAGTCGGTAAGTGATATGAGGTATATTTATTAATAGTAGGTTGTTACGCAAGGTGTGAAAGGCACAAGATGGTTTGGCGCACAAGCCTAGCGAGGGCGCCAATAGATCGAGTGCCTAAATAGGTCTTTCGCCCGAGGTGAACATTCTGGTTTTCATTACGAATATGAGGAAAGTAAAAAAAAAAGGCGTTAAGTCCATATCTGTATCTGAAGAACTCATTTTATAGAAATATCTGTCTATCTGTCAACAACAACAACTGAAGATCGTATGGCCGCTTTCTCGCCTTTTTTATGTTTTTTTTTTCTGTGGCATTCTACCCAGCCAGTATTTTTTATCACTGATGATGGTAAACATTTACGAAAAATCTGTATAAATTAAATGTTAATTAAGTTAAAAGTAAATTATAAGTATAAAGTCATACCATAAAATGGTTGACAATATTATTTAATTACAATTTTATACCACAATTTCACAAGTTGTTATATAAAAAGTTGGGACATGGCTTGCATAGTTTTTTTTTTTTAATTTTCTGACAGCAGGGAAAATCTTTCCCAGGGACGAAAAGTACTACTTTCATCCCTCTGATTAGGTAACTTCAATGAAGCGTATACTTTCCGAGTATGAGTAATGAAAAATATATTTTATATAAAATTGCGGAGATATTTTATTTTTATAATAATTTCAATATTTATTAATATTACTAATATTTTTATAAATAATTTTGTAATAAACAATTTTAAAAGTATTATCATAGTTTAAACTGATATTATTTATGCAACCATATATTTATACCTATCTATTAGGTGGACATATTACAAACTGCTTTAAAAACTATTTAAATATGCCTATTTTTGCATACTTTCCTATTAAAAAACAAAACCTTCAATGATATCTCTTTAAAGAAAAACGCAAAAGAAATATTTTACTTTCCATTTGCCATAACAGAGCCAGGACAAAAAATGTGTCATAAGAACCTATAGGATATAGCTTCCGCTTCGAATCTTGAAATATTCATAGGTCTTTATTAAATGGTTTTTCAATATCTACTTTTAAAAAAATTTCGTGCCATCTGGCGGTGAGTAGCGAAAAAGTTATTAGGAGAACAAAGAAATATTCCATGCATGGAATCCCCTTATTCCTTAAGTTTTTTAGGCAAAATCTTTTCTGCTCAAACTGAACATCTTTTGTTCTATATGTTTCGGCGGAAACGTATTTACGTGCTTTCACCTATTAATTTAGAAAATATATAATGTATACGGCAATATTTCACTGGAACATGAGTACATTTTCAATTCCATTCCATCAGAGCTTTTTTTCCCCCAATGCAGGGGCTTAGGCCTCTCCTCAAGATGAGAGGGCTTGGAGCTTAAATCCACCACGCTGTTCCAATTCGGGTTGGTGGATTGTAACGACCGCCATCTATTGACAACAACCGGGACTGCTTAACGTGTTCTCCGAGGTACGGAATCAGTGATAGTTTTAATGTACTTAAGTCAGAAAAAACTTATTGGTACACGCCAGGATTCGAACCACGGTTACATGGTATTATAGATCTGAAACAGATTCGCTGCGCTCGGGCTATCACGTACCTAATTCATGTGATTGATTTGACTGAGTGATTTGATTGAGTGATGAGTACATTTTATATTATTATAATTTCAGACAACATGAAAAAGAAACAATATTTCATAATTTAAGGTCAGGTACCTCGGGTGATTTGAATTCGTTCACACCGCACCGGAAAGATGAGGTGAAGGTAAGTGGGACGCCCAAGGTTGATTATGTAGGCTTATTATTAAATACCTATTAAGTTTTGGTTCTTATGTGACGACTGAATGATTCAAATTATCCAGTGACTAATCGAGACACGTATTTTTTATTTTTTAGTAAAAAATTATTTTAAATATTCAAATAAAAATATTTC
Organism: Luffia ferchaultella; assembly: GCA_949709985.1. Lineage (NCBI taxonomy): Eukaryota > Metazoa > Arthropoda > Insecta > Lepidoptera > Psychidae > Luffia > Luffia ferchaultella. The sequence continues at coordinate 7,947,802 of OX453263.1, forward strand.
GATCTTATTTTCAGCTGGCGTAAGATTCAATAATAAAGAGCGATAGAATAGTGTAATTTTTTTTTTTTAATTTTTACTTCGAAACAAATTTTTGAAAAAATTGATTTAAAAACGTACATTTCGGAAATTTAGTAAGTACCTACTTATTTAGCTTATAAAAAACAAATTTCTCCAAATAAAAGGTATCCGCCAAAAACACAGAATTATGTTCAATTTGAGAAATGGTTGTCTTTGAATGACTTCGTGTATACGGTACGAAACCCTCAAAGCGCAAATCTAATTCACACTCGGCCGATTTTTTAGGATTTTGTACCTCAAAAATAAAAGACAGAACTCTTATTGGAAAAAATCATTTTGCATTCGTTTATCTTCTGTCACAGACGTTTTCCTCGAATACCACTCGCCATCATGTTAAAACTTGGTGCACGTGCATTTAAAGATTGTTAAACTTTTTTTTTTATTTCCAATGAGGATGCGTTTAAAGCGTTTGGCTTTAAACGAGTTTGTTTTTGGTATTGAGTGAGGTATCATTTAAAAGGGCATCTGTTGATGATTTCAAATATTTGTTCTTTTTTAGCAAAGTGGTTTTGATTATGTAGGTACGTCGAAATGCACAAAAAAATACCCAATAGAAAACCTGCATGTTTTCTGCATCACTATTATACTCCTAATTATCTCAAAAATTTGTTGAGTTTAAATATGTTTATTTTAATTAATAATTTTAAATATGCATAAATGTACGTAGTTCAATACGGTATATCGACTGTTTGTCGATGATAAAGTGTAGGTGATCTTTTTGTTCACAATTTTCCATTTCAACCTTATCGATAAGCGCTGGCTTATTTATTCGGAAAAAAATGGTTATTTTGGCGTAATATTAGTTTTTACAGACAATGATGGGCCAAGTATCGATCTGCCATGTTCATTACATCTCTGAGCCGAAGCAACCGCAATCTTTCCGCCGAGGTCACTTCCGTCCGGTCCGTCTCTAGATCCACAACGACGTATTCAGTTTGCACCACAAACTGTGATTTGCAGCTAATTTCACACAATAAACTTTACTCGACAGCACCGCTAATACTACTAAAATTATTGACTGAACAATGTTTTCGATAACTAAAATCAATATGTTACTTAGAAAAAGTGGTTTATTCTCACGTTATCAATTGTAAATCCACGTTTGATCGGAAAGGAGTAGGTATAAAGTCTGTTTTCACAATAGGAATAAAACACTATTTGTCTATAATAAAAACTTTTCCTATCAAATTATTGCCACTACGCGTAAATTCTATCTATGATTTTCTTTAATCGAGGTAACCTAAAAGTGAGGTTTCTCGCATACTTCTATTTATTGTTTTTCATATTGCCTTTCATGAGTACAACATTTGCAGACAATATCACGTTGAAATTTAAAAAAAAAAAAACATTTAACGACAAATTCTAATACTGCTGGGTTTTATTGAAGCTATATAATTTCTTACAGAGAAGTCGTTAGTATCCGTATACATTTAATGAATAGAATTCCATCGACAAAGAAAACTCTAGGCTGACGACATTTCTACAATGAAATGAGATCGGTGGGACATGTTTTTGCAGTATCGCTAATCTATACACATTTCTAGTTACATCCGTTCTATTTATAATAATTGATACGTGTACAATTCCTAAATATAAGTACAATAAATGAATGAACGATTCGAGTGAAATACATTGAAATGCATAATTCATTAAGCATATTTTCTCTGTGCTCATATGAATAAACTTTACATTCTTTGTGTTTTCTAAATAATACTCAAAACTTTTAAGTCTAATCAAGGTTAATCTATTTTACTTTTCAAAAGGAACATAAGCTACTAATAATATGACTGAAATAAAAAAAATAAAATAAAAAAAAATAATAATAATATATACAAGGTGAGATTTTATTAACCGGCTAAAATTTTTCTAGGTGTTAGGTATCACCAATAGACCTCATTGCGTAAATAAAAAATATAGGTTACATTTTCAAAATAAATTATTTTATCTACAGTGGTATTTTATAACGTTTGGTTGCCTTCTTAACGCTATAGTAAACGTACGCGCCCAAGGCCTTTGAAACGGAATGATGCGGCGGGCAAAAATGGTAACTAGAGTTTTTGGTTTTTTCGGGAAAGGTTTATGTAGTCATATCTCAATATTTTTCTATAGAACGATACTAAAAGGAAACAAGACGGCTATAGGTTTTCTACCAAAGATCATTATATTAAAATTTGGCTGGTCATAAAAATCTCATCCTGTATATTAAAAAAAAAATAGATTATGTAGAATAAGTTTTTAGTCGGCAAACTCACCACAATTAAAACGCAGTGGAGGCAAATAGATAAGAAAATTGGCTCGAAGAAAATTAAATAAATAGATATATCAAGGGCACGGACGAACGTCTGTGGATTGTACCTACAGTTATTCAGAAAAAAAATAAAAAAAAATATGACTGCGCTCACTGCGCTCGCGCTCGCTTAAGGTGTATGTAATGAGTAAGCATTTTTTTTTTAACAAATGGAAGTAGAAAGGGCAAAGAGAGAAAAAAGAGAAAAAAATGAACAGCAAAAGAATATAGGGAAGCTTAAAACACGAGAAGGACAATAATAGGAAAGAAGATGAGAAGAGTAATAAAGAGTGGAATAGGGGTAATGCCAAAAATAGGGCACGAGAAGAAGAAAGGACGGGAAGCATGCATTTGGAAAAATCGAGAAGTAAAGAAAAAATAAGTGATAGAAAGCCAGAAGGGAAACGAAAATGGAGAAATAGGCTGTTAGTGGATAATAAAATAAAAGAGGAAACGAAAGAAACGGAACATGGAGGTTAAAAAATTTTTACAGGAAAGTAGATAAATTAGGGAAAACGGGAACGGAGAAAAATGTATGGCCAATCTTCTACGAAATATTTTAAAATTGTAAATCATATGTGCAGTAGAAGTTCATCTTAGGGTATGATAAATATATGTGTTGGTATGAATGAGAATGGAATAGTTTTAAAATCCACGAAAGTGAAACCATAGACAAGAGCCAGTCATTAATAAAATTAATGAGGCATCACAAAGCAATGCCATATGGGGATTTTGTGCAATTCAAAATCCTACAATTATTTATGTCAGAGAATTTCTGTCAACAGCTGTGTTCGCGAATAAATTTTAAAACTGATCGAGTGAAGCTTAGGTTGGGTTTAGTTAGGTTGAAAAAAACCCAAAATTTATAATATTGTCGCGGATTATTAAGTTATTTTTTATAAAAATGTGCAAAAGTATTTGACTTTAATTTACTAATGATCCAATAGTCCGTTGCTTTTTATAACAACAGAGCAATGGAAGCAAACAAATGTATATCATGCGGGCGAAGTCGTAGGCAGCAGCTAGTCTGTAATAATCTATATCATAGGCTTGCTTGTCTTTCGAAATGAATAACAATGAACAGTAGAAACGAATGTCGTGCACAATGTTACATAAAAAAATCGGCCAAGTGCGAATCCGATTCGCACACGAAGGGTTCCGTACCACCATACAATATAAAAAAAACTAGCGTGACGTTCATCGAACTTAACCATCATAATTTAAGAATCATTGTATAAATATATTTCATTTTTATTTCGTTAGTTATTTAGAAGGCACTCGATCCTCTCTGGCTACTCCAAAAAGTAATAACATGAGAGCACTGATAGTTAGAGACAATTTTTATTATTTAGTTTATTACAGTGTATCTTTGACTTTTAGTATCGATTGTGAAGAAAATAAGCTCTGCAAAGGAATGCGTAAATTTATAGTACCTACCTTTTAAATTATCTTTTACACTAACATCCCAATGATAAAATGCATCTAGTTTTCGCTTATTGGCTAAACGCTATGTATCATTTTCTATAGGATTTTTACAAACATTTTTACTTATGAAAGCACATTTTATAAATTAATCTATTACTCGTTAAATAGTTTTCCTTTTAATGTGATGTGAGTTTTCCTTTTAACTACGTTATATATACTCCGTTACTACGTTATATATATACATATTTTTTTTCCACATATCCAAAAACAACGGTTTAGCTGGTAGAGGGGAGGACACATGACTCTAACAAAAATTAGGATTTTAAGAGTGCAAAAGAGTCTCAACAACTGTTGACTTAAATAAAAAAAAATATTTGAAACCTTGATATCATGTTTTACGGCGTTCCACCAGTAGATATTTTATGGAAAACTTAAATAAATAAACTGTATACGATTCTAAATACAATAGAATATCCGACAATATACTAGGTTTACCTGAGGTTCAATTCAAATTTAAAAAGACATTTTATTTACAATTTATTTTATAAAATTGCGGACTATTTAAATGATAATGGTTGCTGGGAGATAGCTATTTGACATTTTAAATTGAATATTGACCTACAATATTTATTTATTTATTTGAATTATTTCGTAATGAATATTTGCAAGATTCGGGTAATTATTATGTATTATGTAAATAAGTACATATTTATCGATAGATATATGTATATAGATCGTTAACACGCAAATTCTTTTTTTATGGTTTACTCTGTAGATTGTACAATAATATTGTAAATTTTGGGATCAGTGCCTCTTTTTAAATTTAACAGACGACACAATGTGTTTTTTTTTTTGGAAATCCTATTGTAAAATTGTTTTTTTTTTAATTTGTTGATGAATTTGACGAAGGTTATTGAAATCACATTAACAAGTGCTATATTCGAGAAATAACCAATTTCAAATTAAATCGCAACATTTGAATATACCTACTATATATTATACTCAACACAATATCTTTCAGTCCAAAGTTCTGCGGTAAAAATGAATCTAGTTACTCCTCAGTCAAGTTAGAAACAGTCGTATACACTTATAAAACTAGTTTTACCTTAGAAAAACCTATTGGCTATTTGCAGCGAACCGCGTCCGGTCGTTATGGATTTTTCTTGGTTTTTCGTACACATTTTTCATTATTGAATGCACTCGTTAATAATGGAACTGTGGCGTGGCGATCATTTTTGTATCGAAGCTATTGTTCGTTCACGAAGGTAACTTGTTTTATGTCCATTCATGTGGAAAATCTCATATAGACTTGATATCAGTCTGTGAAAAATAGTAAGTACTTGTGAATTTTTTTTTTGCTTAAAAGGCTAGATATCGTATACGAAATATAAAGTACAAGAAAAATAAAATAAAAATAAATAATTATTTTTTATACATTAAATAACGTAATTGAGATTGTACAAAAAATTTGATCTATTATGTAGGTAATATTACGTACGAAATGTTTTCACAATAACAATAGAAATGAAATTATTTAAAAAAATATTCATACTAATGAAAAAATTAGCTCAGTATGTATTATTATGAACAAGTAACTGCTTTAAAAGCAGAAAAAAATAACTACCTATATAGTGGGTAAAATAATGTAATAATTATCATAATACCAAAAATCTACTGTATTAATATTTACGTAGGAGTGTTTTCACGACAGCAGGGATGTGAAGACAAAATCATTATAATGAAATATTAATATTAATATTAATTAATTATTATTATTATTACTATTTAATAACAAATAAATTATTAATGAGTGTGCGAATAAATCGCAAAGCTATATTTTTTTTAAATATATCAGATCATTGAATAAAAAGGTCATCAATTATGAAATGAAATAACTAATGTATATATAATTTGACGTGTCGTGATAGCCCAGAGCGCAACAAACCTGTCTTAAATTTATAAGGCCCCATAGGGCCATAGTTCGAATCCGGGCGTGTACCAATGAGTTTCTCTGACTTAAGTACACAATATCACTGACACCGTGCTTCGGAGGGCACGTTAAGCAATCGGTCCCGGACGCTGTCAATAGATGACGGTCGTTACAGTTCCCAACCCGCAGTGGAGCAGCGTGGTGTACTTAAGCTCCAAGCCCCCCTCCTCATCCCTGGGGGAGGCCTAAGCCCCTGCAGTGGGGTAAAAATGGGCTGATGATGATGATGATGATGATGATATAATTTGACCGAAACCGCTGTACCGCGTCTTAGGTATGTGCGCGGCGCGGAGGGAGGCAGATCTGCTCTGTCAGTCCGCCGTCAACGTTTAGGAAAGCTGCCTTCCCTCCTCGCCGCGCACATACCTAAGGCGCGGTACAGCGGTTTCGGTCAAACTATACCTAATGACACCAAATTTATATGAATTAACTCGATGGTTTTTGCTTAAAAAGGATAAATACATATAATATAATATTAATTTCATACTAATTAATAATATATTACATGTTATCATTACCATATAAAAATAAATGAATGATTTTTATAACAAGATAAATTAAAAGTATCGAAGATATCTTTTACTAGTTATGGATAAACATATGTCTTTCGTAACTACGTAGCCACATACTGATAGGGCTGCAACAGAGTCACCGATTCATTCAAGAATAATCTTCACGGATCTGCTTACAGGTATCTCCTTCGGGCTCGCTTGAGTTGCTGTGATAAAACTTACTTGGATCGACTTACCAGCCAACATCGGCCCATGCGCTATCTAGGTTTTAATGTTGTCTTTGCGGCTGCTCACAGGCATATTTATTTTAGTAGCTACATTTATTAATTTATAGTAAGCTACATCACTTGAATAGCACAAATAAAAACTTGCCTCAACCACAAATACCTGCTAAGAGATGAATAAAAATGGTTACTGTATTATACACGTATATATACCGACCCGAAAAACGCAGGACGCCAGACAACACGGGACAGAATAAATTTTTTGTTCGTTAACTGTTTTCAAAACGCATCTAGGTTTATTTCGTATGATAATCACGAGGGGTGATTATCTATGAAAATCTATGAAACCACTTTATTCAAAATTGAAGCAAAAATGCCAAGTCTAGCGAGTTGTAAAAAATCTTACAAGTAAATATAATGAGTATTTACGTTTCTGTTGGATATATGATTTATTTGTATTCATTAAAATTAAGTTAAGTTAAGTAATTAATTAAATTAAGTTTTAAGTCATGTTTATTATATTTATTTGTTTACTTAATTATCTGTACTAATATTATAAAGCGGAAGAGTTTGTTTGTTTGTTTGTTTGTTTGAACGCGCAAATCTCAGGAACTACTGGTTCGAATTGAAAAATTATTTTTTTGTTGGATAGTCCATTTATCGAGGAAGGCTATAGGCTATACTACATCACGCTACGACCAATAGGAGTGGAGCATCAATGAAAATGTTGCAAAAACGGGAAAAATTATTCCTTTTGAGAGCTTCCGTCGCGCGCGCTGCGTAAACGGTTGATGTAAAGCAAAAATCATGTATTACGGAATTGTTCCCCTTCAAAAGTTCTAACCAAAAGTCCGCGACAGCATATGTGCATCTTTTAAGGTTAGCTTACTATAAGCTTTTTTATGACAGTCAAATTTGTTCTAACATAATGTACTATTTGCGAAGATGTTTTATAAACGTGATATTAATCCTTATCAAATTAAATACGTTAGTTGTCTAAAGCATTTCATGCATATTATAATTGCCCTTTACATCATACAATTTAAATTAATATCTTAGCAGTTTTTATCGAACTTCGAAAACTATAGCGGGAGAAAATAAATTCGCTGTCTGCCTCTGTTCGTTAACTTTTTACTTCCAAACCAATAGACTTTGATACGGTTTTTTTTTTAGTAATATCTTATTTTCTCATTATCTTATAATCTATTAATATATATAATAGAAATACTTATTATAAAGCTGAAGAGTTTGTTTGTTTGTATGATAGATAGATTGATTGTTTGATTGATTGATTGATTGATTGATTGATTGATTGATTGATTGATTGATTGTTTGTTTGTTGGTTGGTTGGTTGGTTGGTTTGTTCGTTCGTTCGTTCGTTTGTTTGTTTAAACGCGCAAATCTCAGGAACTACTGGTTCAAATTGAAAAATTATTTTTATGTTGGATCGTCCATTTATCGAGGAAGGCTATAGGCTATACTACATCACGCTACGACCAATAGGAGTGGAGCATCAATGAAAAATGTTGCAAAACGGGAAAAAATATTCTTTTTGAGAGCTTCCGTCGCGCGCGCTGATTGATTTGATGATTGATTGAATGATTGATTGATTGATTGATTGATTGTTTGTTGGTTTGTTGGTTCGTTCGTTTGTTCGTTTGAATTTGTTAATCTCTGAAACTACCAGTCGGATTTGAAAAATTCTTTTTGCCTTTGATAGCCTGATTTTAGCGAAAAGTTATAGGCTATATACATGAAAACGAACTGTCTGTCTATTCAAGCAAATCGGCTTCGGCCAAAACGGCTTAACCGATTTTGATGAAACTTTACACATATAACAGGATGTAATCTTTTGACTACACCCTTTCCATATGTGACATACAGAACTTTTTGTATGTCTGTCTGTACGTCCATATGTCTAAACCTATTTAAATGAAACATCAATGAATATGAAAAGAAGGTCGTTAAAACTAACAAATGTTGCTTTTTGTCCGTCTGTCTGTCTGTACGTGTATCTGTCTATTTGAGCTAATCTCCAAAACGGCTAAACAGATTTTGAGGAAACTTTGCAGACGGGAAAGAAGGTTGTCAAGATATTTGACATTAGCTACTTTTTGTCCGTCTGTTTGTCTGTACGTCTATTCAATTCAATTTTATTTATTCGAGCTAATTTCCAATACGGCTGAACAGATTTTAATGAAACTTTGCAGACGTGAAAGAAGGTTGTCAAGAGTGTCATAAGCTACTTTTTGTGTTTGTCTATCTGTCTATCTGTCTGTCGTTTGTCCTCACTGATCTAGCGACGTACAGCCGAAAGTACTAAGTCTAGGAAGCTTAAATTTGGAATATAAGTTTATTTTATAACGTGAGCAACATAAAGTTAAGAAAGGCTTTTTTAGAAATTTCAAACTTAAGGATGGGAATGGAGCGACTTTAATAATGACGTGTTTCAGGGTTTTTAGATTTTCACATTTTAAGAGTGGGAAACGGGAGAGGAAAAATTGTATCGGTTTTTTAAAGGGTGGAAGGGGAATGAAGATTGAAAGTTTGAATGGGTGTGACCAAAATTGGTTCCAGCAAAAAGTACGTATAAACCATCTCGAACGTTAATAGTACCTATAACAGGAATTTGTAGTCTACGCAAGCGAAGCTGCGGGCGGTCGCTAGTGTTTTATAAGTGCGCAATGTGATCAGGCTTAGCGCAATAAAATCATAATTTATAATTTTTCCTAGTATATACGTCATGATAGTGCACATCATCATCATCATAATCAGCCCATTTTTTACCCCACTGCAGGGGCTTAGGCCTCCCCCAGGGTGAGGAGGGGGGCTTGGAGCTTAAGTCCACCACGCTGCTCCACTGCGGTTTGGGAACTATAACGACCGCCATCTATTGACAGCGTCCGGGACCGACTGCTTAACGTGCCCTCTGAAGCACGGGGTCAGTGATATTATGTACTTAAGTCAGAAAAACTCATTGGTACACGCCCGGATTCGAACCATGGCCCTATGGGACCTTATAAATTTGAGACAGGTTCGTTGCGCTCTGGGCTATCACGACACGTGATAGTGCACAGTGTAAACCTAAATAGACGTATTGTTGTTAGAAAGTAATTATTTTAAATACGTATTTACGGAGGCGTGAATAGCGCGGGTGATATGAGAAAATAGTTGTATGAGAAAATGAGAGAATCTAATTAATTAAAAGAATTTTACTTACAAGTTAATAATCGAAAATTCTCTAAAAAACAAAAGCTATTTACAAATGCCACATACAAATCAATATTTTTCTACTTATCGACGTATGATATGAAATATTTATAAAAACAGGCATTTATAATTTATTTAAATATTCATATAATAATTTTAGAAAGATGATTCCATGTTTTTAAAATACATACGGAGTTTACGGAGTTATAGTTCGCCTCAAACTGTATGGCGGTTAGGAATGCAACGCTATATGCGTGCTTGCGCAGGTACAGTCATATGCCCCTCGCTCCACTGCGTCCCGCTACACCTAAAACTGGTTACTGCGACGCGACTTGTGCCTATGTTCACATCCGTCATAAAGTTTGATTGAAACTGTACGAGGTATGAAAAAAAATAGGAGTTGGCATCGGTGGTCCCACTAAGAAACTTTTAACGCATCATGTCCGCTTTGTGTCGTATTTAACATTAAACCAGAAATATAATCATCATCATCATCATCAGCCCATTTTTTTACCCCACTGCAGGGGCTTAGGCCTCCTCCAAGGTGAGGAGGGGGGCTTGGAGCTTAAGTCCACCACGCTGCTCCACTGCGGGTTGGGAACTGTAACGACCGCCATCTATTGACAGCGTCCGGGACCGACTGCTTAACGTGCCCTCCGAAGCACGGTGTCAGTGATATTGTGTACTTAAGTCAGAAAAACTCATTGGTACACGCCCGGATTCGAACCATGGCCCTATGGGGCCTTATTTGAGACAGGTTGATTGCGCTCTGGGCTATCACGACAATATAATAGAATACAATAGAAATATAATCATCATCATCATCATCATCATCAGCCCATTTTATACCCCACTGCAGGGGTTTAGGCCTCCCCCAGGGTGAGGAGGGGGGCTTGGAGCTTAAGTCCACCACGCTGCTCCACTGCGGGTTGGGAACTGTAACGACCGCCATCTATTGACAGCGTCCGGGACCGACTGCTTAACGTGCCCTCCGAAGCACGGTGTCAGTGATATTGTGTACTTAAGTCAGAAAAACTCATTGGTACACGCCCGGATTCGAACCATGGCCCTATGGGGCCTTATAAATTTGAGACATGTTCGTTGTGCTCTGGGCTATCACGACACTTAAACATAATATCTAGCACTAATTTCGACACAGGCACAGAAATATAATATCTAGCACTAATTTCGATGGTTTAATTCGCTTTATGATACTACTCTACGACTTTGTTAGGACTTCAAACTATTGTGCTGGAAAATATTTGTATTTGTTATTACCGTTGTTATGAATTACTTTACAATCACAATAAATTAAATCATTCAGAATAGGCTTGAGTGACCGCTTTTACGACACAAGGAGTAACAATTTCGACAAATCACGAAAATTGATTTTTTAAATACAGTTTCAAACTTACTCAACCAGGCTGTATGGTCGCTGACCCTTACCTGCTTTTTTGACAGCGAATTAAATTTAAAAAAAACCTACTCAATCTTCCACATCAGTTCACCAAATTACCTTTTGTTCGTTTTTGTAGTAATTTTCCTAGGACTGATATTATATCAATCCATAGCATTATGAATACATTGTAATGTTGGCAACACCGATTTAAAACTGGCAGCACTTAAACACGCCGCACCAAAAACTCCGTAGCGCGGCGGGAATGCGAATTGTGCCCAAAATGGTCGAGCTCGCCGGACATATTAAATAAATAATTACACATTTGTCACATAGTCCTAAAAAGCGGTGGCCATTGCTGCAGGTTACCGTATTAGGAACGCAACCACCTGCTGCCAATTACCCAGATGCAAAAACTACGCCGCGACAAATTGTGAAATTGTCTCCGCTCCGGTAATAGTATATACGTTTACCGTTTACTTAACCGGTTTTACTTATAATCGATTGTTTTGACCGAATTTAGAAATGCGAAAAGTACCTAATGCAAAAAAAAATACTTTTTCAGTGCATACTATTCAGTCACGTGTTACAGTCAAGTCTATCCTCATCATCGATATAAGATTAGGAAGATGTGCGGTTCGAGACGTAAAAACGTCCAGAAAAAATGAGTGCCATATCACGCTCGATGGCACTCATTTTGTGTAGTGTTATTTCGCCACCCGACCTAATCGGATGTAGCTGTAATGCTGTGTTCAAATTACACATCAAACGCAAGAAAAAAGATGGCATTTTGTATTTTCGGCAATAGGCCTTATTTGTATTTCATTTTGAGTTTTTTATTACAAAGAGCCAATTTAGAATACTTAATATCGTTTGTTAAAAATTATCAATAACGGTTGAGATATAAACCGACCAATTATCAAATGCACTTAATTATGACTAGGCTTGTACGTTTTGTATTCCCATAATATTTGGTCGCATAATAAGTGGGTTCTGTTCAAAACTAATGGAATTGCATTTTTAATATATTTATTTTATTATTTTTTGTTTAACATTCTTTTTCTTAGTGCTTTCAAATATTATTATGAATCGTTATAATTATTTTATAGTTAATTATTTCGTCTGGAGTAAGGGAACTTTTGGTATTTTAGAGTATTCAGTGTGTTTTTTTTTTTTTTTGGGAATAGGAGAAATTGTAAACCAAAGGAAATTAAGGAAACCTTTCTTAGGAACACTTTTTTAAGAAACAGTTTTGGTATACCTATTTTAATTTTTGATTAAGAGTAACTTTCTAAAGAAAATGTAAAAATAACCATTTTTTTAAAATCCATTCTGATTTAGATGAGAATATATTTTATATAAACATACATATGAATATTTAAGATATTGTTGTTACCTACGTTACTTACGTGTTCAATAAGTATGGCTTACATTTTGCTGTAACAATCGTAATTAAACTGTAACCTAGTGGCGTACTTTTCATATTCATAAACAACTGTCCAAGTGCGAATTCAACTCATGCATTAAAGGTTTTTTTTTATTCCGATATGATGAATTAATCCTTTCCAATTCCATTATTAATAAAATCATATTTCGAAATACGATTAGAAAGATAAAATAAAATTCCACGGCCTGCAATCTGTTGTTTAAAATGACATTATTTAGTAAATTAACCCTGTTTCAAGAAAACCTTAAATGTATTAAGAATTAAATTAAATAAAAAATAAAATTTTTAATGTATAAATAAAAAATTTTTTTTTATTTGTACATTTTTATTTATTTTAGCGCCATTTAGTAGCTTATAACTTTAAAACATGTCTAAGAACTTACTTATGTAATATCTATGGAATATCAGAAACCGAATCAAAAATCGACCAAGTTATTTTAGAAATACAAATCAAATTCCCCTTGGTGGGGACAACCTAAGAAATACTTAAAAATTTTCTTTGAAATGATACTTAAATAATAATAAAAATCGCATGAAAACCCAGCCGTTTTACAGAAACACAATTACTGCAGCGCCATCTGGTGCCCTTCGTCCTTAAAATACTATGTGCAAATATATACTCTGCCGTAATACCTACATGATAAAAAAACCCGCAGCGAAATCGGTTCAGTAAGTAGTCTTTGAAAAAAATTATAACAACAAACACACACAAACACATTTACCGTTTCCAACACACTGTAGGTAAAAAGAAACAAACGAATTACTATGTAAAATAATTTATATTAAATTTGCCACTCCATGGATGTCTTATTCCGCTGCCGGAGGAACTCATGACTTTTTGTGATTTGATAACAAAACGGTACATGTCTGCTTTTTTATATTTAAAATTGACTCTTATTGCAAAGAAAATACGGTTCAAATTGCTAGACCTAACGTTATGTCCTCTCCACTTCTGAAAATGTGGAGTTTTTGTGTTTTGATGACAAAGGGTTATATTTTATAGTCGAAATTGAGTCTTGTGCTACGGTGATGCCGTTGTGATACGGTTGAAATTACTAGACACTAAATAGAGATAGAATCGTATATGCTGGTACCTATATGCCTCCTTGGACACTGTTAGAGGCGAATTTTATTAGGAACCCTCAGCCTTGATATAATATGTCTATGATCCTCATATAAAACTGTAGGTATATATATAATGTTTTGATGTCTACTACCTACACATAGAAAAAAAAAAACTTTGAAAATTGCCTAAAATTCCTGGTTGGCCGTAAATTTTACGTGGAGACGTCTATGTAAGAGGATATTCGGCAGTTTGGAAGTTGAAATGTTCCGAAAAAACAACCCGTAGATACATTATTACTCACGGTTCTTTGCCGCTGTGAAGTTATTTACAGAAAACGTCGCAGTAACATAAAATAAGAGCGCAGAGGAAGAGAGGTCAAATAGCTCGCGCTACTCAATCCCCTCCCCCCTTCTCGCTACCCGCGTGGCTGTACCTGCGCAATGAATCATTTGTGAACAACTCATAGCGGCAAAGATCCGTGCGTAGGACTGTAAATGCAACGCTGAAACATAATTGCATATATCAAGACGAGCGAAGCAAAAGCTTGAAATTTTTTATAGTCTATTTGAGGGGGCCAGCTGGATATGTTGTGTACAGTTACAATCAAACTTTATGGCGGATTCGAAAGTAGACACAAGTCACGTCCCAATAACCAATTTTAGAGGTATAGTGGGATGCATATAATCTGTAATATATGCAAGAATAATATATCATTATTATCATCATATTATACCCCTATACCCTATATATACCCTAATTATCGTGTCGTATCGTGTGTCGTGATAGCCCAGAGCACAACGAACCTGTCTTAAATTTATAAGGCCCCACAAGGCCATGGTTCGAATCCGGGCGTGTACCAATGAGTTTTTCTGACTTAAGTACACAATATCACTGACACCGTGCTTCGGAGGGCACGTTAAGCAGTCGGTCCCGGACGCTGTCAATAGATGGCGGTCGTTACAGTTCCCAACCCGCAGTGGTGCAGCGTGGTGGACTTAAGCTCCAAGCCGGGGGGCTTGGAGCTTAAGTTTGGACCTCACCCTGGGGGAGGCCTAAGCCCCTGCAGTGGGGTAAAAATGGGCTGATTATGATGATGATGACCCTAATTATAAAATTGTGGTTTTATAGAGACACAGCAGCGTCCCCTGGTGTTTCATAACCATAATTATTCAATAACTTGCATATGAGTGCTACCTATGTAACACAAAAAAGACACATCAAAATAGTAGCGTAGCCGTATGAAAAAAGAAACATATCTACTGCAGCACCTTTTGGTGACCAATAACTGATAAACTTATCTGCTCTGAGGTGATACTTATGAAATGCATGGAACCGCATCAAAATCGGCAACGCTGTTTCAAAGAAACACATTCTAACCTCATAAACTCAGTATAAATATTTTTTGTCCTAAAAAATATGAAGGCGTTCTTCAGACTTTTTCTAGTGAAGTAAGTTTTGATAGTATTATTATCATATAAATTTTTTCAATAATATTTTATTAGGTAATTGCGTATGTGTTTAAAAAAAATATTTATAATTAGAATTATAAATGTAGATAACATTCAGTTTACCTATCTCGAACCGTTCAGACGTGAGGTCTACACAGGTGAGATTTTAGTCACCAGCTAAAATTTTTCTAAATGTTAGGGATCACGAATAGACCTCATTACGTAAATAAAAATATAGGTCAAATATTTATAATCAATAATTATATTTTAAATATTTTTTAACAAAATTTGGCTACCTTCTACTTACATACGAAAGGGCGGGGCATGGGGCATGTGGGCGGGGCGCGTGCACGTGCATTGGCGCCTTCTTGAACGGTACATTGGTAGTTTTGGTAAAGGTTTACGTACTCTTAACTGAATATTTTCCTATTAAACGATATTAAAAAGGAACAAGACGGCCAACGGATTTTTATCAAACGTCGTTATATTAAAATTTGGCTATGCGGCATGTACCTAACTAACCCCTTTGATGTCTTTTGGGTGAGTAATACGCTTAACTATAACCAAACCAAGAAATATTTTGATAGTCTATTTTAAATATTCGGTAATAATTTACAAAATACATGCAAAGTTATACCAACTTAAAATAATTTACCGAGCACAAAAATTGTTAGAACTATCTATCTATAAAAAATTTAATATTAAATTAACTTTACGTGAAATTATCGTATGAGAATAATTTAAAAAAAAAGTGAATTACATATTGTGACGCTTGTGTGATTTTACGTACGTCTTAATTACGGACGCAAATAAAACAAATGGCACGACCACGCGTCGTCGGCCCAAGAAATATTTACCGACATTTTTTTTTTAATTACTACTGATTAACAATAGGCACAGACCAGTCAACCTATAGACCACGCTTTAATAAACGTCAGTACGAAAACGAAATCGCCAAAAAGTGGCGGGATGCGGGGAGAGGTCGGCTAGTTTTCATTGGCTCGTTCAAAATTGACAATTTAATGGCTTCCAACGTGCTTCCAACTGACGGCTCACTAGTGACGTAGTTATGTAGTGTCACTACTTAGCCTTGGCGAATGCTACTCCCTGTCAAAGCGTGGTCTATAAGGTTGACTTGTCTGTGACAATAGGTGAACAATAAATAATAATTTATATTTTCTGCATATTAAAAACGTCTGTGTACACATATAAAGTTGTGCATGTGGTTATGTATTATTGAGTCGTTAATTATTGGTTTGTGAACATCTGTATAAGTCTGTAAAATCGATAAAGTTTAATAAATTTTAATGAATACCAGCCATTTGTATACATTGATATATTATTACATGGCATCACCATATTGGAACAGAGTGCGCAAATGTTTATGGCAAATTGTCACATAACTCCATAGTTTTAGAAAGCTCTTCCAAAAGCCTGAGCTTGGAGCCTATGAAAAATTGTAGTTATTCTAATAAAAATAAAAATAAAGTATTTTTCATAACCTTTCTTTTTTTTTATTTATATGTTAAGTCCTTACTTAGCTATAACGACAACCAACGTACGTAGTGATGTATATCTATATCTATATAATATCTATGGCTTTCACTGTAATTTGCCTTTCAGATTTATATGTTGTAGAAACGTTAAAAAAATCATATAAATTCGAAATTGTTTCATAGGTTCAGTTACAGTTTTGATCTAAAGGCACAAAGCCACTGACTATAACAAAATAAGCCGTTTCACAATTTGAAAACCATTTTGAGCAATAAATTACCTATGTCATTATATCGATCCATCCAAAAAGCGCGTCAGAATTCGAATTCGCGCGACCGCCCGTGGCGTTCATGTCGAATTTTGGTACACTTACAGCATGGCTACAATTCTCCGTTACGGACTATTGTTCCCAGCGCTTCTTCCACCAGTGGGTCCAGCGGGATTTTCAAATCCTCGTGGTTCCACTTCTATAAGGACCACTTTTAAAAGGTTCAATAGGAACCCTAGCTTAAGGCAAGTGCAGTGTGTGAGTGAGAAAGCGTTATTAGATATTATTATTTTTTAGAGTTTATACAAAATTCCTATATCCTGTATGTTGCCTTAGTCTATAAAGGCCTATATCCTGTAGTGGACAGACACTTGCTGATGATGATAATAAGGATGATGATGAAATGTAGTATCCAACTGTTTTATTAAACAATAAAGTTTAAAACTCCATGTTCGTGATCTACTTTAAAATTATTTTACGGAACGATTCTATAATAAACAGCACTGTTTTAACTCGCTTGATAGTTTCATATGTCTATTAAGAAGACAGATATAAAAGAGTCGTCGTCGTCAGTTTAAAATTCATCCTTTATCCCATAAGATTTAAGGACATCTATCCCGTAAAATCTTAAGAATTATATCGAACCATTCACGTAATAAAACACAACAATTTCAATAGCCCCACCTGCGGACATATCAATGCAAGCCAACCGAACGCTAATGAAGATATAATATCGTACTCGGAGCGAATTTATTTTCCCGCCGTTTGCAACTCTCTACGCCATCTTGTCACTTTGACATTTCATAGTGTGTTTATAATGGCGGTCAATTACGGCTGATGAGTGAATTGAAATCACGTTATTTGATGTATTTATATGATTTATATAGGCTAATCAGAAAAATACTGGACGCGGCGAAATTGCGGCTTTTTAAAACAATATTATTTTGTAGGTACTGAAAACACTACCAAATGTCACACCGACCTTTGAATGTACCTAGCAGACTAGGAGACGCATGCTTGCTAAAATCACCGACTCAAACCCGATTTTTGTTTAGTTTCAAAAATTTTTTTATCGGTATCTGCCCTTCATTCACTTCAACTAGTTGTGACGGGGAATACACAAAGAACTAGACGCCGCACAAACATCTAGCTAATCAATCGGGTGTGCTACACGCGCGTCCCACCCATCTTCCTTTCTCATCCTTTGGCTCAAATATGATAACTTTGATTTTCAAACTAAATGGCTAGCATTACTTCTCTATTTAACTAATACAAAGCTCGGTGTAATGTCACTACATAATGTGTTTATAGAAATACGGCGTTTTGACAACAAATATGTGAGCAAAAAACTATACGCCGCAGACTAAATTGATGTTTTGAAGTGGAACTTTATGGTACCTTACCTCTATATAAAATTTGTGATGGAAAAGAAAATAAAGATTCTGAAGTTAGATTTCATGAATAATTTAACTAATTTGACGTGTGATCTGTGTGATCACTGAATGTGATATTTTCGTCACATTTTCGATCGTGTCAAAGTATTAAACGCTCTATCCTGTTTATAAACTAACTAAGATTGCAGCTTTTTTAGAACAATACTTTTTTTTTATTTATTTATTTGACACACACAATCACAACAACGTCTAGGTCCCAAACTAAGCATTAGCTTGTATTTTGGGTACCAAGCGAAGACACCACATACATATAACAACCAAGACCCGGTGCCAGTATTAATATTCATCATATAAATACTGACCCGACCTGGGATTCGAACCCGGGACCTCCAGCTTCGCAGGCAGGGTCGCTGCTCACTAGGCTAAGCGGTCGTCAAATTTTTTTATAGGTACTATATGCACTTTCCCAAATGCGACTACGTCAACGGTCACTGCATAATGTGCTTATAAAGTGTGTCCGTGTGAAGTTGTCTAATTAAGTGTTGAATTTTATTAAGGTGTTCAACAATGACTTGATCCGCCGGGCTCTTGTGACAGCATCTATCCCCTCATCTTTAGAGCCGAAAGGTTTGTTCAGGGACGATGGCAAGAGACCCGACGGAGCAACGTTGGTGCCTTGGTGCCTGGGCCGTGCTTTGATTTGGGATGCCACATGTGTGGATACTCTGGCTCCGTCCCATGTCCGGGCCACGGCCCAGAGTGCTGGCGCGGCGGCCGACCAGGCCCAATTATGTAAACGTCGCAAATACTCGGGGTTGATTCCTCACTACGAGTTTGCGGCGGTTGCGGTAGAGACACTCGGTCCGTGGTCGTCTGATACGAAAAAATTCGTAAAAGATTTGTCCACCCGTCTGGTCAGCACTGCTGGCGATCCCAGAGCGGGTGCCTATTTCGCACAACAACTGAGCATCGCTGTGCAGCGCGGAAATAGTGCAAGCGTAATGGGATCGATGCCACATGGGACCAACCTGGAGGATATTTTTATGCTGTAAATATTGTAAATATTGTTAATTAGTTCTTAGATTTATTTGTAAGTTTTGATTGAATTATCTTTATTTTTATTACATATTAATTTGTAATTATCTAATTACATAATAATACAATAGAAAGTTCAACAATTTGATATATTTAAATTTAATTTTATTTTATTTATCCGTGTTTAATAACCTTGTATAGAAAGTTAATGTATACCATTATTTTAGTGTACATGTAATTGTATATAATAAAAGGCAAATCTAATATATGTGCGCATGAACATATTTATTTGTATCCTTGTTTGGGCGTTAAAAAACTAAACAGGTATGTATTACAAAATATATTTATGTATGTATACCAATTGCCTGGTTCCCATAACACAAGCTTTACATACCTTAGGAGTTGATGGCGCTGTGTGAGATGTGCCAGGTATTATTATTATCATATGTACCTACACACAGAGCCAGATTGTAGAAATATTAAAGAAAATGTCTCACCAAATTTTTTTTTGCCGTGTCATTTTCGGGTAGGTATAGGTATGTTAAAAGTGTTATATAGGTATATTAAATATTTTAAATTAAGATATTCCTAAGTGATTATGCATGGACTTCAAACTTTAAAGCTATCGATTTGAAACAATCGCACTAAATTCTGTCTAACCATTACATTACGAATGAGCGTTTGTATGATAATTGAGGTTAAAGACATATTTAACCTGAGCGCGCTGCTGTATTCATGAAATTCTGCCAAACTAGCATTTAGCGGAAATTGAAACGTTACCAATACGAATGAATTGGTATTAATATGGAAATTGATTTGACTCCTTTTCCGGCAAAATTCAATTCAATTTCAACTAGACATAATAGAATGTACTGGTCATTTACGAATTTTAAGAATCCTACCTTTGATATTTCCTTAAAGAGGGCGATGGATAGTTTAAGTTGAAATGTTTATAAAAACAATTTCTGGGAATCGTTTATAATTGGAATTAGGATTTTACTTTGAAATATATCAATTTTCTCCACCTACCGAATTATAAAATATGGTTATCTCATTACAATAGGTATGTACATAAAATAATGAGTTAATATCACATCCTGTAAAACAAAATATTTGTTTAAATTCAAATGATATATTTTACAAAAAAACCAGCCCTTTGCTTATCGTATGGTTCTGTAGCAAACACTACAAGCAATCACTGCATTCTACTCTACTTCTGCATTCACTACTGTCTAAGTGTTCCGTATCTGGGCGTAAAAATATCGATATAAAAGAATATTTAAGTATGTATACCAGCTGTCTAGTACCCCATAATACAAGCATACTATTTGCTTACTTTGGGACTAGATGACGCTGTACGGGATGTCCCAAGTATTATTATAATTATTATTAATTAATAATTAAATTAATTAATTACGGTCAGTGTACGGAAAGCCGCCTAAGTAACTAAATTTTCATAAGTTATCTACAGAATTACATAGCAGTTAAAAAAAAACCTAACTGAAATTTCATCAGGATTAATCGAAATATGGCGGAGATATAAGGTTATGGCATCTGAACAGACGGACAGATGAAAAGGTGGAAATTATATGGGCTCTATTTTTGTAATTGGGCATTTTCGAACTTTGGCAAAAATACACGTGACCAATACCTACAGACATATTCGTATAAGTGGCTAAATATGAGCCCAGTCACCGGCAGCGACCTCTACAATTAGCTTTGCGTTTTGTTCCCTGAAACTGAAAAGTCTGCCTGACAGGATTGATGCATGTCGAGGGGCGAGGCTGTAAGAACTCTACATGTGGAAAATGTGTGCATTTAATGTGTATATACGAAGGGAAGCCGCTAAGTAATCTATCTGACCCTTAGAAGGGTATCATCGTCATCGTTTCAGCCTTTGTCTGTCCACTGCTGAATATAAGCCTCCTCCATAGCACGCCACGCGACGCGATCCTCCCCTTGTTGCATCCAACGGCGACCTGCTGTTTCTTCAGGTCGTCGATCCATGCGCCCGACGCTACGCGTGGGAAATGTCTTATAATATTTCTCATATAGACACTAAACGCGATAAAAAAATATACTTTTGGTTTGTCATCAAAATTTTCGTTTACTGCTGCCATCATTGCATCTTTTATTACAAACTGTTGCCTTATTAAATCTTTCTTCAACGGGCTATACAGGAAATAATGCTAATTTGCTAAATTGGCAGGGCTGTAGGGTAGGAGATCAATTTTTATAAAGCCGTTTTTGCCAATGGTTCACTCTGTTGCTCGAACAGTATGCACAGATGAATTGTAGTGTGTAATCATTATGCCTTACTGAGTTTCTCTCTAAATTAATATACGTCTTGCATTGTTTTTTTTTTTGGTAAATGTATTAGTAATATCCCTTCAACATCCCAAAATTTTCTTACTATTAGTTTTCCTGCCGATGGACAACTTATAAGCTTCCCAGGAGGCTTCTCATTCTTAAATGTACACAATGATGATTCTTGTTTATTTTATTTTATTTATTTTGTATATGTAGGTATATGAATGACGACCGCTTAGCCTAGTGGGTATCGAAACCCTGCCTACGAAGCTGGAGGTCTCAGGTTCGAATCCTAAGTCGGTTCAGTATTTATATGATGAATATCGATACTGTTACCGGGTCTTGGTTGTTATGTGCATGTGGTGTCTTCGCTTGGTACCCAAAACACAAGCTAATGCTTAGTTTAGGGCCTAGAGGTTGTTGTGATGTATAAGTTATTATTATTATTATTTAAATGAAAATTTGACTACTAACCTTCACTACACTATTACTTCACACACTACTACAATTACCCTAAAGATATAAAAAGATATTCAAATTGCCTCTATTATAAAACAATGAAATAAATGCATATTCATATTATGCAATCGAACGAATTCGATTATTCAATTCAATTTATAAATCGATGGATTTGCATACATTAGTTGACTCAATTGTGTTGAATCGATCGACTGCGTAATAACGTTATATCACCGTTCATTGTCTGATTTCCGTATATTCGATTCATGATTTAATTGATTTTTAATTTACAATTAAACTCGTCTTTATTGTGTGTTAACTAGTCTAGATCGTTAGAAACCTTGACCTTTACCCTGAATATAAATACCCTATGCTTTAAAAAACAATTGTAGTCACTATCTTGTGGAAAATGTTATGTTTCCTCATCATCATCAACAGCCCATTTTTACCCCACTGCAGGGGCTTAGGCCTCACCCAGGGTGAGGAGGGAGGCTTGGAGCTTAAGTCCGCCACGCTGCTCCACTGCGGGTTGGTAACTGTAACGACCGCCATCTATTGACAGCATCCGGAACCGACTGCTTAACGTGCCCTCCAAAGCACGGTGTCAGTGATATTGTGTACTTAAGTCAGAAAAACTCATTGGTACACGCCCGGATTCGAACCATGGCCCTAGGGGGCCTTATAAATTTGTGACAGGTTCGTTGCGCTCTGGGCTATCACGACACGACAATGTTATGTTTGGCTCCCTCTAAATATACGAGAAAATATTCGCTACACTATCCCAACCACTGCTACTTTACGGAATGTCCAACAGTGTCTCTTTCTTTTCTAAGTTCCATTAGGAAGGGAAACTCGGAAACAAAGGTGTCGTAGGCTCGCTTGCGGTGACGAGGTTTACCACCTGTCACGTCTATATCTGAAGTAATCCGAAACGTAAGAGTCAAAGGGACTAAAGAGCTCTATGCTTGGTGCCAAGTGGAGATCTATAGTCCGCCTATCCCTCTACCCATAGGCGGATAGTATTCTGGTACTCAGAATTTTCCAGCTGGTTATGACGGATTTCACATTAAAAAGACAATTTTCTTTGACTAAAATATGTAAACCTGTGTCCTGATGTTTCTCAACCATAAAAGTACTAACTGACTAGAAACCCTCTTTTGCGTTTACTGTCTAATAAATCATACTCTAGCTAGTTGGTGCAAGAAGGCGAATTTCAGTCTGCTAAATCCCCGCTCGCCGGCCTTCACCCCCGCGAAATTGCGTTAATTTTCCAAAACGTTGGTAAGTTTTGAAGAGTACAAAAACAATAGACTGTTGGATGAATCCCTGAAAATGTAAAGCGTGAAAATGGTGAATATAATACTTTTGTTCTACAACCATGCTCCTATATTATTGATGCCATACCGTCAGCCCATTAAT
Source organism: Luffia ferchaultella (assembly GCA_949709985.1). Taxonomy (NCBI): domain Eukaryota; kingdom Metazoa; phylum Arthropoda; class Insecta; order Lepidoptera; family Psychidae; genus Luffia; species Luffia ferchaultella. The sequence goes on from OX453263.1 coordinate 7,971,264, forward strand.
GCCCTACTGCAGAAGCTTAGGCCTCCCCTCGGGATTAGGGGCTTGGAACTTATTACACCAAGCTGCTCCAGTGCGAGTTGGTAGATTTCAACGACTGCTATCTATAGGTGGCAACCGGGACCGACGGCTTAACGTGCTCTTCGAGGCACAGTCAGTGGTAGTTATCCACGCTTCTCCAGAGCAAGTTGATGGATATTAACGACTGCCATCTATTGGTGGCAACCGGGACCGACGGCTTAACGTGCTTTCCGAGGCACAGTCAGTGATAATTATGTATATAAGTTAGAAAAAACTCATTGGTACATGTCTTGGGATTCGAACCACGAACTTCAATGGGGGCTCGCTACCACTCGGCTATCATGATATGATTGCTATCTGATATGACAGTTCTTTTATATATTACTTTACTACTATTGTCGACGTACTATTACGATGACGACGACGACCGCTTAGTCTAGTGGGCAGCGACCCTGCCTGCGAAGCTGGAGGTCCCGGGTTCGAATCTCAGGTCGGTTCAGTATTTATATGATGAATATGAATACTGGCACCGGGTCTTGGTTGTTATATGTATGTGGTGTCTTCGCTTGGTACCCAAAATACAAGCTAATGCTTCGTTTGGGACTTAAGCGTTGTTGTGATTGTGTGTGTTATTATTATTATTTATCTATAGTAAAACAAGTCCTTAGTCTGACACGGTGCAAGAGTAAAGCTATGAAATCTAAAATAGAACGTACGAAATGAACCATGTCAATACGGTAATGTGTTAGAGGAAACCATTTGAGACTGCGAGAGCGGACTGTAAAGTTAACAATTGAATTTCACACTCCAAAACTGTTTCGTGTTACTGAAAATATAACACAATACACGAGAAAACAGAAATAATTTGTTAGTTAATAAAGAAATGTAAAAGAACAATTTTATTATGATAAGGGGTAAAAATTGTGTGTATTTATAGACTTGGGTACAGCAAAAAAAATTAGTTACAAAGAAGTTGGATTTTTATTTGATTAGCGATTGGCATTAACCAAGAAATGATTGTTTTTTAATCAAGCACAATATGATTATCTACTTACGACAATAACAAAACAGTTAAAAAAAATAACTTGTTAAATTTTACTACGAAGGGTTATTATAAATAAATAATAATATCTGGGACATCCTACACAGAGCCGTCTAGTCCGAAAATAAACAAGTATTATGCTTGTATTATGGGGTACTAGACAAGTTATATACATACTTAAATATTATTTTTTTTATTAATATATACATATATAGATACTTTTACAGGCAAACACGGAACAAATAGACATGTTTATATGCACACAAATATTTGCCCGGGCGGGAATCGAACTCGGGACCATCGGCTCCGCAGTTAGAGTCTCTAACCACTCGGCCAACCGGTCAGTCAAATAAAAGCGTACTCAAGTTGTTGATGTATTGAGCAAGTTACCCATAATAGAGAAAGAAATACCTACGTGTTTGCTCCTAAACAAAGATCTTGGTGGATTTAACCAGTTCATTAACAAAATTAACTTCTATGCTCAACTAACTCGTGCTTGTTTGAAGTGCAATTATCATGCTTAACATAATAAATTTTTTTAGTACAATTTGCAATCTATCATGTATGTACCACCCGTTGTGGTCCATCGGACACATAGCTACTTAGATTTAAATAACCGCAAAAGGAAAATTGAGAATTAATATAACTTACCATTAACAAAATTACATTGTGATATGTTCCCATAAAATTGCTATCAGAGGAAATCTGATGGTGGTCATAACTTGGCTATGTTACTAGATGATTAAATATGAATGTGGCATCAAAATTATCGTCATACCGAAATAATAAGACGAACAAGTATTGGGTGACAGAGGAGGATAGGAAGTGTAAAATATGCTGGGGAGAGGGACATTTGGAACACTTGATGGAACATATAGGGCGAGAGAAAGAAAGAAAAATGAGAGAACAACTGGAGGAAAATGGGAAGGGAGGCGCGATGGGATGGGTGTGGAGGATCGAGAAATTAAGAATGGAAAGAAAATTGGAGGAAATTTGAAACAAGTGAAGTGAAGTGAAGAAGTAAGAAAAAGTCGTGATAGCCTGAGCGCATTTTTTTTCTCGGAAGAGGAGAATCTTTTCCCCGACAACACCCGCAGCGTGACGATCTGCGGGTAGTGGGGGGCTGAAATCCCATAAACTCCTCTCCCTGACTTCTTACTGTCAGTTACAGGGCTTTCACAGCGTAAACGGGCGCTTTGGGGCTAGCGGAAAGCTCGAGCCATGCGAAAATTGGAAAACTAGAGTGAACCTGTTTCTAATTTATAAGGCGGTAAGGCCGTGGTTCGAATCCGGGCGTGCATCAATGAACGTGCAATTTTCTGACCTAAGTACATAACTATCACTGATTCAGAGACTCGGAGAGCACGTTAAGCAGTCGGTCCCAGTAGCTGTCAATAGATGGCGGTCGTCACAATCCACCAACCCACATTGGAGCAGTGTGGATTTAAGCTCCAAGCCCCCTCACCTTGGGGGAGGCCTAAGCCTCTGCAGTGGGGTATAATGGACTGATGGAATAAGTAGGGGGGTATAAGTGTAGAGAAGAAAATTAAATTCAAACTACTTATGAATATATTTTGGAATCGACAGAAAATCAGCGATGGTCATGTTTTTTCGTGGCAGGCCATCATTAAGGCTGAGCCGATTTCGTATGCTATTAACTGTGAAAAAATAATATTTAGGATTAATATAACGAACTCTTTTTTATTGTTGGCAATAAATGACATTATTATTTAATCGGTTTTTATAGATAATAAAATAAATACATACGTAACCAAAACATAGATTTCATAATTATACCTTTCAAAAGAAAATGGTTAAAAAAGTTTAAAGATAAAATTAAAAACCTGCGATGGTGGCGCTGTACAGTAGAATGACTCCGCACGGTCTATTGATCACCAATCGTCTATGAGACTAATAGGCAGCCCTTAATTACTAGCACCGCAGAGCTACCGCAGGGAAAGAAAACGTTAAGTGGTACCTTTGTGAGTGTCACCTGAAATTATTACTATTATTACGTTTCAATGCGTTTTCAGAAATCATGTGTTAAAATAGCTCGACGAGAGTTGGCGCGAACTATTTACTAACACATCGGCACACAAATTCAAGTCAGTTCTTGTTGACCTATTTGTACCTACGTCTATTGTTAATTCGAGAGAAAAGTTTAAGGAGCATAGTTTTAGTAACTCTAGTATTAAAGTGTATTTTCTGTATATTGCTTTTTTATTATTATGTTCTGTTTTTTCTCCTTTTATAAATACAAGGTGAGATTTTAGTAATCGGCCCAAATTTTTCTAGATGTTACGTATCACCAATAGACCTCGTTGCGTAAATAAAAAATATGGGTTACATTTTCATAATTAATTATTTTATCTACAGTGTTATTTTATAACGTTTGGTTGCCTTCTTAACGCTAAAGTAAACGAACGCGCCCGAGGGCTTGAAACGGAATGGAGCGGCGGGCATGAATAGTGACTAGAGTTATTGGTTTTTTTGGGAAAGGTTTGTGTAGTCATATTTAAATATTTTTCTATAGAACGATACTAAAAGGAAATAAGACGGCTATCGGTTTTCCACCAAAGATCATTATATTAAAATTTGGCTGGTCATTAAAACCTCAACCTGTATAAAAACAAATTTGGGAAACTGATTTGAATTATTTTTTTTGGGTTTGCATTTTCGTAGATATAATTACTGTATTGGGGGTTCTTATAGCGTGGCATCACCAGGTGGAATTGTAAGTTTGGCCGTTGCCGTTGCATTTTTATAAAAACAGTGACACTCTTACCTCAAAATTAGACGACCGCTTAGCCTAGTGGGTAGCGACCCTGCCTATAAAGCTAGAGGTCCCAGGTTGAAATCCCAGGTCGGGTCAGTATTTATATGATGAATATTGATACTGGTACCGAGTCTTGGTTGTTATATGTATGTGGTGTCTGCGCTTGGCACCCAGAACACAAGCTAATGTTTAGTTTGGGGCCTAGACGTTGTTGTGATGTATACGTTATTATTATTATTACTGTTGATAATTCTGAGACTGACGTTGTTTCCATAAATATGCAGCGGCGGTCGCTGGATTTGTAGTTCCGCCCGGTGACGTCACGGTATGGGAATATGGGAATTTTCGGTGCAATATATCTGCGTGGGTACCGATCCGGAAGGGAAGGGATCGGTTTCTTAAAATTGCCTATTCTTTTGTAAAAATATATATATATATATATATAATTTGATGAACAGGTGGGCCAGGCGGGCCGCCAGTCGTGCGGTGTCAGCTCCGTAAACACAAGCCAAACCGCAAGCCGCGTACGCCGTTCACGACGCAGCAGCTGTTGGCGCTCGAGAAGAAGTTCCGCGACAAGCAGTATTTGAGTATCGCTGAACGCGCCGAGTTCTCTTCCTCGCTCAGACTCACGGAGACGCAGGTAACGTCCTCTTATTTACACAATATTATTAATACTACCTGCGACATCAGAGCCCTATGTAGTCCCACCCAAACCAAGCGAAGCGTGTGTTATGGGTACTAGACAACTGATATACATTCCGTTACGCCTCGAATTTCCGCCGTGTAGATAAATTAACGCCTTCTACTACAAATTCTTATTATTATACAAAGTGACTACTGAAATATAATCTTTGGATTAATCTCTCTCACTGCAGAGGGGTTTTTCATAGTTTTTCATGTTTGAAATGTGAAATATGTTCGGAGTGTAAGCAGTCGGTCACGGCTGCTGTCAATAGATGGCGGTCGTTACAATCCTCCTACCCGCACTGTAGCAGTGTGGTCTGTGAGCGTGGTGGATTTAAGCTTCAAGCCCTTAGAGAAGGCCTAAGCCCCTGCAGTGGAGTATATTGGACTGATGGAATGGAATAGAAAATGTGAAATATTGAAAATGTTATCTATCTGACCACTTTAATTTTTAAGCATTAATGATTAATGATTAATGAAGAACATAATCGTTTTAAAATCATTACTAAAAAGAGAAGTGCTAAATTAAAAATGTACTATGGTCTTACTGCTTCTAGGTATAATGAATCCATAAAGACATATTCCATGCCAAACAGTATTTGAGAGCTATTTCCATAGAAGTAGAAATAAAATAATAATATTAATACATGGGACTTCCCACACAGCGTCCTCTAGTCCCAAAGTAAGCAAGTATTATGCTTGTGTTGTGGGTTACTAGACAACTGATATACATACTTAAATATTCTTTATAATATATACATATATAAATATTTTTACGAAGACATCACACACATATAACAACCAAGACCCGGTACCAGTATCAATATTTATCATATTAATACTGACCCGACCCGGGATTCGAACCCGAGACCTCCAGCTTCGTAGGTAGGGTCGCTACCCACTAGGCTAAGCGGTCGTAAATAAAAAGACACTAGAAGCACACTATGATTACGCTGTATAGCCGGAACTACACTTGATGAAGTGTAGATGACGTGCCACATTTGGAAACAGTGCTTGTTAGAGGTTTGGTACAATATTAATTTTAATAGGGAAAACGATTTCGATAACTTTGAGATTCTATTTCCGCTTCCCGTGACGGATTGTCGCTTTACGTGTTGACTCCTCCCATACTTCACCCCGTACTTCCTCCGCATTTGTAGCTTACGGCGTCCTAATAGTTCGGTTAGAAAGCGTTCGTTCTAGTCTTACTATATTATGTTATTCCTACTCTGTGGCAATTGATTGCGAGTGGCGCAATCTGGTAGCCTTAGACATCCTGTTATTAAATAAGTTTTTTTTTGACTAAAAAGGTTATTTTTATTAGTTAAAAGATTTAATTTATTTAAAAATTATTTAATATTTTCAGGTCAAAATATGGTTCCAAAATCGTCGAGCAAAAGCGAAAAGATTACAAGAGGCGGAAATCGAAAAGCTTCGTCTATCAGCTAGACCTTTACTGCCGCCTTCCTTCGCGCTGTTCGGAGGTGGTGCACCTCCATTATTTGCGGCCATGGCGGCTGCAAGACCTCAACTCAGCTTCTTAGGTGGACCACCTTCTCATCAGCACGCTATAAATATGAATATCCTGAATTCATTGCAGCCTCATTGACGTCAGTTTATCATTAAAAGTTACGAGAAGTACATTTACGAACCCTGAAAAATAGAACTCTCGAGAAAAACAATCAGGTGTAAAAATAATGATCCGCCATATTAGGTTATTAAAAATGTACAAAATGGCAAATTCTCTAATCCGTAAACTTATCGACGAAATTTTTCTAAAACACATAAATTAGAAATAACAAGTTGCCACCGTGTGGTAACCATTGAAATGTGACCAAAAAATAAATATGCCCAAACGTAACTTGACGTTTTATGGTTTTTTCAGACTATTACGTCATTATCATTCTATCTCTTTCGCTCTTAAGCAGTTGCTTGGAACAGAAGTGAAAGAATCATATGTGTTTGGAAGTATAGACGCCGCATCTTGTTAATTCTGATTATCTAAGTTGAAATAATAAAAAAATACATATATAATAGTTCAAAATCTACTCAGCTACAGTTAAAGCCATTTTTTTCAATCTGAAATTTATAAAAAAAAAAATTGCTTAGTGTTAAAAAAATCTAGTGTGCTATTTAAAGTTATCGGCAAGGTGTGAACAAATAATATCACAGGTCATTAATAATATAGACTAAAGTGGTCACTCAATCATAAGTGCAATTTAATCATAGTGTAATAAAACTCCCATAAACGATCTAGTAATCAATTATATTTATTATTAAATGCGTGTTTCATAAACTTCTTTTTGGCTTTGAAAAATCATGCGTGTTTCAAATTCGATGAAAAATTTTGTGATACAACTGTGTCATAGTTTATTTCTTTTGATGTACTTTAGTTAAGTTAACACAGTTTTATTTAATGTATGTGATAGTCCTTAAGTGCAGAATACTTTGTTGGAGTCTAATAAACAGACTCTGTTTAGCCATCAGCAAGTTAAATTAACAAATTTTAGGATCGGAGCAAATGCTCTGCGGACAGATACTGCGGATTTAGAGGTCATCGGTCCCACTGGTCCCCAATTTCAGTGCTCAATGGGCAGTTCTGCGGTCAGACTTGTAGAAGCAGGGGCGGCCCTAGAGCGACCGACATAAAGGGAGCTCTGAATTTCACAAAATAAACTAATCGAAACCTTACTCGACCTTAGCTTCATCATGGACAACAAAGAAAAAGTTTTAATTTATAATGGCGGGGTATGGCTACCAAGAGATCTCGCGCAACCTAGAAAATTATCTTGGACCACCCTTGTGTGTACAAGTCTCAACATGTATATACCAAGACGACGGGTGTCTCCCAGAAGTAGGTACATTGAACGCTCTTCATACCCGTACTGACAGCGAAGGCCCCAACTCCTTGACAAGGTAGAGCCAGTTTGTATTTTTTATTTCGGCGCGTTCTGATCGAATACCTTCGAATCATAACGAATGATTCATATTCTGTTAAATATTAGAATAAAAAATTAACTTTTAAATTTAAATTCAAAATCCTCAATAAATTTAAATTATGGTCTATGATATTGCACTCTCTTGCTTTTTTAACATAACCAATTTGTTTTTTTTTTTAATTACCATCTATTAATATTTTTTGCTATTCAATTCTTGTATCCAGTGTCAATAACAAATTAAAAACTTCCTTATTTCTTTGGCATTCACAGAGACAGTTATATCAATTTTAGACATAGACTGAGCAATATTATTTTCAGTTGATAGAATTGCAGATTTACATATCCTGATGCAAGCCCAGTGTTTTAAGAATTTTAGATCGCGTTTACCGTATGTACTTCGGCGCCCTTTACCTGACCACTCCTTTCGCTCTACGCCGCGCCGTGTCCACATGAGGACGAGTGATGTAAATGGTGTGTGGACAAACGGCTAGCGGACCATCCATAGACCGTCCGTCTGCATAGCGGTTCTTCCGTACGTCCGTAGACGTCCGCAGAGAACTATCCCCGCCCTAAGTTAAACTTTATTGAATTTTATTCAAGGTCTTATTAGTTTCATATTTCCAAAAAAAAAATGTGTATGTAATGGAATATATTGGAATTTTTACTTTACAAACATGAATAAATTATAATAAATTCGAGTTTGTGATAAAATACGATTGATTCGATAATATGTATATTGTACCATCAGAAAATTGGATATTTAATAAATATGATTAATTAATCCAATTTAAAAAAATATATATTAATGTATAGAACAATATTAATGTATATCACGACACCCCATAATATCTGATATATTTATTTTACTATTAATTGGAATATCTATTCAATTATGTACTTAATATGTATGTAGTATAAATTCTCAATAAATATAATAAAATTGTAAATACGAATATTTAAATTATTACGACGTATCATTATTTTAAATTTACGATATATATTTTAAGCCTTAGATTTTATAAAAACGTCAACCAGTGGCTTTCAGTCAAAAAAATGGTTTTTTATTTTTTATTAGACAGACAATCATTTTTCAACATTTTTGAATAATAATAATTATGTGTGTTTCATGTAAATATTAAAAAAAAACAAGATTTTTTAAAATTTTCTTTATATTATAGGCTCGAAAATAGTGAAACGCAGGCGCAACCATGCAATAAATAAATAAATAAAATGTAAACTTTAACCAATAAATAGCACGGGCTTACTTGATAAATGTAATTATAATTGTCGTACCTACACATTGTCATAAAAAATACGTACTTGTTCGGTGTAGGTACAATTTATAGATTCCAATCTGATTTAGCATAATTTATAAAAATAAATTGTTGTAAAAATTAAAATCGAATTTTACCATAGATGTACGTCAAGATATATCACGACGTGAACATAAGAACGTTAATAAAAAAATGACGCTATAGAGTAAAAGTACGTCGCTTGATGTTTTAATAGGTGTTACCGCAAAATACCTTTTTTCTATAGATATCGATTGCAAACATCGCACTGAAATAGTAAATCAAATTTCTGAAATTACTTTTCATGTGTAAGTTAAATCTAAAAAACACAGTGATGTCGATTTTCGATTGTTTTTAAGGTCGAAACGCGGTATCTTGTTTATTCTGGTGTCTAAGAATTTTACGTAATGTTGGTTTTTCTATAGATATTAAATATCACGTGGAGTATATTTAGGCTACGTTCCTATATTAGTACATAATGGTTATAATTTAAGTTTGCTTTTGTTTGTCTAACGCTGAAAATGTTTCTTTCGTGTTAAGAACAAAAATATTATTATTATTCATGCGAAGTTCGTAAGTATAGGTATTTCCGAAAGCTTGTTGTTTTAACGTACAAACACTATCTGATATTTGAGCAAGGGACATTCTTACACCAGTCCATCTGTCTATTTGCCTTTTATCGTTTAGGATTGGGTTAATTTCAATGTTTCTTATACGAAAATAATGAAGAAGACTTCGGCACTTCCAATATTATAAAAAAACTAGATTATGCAACAATATATTTTTGCTATGGTGAAAAAAATCAATTAGACGTCGAGATTGTATATTTCAAAATGGCGCGCCCCTCCATCTCATCTATTTAAAAGTGTATGTGTCTTGTTGTTCGAATCATTAGCTAATTGTATGAGCTACATTTACCTAAAAGTGCATTTTATACTGCCTAGTGTAACTATACAAAACTAACTTACACTGTTAAAGACATGCCACTATGAGTTAGAACAACATTTCCTGAGAAAAGTGTTCATGAGTCGAGCGATGGATGACTCCCATAATAAAAGGAATACGAGAGGAAAAAAAATGTGTCGGCAGAATTTCTGGTTCCTGTGACGTAATTATAACGTGTAGTTTTCCTTCGTCGGTTTTTTCCTCGTTTTGTGATGACCTCCTCGGTCATAATTTGCTCAACTGATTGAAAACTTTTCTCTGTAAAATCTCCAATAATATACATGTAAAATGCTAACTTTTAGAAAGGTATAGGACGTAATTAAGATTGATCAATTAAATGAATAATGGAAAAATGAATCTTTAACCTTTCAGTATTATGATTGGTATATACATACTTAGTACGATTCTCGTGTGCGCCTACGTTAACATCTTCACTATCTTCGAGCCGTTTAGAAGCCACTTAACGTGAAAATTCATACATGCAGAACAAAATGTCAATTCAACAAGTCTGTTTGTAAAATTTAAATTATAATTCGTTAATAGTACAACAATGTTGTTTGATTATATTGTTTCATTGTCGTCGTCAGACGTTCATGCCTTCAACGTTGAGTTATGAAGTTGGGACCGACAGCACACCGTGATGGTTCCTATGGTGGACAGATGACCTGGAGCACCATATCGGGGGTAGTTGGATGCGAAAGGCGGAGGACCGTGTGTGGTGGCGAGCCTTGGGAGAGGCCTATATCCTGCAGTGGATAGACACGGGCTGATGATGATGATGATGGTTCCTATGTGTCAAGGCTATAAAAAGCTGGCAACACTAACAAGAAGCAGTGATGTCTCGATATCATTCAACACTCTGGCTTTCTTCGTAAAAATTATGTAGCAAACCGAATCAAGCGCACGTACGCGCAATTAGCGTCAATTAATTCTAAATTTAATGCAAACTATTATTATCCGATGGCGCCGAAAAGTTCAGGAGCGGAGACCACGCCACGGCAAGCGTCGCAAGGACGTCCAGCCATAACGTGGAAAGATGACCTTATTAAGGCGACGGGAGGACGCTGGATGCAAGCCGTTACCAATAGGTCTTATTTGAAATCAAGAGGCAAGGTCTTCCTATGGCTGAGATGATACTGATGATGATGGTGATGAATGTGATCTGATTATAATAGTGACATTCCTTTTGCATTGTATTTATTAGGAACATTACATTTCTTTCTAATTGTTTTTGGACACTGTACCTGCTTACCTACTTACCCATGATTTATTAAAATTCCGTGATCGTTTCTGATATATTGAAGAAAATTTCAAAAATAATGCTTGAAAAACATCAGGCATTCTGGCCAAAAAATGTGCTTGTTTTAGACAAAGGATTATTTCCAATAGCTAGGACATGTAGACACCTCAAACTGTTGATATTGTTACTGTGTGTTGTTTCGCTGTAGCATTATTGATTCAATCCATTTTTAATTTATTTTTAATTCATCGATTAGACAAAAAATAATTTTAAATCACCTAACAGATTACAAAATGCTGTAATCAAGTAATCTGGTCGTGCAATTATTTTTTTAAGACCAACAACTTGTGGTAATTTTCAGAACACCGACTTATCCCACACTAACTTAAACTCTTTTGAATTATGCCGCTTTACAAAGTATTACAGAAAGCTGCCGCTTTTTATTTTTAACGTTTTTATGTACACAAAGACTGGCATTTTGTCAAGTTATTGCCTAAATCGAAACAAAACACCACGGCTTAAAAAAAAATTTTAGTTTTTATTTAAGTTTTACACTCGAAAACTACTTTTAAATAATAAACTAGTTAAAGTACGAAATCCATAGATTATTGAGAAAGTTTCATGATAATGATTTTTTAAACATACAACATTACAAAGCAGTTTTTTTCAAAATTACATTTTCAAGTTATTAGTTGGGGCGATATGGCTCAGTTTTCAACACAGTTTTCAAATAATTTAGAATAATTTCTTTCGATGCAGTTGAAATGTAAAATTGAGTATTTGCGTAGGTACCATACTTAATAGAGAAACCGTAAATGGTATATTCATTATACGGAATTACCGGTAAATTTTTAATTAACATTTTTGCGTACGTGCCTATATTTTAGTCGTTTTTAATTAACGGCAAAAGAACGTTATTGCAAGTAAGTAAAGGTAAAACAGGGGGTGCAGGAAAAAAAATTTTATCGGCGTAATGTTTTAAGTTGTTTACTTTATTCGTACAAAAATGTAAACTCCGTCCACTAATTGGTATAAAGTGACCAAACAAAAACCTCTCCCTCCGTACAAGCGTTAATGCGAATATACGTATGCGATACGAGAACATCGCCAGGGTATATTCGTATAATCGGCCATTTCGATTTATTTCGCCAAAATGGCGTCTTTTTATTGTGGCAATAATTTATTATAATCGTGTGTAATATTCTCTTAATTGCGTAGTAACGTAAAAAAAGCTTGTTTTGTTAATTATATACAGTTTTACTGATTCGTGTATTCCTATTTTGTAATTGAAAATTACTGACATACGGGCAAGCAGATAACATTTCTAGTTAAGTTATTTTTGGACCCTAAATATCATCTATAGGTATATAAAACGCTTACCAAAAAATGTTGATGGTTTAGTCAGAAAACTGTTAAACAATAGCTTTAATATGACGAAAAATATAGCAAGTGGGGAGCGGAGGTGAAATTTTTATGTAATTATAATGTATTTTATTTATCCAATTCTGTAAATATTTGAAAAATTAAAGAATATATACATAAAAACAAACTTAGGTTCTTTATTTATAATAATAATAATAATATCTGGGACATCCCACATGCTAATTATATACAGTGCTATCTAGTCCCAAACTAATAAGGAAAGCTTGTATTAGAAAATACTAGGCAACTGGTACATATAAATAAATATTATTTATATTATACAGGATGAGATTTTACTGATCAGCCAAAATGTTCCTAGATGTTAGGTATCACCAATACACCTCATTACGTAAATAAAAATATAGGTCAAATATTTATAATCAATAAAAATATCCTAAATATTTTTTAATAAAATTTGGCTACCTTCTGCTTACACTCTACCCACACGTGCCGCGCGCCAGCTGATTCCCACCCTTTTCGTAGCGTGCCCCCCTTCCGCACTCCTCATGACCATGACATGACCTCAGCTCAGTCAGCCACGCGATTCTGTATCGGACGGCGCAAGTCGTCCGCGTTTCAATAATGTATACAAATCGCGAATATTATGAAATGATGAAATGTTACATTTTAGTGGACAAACTTTACGCGGCGCCCAAAGACTGTATGAAGAAATAAGCCTGCCTCAGCTTCGCAATCAAGGTTTACACAATGCCACGGTACCGAACTGTCAAACTATTTGGAAGTGCGAATCAGTGCAAATGTTTGGGCCGGGGTTATCGGTGATAAAATATTAGGGCCCTATTTCATAGAGGGCAGACTGACCGGAATCACGTATCTTCAAATGTTACATACAGTAATATCTGATTTTATGGATGACGTTGCGCTCGCAATAATAGCACATCGCGAGTTTTATTTTCAACACGACGGTGCACCATTTGTTAAAGTAGGTAATTTTTTTGTATGGTAAGTGGATTTTAATTCCATTTTTTAATGATTGTACATAAGTTGATTCAAATTTTTTAAATACGCCTGATTGCGAAAGGAAAAAGGACAATTGTTAATCAATTATCGAATGTACGAGTACATTGATCAAAGTAGATTAGGTATGTACCTATTCATTTTTTCAATTTCATTTATTTCGATTCGATTTTAATCGCAAATAATAACTACAACAAGCCTTTTGCAATTTGACGGTCCTAAGCCCGATAAGTATGATGAAGGGAAAATTTGCAACATAAGGAGCCGCATTTCTGAAACTCATTGATGATGTCATCAATTTCAATCGTTCCCTAGGCCTTGTCAAACCAAAATTTTCAAGAGAGTTTTTTACGACTGAGTAGGAGCCTTCATAAATGAGATCATTCGATAATCATGAATTTTCAAAAATACGACGTGCTAGTATTATCTATGGTGCTATACTGCGAGTGCAGAGCGAAAGGGCGGAGCTTGGGGAATGTGGGCGGGGCGCGTGCACGTGCACTGGCGTCCTCGTGATATGACTAGTAATATTGGTAGTTTTGGGAAAGGTTTACGTAGGCTTAACTGAATATTTTCCCATTGAACGATACTAAAAGGGAACAAGACGGCCAACGGATTTTTATCAAAGGTCATCATATTGAAGTTTGGCTGGTCATAAAAACCTCATCCTGTATATATTTATAAATATTTTTACACCCATACACGTTACAAATAGATATTTCATGCAAACAAATACTTGCTTTGGGCGGCAATCGAACGCGCTACCCTTGGCTGCTAGCTTGACACCACAGTTAGCCCCGCTCTCTAGTCCCTACCACTCGGACCGTATCACCAAGGGCACGGCCATGGGTAAAGCGAGTCTGAACCAGGCCAATCGGTCAGTCAAAATTAATGTCGACTTTAATAAAGCAATTTCCATTCCATCAGCCTTTTTCGTAACCCAGTGCAGGGGCTTAGGCCTCCCCTCTAGGTGAGGTAGCTTGAAGCTTAAATCCACCACGCTGCTCCAATGTGGGTTGGCGGATTGTAACGACCGCCATCTATTGACAGCAACCAGGACCGACTGCTTAACGTGCTCTCCGAGTCTCTGAGTCAGTGATAGTTAATGTACATAAGTCAGAAAAAAAATTGGTACACGCCCGGATTCGAACCACGGCCACATGGACATATAGATCTGAAACGGGTTCGCTGCGTTCGGGCTATCACGACACATATGATTGACAAAACATATGATTGACTTCAATCCTTCAGTTCACCAGTATTGATTAATTGTTTAAAACGTTGTAATGTTGGTGGTGGACGAATAAAGCAATAAGAATGTTTAATTAATTATCCACACTACTTTATAATTTCGTTCCTTAGTCAAATTCTTGTATTTTGGTGATGTTAATATTTTAAATGTATTTTATTAACCAAAATAAAAAACAAAATCTAAAAAAAAATTACTGGAATCACGAGTTCGCGTGTGGTAAAATCGTTAGTAGCGAATAATTACAAATAGAACATAAATTAAAGACAATTTTGTTAAACACCCAATTAACGATGCTCATAGAAAACGCGAGGAATAAATATCAAGGAGTTCAAGGTTCAATTCCGCGACGTATTTTTTTTTTTAGTATTCGTTGATAAAAATATCCTTCGAAAGCGTACCTACTGTTATGGATATAAAGTCCTTTCTAATTGAAAGGTAAAAGTATAAAATTGATATTTGTAAGCGCTACTGTCCTGCCTGTCATTTGAATTTTACATTTGGTGTCGTCCGCATGGACTACACAGTTGTGCTGGAACCATTGAGGGATGAGACGCTACCGGACGCTGTAAAATTTTCTAGAACTTTCTGCAACTTAACTATCTAAAAAATTTCAAAACCAAATTTTAATAAAATCTGTTTAGCCATTTTAGCATGAAGAATAGCTATTCCACAGGAACCGTGTATTTTTCCATGATGAAATGTATCCGGTTTGTTATTCCAAATCTGAAAATATGTTCTTAAACATTCAAATCCGTTTAGCCGTTTTTACGTGATTGAGTAACAAACATACAAACTTTCACATTTATAATATTAGTACGATTAAAAGCGCAATAGTAATAACTTAATAAAGTCAAAAATAATTATGTATACAACAAAATCTACCAAGCTGTGATCGTGAAGATAAATTTAACACTATAAGCACTATAAAGCGCAAGCGACATACCACATATAACCCTTTGGCTCTAATTTGAATAGTTCACATTTTTGTGTTTCGACCGCCCCCCTAATCGGACCCCGAACATTCTTAGATGCGTTATCTTTAACGAGAATATAGGTAAAGCCATTTTCTAAACAAGCTTAATTTACAAATTTTTGTTATAAAAAAATATACAAACCGGCTTAAGTGTGATCCGATCACGCGCCTTAATAATTATGTTTGGGTTTTAATTTTTTTTTTTATTGTTTATAAAACATTAAATTGTTAATGTGATATAAATTATTAAGACCTCACACGTTTTATAATACGAGTTTGTCTATGAAACACATTTCCTTTCACAAAGCCTTGTACGTATTAGTACACTAAATTGATTATCCGAAATTTTTTTAAACATAGTTTTTATATTTTTTTTTTTCAAAATATAGACATTATTTATAACTCCTTAATATAAAAAACAAGTATTTAAATTTTTTATTTATTTGTTTCAAAAAATTTATTAATCAAATATCCCTGTGACGTTAACTGGACACATGTATACTAATTACATTATCTTAGACGTAATATTTTTATTTATTCATGAGGATCACAATTTCTTTTGACGTATAGTGACCTTATCCCAATATTTTTTAATTAGTTTTAGCTTTGGTTTTTTACTGTAGAGAGCAGCGCAATACGTTAAACCGCCCAGATGACGTCACTGGAACAATTTCAACGTCAGACGACTTTGCATAAATATGTGGGAAATTCGTAAATAGAAAATATTGTTATTTTGAAAGGTTGTTCTAAAAACTTATTCCTTTTAATTTTAATTATCATCAGCGCAACTTTCTGTGTTCAAGCCCATTGATTTATCCGAATTTACACCCAGAAAATAGATTTTTTTAAAAGCGTAATTGTGGTAGCTAGGTTTGCTTACATATATATCTATCTACATACACAACTGAGTGGTGGGGTTAGTAAGACATCTAGACAAACTATGACAACAGGTTATGTGTGGCGTTTTAATATATGAAATACTCGAGATTTTTCTAAAATTCCGCTTTCCAATTTTACATGAAAATGAAAAATGTACATCCCACTCTAACACTGACAATTCATTCTTCAAGCTCGACCTTTACTTCGTACCACTGATTCAACTCGACTGGCACACGGTATCCGTTAAGTTCGTCTTATGAATTCGAAGGTTCAAATGTTCTAACGCTTTTAAGAAAACTTCCTTGAAATTTGTGTGAAAATTGATTTTTTTTGTCGTTTGTTTTTCGTCGCGCTTTCTGGAATAGAACTTGTGATTGGAGAAATAGTCGACGTCGAGAATCTTACATTCAACGATATAATTCTAGATTTTTCCAAATAAAATTTTGCATGTAAATATGTTTTGGTTGCAGGGAATCCAATATACACACTTAATGAAAGACCATATTGAAATGGATGTTAACTGAGTATGATGGAATTAAAAGCTTCTGGAAGACTTAAAGTACGCCCCCACTCCCCCACCTGACACCTGAATTCAGTTACTAAATAATATGAGATTTCTGCCAGTATTTTAATTTTATTTAATTGAATTACTATATCGAATAAATGTCCGATCTCTGGTCATACCCTGTATCCATATCGTATAACAGACAATACCTTAGTTTTGTACCTATATATCGTATACAGACAAATTAATCGAAAGGAATCGAAGGCGGGACGCGGATTACTTATCGGTGGCACTCAACAATTACCGCGCCTGCGCCGAGCGAATCGAGATGATTAAAAAGCCCCAAGCTAAAACAGTACAACCTTGATTAATTGCTATGCGAATGGATTAATTATTTACGATAAATAATTTAAGAATATCGCTATAAAACATAACGATGTTTGTCTGTCTGTTTTTTTTTTGTTTATGGTTTTGAACGTTGACTATAAATTTTAACGCAAGTTTAATTAAATTATTTATCATCCCCGATACATGTTTCCCTGACATGCGATAATAAGATTATTCTAAACTAAACGCTTAGGTTCAACAGTTGTATCTCTATTGTCTATAATTATTATTTCCAAAACCGAAATATTGCGGGTTTTACTTCCACCCGGGACAAATATTTTTGTGCATATACACGTCTATTTGTTCCGTGTGTGGGTGTTAAAAGTATCTAAGTTGTTTGGTACCAATAATACAAACTTTGTTTAGTTTGGAACTAAATGGCGCTGTGTGGGATGTACCAGGTATAATATTATTATTATGAACAAATCTTAGTATTTTAGTATCTCTCAGATTCCATTTAAGTGACAACGATTACGCCAACATGACATTTTAAGTCTATTTAAATTCAAGCCATTGTTAAACCCATAGTTCCTACACACGTTCATAATCTTCTGTCTGTTCGTTTAAGCTCCAAAACGGCTGAACCATAGAGTAAATTAATTTGACAACAGCGTTTAGTTTTAATAGAGTCATAAATGTCAGTTCACATTATCGAAGTGACATTACGCAATTTTGTAGTGTTGAAACCGGCATGCGGGGATTTCACGGGGGTGCAAACCGGCACGCGGGAACGTTGCACACTGAAACTCGGACTAAAACTCGCCATTTACACCAGCTAGCTATAGTATGAGTGGTTAGACAGTAAACTCTGAAGAGGGCTTTAGTCAATTCGTACTTTTATGGGCTGAACCGATTTCAATGATTTTTTGGGGTTGTCTCCAAAATATCATAGACATGAAAAGAAGGTTGTCGCAGAAGTAATAAAGTACCTACTTACCTACTTGTTGTTTTTATATCTGTTTTCATTCCGGAAACAGAGTTCTTACGTAAATTTTGAAAATTTAGACAAACTGTTAGGAATCATCAAAAACACGCGAACAATATCGCGAGCGCTCGTCAGTAAGTACATATAGATATAAATATAACAGCATATATTATTCTCATAAATGTTTGAGTTGGCATTGATAAGTTGCAATAAAAAACTATAGCAAAAGTCAAATAAAGAAGCACAAAATTTCCGATACTCCGATAGGTTTTCACTCTTTCTATGAAGATATTATCTCCTGGACTATTGTTTGAGCACATAACGAAATTCTAATATCTTACAGTAACAAGACCTCGTATTCCGAAAGCTAGCAATACTAAATAATGTTACCTTGCCGGACTAGTAATACAGGGTAAGTCTATGTAAGAATATTATGCAGGTTTTCAAAAATTTATTATGTGAAATATAATGAACTTATAGGTAATACTGTGAGATATACTGTGTGAAATGTAAACTCTCGAAGTTTAGTTTAGTGTAGTTTTTTTTTAAAAAAAACACCGTCTTTTGTTACACGACAGACATCAAGCCGATATTCAATCTCCTGCCAAACTTTTTGCAGCATATCGCGGTCGATATCAGCAATGGCTTCTGTGATGCGAGCACGCAGTTCATCCAGTGTTGTTGGAAGTGGTGGTACGTAAACACGATCCTTTACAAAACCCCACATGAAGAAATCACACGGGGTTAGATCGGGTGAACGAGGGACTAGTCGACGGACGGCCAGTTGATTTTCGTTTACAGATGCAGCCTGCATCCCTAAATTGTGTGTACCACTTACGAATGGACCTCCCATCTGGCGGGTCTCTCTGATATTTGGTACGAAAATGTCGTTGAACAGTAATCACGGAGTTGTTAACATGGTAATCAAGCACACAGAACGACTTCTGCTCGCCAGTCAGCGCCATTTTCTTTAACTGCTCTCCTGCTGACGTCTTGCGGGCGAACGCGGGATCAGTTTCAAGAAACTAAACTTTGAGAGTTTACCTTTCACACAGTGTATCTCACAATATTATATGTTCATTATATTTCGCATAATAAATTTTTGAAAACCTGCATAACATTCTGACTTACCTTGTATATCGTTAAATTTTGTCAGGAGGCGTATCAAAACACAATAATGATATCTCCCATTATTACCATCTGGTACTTAACTTACTAGTGGGTAGCGACCCTGCCTACTAAGCTGGAGGTCCCGGATTCGAATCCCAGGTCGGGTCAGTATTAATATGATGAATATTAATACTGGCACCGGGTCTTGGTTGTTATATGTGTGTGGTGTCTTCACAAAAATATTTATATATGTATATATTATAAAGAATATTTAAGTATGTACATCAGATGTCTAGTAACCCATAATACAAGCATAATACTTGCTTACTTTGTGACTAGATGGCGCTATGTGAGAACTCCCATGTATTATTATTATTATCCAATAATATAAAAATATTACAGCATTTAATATATGTATCTATAGAATGTATAATCTATGACAAAGATTTGTTAAACTAACATGCAAAAATAAAGATATTGAAATGAAAACAATATATTTATACTTGTCTAGACAATTTGTTATTTAATTGGCGTCATTAATTATAACAATATAAGGTATGACGCTCTAAACCTATCTATCATCACGTTTCCCAAAGCTGTTCCAATATTACAAAATAAAAGACGTTTTCAACGTAGTGTTACTAAAACATATATTATTGTCGTTTGACTGCTCTGACAAAGTATGAAAAATCAAACAACCTTCCACCGAACAGTCTGAAGTTATATTTTAATTAGTCCGCAAGCGTAGAGTCGACACTCCCGGTATGCTAGGGTTGGCACTCGTATTCTTATTTAATGTAAAAATATTAACAAATGAACGTTTGATTGGTCTAGTCGATTAGTATTCGGAGATTACTACCGCAAAGACAAAAATCACGGGTTTGATTCTCGCCCGGGACAAATATTTGTAGTCATAAACCTGTTAATTTGTTCCGTGTCTGGCTATAAAATATCTATACAGAAAGAAATTTCAACAACCATTCAAAAAAATTCTTGATGTTAGGTATCACCAATAGACATCATTAGGTTAATAAAAAATATAGATTACATTTTCATAATAAATTCTTTTATGAACAGTGTTATTTTATACCGTTTGATTGTCTTCTTTGTGACGACGCGCCCGAGACATTGTGACCGAGACGAATCGGAGCGTGCGGCGGCCGTGAACGGAGACTAAAGTTATTCGTTTTTTCAGGAAAGGTTTGGGTAATCATATCTCAATAATTTTCTATTAAACGATACTAAAAGGAAACAAGACGGCCATCGGTTTTTACCAAAGATCATTACATTAAAATTTGGATGGTTGTTAAAATTTCACCTTGTATAGGTATATGTTGTATTTTATTTATTTTATTTTATTTTAATATTTTTAAGGAAAACTTACAGCTAATTACAACTTAAATATAAACATTAAGAAAAAAAAAAGACGATGGACAACAAGCCAAAACAAGTTTCCACAAATTGAAGATATAAAAGATATTTTTTCTTCTTCTTCATATATATGGCGTTTTCTGTTTATACCAATTTCGAAATATATATATCAGTTGTTTAATACCCATAATACAGGCTCCACTCAATTTTGAACTATAACAGATGACGTGTGTGAGATGTCCCACATATTATTTAAGTCAATTTATTTATGTTAATGTTTGCATAGTTATGAAAATTGACTAAAAAAGGATCATATTGAATGAAATCCCTTGAAAACTTGCAGAACCTTTGTGGCTACCCCGATCACGAAGCTCCGTTCAGTTAGTTATTGCTAAGGGGCAATGAAAATTGTTTTACGCCTTTCCAGTGTCAGAGAATCTCTTCATTTGGCGAGCTAAATTGAAACCTACGTATTAACATCTCATTGAGACTTCAATAATACACATGTGTTTGGAAATATTATTACACGTATTAAATAAAATTAAATTTTATAACCAAAATGGTTTTCATTTATAAGTGCTAACAATTAATTGTGTCGTGATAGCCCGAGCGCAACGAACCTGTTTCATGTGGCCGTGGTTCAAATCCGGGCGTGTACCAATAAGTTTTTGCTGACTTAAGTACAATAACTATCACTGATTCCGTGCCTCGGAAAGAACGTGAAGCGGTTGGTCCCGGTAGCTGTCAATAGAGGGCGGACGTTAGAATCCACCAACCCGCATTGGAGCAGCGTGATGGATTTAATCTCCAAGCCTCCTCATATCGAGGCGAGGCCTTAGTTTCTGCAATGGAGTTTAAAAAGGGCTGATGGAATGGAAAAAAAATAGAAAAAATCATTTCTATAAAAGAAGATATAAGGCCTGTCAAATTCTACATAAGCATTTTTGCAATCCCACATCCAAGTGAGTTATCAGGGCCTTTATGGTGCAAAGCAATTAAGAAGCCGACGCTCGCTTTATTATTTCGTTTGGAATTAATCGATTCATCTCACGATTTTAATAATCGATACCGATCAGCTATCCGATGAGTTACATGTATTTGTTTTCGATTTACTTTAATCGATTTTTCGAGCTTTATGGTTTTCTCATTTATGTTAATGATAATAGGGGTTTATTTAAATATGAAATTGCCGTTTCAGATACCGCAACTTTGAATAAAAATAAAACCTACATCGTAACAATTTTTAAAAATTAATCAATAAAACAAATTAGTCATTGTTTTTTGTTTTCACAATCGCGTCTGCACTCAAGCATGACATATTTTTTTGGGAAATTCGAATAGAAGTTCTATTGTGGCGCCAACGCAACAGATACCACCAGTAACATCAATGCTATGTTTGGAGGAAGCATTACTAATGAACCAATTATGCGTAAAATTAGGGCAAACGGTTTCATCAACATTGTCGAACCAAAACCAAAAGGATTAGTTGCTTCCGCAGTGGAAATTTCAACTTGCAAAATTAATTAAGAGGCAGTTTACGCCAATAAACTCAATGATGAATAATTGTAAGCATTAGTGGAAGATGATTTGATAGAAGCAGTTTGGTTCGAGGTTAGCGTACCCACAACAATGATTTTACGCCAAATTGGCATAATTATAAAATAAGAAAATAAGATTCATTATAAACAATAAAATAGGGTTTACTGAATAACCTGCTTAAAAGTGCTAACGTGAAAGGTTGCTTTATATGTAGATCAATAGACTTTAAATGAAGAGATTTCGAACCGAATCGTAATGTAAATTAATAAATAAATTGTTTATGTAAACGAGAAACCCAATGGCTGAACCCAGGTCAACATTAGGGCAATGCCCAAAAACGAAGCTTACACACAGAAAGGTAATGGTGGCTGTGTGATGATCCAGTCTTATTCATTTTATAGCTTCCACATATCGGTTTATCATTCCATTCAATCAGCCCTTTTTATACACCACTGCAGGGGCTCAGGCCTCCCTTCAAGATGAGGAGGCATGGAGCTTAAATCCACCATGCTGCTCTAATGCGAGTGAGTTGTAACGATCGCCATTTATTGACAGCAACAGGGACCGACTGCTCAACGTGCTTTACGAGGCACGGAGTCAGTGATATATGGTTCATCATCAACTGCTGAAGTCTATACAGTCCCGATTGGTCAACCAATTCTCACCATTCTCGCTTCACGGTAATGCAAGACGGTGGTGGCCGATTGGTTAAGCACTTCACTATTGAATGCTTTATCGACATTTGTCTATTTACACGCGTGCAAATGAGACAAAAATATTCTTTGTTTCTTTCCCTCACATGTGTATCCACCACACCACCAGCTCATTAATGCCTCACTGTAAGGGCTTAGGCCTCCCCTCGGGACGAGAGAGCTTGGAGCTTAATCCACCACGTTGCTCTAGTACGGGTTGGTAGATTGTAACGACTGCCATCTATCGATGGCATCACGCTGATCTATAAGTACTCTAGTGGTAAGTCGATGAAGTTGGCATGAAGACTCTATCATCTCCTTCACACATGTCTTATATTTGTGTATGCCAGTTGTACATCACCAATATTATAACATTTTAAACAGTCATATTGATAAAATGAATCATTACTGGTGAACCGAAGGATTGAAGTCAATCATATGTTTTGCTTTAACAGGTTGCCTGTCCCAGTCTCGTTTGCATTTGAATCGGTTACGTTCACTTTTTTATTTTTATTTTTTAATGATTAGTTTTAATGAAATACACACAAATCTCCTAGGTTTTCTTTTTACCTATAAAACACGACGTTCATATTATGAAATCACGTTAAATTAGCATTGATTTTTGTATCATTTCTGATACACGAGCGTAGTAAAAAAAATTCTTATGTATCAAATGTGATACAGATACAGGGAACCTGTCAACAGAATAGTTAATATATTTAAATTATCATATTACAATGCGATCCATACGTCTATATTATAAAATATTTAAATGTATTTCAGACAGTCCGTCACTATATCCGTCTCTTTTTTACGAACTGAGCAAACGGGAAGCAAAAGCGCGACAACGAGCGTATGAAGCTTTTCGAAAGCAGCTTTCTTCAATCACAAAAACTAGGCAGCCGCTGTGAAGCGATACCTATTTAATAAATGACCATATAAATAACGCTTTCCAAGTACCGCCGTGTGCTACCCGTCGTCGGCCATTATGTCTGGATCGTGGGTACGGTCAGCAAAACACATATGTGTCAGTCATCATTTTCTTTTCTCAGGAATGTCACTAATAAATTTAAATCATATTAAGCATAAAACTATGAAAATTTTAAACTATTTCGTACAACGATTTATATAGACATAGTAAACAATGGATAAAAAAAAGTAATAAGTATTTTAGCAGATTTGTATACAACGTATAAGAAAACATATTATACACCTAGAAATGATTTTTTTTTAATTTGTAAAAATGATTTATTCCCAAATCGTGTATTTCGAATTCTATAATATTTTTCGTTTCGTTCTTACTTTATTCATAGATTAAGAGGTTATTAAGGCTCTGCAAGGCTGAAATTGCATTTCTAATTGTTCATATTTGTAAACATTAATAAATAATAATAGTGCCTTGACAGACACGTTTTTTTAATGTCAAAGAAAATTAATTAATAAAAATTAAAGAATACTTAGACGAGGCGTTCCCGCAACATCGTAACCAAGGAGATGACTGTAAAGTTTGTTTTCTGACATATCTAAAGCATCATTACAAATTGTAATTTTTGAAACAATTGTTTTTTTCATTTGTATGCGGACAGTACGCAATAACAGTACAACCTACTCGGCTAATTGTCGCGTTCAGTTCTCCGTATGGACGTCCCTTTTAAGTTACGAGTTTTTCTTGCTATCAATATAATTTTTAAGCAATTAAACTAAATATTTTTTCGAGTCCAATTAAATCGGACACTTAAGTATTTAATTATTTTTATAAGTAAATATAAGTGTAGTAAAAATATTATCAGTTCGGTATAGGTTAGGTAACGAAAAATTATTTTAAAAAAAATTCGACTGAAAAACCACTTAACCGAAAAAGAGCAAAAGTTGCAAAGTTGTAAAAGCAAACCGGCCAAGTGCGAATCGTAGTACTCGCCCACCTAGTTCGTACAAACCTGTAGGTATATAAGTAAATGTAAGTTTAATTTTTTTTACAGCTTAAAGGTATTATATACCCGAGTATTTGATATAAATTTCAATTTAATACCTCTACGCGTTCATGAGGAAAGGGGTAGTAAGTTTAAAATTAATAAAAATATTTTTATTATAAGATGTAACTAAAAATTTATGCTTTTCACAATTTTTCCTTTATCAACAGACTTCATTAACTATATGCCGCCTGTTAATGTTCTTTTCTTTAAAGTGAAAATTTTATTTTTAACTTATTAGTTTATGGTTTTGAAGTCGGTTTTTATTTTTATTTTTTTGAAGATTATTTTATTTTTCAATTTTTAGTTGAACGCATCTGTAACTTATTTGTATTTAGTATAAATGGGGCTTCTAAACGCGCTACTCAAATGAGACAGCGCCGCGATTACGCAACTTCAATTCAGTGTCAAATTGACGCATCAGCATGCCTAGTAGGTAGTCGTATTCCTATGTAAAACTTCAATCTTAATTAGGTATTATTTTTGTGCGAACTGAACATTTTGGCATATTGAACCGCATGAAGTAAACCCAACAAAAGGTAACTGCTGTAAATCGTCGAGGAATTTTCTCGATGGTCTCCATCATCAGAACTGTAATGGCACTTATAACTCATATAAGTGCAAAGTTCTCATCAATAGAAATGAATTAAGTCCAAACACCAGGTAATTGCTATAAATCGTTAAGGAGTTCCTTCGACTGTGTATGGTCTGCATCATCAGACCTGTAATGGCACTTATAACCCATATGGGTGCAAAGTTCTCATCAATAGAAGTGAATTAAATCCAAACACCAGGTAATTGTTGTAAATCGTTGAGGAGTTCCCTCAATTGTCTTTCGGCTCCATCATCAGATCGATGCCCGACATTCATTAAATAGTACTAGTGGTAGTACTCCATAAAAATACTTAAAATACGATACTTTAAAGTACCATTTTCGAAGGTTCCCCTCAATTTCTCTGAGATGCCATCATCTGATCCTGGTTTCTTTATCATGGTACCACTCTGGGGATACCTCCTTTCCAACAAAAAGAAATTATCTAATTCGGTTCATAAACAACGAAGTTATCCCTGAACACACATAAAAAAACATATATACGGTCGAATTGCGAAACCTCCTTCTTTTTTGAAGTCGTTTAAAAAAAACATTGCATGGTGCATTCTACATTATTCAAAGAAAATTCTATAGGATATAGTTTGTTTTTCTCTTTTCAGTCAACAAATTTTTCTTTTCAATTAAATGGTTTTACAGACGGATTATTTATAAAAAAATTGATTTTTATCAAAATTTTTAGATTTATTAATTGGCACACATTTACTTTAGTTATGTTAACAAAGATTAATATAGGTACTGTCTTTACGTTGAAAACACTGTTTTTAATGTATGTAGTTGTAATAAAAAAAGTAATATATTTTTAAATTGCTCTCATTTTGCACTTCCACAATTAAGGCAAATCTAACTTTGCCTCATCCTCATATCTTCAAATCCATCGAACCGTTTAGGCTATCTAGGATACATACAAACACACATACATACATAAGCTCTACTCTCCGCAGTCAGGTAAAAATGTCATTCTCTCGGTCATTAAAAAATGACCCAATAAATCTAATCCAATTTTAAACTAAAAGGCTCTACAGTAATATATTCATATATGTATATATCTTTACCATACCATACCATCAGCCCGTCGATGCGTCACTGTTGGGGCTTAGCTTTTCCCTCGGAATGAGGGGGCTTGGAGCTTAATCCACGTCGCTGCACCAGTGCGGGTTGGTGGATCGAAACGACTGCCATCTATTGATATCAACCTGGACAGACGACGGCTTAACGTGCTCTCCAAGCTTAAGAGCCAGTGACGGTTATTTACATACGTTAGAAACAACTCATTCGTACATGCCCTGGGATTCGAACCACAGCCTTCTAAGCAAGAAACGAGCTCGCTACTACTCGTCAATTATGACATATCTATCTTTATTATAAATATCTTTATACTAAAAATATTTATTATACACAGAATAAATACACCTACCCAATATATACGCAATAGAACGCCGCAAACTGTACCACTGAAAGTAAGCTCATTGACCTAGTGTGGTATTCGCGGCTATTATTATCTCTATTCTACCGAAGCATGCGTAATCCTTTTTTGCTCCTTTGTCACAATTAAGTATATATCTAATGGTAATTTATTTGCATAAAACACGTGACGCGTTTTGGGTTGATTAACAAGGCCCATAACTTTTAACCCCACTTCGCCTTCGCCCTCTTTAGGACAGAAATTTGGATAATTCATTTTTAGTGGATTCCTACATTACATAAATGATATTATTATACCTGACATTCCCGTGCTAAATCATATATCAAACTTCTAGACACAGCTTTTCGGGCTGTTTGTTGCTATCAGTATAGGTCAGTTTCTTATATTTCATTTATAATTCGCAATGAAAGCTTTTTCAGGGCAGGCTGTCGTTCAGTCTGTTAGATTTTGAAAATAGAACAGCAACATAACATTCTCAGGTCACTCGGAGGAAAATAAGTCAATAATCTAAGGAACCAAAATCGTCGAGTTTCGTCTGTTTCTAGTAACATTAAAAAAGAAATGTGTCATTACAACTTTTTGTTCGCTATACACAAATGGATCAAATTCTGCAAAAAAAAATTTTTTGAGAAAATGGTGAATATCATCGAAGAAATGTGTTTTTCAAAAAACCCTTGATCACCATTTGAATACAGTCCAAAAACTTAAGATGGATTTCTAAGAACAAAACTTTCCATCTCCAACGGTTAGGGTAGGTGTCATAGAGGCCCCTGTTCATTTACTCATCCTGTATATATATATATATATATACACAGCGCCATCTAGTCCCAAAGTAAGCAATTATCATGCTTGTATTATGGGATACTAAACACTTAGTATAACAACAATATTAACTATAATTATTCATACAAGGCTCCCAAACATATATCCTTGAATTGGTATAAATGGTTAATGTAACATATACTCAAAAGCCTTTTAGTTTAGTAGGTACAACCTACATGTTGTCTCACAATAAATTCAAGTCCTTGAATACAAATAAATACTGAACGTGTTCTTTTGTATTTTACTCATATTACAGACAATAATTCTTTATGTCACCAATTACTGAGGCAAATGACTAATGGAGAATTTTAATAAGGTATTAAAACAGGACATACCGAAATATCAAAAATCCTACCATCGACCAGTTCCGGCGGGACAGAAAAAATTGGTAGGTTTCTGCGCCATACAAAAGTATATTCAAAGACCAGTAGCGTGACTACGAAAATGAAAATACAGAACTAGATACATAATTACATACCTAGAAAGTTGTAATAATCGAATAGTTATAATGCCTGTAATATCAGGGATATTCCACGCAGCGCCATCTAGTCCTAAAGTAACCAAGTATTATTCTTGTATTATGGGATACTAGACATTTTTTTTTTACCCTTGCGACGAGAAGGCGGATAAAACTGCTGAGCTTCCGCGCGCCCGGGCGTGCGGGGTATGTGGGAGTTGCACCCACTAAACAACCGCCTGAAGCAGAATAGGGACGCGTGTCGTTAGCCCGAAAGCTCCTACGACTTCATCACTGATATACATACTTAAATACTCCTTATAATGTATACCTTTTCACCTAATCACGGAACAAATACATATAGTATGTTCATTCACACAAATATTTGTCACGAGCGGAACTCGAACCCGCGACCCTTGTTAGATTCTAAGCAATCGGTCAGTCAAGTGTGGTATGCTTACAATACGATAAAACGTAAGTACCTACCATATATAATGTCAGTAGGTACCATAATCTTTTACAAGATCAAAATTTTTAGTCTTCCATTCTTCGCCACTATGTCGTGTAAGAAAAAGATGCCGTACCACCAGCCCATTAATACATCACTGTAGAGGCTTAAGCCTCCCCTTGGAATGACAGAGCTTGCAACTTAATTCACCACGCTTCTATATACGTAATTACATAGAAATTATGTCCTATTCTATATCTATCAGAGTTCATTAACAAAGTTGTGTTTTATTCAGTTTTAATCAGATATAAATAATGATTTTTGACGGTCTTCGTAGCAAAACATTATGGTGTACTACAGAGGCACTATGAATATTTAAAAAAAAAATTGACGTGTGTTTCTTTAGTAACATTACGAAAACAAAATTAAACGTTTCAACACGACATAAAAATAAAATGTACAAGAACCAATAGGTACGTCACGAAATACATTAAAACATATTTGCGTCGGTTGGTATCTGCCAGCTCCATCCTGCTTCACTTACTGCCCTACATATTTTTTTTTCGAAAATCAGGTCTTTATATTTAATAAAAAAAATTATTCATATTTAATAAAATCTGTAAAGTAATAAAAAAAATAAAATTACTCAAGACATCTAACACCAAACTAGGTATATAGAGTCTGTCTTATGGGTACTAAATAACTTATATTACATTAGGTTTATTGTATGTTTCTTTAATTTTGTTTTTGAATACAACTGTAACTTTGATTGTCAAATAAAGATTATTATTGTTATATAATATTATTGTTATGTATGTGGTGTCTTCGCTTGGTACCCAAAACACAAGCTAATGCTTAGTTTGGGGCCTAGACGTTGTTGTCATGTATACGTTATTATTATTATTATTAAATTTGTCCGTCTGTACGGTCTGCACACTGGACACGATTGCGTTGAAATTAACATCTCAGTCATTAATACGAATTAATAATACGTGTCAAACAAAGTTAAGTTACTGATCCAAAATATTCACCAGTAGGTAGTAATGTGAAAAGCAAAAGTGGAACTGCCCAAACGGGCTCTTCGTATACTTGTTATTTTAATTGCCTCCAATGCTACGAGAGTAATTTCACAAATTGCTACCTGCTACTGGATTCGCTCGATATGGCTGCGGTGATTTAAAATCGTTTATAAAAACTTATTAAAAGTTTTATGCTATGTTTGAGAAATAGTCCCCACTGCTTCTAAAAATATCAGCGCGATTATATAGGTATCTGTCAGTAAAAGGTATACTGAGTGATTTTTTTCATAACCTTCCAAATTTTATACTATCCTTGGTGAAAATAATAAATTCAAGAAATACTAAAAATAGAGTAGGCAAGCCAGTTCGAAATGCGGGCCTCAACAGAAAAAGACAGAAAATAATTATATCTCGAATAATACAGAAAATGAGTCTATCTCCATCCATTTTGAGCATGCGCAGTTGATAGCTCTTTGGTTGAGAGCTGTGAACACTGTTCCCAGAGGTGTTCTCAGATGTCCAAATTTTCGCGTGACATCCCGATTTTGGGGCTCCAGTTAAACGCTCCGCACCGGACGCCAGTTGTCCCGATTATTACCTGCAAGTTCGATCGAAACCTATAAAAGATGTAGTTGTTTACAGCTGGTCTATTCACTGAACACAACGTAAACTGAATCGAAAGATAATATAATCTGAAATTGTTGAACTATTAAATAATTAAGCAATTTTATTAGAATTGCAGCAATTATGATTTCGAGTCATTTATGGACTTATGGAAAGACAAGAAAGATATATATATTTTTTAATTTATTCAGGAAACAAAAAGAGACGTTTACATGGATTACACATACAGAAAATAAAAATAAAGTTTAGGATATTGTTACGTCCAAAAAAAGGCTTTTAAATATTTATTACAACAACTAATATCATCTGAAAAATAAAAACTACATAAAAAAATATTTATAATTACTGTATTAATTTGTGTGATACAGTATATACCTAAATGTTTGCATTTTTTTATTACCAAAGAATTTATTGTCATATTTATTATTTAGAGTGTTTATAAAACTAATAAATGGGTTGTGATTTTTTTTGTCCCGAATTCTTCAAAGAAATCCCGCAATTTTTTAGCATACTAATCCCGATTTACGAGCAAAAATATGTAGCAACTTACCTGTGACTGTCAAATGAGTGTCCTAAAGCACATGTAGTATAAAAGTAAAATAAGGATAGAAATGGTCAGTTATTTTCTAGCTTTTTTCCTCCATGTACAAACGTCACATTTAGGGCTTTATGGAGCTTTCTTACTCTAGTTATATTATCTCTGTGGAAAAATACACGTATTTACGGTTGGGTATGGTCAATAAGTCAGTTAATATTTTTTTATATATCTTTCCATTTTTGATTCTTTTTTAAATTTTTGTGTAAATAAAATTCTATATCACAGCACCTTAACAAACGGTGGGCAGGTGGAGCCAAGCTTGCAAAGGTGCCGCCTTTTTTTCTGTGGGAATCGAATCTAACACTCGACGATAATTTACTTTACTGCGCTTTTTACGAGCCATTAAATTTTTCGTTTTATCCGTGTACTTAAAATCAATAACACTGTATGGAATTTACCTATTCAGAGCAAAAATATCTATCACGAAAATTCCTGTTGGTCTCCTTTACAAAAACAATGTAAAAGTAATGCTTTAATTTAGTATTATGTATATTCTATCCCTGAGTATCCATTTAAAGCTTACGTCTAAGCGATAAATAATAATAATAATAATGATGATAACGTACAAATGACAACAACGTCTATAGGCCCCAAACTAAGCATTAGCTTGTGTTTTGGGTACCAAGCGAAGACACCACGTACATATAACAACCAAGACCCGGTACCAGTATCGATATTCATCATATAAATACTGACCCGACCTGGGATTCGAACCCGGGACCTCCAGCTCCGTAGGCAGGGTCGCTACCCAGTAAGCTAAGCGGTCGTCAAAATGGATTAGGATCTAAAATTCAAGGGGTGTTTTTGGCCATAAATCAATGGCTATAATAGCCAGCTTACTGAGTACGAGCATCATACGACGTTTTTCAATACATTTGCGATTAAAATTAGGTAGATACTTCAAATGTAATAATGGTGGGTGCTAAGGGCGCGAGCGGGTTGCTTTTCGCGGTTTACGCATGCGCTACAAACAGAATGCTCGTTTGTGATTGATGTAAAGTAAAAAGGCCTAGTACTGTAAAACACAACATTACGATTTAACTTTCGATGTCATAGAGACCGTATTAATAGCAAATGTATTGAAAAAAGTTTTACATGGTGGTACGAAAAAGATGCATTTACATTTTGAGTTTTTCAGGGGTTGGACGAGAAGCAAAAAGAAAAATGGTTTGGAATAGCCAACGTATTTAATTTAATAATAATTTTGGTAGCATTTTTTTAATGATCCTAAATATTACAGATATTACTTAAAATATTTATTTAAACAAAAATTACCTAAAATATCTTATTACCCTATTAACAGCGAAAAAATTATATGTAACTAAAAACAAATAAATACAATCCAATTATCAAATTTAATTAAATGCATTAGGTACGTAACAATCAGGTGCATACTACAAGTTATCATTTATAAAATGTAAAACACTATATATTCATTCATATTGTATACAAAATCCTTTTAAAAATTTAAACTAATAAATAAACGGATTTTTATAAATTTTATTATTTATAAATAACGAGCTACTTAATACGTTTAGCAGGCCTTATATTGCAAAGCTTAATTTTCAAAGCAATCAAAATCAAAATATCGTATTACAAATTAATCTGAAACCATTTACAGAAGTAATAAAACCTCACAAGTGTTAGCTTTAACAATATTTCAACCCAATTAACTTGTAGACTGTCCGTTCGGAAATCTTAATAGTTGTGGCCATAAGTATTTCTCGAAATTTCATCTTATCTTTACCTCCCAGTTGGAGATCAGTATCTAGGTAGAGGCGTTCACGTGGCCTTACTAATTGGCGCAATAAATTAAATCTATAAAACACGTTCAGAAACCGAAATCTGTGCGCAGGTTGTGAGCATCAAAATAAATATTTCTACGGAAACGCCCAAAAATTCGGACATCTAATAATATTAATAACTGGGACATTCCACACAGCGCCATCTACGTTTTAAGTTTCATTATACCTACTCTGAAATGTTGGAAGGAATCTTAATTATAGAATAAAAATAAAAATTTTGATAAGTTTAGATTTTGTACAACATAAATATTCCAAAAATGTAATTTTCCAATTCATATCTTTTTAATTCTAAGTACATTGTTATTCTTAATACAATAAATTCATAAATATAATTCTGGATTTAACCGTCGACGAGTTAGCTGCAATCGATCTGTCTGTGCTTGTTAACGTTGTTAAAAATACATACTTACATTCTGAATGGAACTGACTTGTTCAGGTTCCAGATTGATAAGTGGCCAAATCTACCACGTATCGAAATGTATGAAAATAGATATTATTTCACAAAAAACATAATTTGCTATTCTTAAAATTAGTTAAATACAAACGCTGTATTGTCTGATTTTCGTAGTGAAGATTTCAGCATTTCGGAACACGCTCCGAGAATCTGTCAGTCTTTTGGAGCGGCCAGCCAATTTTAGTCTTTATAAGCGTCAATTAATGGACGAACGTGGCGACAATCCTATCAAAATGTCGACGGACAACAAAGAAATGTCACCTCGTTTAAATTCCATTTTTTAAAACTTCGATCGAAAAACGTCCGAGCCCAAGCCACTGGATACTAAATCCTACGACCTCTATTTAAAAATAAAAATCTCTCTAATGAGGAGCGTTCGAAACGTGACGTGCCGGTGACAAAATGTTGAACGGATATCTATACTCTTCATAAGAATTTCAACTTAAATCCAACGAGATATGGTGTATATTGACTAAATTAAAATACGAGAATCGTTAATATAGAGTCGTCGTGAACGCGTCCCGTTTGTACCCGCGTCATGCGGCTGGACGCTTTTTGTCGTTTTTAATTATATTTATTGTTCTCGTTATTTATTTATTGTTTTGTATTTTATTCGGCTACCGTTCGGTTAACGATACGGCCTGAGATATCTCTGCTGCATCCAAATTAGGCCGAGAATGGTTTTCGTGGATGCAAATCTTGGTGTTTTGCATACGAGAAATATATAAAAAAAATGCTTTCCAACGAAAACGTTATAGGGAGTGCCTTTATGTTAATGGAGAGGAAATGGAATAGTTTTATTTTCGGAGTTGAAAAAAATGAACTTGTACCTATACCTACATTTATTGTTGTTACCTAAATATTTTGAAAGGAGTAACTGCAGAATTTCTTGTCGGTTCTTCTCAGTAGAAGCTATATTTCGAAGCAATGATAAAAAAAAATATAAAATAAAGAACTTTTAACTGTAAACCCTGTTGATTCAGAAGTACCTACTTGCCGCTAGGCAATATTAATTAAAATATTTTGATTTGATTCGAAGTTTTATACACGACCTTCTATGTGTATCTTTTTGTGTTCAGAGTGATAGGTCTGCTTTCCCATAAAATGCCATCTAATTAGGAATATTTACGCGATCACTAGCTACTATTCTTTCGGGAGACCAGGTAAACGTGGTCAAATAAATAGAACGTTGAGATGTTAAAAAATTATAAATTAAAAGTGTTCGAAATTAATCTAAAATCGAAAATATTTCGTTAAAATTGGATCGTTATAAGTACATTTACCATTACCACCATCAGCCCTTTTTGTACCCCACTGCAAGGGCTTAGGCCTCCACTCAAGATGAGGGGCTTGGAGCTTTAATCCACCACGCTGCTCCAATGCGGGTTAGCGAATTGTAACGACCGCAATCTATTTTACTACTCGCAGCCGCGACCGACTGCTTAACGTGCTCTCCGAGGCACGGAGTCAGTGATAGTTAATGTATTTAAGTCAGAAAAAAATTCATTGGTATACGCTCGGATTCGAACCATGGCCACATGACCTTATAGATTTGAAACAGGTTCGCAGCGTTCGAGCTATCACGACGTTATTATAAGTACCTACATATCTAATTTTACCAAATTTTCTACACCTAGCACCACCAAAATAGCAGCTTAAAAATCAAATATATTTTTTAAGCTGCTATTTTAATATATCACTTTAACATATCACCATATATCAATCACATCAGTGGTTACCACAACTATGTTCTAAAAAACTCCCAAATCGCTTGGTGTTGATGAAAGTGACAATTACCCATGTTTACGTCTTGGTTCAGTGTCGCCTCGTAATGGCAAAAATACACTTTTATCTCCTATTAAATTAGTCACCGCTTGTTTTTCAGCGTACTTTCCTGAAGAAAACCTATGACCATAGACATATATATACTAGCGTAGGAGACCAACTGACATCTAAACATCGCATGACCGAAACGGAAATGAGTATGTGTGCAAAATTCACATGTGGTTGAGCCAGTTTTAGTGATGTGCATGGGTGTTTTTTATATTATCGATAGCACGTAGTACTTTCATGATAATGTGTCGTTGAAATTACCGCGATATCATAAGTCGAAATCGGCAATCCTATTTATTATTTTGAATCTGCTATACTACATAATTTTTGTTTTGAGTTACTTTTCCTAACTTTTAGTTTTTTAAAATGACAAATCATCAATCAGTCAATTCAAATGCCATTTCCTTTACTCCAATAAATATTTTTTTTTGTTAACAGTTGATAATAAAAAATTTGCAGAAGTAAAGAAAGCGTTAGCATCATTATGGAAATGTTAATATTTAGTTGAATACAAGCCAAGTAATAAATAAAACAATATAAATAAACGATTTTTATTTTTAAATACAATACGTCACGTTGCAACGCATAACAACAAAATTTTAACTCTTTGTAAACAAAAAAATGAGAACGTACAAAACAAAAACATTTACAATAGAGAAGTTCATGATGTTCAAAATATACAATTTAACTCGATAGAATTGAAAGATAAACCAAAACTAATAAAACAGTGAAAGTTTTTTTTAAATTCGTCAATAAATGACTGAGAAATAAATTATTGATATTTATTAATTTGACGACCGCTTAGCCTAGTGGGTAGCGACCCTGCCTACGAAGCTGGAGTTCCCGGGTTCGAATCCCAGGTCGGGTCAGTATTTATATGATGAATATCGATACTGGTACCGGGTCTTGGTTGTTATATGTATGTGATGTCTTCGCTTGGTACGCAAAACACAAGCTAATGCTTAGTTTGGGGCCACGACGTTGTAATGTGCACGTTATTATTATTATGTATTTTCGTGCGGTTTGACTGGTGGATTCTTACTGCCCATGACGTCACATTGTCTACTCGATTGAGTGTCGCGTCGTCTCACTACACCACAAATTATGCCTTGGATGCCTTGGACTAGTCTATAATATCTTTTGTTTCTTTGTGTAATAGGTAATTAAGTTTTATTTGAATATAAAGGAACAAGTTTTTGTAAAAGACAAAGTGATAATTTGCCTAAAATTGATATTTTCACTGTGATGGACTTTTCTTCAAATCCATTTTATATTAGTGCTGAAATAAAGGTTTAGACTCTAAAGTTGAAGGTCCTGGTGATATATCCCGGTAAACGTACGCTGACACCGATCGCTTGGTCTTCAGATTGACCTGTACAGAAATTACAGTTGGCATAAATGCTCTGACTTTAGATATTAAGTATTATTAGTATATTACTTAATATACCTACTTAGTAAGCACATATGAAAAAAAAGAAACCCCTAACGGCACAAATTCAGTAGGTATAGATCCTTTCTTCAAAAGTCGTCGGTGATTTAGTTAGACAAAACAGTTATCCGTAAAATGTCTACTGTAAACCAAAGAATGTTTTCGAGGAGTCCCACCTGTTCTATTTAACATTTTTCCGTGTTTACAGGAAACCTGGATATTATGAAATAGTCATTATTATCAGGAAGCATTTTTTAACACCGCAGTTTCTTGGAGTAATATGAGATTAAACTATTGTATACAGTAGTTTTGTCATTCAAAGTTTAATTATTTACGACGTTCATAATCAGAGAACAGATAGAACGTCAGACTTTAAATCATAAATAAATAACGATTAAAATTAAATAGAGCATCAGATTTTAAATCATAAATAAATAACGATTAAAATTAATTGTGTATATATCTTATATTTTCATTTGAAAAAGTCTTGTATTTACATATATACCCTATGTGTAGTATATATGTATAGATGTCATACTTTCCCTTACAATGTGCTGCCAGGCTAAATAAACCTCACAATATGTTTAAAAACAGTTAACGACATCATTCCAGTGGAACAGGTGCAATTAGGTAATATCAAATTTACAAAATATTTATATTTGAAAATATCGACATATCGATACATTTTGTGCAATCCCTATGCTTCATTGTTTGATTGTAATTTTACACAATATTTTTGTATCGTACACATAATTGTTTAAAATAACAAATTATTTACAAAATAAAGTATTTACCGTATACTACTGATGTATAACCAAGTAAATTTAGGATTGCTTTTTATAAAAATAAGCATTAAGATAACAGTATGTTATTGGCAGTACTTACCGGTGAAATGTCTCTTTATTTGGATTATTAACATATGTTACAGTGCAATTTAAAACTGAACACTACACCATTTTTATCACAAGAATTAATTTTTGTAGAATTCAAAACGATTATAACACAAAATAGAAAACAAAGCTGGACCTTATTTTGACAAGTGAGTAAAGAAGACTAAATGTGTTCAAAGAGGTTTTATGTCAGATTTTCTTGCATTTCTTTCTCGCATGTAGGATTTCCGCAAAGAGCTGGATGTCATTCGCACACTGTGTTCCTCTCTTACGCTAGTATATATACCTTTATGCCTATGACATGGAATTTGTCGATAATAATAGGTATGTTAAAATTTTTCTTCTCTATGGTCGCAACCAAAGACTACGTCGCAACTGAACTGAAGTCATCCCACTCAATAATGTAGTAACAATCGCTCCTAAGATCGGTATTTAAACAGAGTTACCGTAGCATTTGCACACAAAAGCTCTGTCAATCTCGAGCAATAAAATCGATGAAACGTCGTCCACGGGAAACAATGACTCGTCCGAAATGGAAAACCCGAAAATGATCCGTTTTTTTAGTCGTTTTTCGGACCGGGAATGGCTTTAATGAATCACGTAGTGAGACGATAGGCAATGACATAGTGTGAAGACTTTCACTTACTCATAAAAATGGTCGTCGCACCACCATACCAGTGTGACACATATTAATAATAATATTACTTAACAATAATAATAAATTAGTTTTTTTTTATATAAATAATAATTGTTTTGGGTTTTGATATATTAAAAAAAATTACATTTATGTTATGACCTCTAAAGTTATGACAAAAAAAGCACAAAAGTTTCTAGGAGTTACAAATTTTAAGTTTCTTCCAGTATCATTGTGAAGTCTTCTATGGTGGAGTGTTCGTCTAACACTGCAAGTATTTATTTTGGTGATGTAACATTATACTTTTTCTAGACATCCCAAAAGAACACTTTGCCAACGTTTTCTTTTTTTTTTTTATTTTCCACAAAAAAAAAAACAAACGATATTTTTGACATGGCTTTGAAAATGCTAGTATTTTCTGACTGAACAAAAGTACCAGTCACATGTCTATATGTATAGGTTTTTTGTATAATTTCAGTTTTCTCTACAACCACTCACCGGGTTACTTTTAACAGACTAGGTTGGCTAATATAGCCAAGCAATACTGCTACTTTTAATCGAGTTGGTAGGTTATTTGTAACAGAGTAGGTTGGCTACTAAAGTCGAGCAATACTACTACTTTTAAATAAGTTTACGGGTTACTGTTAAGAGAGTAGGTTGGCTACAATAGCCCAGCAATCTTCTACTTCTTATCTACCACTACACCTTAACACTACAAACAGCTACAAACTATTCTACTCATGGTCGTAGTGTGAAATAGTAGATGAAACTAATAAAGCTCGGTGCAAATAGTTCATTGGTCACTCATAAATTCTAAAGATTTAGTGGCGGTAGCTATGTATGGGTGGTGGTGGCGATGAAAATGCGTTACTTTACAGAATCTTCACTAAAAATGTTCTAGTTTTTTCTTGAAAGTATCAAAATTTTCTAGAAAGCTCCACAATGTCGTCCACGGGTAAAACCGCGAGCAAATTGCTAATGTACGTAATAAGACTTAAATATTGCGTCAAGTGAAGGCTACTCGATCAGAACTTAAAATAATTTGTATTGTCATTGTCAATTCACGTCAAGGAATCGAATCGCGAAC
Organism: Luffia ferchaultella; assembly: GCA_949709985.1. Classification (NCBI taxonomy): domain Eukaryota; kingdom Metazoa; phylum Arthropoda; class Insecta; order Lepidoptera; family Psychidae; genus Luffia; species Luffia ferchaultella. The sequence continues at coordinate 8,010,342 of OX453263.1, forward strand.
AATTTTTTATTCCGAATTTTGTCCCACAAGCAAGGGGCAGGGTGTAGGCAAAATCCGTGCGCGGTAGCCGGGCCTTTATCAGCCAATTAGGAACGAGATTCTTACTAATGAGGGCAAACACGTCGCGTGCCTGGCCAAGCTTTTGTGTGAGTGGAAGCTTCGACTTTTACCCGATTATTGTCGAGAATGAAAATTTTAATTTGATTGAAGATGTTTGTTTCAAATTAAAAAATATTTGATGTCCCAACCAGTGAGTACGAAGATGCTTTCAATATTATAGGGAATGGATTTCTTTTGTTATTTTTTGTCCTGTTTAAAACGATGTACGTACATATTAGAGAGTCCATCTCGATACTAATAGCTTTTTTATAACGTACCAAGAAAATTATGGGCATAATAATAATATCTGGGACATTCAACACAGCGCCATCTAGTCAAGAAAATAAGCAAGTGTTATGCTTGTGTTATGGGTTACTAGAGAACTGATATACATACTTAAATATTCTATATAATGTAAACATATATAGATACTTTACACGCAGACACAGAACAAATAGACATGTTCATGCACACAAATATTTGTCCCGGGCGGGAATCGAACGCGATCCTGGGCCCGCAATAGTCTCTAACCACTCGACCAATCGGTCAGTCGGGTATAATAGAAGACACAAAGAATATGGAAAATAAGAATCAGTATGGAAAAGCAGACGAGTATAAAAAATGCAAAAAACAATCGGTATCGAAAAAAATAAATTCCTTTACTGTTTTTCAAACATACGTAGAAATTAATTAAGTGTCGTGATAGCCCAGAGCGCAACGAACCTGTCTCAAATTTATAAGGCCATAGGGCCATGGTTCGAATCCGGGCGTGTGTCAATGAGTTTTTCTGACTTAAGTACATTAACTATCACTGACTCCGTGCCTCGGAGAGCACGTTAAGCAGTCGGTCCCGGACGCTGTCAATAGATGGCGATCGTTACAATCCCCAACTCGCAGTGGAGTAGCGTGGTGGATTTAAACTGCAAACCCCCTCCTTACCCTGGGGAAGGCCTAAGCTCCTGCAGTGGGGTAACATGGGCTGATGATGATGATGATGATGATGTAGAAATTAATAATCTATTTCATTTTCCCTTCTTTTACTTTTAATTGAAAGATTTTTCTGAAATATCTACCTATATACCTTTCAACATACCTACTAAATTTAATACACATACATTTGCCAATTATCTAATAATAAAAAAGTTCTATTTTATTTTCTTCAAATATCCAATAAATAAATTTTCTGACCTTCATTTTGCAGTCGTTAATTACTCCTCGTTGATTACACCTTTCAGTAATTAATTGTCATTAAAAAAATTTTAATTTGCAGCCGTGGTCCTTCTTTATTACTTAGGTATAAGTTTTTCAAGAAATTGGTTAAGTAAATAACAAACACAATGTAATGTTTTTCTTTAATTAAATAAATAACTATAATTAACTAATAAAAGAGTGACGAAATTGACAGCAACGCCCACTACGTAGGGATATAGCATTTCATATTGCATACTACCTGTACACCATTGTCCGTTTGCAGACAAAACAACTGCCGACGACCGTTTTTCGACATTAGTGTTACCCTCTAACACCCGAAAATTCAGTTCACCTCTAACTCGAACATCGTAATTTCTATGTAAAATGAATACATCCACTCATTGACTAACTGATATGTCGTGATAGCCCAGAGCGCAACGAACCTGTCTCAAATTTATAGGGCCCCATAGAGCCATGGTTCGAATCCGGGCGTGTACCTACCAATGAGTTTTTCTGACTTAAGTACACAATATCACTGACACCGTGCTTCGGAGGGCACGTTAAGCAGTCGGTCTCGGACGCTGTTAATAGATGGCGGTCGTTACAGTTCCCAACCCGCAGTGGAGCAGCGTGGTGGACTTAAGCTCCAAGCCCCCCTCTGCACCCTGGGGGAGGCCTAAGCCCCTGCAGTGGGGTAAAAGTGATTGATTGATTGACTGACCGATCGGCTGAGTGGTAATAGACTCTAACTGCAGAACCCAAAACAGCGGGTTCGGTTCCCGCCCGGGACAAATATTTGTGTGCATGTACATGTCTATTTGCTCCGTGTCTGGGCGTAAAATATCTATATTTGTGTATATTATACAAAAATATTTAAGTATCACATATCAGTCTTGAGTATTGTCTACAATTTACATGTGACGAAGCAATAAAGAATTGAATTGAATTGAGTAGTACCCATAATACAAGTTATATTTAGTTTGAAATTAGATGTCGCTGTATAACAATCATATACCTGGGACATAGCACACAACGCTAGCACGGTATTATGCTTGTATTATGGGGTACAAGACAATTGATAAACACTCTTCAATATTCTCTTTTTTTTTAATATATTTACCTATACGTATATAGATAATTCTTACACACAGGCACGGAACAAATAAACATTTTCATGCACACAAATATTTGTTCCGGGCGGGAATCGAATCGAATGTGACAAATGACTACCTACTTCTAACTTTATTATTGCGTAATTTTAAATTCAATGCGTACGTCTCCCTCTAGCAATAGAATTTCCGTATTGGGCTGTTATTTTTTCAGCTCTTTTGTTATATAAATATATAAATTTAAGGGTCTATAGTAATTTTACCTACGCTACTTTTAGAGTGTATTTAGTATTATATGTACACATAACAGTGACTTCAAAGTAGCATATATTTAAAAAACAAAAACGTAATTTTTGTAATATTGACTAAAATTACATAGTAATAATTATGAGCAAGATTAATATTCCTTTGAGCAAGGAATACATTGTTCAGAGGATCAGTGTCGCAATACAGCGTGGCAACGCGGCAAGTATCCTTGGCACCCTAAACCTGTCGTCTCTTTAATTAAAATTTTTTCGTTTATCATTATTTAGATAGTATTTTTAATTTATTTTTAATTAAACTTTAATTTAGAATTTACAGGTAATAATAAAAATTTGTGATTGCACTTGTAATATTTAATAAAATAGGCATCAAATTTTAAAATCCAAATACGAATTTACACGCAGAGTGTCATCACAACATATTCTTTACTTTTATTTAATGTAAAATACGTAAACAATGACGTACGGTGCCGAAACATGGACTCTCACGGCAGGACTGATCCATAAATTCAAAGTCGCTCAGCGTGCTATGGAGCGAGCTATGCTCTGTGTTTCTTTGATGGATAAAATCAGAAACACTGAAATCCGTCAAAGAACTAAAGTTGTCGACATAGCCGAAGCGATCAGCAAGCTGAAGTGGCAATAGGCTGGTCATATTTGCCGTAGAACTGATAACCGATGGGGTAGATGAGTTCTCGAATGGAGGCCAAGTACCGGAAAGCGAAGCGTTGGACGCCCCCCGGCCAGGTGGACAGATGACCTGAAGCGCCATACCGGGGGTAGTTGGATGCGAAAGGCGGAGGACCGTGTATGGTGGCGAGCTTTGGGAGAGGCCTATATCCTGCAGTGGAGAGACACAGGCTGATGATGATGATGATGATGAATGTAAAATAAGTAATACCAGAATATATTACAAATTATTACGTAATATTACCTTGTGGTATATTTTTTTTGAATCGTAACCCTAAAGTGAACGACTTGTGCTGACATAATTAAAAAATTTAAATAAAAATAAAATAATAAAAAAAAAAATTAAAAAAAATAACGTAATGTCTTCCACAAGTTGGCGCAATTAAAATAATTCTTTAAGCGTTTTAATAGTAAGTAAGTAAACAGAAGCGAACATAATGCGTGGAACGATAATTGACCTGTTGGCAATTATGAAGCATGTATACCTCTTTAATCAGGCGTAGGTGTAGGTATTTCGATGTAGATATGCACCTCGCGATAGTGTCGTGATAGCCCAGAGCGCAACGAACCTGTCTCAAATTTATAAGGTAATAGGGCCATGGTTCGAATCCGGCCGTGTACCGATGAGTTTTTCTGACTTAAGTACATTAACTATCACTGGCTCCGTGCCTCGGAGAGCACGTTAAGCAGTCGGTCCCGGACGCTGTCAATATAGATGGTGGTCGTTACAATCCCAACCCGCAGTGGAGTAGCGTGGTGGATTTAAGCTCCAAACCCCCCTCCTCACCCTGGGGGAGGCCTAAGCCCCTGCAGTGGGGTAAAATGGGCTGATGATGATGATGCACCTTGCGAACCGTCCCATTGTAACCATCCATATTTGTCTATAAAGTAGTGCAAGCGAGCAAGTGCAAGTGAAACGTGTGGTCAGAAAAGTAAAATACTTTATTGTGCGCATACGCGGAATACGTTTTTTATAAAATGTTTTGTATTGACCTTGAAACATTTCCCTGACGACAGCTTTCACTAGCGCCCTTGGTGGTGAACTGAAACACAGCATCTAGGTAATTAAAACGACCACTTTGTTTTCTGTTAAGAAGAGGCTGCACACGTGAATCCTGTACGAACGCTCTTAAACAATTACGACGCTATATAATATGCATTTAATATAATCTTGGTAGGTTTAAAATTATAGTCTCATTTGAGTTAGAACTAAGTTTGTTTACTTCGAAATTTCTATAAACATTCCAGTGATAGAAATTTCGTAATCGTAATAGAAATAATCGAAATGTTGAATCTATATAAACGTAGTTCTAACCCAAATGACGTAATAGCCCGATAGTGTCGTGATAGCCCGAGCGCAGCGAACCTGTTTTAAAATTATTAGGCTGAGGGGCCGTGGTTCGAACCTAGACGTGTACCAATGGGTTTTTCTGACTTAAGTACATAACTATCACTGACTCCGTGCCTCGGAGAGCACCTTAACTAGCAGTCAATGAATAGATGCGGTCGCTACAATCCAACAAACCACGTTGGAGCGGTTTTGTGGATTTAACTCCAAGCTCCCTCACCCTGGGCGGAGGCCTAAGCCCCTGCAGTGGGGTAAAATGGACTGATGGAATGGAATGGAACCCAAATGAAACAATAATTTAAAACTTTACGCGTTCTTAAGCATCGCATACCTATGGGTTCCCAGTATGGTGAACTTACTAAGAATTCTGTTGTAGCTATCAGAATCTTTAAAACGTATTTGACGAATAAATATATTTTGGTTGTATTTATTATTATAGAAAAATAATTGCGTTCATTAAAATTAACCTAACATAAATAAACCCTGGTTTAGTAGTACTATACAAACCCACCACAAAATACATTTAATGCATTTTTATTCTCATTCAATATAGTTTTTTTCTGTCAAAATTTCAACCATGATAAATGAACCATTTTCACGAGTCATTTGTCCGATTCATAATAAACTAAAATTCATCGCCACTTTTCTAAATCCCACGGGATTTTAAAATGAAGACGTAATAATAGATTAACTTCGCACCATAGAATATTGACATTTTTTTTGCCATCTCATTCATTCATTCGAAGCACTCTTGAATGAATGACCGTGAATGGACCATCAAAGGCACCTGTGATCGTGTCCCGGTTTTTGGGCGATAAAAATTTGTATTGTCGAATAGATTATTATTTATTACTTTTAGAGTTATTTTTATGAATGGCCGTTTTGGGTATTTCTTATATTGGAACCTAACCTCGTTATTTATTATTGGATTTAAGGAATTTTGACAAGAAAAAAATGCGTTTATTGTTCACTTTCAAAACGCTCTGTATTGATATTGAATGGTTCACTTTCTTAATCGTATATTTATTAACATTTTTGATACCTCACCTAGAGTCCAGGAAGACCTATATTCTCTGAACAACGTCAAAGGCGCAATCAATTTTTTGACATTATTGTTATAAATGCACCGTATGAGATGGTTTTAAAGTAGTATTTTTTTGTGATTTATGAAAAGCTTTTGATAGGGATAATCGCAAAATTATTGTTTTAAAACTACGGCCACATCCCACACAGCGCCATCTAGTCCTAAAGTAAGCAAGTATTATGCTTGTATTATGAGATACTAGACAACTGAATATATGCACTCAAATATTCTTCTTTTTTTAAATAATTATAAATATACTTTTACACCCAGACACGGAACAAATAGACATTTTCATGCACACAAAAATTTGTCCCGGGCGGGGATCAAACCCGCGACCCTCTGCTCCGTAGTTAGGGTCTCGAACCACTCGGCCAACCGGTCAGTCAAGTGTCATACGTAATGTACTGTTGTCATATTTATAATAACGATGAACTCAAACTATGAACATAAATGGGGTGAACTTGTTTGGTTCACCAGTAAGAATTGATGGGAGTTCCACAGGGATCAATTTTAGGTCTCTTTCTATTTTAGGGTACATTAATGATTTTCATTAAGAATACTATTTGCTTTTTGAAATTTATATAAAAATAATTTTTACAATATACTCAAATTGCTCAATGCTCTAATTTGAATTTCAAATAGGTTCATGTTATTTTTTTTTTTACGGAATTAAAACAAAACCTACCATCTTTTGATTACCAAATGTTAACTAAGTAAGTATAGATATCTAATTGATGTAAAAGACGAGTAAGTACCTATACACAGAAATGAAAATTTCAATATTGTCTCTGTATATAACATGGGTAACTTTTAATGTATTTGTCCGCATTATAATATTCTACGCTTATACTTAACTAAATTGATGGATGTTAAATTGGCTTTAGGTATACAAAAAAAAGTAAATACAAACAAAACAGTGGATTTCATACAAAACTTCATAAATCCAATAGGTATCTATCAATTTAGTAAGTGAAAAAAGTAAGTATACAAAAATCACACATAATTTATCTAAAATGTATAGTAAATAAGTATTCGCGAAGTCCTTTAAAAATACCAAATGAACAGGCGAACGAGTGTCGGTCCCTCATGAATAAAACTAGCCTGTGTATAAATTCAAATTTCCTCTCGACACGCGCTCATTTCCATATCGCGGCCCAGCGCTTTATTATTGAAAGTTGCCCCGCAAAAACTCTGTTACGTACATCTTCACTGACGATACTCGCGCTTTAGTAACCATAAAAGTGCGAATTGACTGGAAGCTCTCTTCTGCGCTTACCGTCTAACTGCTCTTACTCTAGCTAGCTAGTGTACCCGTTTGACGAGATGGTGACAGTCCGGTTTCAGCTCCGAAGTCCTCGCGTGCCAGCCTTCACCCCCGCGAAATTACGAGGGCGGGGGTTCTATTAAAACATGATTAAAACCATAATAAAACCAAACATTGCTGTCAAATTTATTTACTCTACGCCCGTGGCATATAATTTTTCATATAATTCATAATTCCCTACTAGGTAAAATTTCATTGTCGATGAAATTTAAGAGGGATGTGAGGGCTGTACCTACTTAGTTGTAATCTCCCTACTGCCTAATACTGCCTATCTCTTTAGAAAACAAACGTAATTTTACGTATGTATATGTAGTATAATGTATGATTATTATAATAGTAACTAATAGCTACCAACTTTATAGTGTTAAAATTCACGTTAAAATATAGATTTAAATAATAGATTTACTTTTTCTGTGACACAAAAAGTATGTCGCTAAATATTGTATCATTCACACGAAGATTATTATGTACGTGCATTGACAAACTGTCAAAAGATTGCCATACAAGAACAGTACGTACCTACTACACATTGTTATGGATTTGAAATTTTCCAGGAGCTAGCCAATCCGTGTCGTGATAGCCCAAAGCGCAACGAACCTGTCTCAAATTTATATGGCCATAGGCCCATGGTTCGAATCCGGGCGTGTACCAATGAGTTTTTCTGACTTAAGTACATAACTATCACTGATTCCGTGTCTCGGAGAGCACGTTAAGCGGTCCCAGACGCTGTCAATAGATGGCGGTCGTTACAATCCCCAACCCGCAGTGGAGTAGAGTCGTGGATTTAAGCTCCAACCCCCCCCCTCACCCTGGCGGAGGCCTAAGCCCCTCCAGTGGGGTAAAAATGGGCTGATGAAGTGAAGTGAAGCGAAATAGCCAATCCTAGTCTTATCGTTTGGCGTAACTTCTCGATTTGTAGGTATTATTGCTGTGGGTATTTACGGACTCGATCAGTGAGTAAACCGGACATATCTATACATAGGCATATAGAGGCAACCCTAGAGTGATATGTGAAGTGCAGAACACACCAGAATTTGTGACGCATACTTCAAAGAGCTGCAACTTGTTAAAGTGATGCGAAAAATGCAATTCACAGTCTAATATACACACAACATACAAAATATTGCATGCAGAGAATCGTTCCCAAAACTAAACAACCCATTTTAAACCACTGCACCCCTCTAAAAAGGCAAAGTATAACGTCACGTTACACCCTTCGGTAACAAGAACACATACATACACACAACGCTATCTGCACTCGGAAATGGCATTATCGACTCGCGGCCCGTACCGCACACGTCTTACCCAATAGGGCATTCTTATCAGAAAATGACTCATTTCAAATGACAGAGTGTTTCGGAACGTATTCGAATTTAAAACGAAACGAATCCGTTAAATGTTTCAATCGAAATTAAACTTTAAGCCTATACATTTAAGCACATTTTGCTTCAAATAAAATTGAACGTATACACTCAAACCGTGAACTGACTCGTCGCGGCAAGAGGAAATTGGAATAAGAAAATTTGGGGTGTAAAATGAAAGATAGACGAGTGCTAATTTCCGGCTATTATTACGTCTCTTTCTTTCCCGCGCATTTATTGTAGAGGGAGGATGCGGAGGTATCACTGTCTTTTTCTAACGTGCGGCTAAGTTTAATAGAGGGTGCGGAACGGGCGCGCCAAACTGATAACTGCGCGTGTAGTTTGACAGAACGGATGGGATATTGTCAATTATTTACGATTTATAGAGTGCAGACGGACAGCTATTAGAAGCTAAGATTTTATGTATATTTCTAAACTATAGAGAGAATATTCAAGATATCTATGACCAACATATCGAAAAAAATAATATTACTAAAATTAGAAAACACATAAGTAGGTAGGAATACCTACTAGTACCTACTGGTTGATTTTTTAATCACCTTCGAATTTTATTATGTTCTTTTATGTTTATTATGGTCTATTATAACTCAGTACTGAAAAGATATATCCCTGCAATGTTAATACACTATCGTTGAAGATGCGTCGGCGACTTATGATTACGCCGGTGGGCGGCCACCGGCGGGTTACCCCTCTTCGCTACACCCACGGTCGCTCCTTTCTCGTGCATATTATTTATGTTTGTCCATTGTTTGTCTTAATAATCACGCTGTAGCGATAATTCTTTCAGGAAAAACATTTAAATGTGAGAATTTTACTCACCTGCGTATTTTTTTTCAAAAATGTAGTCTTGAAGTTTTTAGATAAAACCTAATATGTAGAAAAATTCGAAATGTGAAGAATAAATTTCCTTGTTCAGAGCGGAAGGTGGCGGTGGGCCACTAGGTAGGTATGTGGACCCAATTGGCGGAAACTCAAGGTAGAGTCAAATTTTATACATCGAAAACATCAAATTTTATACGTCGAATAAGTACCTATACGTTATACGTATGTAAGGATGGCAGTCGTTAAAATCCACCAACCCGGACTGAAGCAGCGTGATGGATCAAGCTTTAAGCTCTCTCATCCCGAAGGAAGACCTAAGTCCCTGCAGTGGGACATTAATAGGCTGATGGTATGGTTTGGTAATTTGGCACACAAGTCACTTAAAGGAGCGAACAGTGTTGTTTATTTATATCATAAATATTCGATACAAATGAAACTTTTTTATTTTGATATAGTTCTATCTTTGAAAATCCGAATTAATTAAATATCTACTTAAATAAAGTGACTAATATCCATCAACTATAAAACTGTTCTCACCAGCCATTCAATGCGAAGTATCAAAACTTTGCCGTCGCAACATAAAGGGTTGTCTGAGATAGATTTATTTCCTTTCTTTCCTGTAGATACACGATTGACAGTTTTAGTTTCACTAATAGTTTTATGCCCTCGGATCGTGGACATTACGTGTCATAAAATATTCCATATTACCATTCCACCAGCCCATTCTGCCCCACTGTCTTAGGCCTCCCCTCAGGGTGAGGGGATTTGGAGCTTAGTCCACCACGCTGCTCCAGTGCGGGTTGGTAGATTTTGACAACTACCATCTATTGATGGCTCCGAAGACCGACAGCTTAACGTGTTTTTCGAGCACTTTCCGACGCACAGAGTCAGTGACACTTAAGTCAGAAAAAATTCATTGGTACTAGCCCGGATTCGAACCACGGCCGCACGGCCTTGTAAAATCGAAATAGGTTAGCTGCGCTCGGGCTATCACGACTTTAAAATATACCGAGCATAAATTAAAATTTAACAATGCATCACAGTTCACCCGGGCCTTAGGTTCACAACTATAAAAACCATTGGTTTTCTCATAAAATCCAACACGTCAATCATACATCAAGCTCCAACTTATTCTTTCTCTTTACATTTGCAGTCAAAAATGTTTGCATGAAAGTAATCAGTGTTCTTACTGTATACACAAAAATAGTACCTTACGAAATGCAACCGAAAACAAAATTGTATGCACTAACGAATAAACTTTGAAACAACAAATCGAAAGCTATATCGTACGGGATGATTTTTGGTCACAGACAAGTCAACCTTATAGACCACGCTTTGACAGGGAGTAGCATTTGCCAAGGCTATGTAGTGACACTACATAACTACGTCTCTTGTGAGCGGTCAGTTGGAAGCACGTCGGAAGCCATTAAATTGTCAATTTTGAACGAGCCAATAAAAACTAGCCGACCTCTCCCCGCACCCCGTCACTTTTTGACGATTTCGTTTTCGTACTGACGTTTATTAAAGCGTGGTCTATAGGTTGACTGGTCTGTGTTTTTGGTATTCTGAAGATAGATTCAGTGCCTCTAAGTTGGGTCTGGACGCCGAGTTATAGACCGCCAGCGTGGTGTATACGTCAGGTTTATTGCTATTAGGTTTTTACTTTTAATAGACTCATTTTCAAAGCGCTTTGATAAATCCATAGAGTACGAGATCTATGGTTTTTTTAATATTATCCCTTATGATAATTGATGGGCACCTAGTATAATTTATTCGTAACGTAACTGCTTAAACAGCGTTCAAGCGTTTATAATTACGCGCTACCAATTTTACTAGACAAGTCCTGTATTAGAACAGAGGTAGCATTGTCCCGAATATAACTTTACGCGCCAACGGATATGGAAGAGTTATTAGAGTGAAATACGGACGAGCGGACATTAAATTTACAATCTTAAATGTACATACAATGTTATCTTCGTTTAAAATTGTTATTTGACACAAGGGTGTGCAGTATTAAGAGTCGAAAGATTTGAATTAAGAACTTATCGTTCGATATGGTAGAAAGTGGAATTAGCAATAATTAAAAAGACTTCTCAAGAATCAAAGGGGCAAGGGTTGTTTTTCTGCCAGCATTTTCAGCATCACTATCCGAAGTTCTTACCTGTACACTTCAGTTGTTATTCCACCGAATTTGATGAAGCTATAATGAACAACACCACGAGTGGGCTACTAAACACTCACCGTAACATTTCTGTGGGTAGTATTTTTTGAGGCAATAATTTATCCCCCGTATAAGGTTAAAATAATGTATCAACGACAATTTTATGTTACACGAAGCTAACAGCGGCAGCGGTGCGCGCGGCTTTTTATAAAGATTGAATGAATGAATCTGACTCGCTTTTACACGTCTTATGCAAGTAAGTGAAAGATAACAGGCGTACGCGCAACTACAGTTTTGTTATAAAATTTATTTAAAAATTTAAAAAAAAAAATTGTGAGCAACATGTTATGATTCTTGCCAATGCCTTTGAGATATAATGACATGTCTACGGAATGGCATTCGATCTTCATTTGACTGTATGTATTTCATTAAATGTTACTATAATAATCCACCAACTCGCATTGGAGCAGCGTGGTGGATTGAGCTCCACGCATCCTCACCCTGAGGGGAGGTCTAAGCCCCTGCAGTGGGGTATAAATGGTCTGATGAATGATAAACCATATTACGAAATTGTCTATATTATTTAAATTCATATTAGTACAGAAGTACCATTACCAAGCCGTAAATGTTTATATAATATTCAGCTTTATCCATTGAAACTTAAGTAGTGCTCCTAAAGAAACCTGAGAAAGAAACACAGTGGCGGAGTTAGGTTGGCGAGCTTGATGCTATCTTGGCAGTTGGCACACCTGACCGACGCTAATTGGACAATAAATCAATTCTCTCGCTTCTTATTGGCGAATCGTGGCATTCCAATATAGAAAATTTGGCCGCGCGATATTGACAATATGATAAAAAACAATAGCCAGTTATCTTTTCTTTTGTGTTCATCTTTGAAGTCCGGTTCTTGTTAAAGCCGAAACGTTTTTTTACATTTCGTGTTGGTTCACCATCTTATCGGTTAGACAATTTGTTTTTGGTAGCTCGTTACTGAATTATTAATATTGATGCTTTGTTGTAACAAGATTGATGTGACATTGGACATAGACTAGGTAGGAATGATTTTGTTACTTTATATTATTTTTAGAAATTAGAAAATAATTATTTTTAGAACTATTTGTTCCAAATTTCCAAAAAATTACTTAATCAATTTATAATTTATAATTAATTTATATATGGAACAAATATTTAATATTTGTTCCAAATTTCCAATAAAAAAATAACTTAATTAATTTATAATTAATAACTTTTTCATTTTATCATTTTGTAATGATAAAATGAAAAATTTGAGGGTGAAAAATATTAGCTTTTTACGAAGGCGCTGTGAAATGTACAAATGGCCTAGCATTTGAAAGTATTTTTTCAGAGTAAATTTAAATAGTTAAATCAAAAATAATCATACGCTAGGTACGTATGTGGAAGAAACTTACGAAATTACACCACATGCCCAGCAAAACCGGCGTGCGGTGATATCGTAGGAGAGGGAATAAATCACGAATAAATGCTTTCCAAACATCATGGTCGATGCCACCTACGCGTAAATTAAACGCAGTAGTTGGTGCCATTAGAGTTATTAGTAAAACGGAACGACCGGACTAATCTCTGAACTGCCGGCCTGTAATTAAATTCTGAGAACAAGCGAGCTATTAAAACGGAACGGTAGCGCGACGCCATTACCAAACGGAACGTGAATAATTATTTCGTTCCTGCCATTTTATTTTTTTAGCCGTGTTCGATTGACGAAAGCGCAATATTAATGCACCGTCGCTTTAGCCAAGCACGGACTGCGTGCTTGTCATGCGTACCGGTTTTCGGTTACACAATTAGACAAGCGTTGCGTCGTGTTCTTTATGAAAAACTTCATTATTATTTTACATAATTTTTACTTGAAACTTTAGTAAAGGGTAGGACTGTAGGTACAAACGAAACTTGTTCTTAGTGAAATAATAAAAAAAATGAGTGCACAATTTCAGTGAGTAGGTAGGTAGGTACATTATATTAAATAGCATAATAATTGGAGTGTATTAAACTTCGAAACAATCAAAGATCGTCTAATAAAAGACAAGTTCGAGTGCTTTTCCCAAAAATCCTTTGAATTTATAAAGAATTTATTCTGTTGGTACCTACTTTATGAAAGCACTAACTAATGAAAAAACTTTTCGACAGTATACGTATTATATTTCTATCGGGTCCCATCAGTTCATAAACTTTAATATGAAATGACAATGACCCAAATTATTATTATAGTTCCAATCAAACTTTATGGCGGATCGGAATACAACGCTTTATGCATGCTTGCACAGGTTCAGTCATATGCCCCTCGCTCCACTGCGTCCCGCTACACCTAAAACTGGTTACTGCAACGCGACTTGTGCCTACGTTCACATCCGCCATAAAGGTTGATTGGAACTGTACGTGACTATAAGTTGCCTCAAATTGGAACATATGCATAGATATAAACATATGCCATTGGAAAGATCGTCTTTTTTGAACATTGTTAGTCAAATACAATGGTCAAATATGATATATATTTCTGATATATGTTAAAACTTATATACATGCGGCGCCATAATATATTTATACAGGATGAGATTTTAGTAACCAGCCAAAAATTTTCTAGATGTTAGGTATCACCAATAGACCCTCACTACGTAAATAAATATGTAGGTCAAATATTCATATTCAATAATAATATCCTAAATATTTTTTTACAAAATTTGGCTACCTTCTACTTACATAGGCGAAAAGGCGGGACATAGGGCATGTGGGCGGGGCGCGTGCACCTATGCCGGTGCCCTCGTGAATGGTGGTTAGTATTTTGGTAGTTTTGGTAAAGGTTTGCGTACTCTTAACTGAATATTTTCCTATTAAACGATATTAAAAAGGAACAAGACGGCCAACGGATTTTTATCAAAAGTCATTATATTAAAATTTGGCTGGTCATTAAAATCTCATCCTGTATGTTACACTGTTGCATTCGAATGTTTTTATTTCGAACAAAACGTATTTTTCCGAAATAATACAGGTTACGTGTTTGAAAGGTTATAATTTTTATTCTTTAATAATAAGGTTTATTTAAAACACTTCTAGTGAGAGCGCAATCTCTTTGTCTCTTATAAAGGATAATAACCAGTTAGATAGCGACATCTATCGTAAAGTATTGCAATAATTCGATTTAAGCTTATTTCGTTGCCATTATTAACAACTTTTTTTCCCGAATTTATTAAACCGCGCGGCATGGGAATCACAAAATCGAAATTAAAGATATTTTCGCGTAACTTTATTTTTGATATTGAATTTCTTAAGGGGCAGTCTTTTTATTTTTAAACAAATAGTAGTGCAGGTCAATACTGAATTTTGTTCTTTCAGAAATAACCTACTCAAACAGGTATTCTTTATAAGAGACAATTTACTCTAGAGTCTAGTGCATGACGTCTAATGAACATAAAGCATAGGCCAACTTTAAAACATCAATGGAAGTAGGAACATAAGAAAGAAATATGGATTGGGTACATGAATGTTCAGAGGTTCAGAGACAGCGCGTTGTCACAAAAAAAAAATGTGAGCAAAAAAATAATAATACGCCGTAAAACAAATATACACCAAACAAATATATCACAAAATAGAATTTTGTATGACCCACTTGTAAAGTTCGTATTGGAAAAGAAAATAAGGATCTCGAAATTACATTTCATATATAATTTAATAAAATACGCTTTACAACAATGATAATAACCTATATGAACTGTAAGATCACTGTGTCTGACATTCTGCTTCCAATCGCGTCGAAGTTTCGAAGAATAAGTCTCCATTTTTATGATTCTGTTATCTAAGACTTTAATATATTCATATTCGAATCCCAGCAGTTTTAAATATAAAACTTCAAAAACACATCCGCTCTAAAGCCAATATATCTTAGTACTGTCTCCCAGAGTCTCGGTGCATAACACAAAATACATATAAATTTGTTGTACTCTTAAAAAACATTAACTTCTAGATTTCGTCGTCATCGAATAACAAAAACCGCCCCTTTTCTCAAAAACCCACATCGCAACGTCACAGGAAGAATAATAGCCTTAATATGCCCCCGTCTTACCGATCAGACCACCAACGTATTCAAATGAGTCGTACCATTAACTGGGAATAAACAATGTCGTAAAATGACAGCTAGCTGCCGTATCACATCGCCCGTTTATTATAATATTCATGTTCTCGTATCTTCGAGTAACATCGCCACTCCAATACTGTTAACATGTATTTTGACAGATGACATAAGTTTGGCGCCATATCACTCGGCTGTCATCTCGCTCCGATGAAATACTATTCGGATGCAATAATAAGCTACTGTCTTACGTTATGAACGTTGTATATAAATTTATTTGTGTGTAATGGAAGATTTTGAATGTCTCGTTTAATTCGTTATAGGACGGAATTTGAATTAGTTGTTTGGATGAATTATGTAAATCTGATGTCGAGTGTAAAGACGGCGAGGAGTAAGATTGTATATCTCTGATTAAATATGACAAATCAGAACGGTGTGTTTTCGTTATCACTCAGTTCAAATTATCTGTTGGTTGGTTGAAATCACATTGAGTTCCCTCCTCGTAGTCAAGCGCGACGATTTTTATATCCGCCGGTTTGGTTGTTCTAGTGCCATCCAGAAAACATTTACCAAATTAAACTTGAATCGTATTGGTTTTTCACCAAACTTTCTGGAATAAAATTAGTGATGAGAAAATGTCGACATTGATAAAGTTCTCAAGCGACAGGAAGTGAAATTAATCGTAAAATCGTAAAAAAAATATGTTATAAAACTTTTAAAAGCTTTTAAAATACTTATATATTTCACTAGCTTTCACCCGCGGCTTCGACCGCATGGACTACACAGTTGTGCCGGGACCGCTATTTATCATGCAAACGGTCAGTTATAAATGAAACACTAATTATTTAATTAAAGCTGAAAGTTTAAGATGTTTTATTTTTGTTGACAATGCCAACACAGCCACCTACCTTAACTACCTACGTTACCTATGTTAGAGCCATGTGTATGTTTGCTACCCCTACTATCCAGCTTTTCAGTACGTAGACGCCCCAACTTGAGCTTGGGTAATTGATTACTTGCGACACAGTTTCCCCCTATCTATGCCCTTCCCTTATTAGCCTGACCGATGGCAGCACAGTGAATTTGCGAGAAGCTATTGAAAGGTTCGTTTGTCCGCCTTTCAGCTCTATCAACAGACTCTTGTCACCATGTGTTATGAAGTGCTCGTGAAGACAAATCTATAATGAGCCCAAACTCGGTGGATTTACTAGTAGCTATTAAAGCTAAGTAGTTATTAAAGAAAGTTCTGGTATCGACCTTCCAGCTTTATCATAAAACCCTCGCCACCATATACCGTGAAAGCTCTCTTGAAAACAAATCTAATTAATCCGAATTCGGTGGCTTTTGATAGGTTCTGTTGTCCGCCTTCCAACTCCTTCATCATATTCTCGTCTCCGTGTATTTTGAATAGTGCTGGCGAAAACAAATCTAATAAGCTTAAACTATCTGGGTTTACCGGTGGTCAATAATGGGTTCTGTATCCACCTTCCAGCTCTATCATCTGATCCTCGTCACTACGCACTATGAGAAGTGCTTGTGAAGACAAATCCACTAAGTCCAATTTCGATGGGTTCACTAGTAGCAATTGTAGAGTTTTTTTATCTACTTTCCAGCTCCGTCATCCGATTAGCTATATGGTACCATAATTATTGATTGTTCTCCATACCATAGGTTATATGTAAAAGAATGCCCACATTGATTTCCACAATGGGGTTTCTTTAATAGTTGTCATGTCAATTAGCATCCATGAATTTCAAATGAAATGGATGACTGAATTTCATGTTTTTTTTAATATCTATAAAACCCCACATTATATACTGTTATTGTAATTAGATTATTTCTATATAGGAACCAGGTATTTCATACGCATCAGTTGGTCCATCGCCCTCACTAACCATTGAACCCATGATTGCACCATTTTGACAAGGTAAAAGTTAGTATAGAAGGTGACTCTCATTCTTTCAACTCAATATGATTAACTGTTGATGAGTTCCCCCGTAGCGAAACGATCCTAGCAGCATCAACAGGAGCTGGTCACCAGATTATTACATTTTTATCGGAACCACATACGTGTCAAAAATTTCACCATCGTAAGTCAAATGAGAGTGGTTCGAAATTATTTTGTGAGATTTGATCCAAACACATGTACCTACACTACCTACACCCATACAAACAATTAAGCTAAATAAAACTTAAAAAAATAATAGCGGATATCTGAAAAAATTATAATTTTTTTTAATGTTGTAAGGGTGTTGGCCCGAAATTGGCTCTTAATGTATGTTTTTTGTGTTATTAAGAAATGATGCATGTGGAAGATACATCCGGTAATAAGTAGGTTAGGTACCCTATATCCATGTGAACAGAAGGCGCAAACTAATGGTCACCGAGAAAAACATGTTTTAACTTTTCTTTTTTTATCAGCTACCTTTTTTTCGACGTTCTATAACCTACATACGCTTTATAAATGTGGACAACGATCAGCCGAACATCACGTATACTTAATTGTTTTAAAAGAGTAATTGTTTGAATTCGGTATCTACACGTATGGAATTTCATTCTCTACCTAATTGAATTAAATTAACATAATTGTTTTGAATTATGTTGTCTACCAGTATCTAGGAAGATATATATTGTATGATTTATAAAATTATAATATTAAATACAATAAAAAAGTTGTGAATTTACTACAATAATACGAATGATCAAAATTGTAGTAAAACATATGGTCGAATCGATTTTGTAGTTAGAGAATTTAAAAATATTTATTGAGATTACATATTTTAAAACCTACCTGTACCAACAAATTCATTTAAGAAAATAAAATGAAATGAACGGCACTTATCAGATAACGCTAACAAAACTAGTCGGAATATGATGGATTTGTTTTGTATTAGGAATGCGAGGCACGCTTTCTTGACAAATATGTATCTGTACGCTTTTGACATCTGTCCACGACCAACTGTTCAGCAATTAATTAATCGAAAGAAATCGATGTATTTAAATGAGTAAGATGTTTTAAGTTATGTTATAAATAACGTAAATATTATTTATAGTCAACGTTCATGAGACTGACCTTTTGGCTGAGTGGTTAGAGACCCTAACTGCGTAGCCAAGGGTCGCAGGTTCGATCCCGCCCGGGACAAATACTTGTGTGTATGAACGCATCTATTTGTTCCATATGTGGGTGTAAAAGTGTCTATATATGTCTATATATGTATATATATATATACTATTTAAAAAAATATTTAAGTACGTATATAAGCTGTCTAGTACGCCATAATACAAGCATAATACTTACTGGCTTTGGGACCAGATGGCACTGTGTGGAATGTCCCAGATATTATTATTGTTATATAGCAAGATATTATTATTGTTATATAGCATGAAGAACAAAATAACAACTCATCGAATAAATATTACATCAATGGAATATTGGTGCTATTTTATTTCTACCTTAGTTAACATGTTCGATAAGTATAGTTAATAACACAGAATTTTTAAAACATCGATGTGGGATTAGAGAGCTTCGCTCCCGTATACTAACCATATGGATGTTCATACAGATACGGCGTGGTGACAGAAATTGTGACAACAAAAATGTAAGCAAAAAGAAATACCACGTATATACACCATATATAGATCAAATATACCCAGTTAAGACCTTGAAATATTCGCTGTGAAGTAGAATTTTGTGTGCCCCACGTAAACTGATTTATTGGAAATGAAAATAAATATTCTGAAATTACATTTTATGTGTACTTATTTAATTTAACAAAATGTTTGTTTGGAACAATGATAATGACCTATGGTCTGTCTCATTTATGTGTCGGTCATTTTACACCACAGACCAGTCAACCTATAGACCACACTTTAATAAACGTCAGTACGAAAACGAAATCGCCAAAAAGTGGCGGGGTGCGGTGAGAGGTCGGCTAGTTTTCATTGGCTCGTTCAAAATTGACAATTTAATGGCTTCCGACGTGCTTCTAACTGACGGCTCACTAGTGATGTAGTTATGTAGTGTCACTACATAGCCTTGGCGAATGCTACTCCCTGTCAAAGCGTGGTCTATAAGGTTGACTTGTCTGTGTTTTACACTCACGTTTTTGACAGCTTGAAAGTAGGTATGAGACATGAGACGCTCCATCCTTATTATTATGCTACCTAAGGTACTAACGTCTACCCTGAGAGGTATTTATCATCAGTTAAGCAATAAATGACCCTCATAATAAAAACGAGGAACACGAACAAGAAAACAATATGCGTGAGCGAAAATTATGGTTCCAGAGGGCCAAGTGCGAGTTTTTTTACTATTAACTGTGTCGTATGCGTTTTCCGTAATTTGTATGGAAACTCGTAGTTACCTAAAACGACCGCTAGATGTGCTGTACGAATTTTCATACAAATTATGAAAAACGCATACGACACAGTTAATAGTAATAAACTCACACTTGGCCCTCTGTAACGTAATTATGAAGACGCGTAGGTACTAGTTTTTCTTCCTCGGTTTCCTCGTATTTATGATGATCTCGGTAATCAATTGCTCAACTTATGTAAGCCATAATATTTTTCGAAGAACACTTTTCTCAGTGTTATTTTATATTATTATTACCGAATGAATATTCGGCTACTATATAGGTACGTAAGCTATCTTCCTGCCAATTTTCATAAAGATCATTTCAGCGAATTAGCCGTGACTATAGTAGCCGAATATTCATTCGGTAATAATAATATAAAAAATAGGTACAAACACGTTTCCGCGGTAAAAAGTTGAATATTCTTCGTTAGAGTACCCTATATATCAGAAGTTAACCAGATCAGTTGAGCGGTTTAGTCGTGAAAACGTAGCATTTATATAGACTTACTTTCTGGAGTAAAAATTAGCCTGGATAGTCATTGTCGCGGTTTCGTACAGATACCTCAACACCTCAATGTAACGACAGTCGATTCGGCATCGCTGCAAAGATTCCAGAACAGCCCAGGTCTCGATGGAATCAAAGGCCTTCTCGTAGTCCACAAAGGTTAGGCACAGAGGTTGATTATACTCCTTCGTTTTTTGAATAATCTGCCTCAGCATATGTACGTTGTATGCGGTACTGTAACCATTTCAAAAGCCGGCCTGCTCAGGGGGCAGAAATTCATCAAATCTTGACTGACTGACTGAATGACTGTCGAGAACAGCTTGTAAACATGGCTGAGGAGTGACAGTATATTATTCTTGGTTGTAAAATCAATGTGCCAGAAACACGGTGATAGTGCCGCGCGCACAGATTTTGTTCATGCCGTCTGTTCTAGTCTCAGGTTCTAGTAGTATATAGTTCAGTGACCAGATCTGACTTTATTTTAGCCATGGACGTATTATTAGATTCAAGACTGTACACTTGGCTTTGTGAAACGAGGAGATGAGTTAGCAAGGTCAGAGTCCCTTTGTCACTTTCTTTGTAGGGTGACAATAATTTTCTTTTGTAGAAAAAAAAAATAGACAAATAATCCATTTCAATCATTCATTTTTACGACGCAGTGCAAATAAAATAAATATTACTATTATAAGTGTAATAATTTGCAACTATGTATAGGTATATAAATAAAAATTGGTTAAATAAAAGTTAGGTACCTACTATGCTTAGGTACTTTAGGTATAATATTAGGTCTTAACCTATGAAGTCGCCGTTTTGTGTGAAATAAATTAAAGTATATTTTTTTTTTCAAACACCCTTATTTTTGTTATTCAAAGTAATCATCGATGCATCTTTGCCAATGCAGTGGCAATTTATTGATGCCCTTCTTGTAAAAATCAACTGGACAGGAAACAACAAACTCTTCAAAGGCATTTGGCACTGTCTGTCGGGAATTTAATTTTTTACTATATCAGAATATTATTTTTATTAACATAGTATTTTATATGTGCACTGCAAAAAATCAAGGTTGCGTGGTTATTTGAAAAACGAGCAATATTAAAAATTTATTTTCTCGAAAACGGCTACAAATAAAAATGTAGTTTCTTCGGCGAAATTGTTATTGAATACCAGCAGATTTTAAATATAACGGGACTTTGGACGGTTAGAATCCAAACTGTATGTATATTTTATGGACAACACTGGATGGCCTAAAATTAATAAAGGAGGACAGGCAAAAATGTATGAGCTGCGTCCCCACCCACTAATAACGACTTGACATACATCGTTGGAAAGGTCTATTCGTGGCAATTATTGATTGCTTTGACAAATAATCCAAAACACTGTGTGAAAAAAATGGCAGCTAAAATAAAAATCTTTTTTTCATACAAACAAATTTTTATTTAAAAATAGTTTGTCACTATTTTTACATAAAGAAAAGTATTGTAGCTGTATACAAATTAAATGGTGCTATGCTGATAATACACCTAGTATACAGTTACAATAATGATTCAAACTCAAAACTTTTATTGATCAAAATAGGCTTACAATAAAGCGAGCACTAGTTGCAAACATGTAAAATATTTATAGCACATTATACAAATCAAATGCATTGGCAACTAAATACCAAAATATGATCCGCTTTTAACATCAGCATTTGGCTATCGATGTATGAGCCTTTTCGAAGTTATCAGAAGATTTTGAGGTTACTTCAGAGCATTTGCTTTGTCTGAGCCTAAGAGTTGTCTCCAATAACATCATTGAAATACGCTGCTGGACCAACGAAAGATGTGTGCCTCGCATAGCCAATATACTATATAATAAAAGTTAGGTATATGAACACAGCTGCCTACTGTCCGTCGCCCAGTTAAAGGTGTAGAGGTTTGAAACATGAAACCTCTTTGCAGAGTAAAGGTGTATAAAAAAAGGAAAATATGAGTTTTGACTTTAAATGGAAAAAATAGTTGTCAATAAAATACACTAACAAGAACCGAATTATAAAGTTTTATTACGTTTCATACGTTCCCTTACAATTTTGGCGACCGTGACGAATTGAAGCGTATTGACAACAACCTGGAATCATGGAAAAACTACGTAAGAATCGTACCATTCTACGGCAACAGTTCACAAGATATGCCAATGAATTTGAAGAATTAATGAAAAATATGGAATTTGATGATCCTTGTATT
The DNA here is from genome assembly GCA_949709985.1 of Luffia ferchaultella. NCBI lineage: Eukaryota > Metazoa > Arthropoda > Insecta > Lepidoptera > Psychidae > Luffia > Luffia ferchaultella. Next base: position 8,033,001 of record OX453263.1, read on the forward strand.
CCTGAGAATTATCAAGCTGTGTTATATGTAGCTGAACAATTATTTTGCGTTGATGATGCCATAAAAGATGAATGGATGCGTCAAGAAGTCGTAGAGGAAGAACTCGAAATGTACGAAAAAGAATGTGATTCCACGTTAGAATATAGGCAACGATGGATAAAATTAAAGGTACGTTACGAAAAATTATCCATCAAGAAAACATTTGATTCTATTAGAGATGACCAAAGCGTAAGCAGAGAATCAATTAGGTCGTATCTTACTACAGAGAAGAAATCAAAACTGAAGACTTCCAAGAGTTCCAAGAGCGAAAGTGAAGAATCTCATAAGTCAGTTAAAAGACGTTTCCGACTACCGAAAATAGAACTTAAGAAGTTTAATGGAGACGTCAGCAATTGGTTAGCCTTTTGGGGACAATTTAGAAAGATTCATGAAGATGAATCCATAGATGATGATGACAAATTACAGTACTTAATTCAAGCTATGGAAGTCGGTAGCAATGCTAGAGAACTAGTAGAAAGTTTTCCACCATCAGGTAAAAATTACCAGGGAGCAGTAGAAGAGTTAAAAGCGAGATTTGCACGTGACGATTTACTAATTGAAAACTACGTGAGAGGTTTGTTAACTTTAGTATTAGCCCGAGATAAGTCAAATGATAGATCACTTCGACAATTATTCGACAAAATATCTTCACATTTAAGAGCGTTAGAAACTCTCGGTGTTACGACAGACAAATATGCTGCAATGCTCTACCCTATGATTGAATCGGCTATACCCGTGGAAAATTTAATGGCATGGGAGAGAATGAGACAAACAGACGAAGCTGACCGACTCATGGGATTATTAGAATTTTTACGAAAAGAAGTCGAGAGTGAAGAGAGAATTAAACGAGCTAAAACTGAGTTCCCCAATATGCTCAAACAAGAAGATAATACGAATTTTACTAAATTACCTACTGCATCGTGTCTGGTTGCCAATGAAGGTAGGAAAGAAAAATCATGTATTTGGTGTGATAAACAATCTCATAACAGCTCAGAATGTTATAAAGCATCAAAACTGTGACGATCCACGAGGCGCAGGGCCTGACCTACAGTCGGGTGATTATTGTGCGGACGATCGGGAGATTGCAGCTACACGAGAGTATTCACCACGCAGTAGTTGCAATCACTCGGCACACGTCGAGCTGTACATACCACACGGATGATAGTGACGACGCGATCGGCAGATTCGTCACTAGGGCGGTGACCGTCCCGGTTAGCAGAATAATTGAGCACAACCTCAAAATGGCCATGAGGAGTGGGGACGAGGCGATCGTGGAGAGACTGACGCGCAAAAATAAAGACGGCGTAGCTTCTTGACCCGTTTCCCTTGACCTCAATCCCTATAGTGTAGAATTATATAAAATTTCAGTTAAATAAGTAAAAGTACCTTACTTCTAACACGAAAGCCGTCGCACACCAAACGTTTGAATGCGCGGTGGCGTGGGCATCGGGTCGCAGCATTCCCTTCAAAATGGTTGAGTGAGGCGATGGCTGGTTCCCACGTCAAACTGGTGAACTGGTGCCTCGCAGGCAAACCAGACGACTCAAATGTATTGGAATAAGGACATTTAATAAAAAAATAAATAAATAATTTTTAAAAAATAAATGAAAAAATTAAATAAAAAAAAATAAAAAAAAATAAAAAAAGTTAGTAGTATTGTGGCAAACTCATTATAGGATAGCAGTAAGCAAAATGTAGAGCAGATGCGGTAGAAATAATAAATAGATATAAAAAATTATATAAGGTCAAAGCTCTTCTAAAGACATGGGCTTCGCGCCTATGGAAATGTGTAGTAAATAAGAAAAAAAAAAGAAAAAGCATCACAACTGACATTAGACGAGAGAAAAGAATTTATAAAAAAGAAGAGAGCTTGTTTTATTTGCTTAAAAGTTGGTCATAATGCAAAGAATTGCAAAAGCAACCCTAAATGCTTCACATGTTCTAGAAGACATGTAGTAATCATGTGTCCAGGGCTGACTAAATCTGTAAATAAGGAACAGAAAGTGAAGCAAAAGAATAAAATTGACAATCAAGAGGATAATATGACCTCTGAAGTATTAGTATGTTATAAAAATGTTACAACCTATCTAGAAACCTTGATGATAGAAATAAAACACAGTGGCAAGTCAAGGAAAGTACGAGCTCTTCTAGACAGTGGCGCACAGAGATCTTATATAAGAAAAAAGATTGCTGATGAACTCCATCTAGAAGCTATTGACAAAGAAAAAATCAGACATTGTTTGTTTGGAGGAATAGAAACAAAGACAGAAACTCATAATGTCTATGAGATAACGATACAAAATTTAGATCAAGGTTATAGTTACAAGATCACTACACTTGCACAAGAAAAACTGTGTGGGGTTATACCTAGAATAACGGATGTACGTATAATTGAACAATTACAGATGCATAATATAACTTTGAAAGATGTCGAAGGAGATTGTACAATTGATGTTTTGATAGGAGCAGATTATTTGGGTTTCCTATTGACGGGTAAAATAGTTCAATTCGAAAATAATTTAACGGCTATAGAAACAAAATTCGGTTGGACTATTCAAGGAAAGAAAATAGTTGATAAATCTCCTTCAACCTATATGTCTATTGTTACCTTGAATGATCTTTGGGAATTAGATATTGTAGGAATTAGAGATTCTGTTGAGACAAAGATCAGAGAAGATACTGAACTAAAAATAAAGTCCTTTTTTGATAAAACAATAAATTTAAATAAAAAAGGAAGGTATGGGGTACATTTGCCATGGAAAACAGGTCGTACCAAAATTTGATGTACCTACAACAGAAACTTTGCTAAGAAAAGGAAAGAAATTGTAACACGGGAGAAGGATGATACCACCCATAGTATATCCAAATTCGGTCGTATCTTGGGAATTCCCCGAAGATTAAACTTATAGATGAATGTACCTATGTTGTGTATGTTGTTTGGAGTACCTTTGAAATTTCAATTTATCTTTGTTATATAATGATAATACCTACAGGTTTGTATTATTGCAATATTTTATATTCTTGTATTGCAAAGTGGGGAGGATGTTGAGGTTTGAAACATGAAACCTCTTTGCAGAGTAAAGGTGTATAAAAAAAGGAAAATATGAGTTTTGACTTTAAATGGAAAAAATAGATGTCAATAAAATACCCTAACAAGAACCGAATTATAAAGTTTTATTACGTTTCATACGTTCCCTTACAAAAGAAGTGCAATAATAATTAGATAAGGCATTGATGTTAGTTAATCTCTGTCAATTAATATGTAACAATAATCTGTTTTCCCTAAATCCATGGTTTTCGCTCTAACGTGTCGTGATTGAATACAGCTTAATAACCATCCATTCTGTGGCATATCATATTGACTCATTTCATTTTCCAATACTTTTATTAGATATAGGCCTTTTGAATACTTATGTTCACCGCAATAAGATTTCGATAGTTGTAATTGATAAGATCCTAACGACTGAATGGGGGCGCGTGCGCTTGCGCCCTCCGCTCGAATCAGAGAGAGAGACAGAGATACGAAGCACATACAAATTATCTCTGTCTCTCTTGCATCTGTTAAGCAGAGTGACAGATTGCGTTGTAGTAGTTCATGATATTGCGCCTAGCTAGATTAATAGTCTTAATAGTTAAGATTAGTTTTAAGATTGAACTACGTTTCTTTACAATGATACAAAATTCATCTTCTTGTAACTTTTTTAAGGATTTGCGATTTGCCGCCATACTAAGAAATAATTTGTATCAAAAGATCTTTCTTATGGCATATGTCTTAATGTTATTTATTGGTCGCTGGGGACGTTTCACCCGTACTCCTTAGAAAAACGGATTCGTTACAAACATACTTCACGAGTTGTTGTTTGTAACAAAGCAAAAGAAAATTAAAATTAAGAAACGACATACAAGGTCTTCACTCTACAGTGTCGTTATGTCTATTGTTATTAGCAAGACTATTTCAATAATTTTAAAACTCATTGAAAATGGAACACTCAGTCACAAAATATTGACTGACTGACTGATTGGAATTGACAACTCATTTTCGATTGACAAACCTAATTTTGACATTTGACAGTCAAGATGTCAATGCCGTCCATAGATAAGTTTAAGCCGTCAATGCAGTCAAGCAATCAAACTGACTGAACCGAATCAAGTCAATGGAATAAATAAATCAGAAAATGAACCGGTGTAAAATCGTATAATTCGGATCTATATACATATTTATATTGCGGTTCCCATCTAGTTCAAGATTTAACACGACAATAACAATTTAAAATTTTCGATTGTGGTGTAGATCTTACAATAACTTAGTTATGGTAGACGACGACGGTGAGTACTTACTTGAAGATTTTACTATAAAATCAGTACATATAATATATATATAAAAGTATATGCAATTATAATATGCAATAGGCCATCCGATAGGATTATATTATAACTCTTCTACAACCAGGGGTTATCATTTTACTTAAAACACAAGGCGTCCAAGTCTGAATGTTAGGGATGTTTAGTTCGCCTTAAACTTTATGGCGGATCGGAATACAACGCTTGCGTGCTTGCGCAGGTTCAGTCCAGTTCAGTCATATACCCCTCGCTCCATTGCGTCCCGCTACACTTAAAACTGGTTACTGCGACGCGACTTGTGCCTATGTTCACATCCGCCATAAAGTTTAATTGGAACTGGTACCTCTTGTGTTAATCACTTACTGGTGAAACACATGAACTGAGGCAGCTTAATTTGAGACAAAAACAATAAATATGAGCATCTAAGTAATTTTTTAGCATTTTTTTCGAAAATTACCACCCTAAAAGTATTACTAATTTAGAAGTAAACAGGGCTGGGGCATGAAACTAACAGTATTTTTAGAAATATGGAATTGCGAGAAAAACGGAATATGTAAAGTGTTACTGGCATTAAAACAGTAGACCTAACAGTAAATTACTTGTACAGTAAGTAACTTTGTAACAGTAAGTTGTAATCTTCGGGTAGCTCATCACTCCACTTCGCTTCGTTTCTCATAGTGATATAAATAGATCTAATTTAACCTAATCTATCAATTTTGAAATGGTGGACTATCAACTTATCTTGGCCTAATTTCAAATTGATCAAGTAGCTTCTGGGTGGCTTGTCACATTCTTATAATTGCCAACCCTAAAAAATAGATGTTTTAAAGTAAATTAAAAAGGTGGTTGTTTTGGAAACCCAACCCAAGTTTTGTATAATTTCTAATGAAACCTTTAATTTTTTTCAGTTCCGGTGGATAGTAGTTTATTAATAATTATAATAGATACTAATCCTAACCAAAGGTATATAACTGAGGACCCTAAAGTATTGACAAACTGTTTAGATGCCCTCATTGCATTTGCCAATTCACATCTCATGCAAAAGCAGAGGAATCAACTTGCTGTCATCGGATGTCATTTTCATAAAAGGTATTGTATCTTTTCACATCTACAATATTGCCATACTATTACCTTTTATTTTGTATTATTTAAAGCCTAATCTATGGTTTAAATACATTTCTTTCATTTTTTAGTGAATATTTGTATCCATCACCTGGTAAACCTCTAGATGTTAGACAAATAGATGGCCAGTATGAACTGTTTACATTAGTGGAGAAAACGATTAAAATGAGGTAATTATCTAAATAGTTTTCTTTTGATGTAAATCATCTATTAGCGAGAGTATAAAACTGATTGTTGGCGACGCGTTGTCACGGCATGCGTTTATTTAGAAGAAAAATAATCTTATGTCTTTAAAGTAGAGTATCGATTCCTGTGCAGGCGGTCAAAAAGAATTTCAAACGACAGTGCCTGTTAGAGGAAAAAGAACCTTATATCTTTAGAGTAGGGTATTAATTCCTGTGCAGGCAGTTGAAAAGGATTTCAAACGGCACTGCTTTAGAAAAAGTTTTCAAATGGTGATGTCAAAAGACGTCCATAGTGTTGATATGAAGCACAGTAACTTCCGCGCCGTTTGCTAACCATTGCCTTTCCATATATGTAGTTACATGATTTTAGTGTCCGACCGTAACCCAATATTTTCTTTCGGCCGAAACTGAAACTTTCGAATTTCGAAATTCGGCTGAAACCCGAAATATCGCAGCTGTATGAATATTACATGAAGCACAAGGGCCTAGCAAAAAATTTTCTACCACTCATTTAAGCTATTTGACACTACCTATCAACCCTACGTCCAATTATCAATCAAATAGTACGACAAAAGCATGGCATGGTGGGCGTCGTCACCGACCTGCTTGTGCAGCGAGCTTGTTGCGACATGTTAAAAAAAATTATCAGTTTGAACCGAAAATTACATTTTCTTTTGGCCGAAACCGAATTTATGCCGAAAGATGAATTTTTCTTTCAGCCGAAACCGAATTTCGGCCAAAAGTTTAAAAAACTGCCAAAAATCTTGAAAGCCGAAATCGAAACCGAATAATCGGTCGGACACTACATGACTTCATACAAACTGATAAAATTGCATGCCTATTTTAACTTAAGAAAGGAAAGAAAGGAAAATGTGATATAAATATATCTAGGTTATAGGTATTTATTTATTTTTATTCTAAAATCACCGACAACCATTCTTTGCTGCTCCGCGAAGTACTATTACATGCATAGTACTCTATAGGTTTTCGATTTAACCAATCACTAGAAATCTTCCACGAATACAATCCATTTCATATAGAGCAAATAAGACCTTAGGGGCCGTCCATTAATCACGTGATCTTTTTTAAAGCATTTTTTAATCCCCCCCCCCCCCCCCCCCTCTAATGATTCATGGTGAGGTTTAAGACTACCCCCCACCCCATTCAACATCACGTGTATTTTTAGTATCTACAAAAAATCTTAAATTTTTTAGAATATTTTAGATTATTATCTTAAATACAGGTGTAAAGTATAATCTTATTTTATTCTGAAATTAAGGACCATGATAAAAACGCTGTACACTATATTTACACTACACGCCGCCATGCGATTTAAAAATCACGTGTTTGAAAAAATAAATACACGTGATATCTTACCACACCCCGTCCCCCCTTGTGACATTTCATGATTTTTGCAAACCCCTCCCCCCCTTTCAAGCCTCACGTGATTAATGGACGGCCCCTTATGTCTTTACTGGGGGGTATTGATTCCTGTGCAGGCAGTCGAAAAGGTTTTTATAAAATGATTTAATGACAAATGTTTATTAAATAAATAATCATTTTCTGTAAAAAAATTGTAGTATTAATTTTTCATTATGCTATATTTAGTTCTTGTCGTAATCTTGTCTTTTATGCATGTTACTTGTACAAACTCGATGTTTCACATCTACCAGGCGTCCCGTGACGGCTCACTAGTTTTCATTAATAAGACTCTATTATATTCTAATAAGTTGTTAGATAATGGCTAACAAGTTAGTTTCCATGTGGCGCTGCTACTAACAACTCATGTATTGGCCAAAATTATACAAATAAACTTTCTAAGTTATTTCTTCACATTTCTTACAAAAATAAAATGTTTCTCTCATTATTTTGTCACTTTCATGATAAATAACAATGCCTCAATGTTATTTTTGTTTGTTTTTACTTGTCAACTAAAAAAAAAAACTGCACTGGTTCCTAATTTTTGCTATCCATCTTTCTCTAAATTAATACACATAAAAATATCAAAAACTGCAAAAAATATTACCAAAAGCCATTATATGAAATTTAGTTTTAGTTTTAGACAGAAATAAGTTCCGTATAGGTAGTCCAAAGAAAGCTGGCACAAGCGATTAACACGTATGCATTTACATATGTGTAAAAAAAACAAACAATATGTTTTGTTTCACTTACACACAAGTAATACATATGTGTTATACATCGGCCATCGAGACAATGCATTCCTGACAGGTCGTAATCGGCATAGTAATCGGACGTTTGATGTAAATTTGTACCGTCGGACGATTTCCGTTTTTAAATATTATTATTGTTTACAAGCATGAATGACACAAAATAAATTAAAAATTATATTATTATGTCAACTCACAACAAACATGTTATAGCTTTGAATTTTTCATGTACTTATCAGAAACGCGTTCTCTCGACGGTTGATGTGTAGTAAATTGCTTGTACCTATTCTTCGGACTATCTATAGTCTTCATTGTAGACAATTAGCAACCAAACTCTTTTTCCATGCTTGTCTTAGGAGTTTTTTACCAAAAACGATTTCCAACATTCCTTACCATTCAATGTAAGTCAACCCGACGACCGCTTAGCCTAGTGGGCAGCAACCCTGCCTGCGAAGCTGGAGGTCCCGTGTTCGAATCCCAGGTCGGGTCAGTATTTATATGATGAATATTAATACTGGCACCGGGTCTTGGTTGTTATATGTATGTATGTGGTGTCTTCGCTTGGTACCCAAAATACAAGCAAATGCTTAGTTTGGGACCTAGACGTTGTTGTGATTGTATGTGTTATTATTATTATAATGTCAGTTTTTACCAAATTTGTCATGCATTAAAAATGTTTTTATATAATTACAGATTAGTAAACTTAATAAAAAGTCAACCACAAGATGAAAAACCTGGAGAGTCACTATTAGCAGGTTCACTAGCAATGGCACTTTGTTATGCTGGTAGGGTAAGTACTATAATATTATATAATTTTGTAAGGGAGAACAATTGTGATCCAAGTGACATTTTCACAGTGCAAATTGTCACTTGAATCAGAACGGCAATTTCTGCAAGTAGTGAGAGCTGGTGCTAAAATAGTACAGTGAGATGTTAAGGACGTTATTTTGGGACTTGGATCAGTGTAGCATGAGGGATTAATTTTTTTTTCATGCTTTCATGTCTAAAGGTCAATTTCGACAAAAATGTCACCTAGGTTATACAATGGTTCTTCCTTACATAATTGAGTTGCTCAGCGGAAGAGTGGCTAAAGTCACATAAATAAAAATAGTATTTTCATAACCATCGTGGACTAGCATGGTTATTTTATTTATTGTTGGTATGGTATTGTTACTATGTAGTTACTATGGTTTTGAAAATATTATTGAAATGTTAAAGTTTACATACTAAATTTTTTTTGTGGCTTGGGTCACTGTGCTTAGCGACTCATTCATAGTATATGTTTTAGAATTATACATTGTACATATATTATATAGACAAAGTCTAGTGGTCACAGACACCGACTGCAGACCTAAAGATACCAGATTGGATCCCCACCCAGGATAAATATTTGTCTGCACATTTGCATGAACATGTCTATTTTTTAAGTGTCTGTCTAAAATATCTATATATTTGTATATGTTATGAAAAACAAATGTAAATTTTTGAGTATGTATATCATTGTCTAGTACGCATAGTACAGGATCTGCTTAATTTGGGACTAGATAACAGTGTGTGAGATCTCCCAGGTAATATTATTATTAATCAACAATATACTCTGTAGTTCTTTGGTGTGCTATTTCAAATGCACCTAACTTGAATTGACTGCGTCTACAGTGACAGCTTTATCACTACATTTAATGAAATAAAGTCCCCCGCCGCGTCTGTCTCTCTGTCTGAACGCGATAAACTCAAAAACTACTGAACGGATTTGCATATGGTTGACACCAATGAACGGAGTTATTCAAGAGGATTCGTGTTTATAATTCATTAATGTTTTGTGCAAATTAGTTGAAATGTGACGATTATTGTTGAAGACGTCGGAAAAAATCTAGCCGACTGGAAGATTTCATCGAAAACGCTGCATAATCACTTTGCGATATAACAAAACAATGTATTGAAGAATTGTTCCCCTTTTATAGGGCTAAAGAAAAGTCCGCGATGGTATAGGTCTATCTTTTGTCTATCTATGGATAGCTTACTATACCTATTTTCATGTTTAAAAAATGGTGTCATATGATGTGGTAATTGGAAAGCAATTTATACAGGTATTGATCCCTGTCAAATTAAATAGGTAAGTTATTTACCTTCAGCATTTCATGCACATTATGATTGCCCTTTACACTTTGCAATTTAAATTAATATCATAGGAGTTATTGCAAAATAAAAATTATCGCGCGACCAGCAGCGCCACACCGACGCGATACGCGTGGTGTAAAGTTAGGCAGAAGTTATCAATGATGTACACCAAGAAATATTTTAGTTTGTTTTTATGAATATATCCTTTCCATTCCATTTCATCGGCCCTTTTTAAGAGCCGGGCCGGGCAGGGGTTTAGGCCTCCCCTCAAGATGAGGAAGCATGGAGCTTGAATCCACCATGTTGCTCCAATGCGGGTTGGCGGATTGTACCGACCGCCATCTATTGACAGCAACTGGGACCGACTGCTTAACGTGCTCTTCGAGGCACGGAATAAATGATAATTAATGTACTTTTGCTCTGCTACCCGTGCATAGCCGCGTCGGGTCACTATTAAACATGAAACTCAGTGGCAACGATTTGAATGAGTCAAATATTTTATTGATTTTCCAAAATTTAACTTACGTTCATTAATATACTCACCTTATTTATTTTGATTTAAATTAGATTATTATAATTAAAGTGCGTTATTTTAACGTTTTCCAGATACGAAGACAACTGTCACCTGGATTAACAATGAACAGTCGCATATTAGTCATAACTGGAAGTGGTGATACTGCCGCACAGTACATCAATTATATGAACGTGTTCTTTACTGCACAGGTACTGAATAAAATATTTAAACAATTTCGATTGAAACTAATATTTACATTAATAGGATTACATATGTTTGTACAAACAAAATCTCTCTCATAGGTTTCAAATACCTTTTATTTATAAAAAATAAATACAATTTGGTCATGCTACATATACAGCCTTTCAGTTTAGTTTTATATTTAATATTGATCTATATTTCTAAAAATATTAATTTGTCTCTCTATTGCAAAACTGTGTCCAATTCTGGGTTTGTTTCTCAGAACAATTACTGAAGTTATAGAAGGAATGTAAACTTCACATATGTTTAACTTGTTCTAACATGTAGAATAAAGCATTAGAAAGAAAAAGATAGCTGATACAAAATCGTTGCTGCTTATGATCAGAACGTAGCCCCCAAATAAATTTCAACTTGTTTTAACGATGGAGATAAATAGTGTGTAACCAAAAACGTTATCGATATATTTAAAGTTGAATATTTCTATTTTTGTGGCGAATTTATTTTGCACATATTTATTTAATAATTCACTCCTATATATCCAAAATTTAAATTTAATTTGATGCAAACGTTTGTCTGACTAGTCACATAAATGTCATTGAGGAGGGGATACAAGCAGGTTGAAGCAAACCGTCATATATACTTACATCTTTTTCACTTATACTGAAATTCAATATGTGGAAAATGAAACAAATATATGTAGATACAAGAATCTTCTATAATTTTAGTAATTGTTCTGAGGTTTGTTCGAAATTTATGTTAAATTGTAAGTCTCCAGAAGAAAAATTCAAAGGAGATAACAATAGTTGTAGCAATAAAAAATTTCGCATAGTGTATCACTTATTTTTTATGTACAAATATCAATATTTATAGGCGTATGATACAAATAACAAATGTGGGTTTCCATATTAATAATAAATTTGATATGAATAGATTGACTTACACACAAACTCAAATACTATGTGTTATAATAATATACTATGAAATATTCAGAAAATATTTTAAGCAGACCTTAGTAGAGAATATTGGTATAATCAGTTGTCTAGTACTCATTATACAAGCTTTGCTTAGTTTGGGACTAGATGGCGCTGCGTGGGATGTCCAAGGTATTGTTACAAGTATATAAGAAGTTAGGTTATAATCCATGAACCGCTATATACTTAATACTGTTGTGATAGTGCAAAAATTTTTTAGGGTATTTTGGCCATACATGTAACTGCGAGATGAAATAAAAATTCCAACATACATAAACATGCGCGATACCTATAGATAGGTCTATAAAAATGATATGGAGGTTTCGAAATAATTTTTAGTGACAACTAATTAAAATAAAATTAAGTTAAAACTTAAAGGGGGCGAAAAAGATTTTTTTTTTTAATATTGTACAGTGGTACGGAACCCTTTGTGTGTGAGTCCACCTCGCACTTGTGTGGTTTTTTTTTAATTTAATCTGTAGTGGTTGATGTATGCCAGAAATGTGCACATATTGAATGTGTGTCACCCCTTAACTTTGTGACTATGGGGTGGGATATTATTAAAAATATAGCATGACTCAAAAAATACTTAAAATTGGTTTGAATAAGACACGTTGATTAGTAATTACTTAAGCTATTTTTAGTTTAGTAATCTTAAATATAAATTATTAAAGTTATTCATGTTAACTAATTCTTTTTATAATTTTTTTTTAGTTTTTGAGTTATGGGATATTTTTAATTACCAGCTATTTTATGTTTAGTCAACTTAAATATAGATTATTATAAAAGTTATTTGTGTAAACCAATGGTTTTTTTTTTAAATTTCTTCTCATTTAGTTATTATAATGTATATATATTCATTCTATTATCTAACTTATTAAGTTTTATTGTACTTGTATAGCAATTTTCTGTCTATTTTATGTACATTAGTTTGTAGTGTATCTATTTTGATAGAGTTTTTCTGATATTTTAAACCACTGTTATTATATAATAATACAGCTGTTGGTTTTCCAAACATATAAATAAATAAATTTTAGCCATGAACATTCCAAACATTCCGACTATGGAACCCTTCACTATACTTGGCACTTGGCTGGTTTTAATGATTAAGTTTTAATTCTTTATCAGTTTAGTAATAAAAAAAAAATTACACAGCCATATTTATTTTACAATATACATTTAATATTTAATTATAAATTTTCAGAAACAGCAAGTGTTGATAGACGTTTGCTCCCTAGACAAGCACTTGAGCCTCCTACAGCAGGGCTGTGACATAACTGGTGGACTCTACCTGAAAGTGCCTTCACTCGACGGACTCTTGCAATATCTATTGGTAAATATAATGTCATCATTATCATCAGCCCATGTCTCTGCACTGCAGGATGTAGGCCTCTCCCATGGCTTGTCACCACACACGGTCTTCCGCCTTTCGCACTCAACTACCCCCAGTATGTTGCTTCAGGTCATCTGTCCACCTGGCCGAGGGGTGTCCAGTGCTTAGTTTAATGTATTGACATACTAATAAGTAAAGCCATACATTTAAAAATGTCCAGTCATTAAGAAATGTTTATAGTTAATAATATCCAAACAAGACTTACACATAATAAGCACACTGTAGCATTCTTCAATACTGACAGTACTTATAACAATGTAGACATGTTCAAACTAAATTCAGTTTTAAATGATGTAGGTTTAGGATACAAAACTTGAAGATTTTATTGGAGCTTCTTACATAATAGAGATTTGAATATAACAGTACTGTAGTGCGCACGGATCTTTGCCGCTGTGAAGTTATTTACAGAAAGCATCGCAGTAGCATAAAATGGAGAAGAAGGAGAGGTCGGATAGCTCGCTGCTACTCGCTCGCGCGCGCGGCCATTACTACTCCTCGCTACCCGCGCAGCGATACAAGCGCATTGAGCATTCGCTGGCAACTCAGAGCGGCAAAGATCCGTGCGCAGTACTGTAGACAACATTGAATATCTTACATGATGGACAAGCAAAAGACTCACTCAGGACGAACCCAGCTGCCCACTATTGTTTAACTTAGTATGGATATTTGCAACAAGATTATAGTTCCAACCAAACTTTATGGCGGATCGGAATACAACGCTTTATGCGTGCTTGCGCAGGTTCAGTCATATGCCCCTCGCACCACTGCGTCCCGCTACACCTAAAACTGGTTACTGCGACGCGACTTGTGCCTATGTTCACATCCGCCATAAAGTTTGATTGGAACTGTACCAATGTTAATTTATCAGAGTATGCTGATCATTTTGTTCAGTATTTCTAAAGACTTCATACAAATAAATAATGTTATGTGAATTAAGTAAACTTCGCATTTTAAATGACATAGGCCTCAATGTGCAACATCCAAATACTGTGTAATTTCACGCAGTCGCAGACAACAACAACTAAATATCGATATCCAAAATACTTACTTGAACGCGTTCAAACTGTAAAATCACTTGGTGTTTGGTTAGATTGTACCTTGAAGTGGAATACGCATACAAATGAGATTATACAATAATGCCAAAAACTTACTAACACGTTTAAATCATTGACCAGGACTACCTGAGTATTGCTATAAAGTTAATATAATAATGACGTATACATGACAACAACGTCTAGGCTCTAGTTATAATGGATGCCGTCATACGTCGGAATACTTGGGAATTAAGTTGTGGACCAATTGGCGCGAATACTATCTAAAAAACAAAAACATATGTGCTAATTAATACTTGGATGGACAGAAAGAAAAAGCATCCACAAAAAGCTTTTGGTAAAACCATCCACACAAGTTCCCAAAGACTTAACTTTGATGGTGCTGATATGAGCAGAACAATGGTGATGTTGGTTCTGTGTCTCGAAGAACTGTTACTTCATGACTTCATTGTTATATTCAAATGGAGTCGCTTGGATGTAATATTTTAACATGGGAAACAAATAGAAAACACTGGAAGCGAGGTCTGAAAAACATGGTGGGTGTTCCATCAATTGGAATCCTACGTTGTTTGTATAAAACCTAGGGACGACGCGTCATTAGAGATATGTGCGGACGCTTAGTTCTGATGAAATAACACGCCAAAACTTTTCACGGGGTTTTATTTTGATTTGTTGTTGTTTGTTTGTTTGCGTAATTTATATAGTAATGTTCCATGAAAGGTCGATACGGAAGTGCCGTTTGTAGCTCTTATTTATTTAGATTTCTGTTTTTTTCTTATCCAGTTCTAAAGGTAAATTTATGTTTGCCAGTGGGTATTTCTACCGTCGGCGTGCGAACGCGGCAAGTTGGTACTGCCGGGCCGCGGTCGAGTGGACTACCGTGCCGCGTGTTTCTGTCACCGCGACTTGGTCACCATTGGCTATGTCTGTTCTGTGTGTCTCAGCGGTATGTATTACTTAATTAACAGCATATCCATTTAATTAATTATATTGCCAATTATTATTCAGTAATCATGTTTTTTATAAGGCCATAGGGCTATGGTTTATTTAAAATATTTTTTTTAAAACTGTTGAATTTTTATTCACTTTGTTATTCACAATGTTTGAAAATTTGGAAATAAATAATCCTAATTGATTATGATATTTGCCACTAGCTGGCGTATAAGTCAAGAAGCGTGGAGTATATGACATATACTTACGACCAATCCAAATTATTATTTTTTAAATTGCAGTTTTTTAAAAATCTCTAACAGCCAAACCCAATTACCTGTCTATCGACGGTCTAACCATACTAGGGTAAGAAATTCTATCCATTGTATAGTTTTGTCGTCTCAATAACCTATCGACGGATAGACATATCTACCGTCGCACGCCATCTATTTTTAAATAGCGGAACCTACACAGACTATAGTAAGCGTCACTTCCGTCAGAATAAGTTTTACTTCAAAATATCGTAATTAAATATACCTTTAACATAACATATACATTCAAATCCATTCAGATTTATTTTTCGTAGTTTTGAAAACGATGCTATGTAATAAAAATAAAGCACATTTTTTGATTAGTTGCTTTTGGAGAAAAAGAAAATTAGTACTATATAAATTTCACATATTATTTTCTCTTGTCCAAATAAATCTACCTTATCTCAGAAACTGTGCGTCGATTCCAGGCTGCCTTTATTTTATTCTCAATTTGAATTCAATTTGTTTCAGTTTTCTGCAAGTTCAGTCCAATTTGCACGACATGCCAGTAAGTATCATTTTTTGTTCAAATATTATTTAAATTCTATACTTAACCCGTTGACTGTCCATGCATTATACGTAATGCATTTTTGAATCAGCCATGACGTTCGTGCATTACATGTAATGCATTGGGCAATACAAACTCTATTGCTCTTTGTGGGCTGGACGTATGAACTAGAAAAAATACTTTTGTTGGACATATAGACAAGGATACAGGGAAATTAAAACACCAATGTCCCGCGATTTTTTTTTAAATTAATTTTTATAAGGAGAGACAATCAAAAAAAATTTGGACATCTCGTGGTAGGTAATAAAATTTGCTTCAACAGTCAACGTGTTCATTTATACATATACATTTATGTACAAATAGTGTATTTGAACATTAATTTATATTTTTCTTTTTTCAGCACTGTATTCAAAATCGGCGGTCCCCTACCAATTAAGCCTAAAAAGAAGAAGTTAAAGGTTTAGATTAAATTGTCAAAATAAAACTAAAACAAAAAATATGATTTTTTAATTTCTTTATTGATATACATAGTTCCAATCAAATTTTATGGCGGATCGGAATACAACGCTATAAGCATGCTTACACAGGTCCAGTCATATGCCCCTCGCTCTACTGCGTCCCGCTACACCTAAAACTGGTTACTGCGACGCGACTTGTGCCTATGTTCACATCCGCCATAAAGGTTGATTAGAACTGTAGCTCCTATGTAAACAAATGGCACAAGTATATAAATACACACGGTTATTGAATTATTGGCCTAAAATTCAACAAAGTGATGCTAATTCAAGAGCCGGTTCAAGGCAATTTATTAATATGTTACACTATTTTATTAGTTGGGAATTGGATAAGCATGTATTCAATAAAATACCTTGATCTCTATTTGATCTTTATGACGTCAGAAGATAGACTAACTTGCATCCAACTTATTTCGCCATACATTAAAAAAAAATTAGCAAGTCACACAAATCGTAACGAATATTGCCTACGAAAACGTATTATTTTATTAAAATTAACGCGGTACTTAGAAAATTAAGTTATATATCATATTTTCCCTCATAGTAAAAATTTACTTTTATTAAATTTATGTTCAAAAAAACAAAACTATTGTAAATTTTTCGGGCTTTAATCTGTTTTCCTAAATAGTATGTATCAATTCTCTGGTGGAAGTGACGCCGGAGTAAATTTTTCATATATATTTAAATAAAATAAGTCTTGGTACTATAACCTGTACCAATTTGTAAAGAATATCATTAATTTAAATGTTTTACGTAAAAGAATCGTAATGGATAGTATTATTAATAACGATTCTGATAATCGGTATCGTTTAATCCCTAGACCATAAGTCTTTTATCCCCTTTCTCCCTTTTCTCTTTCTTCTCCAAGTCTTTTCTCGGAATTTCAGAGCTGCTTTAGTTTTCATGTGAGCAATCTTAAAAGAATTATTATATTCCTATTGTCATCATGACGACCGCTTAGCCTAGTGGGCAGCAACCCTGCCTGCGAAGCTGGACGCCCCGGGTTCGAATCCCAGGTCGGGTCAGTATTTATATGATGAATATTAATACTGGCACCGGGTCTTGGTTGTTATATGTATGTGGGGTCTTCGCTTGGTACCCAAAATACAAGCTAGTGCTTAGTTTGGAACCTTAACGTTGTTGTCATTGTGTGTGTGTGTGTTATCTTTTCAAAAGATTTTATTGAGAAGTTTCATATTACTATAATACATGGGACATCCCACACAGCGCCACCTAGTCCCAAAGTAAGCAAGTATTGTGCTTGTGTTATGGGTTATCAAACAGCTGATATACATACTCAAAATATTCTTTACAATATATACACATAAATATTACATGGGACATCCCACACAGCGCCACCTAGTCCCAAAGTAAGCAAGTATTATGCTTGTGTTATGGGTTATCAGACAGCTGATATACATACTCAAACTATTCTTTACAATATATACACATAAATATTTTACACCCAGACATGGAACAAATAGATATGTTTGGTAAATAAATATTTTATTTTGTTTTAACAAAGTACTTTTATATTCTTTCTATGTCCGTGGCCGATGTTTAATATTTATAATAATAAAATAGTCTTTAAGGAGTCATACCCTTTAATAAGTTTGAAAGTTTCCACTCTGTTGCATTGTCTCCGTAGACGTAGACATTCACGGATCTGATTGTATTTTATTTTTAACTAGCGACTCGCCCCGACTTCGCACAGGTAGCAGCGCATATGTCGCAGGATGATTTGATAATTACTTTCATATATAATATTCATCATATAAATACTGACCCGACCCGGGATTCGGTCCCGGGACCCCCAGCTTCGTAGGCAGGGTCGCTACCCACTAGGCCAAGCAGTCCTCTGGTGTATTATAGTATTTTCTGATTATCTCACTACTACTAATCAATAGCTACGATGTTCTACATATTGCACTTGTGGCCGTCATCAACTGAATGTAGTAATGACGTCATAGTAACGTTTCACGTTTTTTTTTATATATGTTAATATGCCACCAAAAAAAATTTTTTTTTTTTTAATAGGACACCTATTCCTATGAATACAATATTTTTCGACTTAGTGTTTTCCAGATTGTGGTCCAGTCTGCTAGCTGCGTTAGCACAGTAGGACACGGCGCCATTACGATTATTTAAAAATAAAAAAAAAATAGAACATTTTTGAAGAGTTTCTTATCGGTTCTTTTCTTTCTAGTTTCACGAACCGGTACATAATCAATTCATTTTGTCTATCAATAAATGTGTGTAAACATCATTGAATAATTTTTTTTTTTTGATGTCTCTAATAGTAAATTTATAAACTGCTAGTTTTCTACATAAATGCGAATGGGTACGTACCAGGCAATCGACCATATCTTGGATTTCGGCTGGTCGGCAGCGATTGATGAAAACAAGGTTTGAAAGGTTTTTCTATAAGCTAATAACAGTCACAATAATCTAGAAAACAAATGATTTCACTTCGGATAAATTTTGAGCAAGCCGAAATAATAATAATAATAATACCGTACACATGTACCTGCCTATCATCAAATTGGATTAAAAATTTCTTAAGTGGTAAAAGTACATACCTACTATAAATATTCAAAGAGAGTTGTTAAATAGTTCTTTCGTTGTTATGAAAGAAGTGTATATAATTATTATAGAAAAATGAACATAGTAGTTTTTTGTGGAAACGCTAGGTTCAAAGATACTGAATTGTGCCTACCTGAACAGTTTCACACATTATTGGCATTTTGCAGTTATCGAATATGATCCACACTAAAAACATTCCAAGGAGATCAGAGGGCCAAGTGCAAGTTTTTTACTATTACTCTAATATTGAATTAATTTTATGCGCTAATTTGTATGGAAACTCGTAGTTACATAAAACTACCGCTAGGGGCGCTGTACTAGTTTACATTCAAATTGCGGAAAACGCGTACACAGTTAATTTGGGCATTTACTTGTTTTGTTTTTAATATTTACTTGATGGTTTCTTTCATCTCTTGTTTGTGTTTAATGTTTATACATAACTTACCGTACCACATGAAAAATATAGGAAAAGTTTGCCTGTGTGTTGATGTTGTATATGTATCGAGTAGGACCTTATGTTAAAATTATTTTATGATATCACTGGTTCGGGAAGTGCAAACTGAAAACCAGCGTCAGCAGCAGCAGATTGCTACCGTCATAATGCTGAGTTTACTCATTACAATTTGTTATCCATAGTTCTTTAATTTTTGTGTAAAATTATTATTTTGTATTGTATTGTTGTTGTTTGTTGTGGGTAATACACGGTTATTATTATGTTTATTATTAATAGTAAAAAAATCGCACATGGCCTCCAGAACGATTTAAAATTATATTAAAAAAAATGATTTTCCCTCGTCAAAATAAAATTGTACGCGTAGGTAAGTAATATATCCCGAATACATTTGTTATAGCTACAGTTACAAACTTTATGGCGGATCCGAAAGTAGACACAAGTCGCGTTGCAGTAACCAGTTTTAGGTGTAGCGGGCATAGAGATAATAGGATATAGTAGGCCACTGAGGCAAATCAGTCTGAAATAATAATAATAATAATAATAACGTATACATCACAACGACGTCTAGGCCCCAAACTAAGCATTAGCTTGTATTTTGGGTACCAAGCGAAGACACCACATAGATATAACAACCAAGACCCGGTACCAGTATCTATATTCATCACACACTGACCCGACCTGGGATTCGAACCCAGAACCTCCAGCTACGTAGGCAGGCTCGCTACCCACCCACAAAGCTAAGCGGTCGTCGTAAATGCGGAGCTCAATAGAAAGAGACAGAATAAGAGTGCCTCATAGGGGTACATTCATTTATAAGGTGCAGTTATTTTCCATCCTTTTTTTTCCCATGCCCAACTGATGATGATTATATTATCTCTATAGTAGCGGGACGCAGTGGAGCGAGGGGTATATGAAAGTACCTTCGCAAACCCGCCTAAAGCGTTGTATTCAGATCCGCCATAAAGTTTGACGCGACCTATACCTACATAACTGAAACGGGTAATTAAGCTACCCAATAATTAATAATAAGAATGCTTTTGTAGAAGCTGTAAGTCGTTATCTCCTTTGCCTACATTCACCCCAGAAGTGCTCCAACCATTACATCCCCTCGCCCTTATCTCTCACATCATATGATTTCTCTATAGTGTTTCGGTGAGAATAGAGTTGTTTCGCGTGTTATTAAAGTTTATGTTTTTATAATAGTCGCTATTTATAATGCACTTTTCTTCTAAACCCTTATAACATTCTTTAAAAATTATTAACGAATTTGTGCTTCACTAGCATGAAAATGTTATTAGCTGCAAAAAAAAAACAGTAATGATTTCATATCAGTCTTTATTTTCGACGGATTTTATTTGTTACATAAGGTCATTTTAAGTTATATAAAATTTTACAATTTAAAAAAAAACATTGCAACAATTTTGCAACAGTTCATATAAAGATAAAAAAAATCTATCAATTGTGACGAGACAAAATTTTATTTTATTAAATATTTTTATTTAATTTTTTTTTTTTTTTTATTGTCTTAAATACAATAAATGTATGAATTCAAATACAGTCACATATTTTACAAATACCATGCAGTAATCGTGACTAAGCTATTTAAAAGTCACGCTTTCTACGAATATCTTTGGAAACTTTCATTTGCTTTTAGGTAAACGGCGTATAATGCCCTTAAAAGTATCTTTTTACATTTGTCATATTACTAATTCTAATAAATACTTACCTACTCTATTACCTACAAAAAACCTAAAGTACCTACCTAGGTATTAATGTTTGTGAAACACGACGTAAATTGTACTGGTATTCTAGTCGCAACATAACCTTATAGGGCATGCCTAAAACCTATATAGTCTTGAGTACCATCTCAGCAAGTTTCCTGAGGTTCAGCAGCTCTTACACTCTTATAGTCTAAGAGCTGACGGTGTTTTATATGTATAAAGATATATTATACAAAGAGCCGAATAGAATAACCCTTTTATAGAAAAAAGGGTTCGATGAGCCCGTTAGTATGGAGCGACCCGTATAGACTTTTTTATGGATATATTTGACTTTTCAAAATTGTTTTGATTATCAAAAATATGTTCTGTATACAACACATTTTGTTATTTTATTTCACAGACATAATTATATTATTTTCCAAGCAAGAGTTCATATAAAACAAAACTTGTTCTCAAAAACAAAATTGCGCGCCAAATGTTGCAGCCATAGACTAAAATCAATTGCAGGCAACGCTAATAAGTAGATATGTAGATATACAAACATAGCGAGAAGAATAATTTTTGTTTCGAAATAAAAATATATTTAGACATAACATGTTTGTTAGGCTTTACGAATCTAAGATAGCATCGGTTTTTTTATCGTTTTTCGTTTCGATTAATAGTAGATATCTTGCAACAGTTATCGTTATATTCAATCAGTCTCGTGCTACTAAATTTTACCTAAACAAAACAATCAATCATCGACGTGCTTAGGCAAAATTTAATATATTATAAAGAAATTGACGAATTTTATTCAGTTAGTGTTAACAGATATCACAGATTTGTTTTTTTAATATTTCAGACTTGCGCACAAAACATATAAAATACCTACCCAATACCTACTAAGTATATGATTGTCGCACCTATATTACAAACATGGACGTAATAGTACCTACTACGTATTACAAACTAAATAATGTCTTTTTTTATTTAAAAAATAGTGGAATTAAAAATAATTTTATATAGCATCGTAAACATGTCGCATTTCTTTAGTAAAGCTACAGACTAACCCGAAGGAAGGACTACCCCAGAAACGCACTTTGTTTACCTACATAGATTTCAATCAAACATGAAGTTTGATTTAATACGCGTCGAACGCGACAGCAACGCTGTTGTCACGACAATGGATGGCATGACTTCTATCAGTTCTTAGTTTAAGTCTACCTATGTGTATTCACTAGAAAAACAAGTCAATAGATGCGGCGACTTGCCCGTGGCACTACCGGTGGTACTACTAGTAGTACTACGGGTAGGTATTTTTTCCCGTGTTACTACCAGCCAAATAAATCCAGAAGTTGGTTCAATTTAAATTTTACAATCCAACCAACTTCTGGGTTCATTTGGTTCACAAAACCCTACCACAGAGACGACTTTTCGAAGCACAGCAAGCAATATCTGATGTGACGCACCCCTATCTGGTACTACTGACCTAGCTGGTACCACTCTGGTACTACCACGGGAAAAAATATTACCCGTGGTAGGTACCACTAGTATGGTACCTATTACCGATAGTACCACGGGTTGCCCAAACGCCAGTGCAATATGACGACGAAACTTATGTACCGTTAAATATAAAACGTATATATTTAGGGAACCATCGCTGATATCTGTGCCTGCGGGTTTTTTTATGTATATATACAGAGATAATTGGAGATCGGACGTTTATTAAAAATTAAATGTATACATGATAATAATAATATGTGGGACATCCCACACAGCGCCATCTAGTCCCAAATTAAGTAACTAATATGCTTGTATTATGGGGTATGTATGATCATAGATTTATAACGAGATACAAAAACAAAATAAACTAGATCACGAAGTTACTGTGACTAGAGCGAAACTTGAATTAATTAAGTAGGGACTTACCTACCTATATTTGATCCTTATACTTGTTTATTAAAAAGCTACGCCTACATTGGTCGATTCCTTAACGGGAAAAATAAAATATCAGTAGGTAATTCTGAAATCATATAAGATTTTACTATTATTCTTGTTTCGCTGCATTATTATCCTCGAATAAACGCCTGGCCTCCAATCATCTTTTCTATCCTTGAGGATCATATACCTAGGTATAATATAGTCACGAAAAACATGTCAAATGTGAGTTGGGCCTCCCACGATAACAAGGATTGTCTACGTTTAATTATTAATGCGAAAAGTAGATGGCGTTGCAGGTAAACATGGTTGTCAGTGTCAAATATCTACATTCTCTTTGGTTGTCACCAGAAGACGTCACCATAAAATTTAATGTCATTGTTTGTTAATTAGCATCAAAGACCACGGCTACTTAAAACTACAACAAAGATAACAACAACAAAAAACTTAATAAAAACGTAACGCAATAACAACAAGATCTAAAAAAAACAATAAAAAGTAGAAAAAAAAAACAAGCGCGAAACTCTCTTACACCAAAACTTACAGAATAGGAATCCACTACTACGTAATCAAAACTAAAATTGACAACATGGACTATCAACTAGTAGGCACCACCTCACGATGTCCAACGATGCCCTTTAAAACTTTTTTTTTAATGTAACTTCCTATTGCACTGCAAGTTATTTATTTTTTCGAGTATACATCGGCCGTCGAGAGTTTGCTTTCCTGACACAAGAGATTTATAGTTTTACATCATGTTTGTCATCATGTGTCGTGATAGCCCAGAGCGCAACGAACCTGTCTCAAATTTATAAGGCCCAATAGGGTCATGGTTCGAATCCGGGCGTGTACCAATGAGTTTTTCTGACTTAAGTACACTATATCACTGACCCCGTGCTTCGGAGGGCACGTTAAACAGTCGGTCCCGGACGCTGCCAATAGATGGCGGTCGTTACAGTTCCCAACCCGCATTGGAGCAGCGTGGTGGACTTAAGCTCCAAGCCCCCCTCCTCACCCTGGGGGAGGCCTAAACCCCTGCAGTGGGGTAAAAATGGGCTGATGATGATGATGATGATGATCATGTTTGTTGTGAGTTGACATAATAATATAATGTTTAATTTAATTTTGTGCCATTCGTGCATGTAAACGATAATAATATTTGAAAACGGGAATCTTCCGACTGGTACAAATTCACATCAATCATCCGATTACTATGCCGATTACGACCTGTCAGGAACGCAAACTCTCGACGGCCCATGTATAACTCTTTAAACTTAAGTTCCACTGGCATAATCCTATTCATTATACAAAAAATATATATACCCTAAACCTAAAAGATGATTTTTAGTCGTTAGGTTTGTTAATATCTTCAAACGCAATGTCGATTTCATCTTCAGGCGAAGTTTTGTCTCCGTTAATGTTTTGACAATCCGTATCTATTTTGTCATGTGTAGGACTTTTCTGGATTTGCTGTGTGAACATTTTACTATGGACGTGATATTCGACCGACGACTGCTTCTCCGGCATTTGTAGAGTCTGAAAAGATTTTCTTCTACATTTACTACGTCCTACAGACTTGAAAACTTATTAGAAAAGATATCTCTGACGTCTATCGACACAATAATAACATAATAACAATAACTTATACAACACAACAACGTCTAGACCCCAAACTAAGCATTAGCTTGTATTTTGGGTACCAAGCGAAGACACCACACACATATAACAACCAAGACCCGGCACCAGTATCAATATTCATCATATAAATACTGACCCGAGCTGGAATTCGAACCCGGGACCTCCAGCTTCGTAGGCATGGTCGCTACCCACTACGCCAAACGGTCGTCAATAATAATTGTATCAAATCAATCAACATTTGTACCCGGGACTTTCCACATGACTCAGAACAATTAAGGCACGATTATTTAGGTGAACAGGGTACGATACCTACTTTGTTATTTTTTAAGGGGATACGCGGCTTCGAATTGGCATCGCTATCTCTATTTCAATCCCTCTTCCCCAACCTATTCCTGAGTGACAGAGATGACAATCATGATGGTGATTACTATTACCTATGGTCAACAACAATGAAGTAAAACATATATTTAAATGAACAGGGAGAAGTTTCTTACCGGTTTTTTCCTTCTAGTTTTTGAACCGGTACCCAATCAATTTAATTTGACTTTCAATAAGTGTGTGTAAACATCTTATATCGAATAAAAACTTTTTGAATTTGAATTTGAAAGAACAGATTCCCAAAAATAAATGTGCCATGTTATATGCGATCAAGAATTAGGACGCGTGACGGCACACGTACGAGGGGTTAATGTTTAATAAAAATACAAAAAAATTTAATAAATGTTGAATATTCTAATATTAGTATTATTATTAAATTTTGTGTCCCCCTTGACCGGTGCCTCGCGGTGAATGCACACTGAAGAGTGTAAAGCTTGCACAGTCTCGGAACCTATAGTAAGTGTTGCCAAATATTTTGATCTGTCATAACTTTTTTCTTCTTGAGCCTTCAGTTTCCTTATCCCGCCACTTGTCTACCCTCCCTCTCTTTAACATACCCCTCCTTCTATAAGTATTCCGGACGAAAGATAATGTTTTTCAGGAATTTATTCTTAAACAACTAAACAAGATATCTAAAAACAAAAACATACCGCCCTGTGACAGTATTTCTTCTATACATATATTTTTTTCTGTAAATATTGATACAGAAATACAGCGAGGATTAGACACGGGCCGAACCCTCTTTTTTGTATGAAGAGCCTATCCCCTTAATAAGTTTTACAGACCTCTGTGAATGTGAATGATGATTTATGAAAAGCTTATTATAAAGTATCAGACTACTTAGATGATAAAAATCCATAGGTGTAAGCCGCTCGCCTATCAGTTTGCTTCAATAATATTATTCTTTAAGCACTTATTGTTAATTTTTTTTTTATAATTTTGTTAAAAAGAGCGTCCTTCAGTTTCTTACGTATTCTTCTGAGAGGAATCAGCATTTTTGAATGCGCCTTTGTGGTGACGTTCTTCCACAAAGTAATAAAATTCATTCTTGTGACGTATTTCAAGATTATGTTACATAACTATATACGAAATAAAGATATTTTGATTTGATTTGATGTAAATAAGTGAGACCACGGGCCCTTCATCGAATAAACTGATTAGATTTTACTCCCTTAGCCACGATGACAGATCATTTTGGTTTTGTAATAACGTATGAAATTAAATACAGATGTACAAATTACGTATTCTCTAAGGTTTGTGGAAGTAATGTATGGAATATTTTCGTTATAAATTCAAAGGATAACTTTTGGGAAAAACGTCTAAGTGAACATTTTGCTAATTCACCGAGACGCGACCTCTATATGTCACGTTATACGTAAACTAATGATCAAAATGAATACGTACATTCAAATGTCCATACAGTTCTGGCGAAAGCGAATATCTTTTTTTGTTCTTCTGTTTCATTTTACCAGATCTAGATATTGACAATTTTCTTCTGTTATCCATAGGAGGAGGAACGCTTTCATCTGCGGCCTCTTCATCGTGATTTTTTGGCGATATTCGGTTATCGTTGCTCGAAAAAAACTGCTTTAGTCTTGTTGTCATTTTGTCATGAAAACTCAATTCACGTTATATGGAAAATCGCCACTGCCGTGATCTGTGAAAAATAATGTTTCTGATAATAAAATTTTAATAACAAATTACCCTACTGTTCAGGCTATGGTAGGTATTAACGTCCTGCCAGATTTTTGTTACTTACTACGTACTTAGGGAAAAGTCGTATACTAACGTAATTTATAAAGCGAGTTAGGTATATAGTTCAACTCACGAAGAAAGTTTACTATTGTATTAGCGAAAATTTTAATGATAAGTGCGGATGGACACCATTATAATAGTTGTAAGCCTTTTTAATAAAAAAAAAATTAAGAAAAACATATATTTAAATGAAATAAACAAGGAGGAGTTTATTGCCGGTCCTTCTCCTTCTAATAGTTTTCCAAACCGGTAACTAATCAATTCGTTTCGACTTTCAATAAGTGTATTGTAAACATCTTACATTGAATAAAAAAATATTGATTTGACTAACCCTACGCCCATAAAAAAAATCCAACTTAAAAATTATTTAAAATTTCGCTATTACAATTACAAGTATTGCGTTTCGTGGTCGATATCACGCGGATGCATATTATATGATAGAACCTTAAAATTTGGATTTTCAATACAATAAAAATGTAACCAATGTATTTGTAGATAGGTACCTACCTAACTCAATACTTTAAA
Organism: Luffia ferchaultella; assembly: GCA_949709985.1. Taxonomy (NCBI): domain Eukaryota; kingdom Metazoa; phylum Arthropoda; class Insecta; order Lepidoptera; family Psychidae; genus Luffia; species Luffia ferchaultella. The sequence continues at coordinate 8,060,340 of OX453263.1, forward strand.
CATTGACATCCACATACTAGAAAAACAAAACAAAATTGCCTGCTTTTTCATGTATGACACTCCTCCCCCTGCTCCTCATGATTTCTGATTATAAACGCCAGTTTTTGGGTAAACTTTTACACATAATATCCAAACAAGTACGTACCTCTACCCATAATAACTCATTCGATTTACCTGTTAGAAACTTGTGACATACGGACGGACAGACAGACAACCGTCACAGCAACGTAGCCTACGTTTTAACCTTTTGGGCCGGAACCTTAAAAATGGTAAAACTTTTCCATGTCTGTCACCTCATTTCATATGTATAGAGAAACACAAATTAACAGCAAAATCCTTTACAACAGAGATAGATCGTGATAGCCGTGTGGTGGCGAGCCGGCTTCTTATTTATAAGGTTGTGGTTCGAGTCCCAGAAACTAGCATGCACCAATGAAGGCCACTGAACAGAAATCACGTTAAGCCTTCGGTCTCGGTCAAAATCTACCGAACCGTACTGGAGCAGCGTGGTGGATTAAGCTTCAAACATCCTCATTCCGAGGGGTGGCCTAAGCCTTTGCAGTGGTGCAAAATGGGCTGATATGGTCCAACGACCTAAACACGAGTGTTCTGATTATAAATTGTCGGTTTGTATTAGACGAAATCGCTGATGACCACGTCCACGGACCCCCGTGCCTGTCTTCACACCCGCCATTCATTAGAATCATTGCAAATTATGTTTGAATTGATAAAAAAATAGGTACTAAGCTAATGCTTAGTTTGGGGCCTAGACGTTGTTGTGATGTATGCGTTATTATTATTATTATTACTTATAAATTACCCTCATCCTCACCTCAATCCCCTCTGAAATTATCATACACAGAGAAAACCTATAGTTTACAAAAGTATTAAAAAATAAAAAATAAATTTCTGTTTCACCAAAAAAAAAAATTCACTATTGATTAAAATACCTACCACAAAATGTATTTTACATATAGGTACATATATTATATAAAAATATTCTTGTGTTATATAATCTAACCTTTTTTTAATAATAAATATCGACTTTTGCTTTTTATAATATTATTATTATATAATATATCCAATAAAACAAACAAATAAATCGGCAGCCTTACCTTGCGGCTATATCAAAGAATTTTCACGGAAACAAAATCTGTTTGGTTTTTGTAATATAACATGGACAACTGCCGTGTTTGCAGCCGACCGAGCCGCCGATAAGATAGCGTATTATCAAATAAACAATACTAGCCGTCAAATCCGTCTTTGCTTGGGATTTCGTTATCAAAACGAATGGAGAAAGTGTTGCGAATCAAGGGGCATCCATCTATACCCATATTTACTGGTTGAATAATAAAAGAAGGAAATAAAAGTTATATCATCGTAATTGCAAATATAGCTAGTTTATGGTCTTTTGAACTATAGGTAGCTCTAGATTATTTATTTACATTTTTAAATTATTTATTGACTGATCGGTTTGCCGAGTGGTTGGAGATCCTAACTGCGGAGCCGAGGGTGGTGGTTTCGATCCCCGCCTGAGACAAATATTTGTGTGCGTGAAGATGTGTATTTGTTCCGTGTCTGGTGTGAAAGTATCTATATATGTATACATTATATAAAAAAAAGAATATTTAAGTATATATATATCAGTTGTCTAGCACCCCATAATACAAGCACAATACTTGCTTACTTTGGGACTAGATGGCGCTGTGTGGAATGTTCCAGATATTATTATAGATATTCTTATTTCGACGTTGATCGAAATTGAAGCCATAGAAATACCTAATAATAATTTGTTTCAGAATTTGTCTATATACAAAGTTGTTAGTATTAGGTCACAGACCAGTCAACCTATAGACCACGCTTTAATAAACGCCAGTACGAAAACGAAATCGCCAAAAAGTGGCGGGGTGCGGGGAGAGGTCGGCTAGTTTTCATTGGCTCGTTCAAAATTGTCAATTTAATGGCTTCCGACGTGCTTCCAACTGACGGCTCACTAGTGACGTAGTTATGTAGTGTCACTACATAGCCTTGGCGAATGCTACTCCCTGTCAAAGCGTGGTCTATAAGGTTGACTTGTCTGTGTATTAGGTACTAAATTTATGTGAGTATAAACTACCTACCGTGTGTTGACTAGTTCCATGGTGTAGACGCACTCAACGCTCAAGCATTGAATAGTCCCACTACCACCACCGGTCCTCCAGAGTTCCCAGAATGCTGTTGGTGTTGCCGCGCATGCGATTTAACATGGAAGCGCAATACGGACAAACAAATATGTAGATTCGTAAATATATATGATAATAATATCGTTTAACATTAATTCAACGATTTGCAATGTAATCACCGATCGTAATCAGCAAGTTCAATACGCAACAAAAACGATTCTCTTATCTATTTCGTATATATATATTTTTTTTTAATAAAAAATGATAAGCAAAAACGCACCATATTGATACTGGTGTAAAATAAGTATGTCGGTTTCCAGGACGTAGTACATAATACTGTAAAAAAAACATATTCCCAAAATGGAATTGTCAAAATTAAAGCAATGTCTTGCTTAGTTTTGAACTGTATATTTTTAGGGTTCCAAAGGTAAACGGAAAAAAAGAACCTTCATAGTTTCGTCATGTCCGTCCGTCTGTTACGTTCTCGTAGTTTCTACGACGTGTTATATAGAATTAAACTTTGCACTCGTGTATTTAAAGAAGCAGTCGACATTATAATTCTTTTCTTTCAATGTAGGTACAGTTCCAATCAAATTTTATGGCGGATGTGAACATAGGCACAAGTCGCATCGCAGCAACCAGTTTTAGGTGTAGCGAGATACAGTGGAACGAGGGGTACCTGCGCAAGCACGCTTATAGCGTTGTATTACCATCCGCCATAAAGTTTGAGGCGAACTATACCTAGGTAGGAATAATTGTAACCAAGTCATGGGAGCGAAATCTCATCTTCAAATCTAACACAACGGGGTATAGGTTGAGGATGTCGTTTAGCTGACATGATTTATAGAGAATTTATAATTTTACAATATAATCTAGTCCATTGTTAGTGTTTTTAGCACGTGCATATAGGTACCTACTGCTACGATACACAACGCCACTGCTTCTGCTACGCTAAAAGTCAGTTCAGGGCAGTCCTGACTTATAAATAATTATCTAAATGGTGCGTTAGCTCTTGGCAGCGCCTTCCTCTTCCATGGCCGCCAAGGGGGGAGGGCTGGCAGGGCTATGGTCCAAGGGCCCGGGAATAGGTGGGGCCCGACTTTATAATAAATAAATAATAATAATAATAAATAAGCCTTTATTTACTGTCTACAACTAATATAGATGCCATAAAATAAGCCACTTTTAACTAAGATCTTATATAGATATATATTTTACAACTATCGGCAAACAGTTACTCTGTTGTAGCAGTTTGTCTTTCGACAAAGGCCTCCTCTAAAGATGTCCACTCTTTTCTATTTTTTGACCTCCGTATCCATGTAGGGCCAGCTACATCTTTTATATCGTCCTCCCATCGTTTTGTTTGTCGTCCTTTCCTCCTCTTTCCATCCCTTGGGTACCATTCCGTTATTAGTTTTGTCCATTTTTCTCTTGTTTCTCTTAGAATGTGTCCTGTCCATTTCCATTTTAAAGCTCTATGAACTGTTTGTACATTTTTGAACTTAGTAACCGTTTTAATGTCCTTTAGTCTTACTTTATCTTTTTTTCTGCAGCCCGACTTTATAGTTAGTCTTAAATGAATCGTACGTTCTGCAGAGTCCGACACGCGAGGGCAGTTCATTAAAAACATGGTAAAGAAATTCAACAAGTCAAGAGCGTAGCTATTTTACAATTTTATGCATAGAAAATGAATTAGCCAAGAGAGTTGATTTTTCACAAATATTCGAAGCATCATTTAGAACAATCCTTCTATATGTGAGGAAACGGTGCCGGAGACAAACAGTGTTTGATATTACCTACTAGATAGTGTGTAGGTACTGTTTTTTTTTTAAATATATATAAACTCTACCGTTGAACATGTATGACCCTCTTAATGCACGGCATCCGTCGCTTACTTCCGCAGCCTCCATCCACGAGTTTCAGGATGTGGGGGGCATGCCCTTTTCGTAATTATTTTTAGGGTTTTGTGTTTCAAAATGAATAAACCAGAACTCTTATATGATAACTTCTGTGTCCGTCTATCCGTCACAGATGTTTTCCTCAAACATCAAATAACGTAGAATTTCCATTTCAATAATGAAATATTTGAAATAGATATATTTTTTTTCATTTTAAATGGGATCGAGATAGGCTGGTCTAAAAAGTGAAGTTATTTATATCGTCTGAGGTATCGTTTATAAGGTGTATAGAGGTGTGCCTCCTTACACGTTCGTCTCCATAGCAGCAGCAGCACCATTCTGGGACATCCTGTGGACTCCCCGACGTTAGTGAGGTGGATGCGGCTTAACGCTGATAAGTCGTGAGGCCATCTCCATTTTATATTATTCTTCTCTTCTTGGTCACTTCCTCAGGGTTGAGGATCGTGACCTCGCCGATGCATTCTGTCAAAATCCTACTCTTGTTTCGGTCTATCGCATAGTGGAGGGCTGTGCTGATCGGAACATCCAGATGTTCGGTCACCTAATCCGACCACCGTTCCGCACTGTGCCCCCTCGGTCTTTTCCCCTCCATTCTTACGTTCACTACCGATTATCATTTTTTTTACTTTTTTTTATTTATTTTGTTGTCATAGGTAGTGTTTTTGCTGTGTCTAATTTTATTTGATTATGTATTAACATTAGTTAAGAATAATGTTACTAACCAAATATGGACCCCAAGAGTCTGAAATAAATGCTTATTATTATAAGACGACTTTTAATAATTACAAATATATTTTTTCCAAATATTCGCCGAAGTAGTTTTCATTTGAAAAACAAAATAAAGATCAACACGGTTTATGAATAATAATAACACACACAATCACAACAACGTCTAGGTCCCAAACTAAGCATTAGCTTGTATTTTGGGTACCAAGCAAAGACACCACATACATATAACAACCAAGACCCGGTGCCAGTATTAATATTCATCATATAAATACTGACCCGACCTGGGATTCGAACCCGGGACCTCCAGCTTCGCAGGCAGGGTCGCTACCCACTAGGCTAAGCGGTTTATGAATTGTTTGTTAATAACGAGTACCTACTTATAGTAGGCACAGAACGCTATTTACGCGAGTCCGGTCCGCTCTTGACAGATATGTAGTGGTCTGCATCTGAAAGGTAACTATTGCCGAAAACTCAGTTTTGACTGTATGATGCAGTGCGGTAGCAAGGACGACTTGCAGGTTGGCTCCTTAGCGTGTACGATCAAGTCTCATCGCAACAATCTCGAACGGTCCAGAGTAGCAGATTGTTGCTTGAGAAAGCTTTCGATTTCAACGCAGTACATCACGCTCTGTCCTTGTTTGCTATCGTCGTTTGAATTTAGTATTAATAGTACTTACTGTATTAAATCTGCATACTAATATTAGTTTCGATATACTAATTCGCCGAAAACAACCCGCCCGGGGATGCCGGATCGAATGGCTAACCTCGATCCCGGATGGGTAAGTGGTCAAATCTACTCTCTTAATTATAGGTATAGAGTTTATAGAGGAGTTGAGGTACTCTGATCACGTTAAACCTGACGTCCTCATAAATAAAACTACAAATTGAGACTCGATAAAAAATTTATAATCGATGGTCACAAAATACGTACCACAGACATTACATGGCTCAATGACAAAACTAAAATAGCAGAGATTAAAATAAGCGTTATTCTACAACTACACTGTGGACTTATCACTATGTAGATATATTTTTCACACTCTTCAAAAGACAATTCAATTTACAATATTTTTTTCTTTAAGAATGGTTAGTCCCAATGAATATTTACTCTGAAACAATAGTTATTGTTGAGACACAAGAAATATAAAATCAAATTCAATAAAATACAATCTGGGTTTTGGCAAAGTTAAAATTACTAGCCATTTACCATCGCTGTCACTACCGCTGGATTTTTGTTTGACCAATCAGAGATAGCATAACGCAAATTGCGACTAATGACAAACAAACAAATGGCCCATTCAATACACAGGTTAGATTGTTGATTGGTCATTTGAAAGAAGGCGTGGTTTACCCTTTTAACGTGCTTTAGGTTAATTATTTGTGAAGCGATACCAATCGCCATATTACACACCTACTGGTATGAATTTTTGTATTTTACTGTACATTAAATTATTTTTTGGATATTGGTAGTTATTTTCTCAAAAATAGTTTTTCAGCTTTAAGTCGACAGTGCAATCATACATATTATTATAGGTTCTAGCGAAACTAGATGGTAGGTACAACATATGTTGAAATCTGTCATAAAATTTCATAACACATATATACCCATTAAAAAGCTTATGACAGATAATTATTTTTTTAAATTACAAAATAAACATTTAAATCTAATTTATTATATACATATATCTACTATACAAAATTATTACATGTCTACCAATAAATTTAAATTAACAAAGTAAAATATTTATAAAAATCTGGGGCAATAACTATAGTAAAAAAATAAAATCATAGACAATACCATTCTATGTCCTATGATTTTTAAAAGTATATTCTAAAAATTCTTTCCTTTTACTCAGTATAAGCTATACCATCAAATGGGATCACTGATATAACTGCTGTAGTCATATTTACAGAGTGAAGTTGGCGATTGTTCGGAATCTGCGAAATTGTGGAATTGAATGGACAATGTCTATGGCAAAACTTTATATTGGTCTCAAGCCAAGATACCCTGTACTAGAAGAGCAACAGTCATTTACATATATTAGGGATGTATTACAAATAATATTCAGAATTCAAATTCTGGGTAACTCTTGTATCGTAAATCAAGAATATATTATCTAAAAATTTAATTTTTAGCATATATCTAAGGAATTTTTTGTTCTATTATCTGTGCAAAATTGTTATGAATAATTACACATTGCAAATGGCAAGACATTACGTGATACTTGACTAGTGTCAAAAATGACATTTTTTTAGCATTATGGTAAAGAGCAACATATTTGAAATTAAAAAAAAAAAGTATGTTTATTTACCAATATCATTACAGCAACGTCTGACGTTTCTTTGTCACAAGGCTTATAACTTTTTTTGTCATAAAAAACGCTATTAAATACATAAATTTTCGATGTGCTTTTTAACCAAAGGCACTATTTTATATATCTGTTGTCCCCACTTTAAACCTACGGCTTACATCGACCAACCCTCACCTGTATTTGACATATTTCAGACTATTTTACTGTAGTAAAAATTTTCCACTATTTAAGAAAATTAATGAAACTCGATCACTCCCCCTTATCTCCAAAGCTACTGAAATTTCAATGTAACACGGAACAAAGGATTTCAATCGTAGTTTAGAAAGCTTAAACAAAAAACTATAAAGCATATAAATATAATAAAAATAATAATGTATACATCACAACAACGTCTAGGCCCCAAACTAAGCATTAGCTTGTGTTTTGAGTACCAAGCGAAGACACCACATACATATAACAACCAAGACCCGGTACCAGTATTAATATTCATCATATAAATACTGTACCGACTTGGGATTCGAACCCGGCACCCCCAGCTTCGTAGGTAGGGTCGCTACCCACTAGGTCAAGCGGTTGTCAAAATGTGTCGCTTAATTTTTTCGAAGATTAATTATTACTTCCATAGACATTATTCAAGGATTTTCCTTTACAATGCGGTACCATAGATACTTTTTTTAGTTACCACAAACAAATTTCGGCCACATAAAAAATACATATAGGTGATAATAAACAATAATTTATAGTAGGTACAGAACCCTCTCCACGCGAGTGTGATTCACACTTGATTGATTTTTTGTAAAACATTGACAATAGTGGTTATGCCACGCGTTGCTCAGTTCTAAAAGGATTTATTCTATTCTCATTGCATACAGATAATATAGATAATAATATCTGGGACATCCCGCACAGCGCCATCTAGACCCAAAGGAAGCAAGTATTATGCTTGTATTATAGGGCACTAGAGATACATACTTAAATATTCATGTACAGATGTACATATAAAATATTCTATAATATATAGATATTTTTACACCCAGTACGGAAAAAATAGACATGTTTACGCACACAAACATTTGTCCCGAGCGGGAATCGAATCCGTGGTTTCGCAGTTAGAGTCTCTATCTCTAACCACTCGGCCAATGAGTCAGTCAAGGAATCTAATGCGTCAATGAAAATAGATAGAGGAAGGAAGCATATTTGGAATATGTATCTAAGTTTCTACTAGCACCGTTATGCCGATTCTATAGAGGTTAGCAGTAAACGCTATCTTTCAGTATGTTTTGGCAGGTATCCTGCATTTATTTAATATGACGTACAGACTTCATTAAGGCATATTTTGGAAAAAAGTCATATATTTATCCAGTTACCAACGCTACATTTTTATGTAATATTTTTTTTAGCTTTATTTATACTGTCATTATAACATTTCACAAAATCATTATAATTTTTATAAATTGAGATTATAATAATAATAATATGTACCTGACCATAACTTGGTCTTTACAAGGTAATCTTAAAACTTAGAACATTACGTTGATTGACGTTTATTTGAAATCTAAACTTTGATCATGTAAAGGTAATTTGGAATAACCCAATCGGGTTATTTAAGCATGGTGAATATAAATTGAAATACCGTGTTCCAAAATACCTGCACAACATCTAAAACGATGGTTTCTGTCATTTTGTGTTCAACTTAAAATTTTATCCGATTTTCAGTTTGTTTTGACAGTTTGGAGGTTGACGTCATATTAATTTTTTTCTACAATTCCATGAGGTTTATATTAATCTATATCTTACACAAAAAAGTTGTAACCTTAAAATCGCATGGTTCTCCAAATATGCATCACTTCCGCTTTTTTAAATACCTCTCATTAATATAATAATATCTGGGACATCCCAGACAGCGCCATCTAGTCCCAAAGTAAGCAAGTATTATGCTTATATTATGGGATACTAGACAACTGATATACATACTTCATTTTTTTTTTATAATATATACATATAGATATTTTTACACCCAGATAACAAGTAGACATGTTCATTCACACAAATAGGGGAACTGAACCTGCGACCCTCGGCTCCGCAGTTAGGGTGTTAAACCACTCGGCTAACCGGTCAGTCAAAATACAGATAAGGATAGGTTGATATAAGCCAGGATCTTGGGCTTCATTCAAGTATTCAAATAATTCACCAATTAAGTACTACCAATTTAAAAATAAAAGCCTGTTATAAATTTTACAGAATAACAACATTACAGTATCGAGCGAAACTTTACGGCCGAGCTGAACACACGAGGCAAATTAACACCTATTCATACTGCGAAGTCACCCGTGCCTATGTTCGGATCTGCCATAAAGTGCTGTTCTATATGAACTTATACTACAAGGATTTTCAATTCTATAATCAATGAATGAAAAAACATAGAAGAATAATTGACGCACAACACCTTCTTAATAAAACTTTACCCGTACCTGGATTATAGTTAATTTTAAGCTCGAGTTTAACCGACTATCATAGGTGAAATTGGAATCGTATTGATCCCTTTTTAAATACGTGTTGAAATTGTTTTTTCGATCGTTGAATTGTAGGTCCCATTTCAAGAAATAAGGGTATCATTCGAAATTATCAAAAGTTGGCTAGATATCGGGATGTATTTGATGTCAAAGGGCGCGTATGGATAAGGGCTATCGTATGGTGTAAAGTTTGTTGAAATGGGACCAAAAGGTTTTTGGAAAAGTCGAAAAATAACCAAAATTCGGGCGAAAGGAATCTCACTTTTTTTTTTACTTCCGACTTAATATTTCGGAACTGGGAGTAGATAAGAAGCAAAATTATTATTATTATAAGTACTGCGATAGCGCGAGTTATACAATAAAAATTAGCAGCATAAAAAAATGTTTTCTTTGTTTCGACGCCTATACCACCTGCTCGAATCCTTGCAATCTCTTGCAATCTCAATGTACCCGATAGTAGTAGGGAGCGCGAAATCTGAATTTTTTGCTAGAAGCCATTAAAAGTATCTCAAACTTTTGCTATTTCAAACGACGCGGGTTTTTTTTTCATCTGGTCGCATGCCACCAAACACCAAATACTTGTATGAGGGACAAACTGCATCATAGCAGCATTCTTAGTTTACGTATATAACATTTGATCGAAATATAGGGGGTATGAGAACATGCTTTTTCTAATAGGCAAGGTTGACTTACATATTCCGATTAAAGTTTCTGTTTGTGTGTGAACGAATCAATACGCGTCTGTATACATTGTTATTCTGTCGTATGAGTTATGGCGACACATTTTTTCATCGTTTTAATACAAGAATTACTTCTACGCTTTCTTCATTCGCTGCCTGTAATTTGTAAAAAAATGTTATGGTAGTTCTCTAAGACCATAGATATAAGACGAAACACAATATCAAAATCCATTTGACATTAAACCGATTAAACAGAACGTTGTCTACTTTCTACAGAAACATAAGCGCAGGAATTTCATTTCGCGGTCACAATTTTATTGTGATGCGAGATTTGATTTAAAAAAAAAGTTATTCCTGTCGCAAGACAGTCCCAAGTGTCATACAATGATATGATACCTCTATTTGTCTGTTACAATTAAAAAAAATATATATTACATTTGAATGAGGAATCTGGCATTTTTATACGATTGTTCATTGTGTTTTCTCCTTTTGGCGCCAATACATTGTAGAGTATTTTGCGATATTAAAATGGAGTGGGGTGGTAAATAGAACCGAATCGCTGTGATTGCATTACACAAAGTAGGTATGGAGCCAAAAACAATTTTAAAACTCTCCATACGCTTGGTATTAGTCGAACGTTTGTGTATTTAGGTAGATTTAATAGGTACAATGAGACCTCCTCTGTTTGTGACAGAAAAAGATTTGGCCGTCCACGTAGTGTTCGTACAAAAAAAAGTGATCAAAGCAGTAAGGGGCCGTCCATTAATCACGTGAGGCTTGAAAGGGGGGGGGGGGGGGAGGGGTTTGACAAAAATCACGAAATGTCACAAGGGGGGACGGGGGGTGTGGTAAGATATCACGTGTATTTATTTTTTTATTATTTTTTCAAACGCGCGATTTTCAAATCGAATAGCGGCGTGTAGTGTAAATATAGTGTAAAGTGTTTTTATCATGGTCCTTAATTTCAGAATAAAATAAGATTATTCTTTACACCTGTATTTAAGATAATATTCTAAAATATTCTAAAAAATTTAAGATTTTTTGTAGATACTAAAAATACACGTGATGTTGGGTGGGGGAGGGGGGGGGGGGGTAGTCTTAAACCTCACCATGAATCACTAAGGGGGAGGGGGGTTTAAAAAATGCTTTAAAAAAGATCACGTGATTAATGGACGGCCCCTAAGGGAAAGAATTCGAAGAAATCCTGTCCGAAAGCAAAAGATTTTATCTCGAGAGATGAAGATAGCACCTATAACCATGTCGCGTATTTTAAAAGATGACTTAAGACTTGCAGCCTATAAGAAGCGCACTGGTCATTTCTTAACTGATAATTTAAAAAAGAATATGGAGGTAAAATCGAAACGACTACTGAAGCGGTACGCAAAAGGAGGTCACAGAAAATTTTTGTTTACGGATGAGAAATTTTTTACAATTGAGCAACATTTTAACAAAAAAATGACCGTTTTTATGCTCAAAGCTCTAAGGAAGCTTCCCAATTAGTCAACAGAGTGCAATGTGGGCTTTATCCGACATCAGTGATGGTTTGGTGGGGTGTTAGCTATGAAGGAGTGACTGAGCCATATTTTTGTGAAAAGGGTATCAAAACATCGGCACAAGTGTATCAAGATACCATTATTGAGAAGGTAGTTAAGCCCCTTAACAACACCATGTTCAATAACCAAGTATGGACCTTCCAGCATAATTAAAAATATAAATAAAATATAATAAATAATATTTAAAAAAATAATTTTATTTGTAGCAAAATTTATGGCTAGACTAGGTATATAGAAATCATAAGAGTGGTAAAGAATGGCGAAAGGGATATGCTGCGTGGCCGCAGAATTACTATTATACTCTATTGTCTAAACTATTTCGGTTTACAACTCTCTATGGTCAGATTTTTGACAAGTGCGATTCTGAAACAGTTGTGTTTCATCATATATATACACAGCCTTCACATTTGTGTTTCGCCTTGAATATGCTATAAGTCATATAACAAATTGTCACTTTAAACTGCATGGCATACTTTTAAACAAAAAAAAAACGCTTCTCTTTTTCTTGGAGTTATTCACTTATATGACATCAATATTAATATAGAATTTAATGTAAATAAATACAAGACAATTGATGTACCTATAGCGCTTGCCACCGATCAGTGCGACTCTGAAATGGGATGCGCATGCCCCATTGCGCAGGTCCGACATACTTTCCGCTGCAAAGCTTCTTTTAATTAAATTACTGCGACGTTTTGTATGCACGACTGAGATTTCTTAGCACTGCCAGACATGGAGTTGTTACCCCCCCCCCCCTTAAAACGCTATATAGACTTTTTTTTAAAATGAAACTTGAATAGTAGTTACTGTACCGTGGTGTCGCGTTATTAAGCCTCAGCGTGAGCAAGTACGTCGCACTTGCTATTAGAATCAAATATTTGCCATTGCATTTGCAAGTTTAATGTTTACCATATTATAGTCTAAGGTCTGGAAGGTAATTTCGGCAACCTATATAAACATAATTTGAAATAAAATTGTTATGAGCCTTATCTGTTGATAGTTTACGTAGATAACCTGAAATTTTTATTAATTTTTTATTTGTGTTCATAATGAAATATGTCTAGGGAAGATTTTGTAAATATAATGCCCCATAGTGAGATATGTCTAGGAAAGCAATTACAAACATAATGCCCTATTTTATAACAGCATATATTGTAAAATTATTGCTCCTGTATTGTCTCCAATAAAGAAAATAAAATAAGAATAAAAAAACCTGTATTATAGGGTAGTTATCTCTCACTTGAATTAAATTTTGTTAAAAAAAAGACGCCTGCAGAAGTCACCTTCCAAATCTTGTATAGTTCGCCTCAAACTTTACGGCGGATCGGAATACAACGCTTTGAGCGTGCTTGCGCAGGTACAGTCATATAGCCCTCGTTCCACTGCGTCCCGCTGCACCTAAAACTGGTTACTGCGACGCGACTCCTGCCTATGTTCACATCCGCCATGAAGTTTGATTAGAACTGTACTATATAAAAACATGCGATTACATACATTGCAAACATACATTACAATCAAATCGATGCAGGTCTTGCACAAGTAATATGTATTTTAACTACATTACAAAAATATATTTGAATTTCACTATTATATTTTTTTGAACTTGCCACGTGATTGAAACTAACTTCAGGGTATAGTTGTGGGTATATTAAGCAAATTGAGCATAAGATAGATAAATGGTCCACCATTACTAAATTGATAAATTAGGTAAGGTTGGGTGCGTTTATATTATTGTGTGGAGCGAAGCGGAGCGGAGTTACGAACCACCCAGAAAATTAACATTGTTAAAGTTGAATGGATGACGTGATCAATTCTAAGATATGGCTACGAAATATATTACAATAATAAATTGTGAAGATTATGAGTATAAATTTACATAAAATACATAATAATATTACACAAAAACAGTAGTTAGAAATGTTCAGTGATCGGATCTCGCTATAAAATCTGATACCTGATATATGATCAAATAAATTATATATAACCAATTTAAAAAGATGCCTTAAAAAAATTTTATCTAAAATTTTTTATTGTTAATGCTTTTCAAATAAATATTTTTAATAGCTCAAAATAAGATTTTTTTTGCTCGTAATATAAAAGATGGCCGTAACTTCACTCTCTTAAATGACATATTTGCGAGTGCATATTAGTATCACGATTCCAAAGCGACTTACCATTTCTAACAACATATTTTGTCTATGGTTCATATTTTATAACGATATATTCCGGTAAGTTCTATTGAAAATATATTCCACATGTAAATGTATTGTCGCTTAGTTACACAAAGGTCATTTGATTTTTGTTATCACTTCATTGTATTGTATATACGAAATCTTTATTCAAGGTGATAAAACACGTGTTTTCATTTAAAAAAAAATCGTTTCTTAGTAACTGAAAAATTGTTTAAAATACAAGTAAGCATTTTTACGATAAATATGCAAGAATTTTATCACTATCCAAATTTTTCTTGCATTAAAAAAAATCTAAAATTTTCCTGAAAGAATGGGGTTTGGAATGGGGTGGAATCACTGCTTTATTCTCGCCAGTTGGCGCACGAGCAACGGTCCTCAATCGACTGTCAATTTCATACAAAAGTACATATAAATATATCTACAAAAGTTTTGCGTGACACACCCCATTCTTGGTACAGCGTGAGGTTACTAAGTCAAACGTATGTAATGTGCACGAGAAAGGGGCGATCGAATGGACGACGGGAAGGGATACCTATCTTGTCGGCGACCACCGGCCGACAGAAACGTCAATCGTCCACGCAATCCGGCGCACACACTACAACTTTATGGCGCCATATTTAAATTTTATTATTTTCACCAAAGACGAAAATATTATAATTTGCTTCGTGGTTAACAATTCAAAATGTATATCTGGTATCATATAATTTTAAGGGAATTAATGAGGGGATTTCAAAGATTTTTTACTTGTCTATAACCCTTGAGTTCGCGTTAACATATATTTCGTTTCATAGGCATTGCTCATATTTGGGGTAACAGGTACTGCCCATCTCTAGGGGATCGCGATATCTTATATTATAGTGATGTGATAAATATGACTGCTTGTGACGTAATAGATACTCTGTCATTTTGAAATTTTCGTATAGTGTTGTTCGTACGTTTCTCCAATGTCGATTAACGTGTCCGGAAATTACTAAACTGAAGAAATAATGTATTTCGGAAGCCCCACAATGATAGTTTTCGAATTCGATGAAATGCATATTTGTCTTTTTCTATAAAAGTATGAAATGACTAGAAGCTCTCTTCAGCGTTTAGCGTCTAACCACTCATACTCTAGCTAGCTGGTGCAAGATGGCGAGTTTCAGTCCGCGAGGTCTAAGAACTAAGAATTATATCCCAAAAAGTAGTGACTATAATAGGGAATCGCAATTGTTTGCTAACAAGTTACGGTTGCAGCACGATCCTTAGTTCGTGTGCGAGACGATGCCTCATTCCTGATCACCAAAAATTGACAACACAATTACAGTAAACCACGCTTACGCGTACTCTATTAATACATAATCTTATCTTTTCTATTTTTTTTTTAATCTCTGGCATAATGTTTTCCATCACATGGCAAGAACGAAAAAAAAACATTTAATTACCATTTCAAACCAGCTGTTCGGAATCGTCTCTGTTACTTGTGAGAGTGTCATTGTTTAAAGCCATGTTCCTATATAATTTTAAATTCGATTCTGTATAATCTAAAATTTTTCTGCTAGAATGTCTGATGTACAGCATTTGTTTGTGGTAGATTTTCAGGGCTCCTTTGATGGTTATGTACGTTAGGCCACCTAATATGGTCCGATGTAGATTATTCTGGACGGTGCGAAAGAAGATCTTTCCAATGATGGTCGAAATTGTTGGTAGAAGTAACGCCGAGCAGAATATCCTCGTAGGCGATAGATGCGTGTTAGCTGCTAAGTTTTGGTTCTGTCCCGGAACCACTGGCCGCCTGTCACCTTCCACGCTGGAAATAATATAGACATGAGTTAGTTAATGCTATTAATAAAGTGGATAGCAACGTATGGATTGAGAAGGTGGTGTCTGTTTTAACTATTGAACCAGAGCGTTTTAGTACGCTTTGACTATTTTTTTAAAATTATTTTTTATGTAAGACTTTTCTAAATATTTCATAACAGTGAAATAGTTTAAAAAAAAAGTTATTGGCAATTATAGGAACTGCCGACAGAAATGAAAACTTAGAACTTTTAGTATTAAAATTTGAATTTTCATAATGTTATTAAAATTATCAACATCAATCTGGTTTTCACGGTTTTCACATCTATTGACACTCCGAGCAATGACGCAGCTGCCAGCGACACGAAATTGAGTAACGCTCTGGCCTTACTCCCCACACTCAGCAGTTAGTAGTGGGGATATAGGGAACAACCGGCTTCTCGTGTGAAAGCCGATTGTTCCTTATATCTCCCCCACTTATATTATTTAGCGTGACGAATTTTCATGTCGTTTTAGGCTCACCCCGTGCCATAAGAAGTTTCACTTCAAAAACAAATCATTATTAACAAAATTATGAATGTTTCAAATGTACTATAGACAGAGAGGGCAATACCGCACGGCGTACCTATGTGTGATGTAAGCCTATTTAAAATAATGTTAAATTTAGTTTTGCAAGATAGAGACAGAGATAAAATTTTAAAAGCTTATAATTTCCATATTTTTAAACCGAAAGTAATTTTTTTTTTGGACTCTCGGATGACACCAAACGTTTTCTGATTGGCCAAATACAAAATACAAAACATATAAAATACCTAGCAACAATATGATTTGTCACCAGTAGAAACGCCACCGCACTCAGGTACGCATGTCCTTGTCCAGACTCGTGTTCTTTAATATTGTGAATAATTTTGGTATAAAGTTCATTAAATTTATTATGTTAGTAAATCAATTTTGGTTTTACTACATCTACTGGTCGGCGAGGCGCGGCTGAGGACACGTCAACCTTCCCTTCTTAATACAAGAGTCAGACAGATGTCAATTTTCATAGGAAGTGTAACACCATCCCTCTATATTTATATTTTGGTATCATATAAAGTGTATTTTTATATTTTCTTGGTAAATTATATTTAATAGTAGTCAATTAGTGTATTTTGCGGCGCGCAGAGTTCTATTTATAACGTGAAAAGATTTTTAAATAGGCATCCATATTAAAATTCTGCCAGAATTAGCGATGAAATGAAACGCTTTAGTTGCCACCATAGACGTTGATACGTCTAGTGAATTAAGGTCGGTGCCGCCAAGTGCAGTACATATTTTGAAAATAGTGCCCAATACTTGTTAGCGCACTTACGCTATCGTGCATTTACGTCACGAAAGGAGGTCGAAGAAGGGCATCGAAATAGACTCCAAACGACTAAAGAATTAGTCACACATAACTCGACAACGGAAAGGGTTAAACAAGATATTTGTGCGTCGTCGTGTATTTCACGCATTTTTTGTATAACCTATGAGCATTGCCCTTTGGAATGTAAGAGCAATCAATGAAACGCTATTGGCCTAGTAAAATAAGGTTTTTTTTTTGGATTAGATCGCTATACGTGTAACCGAGGGACAAAAAAAATGTCACCACTCATTAACGTGTGGAGTACCTAATAGATAAGGCAATAAAAAATGATATAGAGGTTTCAAAATAGGTGGTATTACACCAGCGGTTTTTCTCTCGCACTTGGTGCACCAAAATACACGGGCTAAAACCGCGTGTGAGATTCAAAATTAAATTTAAGACTGAACGCTCCCAGGAGTGTTCGATCCTGAAGAGCGATTGTCCGCAAGTCGCGTCTGAGCTCGCGTACCTACTTATCGTGGAGTTTGTAGCGTCTACAGTTTGATGATTGTTACATTGTCGTGATACAGTGTCGTGATAGCCCAAAGCGTAACGAACCTGTCTCAAATTTATAAGGCCTCATCAGGCCATGGTTCGAATCCGGGCGTGTACCAATGTGTTTTTCTGACTTAAGTACATAACTATCACTGACTCTGTGCCCCGGAGAGCACGTTAAGCAGTCGGTCCCGGGCGCGTACCAATGAGTTTTTCTGGCTTAAGTACATAACTATCACTGACTCCGTGCCCCGGAGAGCACGTTAAGCAGTCGGTCCCGGGCGCTGTCAATAGATGGCGGTCGTTACAATCCCCAATCCGCGGTGGAGCAGCGTGGTGGAGTTAAGCTCCAAGCCCCCCTTCTCACCCTGGGGGAGGCCCAAGCAGGGGCTGGACTACACTGGACACTGGACATTCTAGCAGTGGGGTAAAAATGGACTGATGAAGAAGAAGATGAAGACGTTTTAGCAGTTAAAAAAAGATGGCACTCCTGGATTGTGCTGCGGAAGCACGCTCCACTGTTCGCTCGCGCGATCCTCCCGACCCACAGGTTGGAGCATGTCGTGTAATACGAGCTTATGACTTTTTTATTTAAAGTCCTAAAAAGTGTGTGTCGCTCCTTTAGCTTTCTAATTACGGGATAGATAATACTGAAAAAAATTAAGTTAGTACGACTGACACTTTCGACGAAAATTGGCTTGAATAAGATATGAATGGTTTTTGAGATATGTGGCTTTTAAACTTATTATTTGAATTTTAACCAACTCATCCCAACCAAGGAACCCTTAACTATGCATGGTCCAATACGCACTTGACTGGTTTTTTACTCCTCTATAAATACGGAAAGCGTTCTGGTTTCGCTGTGAATTTTTTCAATACAAACTTGTCAAATAGATGAACAAGACAGAAAGACAAAAAGAAGAACATAACTGATCTGATTTAGGAAGGTTAAAAACTATATCTTTATTAAGTATTTGTATTTGTTTACTATCTAACTAGACGAAAAGTGGTGAACGAAGTTCGAATAAGTGATGCGACAAACGACCAAAAAAAATGTAACTCACCTGCCAAACGGCAGTATATACCCCAGGGCGGGTATCTTTGCGCAGTACTTCCTCAACAGGAACAGCACCGAATCCTCCCAGTTGTACATCTTGGCGCTGATCAGCGTCACCGGTATGGTGGGCAGGAGTACTAGTAACACTAGGGGATCCGCAGACTCCATCATTTCCAGACCCTCCCTGTGACCGACCACCTGCCGAAAAAAATATTAGTCATGAACTATTCGTGTAAAAGGTTTGCGTGAATTTTTTTACTCTGTGTCATTGAAACACATTAATCTAGATATTACGTTTCCGTTAGTCCCTTTATTATAACTAGGAAAAATGCCTTATTTGCTCTCAATTTAAGCTCAGTTTTATACAATCCATCTGTTACGTAGCATCTGTGTTTTTCCTGGCTCAGTTTTCAAAATGCCTTCTTGTGTAATGCGTAAGTGTGAAAATAATACTACGACTAGAAAAACGTTTCATTCGTAACTATAATAATAATAATAACGTATACATCACAATGTTTAGGCCTCGAACTAAGCATTAGCTTGTATTTTGGGTACCAAGCGAAGACACCACATACATATAACAATCGAGACCCGGTACCGGTATCAATATTCATCATATAGATGCTGACCCGACCTGGGATTCGAACCCGGGACCTCCAGCTTTGTAGGCAGGGTCGCTACCCCTTAGGCTATAATTCGGAAAAACTTAAAAAAAAGTTTTAAAACAAATTTAATTTTATCTCTACACATTAAACCTCATATGCATATATCATACGAAATTTCGCGAGAGTCACGTTTTAGATTTTGTCCTGTTTTGTCTGTATAATCTAAGATCCGAATTAATAACGACCTTCACCCATCTGTTTCAACAATGAAATTTTTTTGTTATCAAATTTAGTCCGTACAAAATACATTGCGAATGGGTTGGCTAAAAAATTCCTGGCAAGGGTATGATTAATTAAGTAATAATAAGAAAAATATAGTGAAATATACTTATCTTGAAATTTTCGGAAAGTCTTTCAGGAAAGTAAATAAAAATAAACAAAGTGAACTGTTAGAAATTAAAATTAACAAATACCAAAAAACATACACGAAGGATGAATGTACCTGTTTATACCTGCCAACCCAGTAGTTATGTCAGGTAGAAAATGGACAACCCAACGTTTGCATATTCTGTAGGCTTCATACTTTCGATTGGCATTAAATTTATTTGTTAAACACATGTGTGCAATGTTAAATAAAGAGCCATTTTAAATTTTTAATTAATCATAGCCATGCCAGGAATTTTTTAGCCAACCCATTCGCGATGTATTTTCTACGTACTAAATTTGATAAAAACAACAATTGTTATGTAACGTTTATTCCTACACAAAGGCTGTTGTTGGGTGTTTTTACAGTTAATTTTTAACGTTTTTAATGAACACGTTAGGAAAAAGATAGCTGTTTAATTTATATTACTTTCATTTATCTGTAATTTTTTTGTTACTTTTCCATAATAAATAATTAATGTTGTTTTGTCTTTGGGAAGATAGAGCAATCTAAAGACGGGCCCACCTATAAACTACAAGTCTACTATTGGATCCAATTAGGCATAAAAGTACAAATTGACTATAAGCCCTCTTCTGCGTTCACCGTCTAACCACTCATACTATAGCTAGCTGGTGCAAGATGTCGAGTTACAGTCCGCGAAGTACCCGCGCGCCGGTCTGCACCCCCGCGAAATTGCGTTTGACATTCTCGATTCTGTGAAGCGACAATTATGACTCTATTAAAACCAAACGCTGCTGTCAAATTTATTTACTCTATGCAATTAGGTACAGTTACAACAAAACTTTATGGCGGATGTGAACATAGGCACAAGTCGCGTCGCAGTAACCAGTTTTAGGTGTAGCGGGACGCAGTGGAGCAAGGGGTAAGTATATGACTATATCTGCGCATACCGCGTAAAGCGTTGTATTCAGATCCGCCATAAAGTTTGACGCTATCTGTATGTGAAGTTTAAACCTGGTTCAAACACAGTGACGCTAATGAAAAAACCGTTTCAATACATTTTATCTAAATACACTATTTTATTAAGTCGACGCTTCGAAAAAGTCTAAGATTTGATGTGTTTTCAATAAAATACCGTTGACCAATATTTCATATTAGGTCTTAACCTATGAAATTGCCGTTCTTCAGTACTGGCCATTTCAAACAAAAAAAAAGTTTTATTGGCTGTGAATTCTAAATTCAAATTAATTTTGTTTTAAAAAACATGACAAAGTCAGTCTTTTGTTTTTTGATTAGCGTCGTGTTTTCATTACATTAGAAAATTTTTGGTCATAATGGACACTTTAAAAATTCGTGTAATTATGGAATATGAGTTCCTTCGTGGCACTAATGCGGCTCAAACGGCACGTAACATCTACAATGTTTACGAAGAGAACTTAACAAACGAACGCACAACCCGTCATTGGTTTATCTGCTTCCGTTCTGGAAATTATGACTTGAATAATGAACCTCGTGGTCGTCCGGACGCTTTGGTCAACAATGATAAATTGAAGGCGATTGTGGAAGCTGATGATACTCAAACTACAGCTGAACTATCAGCAGCTTTTGATGTTAGCATCAAACCAATATTGGACCATTTGCGACAAATTGGCAAAGTAAAAAAGCTTGATAGATGGGTACCCCACGAACTTAACGATGACCGGCGCAACGTACGCGTCGACACCTGCCTCGAGTTGCTCAACAAGCACAGAAATGAAGGAATTTTGAACCGGATTGTTTGTTACCTGTGATGAAAAATGGATTTTGTTCGACAATCGAAAGCGCTCAGCAAGTTGGTTAGATCCTGGTTCAGCACCAAAGCAATGTGTTAAACGAAAAATAACCCCTAAAAAGTGATGGTCAGTGTTCGGTGGTCTAGTGCCGGTGTGATTCATCACAGCTTTTTACAAAATGGCATGAGCATTACTGCAGATGTGTACTGTGAAGAACTGAAGACAATGATGGCGAAACTCGCACGTCTGCGCCAGCTTTGGTAAATCGGTAGTCCCCGCTGCTCCTACACGACAACGCGCGACCCCGTACTTCACAACAAACAGTCTTCAAGCTGCTAGAGTTGGGGTTGGAAGTTCTCACTCATCCGCCATACTCACCAGACCTTGCACCTACCGACTATTTCTTTTTTCAAAATTTGGACAACTATATAACGAGAAAAAAAATCAATTCCCGAGAGACAGAACAAAATGCCTTTGAATAGTTTGTTGCGTCCCGTCCAGTTGATTTTTACAAGAAGGGAATCAATAAACTGCCACTGCGTTGGCAAAGATGCATCGATTGCATGGGTGAAAAAAAAACTTTAACCTATTTCATACAAAACGGCAAATTCATAGGTTAAGACCTAATATTTATGATGTCAGAAAATAGGCTGACTTTGAATCCAAGTTATTCGGAACATTAATATTTATGAAATGTGTAAGGTCAGATAAGTCCATGATCAAACGTATAAATTACATTTGAAATGACATTATCAACTAATTATTGCAGGCAAACGAATTTCGTATGCACAATCCATCGTGTGATCTTAGATAACATAAGCCTCGAGATGGAGCGTCTGGTAATTCGAAACGATCGAAAACCAGAGCAAAATTATAGACAGATTAGACATACTGTGTCATTATCGACGTCTCTTATATAAAAAAAAACTTAAATAAAACCTGAAATGTAAATACAAAATCTTTATTTTGTTTTCCCGAATGAATTCTAAATGTGCGTCACATTAAGTTATTCTTTTATTGCACTTAATTACTTCGCAGCAAATATGACAAACCATCAAGTGGCGTATATTTAGTCTGTGGCGTATATTTTGTCTGTGGCGTGTTTATATGCTCACATTTTTGTGATTACGACGTCGTATCTCTATATACTATGTATGTGACATAATCAAAAATATTTACTTTTATCAAACAGAATTTTTTTTTCAATCAGAATCAAATTAAAATCAGAAGATAAAACAATGTTTCCATAGATATCTGATTGTTTCCGAATCGAGTCCAATGTGTATCGTCCATCTAAAGACAATATGTGAGAGCGCTTCATATTTTTAACTGAGTGTACACCTACCTACCTATGCTTGTTGACATTCAAATTCACCGTTTCGCGACCTCGAATATAAAATGACATTGCTCACACGATATTCACGACCCACTTGGATATGCTAATAGATACTTTTAGTGTACCGTATCGAATCGTGTAAACCGGAACTTTATGCTTTCAACGCGAGATTTAATATAATAAGAATAATACTTGGGACATTCCACACACCGCCCTAGTCCCAAACTAAGCGAAGCTTGTATTATGGGTACCAGACAACTGACACAACATAAATATTCTCTTTTTTTTATAATATATACATGTATAGATATTTTTACAAACAGACACGGAACAAATGGACATGTTCATGTACACAAATATTTGTTCCGGCCGGGAATCGAACCAGCGACCCGAGGCTGATATTTGTATTGTTATACGTGTCGAAGGCTCGATTCGAGATCGCAACCTAGACAGATCAAATCAGATATGAATGAGCTTCCGACAAAAAAAAAATAGAAATAACTACCTAATCGCACGTATATAGCTAGCGACCTGCCGCGGCTTCACATCTGTAGCTACGGTATAACTCGCGTCAAACTTCTAGTCCGCTCTGAACTTGACGTGGGTGTTTGCGCAGGTGCGGGACCCGCTTTCTCCGATACTCTTTTTTCCTACTGCGACGCTACTTGCTTCGGCTTCAGGGCGAAATAGAAGTTCGGCACTGTATCTACGGCCGAACAACTTGTCTGTCAGAAATCAAACAAATATATGGAAAAAATCGCGCAACCCACCACCCGACTTACTTATCGGAGGCAAGACTGATTCCGCGCACAAAATCTCATTTCTTTTTGGTTCGAATAATACGCTTATAGCAACAAAACTACTTGTCTTAAAAGTTTGCGATGGAAAATTTTATAATATAGATGAAATGTAGGAAACCATAAATACATACGTATTGAAATTTCATAAAGATGCGTATTTTGTTATTTATTTATTGTAAGAAACAAACAGTATTTTACAGGCATTATTGCTAAATAAGAAATTTTTTTACAGACTAGACCTATAGTTTCCTTAATTTTTTGTCTTAGCCTCACTTATAATAATTATATCTGTGAGATTTCTGGCAAGCCAAAATTACAGTTATCAAAACCTTATCACTGTCCAACAATCAATGCACATTGCATTAATTTTATACAAGACAATCTAATCAGCAAACGGATTGCAACACAAACTTTTTTGATTGTTTTTTGAAAACAGGAAGGGTGGAGGAAAACATATCTATTTCAAAGCTGTTGTGTAACTTATTATAAGACCTGCAAGCACGTCGAATAAAACTATTATTTACATAACATTTTGAACTACTTGCTATAGAGAATAAGTCCTTCCTACGACATTTCCTTTCACGTTATCCAAATGACTTACTTAAACTGGAGTTTGTTACCGTGTGTCTTGCAAACTATAGGTACTTTTCTTCAGACATATTTGATACAAGGAACATCAAAAGAATACGTTACTCCTACATCAGCTGGGCAAACATTTTCTTTTTCATTTAATTGGAATGCGATTCAAAACTTACCTAAACGATTCAACATTATATATTATATTCGATATTCGATTCGATATTCGATGTTATATAATATTAACACAACGTCGCGTCGTTCGAAGCACGAAAATTAATCTTTGAAGTACAATATATATAACACAACATTATCTTGATTTAGATAACTTTGCCAGTGTCTAGTAAGAAAGAGGTATATTCCGTTTGTATATTTAATAAAAAATAACGAGAATAGGCAATGTAGTACGGTTAATGTAGATATTTTTCAAAATATCGCCAAAAACCACGACGTTTCACGTGCGCCATTTTGAAAAAAAAACTCCCTTATTTCAATTAGTCGTTGTTCTTAAGGAAGAGGTTTGGTCAAATGTAAAAATCGCATACCAGGGACTCGCCATACAAAACTGGAAATGTATTATTTATTTTATTTGAATTTGAATTGTATTTCGGGACTAACCTTACCATATAAAAAATATAACTTGGTGGCGTTAAATTTACAAAAATTTAATTATTTTAGTCCATGATATGATTACATGTCGATGAATTTGAACTCGTGAGACATATATCTAGTATGTGTCTCAGTTGTATCCAGAATTATATGCTCTATAATTTTTAATTTTTTTTAAATAACGAACATCACAACAACATTTAAGCCCCAAACTAAGCATTAGCTTGTGTTTTGGGTACCAAGCGAAGACACCACATACATATAACAAACAAGACCCGGATACCAGTATCAATATTCATCATATAAATACTGACCCGACCTGGCATTCGAACCCGGGACCTCCAGCTTCATAGGCAGGGTCGCTACCCACTAAGCCAAGCGGTCGTCAAATATATAATATGAATAATTTTATAATAATAATGAAAAAATATATTATTTGAAATACATGAAGTTGTCACTTCTGAGGAGATTAAATAAACTTCTGTTAATTCCATCAGCGATGACTAACCCTGAATATAACGAACGAATCTAACCTGAAGAACGATCGAATTAGTGCAATGATTTATAAAAATTATGACCTTAATAGAGCTTTTCTCACCGGCTTTTCTGCTCCTCTAAAACTTCGAGACTGATCGGAGAAAAACTCTACTGAGCAGAGTTTAGGAGGTAGGCCACACGATGAGGCCTGTACATCATAGACCCAAACGGTCCTAAATGTAAACATATAGACTACCTACGTATTAATAAAGAAAACAACGTGAGGTGTCACCTTTAAGCGACATTTGATATCGTTTGTAGGTTCAGAAATAACATTGTAAACAATGATTAAGGCATGGAGTGTTGCAATATGTTATTGTAAAATTTTAAAATGACCAATAATGAAATTCTCAAAAAAAAAAAAACAAGTATCTTTAAAACTGTGTTTTTGGGGTTTTTTCTATTCAGCCTATTATGTTCACATGACAGGAAGAGTGAGGAAAAAATCTCATTTTAACTTCGTGGCACGGAACGTATACATCAAAAAAACTATTCGATTTCACACAACTAATGAAATGTAGAAACTACTAAGAGGATGTGACAAATAGGACAAACGTTCCGTTTTTTGTTTTTGGCTTCGAAATTCTAGGAATCCGTAGAATAAATAAATTTGAGAGCAGCGTTTGGTTTTAATAGAGTCATAATTGTCACTTCTGAGTATCGAAAAATGTCAAAAACGCAATTTTAAGGGGACGAAGACCAGCGCGCGGGGATTTCACGGAGGTGAAAATTGACGCGCGGGGACCTCGTGGACTAGAACTCGCTATCATGCACCAACTAGCTAGAGTATGAGCGGTTAGACGGTAAAGGCAGAAGATCGGCTTCTAGTCAATTCGTTCTTTTATGTAAGAACCTCTTTCGACTACACTTTGTTTGACTTAACTTTCGTAGATAAAATCCAAACGATCAAATTTTTAGCAAACGACACGAAATTCGTGGAAATTTACCTATAATATTTAATCACAATAAACTATGTAATAATATGTTTATTATTGACCTACTAGTATTACTTTTTTAATTAGGCATAGGTATCAATCGATACAGCCGTCGATGAAGTCATTATCGATTTTAGCCGATTAATAATTAACAGCGGTGTAATTAAAAGTAGGCAATTAAAAATAAACTATTCGGTATAATTAAAAACAAAAATATTACGATAACTCAGGTATAACAATAACGTATACATCACAACAACGTCAAGGCCCCGAACTAAGCATTAGCTTGTATTTCGGGTACCAAACGAAGAAACCACATACATATAAAAGTCAAGACCCGGTACCAGTATGGTTCGTCTTTGGGTTCAAACACCGAACATTGAATGTAGCACACTAGAAGGCGCACACTTACTAAACTCAACGGCTCGAAATCGACAATTTTTACCAATGAAAATGGTCGATCCTTTTCCTGTGAGACGTAAATTTGGCTATATCTTCGAGGATAACGGAGGGATTGGGGTCCTAGTTTCGAAAGTTGCAGAATTTATCGGGATACTTATATTCGTTGAAATTTTGAAAATTGCTTGGTATTTTTTTTTTATGTATGAAAAAATGGGGATTTTTGGGTGTCGTTCTTTACAAAAATATAAATATTTTCGAAAATATTTGAGTTATCGAAAATTGACCAAAAACGACGCCGAAGAACTGAATTGTCTAACGAATGGTGAAGACATTTTGGAAAACGGTTGACAATTGCGGCCTGTAGATGGGCCCTGAAAATCAACAAATTTCAAAAAAACTTGTATTTACGGATATGAAGGTACGCGAGTTTTTATTTTTTTTAAAACTTCGAAAGTCATTTTCAATGCCTCCGATGATTGTGTTTACTGCAAAATCCGCGATTTTTTTATCGGATTCTGCCTTTCATTCAACAGTATCTAACTGGTTCTGACGGGTTCTGTAATCAATTGCGTGGGTCATGCCCACGCCCATCTCCTTTCTCATCATATGGCTCAAATGTGATAACTTTCGTTCTCGAATTAAACGTCCGGCATTACTCTTCTATTAAACTAATGAAAAGCTCGGTGGGTTCAACATACCTAAAGGTCAACGTCTTCAAACAAAGCGTGTTACCAGCGATGACTTACGGAAATGAGATGTGACAGCCTCAAAATTACTCGGAGTCTTTTTGAGAGATAGAATCCTTAAAAGAGAAATCCGAAAGAAAACTGCAGTCCAACCATAGAAAACACAAGGCGAGAATCGTTCGTGGTTATGAAAATAGGATACTCGGCCAAACACTTACTAATTATGGCTAATATTGACTTGAAGTTTAGCAACGATTTTTTTATACATGAAAATGGAAATTATTATTTGCAATCGCTTATTTGCAGAAGTTTAAACGAATTTAAACTTTTATAAATTGCGGTTTTCAGAGTGCTGCAATTCAAAAGGACCCTTCGTTATCCGTCTGTCAGTCTGTATGTCTGTACGCTTGTCAAGACCATTTTTCTCAGGAACGCGTGAAGATGTTAAGTTGAAATTCATATCAAATATTTAGGTTTACAGTCTCTTGGAGCGGTAAAGAAATTAAGTTTCTAAGTCAACGCAATAAAAAATACGACCATTTATGCCGCATGTCTACCAACCCGGACTGAAGCAGCGTGGTCGATTACGCTTCAAGCCCCCTCACCCTGGGGTAGGCCTAAGCCTATGCAGTGGAGCATAATGGGCTGATGGAATGGAATGAATGCTGCATATTTGGACACTCGCAAGCATGTCAGAACCTATAGGGTACTTCCCGTTGACCTAGAATCATAAAACGCAACAAGAAGGAAGATCTTACAGCACGAGAACAGGGATAAATCCAAAAAACGTTAATTTATGGTTATATCACACTTCTTTAATATTTTCAAATTTAAATATAAATTTACGCAGCATTTTTGGTGATGAGTAACGATAAACACGTCAATATACGTTTATAACTAATATTTTAGTATGTTTACCAGTTGTCTAGTATCCCATAATACAAGCACAGTACTCGCTTAGTTTGGGAGTAGATGGCGCTGTGTGGGATGTCCCAGGTACTATTATTATGACTGTATGGAACTTCAGAGAGCGAGTCCGACACGCAATTTGCTGGTTTTTATAACGTACTATGTTGATATACGTTACGTATACATTCGTGTTTATTAAGATGAAAAAAAATTATTAATTTAAATTTAATACTTTTAACTTATTTAAATAACCTAATCACCTTCGTAAACGAAGATAATGTCATTTTCCAATAGATAATTAAATAGGCCATTGTAATGTTAAATCACCAGACGATGAAACTAAAGGTAAAGAACCTACTAACTTTTGAAATCCATACAAATATGACAAAAACATATTCGTGTATTACAAAAGTAGCAAAACAGGCATTTTGCTTTCTTGTTTTGACAGTTGTAAATAAACAAGTCGTCTTTGTTCATAATTTCTTTTACCATTTGTTGGAGATTAATAGCTGTCAAGCTTGAAATAACACTTCTGGAAACGCTTCTCTGAGAACTATGTTCTTTGGCTTCAACAGAGGACGAAGTGGCTGCAATCGGATGGAGCCCTAGAAGAAGGCGCATCAGTGTTCATACGAGACAAGTCGGCGCCACCGCTCATGTGGCTCCTTGGCCGCGTAATTCAACTCATTCCGCGACAAGACGGAGTATCTTGTTTCATTTTAGAATGCTTATACCCAAGATTTCCTTTTTTAAGCAAAAACATTGTTTATGAATTGATAATTTTTACACTTTGTACTTATGGTAAAACCCTCGCGGTCGTGACTCTTTAATCGGCGAGAATTTATTCTATTACAGCAGGTGGAGCAATCGAATAAAAATAACATTTTCATACAGAAATTAAGGCAATGACGCTAAATGTAGACGAAAAGTCTAACCAGTTTAACAAGTGTTGACGCATGCATGCGAATTGCCAATATCCACAAAGGAAATACACGGTACTGTTATGCAAAGAAAAAAAGAGTATACACAGTAAATCTTGTTGTACTAACAGTTAGCTAACTGTATTTTAACACGTATACTTTTTCTTTCTACACAAGGTAATAAATATCCTTGTCAAACGTTTTTCAAACTTTACAATAAAACAAAACGTGGTGGAAAACTATATGGGAGAAATGAATACAATTAAAAAAATATATAACTCTATTAGTCCTCAGCAACTGCTAAAAGGACAAAATGAGAATGTGAAAAATCGAGGATTCAAAGAAAAATTGTCCCAATTGTAGCAATCGACATTCAACAAATCCTTATATACAAGTTACATCGTATACTGTATTCATAAATTCCGTTCTTTTCCGGTGAGTCACCAGCTAGCAGTTCTGCTGCAAGGAGGAACAGTTTCAAAACATCTATGAGCCATAGTAGATTGGATGGAATATATATGTAGGCAGCAACCCATAGAAGAAACCGTAGGCATAGAAGACGCTGTACTGTTGGAATATTAATCTGTTCCACTCTACCAGACTCCACTCTTGATCTTATTTGCTATATCTACACAGATGTGTCTAATGGGTCACAGGAGTATACAATAAAGTGGAGTAAATTCGTATTCCAGCAATGGAATACTATTGCTGGAATACAAATCTGCCACATCTCTTGACTCTCCTACTTTGGACCGCTGCCTACTTTAGGTGGAAGTGAAGAAGTGAGGTGGAAACCTCAGCTACTACGACTCACTGGTGGCTGGCTGATAATAATAATAATGTATACATGACAACAACGTCTAGGCTTCAAACTAAGCATTAGCTTGTGTTTTGGGTACCAAGCGAAGACACCACATATAACAACCAAGACCCAGTACCAGTATCGATATTCATCATATAAATACTGATCCGACCTGGAATTCGAACCCGGGACCTCCAGCTTCGTAGGCAGAGTCGCTACACACTAGGGTATGCGGTCGTCAATTTTTTTGGTTGTCATCATCATCATCAGCCCATTTTACCCCACTGCAGGGGCTTAGGCCTCCCCCAGGGTGAGGACGGGGTTTGGAGCTTAAATCCACCACGCTACTCCACTGCGGGTTGGGGATTGTAACGACCGCCATCTATTGACAGCGTCCGGGACCGACTGCTTAACGTGCTCTCCAAGGCACGGAGTCAGTGATAGTTAATGTACTTAAGTCAGAAAAACTCATTGGTACACGCCCGGATTCGAACCATAGCCCTATGGCCTTATAAATTTGAGACAGGTTCGTTGCGCTCTGGGCTATCACGACATTGTACATGAATCGTTGTACTAATTTATATCTATATTGTGTATTACTTTTATTATATGAAAAAAACATAGTTCAGTGACATTTCCAACATTCAGTGTGTAGTACACGTCAGCTGTGCATACAAACTACGTACCTATACCACAAGAAGTCGATTTTGATAAAATAGTACGTAAAAACACGAAATTGAATATTCATAGCAATAGATAAATGTCACAAATATCAGTATACAACAATGTAAATATAAAATATATTAATATAAGTAAATAAGTACACTAAAAAAAAAATCAAAATTCGAAATTAAAACATCTATGATTAAAATTCTTAATACCCAGGTATACTCTGTCAAATTCAAACGGCTGGTAGCATCCGCCTATTATTCTTGCAGTTTTTTGTCATTTTCACGTAAATTTAAAAACAAATGGATATTAAACATTATGAATAAAAGCACGTAAGCAAGAAGAACAAACTTGTTTAATTTGACAACGTTCTTTTTTTCGTTTAGTGACGAACATTAAATGAATAAAAGAACAATGAGACATTGTCACCTTTCATGCAAACGAGAAAATAACTAGAAAAACACTTTAAATTCGTTGGAAATGTGAATAAATAACTTAGAAAGGATATTTGTATAATTGTGACAGATATCTACTTCGATTCTTACAAGTGCCTATACAAGCCGCCTTATTTTCTATCGCATAACTGTTTTGTAGCTTCTTGCTAAATTCGAAGTACGCCAAGCTTGCGGGGCTTGACCAGGCTTGACTCTAAACTATCGCTAAATATCTTGGGCGGAAAGTTATACCTTCTAGCTATATATAGTTTTCCTGAATGTCTAAAGCCATTAGCAGATATAACAAACACATTTGGTGGAAACAAAGGTTTTTAAGTTCGCTTTTCAGGAACATCAAAACAGACCATTCGCCTTAAAGCTCGCGATAAACGCACCACTAACTGGTTCGAATCAGCTCGCCGATGGTACTGAATTCCGTTTTTAGTGGAAGACCACACTAAGTTTTTTTCGCCATTTTCCGCACCGAGTGAATCCAAATATTTTAACATTAAAATAATAATAATAATACCAGGGACTTCCCACACAGCGCCATCTAGTTCCAAACTACGCAAAGCTTGTATTATGGATACCAGACAACTGATATACACACTTGAAAATTCTTTGTGACATATACATATATTTTACACTCAGGCACAGAACAAAGACACAAATACTTGTCCCGGGCGAGAATCGAATCCGCGACCCCTGATTCCGTAGTTAGGGTCTCTAACCACTCCGCCAATCGGTCAATGTGTGTGTGCACGTTCATTGTAATGCATGGATTGCATTTTCTGCAATTATTTTTTTTTAAATTCGAATAAAAACGTCGCGTGGAAGTCCTATTATTATGCATTAAGTAGGTACTTTTTAAAGATTTTCATTTATTCAATATAAAATATTATCATTACATGTTATTGACACTCAGTTATAGCTATTGAAACTAAAATACCTATATCCAACCTTCATCATTTACATAGTATATATATTCATATGGAATCAGTGATACCATTATTTTGTAATACATAAACCCGTATAGGTACATAAAAAAACAATAAAAAAATTTACCTGCATCACAGTAACTGCCCCGTACGTGATCGCAATCCAATATATGGAACCCAACAACACACCGCCTGCGATGAAAGGGCATATTTTGTGGGTGATCTCTTCCAAAGCGTCCAAAAGTGCCACAAAAGCCCCCATCGATGGAAACACGACTATGTATTCGGCTTTGCATTGAGGGCAAAGCACTTTGCGACTTATGTTGCCCCTCTGTTTTTCGTCCACCCATCTCTGTAGACAGCTTTGATGGACCTGAAACGTTTAGTGAAAACTTATTAGCTAAAACGGATATTTAGGTTAGAAATGTAGGTATTAACCATAGAAGTACGAATTGACTAGAAGCCCTCTTCTGCGTTTACCGCCTAACCACTCATATTCTAGCTAGCTCGTGTGAGATGGCGAGTTTCAGTCCGAGTATCAGTGCGCGAGGTCCCTGCACGCCGGTCTTCACCCCCTCGAAATCCCTGCGCGCCGGTCTTCAACCCCGCGAAAATGCGTAATGTCACTTCGATACTCTAAAGTGACATTTATGACTATCAAAACCAAACGCTGCTGTCAAATTAATTTACTCTATGGTATAGTTACAAACTTTATGGAGGATGTGAACATAGGCACAAGTCGCGTCGCAGTAAACAGTTTCAAGTGTAGCAGGACGCAGTAGAACGAGGGGTATATGACTGTACCTGCGCAAGCACGCTTAAGCGTTGCATTCCGATCCGCCATAAAGTTTGCGGCGAACTATTGTAACACAATAAATTTTAAAATAACTAAGAAATTTGTCAACTACATACTAGGTAGATGACTATTTTTTTTAAATTACTTACTTTATATGAAAGTTTTGTAAATAAAACAATGAAATAATTTAAAAAAATAAATCATTAATAACAAAGTTATGAATGTTTACATTATTTTAAACATTATCAGAAAAAAAAAAAACAGTGCATGGTGCATTCGACGTCTTCCATTCCAAATTCTTTAAAATATAGCTTTTTCCTTCTGTTTTACAGTCAATAACTTTTTCTTTTCAGTTAATAAGTGGTATAGAGAGCGACAAGTGGCCGTTTAGCGGGCTAAATAGCTCGGGTCATTGAGATCACACCCAGGAGTTTGGGTCGCAGAAATAAAGCTGCCATTATCACACACATCAGCACACAAAATAGGCCCAGAAAAAGGGCCCTATAAATTATTCCAGTACTATAATCATAATATTATTAATAATATTCCATTTCACCCTACTTCCTTAGTAAATAAAATACTCGATAACGCCTATAGACATAGAATAAATAAATTTGACAGCAGCGTTTGGTTTAGTAGAGTCAGAAATGTCACCTCACAGTGTCGAAAATATCAAACGCAATTTCACAGGGGTGAAGACCGACGCGCGGGTACACACCAGCTAAGTAGAGTATGAGTGGTTAGACAGTAAGCGCAGGCTTCCAGTCAATTCGTACTTTTAGGCCTATAGACGATATATAGGTACCATACCAGATCTATAGATTTCAATCTATGACAATAACCTCATTATATTGAGGCAGCATATTTATATCTATAAATTGACTGGCCAGCGATATCTTCTCTTTGTTTATATATAAATAAAATAGTATGTCACAAGATAAATATTGATAACATGAAAGTAACATAGAAATTGCCACAACGTATAAAATATCATTATTCAATGACAACAGCCATTGTACTAAAAAGGTTCAGTAAATCAGGATCATTACCCTAAAGTTTACTGAACTTTTGAAGGCATCTTGTATATTCTGTTATTTATTTTCAGATAAATATTTGTCTTGAGCACTTGTAAAGTACACTAACATAAGGACCATGAGACATTCACCCGAAGTTATTCTTAACGCCACAAACGATTAACCGAGCATATAATTTAAAATTTAATTTTGCACTTACAAAAATTATAAAAAAAAAATCAATTTTAAATGTAAATCACTGATTTATGACAATTTGAAATATTAATAAACAGCAATTCAAATTAAACCAATAAATATCTTTTGATTACATATGTGTAGATAAAAATATGATTTGCATGTATATATTGTTCTTTAGAAGAAAATACCATGACTGACCGATTGGCTGAGTGGTTAGAGACCCTAACTGCACAGCCGAGGGTAGCAGGCTCGATTCCCGCCCAGGACAAATATTTGTGTGTGTGAACATGTCTATTTGTTCCATGTCTGGGTGTAAAAGTATCTATATATTATAAAGAATATTTAAGTATGTGTATATCAGTTGTCTAGTTCCGCATAATACAAGCATAATACTTGCTTACTTTGGGACTAGATGGCGCTGTGTGGGATGTCTTAGATATTATTGTATTATTATTATTTAACGTTGCTTAGGTAATTACACTGAGAGGAGAGCAAGATTCGAGTATGTGGTCTGTTTAAGCCACAGACAAGTCAACCTTATAGACTACGCTTTGACAGGGAGTAGCATTCGCCAAGGCATGTAGTGACACTACATAACTACATCTCTTGTGAGCGGTCAGTTGGAAGCACGTTGGAAGCCATTAAATTGTCAATTTTGAACGAGCCAATGAAAACTAGCCGACCTCTCCCCGCACCCCGCCACTTTTTGGCGATTTCGTTTTCGTACTGATGTTTATTAAAGCGTGGTCTATAGGTTGACTGGTCTGTGGTTTAAGCACATAAAAGTTGGCCTATTTTTTTGTTGTCATTATGATATGGTGTGGATTTATCTTGACTATGTTCTAATTTATATTATGACTCATGCAAATTAGGTTATATTATATTAAATTGTGCATATTTTGGTACAAATCAGTAATATTCAATGCACCATTTTTGTAATAAGTTACCCTGTATACAAACAAATTTCACTTTTATTTTATATTTGTTCTATTAATTAATATATAATCTAGAACTGTGGTACAGTGGATCGAAATAAACTTACACCATGAATATTATGTAGATAACATAATAATAATATTGTTTCTTTGTCATCGTGACTGAGTATTTACAAATGGTATTCCATTTTGTTTGTTTTTGTTTTAGGTTGTTTGTTTCAAAAAATGTTTTTTTTTTTTAGGAATCATTTGATAGTGTCAAAATACTCCCATGAAGTGTAGCCAATGTTACCTTTTATTGTCTTACTAGTTTTCCACCCGCGGCTCCGCTCGCGTGGACTACACAGTTGTACCGGGATCCTTTTTTCCGGGAAAAAAAAAGTAGCCTAGTCACTCTTCAGCTTATGAACTATACCTATGCAAAAAATCATGGTGGTCCTGGTACAACTGTGTAGTTCACGCGAGCGGAGCCGCGAGTGGAAAGCTAGTGTGAAAATAAAATATAACTCATGTTACTTGCTGATGATGTAGCTTTTTATAGGTGAAAGAATTTTTAAAATCAGTGTACCACTGTGTAGTCCACGCGAGCGGAGCCACGGACGGAAAGCTAGTGTTTTTATAAATTATAGCCTATGTGTTATTCTGATGTATAAGCTATATTATTGTAAAGTTTCATTAAAATCCATTTAGTAGGTTTTGCGTGAAAGAGTAACAAACATGCACGCATACAAACTTTCGCGTTTATAATATTAGTAAGAATTGTCGTCTCCACAATGTATATCGGGCAACACAACAAATAAATATTTTCATTGACACACATTCATTTATAAGCACATAAAGTTCTATGAGGTCATCATAACTTCCGTAAAACACTTAGTATGGCGCAATGTTGCGCACAGATACTTGTCTTTCAATATCAAGGTTTGTAAATAGTTTTCGAACTTGGACCTTATTTATTCATATTAAGATGTTCGATGTTTTAAACACTAGCAATGATAGACTAGTTAAATATTAAAAAAAAAAAAATTTTATATCTCAGAGTTTTCTAAATATATCATAACAGTGAAAGAATTTTAAAACATAAATCTATATTAACAAAGTTATGAATGTTTAAAATGTTCTGTCAGACAGAGAGGGCAATACAGCACGACGCACCTATGTGTGACGTCAGGCCCTTCAAAACAATGTTAAATATAGTTTTGCAAGAAAGAGACAGACATAAAATTTTAATAGCATTTTCCATTCCATAACGACCGCCATCTATTGCCTATTGAGCAACTGGGACCGACAGCTTAACATGTTCTCCGAGGCACGGAGCCAGTGACAGTTAATGTACTTAAGTCAGAAAAAACTCATTGGTACACGATCAGATTCAAACCACAACCACATGGCCTTATAGATTTGAAACAGATTCACGGGCTACCACAACACAATTAATAGCTTATAATTTCTATATTCCTCAGCCGAACATAATTTTCTTTACATGTATGTATGTTTGTTTATAGTATATAAAGTTTTTTTTTTTTTTTAATTTTCTTGATGATTACAATAAAATAATAACAATTTTAACGTATACATGAAAACAACGTCTAAGCCCCAAACTAAGCATTAGCTTGTGTTTTGGGTACCAAACGAAGACACCACATACATATAACAACCATGACCCGGTATCAGTATCGATATTCATCATATAAATACTGACCCGACCTGGGATTTGAACCCGGGACCTCCAGCTTCGCAGGCAGGGTCGCTAGCCACTAGGCTAAGCGGTCGTCAAGGTCGTCAATATATTTAATAGTACTGAAATACCCTATTAGTTATGACATTATAAAATATGTACATGTTCCTGACTATATATACAAAAAAGGTTTTTTTTTAAAGTTTATACCTAAAATAAACATATACCTACCAATGTCATCTTATGAATCGATGCCAGTAAAAAAACATTTTATATTATTTACTGTATGGCTGTACAATCATTATCTAATTGGGAAGTTAATCGGTGACACACAATATTGTGATAAATGAATAGATATTGTGCAGGTTTATGATATCATTACGTATTATAGCACTGTGGCATATATTTAATAAACAATCTAGATTTTCTAATAATAATGATATCTAGAAGCTTCTAGCAACCTCATGAGATAGTTATCATGCATTTTAACTTGTAATTAAATTAAATGCATTGACCTGTTATACCTTAACTTGTTATTTTTGCAAGTTTTGAAGACAAAGTATATATGTCACTAAAGCTATTTGAGTGTTTATTTATATAAGGTCAATGATTGGATGCCACTTTGTAAAGATAAAACATAGACTGGCTGTGTTTGTATTTCTTTATGCATAGCTGAGGAATTAAATAAATTTCGAAAAGACTTTCACCAAAGGTGCAGCTCGCGGCAAACTTTTAGTTCGTTTCGAAGTTGACATGGGTACGTTTTCGGCAAGTGTGGTGCCTGCTCATCATCTTCTGAAACACATTTTTCTTACTGCAGCGCTACTAGCTTTGACGTCAGAGCAAACTGGAAGATTGGCGTGAGCTGTAACTTAGCCTATTTTGAATAATAGGCAAATTTTTATTCCTGTGCAAATTGGGCTATAAAACTAGCTTACAAAGAAAGTGTGAAAGAATACAGGTGGAAGAAGGAACTATAATGGTACTGAGGATAACAGAAAAAACTTATAGAAAAAACATTAGCTACCTATACCACATGCTCGATTGAACATAGTCCAAATTTATAGATCATGTAGAGCGTATCGAACTAAACAAAACGATTCAAGTGAGCAGATGGGAGCAAACTGACGGTTACCGAAAAAAAAAACATATTTAAAGTTGAACTACATACAGTCAAACATCCCATATACATATAATATGCTGCATGTTTGGCTGACCGTAGCCCGAGTTTAGAGCGTGTAGAGCTCACTGAACTAAACAAAAACACTCAAATGAGCAGATGGAGCAAATTAACGATTACCGAGAAAAATACGTTTAAAGTTTTATTTTTTTCATCATTTTTGTTAACGTTTTGTTTGATTCGACAACAACAACAGAATACCAGATAATGTCTATATATGAGACACACACAGATGTGTCCTAGTGTTTTAATTCTATTAAAATTAATATCTTTAAGGCTACTGCAAAGTTTTTGCTATGAAATGAACAGAGTATCAACATCACATATTGTCATTGTATACAGTTCCAATCAACCTTTATGGCGGATGTGAATATAGGCACAAGTCGCATCGCAGTAACCAGTATTAGATGTAGCAGGATGCAGTGGAGTGAGGGGCATATGACTGAACCTGCGCAAACATGCATAAAGCGTTGTGTTCCGATCCGCCATAAAGTTTGATTGGAACTATACCCAGATAAAATTACCACTAAGGAATTTTTGTAATTTCAAATATATCTAAGATATATTGTAGTTACGGCAGAAATGTTTTTGATTTATTTTACAGTCTTCATTAAAAACTATAGGTAAGTATGTAAATGTTTTAAATAAAATTAATGTGATGAGATAATTCGTTGAAATGAATGACTTGAAATTTAAATCAGATAATAATTTGTAAGCCACCAAAAAATGAAGTAAATTTTATTAAGCACTAAGGGTCATTAAACACAACAAGACCCAAGAAAGACCCCAAAGGTGTGATTTTACATAGAATTAATCTTCGGTGTTCATGCAAAATTGTCAGAGGCAATATTAATTAATATTTCACACGTAGGATAGGATACAATGTATCTTATCCTACATATGAAATATTAATTATGTTTATATGGTACAGTTTTTTGAAAAGCGGAATCAAAATTAAACTAGAATCGCTTCAACAACTTAAATTATATTGCTTCATGAAAAATATTATTATAGTTAGTTAAATTAAAATTGTACAAACCTCTATAATTATGTGTAATTTGTGAATAACAAATAAAGTTAACAATAGAGAGCTGTTTTTTTATATTAAAATATAATACAGTTAGTGTAAACTGGCAAAAAATGGTGTTATAAAGTTATGGACAGGGTTTTTTTATAATAATAATAATATCTGGGACATCCCACACAGTGCCATCTAGTCTCAAAGTAAACAAGTATTGTGCTTGTAATATGGGGTACTAGACAACTGATATACATACTAAAATATTCTTTATAATATATACATATATATATAGACATTTTACACTCAGACATGGAACAAATAGACATGTTCATGCAGAAATATTTCTCACTCTTGAATGGTATATGATATGGTAATGGTATATAAAGCGAGGAAGGTGGGCGCAGCCACGCATTATGTAAACTCCAACTCTACGTGAAATGAGGCACACATTAATATCACAATTCATACTCGAAAGTTTCCCTGACTTCTGTGCTACTCATAGGTTATAGATAGTGTTTATCATAACGCCAAAAACTTTTATTTGGGTACATATTTAAAATTAAATGGGGTTCAATTCAGAATTAAATGTATGTGAATATACCTCACCTAATAGTCCTCTCATAGTTTTAATGAATCACAATTTTGTTGATTTATAGACAAAGATAGTAATAATATGTGGAATGCAGGGCCGGTGATAGGGGGGGTGTAAGGGTAGTAGTACCACCAGGGCCCGGACTAAGAAAGGGGGGCCCAGTTAGTCGATTTTTTTTTTCAAGGTAAGGTGGGGTGGGCACCGCAATGTCTTACACCTGGGGCCCGCTCTGGCTCTCGCCAGGGCTGGTGGGATGGAGGTAGATATTAAGAAGCACAAAAAATCAGTGCTATGATGTCAGTTAACAAAAAGTTTTCTAGGCTAGCTATGATATATTACAAATTTTGGGTCCATATTTACTGAAAAAATATTAAAAATGCTGAAGCATATTAACTAGGTAAGTATATGGGGAAATATTCTGTTTCAAAATTAATCATTAGAAGATTTTTAGTGTAACCATTTACAGACCAGAAATGTAGGTTTATACATATTTGTAAAATATAGATATAAATATAGGTTTCTATATTC
Organism: Luffia ferchaultella; assembly: GCA_949709985.1. Classification (NCBI taxonomy): domain Eukaryota; kingdom Metazoa; phylum Arthropoda; class Insecta; order Lepidoptera; family Psychidae; genus Luffia; species Luffia ferchaultella. The sequence goes on from OX453263.1 coordinate 8,100,368, forward strand.
ATAGTTAGGTAAATATATGATGTATTTCTCTTTATTAAATGATTTTTAAAAGTTATAAGTTTCAGTAGAAGTAACATTAATTTTAATTAAAAATAAGTAGGTATGAGAAATATTTGGAACAATTTTTTTGTCGCGGTACATAGTTATGACAGGAAGTTTAGGTAGGTAACAAGTAGATATGAGAAATATTTGGATTAAGTTTCCATAACTTTATGTGTTTAAATAATTATAGTCTAGGGTTGGTAATTGAAAGTATGTGACATGCCAGCCAGAAGCTTTTTGATCTATCCGAAATTCGGCAAAGATAGGTTGATAGTCACCATTTCTAAACTGATAGATTAGGTTAGGTTTCGTTTTAACAATTTGAGAAGCGAAGCAGAAAGAAGCGACTAGCCACCTAAAAGATGAACATTGTTGGTACTGTTAGTTTCAAATGTTTTAAAGATAGTATTGCCTTTGTGACAAGTACATATTTTTGGTTTTTTTCCATTTCTGCATTTATGTAGGTTTTGTACCCTCAATCCACCCCCATAGCCTCCCCCCCCCCTCCAAATTATTGAATTATTGATACCTTATATACTTTTAGGATGGTAGTTTTGGGGAATCCAAACTAAATAATTTTTCCATAATTCAATAAATCATTCAAACAATGTTGCCATTGTTTTGTATTGAACTAACTATATTAAAATTTTTATTCAGTCTGAATAAATTGATTTGCAGAAAAGATTTACAGTCTCAATCATGAGTTTAATTCATTTTCCATTTTGATTTAAGGATCCGCTTTCCAATGCCGCCTGATGCAAATTGTGAATCAATTTTGAATTCAGCTAAGATAGGCCAATGGTACACCATTTCAAGAAAATTGGATAGGTTAGGTACTACTTGTGTTAATGCGAGGAGCAAAGCGGAGTGGCGAGTCACTAAGATGCCTTGTAGGGCAAAAAAAAAAAAATTTGTTTTGCATTCATCATAAAAATATTTACTGCATGAGGTTCCTACACTTGTCTCTTAAACCAACATAAATATTTTTAAACTTTTTGTTAGGCAACATTGTAAAGCGCTACCTGAATCAATAACCAGCCTTTCAATAAGAGGTGAAATAAATTTGTTTGTAATGTTATCATATTTACATTATTGACCTCACCGATTGCCTTGGGGCCACCCTTAGATGCCCAGTTCTTTGAATCAGTAAAATAGTAATAACAAGTTAGTAGAAACAAATGGAAAAAATATGTTTTTGGGTTCGCACGCTGCGAATGTGAGGTATTTATACAAAGTGCTTGACTAAACAAAATATGTCTTATGCCTTATAGTCGAGTGAGATCTTGGCAAGGAAACTAGATGTTTACCTTGAAAGTTGCAACAAATAACTTACCCATTTAGTAGTACCAATACATTTGCAGGGTTGGACCCAAGCAGCTAATCTATCATCAGCTTCAGTTGCGAAGCAAACCCAACAGGATTTCACATTTTCGTCATCCGCCGGTTCTAAAGCTTGAGTATCAAGGGAACTTTGCGCTTCGTCTTGTCTGTCTTCTCCGGACATATTTATATGCGTCTTTCAATAATCAAAACACTTAACTCTCTTACAGTCAATAGAAAAACACGTAGTCAGCAACGAAATAAACTACGTATGTTGCATTGTCCCACAGATTACACTGTCCGATACTTATGGTTAGTTTCACTTCACAGATTAAGTTAGTTTTGCATTCACGTCGACTCACGTCCATTCCATTCACTGTCCATTCCCATTCACAATCTATCTAATCTGTGTTCACAATTTCACACACACACCAGTGTTACCAACTCTCAAAAATATTTATCCCTAAAGTTTGTGTCAAAAACCCCTAAAATCGCCTTAATTATTGAGTTGTCCCCCTAAAAAATATATAAATATAAATTCATAATGATTTAGAAATAACATGTTGTAATATGTTACAAAAGTTTTTTTATTATATGTCGCGGCGACGGTGACTGACCATAGACTGACTGGCTGTTTTTAAACATGACGAAAAAGAACTTTGACAATAATCAGACAGACGATTTTTCCTTATGACACGACATTAATAAATGTAACTAAAAATACTTTTCCTTTGTTCATTGACGACGGAACAAGTGGTCCTTCGAGCAAAAAAGACTAGTCCGACGGAGATATAGTTCGATTATCAGAACAGGTACGATGTTGACTCGAACCCAAGCAAAATTAGCAACCGCCACCGAACAAGCCGGCACGCAGCATGACTTGACCGCCGCGACCAGCATGAGCGCAGCTAACATTGCTGAAGGTAACAATAACATGAACCCTGAAGATCAGGGTGAGAACAACGTCTCCCCCATCACATCAAGAAACAATTCACCTCGACGTTCAATTGTTTCCGTTACTTCGTCAATACAGCGGCGAAGATTATTCGACTTGCAACTGGAGGCGGCGAGACGTATGGCAGACGTAGAGAAAGAACTCATTGCGAAAGAATTGGAACTTCGATCTGCTGCTATTCAAGAACAGGAACGCAGCAGCCGTGCCTCCTCTCGAGTATCTCTAACAAAAAAATACTCAAACATTTGCAACACGAAGACATCAGCTGCAGCGATTGTGCCCGATACGACAACTACACATACGCCGGTGACCAACCTGCATACTACGGACCTCTCCAAGTTTTTGGCACGTCAAACGTCCATAAAGGAGCTTCCGTTATATTCAGGTGATCCTGAAGAATGGCCAATGTTCTTCAGTCAATTTAAAAGTACAACACGACTCTGCAAGTACAGTGATGAAGAAAATATTGCACGACTGTCAAAGTGCCTAAAAGGTAAAGCTCGGGAGGCAGTTTCTGCTCTTTTGGTAAGTGCATCGAATATAGACAAGATTATAGACACACTAAAACTACGATTTGGACGTCCTGAGTATTTAATTGAGTCCATGCTTATGAAGATACGCACAATGCGCTACATTCGACACGACGACTTTAATCAACTCGTTGAATATGCGACCGCTGTACAGAATGTTGTAGCCATTATGATCTCCACAGATGAGTCAGGACATTTGACAAACACGACGCTAGTGAAAGAGATCATCGCAAAACTTCCGTCTTCTTTGAAATTGCAGTGGGGGTTTCATATACAGGACAATGAAATTAAGACGATTTCTCTCACTGATGTAGCCGATTGGTTGATGATGGTCGCTAATGCCGCTGTACACGTCACACCAATGACAGTTTCAAGGCCGATGAGTTCTCACCGAGATAAAGACAAAGATAAGTCATTCAAACATTCTGTATTAGCCACTGCGAAGACATCACGTATTTGTTTTGAATGCAAGGGTGACCATGATTTTAAAGATTGTCCGAAATTTTTGAAATTGAACATTGATGACCGATGGAAGTACGTAACAGAAAAGAAGCTATGCTTTTCCTGTCTATCATCCAAACACCAGCTCAGAGACTGCAAGAGAAAAGTCAAATGTACAGAAGCAGATTGTTTTCATCGTCATCATCCTTCATTGCATGCGCCACCGATTTCTGCAGTAACCAACACGAAGCAGAGTGACATTCCAGTTACTGGCTCGATCTCTATCAACCACTACGATGATGTACGACAGGGCATCCTGCTAAAAGTAGCCCCAGTTGTGATTTCTGGACCGAATGGTGAATTTGAGACACTAGCTCTTCTTGACGAGGGATCTGCGGTTACACTTGCTGATATGTCACTTATTGAGCGCATCGGCATCACCGGGCCTAGCGCCTCCTTAAGCTTGCGCGGCGCGACTGGGATGACAACAACGGAATGCGACTCTTTGATAGTTTCTTTTGATATAAGAGGCCGAAGCTGTAATAATTTTTTTAAGTTAAACAATGTACGTAGTGTACGTAATTTGTCGTTGCCTGTATATAATTTTAAGTTTCATAAACTTGTAACAAAATTTCCATACCTGTCTGACTTTGTCAAAGACTTTGACCTGACATCATATGATAGACAAAGACCCTTGTTACTGATTGGCTCTGACAATATCGACCTAATTGTGACTCGTAAAGTTTATCAGGGCCCCAAGGGTAGTCCTATTGTTTCAGAGACGTATTTGGGACATATAGTTCATGGTAAGTTATCGTCTACAACTCCAAGCAACACACCTGTGCTGCATATGTGCGCCTGTGACGAACTAAACGTCTCAATCAAGCATTTCTTTTCAACCGAAAGCTTTGGGACAAAACCGCACCAAGACACTCCTCGTTCTCGAGAGGACTTGAAAGCTCTCAAGATCATGGAACAGACGACAAAGCTTCTCCCTGAGGGACGATGGGAAACTGGTTTACTGTGGAGGGACGAAAAACCACAGCTCCCTGATAGTTTTCCACTCGCAAAAAGTAGACTGAATGGTATTGAGAAGAAACTACGTAAGAACCCAGAGCTTGCTGTTCGGTACGCCAACAAAATTATGGAAAATGTGAATAAAGGTTATGCTTCTAAACTTAGTCCAGAGGAAGCGAAACAAAAGACTAGTCTGACTTATTATTTGCCTCACTTTGGTGTGTTCAATCCCAATAAACCGAACAAATTACGTTTAGTTGTTGACCCCGCAGCAAAGATAAACGGCAAATCTTTAAATGATTTTCTTCTGTCCGGTCCTGACTTTTTAACATCCCTTCCTGGAGTGCTACTGAGTTTTAGAAGCCGCAAGATTGCTGTTATGGGTGACATTCAGGAAATGTTTCACAGAGTAATTATCAGGCCAGAAGATCGTCAAGCTCAACGTTTCTTGTGGGAAGATGATGAATACGTCATGAATGTGATGACCTTTGGCGCTGTTTGCTCTCCTTCGTCATCTCAATACGTGAAGAACCTGAATGCTGAGCGTTTTCGTGAAACCCATCCAAGAGCTGTCATGGCTATTGTAGACAGACATTATGTAGACGACTTTATAGACTCCGTAGATGACGAGGAAGCTGCGATCCGTCTTGTCGATGATGTTGTCATGATACATGCTGCTGGAGGGTTTAACATGACCAGCTTTATGTCAAACTCCAAAAAGGTTCTTAGACATATACCGACGGAAAAATTAGCATCTGGAGGTGTAAAGTTACTCACCGATAGAAACGCTGAAACAATGGAACGTGTACTTGGAGTGTATTGGAATCCCGAGTCTGACTATTTCACTTTCAAGCTTTTGAAATTCGATGACAATTCTAAGAGACCAACGAAGCGAGAAGTCTTAAGACGTTTAATGTCAGTTTTTGATCCTTTAGGTTTTCTTTTGAACGTAACTGTTATTGCACGTATTTTACTTCAAGACATCTGGAAGTCTCGCATTGGCTGGGATGACGAGATTGATTCAATGCACTGCGAGCGATGGCTTCAGTACCTTAAAGAATTGCTGAAGACTCGTGATTTGACTATACCGCGATGGCTGAAAACAGACTACTGCATAAGAGATGACCCTGCCGAACTTCATATTTTCTGTGATGCTAGCTCGAAAGCTTTCGCTTGTGTCGGTTATCTTCGAAGCAAAGCTACAGACGGATCTTGGGTCATTACCTTTGTTATGGCCAGAGCGAGAGTTGCGCCTCTGAAGCCTTTAAGTATTCCGCGACTCGAACTTCAAGCAGCAGTTTTAGGGGCACGATTAGGACAAGTTTTGAAGAAACATATTGACTGTCCAATATCTCGCACGCTCTTTTGGACAGACTCGAAAACCGTTTTGAGCTGGTTACGCTCGGAATCGGGAAGATTTAAGCCCTTTGTTTCACATCGAGTTAGTGAAATCACTGAAATTACAGATCCAAGTGATTGGAGGTGGGTTCCAACGCAGCAGAATCCAGCCGATGACGCTACTCGCGATGCAGTTTCAGAAAATACAAAATGGCTTGCGGGACCAGTTTTCTTACAGGATCCTGAAGACTTGTGGCCTATAGAAGAGGAACGGCTCTGTCTTAATCCAAACGACCTTGAGGTAAAGGCTATCTACACACTAGAAGAAACGGAAGAGCTTATAGAAGACAATCGTTTTTCAAAATACTGGCGTCTCGTTCGAAGTGTGGCATGGGTACTTCGTTTTTTCTACAATTTAAGGAACACAGGTGATCGTCGACACAATGAATTGGAGGCGCAAGAAATATCGACAGCCGAAATTTTATTGTACAAACAAAGTCAGCGACGATTCTTTTCGGCCGAAATTTCTGCCATTTCCAAAGGCTTTCCTGTCGACAAGAATAGCTGTTTACGCAAAATAACACCATCTATTGACTCTACTCAGCTCCTTCGCGTCGGGGGAAGGATTGAAAATGCGCCCTGTGTCACAGGCGATGTCAAACACCCGATCATCCTACATCCCAAAGACCATATTACCCAGCTGTTGATTCAACAATTTCATATTGATTGTGCGCATGTTGGAAGAGAGCAGGTTCTTAATAATTTGCGGCAAAGGTTCTGGATAATAAATGGACGAAACGCCGTGAAAAAAGTATTTCATAATTGCCAGTATTGCAAGAACAAGCGAGCACAGCCTTCTCCACCTTTAATGGGTCAACTACCAAATGTGAGACTTATGCCGAATGGACGCGTTTTTAAGTATACAGGTTTAGATTATTTTGGCCCGATCACCGTCAAAGTTGGACGACGTCATGAGAAACGTTACGGCGCTCTTTTCACTTGTCTTACCGTGAGGGCTATCCACATTGAAGTCGCGAGTGATCTGACTACAAGTAGCGCTATCATGGCCATACGGCGCTTTATAGCTCGACGTGGTTGTCCTACCGAGATGTGGTCGGATAATTCCACCACTTTCAAGGGAGCGGATAATGAGCTTAAAAATTTAGTGAAGAATATAAACAGAGATGAAATACTCCAGTTCAGCAGCACCAGAAGTATAAAATGGAGTTTCATTGCTCCAAATGCTCCCCATATGGGCGGTTGTTGGGAGCGACTAATACGATCTGTCAAAATCGCTTTGAAATCGACTCTTAAAGACCGGACCCCAGATGATCAGACATTACAGACAGTCCTTGCAGAGGCTGAGTTCATAGTGAACCGCCGCCCACTTACATACGTTCCCATTGACCATGATGACGATCCTCCATTAACACCTAATGACTTTTTATTATCAAAAACTGAATGGGTTGATCATCCTCTTGACACGTTTACCGACGGTGATCTACTGAAAAGAAACTGGCGACAAGCACAAGCGCTCGCTGACTTATTCTGGCGGAGGTGGGTCAGGGAGTACTTGCCAACTCTGACACGACGAGAAAAATGGTTTGCTACAACTGTCCCATTAGCTGTAGGTGACGTAGTGGTAATTGTTGACAACCAGTTGCCACGTAGCATGTGGTTGCGTGGAACCGTGACAAAGACCTACCCTGGTAAAGATGGTCATATACGCGTTGCCGACATTGTAATTATAGACTCGACCGGACACAAAAGACTTTACACGAGGCCAGTGACGAAACTCGGTAAATTAGACGTTCGCTCCAACCCCTAAGTATTGGTTTTCCAATACTGGAGGTGGGAATGTCGCGGCGACGGTGACTGACCATAGACTGACTGGCTGTTTTTAAACATGACGAAAAAGAACTTTGACAATAATCAGACAGACGATTTTTCCTTATGACACGACATTAATAAATGTAACTAAAAATACTTTTCCTTTGTTCATTGACGACGGAACATTATAAGTTATTTAACACATAAAATATTTCGTCTTCTTCTGAAGATTCAGATTTTTTAAAATCATACGTAATTTTTGGCGGTATCTTATATGACATAAGCTAATGTCAAACATACGTTCAAGTTTAAAAAAATATTGACTTACACACAACAATAAGGGGCTGATCATTAATTACGTAAGACGATTTTTACTACTTTTTGACCCACCCCTCCCCCTATGTAAGAAAAAATAAGATTTTTTTAAACCCCCTCCCCCCCCCCCCCTATCCAATCTTATAAAAGATCGTTATCTACCAAAATTACATAGAAACACATAGGAGGAAAAAAAATGAAAATTTGTAGGTTTATGTTACAGAAAAGTAATGTTTTAATAATATTAAAATTTAACACTTATTTGTTTAATGTTTTACTTCTAATCATTATGTGAATCAGTCCAGGGACTCAACCAATCGGCAAGTGGATCGACGACTGGAACGTATCTGTTCTGCATCAGATCATCGGCCTCATTTATGCCAATAACGTCATCTACATCCACCTATTTAACGATTTTAACGATGTCGACTTTAACGTCAAAGCTCTTCAAAGGCATTTTGTACTGTCTCACGGGAATTGAATTTTTTTTCCCGTTAAAAAGTTGTCCAAATTTTGAAAAAAGTAATAGTCGGTAGTTGCAATGTCTGGTGAGTATGGCGGATGAGGGAGAACTTCCAATCCCAACTCTAGCAGCTTGGAGACTATTTGTTGTGCAGTATGGGGTCGCGCGTTGTTGTGAAGGAGCAGCGGGGACGACCGATTGACCAAAGCTGGTCGCAGACGTGCGAGCTTCTCCATCATTGTCTTCAGTTCATCACAGTACACATCTGCAGTAATGCTCATGCCATTTTGTAAAAAGCTGATTAATCACGCCGGCACTAGACCACCAAAAAAAGTGACCATCACCTTTTTAGGGGTCATTTTTCGTTTAACACATTGCTTTGGTGCTGAGCCAGGATCTAACCAACTTGCTGAGGGTTTTCGATTGTCGAACAGAATCCATTTTTCATCACAGGTAACAATCCGGTTCAAAATTCCTTCATTTCTGTGCCTGTCGAGCAACGCGAGCAGGTCTCGACGCGTACGTTGTGCTGGCGATCGTTAAGTTCGTAGGATACCCATCTATCAAACTTTTTTACTTTGTCAATTTGTTGCAAATGGTCCAATATTGTTTTGATGCTAACATCAAAAGCTACTGCTAGTTCAGCTGTAGTTTGTGTATCATCAGCTTCCACAATCGCCTTCAATTCATCATTGTTGACCAAAGTGTCCGGACGACCACGAGGTTCATTATTCAAGTTATAATTTCCAGAACGGAAGCGGGCAAACCAATAACGGGTTGTGTGTTCGTTTGTTAAGTTCTTTCGTAAACGTTGTTGACGTTACGTACCGTTTGTGCCGCATCTATGCCACGACGGAACGCATATTCTATAATTACACGAATTTTGAAAGTGTCCATTTTGACTAAAATGTTCAAATGTAATGAAAACACGCGTTTTTCGACGCAAAGTATTTGCAGCATACAGAACATTTTTTTCCTGTAGAGCGGAATTGGACATGTGGACAAAAAACTCATAAAGGACCTTTTGGAAAGGAGGGTCAATGTTAATCTTTAGTGACAGCTGCAAAAATAAGGCTGTAAAGTTGGTTTTAGGCGTAAATTATAATTTTAACTTACTTTTTTGATCTTACGTAAGAACTATATAGACCCCCTCCCACCCCCATGTAAGAAAAAATAAGACGTAGTCGGACCCCCTTCCTCCCCAAATCATCTTACGTAATTAATGAACAGCCCCTAACCACCATATGCACAGACAATAAAATGGCCGCAGTGGCGCCAGTATTGCCGCCAGTCACCACAGAGTGGTTGTAGAATTACGTACTAGATGTCGTTATAAGTCGCTAAGTCAAGAAATAAATATTAATATTATTAATTTAAAAATATTAAAAAGTCAAAAAATCCCTGAAAATACCCCTAAAAAAATCCCATCTCACTCATTTACCCCCTAAATCTGGGGGGAAAACCCCTAAGTTGGGAACCCTGACACACACAATAATTTCATTCCACTCAGTGCTTCCAGATCGCAAAAGTAAAATTACGGTGTTTCCATCTAAAAATTACGGTATTTTCCAAAAAAAATACTGTAGATTTAAATTTTTATTACAGTCAAATTACAATAAAAACTTTAGTGCTTTTTTATTAAATTGTTTATCAAGCAAATAGTTTGCAATAAGCAAATAATTTCAAGTTGAAATTTTTTGCAGTCATTTTAGTAATCTTTTTTTTAATAGGCTTAAAATTAACATAATTTTCCGAATTTCAGCCAATAGCTTGCTGGTAAAATACATATATGTTAGTTGTTGGACTAAAATTTGTTAGAAGACCCACACTGCATAAATTGTCGAGACAACCCTGCCTACGTTTTGTTAAAGAAACAGGTATTTTTCGTGTGTCGAATGTGTAACAGACAAGAATGATACTAAGTTTTCATAGCATTTTCCATTTTTTTCACACATAAGACATATGAATTACACCTATTTCTTTTACAAAACGTAGGCAGCCCTATTTCGACAAAAAAAACTTGTTCGGAACGTGATCTGCGTTGCTTGAATGATTGGTTGATCTAAGTGACGAAAAGAAAGATAATAATAATAATACATGGGACTTCCCACACAGCGCCATCTAGTCTCAAAGTAAGCAAGTATCAGGTTGTCCAAATATAAACCCACCATTTAATTTACAATTTCACGAAATCGTAAGAGGGTTCTGGAAACGTCCATAGTTTGGCTATATAAGAAGAACAGACTCGCGCGACCTCAACATTCGAACAATAACTTCGATACGATTCGGACGATCGACAAAAATGGACATTTCTCGAAGAGAACTCAGGCAACTTCTACTTCATGAATTTCGTCTGGGTCACAAAGCAACGGAAGCCGTGCAAAATATTTGTAGTACGATGGGAGAGAATGTCCTCTGTTACGACACAGCAAAACGATGGTTCCAGAAGTTTAGTGAGGGTAACTTTAACCTTGAAGACGAGCCCCACCCTAGAAGATCACCAGCAATTGATATCGATGTTTTAAAAAAAAATTGAAGCTGAACCAAGATCTACGGTGCGTGAACTGGCAGAGCGTCTTCAGTGCTACCATGGGACAGTAGATAATTATCTCCACAAACTTAATAAAACCTGGAAATATGGAATGTGGATGCCGCATGACTTAACTCCTTCTCAACAACAACAGCGAGTCGACATATGCATGCAAAACTTGACACCGCACAGGAACTTCGAGTGGTTACAAATCTTATTATCAGCGACGAGAAATGGGTCTTCTTTGTAAATCATACCCGCAAGCGTCAGTGGCTTACCGTCGGTCAGAAGGCAGTACCAACACCGAAACAAGACAGTCACCAAAAAAGGTTATGCTGTGCGTCTGGTGGGGAATTAGGGGAATAATATACTGAGAACTTTTACCACCTAATACTACAGTTACTGCGGATATCTACTGTGACCAGCTTGAACAAGTATCTAAAAATCTGAAAGGAAAACAGGATAGAATTTACTTTTTGCATGACAATGCCAAAGCATACATTTGCAAGAAAACTCGTGAGAAAATACAGGAACTTGGATGGACCATTATTGCACAATTTGCACATCCCCCTTATTCGCCAGACATTACGCCAACCGATTACCACCTATTCAGGGCTTTATCTAATTACTCACAAGAAAAAAAATTTGATGACGAACACCAACTAAAATGTGACCTGACAAACTTTTTTGACGAAAAACCAATAGCCTTCTACGAGCGCGGGATTCTTACATTGGCAAATCGTTGGCAGCAAGTTGTGGATAACGACGGTCAATACATTAATGAAAAGTAATTGTTAATTTAAAAATAAAATGTAGGTATAATAAGGTTTTCTGAATAATGGTGGATTTATATTTGGACAACCTGATATTATGCTTGTGTTTTGGGTTACTAGACAACTCATATACTTACTTCAATATTCATTATAATATATGTATACATATATAAATTATTTTTTTACAAAGACACCACATATATACATATAACAACCAAGACCAGTATCAAATATTCATCATATAAATACTGACCCGACCTGGGATTCGAACCCGGGACCTCCAGCTTCGTAGGCAGAGTCGCTACCCATTAGGCTAAGCGGGTGTCAATCTGCGTTGCTTGAATGATTGGTTGATTTAAGTAACGAAAAGAAAGATGTCTTGTCCTCGTTTTTTTCGTCCCTTTGTCAGACAGAGATGACTCGTTTTGTTAGTTGCGCATAATATGCGTACCAAAATTATTTGAGGAAGGAGGAATTCCCTTTAAGTAAAAAAATACGGTAGATCTATACAAGGTATTTTTACCATTACCTTAAACGGTAGATCACTCGAAGTTACAGTAGATCTACGTTGATTACGTTGAACCTGGAAGCACTGGTTCACCCACGTTGATTGACTTGACAGTACGTGACAGTTGACTTGCAACATGACATGGACGTAATACTAGGTCCAGGACAGTGCCCTTGGCTTTGTTAAACGAGGAGATGAAATAGCGAGGTCGAAGTCCCTTTGTCTCTCTTCTTCTAGAGTGACAATAATTTATTTTTATTTCTTTTTTCTTTCATCTTGACTTTTGTTGAGGGTGCTCTATAATAACAAGTTTACTAAAAAAGAACGAATAAATGAGAAAAGATGACAAATTTCTAAATAGCGGATGTAGGTGATTAAAAAAGTAACCAGGTAAAAAAAGATTAAAGATTAAAAAAAGAAAAGGGTAAGAGAAAAATTTTAATTAAAATCACATTGCCGACACCTTAAAAAATCAACGGATATCCTGCTTTCGCACGAACTTCTTTCGACATTGGAAATGAACCTAACGGAATAAAGTAAACACACATATTTTGGATAATATTTTTCGAAATATATTTTTTTCGCAAAAAAAAAAAAAAATAACACAGCTATATCTGAATAAGCTTAAAACTTCGAAATATAACATTCTGTACGACATTTCGATGGAACAAACCGAATTAGTACGAAATGTAACACCAACGCATTTGCGACTTCCAACTAAGGGCACCCTTAACCACTACTTCCGGTTGTCCGATTCTAACAATTTTAGTCTTAATCGATCCCCCGTCTAAATAACCCGAGGCGTTTTTTTATTTTTTTCTTATTCGGACCTAGTTCTTAAGATATCGGGCTCCCAAAATGAAAATCGGGGAATTTTTTTTTTATATTTTTCGTTTTTTGCCGATATTTTTTTTGTTTTTGAACTTTTTCCAAATTGTCTTATGCCATCTTATAGAGCTCGCTGAGCTGCGTCTTTTGACATCACGTTCATCCCGATATCTCGAAAACTCTTTGTGCAATCTGCCTGTCTCACAAAACTCCCAAATAACCCCCTGTACTCCAACGAAATGAAAGTCATTTCCAATGACAAAACTGCCAAATAACAAGAATTACGTGTTGAATCACGTGGTTTCGTAGCCATACCAAGAATAAAAATTAATCACAAAGTTATCATATTGGGAACCAACCAACAAACAAACAAAAAAACAAACAAACTCTCAAAAGAGTAAGAAATTGGTGAAGAATTTAATAACTTACACCCGAAAATACCCCTACGTCGATGGTAAGTATTTGAGTACATTCGCGTACTCTATTCAAATAACAAATGTGCCTTAAGGGGGTAGGCTTTTCGTACAAAAAAAAAGGGTTTGGCCCGTATCTGATCCTCGCTGTATTTCTGTATCAATATTTATAGGAAAAATATATGTAAAACTGTAAGAAATACTGTGACAGGTCGGTATGTTTTTTTTTTGACATCTTGTTTAGTTGTTATAGAATCAATTTCTGAAAAACATGATTTCTATCGGTTTATCGTTTTTTAAAATAATGAGCCGGAAATTCGATATTAATGCGAATTAAGGACCCTGCAAATATTGGTTCCAATTTATATTCATTTCAAGGGTGGAAACAGCCACGGGTCGCAAGCTATTTTGGCGGGTATTTTGTAGGTATTTTTGATTATTTGCTCTTGTCATCTCTGTCACTCAGGAACAGGTCGGGGAAAAAAGATTAACACGGAGATAACGATGCCAATTTGAAGGCGCGGAGAGAAAGACTATCCCCTTAACCTAGTGTCGCCATTTGCTTCAAAAATCCAGCTTACCTACCTGCCTACCTTTCTTTGTCATTAGTCATTTTATAGAATTATCATAAATTTTAAATACCCGATTTCAACAAATTGTTCAAATTAACATTAAATAAATAAAATTGTCATTTTAAGGAAGAACGATTTTATTAGGCAAGTACATTTTTGAGTAACCACATCAATTATATAAATAACATGACTTGATTATATTAATGTAATTTATATTATATAAATATAACTATATTTATATAAATAGTTTAGTATAGACTAATATAGGCTCTCATGAAGTTTCATATTCCTTTACTATTGTTACTATATCTTCTTTTCCAAATTTTTATGTTTTTTTTCTTTCGAATATTTCTTAGAACTTCATCTACGATTTCTTTTTGGTGGTAAAGCTTCGCACGTACATATTCATTTATGACAAAATCATCATAATATGATTTCAATACCTGTATTAATTTCTTCTCCAAACGCGATAATGTATTATTAATAATTGCAAATTTTTGCAGGTTTCGCTTCAAAACATAAGGGTTGATGTTATTGAAATTCATGTAATATTCCTGTATGTCTCCATCGGAAAATACGTCGTTTAAGGTATCGAGAAATTCGTTGTTGTGCTCTTTTAAACTGTTTGTAATATCGTATACGGCTTTTTCGTTATAATAACAATAAGTTAAATCAATATCACTGATATTCAATCCACCATAACTTAGGCATTTTAGAGCGTGAGATAGTTTTGGGCGTATGTATGTGTCGTAAAAATCTTTCCAATCACCAGTTAATTTACTGACATTAACTTTAGTGTTGCACGTTTCAATCGTTAGCAGGTTAATAATCAAACTTGGCACGGAAACCGGTAAGAGTTCACACAATGGGTCTAAATGACCATACCTCGACCATCCTGTTAGAATTATACCTGCAAAGAAAAAGGATTGTAGCGTAAATAAAAATAAATGTTATTACATATATAACTGAATGTCAACACCTAATCAGACAAGAACGACATTCTTAGCCATCGAATGGGTAACTACATTTTGGTAATGAACGTGTTTCTTGCAACAAAATTATATAGGTAGATACCACACACTAGATCACACGTTAGAGTCAAACTAACTACACTTTTAGAATTTTGGAAAATTACCAAATATCACCGGAGACACGAAAATTAAGGCGATGTTAAAAGCTGAGAACGGCATTTTCAAACAACGATATCGCTTAAAGTATTTCATGTATATATAATATTTTTTGGTAAAAATAAACGTTATTATTATTATTATTATTATTATTATGTATCTTAATGGCTTTAAAATGTATTAGATAACCGTCATCGTTTTATACGACGTTCGTTTTGAAAGTATTATTTAATAAGTTTTACAGATTAAAAATAAATAGTAAAAATACCTCTCAAAAATCCATTTATCAATCATTGTAGCTGAGTAAGAAGTTTATTATAGTTGAAAAAAATATATTATATAGATTTCATAATTCTGTATTCGATGCTCGTTTTGTATTTTTCAATAGGTGTTTCAATTAAAAGAAATTAAATTTTAATAATATTGCACTTACGCCCTTTAATTACAAGCGGTGCGCTATTGTGCGTCTCGCTTGTGTAAAGCACGAACTCGTATAATAAGGTATGTCGCCTTTGGGGCCAGTGGGCGGCGACATTCTGAATTTTCGTTGGCTTATAACATTCTCTTAAAAATTCGTCATATCGGTCTATCGACCACAAAAGATACCTAGATCCAAGTCTTCAAAGAGTGCAACAAGTGTTGCTTCTATAACCAATAACCTTCTAGATATATTGTATAAACCTCTCATTTTATTCTTTACTTTGTAACTTGCTGTTTTAATATTTTATATTATCAATTCCACTTTCTTTAATATCACTATTAGAATTTTTAAATATTTTTTTCAAAAAAGTTATACTTTGACCACCGCCAAAAAGGTCTCCTCCATCGTCGTCGCGTAACTAGTCGTATTTACTATACAAAGTTACAACAAGAATCCCAGGCACGTGCGAATCGGACTCGCATACGAAGGGTTCCTCCCTACAATACCATCTTACAATAAATATTAAAAACACGTTTCTTGTATGGGAACCCCCTTCAATTTTTAACTTAATTTTATTATTTGTTATTACAGCCGCCATAGTAATCAAACTAAAAACTGTAGTAAAGACTTCTTGAAACTTTCAAGTGTAAGCAACAATTTGACGACCGCTTAGCCTAGTGGGTAGCGACCCTGCCTACGAAGCTGGAGGTCCTGGGGTCGAATCCTAGGTCGGGTCAGTAATTATATGATGAATATCGATACTGGTACCGGGTCTTGGTTGTTAAATGTATGTGGTGTCTTCGCTTGGTACCCAAAACACAAGCTAAGGCTTAGTTTGGGGCCTAGACGTTGTTGTCATGTGTACATTATTATTATTAATAATCTCACAAACACCAATCACCAAGAACGTCGAAAAAAAGACATGTTTCTTGTATGGGGACGCCCTTTAATTTTTAACTTTATTTAGTTTTTATTACTTGTTGTTACAGCGGTGATAGTAATTATACACACTGTGAAAATTTCAAGTGTCTACCTTTTACGGTTCAGACTATACAGCCAGCCATAGATAACAGACCTGATAGAAACTAACCCTGTGACAGACGGACGAACAGACGGATAGAATTTTCCATAAGACATGTTTAAGATGGGCTAGTTCGTGTCATAATAGTACATTATGATGCAAGTACGGGAAGCTGTATTTTATAGTCGAGGTGTTTATAGGCACGAGGTGAAGCCGAGTGCTGATAATAAAACGATGACTATAATAGCCAGCTTACTGAGTATCATACGACGTTTTTCAATACATTTGCGATTAAAAATAGGTGGATATAAGCCGGTTGCTTTTCGCGGTTTACGCATGCGTAACAGAATGGATGCTCGTTTGTGATTGGTGTAAAATAAAAAGTCCTAGTACTGTAAAATACAACATTACGATACAAGTTTCGAAGTTACCTACCCCTGAATTTATAGTTGCTTGTCACGAAATAATATTTATAACTGTTAATAAGTTTCATCCAACTGTAATTGTTCAGAAATCTGGCTAACAGGTTCGGAAAAACTCCACTCCTGCCGTCGGCTCCCTTGAAAGCTGATGCGACCCATATATTTCCTACGTCCAAGTTGTATTTATGCATGTTCTCGTGGGTAACCATCAGTTCTGGTCGATAATTCCAGTAAACCGGCTCGATGTGGCCGCGTAATTTGAACTGCTTCAGTTCTTGATGGTTAATGGAACGAAGCATATCATCCCATATTAATACAGTAATATTGGCATATTTCAATTTGATATCCCGACTTATTGATAGTACGTGTTCCATGAATACGTCACTGAAAAAAAAACGTAAGGTTCTAGTCACCCCGTATGTGTCCATGCCAATAATGGTACAGCCGATTTGTGTTATTTATTTTCACATTGATGGGTTTAAAGCAAGCAACTGTTCAAAACTAACTCTGAAGGAAGCCCTCTCTTTAGACATTGTTGGCAAACATTAATAGAATACACCTCGTCACAGCCAATGTGGATGAAATTGACTTTAGAAACGCTGCTATGCAAATTCATCACCTGAAAAAAAAAAAAATACTTGTAGTACCTATCACTACACTTCAATTAAAGATCGCATCAAACTTTACGGCGGATCTGAATACAATGCTAAATACGGGTTTGCGCAGGATCGGGTGGGATAATTTTGTAACAAGTTTTTGTAATGGTGTCGTAATGAAAATAAGGGTGCGTACACACTTTTTAGTTCAAACTCGACGTAAACCTCACCTATTCAACATACAATATTTCCTAAACATTTGTATAAACCGTCAATAGATTGACATTGAAATCCATTTAGTTGGACGAGTGTACTCAAAAGCCAACCTCCGTAAATTAAAAATTTTAAAAATTCAAAGGATGACCAAAACTTTTTTAATCGTTCTACTAAAAGTAAGAGCTTAAGCGATTTGCTTCCTTTCTGCATAGAGACAACATAACAGTCACGACAAGCAAGAACGATTGAGACAACATAATAGTTACGACAAACCAAACACGTCTATGATGCTTAAGTATATCACATATTCATTTAAAAGCGTGTTTCCTTCCCATATACATACATACCTAGACATAACTATTTATCCCGAAAGAGGAGAATTCTATATCTGACCTTATTTCTCTCCGCTTTAACCGCAATAAAATAAACATGTAGTGCGTTTTTTAAACGATTTGTAGAATTACCTTCAATATTCGATTAATATAGGTCGTGATAGCTGAGTGGTAGCGAACACTCTCCTTTTTTAGAAGACCGTGATTCGAATCCCAGAGTACATACCGATGTGTTTTTTCTAACTTTAACTGTGCCTCGATATTTTGATATGATTGATAGCAACTGGGAGCACGCCGTCGGTCCCAGTTGCTATCAATAGATGGCAGTCGTTATAATCCACCAACCCTCACTGGAGCAGCGTGGTGGATTAAGCTTCAAGCTCCCTCACCCCGAAGAGAGGCCTAAGCGCTTGCAGTGGGGTGTCAATGGGCTGATGGTATCTGATTATAACCGAAAGTTCCTTTACGTTTTTGATTTGAAAATCACTTTGTGAAATCACCTATAGTGTTTCCTTTGCAGTGGCAATGGGAAAGTTGAACGGGGGTCAGTCAACCCTCGATTTCAATTATTGCGATGTAGTTAACAACATTTATAGGTGCTTTTAGGGTTCCGTACGTACCTCAACAGGTTGTCTGTCTGTGCGTCACAGACATTTTTTCTCGAGCGCCAATAAGCGCCAGAAATTATAAATTCAGCGTAATTCATGATTGAATTCATGACATAAACTTGATGCTGCGCACACACATCATCATCATTTCAGCCTTTACCTGTCCACTGCTGAACACAAGCCTCCTCCATAGCACGCTACACGACGCGATCCTCCGCTTATTGCATCCAACGGCTACCTGGCGCTTTCTTCAGGTCATCGGTCTATCGAGTCGGGGGGCGCCCGACGCGCACACATATTTTCCAACCATTATTGGTTATGATATAAGTATAATTTTTTGCGTACGGTGTAACGTTTAGAAGGTTTTACTTTTAAGCAGGTTTTTCAATATTATATTTTAATATTTTTTTAACGTATTGGTTTTAATTAAGTATATACGTCAATAACATAAAAAATACTATCATCACTTAATCTTCTGGTTTTACTAAAGCTATAATTTTAGTATTTTCAGGGTTGGATATCGAAATATAGATTACGTGACTATAACTTCATGTTTTTATGTCAATAGTAATTTTATGGTTATAGAAACTTCAAAGTTAAAAATAAAAGAGAAGGAAATAATGATACTGAAAAAAATTCAAAAATTATTAAATACTTTATCACTGGATAATGGATAATTGGATAAGGAGTTGATACGGAGCCCTGATTGCGCGAACCCGACTCACACTTGACGGTTTTTTAAATAGTCCAAATACTCAATGAAATACTTGTTCAATCATATCCGATATTATGATTTTGCTTTCAGTTTTAGTAGGACATATGGAGTCTGGATGCATTGGGTCCTCTCTTAGATGATAATGTTCTTCTAATTTCAACACAGATTCCATGTGACCGAAGGTTTGCAGCAGAGGTATCACTTCGAAGCCGAGTTTCTTGGCGTACGATAGAAAACCTCTGAGCTGAAATTAAACAAATGTTTAAATTGAGGAGGCTCACCATAGAATTCCAGTTTTACCTCTTCTAAAACATGTTTAGAACCATAACATTTTATTTTCACTTGTACCTATAATACTTGGCTTATAGGTTCTACTATAATAATAATAATAATAATAATAATAATAATAATATCTGGAACATCCCACACAGCGCCATCTAGTAACAAAGTAAGCAAATTGTATGCTTATAATATAAGGTGCTAGACAACTGTTATACGCACTTAAATATATAAATATTTTATAATGTATACATAAACAGATACTTTTACGGATACGTACTTAAATATATATATTTTATAACGTATACATATATAGATACTTTTACACCCGGATACGATACAAGTAGACATGTTCGTATGCACACAAATATTTGTCCCGGGTGGGAATCGAACCCGCGACACTCGGCTCCGCATTTAGGGTCTCTAACCACTCGGCCAACCAGTCAGTCAAACTAACTACTCATAAATGCTGATCTGCTGATGCAGTGCTCTCGGTGCTCTGACCATGACAACGAATGTCTTTAACTGACAATATGCAGCAGCGTCGAACGTGACATGCCTGAGAAAAGTGTTCATCATCAGTGGAGCAATGGAACACCCCCATAATAAAAATCGAAGAATAAGAACAGGAATAAAAATATCATCATCATCACCATCATCATCAACAGCCCGTGTCTCTCCACTGCAGCATATAGGCCTCTCCCAAGGCTCGCCACCACACACGGTCCTCTGCCTTCCGCATCCAATTACCCCCGGTATGGTGCTTCAGGTCATCAGTCCACCTGGCCGGGGGGCGTCAAACGCTTCGCTTCCCAATACGTAGCCTCCACTCGAGAACCCGTCTACCCCATCGGTTGTGGGTTCTACGAAAAATGTGTGCGGCCCATTGCCACTTCAGCTTGCTAATCACTTCGGCTATCTCGACAACTTTAGTTCTTCGACGGATTTCAGTACCTATTCCTGATTTTGTACATCAAGGAAATACCGAGCACAGCCCGCTCCATAGCGCGCTGAGCGACTTTAAATTTGTGGACCAGTCCTGCCGTGAAAGTCCATGTTTCGGCACCGTATGTCATTGTAGTAATAAAAATATGCGTCAACGGAAATTACGGTTCCTGTAACGTAATTATGGTGACGCGTAGTTTTTCTTCGTCGGTTTCCTTGTACATATGTTTATGATGATCTCGATCACCAATTGCTCTACTCATGGTGAACCATCATATTCTTTGAAGAACACTTTTCTCAGTGCGAGCTTTGCGTGATCGCACACCGACGCGACAACGTAAAACATCAAAACGTCCTGTGCCGCGACCATATTTTTTCCGGCAATTGTCTTGAACGGACGCCTCCCGTTTGTATGCCTACAGTTTTGCATTCGTCGTATTTCTAATTGACGAGCTATCACCGAAACAAAAGAAAGAACGAACGTTCCTGTTAGGATGGCTTTTCTTTAAAGGATCCCAGAAAACTCAGATCACTGTTTGTTTAGGGAGGCATTTTCTTGGGTTAAGCTGTATCTATATGAATAAAATTGTGATTTTAGAGTTAAATACATCATAACTCACCTCTTTTTTATTATAACAATTCATCGAACTAAGATTAACTAATCTACCCTCATAAGGGAACATATCTTCATATTCCATGAGCAGTCCGTTCGCACCGTATTTTTTTAGTGTCGGCAGCAACGATTTCAAATAAGATATCTTTGGTGGCGCACCTTTCAAATCTAAATGCACTATTACGTATCGTAGAAAATCTTTATTGAAACTATAATTCTTTTCGTGACTTAAAAACCATATTTGTAATGAAATTAAAATTAAAAAGATGTACAAAATTAACATAAGCGCTTTGCGTATGGGCATTTTGAATCACAGTTTTGAATACTGGACACGCACTGATGACGTACTGTATGTTCCATTGCTGTCAAATTTATTTATTCTATGGCTCTATGGTATGTTCAGTTCAATCAGATTCAATCGAACAGACGTTACGCGTCAAGTACGAGTTCAACTCGCGCACTACGAGTTCCGCATCGTACTCGTATAAGCATAGTACATACCTATCATATAGACTGTAGTGTAGGCATACTTAATTAACCGAATTTAGCCTCCATTTATAATATAAAAAAAAAAAACAATGCACCTAGGTCAACATTTCAATAAAAAAATCGGAAATATTATCGATACAACGCGGTTTAGTCAAACCCGTCAAACCACCGCCTGTCAAACATAAATACTAGGAACGCATGAGAAATAAGCGACTGTAGATATAGCGGGGAGGGTAATATACGTTAGTACCTAGTACACTACACGTAGAGAAGAAACCGCGCCACCAAAGTTCCACGCGCGGTAAAAAAATGAACTTTTGAAGTGATTGGTTGCGTATTTGGGGGATTGCGTCAAATGTCGAATTTGATTGCCTATAAACGTTTGTGGTTTAAGATATGCACATCAACATACGTACGATACCTATATTATATACATTACCTTCGCACCTTCCCTGTGGTAGCTGTGCGTTGCGGGAGAGGTAATTAATCTCTATTTATTATTCCAATAGACAATAGATGACCAAGAAACAACAAATAAACTACCACCCTGCCTCTTTGACTAGTCACATGTCTAGTATGTATCAAATGTTAACATGCTAAATATGTAAGTAGCAAAATATGTTTTTGTAAGTATACAATATTTTTTTGCTTATATTTTTGAGCATAATACAGGCTCAACCATATGCAGATACTTAACTTAGTTTGGGACTAGATGGCTTTATGTGAGATGTACCAAATATTATTATTATTAAATAGATTTTTCAAAGATTGACCTAACTGTTCGGGTGTAATTCACGCACACAAGAACGGTTAGAAAGATGAGACGAGTGTATCGAACATTGTAGTCATACAACAATTAAGTAGAAGTTCGGCCCTTATTTTTGTTTTCATTGTATCTCATGGTTTTATCTATAGACATGTAAATAATCAAATCAAAGCTTTGACTCTAACATCTATATATTTTGTAATAAGTACGAAAACATTTTTCATTTGCGTAGTGATCACACAGGTGTTGATTTGAGGGACGGTTGGAACGTTTGGTTGACTAACGTTTTAAATCTATACTAATATTATAAAGCTGAAGAGTTTGTTTGTTTGTTTGAACGCGCAAATCTCAGGAACTACTGGTTCGAATTAAAAAATTCTTTTTGTGTTGGATAGTCTGTTTATTGAGGAAGGCTATAAGCTATATGTATAAAATAATACTATCTGTCTGTCTGTCTATTCGAGCAAATCTCTAAAACGGCTAAACCGATTTTATGGAAACTTCACAGATGTGGAAAGGAAGTGGTCAAAAATGACATACACTTCTTTTTGTATGTCTGTATGTACGTCCATCTGTCTATTCGAGCTATCTCTAAAACGACTAAACCGATTTTAATGAAATTTCACGGGTATGAAAAGGAGGTGGTCAAAAGTGACACACGCTACTTTTTGTCCTTCTGTCTTTCTGTACGTCTATATTCGAGCTAATCTCCAAAACCGATTTTAATGAAACCTTGCAGACGTGAGAGAAGGTTGTCAAGAGTGACATCAGTTACTTTTTGTGGCTGTCTGTCGTTTGTCCTCACTGATCTATCAACGTAGATAACGCCGAAACTACTAAGTCTAGGAAGCCGAAATTTGGAACAGTGGTTTATTTTATAACGTGAGTATTAATTTTTTAAGAAAGGAATATATGGAAATTTCAAATTTAAGGAGTAAGGGATGGAGGGGTTTTTTATGAGAGTCTTTATTCTTTAAAGTTAGAAACATAAAAATTTTAACATAAATAAATAATGACGTGTTTCAGGGTTTTTGGATTTCCACATTTTAAGGGTGGGAAACGGGAAGTGAAAAGTATGGGAGTATCGGTTTTCGTAAAGGAGTGGGGAGAATGAAGATTGGAAGTTTGAATGGGTGTACCCAATATTACTTTCAGCAAAAAGTACCTACATATAAACCATTTCGAATGTTAATACTACCTAAAACAGGAATGTGTAGTCTACACAAGCGAAGCTGCGGGCGGTCGCTAGTATTTTATAAAGATACTATAGTAGGTTGGGAGGAATTCTGATTGTATTTTACTCGGACCAATTATCACAATGGCAGAGTCATCTGGTTTTTTTAGGCATGTCCATTTTTTGTATTTTGTAAGTGTTTGTATTATATGATTTAATTTTACAGTATTTAATGGTATTACATTTGATTTTAATCATTATCTCATACGACTAATATATTTTAAAACTGAAAAAGGTTTTTTCTGGTTAAGGATCTCATTTTACAGCATTAAAAATGATGCCAAATACGTATGAAATGACAAATCCGAGTCTTTTAATCCTCCTTTTGTTGTTCTTGACAAACAAGACACAGCTGAAAACGACATTCTTTCAAAATTCAAATACTTTTAGCTAAATCAATGAGATTCTGTTATAAATTTCAATAAAATCCTACACTTCAACACAATGCTTTGGTCTAAATTGACACGATTCACACTGACAGTCCAACGTTGCCAAACGTACATCAACTATCTCTTTCACTCGTAGCTAGATTCCGTGGGATGGGCAAAGATGATTACGTGTTGGTACACTGATACAAAAGCGACAACGTATTATGACTCTGTCCATTATGATAATTGGTCCTAGGTATTTTACATACACATTTAAGGCATTTTTTCGTTATGGTAATGACATGATCCCATTGCTGTAGAAATTGTGGGGTTTATGGTTAAAACGATGCGACGAGGAGTTTTGACAGTCTTCTCTAGATGTTAACGTTACTGAAGAATTCTGAAGAGACCGAAACGATGAAGGTGCAAGTCAAGCTTAATAATATGGTGAACGCATTGACACTTTTCAGTCAAACTCTCTAGATTTTTTAAGTGGCTAAAGATGTGTGTGGTCTGGCGATATCATTATTAAAGACTGCACCCTTTCTATTGCTCGATTCCGGCCATTTTTTCTCAATTTAATGCTTTATGGCTTTAGTCTTATCAGCTGTTGGCAGTAAACATCCGAATGGGGTTATACCTAGCGAAAAACTCATGATAAACTATGTCCTTCCAATCCCACCATACATTCAACATCTCTTTATTGCGCGTTGATCTGGGTTTTGCTTGCTGGAATCTTTTTGGTACGATCTTATCATAAGTGATCCACTTCTCATCACCAGTGATCAATCTTTTAAAGAAGGTACTCTTTCATTACAATTTAATACAGAATCACAAATGAGTACGCAGTTCATTAGATTTCTTGTGTTTCTTTCAGTAGGCTTGTTTGTGCGCACCATATCAACTTTATCCCTAGCAGAACGACCAGAGCAAATTGTATCTTTACCAGTAAAGTTTTCTAATTGAAAACGCTAAAACTAACTTTGTGCTCCTCTTACTGATACCGTATTGAATCTATAAATGTGGTTTGTGTCGCATTATTCTCTAATGTGTAAAAAAAATCACGATAATAGTGAATTTCGTAGCCACTTTCAATAATTTCCAATTATTTTTGTTTATTTAAGAATGTTAACTTTGAATAGATACCAAAACTAAAACTAAGGAAATTTAATTAAAACTTCAGACCTTCCTAGGGTTAAGTTAAATATTACCTAAAAACAGCAAGGTCCCAGTCGGACTCGCAATTATGCATACGAAGGGTTCCGTACCACCGTACATTATACACAAAACCGTTTTTTGTTTGAGAACTCCCATCAGTTTTTAAACTTTATTTTATTTTTATTATTATGTCGCTATAACGGTTTTCATTTCATTCAAAATAGCAAAAACGTAAAAAAAACAGGTTTTTTGTATGGGGATTCTCTTTAATTTATAACTTTATTTTACATTTATTATTTCATTTTTATAGCGGCTATAGCAGTATACACTCCATGAAAAGTTCAAGTTTAAACCATAATTTCAGAACTACTAATCACCAAAAACGTGGAAAATAACACATTTCTTGTATGAGGACCCCCTTTAATTTTTAATTTTATTTTATTTTTATTATTTGCTTTAATAACGGCCATAACAATAAAGACCCTGTGAAGTGCAGACGAAACTGCCCTGTGACAGACGGACGGATGGAAGAACAGCGGAGGCTTAGTAACAGGGTTTCCGTTGGCATCTTTTAGGTACGGAACCCTAATAAACAAAGTAAAAGTTGGTCGAGTGATTGATCTGAAGCGAGGTTTAATGTCAATCAATGCATTCAAAGCTTAAAATAACTGGCCACAAACAAGTCAAAATTAAAATTATTTGACAATCACAAGCACATAGATCACAGACAGAGATCACAAGGATCTCAAATGTCAACATTGCGTTTTGGTTGTGGGTTTTCTTAGTGATATATTGTATTTTTTTTTTACTTTATAGCATAATTTATATATATTTGCTTCTCAGTCGTCATATGCTCGTCGATAATATTACAAGGTAAGCCATTTCTTAATAGCATAGCCATCAAGAATTGACATCTCTTAAAGGGTTTCATACGTGAAAAAATCGAAAACGTGAACGAAATGACAGACTCAGTAATTAAACGACCGTAAGTCATATTGTTTAAAAAACATTTTTATAAAGTACACATAAAATGTAGTTTTAGAATCTTTATTTACTTTTCCAGTACAAATCTTACACGTGGGTCACACAAAACTTTAGATTCACAAATAAGTCAATGACTTCACAGTGAATACAACAAAATGTCAAGTGGCGTATGTTTGGTCTGCGGCGTATAATTTTTTGCTCACATTTTTGTTGTCACAACGCTGTATCTCTATGGACATCCATGATAATACTGCTACGAACACACAAAGCAATTACCGCCATCTAGTGTCAACCAGTAAAACAACTTAAAGAACAAAGACAACACGAAACCCCCTACTCAATACTAGATGGCGTAAGAGGAAAAGAATAGTCTCGAAAGCCGAGTATATGCGTGAGACTTTCTAGAATCATCCAACCCGGTCGATCGCGTTCGCGCGAGTCGATTACGTTCTAGAATGGTCTCGAGGCTCGTCTCAGCCCATATAAATAGCCGCAGGGAGGCAAACCAGTTCAGTTCAGTTTTGGGCTACCTTTCAGGCGACTTCGAAGCGAAACTAGTGATCGAGAATGATACCAGTGAAACCTACGACTTGGCTACGAACTATGACATCGTTAGTGCTTAGTGTTTGGACCTAGTGCTTTGTGTTGGACCTAGTGCTAGTGAATAAAGTCTTCAAAAGAGTCAGCAGGTCTTCCTCTCCAAATCCTTCGAACCCTAACACGTAACAATACTTTCGATCCGGTATTGAGCTTCTATCTTGTTATGATTAGTTTTGGTATATCTGGGCAGCATTTGGATTACTCCGTAGTCGAGGATTGGTAGGAGACAGGCTTGAATGATCTTCAGCTTGATCTGGATGTTGGTTTTAGTAAAGTTTTAGCCCTCCCTCGATGATTGAGTTGAGAGCCCCTCTTACCCGTTTGGCTTTGGCAAGGGTTACTTTCGCGTGTGTGTTTATTGACAGTCGTTTATGCATGGTCATTTCTAGATAATTTATTTGTTGTTTGTATTTGATACGCTTTCCTTTCAACAACATGTAATTCCTGTATCCCGTGTTTGGGTTGACCATTCGCGGGCGTTTGTGACTGAATATGACGCACTCCGTCTTCGGCCCTTAGTTATTTCTATGTCTGTGTTCACATTCAGGCTCAGCATACAGAGCATGTAATCGAATAGATGTTGCGATGGCCGTATCGAATATCGTACAGGCATTGTACGTTGGTCTGGGTGGGAGCTCGGTGTTGATTAGTGTGCGCTCATTTCTTGCGTGGAGGTCTCATACGATGATACCTGCCCCTCTATCCATGTTTTGAATTAGTACTTTAGTTTTGAGGTTCAGATCCCCAATGATAAGGCCTACCTCTTCTTTTAGAAACAATTCCACCTGTTCTCTGTAGCTTTTACTGTTTCTGATCGGAAAGTACCCACCTTTCATGATAATGTATTCTCTGGTCGAGTGGTTGATGTATAGGCCGACGGCGCAGCCTTCGATGTGTATCGTCGTTGGGTCTGTCAGTCGTTCGTAGAGGGGATCTGTTCCATTGCAGGCCTCGTCTGATGTATATGACTGTGCTAAAATGCTCATCTCTTTGGTCAACTATCTTATCGTATCCTACGATGTTGAATTTGAATTTCGTAAGGTCCAATTTGATCTCATTCAGGATGACAATGTTGAAAAGTTATGTGGATGATCTTGATCTGCTTTATTATTCTTTATTTCTGCTTTGTTTAATCTCATCTCGGTCCCTCGTGGTATTTATTAATAGCCGGTATGGAACATGATCTTTTTGTATACTTCTAAAATTATATCAGGAAGTATGTCATTCATGAATTTGTGCGTATTCATGGTATTAGTGTTTCTCTGTGCAGCGGTGGCGGTGGCTTTCCGGTTTATCCGTTGTTGCGTGGTTCGAAACGCCCTCTGCATGCATGATCGAGGGGTCATGATTTACGATTGCTCGTTTGATTAGTTTGAATGGTGGATGTAGTCGGAAAATTAACAGCGAATTGTCTTTTTATTTTTTCAGTTTATGGATCAAAATCTTGTCTTCGGATTTTCCCTTTTGCGGTCCATTTGGTTTTTGAATACTGAACACTTACGCTGCGTCGCCATTTGATTAGATTGTTTGCAGGTGGTGCACACCAATATCTTGATTCCTTGAAAATTTATCTTTCTATCGTTAGCCTCAACTTCAAGGCGAGGTAAAATCCGGTCGAGTGAATGAATTTGTCGCAGTTCGCACACTGTAGAGTTCTGTCTGGAGGTGTTGTGTATCTTTCAACTTTCATTTTTGTTTCTCCCATGAAGGTTTTTTTTACGATGTTAGTCATGAGGATGGTGATGTCTTCATAGCAATAATGAGACTCAAAGATGTGCAGTAATAATTAGTCCTCTTCACTACCGCTGGGGCTGCGGTTACACAGCACAATTTTTGAGGATTTCGAGATTTCGCCTTTAGGTATCGGCGCGATTAATGTCATCTCTGATAATTCATTTTTGAGATTGGCTCTGAGGATCGACCTCATTTGATAGCTAGGCGTGCTGATGCTAATGTTTTGTTTTAATTTTGTGGTGGTCAGATTTGATGGGCGGACTTGTAAGATTTGGTGGGCTATAATTAGTCTCCTAATTATTTCGATTTGAACCGGGTCGTCATCTTACCATATGTGGCCTTGGTGTAGTGCATAAGTTCGGAGAGATATTTTCGGACTCCATGTCTGCCGAGTTTTGTACAAATTGCGCCTTCTTTGTCTTTGATCACTCCTATTGGGAAGGGAGCTAGCCTTTCTCTTTCTTACTGCGCTCTTGTGCTTCGGTACGAGCTAAACGTGGTGAGTGTGTGGCAACGCGCTCTGTCTGCATGCCACGGTCGGCGTGTTCTTTTTCCTTATCGGTCCAACGACGAATGTTGGGAGGTAGGATTCCCCCTCATACTATACGTCCGTCCGCATCGCAGCGTTGCATCCGTGCAGTCCATGTCTAGCGGCGTCCAGTTCTTTGTTTGGGAGTGGAAATTTCCGCCTTTGACCGGTTCTTCTTGGTTTTCTGGAATGCTCCACCGAGTTCTAGATTTTTCAGCCATGCTACTGTGCAATTCGGCGCTGTACACTCATATGTATATGTCTTTTTCACTAGAAATTCTTCCTGTAGAATCGGGTTCACTGGTGCAGGGACAAACAAGGTTTACACAGAATTTTCCACAGTGTTGACATTTGTGTGTAAGAATTCCGATGGCCGTTTTATTGTACGAGAAAAGTTTATATTTGATATGCATAGTGGGCGTTGTTCTATCAAATGTAACTCATGGAATATTTTTTGTGTAGATTATTTCTTACAAGTGTTGCATTTTAACACTTTGGATTTAATTTGGTTCCCGTGAAATTCGTAGAACTCTCTGATTTGATTTTTATTTACATAGAGCACTGTACACCATTTTCACCACCTCACTGCTCACAAAAGTGTCCATCTCCATTGTTGGAGAGGCATGGAGTTCACTCAGTTTTCGAATATCCTTATTTATTTGCGTCAGGTTTGAGTCGCATTCCTCGTGCACCGAGTTTAAGGCATTATTATTCTTTATAACGCCTCATTTAGATACTCGCCGAGTATAGACGAATAGACACGGATACGAGTATGTAACAGTGTATTCTGGTATATTCGGTACTCGCAGCGAATACTCGTCCATTCCCCGCCCGGCGTGGTTTTTTTTTCCGAATCAAAGGATTATTCGTCTGTATTCGTGGGCAGTGTTTAAATTTTCGTCATTGTTCAGTTTACCTTGCGACCTCATCGCGAGCGGTTATTTAAGTGGATATTTTTTGCGATGGATTAGCTTAGTAAAAATCCAAAATCTTTAAAAACCATTCTAGTAAAGTTGTAAAATTCTCCTGAGGGTTCGCAGACCATTTCTGTAACCATTTTTTCCATTCCCTGTCTTCAAAACGTTTTTTTTATAAAAGCGACAGTAAAACTAAAAAAATAAGCTGTTATTTTACTGCAAACAATGTCAGATTTGTATTTATGATACAGTGAAATAGTTTACGTGTTAAAGCTGCAGTTGACGGCTTTCATTCACCATCTTCGTTCCCGTCTTATTTTTTTAGGGTTCCATGCCCAAGGATACCATCGGGAAATCTAATCTAAACTACATCTAAACTACAGCTCCGCTGTCCGTCCGTCGTCCGTCTTTCACAAGGCTATATCCTCTGAATCATAATGGGTACACAATTGAAATTTTTAGAGTATGTACTATTGTGTCCGCTATAACACAAAATAATAAAAATAAAATAAAGTTAAAAAATGAAGGGGTCCCCTTACAAGAAACGTGTTTTTTCGACGTTTTTGGTGATCGGTGGTTGTGAGATCGTGATTTATATTTGAAATTTTCAATGAGTATGTACTACGGTAGCCGCTATAACAACATATAATAAAAAAGTTATAAACTTAAAATGAAATTGTGTCCCCATACAAGAAACATGTTTTTTTAATATACTGTATGATCTTACAGAACCCTTCGTGTGCGACTACGACTCGCACTTAGCCTTCTTTTGTTTTATTTCGATATATATTAAATAAACATTAATCCGTAGCAGCGAGTCACACATCATCTATCTTCGAAAGATCTATGGTCACTGATCATAGAGGAATATATGAACGGGCTTCTATAAAGTCGTATTCGTGCATGAACTATATGGGCGAGTCATCGGCGAATAGTTCGCGAGCGCCCGCGCAGCCGCCGATCGGCCAGCACCAGTAAGTTCTACGCGACCCAACACACTTGAGACCGCGTTCTCTCGTGAGAGCTCTACGCTGCACTCTCAAGAGGTCCGCACGGTACGCACGACACGACCGGGCAACCATCGCCCGCGCGGACACCACTCAAACTGTCAAATTGCGCCCTATGAACCTGCAAAGTTGTTAATTTTGTCCCCCGTTTGTGATTCGATGCCTTTTTAATTTAAAATTTTACAGACGTATTCAAGTTCTCAATGTTTAGGTTGTTTCATGATCAATCATATGGAATTCTATGAAAAACTACACGAAAGCTCGTTGCAATGTAACGTTTTTTTTTAGGTGAACTCTCTTAGTACGTTATGTGTTCGTTCATTCGAATCCACTTCAGTGTGACGTGTTTGTTAATACTAACACACAACGTCATATTGGACGATCCCGATGATGAGACGACGACGACGACGAAACAGCCACCTTGGTATACCTATGATGGCGATACACTACAAATGAAAATATATCCCAAAGAGATATTTCTCTACAAGGGATCCAGTACGAAAATCGGTTATACTGTAACAGGTATATTTATTGTATTATCACAGAATTAATTAGCTTTTAATGTGGGATAGTTGTGGACTAAACTGTAAGTTACTCAAATGCATTAGTTAAGAAAGTGTATATTAAAAAAGCTGAATCCTTAATAGTTCATTGTAAACAGCTAATCTATATGAAGAAACCAACAAGTTGTCGGGTAGGCTAAGGGAACTCAATAAATCGACTTATAAATTAGCTAACGACTTATATTTTACATTAAAAAAAGTGTGTATTCGCTGAAAAATTCTATTTCTACTCGGCTGCACATAACGCAGGAGACGGACACGCCGAATGAGCTGCCAGGTCATGAATCCTTACTATGTACTGTGCCTTCCATAATCTAGAAGAGTCGCTTCTGGTCAAAGTGATGGGTATTTATTGTTATTATGGTATGGTAGTAAAAATAGCTGAAAGCATGAGCCACGGCCGCACCAGTTGGAGCGACCATGGAACAACTACAGAGGCTTCCCACTTACGAATTTCAGCGCTGTGCCATTATCGCGTTGTGACTAAAAACATAGTGTACTAAAACTGAACAAGGTATAGGCGGTGTTGGGCAGCAACTTTGATGATAAAAATCCATTAGTATAAATCGCTCACCTATCGGTTTGTTTCAATAATTTTTATTTTAAACACTTATTCTTAAAAAAAATGTTTATAATGTTGTTAAAAAAAGAGCGTCCCTCAGTTTCTTGCTTATTCTTCTTAGAGAAACAAGCACTTTTGGAATGCGCCCATGTGATGAAGTTTTTTCCACGAAGTAATAAATTGTAATAAATTCACTCTTATGACGTATTTCAAGATTATGTTACATAACTACGAAATAAAGATATTTGATTTGATTTAAATTATTATGCGAAGTAGGTACCTACAACGTAACGATTGTCAAAGAATTAGCAAATTTGTCGATAAATTTGTCTAATTTATCTTCCAGTGTCTTACGCGAACTTAATAAAAATAAAATTAAGTTACATTTGAAAACTGGAAGCAAAACCGTTTTTTAAACTTTACTCATAGCCATTTGCTTTGAAAGATAAAATCCACAGTAAGTAAATTAAATAGGTTTTCAGAGTCCACCAAACAAGTACCCGTATTCAAAAAAAAAAATTTAGGGCTCCGTCAGGATCTCTAGCAATTATTCTGTCTTTTTAACCAGTATCAATCAGTTCAACCAATACGAACACGATGAAATTTAACAAACTTTTATCGTGTTGTCATATAAGTAGTTCTCAATCGTGATGATATTATGACACTCGTAAATAAGTCATAACCTAACATTGATTTACCAATTTAATAATAATGATTTGTAGTCGCTAACCAAAAACGAAATAAAAGCGTCCGCAATGAGCGTGGGCAGATATTGCCTGATATGGCCGCGGCCCACGCGGCGCGTCAGTGCATGCAAATACTTATTGCGGTTCAGACGTGTCGCACTGTTTATGAGAATGTGACGAGAATCAAATCGTGATAATGTTCAAATTAAATTAAAAATAATCGAATAGCCGTCTGTAGGCACAAACTAATGTTAAATTATAATGTTTACTTACCGCAAATACGATATTCAGCTCTTTTTTGCGTCTTTGACGAGTAGTTTCACTTTTTACGACACAAGTCGGCATCGCGCACGTTTACTCGGCGCTAAGCCATTACACCGACTAAAAGCCGGTTGGAACACTTATTGCGTTTTGGATGACTTCCTCCGCGGACACTTTAGAATGCGGACAGCACATCCAGTTATATTATTGGTATATCATTGTAACCTAAATATAAAGTACTTACCTACTTCCCTTTGACCTAGAATTATGGTAAAGGAATCAATCCGAAAACCGTTAATTTGTAGTTATTTCACATTTAAAACAAAATGCTTTTGTGATTATTTAGTACTAGCGACCCGCCCCGGGTTTGCACGGGTAGCAGAGCCTATAGCCATAATGTTTTTTTTTTCTGGCGTAGTGTCTATCAGCTTGTTGCGTCGAACCGGTGCGTCGAACATGTGGATTGAATTTAATTAGATTTATATGTAACGTATGTTCATCCTACTTGGAGTATTTTTAATGTATTTTAAATGTATTTTATTTCCAATCCTATAAATACTTGAAAAAGTAAAGAATAAATACATAAAAACAAATAAAAATATTTCTTTGTACACAACAATGATAACTTCAACCTAACCGCGCATGTCGCGTAGTCCGGTATGGTGGCCGGCGTGGAGCGCGGCGCCCAGCTGGTTTCGCGCGATATTTATATTTCGCGATAGCTCCTAAGATATTAATTTAAATTGTATGGTGTAAAGGTCAATCATAATGTGCATGAAATGCTGAAGGTAAATAACGTATTTAATTTGATAAGGATTAATACTGTATCCGTATAATGTTGCTTTCCAATTACCTCATCATATGACACCATCTTTTTTAAAAATATAAGAGAAACAATTCATCCATACATTAATTTGTTATATCTCAAAGGGATTAAGCAGCGTTCTCTATGAAAGGTCCCAGCCAGTTTGATTTTTTTCCGATTTCTTCAATCATAATCGTCATCTTTCAACAAATTTGCACAAAACATTAATAAATTATACACGTGAGTCTTCCCCTTGAATCACTCTGTCTATTGGTGTCAATAATATGCCAATCCGTACTTTTCGTACCTTCGGTAGTTTTCGAGTTTATCGCGTTCAGAAAAACGCGGCGGGGGACTTTATTTTATAATATTTAGTGAATTTTAAAGCATGAATGTCGTGATAGCCGAACGGTGGCGAATCCGCTTCTTGTTTAGAAGGTTCGTGATTCGGATCCCAGAAACTCTGCATGCGTTTTCGTGCCATATGACTACAATGACGATGAATAGCTATAAATCATTTCATGATTAAATTGAAAATGAAATTTAAAAATTTCTTGTTGTATCTAATAGCCCAAATTTCAACAAAGGTTATAACTGGTTATAGGTTAGGTATACTATAAACAGAATCGTAGTGTCTGTCTATTTGTACGTCTGTTCGGGTCCATCTCTGGACTTCAAGAAGCTTGGAGCTTAAATCCACCACGCTGCTCCAGTGCGGGTTGGTAGATTGTAACGACCGCCATTTATTGACAGCAAGCGGTTCTGAACTGACTTCGTGCTCTCCGAGGCACGAAGTCAGTGATAGTTATGTACTTAAGTCAGAAAAACTCAGTCGTACACGCCCGGATTCGAACCACGGTCGCACGGCTTTATGAATTTGAAACAGGTTCACTGCGCTCGGGCTTTTACGACTCTGATATTTATTTACCTATAAGATAGTAACATATTATAATGGTTTATTTACAGGCTTTGCGTATTTCCATAAAACGTTTTCATACGTCAACAAGGTAATAACTTTAGAATGTGAGGAGAAATCAATTATTAATTTAAAAGAAGAATATCAGATATTGGATCCTTATGTTGTTAATAATGAGACGTACAAATATGAAGAATTACATGTAGTACGAGACCTCAGTTTTAAAAGATTCAAAGCACTTGGTATAAATAAGTTGGAATCTACGTTCGATTGGAATGATTCTGCTGTTGACAACAGCCTTTTAGATTTTTACTACGAAGACCTACATGTTACACAAACATATACTATAATCGCCGCAAAACTTGGTTAGTATTTAAATATTTTGTAGAACTTCATTACATACTAATATTTTTACTATTCATGTTCATAATTATGTCCTATGGGTTTACGCGAATAATGTCAAAAACACGAACAACTTCCGACACGAAAAATATCAATTACAAGAAAACATTAACCCTAAAAATGTTTAAAACTAGACTTGCGTCCATAATGTCATATAAGCTTTAGGGGCTATCAACCCATTTGGCAATATTAAATTTCTAGTTAGAACATTGTGTCTGTTTTGAGGTAAAATGGAGTATGCGTCAGTTGGTAATTTTTTCACCAAAAGCCAAATTAAATTGTTTTACGTTAAAATATATTGGGGATAAAACAGGAGACATAAGAAACAACTAGTTGTTGCGACAGTTTTTTTTAGGTTATGTGCAAAATAAGTCAAAGATATATAGAAGTGCAAGTAAAACTAGAAAATGAGACGTTTTCATGATTGCACATTTTCTTGATCGGACAATTTTACCGTGAGAAATTTTTGGACAGGAGATTTGTTTTGACGTGGATATGTCATGGATTGAGTTCTCGTCATTACATACGAATTCAACATGTGCCCCGCCCTACATATTTTCACAAAATACACGATAACATCGGCACGACTACACTTGTCTCACAGGCCGAGAACTGACACTCCTCGAGTTCGGTACGAACAATGTTGCATGGAATTTCCCCCAACCCCGTCCACATAGAATAACAAAATTGAATCGCAACGAACAATTTTGACGAACATAGTGTTCGGTGTTCGTTAGACAATTTTCGGTGTTCATTGGTGGTACATACGTGCGAACAAAGTGTTCGATTTTCATGTTCACCATGTTCTTGTTCGATCGTGTGATCGCCTGAACAAGGACGTGGTGAAGTCACAAAGTCTCAAGAAATTAGGGGAAACATTAAGTTTTTTTCTGAAAACGTCAAGGCTAAGAAAATAGTGACTCATCATGCTACTCAAAAGTAAAGACGTACTCATACTGGGGTAAAAATTAAACCATATAATTCACAATTAATTAAAAAATAACAATAATAATAGACTACGTGTGTATTAATGGGAGAATCAGAATTTTCCAGAATTAATCAAAATCGTCAGAATTTTCACTAACATTTATAATAAAAGATGTAATTATTTAAATATAAGAAAACTAGCGACCCGTCCCGGCTTCGCACGGGTAGCAGAGCATATAAGCCGTAGTGTTTTCTGTCGTAGTGTCATATCAGCTTGTTCCGTCGAACATGTGGATTAGATTTATATGTATCGTAATTACATCCTAATTGGAGTATTTTTAAAGTATTTTATTTGCAATTCTGGCAATAATTGAAAAAGTAGGTAATATCCTACACATAATAATAAACTAAAATATTTCTTTATATTTAACATTGATAACTTCTGCCCAAATCTCGTCTACATTCTCTGGTTAGCGCATTCAAACAAACAAACAAATAAACAAACAAACAAACAAACAAACAAACAAACAAACTAACTAACTAACGAACTAAGGAATTGACGAACTAACGAACGAACTAACGAACGAACGAACGAACGAACGAACGAACGAACGAACGAACAAACAAACAAACAAACAAACAAACAAACAAACAAACTAACTAACGAACGAACGAACGAACGAACGAACGAACGTACGACCGACCGACCGACCGCCCGACCGACCGACCGACCGACCGACCGACCGACCGACCGACCGACCGACCGACCGACCGACCGACCGACCGACCGACCGACCGACCGACCGACCGACCGACCGACCGACCGACCGACCGACCGACCGACCGACCGACCGACCGACCGACCGACCGACCGACCGACCGACACCGACCGACCGACCGACCGAACGAACGAACGAACGAACGAACGAACGAACCAACAAACAAACAAACAAACAAACAAACAAACAAGCGAGCAACCAAGCAAGCAAACAATAGTAGTATAGATCTGCATAAGTAGGTATCGGACAAAAAAACATTGCCTGGTGCATTATACAATGTTCACACGAAATCATATGGAGTATAGCTTGTTTTTCTTTTATCAGATAATAACTTTTATTATTTTCACTTATGTGTGGTTTGGCAGTTTGGTTTTTTTTTCTGTTTCTCTTCAAGATAATTAACTTTATGGTACATGAAAACTTCTTAAGGGCCTTACATTACTGATTTCGCGATCTGAAAACCAAAAAAGACTATTTTGTCAGGTCAAATTTCTCAATAAGTTATTTGATATGTTTTACGCACAATCATACATTGCTTCTTTGTCTTGTAATACTATGACATTTCATTTAGATATCAACACAATATAAATAAATAAATAATTTAAACGTACGTTTTTGGGTTAGCACGAAACATCAGATTTTTTCAATGTTTTTTTAGCAAACTGGTAGTGAATACCAATCCCAGAAAAATCATACATACGTACGGGGCATATAGTTTAATAGTAAGGAAACGACAAACTGTTTTACAATTTATTTAATTTGTATTGTGAAAAAATGTGTTTCATGCTGAATAAATGCAAAATCGTCGTCTACGCGTTTCAATTCAATGAAAATAACAAGAAAACCTATAAATTCTGCTTTGGTCGACGCTACGCTGCCGTCTTCCCGCTTCAGCTTCGTCAACTGGCTTTGCCCAATAGACATGTCTCTTGTAAACACTTTGGAGCCTTTGATGTCGTTATGTCTCTACTGAGCTGCCTATATGATTTAGCGTCCTCGGGACACTGCAGTCGCAACATCGAGCGTCGTTCAGTCATGAGTTTTTGGGTGTGATTGGAGAGTTTTGGGGGTCTGATAGTCTGATACAGAAGAACGTCTTAATTCGATATGGTTACATTTGATACAGGTATCATGGGCATTGTAGTACCCGTTGTCCCTTCAAGGGACTACGAGAGGGACCACGGGGAACAAACAGCAGTTTTGAAAATGAATGTACCTATTTTTTACGTCTCGTCTAATGACATAAAGAATACGGCAGCTTTTAAAAGACGTAAAATGTGTCCGTCGTTCTATCCTTTTAGAAAAATTTAGGGAGTTACTTCACTTCACTTCATCTTCACTTCATCAGCCCATTTTTCCCCAACTGCAAGGGCTTAGGCCTCCCTTGCGGTGAGGGGGACTTGGAGCTTAAATCCACCATGCTGTTCCACTGCGGATTGGAGATTGTAACAACCGCCATCTATTGACAGCGCCCGGGACCGACTGCTTAACGTGCACTCCGAGACACGGAGTCAGTGATAGTTATGTACTTAAGTCAGAAAAACTCATTGGTACACGCCCAGATTCGAGCCATGCTCCTATGGCCTTATAAATTTAAGGCAGGTTCGTTGTGCTTTGGGCTGTCACGAGTTAGGGAGTTACGCCCCTCGCAAACTTCTTTCTGTATTTAGTAAAAAAATGAATCGCATCGGCTGGTCGTTGGTGGTCGCTATGAGACCAGTCAACATAATATTGTAATTGTATGCATATAAGCCCGTGTGGGGAAGCTATGGCCAGAACATAAAAATCTCAGTTTTTAAGAAGGATTTTTTTTCTATTTTAGGGCTTTATTTTACTACGCACATTGTTTTGTCTCAGGTCGTACGAATATAAATGGATCCTTAAGAAATGATGATAATTCCACATTTATTCCTTTATGTGGCGTCCCGGTGACTGTGATTCGGCCGATGACATTTATGGATGGCCTTTTCTTGTTCAGCGGACCGATAGCGGTAAGTAAGGGGGTCCAATATGATGCTTTTAAGTAAGGAAACGAAATTTTAAATGAAAAAAAAATTTTAATTGAAATTAATTGCGCTTTGGTAAACTGCACACTGTATTTATTTTAATACTGGGTGTCTCAAAAGGAAGTTCACATTTGATTTGCTTATTGCATAAACGCAACTATTCTGAGGGGAGTGGGGGGTATGTTAATCGGTAGCCTAGCTTTTGGGAATTTAGTCGCTATGGTATGGAGCGTTTCTCGGGAGCAGAGCGTGCGTTGTGTGTATAGTTCCAATCAAACTTTATGGCGGATGTGAACATAGGCACAGGTCGCGTCGTAGTAACCAATTTTAGGTGTAGCGGGACGCAGTGGAGCGAGAGGTATATGACTGTACCTGCGCAAGTACGCTTATAGCGTTGTATTCCGAGGAGTTTCTTGCCGGTTCTTCTCCTTCTAGTTTTTGAACCGGTACCTAATCAATTCATTTTGACTTTCAATAAGTGTGTGTAAACATCTTATGTTGAATAAAAACTTTTTGATTTTGATTTTATGAAACGTTTCGATAACACAATATTGATCACGCTTTGGACATGTCTGTGGAGAAACGGGGCGGAGGAAAATTCAGTCGTCGATCGAGGGACCATGGACATTGAA
This sequence comes from Luffia ferchaultella, assembly GCA_949709985.1. Lineage (NCBI taxonomy): Eukaryota > Metazoa > Arthropoda > Insecta > Lepidoptera > Psychidae > Luffia > Luffia ferchaultella. The sequence continues at coordinate 8,139,863 of OX453263.1, forward strand.
TCGATTGCATATCGGTCAATGTTTATTGATAGGCTTGGAACCATCTTGGAACAGTAAGATCATAAGGGGTGTGACAGAGAATGCGAAAATATCACAAGTATGTTAATCTAAAGGATAGTTAGTCATTTTTCTATTCTAAAATGGACTCGTGTGGGTGACTGTATAATTTTATATAATAACTACTATAAGTTAAAAACAAGAATTTATCTATAACTAAATTTTACTTACCTACTGCATACATAAACATATATATTATGATATATAATTAACTTTATATTTTACAGCTAACCTGTATACTAGTATGTTTCGCTTGCGCGACGAATTGGCCAATCATGCTAGCTACGGTGAAGAGACCCATTGCACCCATCACCTCGTTGATTCCACCATTCTTGTTGATGCCAGTGGTAACTCTTATTTAATGACAGCATATTATGTAGGCAGCTATTTATGGATTCGGAACTGGCTACTCACAAAAAAAAATATTTAAAATGTAATTACAACATTTAAAAACGGAAAGCTTTGGCTGTATAATACAGTTTGTTTAATATAACTGTCAATTGTTTTTCAATTGTGGCGTAAGTTTGAAAATTGCGTGTCTTCATTACTCAAAACAACTACGTACTAAAGTTATAGAAGGGATGTAAATTTTACATATCGACACCGGAAATTTCAATTGGCGTAAAGGGCAAATAACAACTTTACAGGGCGAGCAAAAAACAGTTTTATTTTTACTTTTCTAACCATAACTTTTTCGTTTAACGTTGAAATATTATGGTGTCAATAGAGACTTAAGCTAAAATTTGGAGCTTCTTAGTTTGATAATGTGAAAATTTCTTGGAATCAGTTATTTACGGAGATATGGACCGTTACAACCTGTCTGCATTGTTGATGTTTGTTATGCCCTACTTGTAATTTTTCAGAATAACTAATAGTATGTTGCAAGAGTCACATCACATCACACATGTAAGAGAAACACCTCGACTATAATATACAGCTTAACGTATTTGCATCATAGTGTACCTACTATTTTCAATTCATATGCATAGAGATGACGTACACGTATGTTTATGTTTATTTATTTATCACAAAATAAACATTATCAGCAGACGTTTTAATAAAAATTCATTGTTTATTAAATTTTGCGGGGTTTCGCGGAGAATTTGGAGTGGAAGACCGGCGCGTGGGGACCTCGTACACTGAAACTCGAATTGAAACTCGCCATCTTACACAAGCTAGCTAAAGTATGAGTGGTTAGCCGGTAAACGCAGAAGAGCGCTTCTAGTCAATTCGTACTCTTATCCAGCCATCTATTGTTTAGTTATAAATTCGGCCATCCGCAGTGCACATTTAAAATTAAATGTTTGATATCTCGACGATGGGACCTTAGGCGGAGATTTCCAAACTGTTCTGTCAGACTTGTCTAATGGTAAAAACAAATTCAGTACGCGGCTTCAGTTCAGTACGAGCAAGAGCACATGAGCTCTTCGCCGAACCCAGCAGAGATTAGAAGGTGATGGGTGCCCCTCGCGCAGACGCTTTTCTTGCGCAAAGGATTTCCATTGTCATTCAGCGCAGAAATGCCACCTGCGTAGTGGGCACCATTTCACGAGGACTCCACTTTTTACATATGTTATAATTTAATATTTTCATTATAAAACAATCATTAATCGTTAAATAGACATTAGTCGTAATTGTATATACAGTGTAAGATTTTTATTTTCTGTTCAATTGCTAAGCTATCTGCTTAGTAACAAAAATAATTAAAACTAATTTAATTCATGAAATAATTTTATAAATTTATTTACAGCTAAGTCTCAAAAGTGATTGAGTTCAACTTTAGCATACGTACAATATTTGGCTGGAAAAGAAAAAAGTAATACACCCGACCTTTCGCTAGCGCTGCTAACAGCGAACTGAAACACGATAATCGATATCGTTTTCGCTTGTCAATGAACTGTTAGCTCATACAAATTAGTATGGTGAAATTTTGGTGAAATTGCATATTATTAATAATTTTTTTCTGCCACTTTTCCGTTTACGAGTATTATCAAAATTTCCTCTAATAGAAAGAAAGGATGAAGTATTAACAATACTTAAATGATTTTTTAATCTCAAAAAACCTTGTGATGATGGAGTAAATATGTACCTACCGAAAAATGTTCATTTTCCGAGATTTCGGCAAAAGTGGGTTACAAAATAATGTTTTTTCATTGTGAAAGAGTGAAAAATATGCAAATGTTTTCTAATACGATTGTAAATTAAGAACTATTGTTTATTTCAGAATTAGGTTCATAACGATATACCTTTCCAAACTTCCTAAAAATGTACCTAAACATGTCGTTATTTTGTAATTGCGCCCTTAAGACTAATTCCTTTGTTACCTTTATAATTTAATAATAACAAACATTTTAAAAAGGCTTCATCAAAATCCGCCAAACGTTTTTTAAATTAAATGGTCACAAAGATATATTATAAATATATCAAACGTACCTACTAATATACTAATTTTTAAGTCCTGTTATAGTATAAATGAATATTTATGTGATGATATTTTTATAACTCATAATAATTTAAAACGTTAATAAAAGGTTAATCTAGTTTGTTCTTATTGCATGCCTTGCATGGTATATTACAGTGAAACTACCTATGTGATTATATAATGTAGGTAGCTACCGTCTTCCTGTTACCTGTAATAGGCAATAAATACATTAGATTTTGATTTTGCACACACACACAAACACACACACGCACATACAAAGATTTTATATAATAGTATGGATGTATATGGTGTAACAAAATATACAAACAACTAATGAAGTTCGTTTCGGCATTCTGGCACCACTTGACTTTATGTCTCATGAGACATTGTCCATAAAATTCAATATTTTTTTACCGAAAACGTAATTCTCTATTCTCAAAAGCCATATAGAACATTACAATTTTCAAGAATCATATGAGGAAAACCAAATTTCATGAGGAAAAATTACGTTTTGACTAGATGTTTCATTGAAATTGTCTCATGAGACTAAAAGCAAGCGGTACGAGAATGACCCCCAAGTGCATTACTGTTATCTATATATATTTTTTTTTTCAGATAGCCTACTATATGTATAAATTACTATTACCTGGTGAAGACAACGATAAGTATAATACCGCAACTAGAGTTGGTTTTTATTTCGCGGCTGTGGTGTATGCTGACGGAATAACTATCGTGTGGACCTACCTTTTGGGTGGCAATTTGAACCTTGCTTTTATTATTGCAATTCTTCACTTTCTGGTGGCTTTTGGTGAGTGGATAGCTTTAGCTTTAAATAATAGTTTGGTAGCTTTCATACTATTAGAATCAGTCACAGGAGTCAGTAATTTTTGTGATTTGCGTTCTTTTTTACTGATTTACTGTTACGCTATTTCCTAGTGTAATGAATAAAAAGATGCTGCATTGTCCAAGTGCAGGGTGTCTAATGAATGTGATGAAGTCTAATTAAGGGTTAAATTAACCCGCGTTGGAGCAGCGTGGTGGATTTAAACTCCAAGCCCCCTCATCTTGAGGAGAGGCCTAATCCCCTGCAGTGGGGTATAAAGAGGATTGATGAAATTATTATTTATTGATCTGTATAAAACGTTTTAGCTTTCGGTACGCTGCATTTAGTTAGACCAATTTCGATATTTTTTATAAATAAATAAGTTAATTCACTCGAGTGCAACGTGACAGCCTTGTTTGGCAAGGATTTTTTAAACTATGGCTTAAAAGGTACGCCCCCCTCCCGCGCTTACCTCACAATTGCTCTGTCTAGAGGCCTTCGTCGAACCTCTGTATGTATTTTCTCTTTGATAATGCTTCCTATCTCATTTTCTCCCACGTTAAATCTTATGAACTTATGTGTCTGTCTTTTTTTACTGTCGCTTTTTCGTTTCATCGACTTTCAAATCATAACGATGCTAAAGAAGTTTTCACTTCAAAAATATTATTTCTTTATAATAAGTACGTGTTTATTTTATTATCTTCCCACGCTATAAACAAACCTCCTGTATGAAGCAATGTCTAATAGGCTAATAGATGGCAACATTCGCTAACTGACACATATTTAAAAAAGCGAACACAGACATCTCTTTCCGGGGTCGTATATGTATATATTTGATCTGAGTCCAGCAAAAAAATATAGTTCTAGGAACAGCCAATGTTACCATTAATTAAATTCTATTTTTCAGGTTTTATACGATTTTGGCTAAAAAGATACGTCCCTAAAATATCACCCGTGGCAGTAATGGTATACCCCGACGAAAGGATGATTGGTCTATTGCTGGGAGTAATACTCTCGTTAATTGCCGGCTTACTTCTACAACGCTTTTGCCCATATGTTGCTGCTTTTATAGCGCGAAACCTTGAGCGAATCGGTTGGATATTCTTGATATATGTCATATTAATAACGATCGCCTGTTACAGCGACTCGTTTGAACTGATGAGCATAAAGGTTAGTCATGTCACTTATGTCTCTTGTTGTACTTATAAAAAAATCGATATTGCAGTCTTCTTTGCTCATATTCGCTCACGCGTACATACACTCACTCAGACTATAAACCAGCGACTGATGCTTGCTGATGCTGGCTGGGCTGGAGCTGGAGCTCAAAATGGCATGTCGGCAGCGTGACCACATTTTTTTAACGATTATACTAAGATAAACAGTCAAATTCTACTAAAATCTACTAAGTCTTTATCATAAAAGTACCACAAATCTACTAGCAAGGAAAGGCAAAACTAAAACGCGTTTTCTGTTCAAAACTATTGCTAATACGTTATATGAGATTTGTTCACGTGGTATGTTATTGATCCTAATATCACTAAACATACAACATTAAACAGAAGCTGGCTTGACTTACGTAATATATCATCATTATCATAAGGCAAGGGGTGGTCGAACTCTGACAAGTGGCTACTGGTCGAAGCATAAGTGTAGCCGCCATTGACACCAAGCGGGAATGGGGACCACGAAGTGTGCTAGTGTTTAAATATAATAAATAAGCGGGTTGTGAAGTTTGAACTAATATATAATTGCGGGCATAATTATCAGCGGGCTATAAACTATATAGGTATAATGTGTATGTTTGTGTGTACATGAAAACATTGAAAGCAGTGAAGACACCAGACAATTTCTTCAGCAGACGGCCAGTGGCCATTTTATTTAGCGGATTAACACAGCGTACGGGTCAAAACGATTTCAGGTCAGTCACATAGTCACATATATTTTGACACTAATCCCAAACAAGATTGCTGTAGCTTTTTTACATTTGCAAGGAAACTTTCTTGAAACCTCGAATTTTGAAACAACTTGCTTATAACGGCGTTTAAATGGTCCATGACGCAAAATGGTTTGTTATGTTCCGATAAAACGGCAACCATGCTTATTTCTGCTTTTTTCAGTTTCGTTTTTTAACAGACTTCAAAAAAAAAAAGGAGGAAGTTCTCAATTCGCGGGTTTTTTTAAATATTTGTTATCCCAGAACTTTCGAATGGGTGATCCAATTTGGATGATTCTTTTTTTTAAATATTAGTCACTCTATATATAAAACAAGGAGACTCGTTAGTAGACACCCGTTGCTTTAAAAAATCTTTATAAAACGATTGGAAATACACAAACCGGAGAATTTCCATAATATCCTGTCAAATGTTTGTGTTGTTTTATTGAGTTATTAATTACGTTCTTTTATTGACGCTAATCTGGGAAGTATTTTAGAATTGCATGCTTTACACTGAACACTATAAATTATCGTCGTGACATTTACACGACTACGCTGAAAATTGTGGAATTTGTTCCCATTCACAACGGTAGGCATTTTCGAACCTTTGTTTGTAGTTATGTGGTTCGTAGTAGTTTTAACTGACATGTTTTGTTCTCTTTGAATATATTTCCAACATTATAAGTAGGTGATAAGGCATAATATTGTACTTAACTTTCATTTACTAATACATAGATATAATACACACACAAGATCTACAGGGCCGAATTAGTCTATAGACGGAGAATCCCTAGATAATACACAAAAAATCCGAGTTGCCAGTTTTATTTATCCAAATCTTCGAACGTACCAAAATGTAATAAATAATTTTTGTCTACTAAAATTTGTTAATCTAAGCTTCAAATCTACTAAAAAAGTAAAAATCTACTTAATGTGGTCACGCTGCATGTCGGTCGCGTCAGCCGTCGACATTGCCGACTGCACGTCGAAACCTGACATTACAGATAAGATGGGTTTACATTGAAATCATTTAAAGATCATTAAGTTAAGCAAATAGCCCTCTTAAATTGCTGTACTCTCACGAAGCGTCACATAATGTTTAAGGTGATTTTGTCTGACCACCTAAATATTGATACGTGATAATGCAATGAAGAATTAAATTGAATTAAATTGACCTGTCGAAACTCTCCTAAGTCGGTCGACGCGCGCTGTTACCGTCACGTCACCGTCTGCCGTTCGTCATAAGGATCAACGGCAAACGACTTCATGCGCAGTTGTTTCATCGGTAAAAACGACGTCCGTGTGTACGAGCCCTAAGCTTGCATACTGTTTCAAATTTACTAGCATACTATTTCGAACTTTTGGCGTTGTATTATGTCTATCGGGATAACTATGCCTCTAAACGTTCAATACGTTCATTGTTAATTAGTACCATATTGGGTGCGTTCCATTTGCATCAAATAACAGCCACAAATGACACTTTTGCCAGTTTTTCGCGTTCTAGACAGAAAATATTATCACCAAAATCGTTCACGTGTGACGATTTAGTTGACATTGCCAAGCGATTCAGATGCTTCGTTTTGACGTTTGTACCTCTGTTTATGTAAGTGGGTCGTTCGTGTTAATTTCGAGTTTTGACATTTCGTAAGGTAGTTTTGACATTTGACATTCAATACCGTTCCAGACACGCTTCACGTGTTATTGGCTTTATTAGTGAACTAGCTTTCCGCCCGCGAGATTCGCTCGCGTGGACTACACAGTTGTACCGGGACAGGTACAGGAACGCGACGCTCCAGAAAACTGTAGCAGTTTCTAGAACATTCTGAAAGTTAACTACCTAAGAAATCACTATTTTTAATTTCATAAAAATCCATTTAGCTACTTTAGCATGAAGAATAGCTATCCCCAAAGTCGGTCCCAACATCAGTCAGCCGTTTTGGAGATTAATCGTAACAGACAGATATACTAACAAACACTACAGTTTTTGTATGTATATAAACAAATGCTTTTCACTCCTGACAACGCGCTCTTTAAGTTTGCAAAATTTCAGTAAAATCTGATTAGCCGTTTTGACGATTAGTCCTAACAAACACACAGACAAAAACCAACTTATGTAACTCTTGATAACCCCCTTTTTATGTCTGCAAAGATTAATAGAAATGATTTAGTCGTTTTGGAGATTAGCCGGAATAAAAAGACAGACAGACAACCACACGGACGAAAAGCTACCTATATCACCCCTGACAACCTATTTTTAATGTCTGCATTGTTTCATTGAAATCTGTAAAAGTTTAGCTCGAACATACATATAGACAGACAAACAGACAAACAAAAAAAAAGTAGCCTATGTCTCACCCCCGGTAATGCCTCGGTTAAGGAAATCGGTTCAGCCGTTTCAGAGATTAGCCGGAACAGACAGACAGATAAAAAACTTGTTGGCATTAATAGGGACTGCCGATAGAAGTGGAAACGTAGAACTCGTCAAAACATCAAGTTTGAGTACCAACACGATAGGTCTGCGATTGATAGTTTTGAAAATATAAGATTTTTAAAATTTGGTCACGTGGTCACTTAAATCTCGCCAAAACATTACGTTTGAGTACCAACACGAAAGGTCTGCAATTGATAGTTTCGAAAATATAAGCTTTTAAAAATTTGGTCACGCGGTCACAAGATCTCGTCAAAACATCAAGTTTGAGTACCAACACGATAGGTCTGCGATTGATAGTTTCGAAAATATATGCTTTTAAAAATTTGGTCACGCGGTCACGTAGATCTCGTCAAAACATCAAGTTTGAGTACCAACACGACGGGTCTGCGATTGATGGTTTCGAAAATATAAGTATTTAAAAATTTGGTCACGTGGTCACATAGATCTCGTCAAAACATCAAGTTTGAGTATCAACACGATAGGCCTGCGATCGATGGTTTCGAAAATATAAGCATTTAAAAATGTGGTCACGTGGTCACATAAATCTCGCAAGAACATCAAGTTTGAGTACCAATACGATAGGTCTGTGATTGATAGATTTGTCTAGCAGCTAGACAAATCGGAATCGAAGCTAGACTCTAGTTGATCCCATGTATTTTTGAAATAGCTATCTAAGTAACCCTAAGTTTTGTCCTTCAGAAAACAAGCTATGTCTGGGGGCTCTGGGATCTTGAACCAATATAAAAAAAATACTGAACTTAATATTAAAAAATAATCCTCGTTTAAATCTTAAAGGTATAAGTCTCCACAAACAATAATGTATTCACAGTACTTACTATATTTGTAACATTTGATATTGTTTGTGGTGATAATAAACAAGTTTTTATTTATTTATTTATTTATTATTAAAATGTATGAAATATATATTTTAAAATTTTAGGGTTTAATTTCATACAGAGAGTTTAAAAGTAATATTAATTAGGTACTTATGACGCTTGACGCCTCGAACTTTTCAAGTATTATATTTCATTTTGTAAAATAAGCTTTCAAGACTTAAACGCTGATTATTTTTAATTTTAAGTTCAAAGTTTATTTTTATAGAAGTTTGCTTTTAAAAATGTTACGAGACATATTCGTATAAACACAAATGTTTACAATTCAACGTCCACCCATAGCTTCAAAAATGTAAATGTTTTCAGTAGTCTATACTAATATTATAAAGCTGAAGAGTGTGTTTGTTTGTTTGTTTGTTCGTTCGTTCGTTCGTTCGTTTGTTGGTTTGTTTGTTTAAACGCGCAAATCTCAAGAACTACTGGTTCGAATTGAGAAATTATTTTTGCGTCGGATAGTCCATTCATTGAAGAAGGCTATTATAGGCTATTATTACATCACGCTACGACCAATAAGAGTGGAGCATCAATGAAAAATGTTGCAAAAACAGAATAATTATTCCTTTTGAGAGCTTCCGTTACGCGCGCTGCGTAAACGGTTGATGTTAAGCAAAAATTATGTATTACGGAATTGTTCCCCTTTAAAAATTCTAACCAAAAGTCCGCGACAGCATATGTGTATCTTTTGAGATTGACTTACTACAACCTTTTTTATGACAGTCAAATTGTTGAATTAGTTGGACTAGCGACCCACCCCGACTTTGAACGGGTGTAATATACTTATCGTGGAACGGGAAGAGGAACGGTTCCGTAGTCCACCCGGGCGAAGCCGGGTACGACCGCTATATAATAAGGTAGGTGATTAACAATGGAACTGGTTTCGTTAGTCTGCTCTTTCTCAGCCAGCTCCTGAAGAGTAGGAGCTGGCTGGCCAGAGGTAGCAAACATATGTATACTGCTAATGTAATAACCTTTGGACAAGAAATACGAATAGGTTTGAGTAATCTCATACTAAAAATTCCAAAATAAAATGTATTAAAAACCTTTTTAAATGCAGGCTTTATACAAAAAGATACCAAAACTTAAAATTAACAATCAGCGTTTAAATCTTAAAAGCTTATTATTACAATAAGTATGAAATATCTAGCTAAAATGTTCGAGCCGTCAAACGACATAAATAATTAATCTATCCATCCATTAGTCCACATTCGTCCTCTGCTGGACATAGGCCTCTCCCAGGGTACGCCACACTCTTCTATGCTCGGCCATCTTCAAATAATAATATTACTTTTAAACTTTTAAACTCTTTGTATGAAATCAAACCTCAAATTTCTAAAATACCTATATTTCATATTTTAATAATTGTACCTTTAAGATTTAAACGCTGATTATTTTTAATTTTAAGTTTAGTGTTTTTGTATATTAGCTTGTTTTATTATGACGCAGTTTGTACCACCGTAATTTAAGAACGTAATTCTAATTTTTTTTAAGTCCATAAGACGATCCAAAGTGACAGTGCTACTTGAAATTAAATTAATTTTTTCTTCTTTATATATATATATGTTGTATGTATTTATATATAGAAAAAAAAATTTAGAATTATGTTCTTAAATTACGGTGGTACAAACTGTGTCATAATATAATATAATATAATATAATATAATATAATATAATATAATATAATATAATATAATATAATATAATATAATATAATATAATATAATATAATATAATATAATATAATATAATATAATATAATATAATATAATATAATATAATATAATATAATATAATATAATATAATATAATATAATATAATATAATATAATATAATATATAAATACATATAAGCTTTACGCCCGCGGCTCCGCTCGCGTGGGCAACACAGATGTACCGGGACCTCTTTTTTTCGAAAAAAAGTAGACTAGGAACTCCTCAGCTTATAAACTATATACAGTATGGATATCATCATTTGTTTGTCCCAAATTTAGCGTTATGTACTGATTGTTTTCTTGAACTTCAGACAACATGTGCAAGAAAAAATGTCATACATGAAAAACATGAAAAAAGTAATAAATTCCCAGTCTCGTCAATCCTGTACAGCACACGCGTAATGTAAAGCAAACCTATACCTACTAGGTTAGGTACTTATGCCGCGTCCGTACGCGCGCGCGCGCACAGGCGGCGACTGCATATATGCTTATTTGAGACTTACCAACAATTTTCGGTTTTGGAAAACACCAGGAACGATGGATGATTCATTCATAATGGTGTACCACGAAGTCACAATAATCCACAGAACACGCTATTAACATAGGTTTAATTCACAGTTATCAACGTCGTCGTTCGTATTAACCTTTTGGACACCTATTTACTATTCTGTAATTTGTTTGATGTGGTGAACATTTACAATTAAAAAAGTATTTAATGGAATAAGTGTTAAGTTTTCATGACACGAAAATACAAATAATTTTTTTAATATGCCGCATGAAGTAACGCAAGGTTCTTTTATTTTCTACCTAAGTGATTACGTGATGTCCATTGCACTCCCGACACTATTTTAGGACATTATGACTATGCAATTAGACAGTATTACAAATATGAGCATTCCACTCGCCTAGACGAATGGCATGTTTAGTAACCTTGCTGATCTGCAGTGGTGTATTCCATTTGATAGACTGTTCCAATAATTATGTCCTCGTGAAGCACGTGGCATAATAATGAACGATAAACTGCATTAAGAAAGAACACGATAAACTGTAAACAGCTGATGTTAAAAACACTCGAGGTCACCATGTCGAGGCACAAGTTTTACTCAGTCACGGTCAAAATGCGACTAATTAATCACAGCGCGCGCTGCCCCGCAAATACTCTTCTACCCCGCCACATGACCCCGCCCCGTAATTGACGGCAAATTTCAAACTATTTCAAGGCTGTTACAGGTATGTCGGCACTTGTCGGCGTATGCGCTTTAGCATGTGCCACGTTCCTGAAACAGGGTTGCGTAGTTATTTGAAAAAAGAGTAATATTAAAAATTGATTTTCTCGAAAACGGCTACAAATAAAATATAGTTTTTTCGGCGAAATTGTTATTGAATACCAGCAGATTTTAAATATAACGGGACTCTGGACGGTTGGAATCCAAACTGTATATGCAAAATATAATGACGGTCTCGCTACGATTGTGCCGTTCACGCGAGCGGAGCCGCAGGTGGAAAGCTAGTATCTTTATAAATTATAGCCTATGTGTTATCCTAATATATAAGCTATATTATTGTAAAGTTCATTCAGTAATTTTTGCGTGAAAGAGTACCAAACATCCATACATATTATATGAAAACAAAATATAGCCCATGTTACTCGCTGATAATGTAGATTTCTATAGGTGAAAGAATTTTTAAAATTAGTGTACAACTGTGTAGTCCACGTGAGCGGAGCTGCGGGCGGATAGCTAGTGTCTTTATAAATTATAGCCTATATGTTATTCTGATGTATAAGCTATATTATTGTAAAGTTTCATTAAAATCTATTTAGTAGTTTTTGCGTGAAAGAGTAACACACATCCATACATAAAAACTTTCGCGTTTATAATATTAGTAAGGATTTGAAAATAAAATATAACCCATGTTACTCGCTGAGAATGTAGCTTTCTATTGGGAAAAAAATTTTTTTAATCAGTGCGAAACTGTGTATTCCGCAGCGGAGCCGCAGACGGAAAGCTATTATATATATAAATTATAGCCTATGTGTTATTCTGATGTATAAGCTATATTATTGTAAAGTTTCATTAAAATCCATTTAGTAGTTTTTGCGTGAAAGAGTAACAAACATCCATACATACAAACTTTCGCGTTTTTATTATTAGTAAGGATTATTACTACTTGCGCTGTTGCTCGTCGACTGGTGTTTTTATAGCTAATATAAATAATGTGTTTTAGATACTCCTCACCGCGTTATTTTGGCCCACTTTGGGTCTAGTTTTGGGTTATGTTGTGGCGCGCTTGCTTTGCCAGCTGCATCTGAATGCTGTAGCCATAGCTGTAGCAACATGCGTAATTAACAGTGCTAATTCATGGTGGATGTTAAGGTATGCGTTACCGGCAGCTGAGGCCGATCAGTCAATGGGTGAGATCTTTTTAAATGAGTAGCATCATGCTAAATCATGTAAAACGTACTTTAAATCAACAAAATAAATATAATATATGTTTCAGTGCTAGCAGCGACGATGAGTCTGATGATACCAGTTCCATTGACAGTTGCCTATATACTACTGAAAATATTTAGATTTTCGAAGAAAGGTAGGAGTAGACGCTGGTAGGGATAGATTGTAAAAATCCGTTATTCTTGATGTTGTGGATGACTGACGCGATTGCAATGGTTATTATGTTTCGGTGAAATATTATAGTAATAAGCATTTGAGTTTGAATAAAATATTTTATTAACTACGATGAAATAGCATGCTGAATAGCCTGTTTTTATGACTCTATGAATATAGGTTTTTATTAATTTTCACTTTATATTTTGTTTAGAATTGATATTTTGTAAATAAAATAAAGAAGTTATTACAGATCCGAGACATTTTTATTTATGCCAATACAAGTATCCGTAGACATTTAAAAATTAGTGTTATTTGAAATAGACATTTGGCACTGCATTCGTAAAGTAAAATTCAAAAAATAACTTGGAGGGGGGAGGGGGGAGAACGCTCGAATTGAATTATATTTAAAAACATGCAACAATTTTGCAACATTTGTATTAATCTTTACACAAGTTTTTAAAAATAATTAATACATGCAGAATTTGGGGAATGGCTCGTGATCCCACCGATTTGATCTATTAGTAGGACCGTGGGTAGACCACGGCTTGCCGCTATGTACCCGCGTTCCTACTGGAAAGATTAAAGTAGGAAAGATTAAATAGTATCGATATTTATCTGTATTTTTATTAAGTAAATAGTTAAAACTAACATTTTTTCTTATTTTAAAATAAAATTCACCTTGAAGTTGAACACGTTCAAAATCATTTTATGCTCAGCAGGTTTATGTCCAGTAGGACCACCACCGGTACATAGTGATATGTTAACTTGATGCTGTTCAAAGAATTCTAAAGAGATCGAAACAGGTGGAAATCTGAAGTTGCAAGGTCAAGGCTATATGGCGGATGCATTAACACCTCCCAGCCAAACTCTTTTAATTTTTTCTGAGTGACTAAAGATGTGTGAGGTCTAGCGTTCTCGTGATGAAAGACCATACTTTTCTATTGATTAATTCCGGCCGCTTTCTCTCAATCTCGATTGCCATAAAGGCTTTGCACGAGTTCTAGTGTTGCCATTGCCAGAAACATCCTACTTATATCAAATCAATTGTTTATTGCTGATACAAGTGTTTTGGTCTAAAAATGTGACATCAATGATTTTGGTTCTAGTAATGATAATAACGTATACTTCACAACGTCTAGGCCCCAAACTAAGCATTAGTTTGTGTTTTGTGTGCCAAGCGAAGACACCATATATTATAACAACCAAGACGCGGTACCAGTATCAAAATTCATCATATAAATAATGACCCGATGCCGGGACCCCCAGCATCGTAGGCAGGGTCGCTACCCACTAGGTTAAGCGGTCGTCAATTATGTCTAGGCATTTTTTGTCTATATATGTTATGGACCAAGTGATTAATGCGGGCTTTATCTAGCTTTATCGGGCAAAGTGATTAATTACTATCTAAATTTCATTATTTATCAGATTGCCTGGTTATTATTGTATTGCTACATGACAATTGGGCAATTTGATAATAAAGTGAATTGAGATCACTTATAGGACAAAATACTCAGTTTCTTCAGCAAATTTATAGTATGCATAAGGTGTAGCTTCGTGTAATTGGATGAGTGACAGTATGGGTTTTTACATTTTGTTTATCATTTTACTACACAAAAAAAAAACAGATAGCGACGAGCGAAGCGAGGAGCTGATAAGTATCTTGCGATCGGCGAGGAGCAAAGCGGAGCGGAGCGAGGAGCTTTTTTAATCAACCCTCTGACCCGTAATACAAAATTAACTAAAATTGTTTTCTTTCGCCTCACTTTCCACAGACAAGGGGATACTATACCAAACGAATACACACCCTCCCCCTACCCCCACCCCCTCTGCCCGCTTCTTGTGTTGCCATTAACTAATGCCATATCTTATATTACTCTGCCTAAAAGGTGATGCACAGTATGTATGATACCCAGTCAATTTGATTATTTGAATAATTATTATCGAATTGCCCTCTCATATTGGGCATTTTTCAGAGTGCCCGGTCAAATGACCACTCTGAAAAATGCCCAATATCAGAATGCAATTTGATAATAATTATTATGAAAAATGCCCAATATGAGAGGGCAATTTGATAATTATTCAAATAATCAAATTGATTGGGCATTATACATATCGTGCATCACCTTTTGGGCAGAGTAATACATGATGTGGCATTAGTTAATAGTATAGTCCAATTGATAAAAAGATTGGAAGTAATTCATGTAGTTGTAATTTTTTATGGAATCATTAGAAGATATAAATATAAGTTTCCTCTGAGTTTGCACCATTCCTGTTACGTACGGAACATCTTTTAATGTTAGGTATTAACATTAAAGTCCCATTATTTTGGAATTTTCTTAACAACTAATTGTGATAAGTTTAGACATATGTAGATACCTTTTTAATCTATAATTACTTTTCACTAAAAAAAGTGTGAGAGATACGAAACATTAATATAATATTATTTTTAATTTGCGGCTCAAGGGAAATTCACCCTGTTGGTGCAAACTCATAATAAGCTTTTTAAAGCATCCTAAACACCCAGTCATTTTAGCACCCCTTTACACCCCTATGAAACCAGTATTTTACAATTTTTGTAAATTGTACTTCGAGGCAAATTATTATAGTCATAAATTTTTTATATATATGATGTATTTTAAATATACTACATTTGCCCCAAACAAAAATAAGAAATATATAACTGGAAGTTTATACAGGCTTAGCATGAATATAATATACTACGCCACGTGGCGTCCGCAGGACGAACGCGGAGTCGAAACAGGGTGCGGGGCAGCAAGAGCAGAAAATTATCAAGTGCGTGCACTGCGCAAAGATATTAAATGTACTATGTACCAAAACAATAATAAATTATACACATAAACCTCCACGCTTTTGATGTTTCAGGAAACGCTGCCACAGCGTCAGGACATGACAGTGTATCAGGGTTGCCATAAGAATAAAAACCTGCATAACATTCTGACTTACCCTGTATAAAAAAAGATAAGTGATAAAAAAGTGAAACTTTAAAATGGTTTTCTCGGTAACCGTCAGTTTACGCCATTTGCTTACTTTAAACTTTTTGTTTAGTTCGGTAAGCTCTAGATGCTCTATAAGTTTGGATTATGTTCAGCCGAACACCCGGTATTTTCAAGTCATTACAGCGAATTTAAAAGTCGCATATTCTAAAAGGTCATATAAAAATGTGCTTTTTTTTCTTAGTTATTAACACTTAAACAAATTATTAAAGGTCTTGATGGTTAACATTTGGTATACATTATAAAACTTAAATAAGACTTTGTAAACGTTTTATTACATTACTGTTTATTTTATTATTTTTAACCTTTCACTTTGCATAAGATACAAATCACGTCATCACCCTTATTTGTGAATATTGTTTTTTTTCTTTTCATAAAGTAATGAAAGTTTAGTATGACGCATATACATATTTTTTGACCAGCTTCAAAAATATTACAAACGAGTTTTTTTCCCTATGAAGCCAATTTTTTTGCAGTTCTTTACAGGTAGGTATTACACTCATGTATTTTTGAGCGCAGGGTCATCAGCCTTTATTTTGTTTCATGAAAAGTGCTGTATTTTACAATTTTCAGAAGCATTTCCCACATTTAAATATTTTAACAACAGACATTTCAGGGGCAGTAAAAATGTATTACACAACATGCTAAAGATAAAATTTACAATTACATAAAAATAAACTTATGATATGTACGGTATTATTATCTGTTTGCTAACAATCCTATCGTTCAACCGAAGCGGTGACTCAGCGTCGATTCATTAAAACTAAAAATGTTGCTTAGCAATAAAAAAACTCTCATGCGCGGTAATTAAGTGCAATTTAGCTAGTGCGCATGTTTATTCTAGATAATAATTATGTAGTCTATTATAGAGGCAGCTTTTGTCAAGATCGACGCAGTGCAACCGGACGAAACCACTGCGAGTTGAATTATATAGATCAGCTTCTACAGATGGGATACCGTCGTTGACATTTAAAATGTGTATAATTGTGTGTCACTACAATGCACAGTGTACGGTCCTTGGGATCGGACATTTTCTGTTCTACCCATCAATCGATAGGCTTTTGTATTATTAATTCAGGAGTAAAACTGCCGCGTGCTAATTCGCTCTAGTTTAGGAGAAAAAAATATCAAACTTTGCAATTTTTTTGCTGTTGTTTTTACTAAAAAAAATATTATGTCTCGTACCACTAACTAAATTAATATTTTAGGTATTGATTCTATTAAACGTTTAAATAAAGAATTTATATTCTTTATTGCAAACCCAATATTCAACGACAAAAATGGTTTTTTTCTATTTTTCAGTTTATATTTTTTTTCTCTCAAATTATGATGAAGTACCATCTAATTTTCTTCTAAATTAAACATTAACATGAGTACCACGCAAATCAGACGCTAATTCAACACAACTTTTGAGTAACATTGTTTTGAAGTTTTGTGCTAGAGTTGGCACCTTGAATCACAAAATTGACCATTTTTTTTAATGTGTATTGACTCAGTTTCATGTAGGGAGTATTTTATTAATTCATTCAATAAATCCAGATAGTAGAAGTCGGTCAAATTTAATAAAATAGTTTTTCATACAATAAGTATAGTATAATCATGCTCTTTGCTGCTGAGGTTGCTCTCGGAACAAGCCGAATTGACGAGGAACAAATTCTGGCGAAGTGACCTAGAGCATCACACCAGAAAAATGGATCAACAAAAAACTATTATTGATTGACAGAGTACTGGAGTGTTTTTTTGATGATGATTTTATAGAAAATTTGACCGAAAATTGGGTAGAAAGTAATGATGACGACACAATAGTTCTTGTCAGTGAAGAAAACGAATAGTTCGTGTCTAACTATTTTAGGTATTTTTAAAGTTTTCCAAACTTTTTTAATGACTAATGATAGGCTAAGCTAAGGGAAGTATTAGTAACAAGATGAAAGTTATAAATGAGTTTTTAATTTGAATTTTCAATGTAAATAATGTTGCGGCGTTAGGTATTCGAAGGAAATAATATTGCCTCGTTCTGAAACAGTTTAAGCCCACGGAAATGCCGTAACATCTTAAACACCGACTTATATGTACCTTAGTAATCTTAAAACAAGAATTGATTCTCTAGAATAGAGGCATATTACATGAGAAAATCGCAGGATTGTTCAACTGTAGGCATAAGTGATTGAAACCAAGAAATTTTTTTTTGACTCGAAGTAAAACATTTAAAAGAATTATAATCCGCTCTCAAAATAATATGTTTTTCCTTACATATGAGCTCCCTGTTTTCTTGATTTGAATGAATATTCTTTGTTAAAAGTAAATTGATCTTTATTAAACAAATCCTTTTTGCGATGTTTTTTACAGTGTAGGGATGCGTCTTTAATAATAATAATATCTGGGACATCCTACACAGCGCCATCTAGTCTTAAAGTAAGTATTATGCTTATATTGTGGGGTAATAGACAGCTGATATACAAACTGAATTATTCTTCTTTCAATAATATATATATACATATCAAAACAAATCAAAATATATTATGTAACATAATCTTGAAATACGTCATCAGAATGAATGTTATTACTTTGTGGAATAACGTCACCACAAAGGCGCATTCAAAAATGCTGGTTCCTCTCAGAAGAATACGCAAGAAACTGAGGGACGCTCTTTTTAACATAATTATAAAAAAAAATTTAACAATAAGTGCTTAAAGAATAATATTATTGAAACAAACTGATAGGCGAGCGGCTTACACCCATGGATTTTTATCATCTAAGTAGTCTGATACTTTATAATAAACTTTTGCATAAAACTTTCGTTTTATTGTAGTTTCAAACTTATTAAGAGGTAGATCTTGAATATCAGCTGGGATCTTATTGTAAAAGCGTATAATACATTGCCCTTTAAAAGATTTTGTGATTTTATTGAGGCGGCTGACATGATTAGCAAGTTTATTTTTGTTTCTTGTATTAATATTATGCCGATCACAATTTTTTTTAAATAATGTAATTTTTTTTTACCTACATAATGTTTTCAAATATATATTGAGATGGCAATGTCATTATATTAATTTCCTTAAACTTTTCTCTTAGTGATCCTTTATGTCCCAGTTTATAAATTGCTCGAACCGCTCGCTTCTGCAACACGAAGATTGTATTAACATTAGCAGCGTGTCCTCACAGCAGAATGCCATAAGTCATTAAACTATGGAAACCACTGAAATACACCAACCTCGCGGTTTCTATGTCCGAAAGGAAACGAATCCTTTTTACAGCGTAAGCTGCAGAACCGAGCCATCTCGTCAAGTTAGTGATATGAGGATCCCATTGCAATTTCGCGTCCAATGTGATTCCTAAGAATACAGTAGAATCCACAAGGTCCAATTTCTCGCTTTTAATAACAATATTGGTAGGTGCCTGTTTAACGTTCGGTAGCGAGAATCTTATGCATTTGGTTTTTTTTTCATTTAGTAATAAATTATTAGCCGTGAACCATTCTACTATTTGGGGGATAGCATTGTTTACATCGTCGTAGGTAAATTTCTTTCTATTAACTTTGAATACTAAAGAAGTATCATCAGCAAACATTACTATCTCGTGATTATTTTTTACAAGGTAAGGCAAGTCGTTAACATAAACTAAAAATAGAAATGGACCAAGAATTGAACCCTGTGGGATGCTCATCGACATTAGGGATCCTGATGACCTCATAAATACTTTTTACACCCTTTTACATCACAATAATATAATTATGTTACTTCCTGAGCACCGATTCCTGAGGTTACTTCTAAAGACACAGACTAGCAAACTTCTAAGTTGATATTCTAAGCTTTATTTGCATAATGGTTTATACGTTTGCACCTCAGGTTTGCACATGGTTTGTACATGGTTTGTACAGGTTTGTACCGAGAGTTTGTAAGTTACGAATCTCAGAATAATTACTTAAGTTATAGAAGGGCATTTTTTTATTTACATATATTTGTCTCATTTTCCACGTTTTCCACGTGGTAAATTTCAGTGTGAGTGAAAAAGATGTAAGTATGTATGAGGGTTTGCTTCAACCTGCTTGTACCCCCTGCTCAGTGACATTAGTCTGACTAGTCAGACGGACGTTTGCATCAAATTATTTAAATTTTTGATAATATAGAAGTAAATTATTAAATAAATTGGTGCGAAATAAATTCGTCACGAAAATGGCTTGTGTTGCAGTAAATTGCCATAATCACAGTTCCTCAAAATCAAAAGAAAATGAAAGAATTTCGTTCCATCCGTAAGTACCTTTCGTCATGCTTTTATTTAGAAAATATTAAAATTACTAAACTGTGATAAAACCATAAAGGTATATATACTAGCGTAAGAGAGGAACACAGTGTGCGAATGACATCCAGCTTTTTACGGAAATCCTGTATGCGAGAAAGAAACGCAACAAAATCTGTCATAAAACCTCTTTGAACACATTTAGTCTCCATTAGCGACTTGTCAAAATAAGGTTTAGTTTTGTTTTCTATTTTGTGCTTTAATCATTCTGAACCGAATATATCTCATATATCTCATTTACATCATCTTCAGTCGTTTCAGCTAATACCAGTTGCTGCTGTTTCTTGAAGCATACTGTCGCTAAATGTCCTTTACGGTTACAATTTTTGCAGAATAAGTTCTTACAACGACATTCATTTGCTTTATGATTTATTTTACCACCTCTGTAACAGTAAGGTTGTTGAGAACTTCGTAGTGTTTAGGACCTAAGCAGTTTAGAAATATTTGTCTACATTTGTCTTCATGTTCTGGTTTTTCTATAGATAATCCTCGAAGTTGTATATAATTTTGTAGCCTTTGTATGTAGGAATCAAAACTTTCATTTTCTTCATCATATGGTTGAAGATTTGTATTAATTTGAGTGTTCAATTGTTTTTGTTCATTTTGCATAATTTTTAGAGTAGTAATTAATTCTTTTAATAGATTTTCCATTATGATTATTTTGGATTAGCTTTGTGCGTCGTAATGGTGTCCACGTATTTTATTTATTAATGAATTTTTTATATAAATTTATATTATACTTATATTTTTATTGCTATTCGATTTTTATCCTCGTCGCCATTCTGTTGTATTTATTATTATTTAAATAAATCAATTATGTAATATATTTGTATTAGTTTATTTCAATACCCGTAATTCTGACAATGTCATAATATCGTTTTTTCAATCGCTTGTATTCAACCTATATCCAACAGACATTGTAAATAAAACCATCAGTTTTGCCTCTTTCAATTTATTTTACTACGTTATTTTACATTATCCAATTCAATAAGCAGAATATAAACAAAATTTCGCATGTCGCCTCTGTGACGACAACATCGTATATCTATGACTCATTAGTGCGGCTCATTTAGCCACCTCGCGTGCACCCCGCAATGCTCACTGTTGCACACGTATGCACTGTTTATGCCGTCAGTTCCATAATAATATTATTTCTATGTTTCTATACACCGCAACCGATGGTTTTTATTTCGTGATATTTCCTAAGATATTAATTTAAATTGTATAGTGTGAAGGGCAATCATAATCTGCATGAAATGCTAAAGGTAAATAACGTATTTAATTTAATAAGGATTAATACTGTATGCGCATAAATCGCTTTCAAATCACCTCATCACATGACACCACTTTTTCAAACATAAAAATAGATACCTATAGTAAGCTATCCATAAAAGATAGACATATGCCATCGCGGACTTTTTTGTACTCTTATAACAACAAAATAAACAATTCTTACATACATTATTTTGTTATATCTTAAAAGGCTTAAGCAGCGTTTTCTATTAAAGCTCCCAGCCATCTTAATGTTTTTCTGACTTCTTGAACTATAATCATCATATTTCAACTAATATGCACAAAAGATTGATAAATTATTCACATGAACCTTCCTCTTGAATCACTCTGTCTATTGGTGTCAACCATATGCCAATCCATTCGGTAGTTTTTGAGTTTATCGCGTTCAGACAGACAGACAAACAGACAGACAGACCGACAGACGCAGCGGGGGACTTTATTTTATAATATGTAGTGATGTTAGAACAGGTTAAACATATGTCAAATTTACATTCCTTCTATCATATAACTTTAGTAATTGTTCTAAGTTATAAATAGTCTCTTGTTGGTCTCGTTGTTCTATATCATGTCTATATTATAATGGTGTATATAATGGTTATAATAACTGGCCACAAACAAATCAAAATGAAAAAAATATGACAGATGCAGTTGTCAAAATTTATTTAGTTTTACTATGGTTTTTCTTAGTGAAATATTGCATTTTTTTATTTTTTTGTATAAAATATTTACTTTTTAATAAGGAACACAATTATGATATATATTCTTGGTTTTTATATGCTTATCGATTATACTACAGGTAAGCACCGGAATATATGTACGCAGGTAAGCCAGTTTGGCAGTTCATAGCTTAACCTACACCACGCCTACAGCAATGCTTACACATTCTGTTTTCTAGACACGGCTTTTCAAAATTACCAACCTAATAGTATTAATAATTATTTAAGGTAGTTGGGTCTGGGGCACTGAACCCAATCACAAAAATTTTAGAAATTCAAAACAAAAAATATGAACTGTCACCAAGACACTACTGTCATTAAACACTCTAAATTAGCAAATAATTACTTTTACAATGTCCTTTGGGTGGCTTAAATATCGCTTCACTCTACTTCGCTCCGCACATTGATGTAAACAAACCTATCAATTTAGAAATGGTGGTCTATCAACTTATCTTGGCCGAATTTCAAATGGATCAAAAAGTTCTGGGTGGCTTGTCACATTCTTTTACTTACCAACCATATACAAAATATATTTAAGCAGATGCCTATTAAAAGGATGATAGTTTTAAAAACCCAACCGAGGTCGGCTTTCCATTGTTGCCTGATGAAAATTGTGTTCATAAAAATAATCAATTTGAAATCTGGCTAAGATAGGTGATGGTCCACCATTACAAAAAAAATGGTTAGGTTATGGTTTGCTAGTGATAATGCGAAAAGCGAAGCGGAGCGCAGCGACGAGCCACTAAATAAGCCTAATAGTTTTTTTTTTCATTTCCTTAAAAAAATATTTACTGTGTGAGGTTCCTACACCCGTTCCCTATAAGCCTGATTAAATATTTTGTTGATTTTCAGCAGGCTACATTGGAAAGCTCTACTCCCAATCGTCTACTTTGAACCCTAACTGTTCATGGCAGCTAGATATTCATTGATAATATTTATTTCAAGCTGTTAGGATTAAGTCTGCTTTGCTTCCCTACTTGGCCCGTTATAGTTACCTATCCATACATATATCTTTTATGATAAAAAATTAAATCAACGTTAACCAAGAACGCGATATGCATGCATTAGATGATTTGCGGGCCCAGACGTGCGTAACGTCTATGGCAACGTATGTTATAAGGTAACGTTTAATGTAAGACGAATAGTCTTAAAAAGAGAGCAGCTACCCTTGTAACATCTGTTTATTATATCTATTGTTTATATTTGGTAATATAAAAAAAGCCACGAACCACCCAAAAGCTTTTTAGACCATTCTGAATTCCGCCAAGATAGGTTAATCATATGAAAAGTACCTACTCGTGAAGACAAATCGAATGACAACACCTGGATGGGTTTGCTAGTAGCCATTTATTGGTTCTGTTATCCACCATATAGCTCCATCACCAGACTCTCGTCACCATGTGCTATGGTGGTCGTGAAGGCAAATCTAATGAGCCCAAACTCGATAGGGTTGCGTCGTTTTATTTACAGAGTTCCTGTAGTCACGCTCCGACTCCATCATCAAACCAGCTCCATGTCAGAATGACATAGCATTGTCATCTGATTTGTAGGTATATATGTATGCAAAACTACACTGTTTAACATTCTTACCTTGAAGCGAGTAAATGAGTGCCCATTTTTTATTGATAGGTCACCTTTTGAACATGAACGAAATCGTTGAAATTTCACTCAGGGTGGGCCGATTTTCTATAGAAAGTTACTTGGCTCGGCTAATATACATAGGCATACAAATTAAAAGGATTATTACCAAGAAAATTATAGGGCGCCACCTGATGAAATTTCTTTATATTATAAAAAAAACATTACACATTTTTACCATTCCATTCGCCTTCGAGGCGATAGAAAAATCTAAGTGATCTATATATAGGTACACATATAACAAACAATCAATGTCAAATAATGATAAAGTAGGGGTTGCAACCCATTCTCTTATGATTACACCATTTTCTAATTCGTGTTGAATTTAAATCGAGTCGTGTTAAATCATACCATTTTGTTTTATAAAAAAAAAGTTTTATATGAAAATATTCATTTCACGAAATGTTACGGATTTTTTACATTTTTATTTTTTATTAATGACATATTATTGACGGTGGTAGTTGAAGATCTCTGGCAAGATTCGATATTAAAATAATGAAATAGGTTCTCCTTGACGCAGAAACGGTCCTAATTCTCTGCAGGATACCAGGAAATGGTCATCGACAACGTCGAAGGAAATATAGTATATCACCTGAGATATATCACGGAGTTTTCGTGAACGATGTGTGATGTGTGTTTGTGTCCAAACAAGAAAAAAAGGAAGAAGGAGTACCATCTTCGTCAGATATACTGTGTTGAGATAAGGATATACTGGTCATCAGCCGAACCGAAATATTTTACGTAGAAAGAAAACCAATTTAACTGTTATACCTATCAGAAAGGAACTCAAATAATAACCAATAAGTTGTTTCTCTTACCGGAAATTTGAAAAAAATTAAGTACGGATGAGTTGTCCGCCGCTCATAAAGATGCAAGAATATGCCTTACATACTTTTAGGTGAATAAAAAATGAAACAAATCTCACGAATCGAGAACGTATAAACTTTCAATGATGAAAGTTAGACAAAAGAGAAATTGAAATAAAATTATTATTGGGGCCGACCTCCTTCGCCTGCGCCAGCCGACTTGAAAACAATATCAAGATGCATTTCCAATTCTATAAAAAACATTTTAACCAAATCTACCTGGCAAAGCGATTTTCCAAAAATGTATCTTGACTTGATAACCTGTTGGATTCAAATATATTATTCACGCCACCTACCAGTGATTTAGTAATATTCTTATTCTTAAGTCATATTATCGATTTTTTTAAAACATTCAGTAGTTCACACTCTGCAGTGCCTGCTGTTGGCGGGCGTCTTCTCCTGTTGTAATCTTCAATACTAGTTCTGCCCATTTTCAATAATAATATTTCAATAATAATAATAATAATATATCTGGAACATCCCACACAGCGCCATTAATTCCCAAAGTTAGCAAGTATTATGCTTGTATTATGAGATACTAAACAACTGATATATAAGTATTCTTTTATTTTTATAATACACACATATATAGATACTTTTACACCCAGGCACGGAACAAATAGACATGTTCATGCACACAAATATTTGTCCCGGCCGAGAATCGAACCCGCGACCCTCGGCTTCGCAATTAGGGTCTCTAACCACATCGCCAACCGGTCAGTCGTCCACTTGACCCACCGGTCAATTATTTGGGATTCTATAGAAAACTATGAACTAGGTATTTTTGTGTACACGAAATTTTCATACTTTCAACTTATTTTCAACTTTTTTTTTCAGGTGATATCCGAGTACGATATGTGTCCATTCCTGCAGCTACACTTCACGGTGTGTTTGATAATATTGTTACACTACGTTGTAATGGTGTACCCCACTACTGATGCAACGACGACGGAAGTTTGGCGTACTAATGAAGGGGACTATCTCACAATGACTTTCTCTCCCAACGAGTTTTTTATGTACAAGGGAACCAGTCAAAAAATATCTTATATAGTACGAGGTATATATTAAAAGTGTTGTGACAGAATTATTGGGGACATTTTGGGGACATTATTAGGGGAATTATTGAGGGACAGAAATCTTGGTTGGGTTTCTTGAAAATTATATATTGGGCCATTAACTATAGATTAGATTAATCAATCTTCGTTTTGTTTCCGCTAGTTTATGTAATTTTGAATAGTTCTGCAGCTTATCGAATCGTTCGATCAAAATAAACAAGAATATCGTTTGCAAGAATCGTTTTGCAAGATCACTATTGAGTTCGAGTTCGATGTCAAATTGACTTCGCATATTTCGTGTTACCGTGCTATGTAAATCAATTTATACCAATGAAGTTTTCATTGTTTTATGCTTCAAAGAGCTGATTTAAATCACTAAAATATATCTGCCAAGAAATAAAATAATACCTTTTAGAAATGATAATAATAACGTATATCTATCGATTTTTACTAAAGAACAAAGTCGTTTATGCGCATAATTTTAGCTCAACATTAGTGAGGAATAGAAAAAAAAATGGAACACGTCTATCACATTTTGAAAGATTTATTACGTTGTGCGTTCAGATATAATTTATTATTAATTAATTTGTGCCTGCACAAAACTATTGTAAGCACATTTAACATATTAACTATATTTATATTAATTACTAGCTTTCCGCCCGCGGGCTTCGCTCGCGTGGACTACATAGTTGTACCGGGACAGGTACAGGAACGCGACGCTCCAGAATATTGTAGCATTTTCTAGAACATTCTGAAACTTAACTACCTAAGAAATCTCGATATCTAATTTCGTCAAAATCCATTTAGCTATTTTAGCATGAAGAATAGCTATCCCCAAAGTCGGCCCCAAAATCAGTCAGCCGTTTTGGAGATTAATCGTAACAGACAGACATACTAACAAACACTACAGTTTTTTATATGTATATAAAAAAATGCTTTTCACTCCTGACAACGCGCTCTTTAAGTTTGCAAAATTTCAGTAAAATCTGATTAGCCGTTTTGACGATTAGCCCTAACAAACACACAGACAAAAACCAACTTATGTCACTCTTATTTAACCCCGTTTTTATGTATGCAAAGATTCATAGAAATGATTTAGTCGTTTTGGAGATTAGCCGGAACAAAAAGACAGACAACTACACGGACGAAAAGTTACCTATATCACTCCTGACAACCTGTTTTCAATGTCTGCATCGTTTCATTGAAATCTTTAAAAGTTTAGCTCGAACATACATATAGACAGATAGTCAAACAAAAAGTAGCCTATGTCTCACCTCCGGTAATGCCCTCTGTATCTCTGCAAAGTTTCATTGAAATCGGTTCAGCCGTTTCGGAGATTAGTCGGAACAGACAGACAAAAAACTTGTTGGCAGTTATAGGGACTGCCGATAGAAGTGAAAACTTAGAACTCATCAAAACATCAAGTTTGAGTACCAATACAATAGGTCTGCGATTCATAGTTTCGAAAATATAAGCTTTTAAAAATTTGGTCACGTGGTCACATAGATCTCGCCAAAACATCAAGTTTGAGTACCAACACGATAGGTCTGCGATTGATGGTTTCAAAAATATAAGCTTTTAAAAATTTGGTCACGTGGTCACATAGATCTCGTCAAAACATTAAGTTTGAGTACCAACACGATAAGTCTGCGATTGATGGTTTCGAAAATATAAGCATTTAAAAATGTTGTCACGTGGTCACATACATCTCGTCAAAACATCAAGTTTTAGTACCAACACGATGGGTCTGCGATTGATGGTTTCGAAAATATAAGCTTTTAAAAATTTGGTCATGTGGTTATATAGATCTCCCCAAAACATCAAGTTTGAGTACAGACACGATAGGTCTGCGATTGATAGTTTCGAAAATATAAGCATTTAAAAATGTGGTCACGTGGTCACATAGATCTCGTCGAAATATCAAGTTTGAGTACCAACACGATGGGTCTGGGATTGATGGTTTCGCAAATATAAGCATTTAAAAATGTGGTCACGTGGTCACATAGATCTCGTCAAAACATCAAGTTTGAGTACCAACACGATAGGTCTGGGATTGGTGGTTTCGAAAATATAAGCATTTAAAAATGTGGTCACGTGGTCACATAGATCTCGTCAAAACATCAAGTTTGAGTACCAACACGATAGGTCTGCGATTGATGGTTTCGAAAATATAAGCTTTTAAAAATATGGTCACGTGGTTGCATAGATCTCGCCAAAACATCAAGTTTCAGTACCAACACGACAGGTTTGCGATTGATGGTTTCGAAAATATAAGCTTTTAAAAATTTGGTCATGTGGTCACAGAAACATCTGCAAAGTTTCATTGAAATCGATTTAGTCGTTTCGGAGATTAGCCAGAACAGACAGACAGATGGATAGACAGACAGACAAAAAGCAACCTATGTCCCTCCCGACAATACCCTTTGTACGTCTGCCAAGTTTCATTGAAATCGGTTTAGTCGTTTCAGAGATCAGCTCGAACAGACAGACAGACGGTCAGCCAGACAAACAAAAAGCAGTCTATGTCACACTTGATAATACCCTCTGCACGTCTGCCAAGTTTGATTGAAATCCGTTAAGCCGTTTCTGAGATCAGCGCAAACAGACAGACAGATGGACAGACAGACAAACAAAAAGTAGCCTATGTCACCCGCGGTAATGCCCTCTACACGTCTGCAAAGTTTCATTGCAATCGGTTCAGCCGTTTCGGAGATTAGCCGGAACAGACAGACAGACAGACAGACAGACAGACACTTCAATTTTATTAATATAGATTATAATAATAAATATATATAAAAAATAATAAATAATAAATAAATATAGTGTCGTGATAGCCCAGAGCACAACGAACCTGTCTTAAATTAAAAGACCCCACAGGGCCATGGTTCGAATCCGGGCGTGTACCAATGAGTTTTTCTGACTTAAGTACACAATATCACTGACACTGTGCTTCGGAGGGCACGTTAAGCAGTCGGTCCCGGAAGCTGTCAATAGATGGCGGTCGTTACAGTTCCCAACCCGCAGTGGAGCAGCGTGGTGGACTTAAGCTCCGAGCCCCCCTCCTCACCCTGGGGGAGGCCTAAGCCCCTGCAGTGGGGTAAAAATGGGCTGATGATGATGATGATATTAATTAAGTAGCGGCCCGTCCCGGCTTCGCACGGGTAGTATTCGTTTCTAATGAGAATAACTTTTTTATTGTCTCAGTCTTATCTCATTCCCATTCTTCCTTTCCCGTTTTCGTTGCCATCGCAAAAATATTTTATTGTTTCCGTTCCTGGCCCTGGTGTCGTTTCGTTTTCGTTTCCATTCTCATCAAGAATAACTTATCTCAGTCTTAACTCATTCCCATTCTACCCTTTTCCGTTTTCGTTCCCGCGACACAAATACTTTATCGTCTCAATTTCTGTCAGTCTTAACTATTTCCCGTTTTTCCCCTTCCTGTTAATTAAAATTAATTAAATAAATTACACTTTCGCGACGTATATATTTATATAATATACCTGGCCCGGCGAACTTCGTACCGCCTCAGAACTCTGAACAGTTTAAAACGTATATGTATTGCAGCGCCCCCCAACCGAAAACTAAAAACATGAAATATTTTTTTGTCTGATCATGTATGAATATTAGTTTAACTAAATAATTAAGTTTAAAAATTTTGAAATAAAAATTTTATTAAAGATTTAAAAAACCCCCAACAAAAAAAGTAACCTTTAAAAAGTGTGAAATAATACAAGTTTGTTCATTGTCAAATAATTTTTGAACCTTAAAGACGTCTGGGACCGCTAATTATTAGGTATTTTAAGTTTACTTAGCGGGTCCCAGACGCCTTTAAGGATCAAAAATCATTATTTGACACTTTTTAAAGGTTAGTTTTTTTGTCGGGGGTTTTTCAAATTTTTAATTAAATTTTTATATATAAGAGAAGATGGGTGTTTCTACGACCTACACAAAACAGGGTTGCACTGATCTTATTTGAAAAATACGCACTGGAAATTTTATTTCTTTATTACAACATGTGAATATAACTGTATTTTTTTCAATATTTCTAAGATAATTGTTTTAAAATACGTAATTTATAAATTATATATACCATTAAATCATACGTTTTCATGGTGTCCGGTGGATGCGACCACTTTATTTTATTTCGAAAGTCAGACAATATAAAAACACGTATAAAAATCTCTATCAAATTAACTTTTCCTCATACCTGATACTCTGTACTAATGATTAAGTAAGATCAAACAAATTTTAAATAAGTGCACGTTATATAGGGAGGAACATGTTTGAGGACAGAAACTTGTCTTTGCCGTCTTTTGAAAGAAAATAGTCTGGATAGACTGTATAGACGTCTCATTCCCTTTATCGAGTCCCCCCGCCTGCGAAAGACGTGCAAGTCTTCCATTGTGCTCGGAGTAATGCCCGTCAATGGAGGCGTGTTGTTTTATTGACGCAGCAATTGTTATACAAACATAGTTAAAAAGTGTTTTCCTTTTTGTTTTTTTGTCCTTGTCCTTAACGTACCAGTTATAATGCGTCTTTGCCATTTATACTATTTAACCTTCTATATTTATTTCAAATCCTTAGGTTCATATATAAAAAAAAGTTTTCTTTGATAGCCTTGGGGATTTTCTACCAACTAGTATTTAACTTAAGAATGTTTTATAGGTATATTCGTGTCTTTACCAGTTAATCGTTGCTAAACATAATATTTCTCAAATACATGAACATAAAGAGTGCACCATGGCTTAATAGTTTTGCAAAATACATCTATTATCCATAATGTATACAAATAGCCTCTTATCTGGAAGTTTTTGCGAAATTGATAAGTATCCGTATTTCAGAGAAATACCCTAATATTATAACTAGCCACCCACCCCGGCTTTCCACAGGTAACAGAGCATATTATATGCCTACATTTTTTCTTAACTTGTTTCGTCGAACATGTGTATACGATTTAATTAGATTTAAATGTAACTTAAGTTCATCCTACTTGGAATATTTTTTATTTTTTTATTTAGAAGTTTGCAAATATTTGAAAAAGTAAATAAAACATACATAAAAACAAACTAAAATATTTCTTTGAATACAACATAATTAACTTTTGCCTGATTTTATCACGTGTGTCGCGTCGGTGTAGGTCCGCTTGAACTTTTTTTTTGTCTCGAGAAAATTTTAATTTTGCGTTAACTCATAAGATAATAATTTAAATTGTATGGTGTAAAGGGCAATTATAATATACATGAAATGTTTGATGTAACTAACGTATTTAATTTGATAAAGATTAATATTATCCGTGTATACAGGTTGCCAATTACCACATTATATGTGAAAATTAAAATAGGTTTAGTAAGCTCCTTAGAAAATAGACATATGCCCTCGCGGAATTTTAGTTTGACCTATAGAAGAGGAACAATTCCTCCATACACTGTTTTGTTCTATCTCAAAGGGATTAGGGCGTTTTCAATGAAAGTTCCCAGTTGGCTTAAATTTTTCACACATTTTTAACAATCATCGTCATATTTCAACCAAATTACATAAAATATTTATGAATTATACACATAGACCTTTCTCTTGAATCACTCCATCCATTGGTGACAACCGTCTGCAAGTCCGTTTGCTAGTTTTGAGTTTATCGTGTTCAGACAGACAAACAAACAGAAAGACGGACAGACGCTGAGGAGGGACTTTGTTTTATTATATGTAATGATAAATTTAAATATCATTTTCATTTAATACTGCGGAGCGGAGCTGCGAGTGGAAAGCTAGTATCTTTATAAATTATAGCCTATGTGTTATTCTGATATATAAGCTATATTATTTGTAAAATTTCATTAAAATCCATTCAGTAGTTTTTGCGTGAAAGAGCAACAAACATCCATACATACGAACTTTCACTTTTATAATATTAGTAAGGATTTACTCCTTGACAACGGATAGATGGTTTTAATGAAAACATAAAGTATTTATTATTTAATTTGTAGTTTTATATAACAATGTTTTATATTTAGGTTTATAAATGATGATACAAATACGATGGTGCTTCATGCTCAACGCGCTTAGCCAATAACACCATTATTACGTCGTTGTTGTGGGTTGATCAGTAATCTATGAAAGAACATATTTCATGTATTTAGCAGATTGTGGCATATAGTTGCATCCGTGTATAGAGGCAAAACGAGCCATTTTAAGGTTTTTTCCCAAAAAAAAAAGAATGGTGTAGAAAAAGCTCCTTTTTATCTAATGAAACCGGATCGTGTCCACTTCGTAAATTGACAGTTAAATCGTCCTAGTTAGCATAATTGCTACCAAATTGTTGTGATATCGGTTCCACTACGTGTTTTAGCAGCATAGTACGCATTGTACGATAGAGCTGACTCCACAACGATTTTTACCATAATTTGGCCTGCTGATAAAAGATAGGTGTATTCAGACTACTGACAAACTACGTTTTTTTATTTTCTATCAAATGAACACAGCAATTGAACTTTCAAACTTGCATAAGATTTTATTAATTTCATGACTACATTTCATGATGGAAGATCTGTTTTAGGTTCTCCGATTGTTACAAATATTGTCCATGTTTACAACTTATAATTGACGTATTGTAATGGTTTACTTACAGGCTATGCAGAACATCAGGAAACTTTTTCCTACGCTCACATGATAATAACTGTGAAATGTCAAGACACAGCAATGGTTAATATAAACGAAGAATATGCGTTAAAAGAAGCTTTTTCTAATGAAACTTATACGTATTCTGAAATAATAGCATATGATAGGGGATATTGGAAGGTGGTATGGAATGGTTGGCGCAGAGACGACGTATATGTTCATACCCACAACTCTGAACGAGTATATGCTTCAAACACATATACTATAGTAGCCGCTAAACTTGGTTAGTATATGAATATTTAGTACGACTTAATTAATAAATTTTTATTATCTGTGTTTACATGGACCTACTATTTTAAACGATAGGAGTTAGAGCAGCAAAAGTGAAACCTGCTGGGCCCGGAATTTCACGCCTCGTCGTCGATAGCAATCGCGACAGACTTGCGTAATTTCTTTTGTTCTCTTCATTTTAGTGGAGGGAATATTGGATCGAACCTTTAAATTTTTTATTAAGGTACATACATAAGGTACATACCTAAATTAATTTTGTGACTCAATTTTCTGATTTGATTTTTACTATTGTGGTTAATAATTTTACTGTCGGAAAAAATATATGTTGTTTATTAAACCTTTATCTAGTGAATTCGGTAATATCATTATAAACTGTTTAAAATATTTTTCTAAAAAAAGTATTTTCTGTGGTGTAGTTTTGCGACTTTTTAATCGATTTTCTAGTAAATTAATAGTTATATTTAAAAAAAAATCTTAAACCATTTTATTGGCCTTTCGTGTAACTATTGATTTTTGTAAAATTTTTACTCTACTTAATAAATTTTGCATACAGAAGCGTTTTTCGTCATTTTATCGAGCTTATGCGAGTGATGTCAGTCTGCGCCATTCTGTTACTGTTGTTTTTGTGAATTTATTATTATCGTTAATTAATAGGTATTGTTAAGTGTTTTGTTACATTGTGTTAGATATACATTGAATACAGGCCATTGTAAAAAATCAACGAATCTCCTGCTTTCGCACGAACTTCTTACGACATTGGAAATGAACATAACGAAATAAAGTAAACACACATTATTTTGGATAATATTTTTCGAAATAATTTTTTTTGGCAAAAAAAAAAAAAATAACTCAACTGTATTTCAATAAGCTTAAAACTTCGAAATATAACATTCTATACGACATTTTGATCGAACAAACCGAATTAGTACGAAATGTAACACCGACGCATATCCGACTTCCAACTAAGGGCACCCTTAACCACTAACTACTTCCGGTTGTCCAATTCTAACAATTTTAGTCTCAATCGATCGCCCGTCTAATTACCCCGAGCCGTTTTTTTATTTTATTCTTATCGGACCAGTTCTCGAGCTGCGTCTTTTAACACCGCTTTTATCCAGATATCTTGAAAACTCTTAGTGCAATCTGCCTCTCTCACAAAACTCCCAAATGACTCCCTATACTCCAACGAAATGAAAGTCATTTCCAATGACAAAACTATATATATGACATTGCCAGAATTACGAATAGTGAAATAAAACTAAAACAAAATATTTTAATTGATTTATTTAATTAATAATAAATACAACAGAATGACGACGAGAATAAAAATCAAAAAGCAATAAAAATATAGAATATAACGAACACCGGTCGCATCCTATACTAGCTTGGACCTAATATTTAGGGTATTGGTATAAACATAATAATTGGTCGATTTGATAAGTATAGGTGCAATAAAAATAATTATATATTAATATTTTCGATACGAAGTCAGAAATGATAAATATCTTATAAAAATACTTCAGACAAGGCTGTATAGGCATAGTTCTTTTGCTTTCTTTTCAATGAGAGAATATGACTATGCTATGCTCTATGGGTCATTGACGTATGTAGTAAAATATTTTTTATAGAGTTAGAGATTATTGGACTATTACTGGACTATTCTTAAGTAGGTACTGAATCGTAGTGATGTTTACGATTAAATAAATAGACTATTTCTTTTTTAGTAAACTAGTCCACTTTTATTTCAAAAACCCTTTTCGTTTTTTATAGTACATTCTTTTGCGGGAATTTCATTCTTTATTCTGGATTTTATTTCATAAGAAACGAGATGAATGCACTCAATCACAACAAAAATATTTTATTTTTTTACGTTTTTAGGTTATACGGGTATACTTACTAAACTTATTGGTTTATGTTTCATACTTTGGCGTCGTATTTATGCAAGTAAAGCTCGGACGAAATGAGTTCTTCCTTATTGCTTGTTTTGATTGTTCTACTATACAAGCAAACGTAACGGTAATTTTTTATGACGTAAGCCTGTTTTTTTCTGCCCGTCTAAATGATATTCCAGGCGGCAACCTTTTAAAGTAAATAAAACTCAGATTCTTCTTTTGTTGGGGTCTGTGTTTATTTATTTTTATTCTAAATAGGTCACCGCTTGCAATGGCATTAGAAATATACCCAAAAATATTTTTAAAACCAGAGTCACAAAACTAACTAATGAAATAAAGTGTATTACAGTGGTCATACTGCATTTAATCAACACTCAATATACCCACGTTCCGTTTCGTTCACAAAATTATTGCCTTCACAATTTAATTTACATGCAAGTTTTTTTAAATTTTTTGGGTTCTATTTTTTACAATGATAAGTTAATTAAACAAAGTGACTTTTAAGCTTTTCTATTTGTATATGAGTAATTGGTATACATTTCAAAAAAACCGCGGTCCATTTTGACCATCATTGTTTACGAAGAAAAAGTTGTTTTACTTTATTCGTTACATTATCTTAATTTTTTTTTAAATATGTTGTATTTCCATTTATTAGACTAATTATGAGCAGTTAAAATTGACGATATATGCTTATTAAGTTAAACGATTTCTGAAGTTCAAAATAATTAAATAATATATTTGTTTTATTTAATCAATACGTGCGACTGTACCTGCGCGACTTCGTGCATAGCCAACTTCAAGCGGCCTTTTAGATAGGTGGCGCGTATAGTACTTGAGTATAATGACATCCTTGTATTGAGGTAGCAAACATTTCTGAATGAAAAATAGAAAAACTATTAAAGTAGACAATTATTAGGTAAAATAGGTACCCATGTAGGCCTTTCTGTTATATAATCTGTTTCCCTGACATGACAGCTTACTAGGGTTGACAAAATTTTTGGTTTTGATAATTAATTATATTTTTTACGGGGTATTTTGTAATACCTCGTATTATGTATCTACTATTAATAATATCGTAAAATTTTCGGTGGCTATACGAACACAATTTTTTGTTGTTTGTTTTAGGTCGTACTTATATAAACGGGTCGATAAGAAATCAACCTAACAGCACATTCATTCCTTTAAGTGCCGTTCCGGTGACTGTGGTTCGGCCAATGAAACTCATGGATTGGATTTACTTGTTCAGCGTACCGATAGTGGTAAGTATGTAAGATTTAATAGCTGAATGCCGACTTTAGCACTTTGCCGATTTTTTAAACTTTCCATACAAGCATTATTAGCTTTTTGCCCATTTTTCGTTTTTATCTGTCTATTATCAAATTAAAGACATTTTTAAATCGTGTTAAATATTTTAATGTACTATGTAGGAGAGACCGGGGATAGTAGCACAAATATACCTTGCCCACGCAACAATATCAAAAGTATGACAATAAGGTGAAATTCACAGCTGTTCTCTAATGCATTTAGCTGTCAAAAGATGGCAGTTGTATCATTTTAAATATATTTCAACCGAAATTATAGGCCGATAATTAGCGAAATTGGTAAAACTGACTCGCCTAAGGTTCAATTGTACCAGTAGAAAAAGTGTACTGAATATCTTACAAAAATGAGATACATGAAATTTATTTTAATGAGAAATAAAAATGGTATTATTTACTACAATGAGAGCGAAATAACAACAAACAAACTGATAGGCGAGAGGTTTACACGCATTAATTTTTATCATCTATGTATGGTTTATAATAAGCTTTTGCACGAAGCTTTCGTATTATTTTAGTAATAAACTTGTTAAGGGGTAAATCTTTAATATCTGGGATTTATTGGGAAGTAGGTGTTTTTCACCTCTATCGAAAAAAAAACATAAACAAAATACATTACATTGCACCATATTCCATTACATTGAATTATATTACATTATATTGCATTACATTGTATCACATAACATTATAATGCATTACATTACATTTAAGTGAAAATAAGAATTTCAACATAATATTTTATATTTTTCAGCTGTCCTTAATATTAGTATGTTTCGCCTGTGGGGTGACGTGGCCAGTTATGCTAGCAATTTTGAAGAGACCCATCGCGCCCCTTATCTCGTTAATTCCACCCTTCCTGCTGTTGCCAGTGGCAAGTATATAAATAATAATAATAATAATTTATTCTCAGGTGCTAGCACAATGATAAACAATCACAATGCAACTTTTTCTTTCAACTTGAACGGAAAGCGATTCTCTGGGTCATAGGTTGCAATGGGCATACTGCAGGGTTCAGAATATTGGGGCTTTTCCTGTTTCTGGTCTATGTAAACGAGTCACCTTGTCAAAGTACAACCATGATAAATAATGCAATAATCATACCTCACTTGGAAATTTTTGTAGTAAAAAAAATTGTCTATAGACTGACATAGCAACATTAAGATTAGTTTATTACAGTTACTTCCACAGTATTACGTCATATAGAATTGTGAGATGGGCTGCCGATCCCAATATTTCTTTTCTACAAAAGAGGGCTATTCGTGCTTTATATAAAACTAGCGATCCGTCCCGGCTTCGCACGGGTAGCAGAGCATATAAGCGGTAGTGTTTTTTCTGTCGTTGCGTCATATCAGCTTGTTGCGTCGAACATGTGGATTACATTTAATTAGATTTATATGTAATGTAATTTCGTCCTACTAGGAGTATTTTGAATGTATTTTATTTCCAATTTCCAATAAGAAGTATTAAACGTAAGAAGTATTAAAGTATTAAACGTACTTCTTATGAATCTAATTAAGTCCAATCCACATGTTCGACACAACAAGCTGATAGGAAACTACACAGGAAAAAACACAACGGGTTACTCTGCTACCCGTGCGAAGCCAGGACGGGTTATCTCACTTTGCCTAATCAGTAATGAAATGAACGAAGTGCAATGAAAATCATTGTTGCAATGTGATATAAACTTTACTTACCCTTAAACAAAATCAGCTTAGTTAATTTCTGACTGAAAAATACGCTTTGACAGACAGATGGCACAGGTTGAGTAATAAAGAAACTATTCAGTTAGACCTAAGCCATATAGTTACCCAACATTTTATAGCTACGTATCCAAACTGTAGGGTTCACTCTTCATAATCTATGATTTTCATATAGAAATGGCAGCAAATTTGTTTTGATTGACTTTAGTTGATGGTTTTCTTATCAATGTTGTATATAAAGAAATATTTTAGTTTGTTTTTATGTACATATCCTTTACTTTTTCAGATATTTACAGAATTGGAAATAAAATACATTAAAAATACTCCAAGTAGGATGAACTCACTAT
Organism: Luffia ferchaultella; assembly: GCA_949709985.1. Taxonomy (NCBI): domain Eukaryota; kingdom Metazoa; phylum Arthropoda; class Insecta; order Lepidoptera; family Psychidae; genus Luffia; species Luffia ferchaultella. The sequence goes on from OX453263.1 coordinate 8,177,776, forward strand.
TAAATCCAATACGCAACAAGCTGATATGACACTACGACAGAAAAAAACACAACGGCTTATATGCTCTGCTACCCGTGTGAATCCGGGGCGCGTGGCTAGTCATCAAATAAAGTCCCCCGCCGCGTCTGTCTGTCTGTCTGTCTGAACGCGATAAACTCAAAAACTACCGAACGGATTGGCGTATGGGTGACACCAGTGGACGGAGTGATTCAATAGGAAGGTTTACGTGTATAATTGGTTAATGTTTTATGCAAATTAGTTGATATATGACGATATGCATGCAGACATATGCATGTCTATCTTTTATGGATAGCTTACTATACCTATTTTTATGTTTAAAAATGGTGTCATATGATGCGGTGATTGGAAAGATATTTATACAGATTCAGTATTAATCTTTATCAAATCAAATACATTATTTACCTTTAGCATTTCATGCAGATTATGTCTGCACTGTACACTATTCAATTTAAATTAATATCTTAGGAATTAATGCGAAATAAAAACTATCGCGCGACAATTTAAGCGGCCGAGGGCCGCGCCGGGCGTCGTCCTCATATCAATTCGACGCGTGTGATCAGGTAGAAGTTATCAATGTTGTATATACGTATACGACGTGTTCCAAAATACCCCGTAAAAAATATAATTAATTATCAAAACCAAAAATTTTGTCAACCCTAGTAAGCTGTCATGTCAGGGAACCAGATTATTTAACAGAAAGGCCTACGTACCTATTTTACCTAATAGTTGTCAACTTTAATAGTTTTACTATTTTTCATTCAGAAATGTTTGCTACCTCAATACAAAGATGTCATTATACTCAAGTACTGGCTTCAAAAAATGTCAAGTTGGAAAAAAACATGTTCTCAATTTCAAATCTTCTATTCGATATCCTACAACTGTGCCAAGTTTTTTTTCCAACATTTTTTGCAAAATAACGATGCTTTCTAAGTTCTAACTCGGAATATTACGTTAAGAAGTTATGCGTAGGCCATGAAGATAGCAATTTCAATCATGCTCGCGAACTGTATTGGCAACGATTTATCGATGGTAGACCCTCCAATGAACAGCGACAGCTGCCTTCGTACCAGTGTTTTCTGAACATGTCAAGACGACTAGATTCCGCCGGCGCTTTTTATCGGTTTACTGGAAGTGGACGTCCAAGCACAGTCGACGCCGGGCAGGCTCAATTAGTGTTAGAGCATTTTAAGAAGAGCCAACCACAAGTACGAGGCCAGCTGGAAGAAGATTCGGTATAAACCATGTTGCAGTTTGGCGAATTTGTCGTGACGACAATCGTCACCCTTATCACTATCGCCGTATACAGAAGCTGATACCCTCCGATTTTGCACCCAGGAAGAACTTCTGCGAGTGGTACCTCAGGCAGTTAGAGGAAATCCCTAATTACGTAAACTATGTTCTTTTGACATTAACGAGGTCAGGACTTTCAAATATGCATTACGATCACGTTTGGGCTCGCGTGAATCCACGTGCTTCACGGCAGGACAGATTCCAACCCCAGTGGCGGCTGAATGTGTGGGCTGGGCTTTATGACGGGCATGTCATCGGTCCCATCATTATGCTATCACGTCTGAACGGTAGCAACTATCTAACGTTTTTACAAACGGAATTCGAAGAGGTGATTGACGACTTTCCTGTGGCTTACTGGATTTTCTTTGAGAACCAAAGAAACATAGTGTTTCAGCATGATGGAGCTCCGGCACATTTTGCTCGCAACATACGAGAATATTTTGACGTTCGCTTTCCACGAGGATGGATCGGCCGCGAGGGACCGGTGGTATGGCCTTCTTGTTCTCCGGACCTCACACCCTTGGACTTCTTTTTGTGGGATTATGTGAAGCACAGAGTGTATTTCTCTGATTGCCGAACGGTTGCCGAGATAGAACAGCGTGTTAGATCGGTATTCGCATCAATAACACCAACGATGGTGCGAAATGCCACACAAGCCATACGAGCGAGGTTGTGTATTGAGCAAGGCAGAGCACACTTTGGCTCGTTTTTGTAAATTGGACGTTTATTATGAAAAAGTAAGTGTTCATTTAGGTTGTTTCGTTAGGTTAGGTTTTTTAAAATTTTTGTCGTTCCGCGAATTAGGTAGATATGTAGGTGCATTCTGCGTAGTTTATTCTTTGATTTTACTGAAATAGGGTTTGCACATGAGTGGAAATAATAATATTTTTTAATTTTTTTGGGGTATGTTATACAGCGTTACTACGGTTTTTAAATAGTGTGAATGGACTCGTTATAAGGCCCTATTTAACTTCGTTTCGTCTTTACGGGTTGTTTTGTGACACCTTGTATAAAGAAATAATTTAGTTATTTTTAATGTATATTTTCTTTACTTTTTCAAATATTCACAGAAATTACAGAATCGGAAATAGAATACATTAAAAATAGTCGCAAGTACAATTAACTTACGTTACATTTAAATCTAATCCATTTGTTCGACGCAATAAGCTGTTAAGACACTACGCCTTATACGCTCTGCTACCTGCGCGAAGCCGGAGCGGGTCGCTAGTATCATATAATTTGCGTGTTTAAGCTTTTCTTTTACCCACTCCATTTCAGTGAGTGTTGCTAGTTATTATATTAATGTATCCATGGTATCTAAGAAAACATGTTAGCAACAAACATTAACAAAGTTTGTTTTTCCCTGGTGCATTATTGTTATCCTCTACAATATTTTTCAGATAGCCTTCTACTTGTACAAAAAACTACTACCAGGTGAAGACAGTGATACTTACAACAACGCCAGGAGAGTTGGTTTCTATTTCACTGTTGTGTGTTATGCTGACGCAATGTCTATCGTGTGGACTGGCCTTTTGGGTGGCAATTTGAATCTGGCTTTTATAATTACAATTTTATACTTCCTCGTAGCTTTTGGTGAGTTTTAGACAATAGTTTGGTAGCTGTCATAATGTTAGTTAATTTTCTTATTTCATCCGCGGAATTTCTGTTCTAGGCTGCATGCATACTTTTTAACAGAGCTATCATATCGGTCGCTGCCGCGTATTCGCTGGTTGTAACTGTAAAAGTTGCCTACATACGTCTTCAAAACGCCAGCTATTTTCTTGCTTTTATCAAGACCGGTTCTGTGGTGTTTCCGTGAAAATATAACAAACATATGAGAATATTTCCGCTGTAAATGTACCGTGTCCTTTTTTGGGGTTCTAGCTAACGCGGTTTAGCCGTAAAAATGTAACACACAAACAGGAACAGTTCCACGTTTATAATATTAGTATCATTTATTTTGTATTTATTTATTTGGAGAAAGAACAGTCACAGTTAAAGTTATATAATATATATATATATTTGAAATATAAATTAAAGGCATTAAAATTGTTAACCACAGCCTTAAAGTTTCTCGCTAAAAAATCTTATGCAAAAAAAAACCACACACACACAGATGCCATTGGCGTGGCAAACAATACAAAAAGAAAATTTAACTTAATTAAAGTACCTACCCTGGAAATCTGACAGTTAAAACAATACGAAAGACACCGCAATGAATTTGAAAATTATGGAAATCAACTTGGTTAAGTTTGCGTCTATAGAACTCCTTACTTCTGTTATAAAAGTCAGTGTCGCTAAACAACACATCATTAAAGCCGCTACACATTATATGCCATGGAGCTCTCTGACCCGTATTCGTACGACACCTAAGTAAGGCAAACATTATGCGGCAATCTAGAAGTCATACCTGGTACACTAAACTTAATTTGTCCAAGGAGCTCAGGGCAACCTACGTCAGAACACAGATACTCCTCAAGAATTTGCCGTCTACTTTCTAAGGTTAAAAGATTTAGATTGACAAGTCGATCACTACAAGGGCGCTGCTGTAATTTTAATTTAGAAATTAATATTTTAGTAATTGTGGTATTGACATAATATTACAAAAATGCGCCATCGCAATAGATGCACATGGTCCACAAAAATTTGTGACGAATTCACATACACCCCATACTTATAGGAGTCTTTATCATATACATTTTCTTTGTTTTTACTTAGTGGTGTATATTTATGATTAGCATGAATTGTTCAACACATTTTTCAGACGTTTTCGTGCTGATGGATACAAGACACACTATGAAAACGAGTGACATTTGTTTCAAGTTTCAGCATGAAAAACTATACTTTAAAAAGTCTACAAAATGGCGGCATGCACATTACAATTAAATATTTTTTTCAGGTTTCATACGATTTTGGCTAAGAAAATACATTCCCAAAATATCATCCACGGCACTAATGAAGTATCCAGATGTCAGGATGGCTGGTCTGTTGGTTGGAGTCATACTGTCGTTGATTGCCGGCTTACTTATTCAACGCTTTTTTCCACTTATAGCTGCTTTTTTTAGGCGGAATCTTGAGCGAATAGCTTTTATGTTTTTAATATTTTATATATTAATATCCCTCGCTGCTTACAACGATACGTTTGAACTGATGATTGAGTCGGTTAGTTGTGTCAAATATTACTTATGTTATTGTTTATTTCTGTGTCAAGCAAAGCCGCCTTCGAAATATATATTTTGGCAATGCTTTTCAATTGATTAATGTTGAAAATACTAATCACCTTTGGGAATTTCATGTTTATATTGTAAAATATTTAAATTGAAATCGTAGGTAGGTAATATTTAAGAACTGCTTCGACTGTGGTATTTTCCTGATATACTGGCCTGATGTGGCCAGATCCAACTTTATGATGTGTTCGACTTTTACAATGTTCATTTTCTGGCTGGCTCGTCGCTCCATTTCTCTCTTCGCATTAATATAAACATTCTTGACCTAACTTGGTCTATCAATTTAGAAATGGTAGACCATCAACCTATCTTGGCCGTATTGACGAATGGATCTGAAAGCGAACACATCATGGAATGGTCAAGACTTTGTAAAAAGGATATTCAGTCATTTAGTTAAACGACGCCTTCAAAGATTTGGCTAATCCTCTTTTAGCCATTCGATTGGATGCCCGCATTAAATGAACAGCCTAGCTATAGTATTGGTTCAGTGTAAACTTCTTCACTTCACTTCATCAGCCCATTTTTACCCCACTACAGGGGTTAGGCCTCCCCCAAGGTGAGGAGGGGGGCTTGGAGCTTCAATCCACCACGCTGCTCCACTGTGGGTTGGGGACTGTAACGACCGCCATCTATTGACAGCGTCCGGGACCGACTGCTTAACGTGCCCTCCGAAGCACGGAGTCAGTGATAGTTGTATACTTAAGTCAGAAAAACTCATTGGTACACGCCCGGATTCGAACCATGGCCCTATGGGGCCTTATAAATTTGAGACAGGTTCGTTGCGCTTTGGGCTATCACGACACCAGTGTAAACAATGTATTATATTATTAAATGCTAAAAATAGTAAACTTATTAAATATATACACAAGCTCCAATAGGATCTTCATGTAGTCTTAGATCAGCAATATCTGCAGTAACAAACTACGTACTGTACGAATGATGCTTTTATAACTAATATAATGTGTTTTAGGTAGTCGTTGCCGTGTTATGTTGGGCCGCTCTGAGTCTTGTTTTGGGCTATATTGTGGCGCGGTTGTTTTGTCTGATGCATAAGAATGCTATAGCCATAGGTGTAGCAACCTGTTTAGTTAACACACCCAATGCATGGTGGATGTTAAGGTTTGCCTTACCACCAGCTGAGACCGATCAGTCTATGGGTAAGATATTTTAAAAGAATAGCATAAATCTTTCACTATGAAAATTAAATATTAAGTACATTAAACAATCAAAATTATAACATCTGTTACAGCGGTACCAGCAACAATGGCTCTGATGATACCAATTCCATTACTAATCGCGTATTTACTTCTGAAATTATTTAAGATTTTGAAGAAAGTTATACGTAAACGCTGATTTGTATTTGTATACATATTTGTAAGTATCGTGTTGGATTGTCTTGTGAATGACTACGTAACCGCCAGTGGCGTGTGGTGGGTTCGGAACATGGCTACGCCAACACGACATGTGAAGTTTAAAATCATTTTGGTGGAATCTTCAAAGCGCCCGCTGCCGCGCCGCCGCGCCCCGCCGCCGTTAATTATTCTAAGCTCACCACAAGCATGTATTTAATGGCAGTTTTAAGCACGATACCACAAAATTATACATGTAGTGGCTTTGAAAAAAGCCGTGTTGGTTTTGAAGGCTGTAACTGCTGCTGTTAACAAATGATTAAAAAAAACAGTAGATTTTTCGCTATTGCAATGAAATGATGTGTAAGAAGAAAAAAAAAACATTATTTGTATATTAAATCAATGCGTCTTTCCGTCTTTAAAAACTCATCAATGACTTCATTATAAAATAAACCTGATCGTTTCAGTTCTAAAAGTAATTCCTTTTCTATCGCGATAATAGAAAGATTGGAAGTTCGTTCCTGACCGGAAGTATTGCGTAAATAGGTGTGGATTCGTTTCAGTGCCGAAAATGATCTTTCAGCCGAGGCTGTGCTCGTCGGAATAGTAATTATCAAGTGAACTAATTTAACAATATCACCAAACGAATTTGTTAAACCATTATCGTTTAAAAAATCCAGCAACTTGAACACATGTAAATTTTTAAGTTCTGCGGTAGAGTATAGACAAATTAATTGACGCTTTAATCTTTCTAAATCAAAAAAATGCCCGTAATGTTGAGTTAACGAGTCAAATTCTTGTAATGGAAAACAATTATTATAATATTCAAATTTTGACGGCTCCATTAAATGCAAGAAAACTAATTTATTAATATCGCTGTAACGAGTACGAATCTCGGCAGATACGTTATCTATTATTAAAAAAAAATGCGCTTGTAATAAGTTTTAATGCAATCGACCCCACGTTTTCGTTTTAGTTTTGGAGCAGCGCAAGTCTCATAAAGTCATAAACTAGGGAATATAATTCATCAAATTTTTCAGGAAACGTATTTTGAAGCTCCACTCCATCTCGTGGGAACTTGTATATATGAGCGCGGGCATTTAGTGGAACTATTAAATAATTATTGATATTTGGTTTATCTAGTTTTATCCATATTAACAGAGATGGCGCTGTCTTCATAAGTATAATAAATCGATTAAAATTTTAAAGAACATTAGGTATTTGTTTACCAAAAGAATGAAATTTTATAGTAGAATTCAAATGATTTTGTGATATTTCATGTTTTTTAATAGAGTTATGGATGTTATTAAGATATTTATAGCCACTTAATTTGGTCCAAAGAGTATTTAAATCTAATGAAAATAAAATACCTACAATACCAACAATAAAAACTGTTTAAGTGGGAACAACCAACTACCCAATTAGTTTTGTAAATTATTCTACTAAAATTACGTTTTCGGTTACTTATCCTATCGACTAAGAATTTACGTTCTGTATAGGTTAAATTACTTATCTTGTTATTATGCAATAACTGCGATACACACTTCAATCCATTGCTATTCTCCGAAATTTCCATTTCATCACAAATTTATTTTATCACAATGAATTTAACACAATTTTAACAGCAGATAACAACACAGCAAAGCGCGCGAACTTCACTTTGTAAGCCTGGCTTAAGACACGTATGGTATTTCGATAAATATCAATGTAATACGACAAAAACGTGAGAGGGATGGATGCCATATATCCCTACGAGTAAAAAAGAGAAAAACAGAAAAGCCATCTATTTCTGGCATTCGCGGGGCCGTGTCGTCCGAATTCGGCGAGGTCACTCGGTCCCGTGTCGTGATAGGTCGAAATAGCGCAGCCATTACAAGCTGGCGCGAAATTCAAATACTTTCACTTCTTCTAACTCTCATTTCTGTGTTTTTTATGGAAAATTTTAGACATGCATGGCTTTTTGGCTTTCAAGGAAGACCCGCGCCTGGTAACCGCACTGGTTACTATATCGAAAAATTATTAAACCTAATAACCGATCGATTTTTAGTTGAAGAAGTGTCAAAATGCTGACGACATATTTAATGATTAGCTTTTTATAATAGGTACTTCTGTCATAATATACCTATTCGCATGTAAATACGTAAATCAATATTTTTTCCAACGAGCAAAGACTTTTATGTAGAAATATAAAAAACTTCAACAACGATGAAAAACCATACCCAAAAGATGGTTTTTTCAACTATAGATTTTTAGAATACGTTTTTTATATGTTCATTTATATATTATATGTTCTGTATTTTGTTGTGTTATAAATAAATGAATTATTGAATGTTGACATTTTTACTTACCTATGAAACAATAAAAGTAGATGGTAAGTGTACCGTACCATACCATCAGCCCATTGATGCTCTACTACAGGGGCTTAAGCCTCCCCTCGGGATGAGGAGCTTGGAACTTAATCCACCACGCTGCTCCAGTGTGGGTTGGTGGAATTCCACGACTGCCATTTATTGATGGCAATCGCTACCGACGGCTTAACGTGCTCTCCGAAGCACAGTCAGTGACAGTTATATAGGTACATAAGTTAGAAAAAACTCATTGGTACATGCCTTTGAGATTCGAATCACGGCCTTTTAAACAAGAAGCGAAACCACTCGGCTATCACGACACTGGTTGCTAAGTATTGTCATTTCAATTTAGTGTTAGAGTTTTTAAAATTATATCGATGTTCTGTATAAGTATTATGTGCAAAGGTGACTTTCGACCACTTTTTAAGCCTATTACAGTTCCAATCAAACTTTATGGCGGATCCGAACATAGGCACAAGTCGCGTCGCAGTAACCAGTTTTAGGTATAGCGGGATGCAGTGAAGCGAGGGGTATTTGACGCATCAAACATTGTATTTAGATCCGCCATAAAGTTTGAGGCGAACTATACGCGCACGGAGAAATGTAAGATTTGGTATAGTTAAAGTGTATGTGTAGTAAGAGTACAGAAAGCTAAAATCTATATACTTCGAATACTGTCAACCATACGACAATAATAATATGTCGTTTGATGCAATTTGGATTGATTTACTCTGTCCTAATTACCTATTATTGTTAGTGGTTTCAAAAATGAGTGCGGTCAAATTTCGACTACCAGGCAACCACTAGTTTTAGTAGTTAATTAAATTCAGAATTGAAAGTATATTATGTAAAGTGTAGTATTATTATTACGGAATCGGAATACAACGCTTTATGCGTGCTTTCGTAGGTACAGTCATATACCCCTTGCTCCACTGCGTTCCGATACACCTAAAATGGGTTGCTGTGACGCGACTTGTGCCTATGTTCGGATCCACCACAAAGTTTGATTGGAAACCTACATATATGGCGACCTATCCAAAATCATATACACTACATAATACATACCTACCTTCCCATATGTGTATGTAGTGTCAATATAGTCTCCGATTAAAATAATAACACACACCATCACAACAACGTCTAGGTCCCAAACTATGCATTAGTTTGTATTTTGGGTACCAAGCGAAGACACCACATACATATAACAACCAAGACCCGGTGCCAGTATTAATATTCATCATATAAATACTGACCCGACCTGGGATTCGAACCCGTGACCTCCAGCTTCGCAGAGGCTAAGCGGTCGTCAAAATGCCAGTGATGGATGGACAAACAGACGGACAGGAAAAGATTATGAGGGTTCTGTGTTTTTTGCTATATAGCTACGGAACTCAAAAAAATTTAAAACTTATAAATTTTATTCATGCAAAATATGCAAATGGAGTATGGTCCAATTGCCCCAATAGACCGACAGCCGAGCCTGTTTTTTTTATTTATCGTGTCGTGTCGCGCCAAAAGACACACTTAGATCATAAGTACCCGGCTTTCCATCCGTTTCATTAAAAAGATTTAAGAAGTTACACCAATTCTAAAATGCCGTCTGGACCCAAAAGAAATTAACGCATCAGATTACCATTTGTTGTTGTCGATGGCCAGAGCCCGATCTAGCCATTTAGCCGATCCGGGCAAAAATAATATTTGCCGCCCATGGAGCATGTTATTCCAGATATACCTACGTTGGTGCTATTGCTACCCGACTTAAAAACCGGCATGGGATGAGTCGCACTTACGCCTAGAGGGTTCCGTACTGGAATAATATGCTGTCGTGTCGTAATACACATACCTACATTATACATTTGTGATGAGTACTTACAGTGCCGATTTTCAAGTTCCTACCTTTAAAAAACGGATACTCCTATACAATATTTCACCCCCCATTTCCCACCCTTAAATTGTTGAAGTGTCTGTTTTTAAAAAACCAATATATTTTTTTACTTCTAGTTTCCCACCCTTAAAATGCGGAAATTCAAAAGAAATACAAAAACCCTTAAACACGTCATTGTGTGTATTTATGATGAATAGCTACGATTCCAATTTTTAAGTTCCTACCTTTAAAAAAACCAAGATTCCCATACACATTGTCACCCCACATTTCCCTTAGGTAGGTACTTAAAAAATTGGCAGTTAGGTATAGGGACTGCCGATAGAAGCGAAAACTTAAAACTATTATTATTAGACTAGTATTAAAATTTGAAATTACATAATGTTTAAATTAAAATTATCAACATCAATCTGGTTTTCACATTTATTGACTTTATAACTATTGTACTTATATTTTATTGTAGGTACTCACTAAACTTGTTAAGCATGCGTGTACGTGATCATAGTATATTTATTATCTTTATGACCCATCCAGTGACCTAGTACTGAATAAAGTACGGTACGTATTACGTACGTACCTACTCATGAAGTATATTTGAAGTATCGACTGCGCACTGACGAAGTTAAAAAAGACTGCGCTGCGGGTGGATAGATGTATTTTGTGAACCAACAGCAAGGCAAGCTATGAAGACAAACAAGCGTCACTTATAATATTTATTGTTATTGCTATCTCGTTTTATTCGTCAATCGGTGTCGCCTTCGCTGCGTACGAGTCTCGTATTACGTTGATCGAATGAAGTGTAAAGTGCTTTGTACTGTATTATTATACTACTTTATAATTCTACTTTTAGAAGACGTTCCAATTAAATAGTTATAACAACTGATATCGAGCGCCCCACGCTTTTTCAGAATAAGTAACATTAATTTTCTTGTTAACCTTTTGACTTGTCATCAATCATTATCAATCAATTGTCGCTGTCAAATGGCTCTTGACTTTCAATCTGACTCAAATGGATTAATGTATAGGGCATTGGTTTAATAACTTCATTCTTATACTAAAAATTATTTTTCGCTCCTTAGTTCCATTTGCTATTATAGCGTGTTTTTTTTTTAAATTATATTTATTTTTCATATTTAGTCTTAAAACTTTTTAACGAAACATTTAAAAAAAATTGAATTCGGGTTTTTTATTAATTTTTATATTTAAACTGTAAATAAGGACGCCCATCTCCCATACAAACATGGGCTATGAAAAAAAATTATGGGTACTTTGCATTTTGTGCATGTGGTTTGATTCGCATAGGTACATGAAGCTTTATGATAAAGACACATATTTTTTTGATAAAGAACTCATTTTACAGCATTAAAAATGATGCCAAATACTTACGTATGAAATGACAAATCCAGGTCTTTTAATCCTCTTTTTGTTGTTTTTGACGAACAAGACACAGTTGAACACGACATTCTTTGAAGATTCAAAAACTTTTAGCTAAAACGAGATTTCGTTATAAAATTCAATAAAATGCTACACTTTACAGCAATGTTTTGTCCGACTAATTTTGACCGACCGACCGACCGGTCAAGGCTTGACACGATTCACACCGACAGTCCAACGTTGCCAAACGTACATCAGCTATCTCTTTTACTCATAGCTAGACTCTGTGGGATGGACAAAGATACACGATTACGCGTTGATACACTGATACAAAAGCGGCAACATATTATGACTCTGTCCATTATGATAATTGGTCCTAGACCGTGAATGACAGTCACAAATGTCAATGATGACAGCAATGAAAATATTTATGCTATTATCAAAAATGGTTAATGCTTAATAAACTCATTTTCAGAACTTAAATTGTTTTTAGTAAAACTAAAAAAAAAAAATTAAAATACGATGTTCAACTATTTTATCAATTTTATATTTTACTATTTTATTATTTTATCAAATTATAAGTCTGCTAACAAACACAATAGTTTCATCATTAAAAGACATTTTTTAAAGTATACCTGCGTAATATAAATATATTTTTTTAAGTTCTATAGTACGTAAGTTCAATTTTAATTAATTACTTTCAAAAAAAAAAACCTTTCTTTCCTTTCGTATTCGGTCGAGAATTACGTGCGATGGGAAAATCTTCATAAATGGTAACCCCAGTTTGAGTAATAAACATTGCAAATGGATGCATTCATTATAAACTATTATAAATGATACCCGGCTTCGCCCGGGTGGAATACGGAAACGTTCCTCTTCCCGTTCCACGCATTAAGTACATTTCACCCGTGCGAAGTCGGAGTGGGTTGCTAGTCCAACCATATATTGTAATTACACTATGGTATCATCGTCATCATCCAAACAAAGACATTCTCTGGCGCGTCTAGCAACAAATTTGATTGCCATAAAAAAGGTCGTAGTAAGTGAACCTTAAAAGATACACATATGCTGTCGCAGACTTTTGGTTAGAACTTTTAAAGGGGAACAATTTCGTAACACACGATTTTTGCTTAACATCAACCGTTTATGCAGCGCGCGTAACGGAATCTCTCAAAAAGAATAATTTTTACCGTTTTTGCAAGGTTTTTCATTGATGCTCCGCTCCTATTGGTCGTTACGTGTTGTAATAATAGCCTATAGCCTTCCTCGATAAATGGACTATCCAACACAAAAAAAAAAAAAATTATTCGAACCAGTAGTTCCTGAGATTTGTGCGTTCAAACAAACAAACAAACAAACAAACAAACGAACGAACGAACGAACAAACTCTTCAACTTTATAATATTAGTATAGATTTATAGATGCGTTCAAAATACAACTTGAACTTTATTTACAATAGTCATTTTCTATTTTTCACGTACTTTTAGAAAAATAATGAAGTAGTTAAAAAATGCTGCTTTACTAAGATTATCGACATTTATGGTTTTTATCTCAAGTACTTTTTCTAGCCCAGGATTGGCATCATCCTTTATAAAATTAAAACATTTTCATTCTACCGCACATACAAACAAACATACAGGTGGAACTCACAATTACCTTAATTTATAACGATTAATATACTACAAAGTTTCATGTCCGTGCTACAAAGCGTTGAGGAGTGATCCTCATGGGGAGTCAATCATCTGCAGCATCAGATTATGTTTATCTTTTTAGTGTATTGTGATTTTCAACCCGATAGCTTCAGTGGAAGTGGGTGAAAAGCGCGTTCAAAGATTCCGTTACATACTTACAAACAAACATACAGATGGAACTAATAAAGGCGTGTTATACTCCGGTGGTGTTAAAACAAAGATTCCATTACATACAAACAAACACATACATACAGGTGGAATTAATAAAAGCTTATTATAAATGGATATAGGTGAGACCTAGTATCGTTAAATACCTGTTTCCGGGATTTGTTCTATTAAACTACACCACTATCAATCACTGGCACGTCATTGCCATGTCATTACTGTCATTAGGTGGCAGATCGGATCAGATCATAGACATATATATACTAGCGTAGGAGACCAACTGACATCTAAACATCGCATGACCGAAACGGAAATGAGTATGTGTGCAAAATTCACATGTGGTTGAGCCAGTTTTAGTGATGTGCATAGGTGTTTTTTATATTATCGATAGCACGTAGTACTTTCATGATAATGTGTCGTTGAAATTACCGCGTTATCATAAGTCGAAATCGGCAATCCTATTTATTATTTTGAATCTGCTATACTACATAATTTTTGTTTTGAGTTACTTTTCCTAACTTTTAGTTTTTTAAAATGACAAATCATCAATCAGTCAATTCAAATGCCATTTCCTTTACTCCAATAAATATTTTTTTTTTGTTAACAGTTGATAATAAAAAATTTGCAGAAGTAAAGAAAGCGTTAACATCATTATGGAAATTTTAATATTTAGTTGAATACAAGCCAAGTAATAAATAAAACAATATAAATAAACGATTTTTATTTTTAATTACAATACGTCACGTTGCAACGCATAACAACAAAATTTTAACTCTTTGTAAACAAAAAAATGAGAATGTACAAAACACAAACATTTACAATGGAGAAGTTCATGATGTTCAAAATATACAATTTAACTCGATAGAATTGAAAGATAAACCAAAACTAATAAAACAGTGAAAGTTTTTTTTAAATTCGTCAATAAATGACTGAGAAATAAATTATTGATATTTATTAATTTGACGACCGCTTAGCCTAGTGGGTAGCGACCCTGCCTACGAAGCTGGAGGTCCCGGGTTCGAATCCCAGGTCGGGTCAGTATTTATATGATGAATATCGATACTGGTACCGGGTCGTGGTTGTTATATGTATGTGATGTCTTCGCTTGGTACGCAAAACACAAGCTAATGCTTAGTTTGGGGCCACGACGTTGTAATGTGCACGTTATTATTATTATGTATTTTCGTGCGGTTTGACTGGTGGATTCTTACTGCCCATGACGTCACATTGTCTACTCGATTGAGTGTCGCGTCGTCTCACTACACCACAAATTATGCCTTGGATGCCTTGGACTAGTCTATAATATCTTTTGTTTCTTTGTGTAATAGGTAATTAAGTTTTATTTGAATATAAAGGAACAAGTTTTTGTAAAAGACAAAGTGATAATTTGCCTAAAATTGATATTTTCACTGTGATGGACTTTTCTTCAAATCCATTTTATATTAGTGCTGAAATAAAGGTTTAGGCTCTAAAGTTGAAGGTCCTGGTGATATATCCCGGTAAACGTACGCTGACACCGATCGCTTGGTCTTCAGATTGACCTGTACAGAAATTACAGTTGGCATAAATGCTCTGACTTTAGATATTAAGTATTATTAGTATATTACTTAATATACTTAGTAAGCACATATGAAAAAAAAGAAACCCCTAACAGCACAAATTCAGTAGGTATAGATCCTTTCTTCAAAAGTCGTCGGTGATTTAGTTAGACAAAACAGTTATCCGTAAAATGTCTAATGCAAACCAAAGAATGTTTTCGAGGAGTCCCACCTGTTCTATTTAACATTTTTTTCCATTGTTCTATGCTAACCGTGTTTACAGGAAACCTGGATATTATGAAATAGTCATCATTATCAGGAAGCATTTTTTAACACCGCAGTTTCTTGGAGGAAAATGAGGTTAAACTATTGTATACAGTAGTTTTGTCATTCAAAGTTTAATTATTTACGACGTTCATAATCAGAGAACAGATAGAACGTCAGACTTTAAATCATAAATAAATAACGATTAAAATTAAATAGAGCATCAGATTTTAAATCATAAATAAATAACGATTAAAATTAATTGTGTATATATCTTATATTTTCATTTGAAAAAGTCTTGTATTTACATATATACCCTATGTGTAGTATATATGTATAGATGTCATACTTTCCCTTACAATGTGCTGCCAGGCTAAATAAACCTCACAATATGTTTAAAAACAGTTAACGACATCATTCCAGTGGAACAGGTGCAATTAGGTAATATCAAATTTACAAAATATTTATATTTGAAAATATCGACATATCGATACATTTTGTGCAATCCCTATGCTTCATTGTTTGATTGTAATTTTACACAATATTTTTGTATCGTACACATAATTGTTTAAAATAACAAATTATTTACAAAATAAAGTATTTACCGTATACTACTGATGTATAACCAAGTAAATTTAGGATTGCTTTTTATAAAACTAAGCATTAAGATAACAGTATGTTATTGGCAGTACTTACCGGTGAAATGTCTCTTTATTTGGATTATTAACATATGTTACAGTGCAATATAAAACTGAACACTACACCATTTTTATCACAAGAATTAATTTTTGTAGAATTCAAAACGATTATAACACAAAATAGAAAACAAAGCTGGACCTTATTTTGACAAGTGAGTAAAGAAGACTAAATGTGTTCAAAGAGGTTTTATGTCAGATTTTCTTGCATTTCTTTCTCGCATGTAGGATTTCCGCAAAGAGCTGGATGTCATTCGCACACTGTGTTCCTCTCTTACGCTAGTATATATACCTTTATGGATCAGATCAGATCAGTCAGATTAGATTAATCTGTGGATCCAGTGGTGGAAGGAAACTGTGGAAAGTGGTAGATCTAATCAGATCGGACTATGTTCGCGCGTAGACTAGACAGAGTACGGAATCATTAGTAACAATTTGATAATAATCATTGGGTTCGGAATATCTTTGATCGCATGACATTCTCTTTCTCTAACTTATAAGAACTATATTTTAAGAAGAAGTATATTTTCGAAGGAAGCGATAAGTTTTTGTCTTTCATTGTGGTTAAAGCTAGGGAAGTGCAGCTTACATCGACAACTAAACAATTTTGAGTTGCGGACTAGTAAGTATCCATTAAGTATCTTTAAACTTTAATTGTAAAGTTATAAACTAAGTAAAATAATTTATATACTATTAAGTGATTAGGTACTAAGAATTTTTCAGAAGTCAGTACCAAATTAACTAAATCTTATTAAATCGTTTCATGAATAAGTTTCTTATATAACATCTAAAATGTTTGCTATTAATGAGTAAGCATTGAGTAAGATAGTCTAGATTTTCATTTCACTAATAAATAAATGACAGCAAGTTGCAAGTGCTCTACATAAATCTTTGTCTTCTCAAAATTTTCATTATCTAATTAACAAAACTATATTCATATTCAAAATTTGAATTGTAGCCAATAATATTGGTTGCGACAAGTATCTCTCTTGCAACAACCTGCAACTTTCTGATTGTCACACATCTTGTTTTTTTTTTTTTGTGTTTTGCCTTTGTAGAATTCACCCTGAATTAGAAATTTATTTTATTTTTAATCAATTACAACAATATATAATTACTTAAAAGAAGTTATAAACACGTTACCAAAATATTTTCTTTTAATCTGGCTGTATGGTAAGACATGTTGAAAAATTATGTACCTAACTGTTTATTTTTCTGGTAACTAGCTCTCAGAAATATACAATAGCTCTTATAAAACTTATCACACATATATTTGGATCGGCTTTCCAATGCTGCCTAATAAAAATTGTGTTCATAACAATGATCATCTTTAATTTTGGCCAAGATATGTTGATGGTCCATCATTTAAAAAAAAAATTGATTGAGTTAAGTTTTTCATAACACGAGGAACGAAGCGTAGCGAAGCGACAAGTGATCAAGAAGCCATACATTTTTTATTTGCATATACATTAAAAATATTTACTGCATGATATTCCTACACGCCTCACCTATAAGCCCCATTAAATATTTTTTAACTTTTTGTTAGGCAACATTGTTAAACCTTTACTATTTAGTTATGTATATATTATATTTAGGTACCTATATATCAATTGTTTAGATAGATAGATAAATAATAGTATAAGACTCAACTTAGTCTGGGACTAGATGACCTTGTATGAAATATTTCATGTATTATAATAACAATTATTATTACATAACATAGGTTATGTGAGACAATACTCGGTCATCAAATTCACTAGAAAGTTTTCTGTTCTAAATTTGTATAGGTACACCCATATTAACCTAGTGGGTCTTAATAAAAATAATATAATACTGAACATAAGAGTTAACCTCAAAACTTTTCATTTTCATTCTGTTTACTTTTCATTTCCACTCACGAGTGGAAAAGAAAAGTGGACAGATTTTAAAGTTTTGCGAGTTTGCAGCAATATAGCACACCCGCTGCCACTTCAAATTTTCCACTCGGCTCCTACATGACACTATGTTTGTATTAGCCATGAAGTTGGGGCCAATCTGTACTTGCTGGTAAACATTCCAATAGACGCAAACAGGACGAATGCATTGTTAATAGTTAAATTACGATAGGTAATAATAATAACACACACAATCACAACAATGTCTAAGGTCCCAAACTAAGCATTAGCTTGTATTTTGGGTACCAAGCGAAGACACCACATACATATAACAACCAAGACCTGGTGCCAGTATTAATATTCATCATATAAATACTGACCCGACCTGGGATTCGAACCCGGGACCTCCAGCTTTGCAGGCAGGGTCGCTGCCCACTAGGCTAAGCGGTCGGTCGTCGTCGTATATCTCTTATTGCTAGTCGATACACTTTTGTTGATTATTATGACATAAAATATTAATTAGTGATACATTTTCATACATACTTAAATGCATACATGGATCACAAGAAAATTATACTTATATATTTGAATATGCTCAATACATAGGTATAATTTTTTTTACTTCAGTTAGAAACAAAACAATATTAAAAGAGGATTTTTGATAGTATAACATGTGATAGAATATGTATCACAACCTAAAAAATAAAACTAAGTTGTTTGTAATGTGGGTCAAATATGTACATACAAAATAATTTTGATTTCCATTAAGTTTTTTAAAGTAAGTTATAGGGACACCACACTCAAATTTCAAAAATACAACACATAATCGAATCTTATAGAATTTTCTTTCTGTTCATCTGTTTGTCACTGTGATTTATATTCATAGATCTAATCTAAAAAGATATTTTTTTAGTAGATACAGTATTGATGTACTTAAAATTTAGGATTAGTAATACAAAACGTTCCATTGCGTTAAAAGGGATTGCGACGCAATCCTGGAACGTTCCATTGCAAACGTTTCAGGATTGCGTTGCAATCCTTTTTCGATGCTGACATAGGTATCATTAAAAAATAACATAAAAACTCCTTTACAATATTATTTTCACCAAGTTACTAAACAAAAGTTAATTTTTGAAATTTTCCGCCTTTGACAGTGTTTGCTGATTTACATTGATTGAGCTCTATTATCCGATTTACCATATAATCACCGAATTTGACAGTCCGACCCCTTATTTAGGGGTAGTTTTCACTTTGCAGCGTCCAAATGCTGATACAACCCACCAGTTACAGAGGCTACCTTTCAGCTGGTATATTGCTGATCTTTTGAGTGAACAATTTTAATGATGCCCAGGCCAAAATATATTTTAATGTAATTGATATAATAATATTGTTTTCAATACATTTGCTATTAATACAGTCTTTAAGGCTTGAATCGTAATGTTGTATTTTACAGACTAGACCTTTTTACGTTACACCAATCACAAACGAGCATTCTGTTTGTAACGAATGCGTAAACCGCGAAAAGCAGCCCTCTGCCACCATTATTACATTTAAAGTATCTACCTAATTTTAATCGCAAATGAATTGAAAAACGTCGTATGATGCTTGTACTCAGTAAGCTGGCTATTATAATCATCGGTTTATTATAAACACTTGGCTTCGCCCGTGACTATAAACACTCGACTATAGCTCAACTATAATATGCAGCACCGTACTTGCATCATAATGTACTACTTTTAACAGTGTAAATTTCTTTGTAATGAATTTATTATTATAGTGATGCTGTCAATTTTGTTATCCCAAGATTGTTATAATGCTGTATTTTTCATATTTTACATACATAAATTAGTACAAACAATTTAATAAAAATCTGGATTTACAACCTATAACCGCAGTCACTAAAAAAACTCGATAGCCTTGATTGTCTTGAGAGGGGGAGAGAAAATTACAATTGAAATGTCAGTCGCGTTCCGTTCTCCGCGGCGATTCCCGCGCTATTGATTGTCAACTATCAAACCGGTTTATTTGTGACTTTCACCGTAAATATTGCGTCACAATAAAATACGGATCGCAACTTTGCACTCACGAGTCGCGAACGAAGGTGAGTGAGTGAGAATTCTTGATTTTAACCATGCATACCTTGAGACGTGTAGTTAAGCAACAGTAACAAATTACCATTAAAAAAGTTTAAAAACTTGATTTGAAATCAATTTCAAATCGTGATCTTAGCAGTGGATCGGGTGAGGCAGGGTCAAAAAATTTACTGGATGTCTTGAAATCTCATATAAATTACATATTTGAACTTCAACACAAAGCTATTAGATTCTTTATTTAATTTATATATCTGACGAATATATGTGTAAAATATCTATTTGTCTGTATATATATTATAAATAATATTTAAGCATGTATACCAGTTGTCATGTACCCATAATGCAAGTTTTGCTTAATTTGTGACTAAATGGCGTTGTGTATGGAATGTCCCAGGTATTATTATTATTATTATGTACCTACCATTCATACCATATGTGTCCGATATTTGACGTGCTACTAATCTTAATTAACCACATTCAACCATATGCAGTTTATTTTACCCTGTAGGGTACCGTTTTGTGATTCGGTACACCGGGTTCGGTGTACCGAATCACAAAACGATCATTTGCATTCTCACAATTATATTTGTTTTCAAAATACGCCCTACTACTACTTATATAACGTCAGGTGGAAGTAGTATATTGTTACTGTAGTGTGCCCCCGCGAATAGCAAGTCGCCAAATTGGCGACTTGCGTTTTGCGCCGGAATAGCAAGAGCCCAAAAAGGGACGATTTTTATATACGTTTTTCGGTTCTTGCGCTTCGAGCTTTTTGAAATGCCAATGTCATTGTAGATGTTACAGAATGGTTTTAATAGAAAGTATGATAAAATACTTGCCATAATAAAGAAAAAAAATGTAAAAAATTGAATAGTTATTTCAGGAGGACCGTCGACATTTTTTTTTTAGTTGGTTTCTTATTGCTTTGTTTTTCTTGTAATAAAATTGTGTGAATACTTTCTATTGCTTCCTGTTTTATGTTTTTATATGTAAAAACATAGCTAATACACAAATATAACACAATTCCGACAGTAAAATTGTTTATAGTTTTTTTTTTGCGAATTTCGCCTATTTTTTTTTTTAAATAAACAGCGGCGTATTTGTTTCTGTGCCAAACGATGTGAAATATAGATAACTTTTTAGCAAATTTAATCTAGTTTTCAGCAATATATAACACTCAATAACGTTTCATACATTAAAATTCAAAAAGTAGGTTAAGAAGCACGCCCCCCCCCCCCTTTGGGGCCCAACACGAAAATGCTTGCTATTTCGCGGAAATTCGTGGTTTTGCCTTGCTACTTTCGGGGGTAACAGTGTGTATTGAATAAAGCATTTTCTTTCTTTCTTTCTTTCTTTCTATCTTTCTTTCATATTTATAATAAATATGTCTATTCAGACTTTCATCTAATATACCTATTTCATAGCGACATTATATTGAGCAATAGTTACGTTTAAAACATTTTAAAACCGACAGATGTTTGCCAGCCTTTGCAAATAAAGTAAATACGAGGGGAGCTACATAAGTTCTCAGTATGAAAGGGTTAAAAATATTTTATTATTCCTTTTTAGTATATGGTCCCTAAAACCTCATATAGGTATTTTTCAGAACTTGCACTCATTACTTACTACCAGAGAACGAAAATATTTTACAGTATTTTTTTGTCACTATTATAACTAGTAGTAAATCAAAATATAATTATATAATTTTATGCATTTAGAAAAACAATGTATGCATATATTCTGGAGTACTAATGGATTAGTTGAAACCATTTAATCGTTAAAACAGTTAAAATACTTATTTTTTCTATTTCTAGCATATTATAGGTAATATATATAGATTGTCATAACAGGTGTAGGTAGGTATAAAGTTTCATCACTGTTAGATTAACAACGAGTTTCATTAACAATATCAATAAAAACATAAAGTGAAAGATGGTATGTCGGGGTCAATCAATAAGGTGATATAGTTTGCTCATACTCAGTAACATTGACCTTGTCAAGACCGTGCAAGGTGTTCTCTATCTATATAAATATGAGGAAAAACGAATATAAGAGTTTTGTTTTTCTCTTGTTTTAGTCAAACTTTGAATGCTCCTCTGTTGTAAGATCCATTCGACGAGTTTTATTTTCGACACGCCACACAATGAGATATGCGAATAAAAAATCTTTTCCGCTTCATGTTTGAAGTAGGTAGGTACTAAAAACTATGACAGACGAACAGACAGATATACATTTAAAGATATTACTTATTACGGACCTTCTAAAAAAAAAACAAGAAGCAACATAGCTGCCTATTCAAATATAAAATACGTCATCTGCTCATCTATACAAGCAGTTATTTAAAAAATTCTGAATCATAATATCCATTATAATATACTGACAATTCATCCACCGTATGAGATTAAAATAATGTAAAACCGATATTTTACGTTGCCGATACGACGCAATGAATTAATTTCACCAAATGAGTGAGCGATATAGACGTACGCGTATTGAACCTCAAACTCAAAGATGCATGCTATACAAAATAAAGTGATCATATTTTTGTCACGAAAATATTATATGCAACAACTCTTTCTTCTTTCATGGGTTAACTTTAGCATCCTGCAGATATAACAATGTAAAGTATCGGTCTATCCCACTAGTCTCTGTGCGTAGTCCCAGGCTGGGACAACTGGCACCATTCAGTTCCAGTAGTCCCATGAGACTAGCGTAAAGCATCCCGTCTCCTCTGCCTCTTTTAATCATTTTAAAATCTTCCGACATGGCCTCAACCTCAACGTATAATTTCAAATTATTTCTCACAAAAATAATAAAATATTCCAATAATAGTTTAGCATTTATGGATAAAAATTATATTTAAAGTGACAACGTCAGCACAGACTTATAATTTTAAAATATCCAAGAGGTACGGCACGGATAAAGAAAAAAGAAACTGTCTGCGGCGATAACGATACTGGGACTTCTGGAACTAAATTAGCAGTGCAACTAGTCCCATGGGACTACTGGAACTGAATGGTGCCAGTTGTCCCAGCCTGGGACTACTGGAACTGAATGGTGCCAGTTGTCCCAGCCTGGGACTACGCACTGGGACTGGTGGGATAGACTGTAAAGGATAATGCCCATCGAAGAATGGACCACGATACTTATGTTGCGTCAATTCCACAGTTGGTTTAAAAGGTGTATAAGACAACAATTTACTATCAATATTAGTAATTAGAGGAATCAAAACTGGAGTTTCGAAGTTTTATCAAAGAATTAAAGAAATCAATTGCTTACGTTTTCATATGCGATGATGGCGTTATAATAGCAGGAACGTTATAGTATATTACTGCCGCGGTCCGCAAGTGCAGCATAACCTGACGATCGTAAGTATGCGGGCCGAGGCACAGCCGAGGTATGCATCATAGAGTCCGGTTATGCACAGTTGTGGCCAAGGCTTGTATAGTACTTTCTCAAAGATGCGTGTAAGTTAATAAAATTTTCATACGTTTTCAATAATAGCTTTTGCAGCTTCTTGTATTTCAGGTGGTGTTAAAATGTCTTGATCACCGGTAGAACTCATTTTGAATAATTATAGTAGGTAAAGTTAACGTAAACTAATTATATTAACAACTGTATTGTAATAGTAAAAATAGTTATTTAGGTAATTTTGCCGCCAATTCGCCGCGTTCCAATGTGGATTTCTTTTTTTTTACTTTTTAAAATTCATTTAATGGCCCATTCTTTTTATCGTGCCAGTTCGAAATTTAAATAAAACTTAGACGAGTTACCTATCTCTTTAGTTATCAACACAGACCAGTCAACCTTATAGACCACGCTTTGACAGGGAGTAGCATTCGCCAAGGCTATGGTAGTGACACTACCATAACTACATAACTACGTCTCTTGTGAGCGGTCAGTTGGAAGCATGTCGGAAGCCTATTTGTCAGCGATATTGTCAATTTTGAACGAGCCAATGAAAACTAGCCGACCTCTCCCCGCACCCCGCCACTTTTTGGCGATTTCGTTTTCGTATCAACGTTTATTAAAGCGTGGTCTATAGGTTGACTGGTCTGTGAGTTATCAATGTTCGGGTTTAAAAGAGTTCGTTCCATTTTCAAATTGCATTATTCGACTGCTCGAGCATGCCAGCTAAAAAATTGCAAAGCACTTTTTGGTTCGGTACTGCAAGTACGAGTATGATTTATCGCAAAGAAAGTTGTGCAAGATATAGTCGTATATCCTAGCATCTTTGAGAGAAATTATTTTGTTTTTAATTGTAATCGATAATAATATCGATGGAAGTTTTCTTTCAAAATTCTTGTTTATTTACAATGCCAACTCTTTTGTGCAATTTATGTCGGAAAAAATTGATTTCAAGTGATAATTATGGATAATTTGTTGTCAATAATAAATCTTTTTAATTTCTAAAATAGTTCTCTTATCTAAAACAAGCAAATAAATGGCAGGGTGACTTGTAAAATAAATACAATTTACAAATGGTTTTTCATTTGATGCATGAGAAAAGTTAGTGTCGTGAATGGGCATTCTCACACACTCATTTTACACACATTTTTTCTAATAGTCAGGATACCCACCATATCGTCTTATCTTCTAGAGGTTAATCTCACGACAGAAGATACCGATAATGTTGAAGCAATAGAGTAAAAAAAAATTGACAGCAGCGTTAATGGTTGAAGCAGATCGACATTATTTCGACAAAATGCAATCCGTTTTACAGTTTTGCAATTGCGCACTTTAGTAACTGAACCGTCGTCGTAAGACTTGTCAATTATTTGTAATCGACGTAATCGCAAAGAACGAAACGACGACGATAGACGATTTCATCGTAATATCCACGCCAAATTAGGATTGAATCCGCGACGACATTTTGGAATCCAGTTAAATTAGTTTTTAATTTAGTACGTAGGGTCAGCAGCTCTATCGTGTTTTAGTTTAGGCTGTAGGTCTTATAGTCATTAGAAATTATTATATTTTCGTTACTTTGCCATTTGACTTTTTAAATGCCAATCTTTTTATACATGAAATAAAGGGTTTTAATAGCGTATGAAAATTATGAATTTATAATCGAAACTTTTATTCAAAAAAAAGATGACCTTGCAGTCTTGCACTAGTTCGCAAAGAAATCTAACACGTATTTAATTGTTTTGTTATTTTTGGAAAAAAATTGTTAATTTTTGTAATTTTAGGCAAAGAGCTTTTAGCACATCATTCAAGTTTTGACTACGCTCAGTAACTTAACAAAAGTTTTAGTTCTTCCTTTTTAGAGTATGACTCAGGGTACGTACATTGGTTCCAATTGGGATATAGAACCCTCATCGAGCGGTTTCGACTTACATAGTTTTTTTCCGATATGATCCAAATAATGGAAAAAAATGTTTTTGTTAGCCCTTTGAAAACTAGTGATCTTGGTCGCCTATTAGAAACTGTCTATTCATATGTCGTTGGGCTTGTTTTTTCGTCTTTTTGTTTGACCATCGCGGGTTTTACTGATCGCTCTCTGCAAAATATGCCCCCGTATAATAAGTTATTTTCCTGATATTATAAATAACCGTCTGCGTCTCAATAGACTTCACTCTCAGTTGTTATGTCAACCTGCAGCGAAGATACACGTATAAAATAATAATATCTGGGACATCCCACACAGCGCCATCTAGTCCCAAAGTAAGCAAGTATTATGCTTGTATTATGGGGTACTAGACAACTGATATTATATACTTAAGTATTCTTTTATTTTTATAATACACACATATATAGATACTTTTACACTCAGACACGGAACATATAGACATGTTTATGCACACAAATATTTGTCGCGGGCGAGAATCGAACCCGCTACCCTCGGCTCTGCATTTAGGGTCTCTAACCACTCTGCCAACCGGTCAGTCATCTTAGCGTAATCTTAGGTAAAATATTTATTAACAATATTAATGAGCCACATGTGCATATGTTGCAAATAATCAATGATTAGTAAATTTTATGATATAGCTGTTATACAAGGTGTAATGACTAATGAGAGATCGGGCATGCCCAAGATTACGGGGTGTCAAAAATACTTGCCTAACCTTGCCTCAGATTAGAATTGCGTTCGTCAGTAGGTACGTTGCTCTGCTAAAATGTATATGGCGATATTTATTACTTTGACCGATACATACAGGATGAGATTTTAGTAACCAGCCAAAATTTTTCTTGATGTTAGGTATCACAAATAGACCTCATTACGTAATTAAAAATATAGGTCAAATATTCATAATCAATAATTATATCCTAAATATTTTTTAACAAAATTTGGCTACCTTCTACTTACAAACGAAAGGGCGGGGCGTGGGGCATGTGGGCGGAGCGCGTGCACGTGCACTGGAGCCCTCGTGAACGGTGACTTATAATATTGGTAGTTTTGGGAAAGGTTTACGTAGTCTTAACTGAATAATATTTTCCTATTGAATGATACTAAAAAAGAACAAGACGGCCAACGGATTTTTATCACAGGTCATTATATTACAATTTGGCTAGCCAATAAAACCTCAACCTGTATAGCTAATATGAATAAAATCTAGGCAAAGCAAATAATTTCTTAAAATAACTAGACAATTTAGTCATTATACATAATGTCTAGCGATTATGTGTAATCACTATTTAATTATTTTGCTCATAACAGATACACCCGTATTAACTTATGCGGCACGCACGCATTGTAAATTATTTCTTACTAGAGACCGCCCGCGGCTTTGCCCGCGTGGACTTTATCTTTGTATTCGTATATATTATAATGTCGTTTCGAGATCCATTTCCATTTCGTTTTGAAATCACAGACATAGATAAGTACGCTTTAATTTTATTTGTATAAAATAGAAAAATATTTCTGGAATGAAAACTTGAAAAGTATCCTAGACCTGGATTACTCTTCGTAAGGTCTTGCCAATGAAAATCCCAGCAAAATCGGTTCAGCCGGTTCAGAGATTACCATTACCACCACCATACCATCAGCCCGTTAATGCCCCACTGCAGGGGCTTAGGCCTCCCTTTGGGATTTGGAGCTTTTCCACCACGCTCTCCCGATGCGGGTGGTGGGTTGTAACGACTGCCATCTATTGGTGGCAACCGGGAAATGAAAATTTCAAGTGTAAGCAAATATCTCACAACCACCAATCACCAGAAAAGTTAAAAAAAAAACACGTTTCTTGTATGGGGACCCCCTTTAATTTTTAACTTTATTTTATTGTTTGTTGTTATAGCGGCGCGGCAATAGTAATACCTACCACGCTGTGATAATTTCAAGTGTCTACTAAGTAGACGGACAGACAGCAGCGGATGCTTAGTAACAGGGTTTCCGTTGGTACCCTTTGGGAACGGAACCCTAAAAAAAATTTTTTTTTAAACGTAGGCCTTATGGCGAAGTAGTGATGAATTTTTTTTTTTTGCTTATCCCTTTTGGGTATTGGGTAAAATTTAGATATCTATTATTTCTTTTAACTTAAGCTCTGCATTTTTTTAATAGCTTTTCTAAATCTTAAATCTGATTGGATATCAATAATAATACCTGGGACATTCCATACACAGCGCCATCTAGTCTCAAACCAAGCAAAGCTTGTATTATGGGTACCAGACAGCTGATATACATAATTAGATATTCTTTATAATATATATACATTTATTGATTATGAGGTTCAATCAAAATTGTTTCTAATTACTTGAAGGCATTAGTTTTGGAATTTGAAATAGTTTGAAATTAGTAGTCGGAATTAGTTTGGAATTGGAATAAAGTGATGAAGAAGCCATGAAAAGAAAGAAAAATAAAGACAACCTTATAGTTCAAAAAAGATTTTCAACGTACAAGACACAATTGCATTTCGTATCGTTTGTCAGTCGGGTCGAGTTTTACACTTCTCATTGTTATACTGTTGAATTACTCCTGTGTAATGTTAAGTAACCATTGTTCGTGTTATGGGTCTAACAACCGAGATATTTGAACGATTATC
The DNA here is from genome assembly GCA_949709985.1 of Luffia ferchaultella. Taxonomy (NCBI): domain Eukaryota; kingdom Metazoa; phylum Arthropoda; class Insecta; order Lepidoptera; family Psychidae; genus Luffia; species Luffia ferchaultella. The sequence goes on from OX453263.1 coordinate 8,205,569, forward strand.
TGCCTTTGTTATAACAGAGTTTAAACTGGCCACCGTATACTGCGTTTGCTAAAAACTTTGTCCGTACGCTTTTCATAATTTTTATACGTTGGTGAAAATCATAAAAGTACGAATTGACTAGAAGCCCTCTTCTGCTTTGCTCGTCTAACCACTCCTACTCTAGCTAACTGGTGTACACGTTTAGTGAGATAAAGAGTTTCAGTCTGCGAGGTCCCTGCGCGCCGGCTTTCACCTCCGCGAAATTGCGTTTGACAGTTTCGATACTGTCCGACTCTATTAAAACCAAACGGTGCTGTCAAATTTATTTATTCTATGGTGAAAATAATGCAATACGTTTTTTTATTTTACCTTCACGCAGTATTAAAATATTGACATATGGCTCCACAAAATTATCAAATCACCGTGGCGATGCGCGGGCGCATTGTTTAAAATTCTGCTACAGGGTTTTCAACATTTTCGTATTTAGAGGAATCAATACGTAGTATGCATCGTAGCTATCTATAATTAGTAGAAGTGACAATGACGTCATCTGCTAAACAAAAAGAAAAAGAATTCTTATATCAATGCGAATTGCATTGGTCCAAGAATATGCGATACTTCTATATACTGAAAACTATTTTCTTGATAGAAGAATTTTTTTTTCTTTGTACAAATTTTAACAATCGAATATTCCTTGAAAATCAATACACAAAATTAAAAGAAAAACTTAAATACTCTACATTGTTTTCTTTTTTATCAATACTTATTACGTCGTCGGTTAATCATTGGACGATGCAAAATTTGAAATTATAAAAGGGAAGTTTCAAAATTCGTAGTAGCAAGGAAAGTTATCGAATTCCAACGAAAATCCGCGAATGTAGCGTTAATTAATTTACCATATATTTATTTATTTATTAGGAGAACCAAAAGCTGTATTATTTTAGAGTAACAATGGATTAAAATATCAGATAGCCAATAAAAAGTTCTCGCATGTAAAAAATCTGTCGTGATAGCCCAGAGCGCAACGAACCTGTCTCAAATTTATAAGGCCCCATAGGGCCATGGTTCGAATCCGGTGGTTTACCAATGAGTTTTTCTGACTTAAGTACACAACTATCACTGACTCCGTGCTTCGGAGGGCACGTTAAGCAGTCGGTCCCGGACGCTGTCAATAGATGGCGGTCGTTACAGTTCCCAACCCGCTGTGGAGCAGCGTGGTGGACTTAAGCTCCAAGCCCCCCTCCTCACCCTGGGGGAGGCCTAAGCCCCTGCAGTGGGGTAAAAATGGGCTGATGAAGTGAAGTATATTTCTTTGCTCACGTTTTCGTTGTCACAACGCGGTATCTCCATGAACATCAATGAGCTTATTATTATTAGTAAGCGATTGCAAATCGCTATACACGTACAGTCAAATAATAAAACAATTTTTTTTTAATAAAAATTTACAAAATTAAACCATTGGTTAACGTGCGTCTCGCTGTATCTGCGCTAGTATAAAAAAAAAACAATTTTAATATCATGTTTTAGTAATTTATTAAAATTATAACTCGCCCGCCACACAAACATATTTCCTCTATAATTCTTCGAAGAAGTAGGTATATTTCGAGTATATACATGATTCTACTGAATCTGAACGCGAATAAGTCACAATAGGTATTATAAAAACAGGGCAGTATTAATTTCCATAACATTAAAACCCTCTGAATTGATATTACTATCAAAATTTGATTACTGGTAATATTAATTCGTTTGCCGAAAACACGCAAAGCCCGTTAACCTTCAGAAGAGAGAATATTAATTACGCACCGAGTGAATATACAGGTCATCGTTTAAGAAGGGGATGTACGCGTGAACGCCCATACAAACGCTCTTAAACGATTACCTACGACCTTAATACGCATTTTAATCTTTGTTTGTTTTGAATTATAATCTCAATTGAGTTAGAACTAGGTTTGTATAGAGACAAAACTTCGAAATTTCTATAAACATCCTGGTTATAGAAATTTCCATAGAGTAAATAAATTTAACAGCAGCGTTTGATTATAATAGAGTCAGAAATGTCACTTCACAGTATCGAAAATGTCAAACGCAATTTCGCGGGGACCTTGCGGACTAAACTCGGACTGAAACTCGCCATCTCGAAACGGGTACACACCAGCTAGCTCGAGTTTGAGTGGTTCGACGGTAAGCGCAAAAGAGAGCTTCTAGTCGTTTCGTAATTTTATGGAAATTTCATAATAGTTATATAAATATACGAAATCTTTGTAACGCAAATGAGACTATAATTCAAAACAAAGCAAGAGTGAAATGCGTATTAACGTTGTAATCATTTAAGAACGTTTGCATGGGCGTTCACGCGTACAGTCCCTTCTTAAGTGTAATTTTTTTCAGTTAACGATAGGCTGTTTATTTTATCTGTATATCGTTTCCTTTATTGAGTAATAGGATTCTTCCAAGTTATTATCTCAAAAACAGTCAAGTGCGAGTTGGACTCACGCCCAGCGAGTTCCGTACTAGGTACATAATGTATTTTAACGGATTTAAAGATTGGACGCATGTCAATTACAAATACACATTGAAATTGGATATTGCTGATTTTCAGGTTTTTTCCGTTAGTTGGTTGAGCTACAAGGCTCCCTTTATGCCAAAGAAGATTTTAGGTAACAGGAAATATCATATAGGTATGATATGCGCCATTTGACGTGAAAATATACGCCATATCTTTTTGTGGAATTGACTTAAGTAAGAGGCTGCTGATGTCTCTGTATTTGAAATTAGATTCAACTTGTCACCTCACCCGTTCGAGAAAAAAGGTGTTAACAGATTGACAGACAGACGAATAACAAAGTGATTTCATAGAATTCCCTTTTTTACCTTCTAAGATTCCATTCCACTAGCCCATTATGCCCCTGGGCTTAGACCTCCTCCTAGGGTGAGGGGGCTTGAAGCTTAATCCGCCATGCTGCTTCAGTGCGGGTTAGTGAATTTTAACGACTGTAATCTGTCGATGGCACCCGGGACCGACGACTTAACGTGCTGTCCGAGGCACGCAGTCAGTGATAGTTATGTATAGTGATAATCAAATTTTATGGCGGATCGGAATACAACGCTATATACGTATTTGCGCAGGTTCAGTCATATGCTCCTCGCTCCACTGCGTCCCGCTTCACATCCGCCATAAAGTTTGATTGGAACTGTACTTAAGTCAGAAAAAACTCATTGGTACACGCCCGGATTCGAATCACTGCCGCATGGCCTTCTAAACTCGAAACTGGTTCCCTGCGCTCGGGCTATCATCTTTTAAGATACGAAACCCAAAAAGGAGTATTTTATATACCTACTAGGTTTTTTTTTTAATTTTTTCTTTACACCGTACAAAAACAAAACGTATTAATATAAAACTGTAAGGTAGTTGTATCTGCACATTGAAGATATTTTCCAAGAAAATATTTGGAATGACTAATCAGACCCATTTTTTCCCTATTTATTTGTTTGTACTAGAATTAGCGAACCGAATTCGATGTAACTTTTAAAATATAATAAAATTGGGATTTTATATACACATATTAGCTATGTAGCTATGTATCACCATGTTGATATTTTAACTAAAAAAATTTTTCCATTCTAGTGAAATTTTTTTTTTTTAATATGATAGTTATACATTTAAATATGAACTTAGTCACAAAAATAGAAATCGTTTTCAATACAAAAAAAACATTACCTCCCGCTAATGCTATCTCTTTCTAAACATATACATATACTATTTTCATTGCAAGCTCTTCAAGTACTACAAACCGATATTGATGAAACTTTCACATTGGAATAGAAAAAATCGAGGTTCAGCATTAAAATAGGATGCATACAATACCACCCTAGTATACCCCACTGCGGGTAGGGGTGAGGGTGCTTGGAGCTTAATCCACCGCGCTACTCCAGTGCGGCCACGCGGACGGAGTCGCGGGCGGAAGCTAACATGGAATCTTAGGATGAACTTCATTATCATTTCAACCGTTTGACATGAAAATTTCAAATAAAAATAACTTGTGTGATAGTAGGTATACATACTTTAAATGAAATGACAAGATAAAATTGTTTCCCAATCTGCCATGCTATCGGCGGGCATGGCGTTAACAAATGAAACAATAACTAAGAACGTGACACTTCGCCGGTTTATTAATGTATTGCTAGGTCAATATCAACTAATTCTATTTATTTATAACTAGCGACCGCCCGCAGCTTCGCTTGTGTATAGACTACACATTCCTGTGTTAGGTAGTATTAACTTTCGAAATGGTTTATACATACTTTTTGCTGAAACTAATATTGGGTACGCCCATTCAAACTTTCAATCTTCATTCTCCCCACTCCTTTAGGAAAACCGATACTCCCATACTTTTCATCTCCAGTTTCTCACCCTTAAAATGTTGAAATCCAAAAACCCTCAAACGCGACATTATTTATTTATGTCAAAATTTTTATGTTTCTAACTTTAAAGAACAAAGACTTCATACAAAGCCCTTCCGTCTCTCCCTCCTTAAATTTGAAATTTCCAAATATTCCTTTCATAAAAAATTGATACGTTATAAAATAAACCACTGTTCCAAATGTCGGCTTCGTAGACTTAGTAGTTTCGGCTTTATCTACGTTGATAGATCAGTGAAGACAAACGACAGACAGACACAAAAAGTAACTGATGTCACTCTTGACAACCTTCTTTCACGTCTGCAAAGTTTCATTAAAATCTGTTGAGCCGTTTTGAAGATTAGCTTGAATAGACACATAGACGTACAGACAAACAGACGGACAAAAAGTAGCGTATGTCGCTTTTGACCACCTCCTTTTCATACCCGTGAAATTTCATTAAAGTCGGTTTAACGTTTTGGAGATCAGCTCGAATAGACAGATGGACGTACATACAGACATACAAAAAGTAGTGTATGTCACTTTTGACCACTTCCTTTCCATATCTGTGAAGTTTCATCAAAATCAGTTTAACCGTTTTGGAGATTCGCTCAAATGGACAGACAGACAGATAGTATTATTTTATACATATAGCCTATAGCCTTCCTCAATAAATCCAACTATCCAACACAAAAAGAACTTTTCAATTCGAACCAGTAGTTCCTGAGATTTGCGCGTTCAAACAAACAAACAAACAAACTCTTCAGCTTTATAATATTAGTATAGATAATAATAATACCTGGGACATCCCACACAGCATCATCTAGTCCCTAACTACAAAAAGCTTGTATTATGGGCACAGACTACTGATAGACATATTTTACACCCAGACACGGAGGAAATAAACATGTTCATGGACACAAATCATTAATCGTTTACGGATTTTTTGTTTTTTTTTTTAGGTCATAATTTGTAATTTGAGTAGTAGGTAACACTAACTAGAAATCTATTTTGATTACAAAATTTTTGTTATTGTTATTCAAAACAAACGGCCGATCGGTTAGCCGAGAGGTTAGAGATCCTAAATCCGCGACCCTCAGGGATTCAATGCCCGACCGGGACAAATATTTGTGTGCATGAACATGTCTTTTTGTTCAGTGCCTAAGTGTAAAAGTATCTATGTATGTATATATTATAAAAAAGAATATTTAAGTATGTGTATCAGTTATCTAGTACCCCATAATACAAGCATAATACTTGCTTACTTTGAGACTAGATGACGCTGTGTAGGATGTCCCAGATATTTAAAAAAATCAATTATTTAAAAAATACACCATGAATTCCGATTAAAATGGTTTCTCAGAGCTTCATTTTATTTTATGCGCGTTGTTTTAATTGGTATTTTCTTTGGAATCCTATTATGAAAACGAATACAATATTAGGCATTAAAGAATTATTGACCTCTGTCAGCTACAACTCAGAATATCAATATGTTTACCTTTAGTTTATATTATGGCTGTCGCTTGTCGCCCAATTCATACGTCTTCAGCCAATAAACTGTGAAAAGTAAACAGGTGTTCATATTATTTCAGGTGTTTTCATATTTCTTGAGCTAATTTATTTTCAATAGATTTTTGTCATAGTAGAGATCAGTACGTAACGCGCTAATTTTAATAAAGTAGCGAAATATAACTTTCATACGTTCAGCAGTAGCGACACTAAGGTTAAATAACCGTAAAACATACACCATATAGACAAATCAAAAGTATTAAACTCGTCATTCCCTTTAGAATCCAGAACTTTGACTGACCGATTGGCCGAGTTAAATACCCTAAGTGCGGATCCAAGGGTCGTTGGTTCGATTCCCTCCCGAAACAAATATTTGCGTGCATGAACTAGTCTATTTGTTCCGTGTCTGGGAATAAAAGTATCTATATATATATATTATATAAAAAAGAATATTTAAGTATGTATATCATTTGTCTAGTAATACAAGCATAAAACTTACTTACTTTGGGACTAGATGGCGCTGTATGGGATGTCCCATGTATTATTAAAAAAAAAACTGCGGCGGAATGTCAAACGCACATGTTAAAGGACAAGTGAAAATTATGTATCATTGTATTTACCAAATCTGCACTCGGTCATTTTGAAATGCTCAGAGTACAGTTTTGTGCCGACTAGCATAACTTTCGTACGCCCTATTTGAATCACCAGCAGTACGGCTACGTAAACGTTTAATCAGTGACGTACAGACATTTTTATGAACCTGCATTATTGGAAAGTACTTAGAATTAGTACAGTTCCAATCAACCTTTATGGCGGATGTGAACATAGACACACGTCGCATCGCAGTAACCAGTTTTAGGTGTAGCCGGACGCAGTGGAGCGAGGGGCATATGACTGAAACTGCGCAACATGCATGTAGCGTTGTATTCCGATCCGCCATAAAGTTTGATTGGAACTAAAACATTGTTCCGTACAAAGACGATACAATATTACAATACGTGCTCTATCTGTAACAAAATGTGTATAGAAATGCCATGCGGGCTTGGCACATATAGAGCGCATATACGATCTACCTGCCTAACATGAACATCGTCATCATCAGCTCGTGGCTCTCCACTGCAGGATATAGGCCTCTTTCAAGGCTAGCAACCACACATGGTGACGCGTCGTATTTATATGTCAATGGTTGTATTAAAACCTAAGGGTACGACTTTTTTGGCCCGATTTGTATCTATGAAATCAGTTCATAGTAAGTCCTTTTGTAAAACTTTGATTGACCATTGACCGAGTGGTTTGAGACTCTAACTACAGAACCAAAGGTCTCGGGTTCGATTTCCGTCCGGAACAAATATTTGTGTGCATAAACATGTCTGTTTGTTCCGTTACTGGGTGTAAAATATTTGTATACTTATACATCATAAAGAATTTTTAAGTGTGTATATCAATTGTATAGTACCCATAATACAAGCATAATATTTGTTTACTTTGGGACTAGATGGCGCTGTGTGGCATGTCCCAGGTATTATTATTATTATAGTAAACAGCAATAGTTACATAGAAAACCGAATTGTAGATTTCATTGGAATAAATCCGACGTAATTCGCTTACATACAAATGTGTCGGAGTAACAAAACAATCCTAATTTAATTTCATTAGTTTTACGTATTGTAATCTTCGAACAGTGCAGTGAACTTTTTTGACCTGGAAAATTTTATTGAACGTAAAGTATAATAAGGGCATATCTTGTCAGCAATAACTATCGGTACATTGCCATAATTCTTATCGTCTGAGAATACCCAAGAATGGTTTTTACGTAATTTGTGCCAAAATACCGGTTAGGAGAACGGTTGAGGAAAACGTCTTAACGAAACCCGTTTGGAATTTCCCTCTCTACCAGATTTGTGGAAAGGATAATTGACAATTTTATGGTAACGGGTTATTATACAATATAACCAAATTTTATCCATCTATGATTTTTTTTTATTTTTTTTTTTGTTGTGGGTTAGCTTACTATTTTGTTATCAATAATTATAAGTACTTATGTTAGTTTATTCGTATAGATTCGTACACAACTAACGTCAGATCGTGACATGGCGGGTCTTGTTTTGGAATCAATTTAAATATTGAATGGTTGATTTAACGAAAATGTAAAATTTTATTGATTGAAACTTGTTTGTCAAAAACAACTTTGCCAACTTTATTAGGTACAACCGCTAGCCTAACCTAACCATTATACGTAGACACCGGCAGAAGGCATTGTCAGTCCTGATGTTGTGGGTTACAATGACAAAAGAAAAAAAGGATCGTACGATACAGTAGCTTCTTTTTAATTTGCATATTTTTCCGGGAGTAGACAGTTTTATTGATCTTCCAATATCTATCCTCACATTTAACTTTGAAAGAAAAACTACATAACAATACAATAAAACTTATTCCTTGTATTTACTACAGATTGCTGATAAGCCGTTGATCTTATAAATTTTCAACCTTGTAAAGATTACCTATACCACAGGCTGGGATGAATCTAGAATAATAATTAGGATATCTATCACAAAAGTAATAGAATACTTTTGTAATACAACCTATTTACGTAATAAAATAGCAAACAAACATGATGAATACGCACAATAGGGCTTACTGCAATGATTTGCATAATTTCACTGCTAAACAACTAACATCTCGACCGTCAACTTATAGCGGCTAGATAATACGTAGTTGTAAGACAGCAACTTTAATAAATATCCTCATTTAAGGTAAAGTTTTCGTTGCTTATTTACAAATAGGTAAGTTGTAAAACCAAAATCGTTACTAAAGTGTATTTATTGATTTTATTATTTATGTTTTTAGTACCACTTACTAAGATCGGATTTGAAATAAGCGCTTTTTCAGGACAACAAATTTAAAAAAAAGTTTTCTAGTTTTGATAAAAGATGGCGCTGTACTGAAGTCATGTGTCAATTTCAGTCACGTAGTAAGTGGGTAAACTTATTTATTTCACACCATGTTCATACCACGTGTAAACCCTTTGTACACCACTGAAAATAACAAAACAGTGCTTGTAAAATATTTATATATCTATATATATTCTGCTTGGCGAGCCTTGGGAGAAGCCTATATCCTGCAATGGAGAGAGACACGGGCTGATGATGATGATGATATACTATACTTTGAGTTTGATAATTCATAATCAATCAGCGCATTCGGGGCTATCGGAATCTTTATTTTGTTAAATGTCATTTGGATAAACCCTAACTGAATTTACATTCATGAACAATGATTGAAATAATGATTTTTAGTTTTTAATCTTAGGGATTATTTAAATACAACAATGATAAGTCATAACTTAATTGGAAATATGTGTGTGAACTCATGCAGACTAGGTAAAAACAAAACATTATCTGATTATTGATAACACAACAAGGAATAAAATTATTAAATAAAACTTGGTATCTTGGTATGGAGCCCAGGTTATTCTTCAGCTACTGTACAACTTCATTTATGACAAAGGCTGCATAATTTTGTCACCGTTAAAGTTGTACTGCACTTGTTCGACAATTTTTTTCATTTCGTAACTGTTCTTACAGCCATAAAATATGTAATATTACTGGTACAGAAGATTAATTTAAACACTCAATAAATTTAAACACTAATCAATCATTTGTAAAATATGTAAAATCTTATTCAAAGATATTCAAAAAGGTTTGTAAAACATCCAAATCTATTCATATTAGAAATAAAATAGAGAAATCAGAAAACAAATGTAAAACTGTGTGGCAAATCATACGTACTGAAACAGGCAAAATGAAGCCTCCTGACAATGAATTTGCCTTGCGGGTGGATGATGACAGAACTGTTACTTCAGCAATCGACGTCGCTCGCGAATTTGATTCTTTTTTCCAAAATATAAGCATTAAAATCACGGAACATTTGGGTTCATCTCCTGACCGTGCTGTAACTTTGTTAAAGGAAAATGTACCGACTCAGGGGTCGGAGTTCCGGTTTAAAAAAAAAAATTCTTTTAATATTATTAAAACTTTTCAGTCTTTAAAAATTAAAAAAACCGAGGATTTATGGGGGCTGTCGGTGAAAGTTATAGGTTCTGTTGTTCACATTATAGCACCATACTTGTCGAGTATATTTAACGAATGTATTAAAGCGGGCATATTTCCTAATTTAATGAAGTATAGCAGAATAATACCTGTTTAAATCTGGTGATAAAAAGGACCCCACTAATTATAGACCAATAGCAGTGTTGCCCACATTAAGCAAAGTTTTCGAAAAAATCATGCTCGATCAAATGCTTTCTTATTTTATGTCCCACAATTTACTTCATTCTAGACAATTCGGTTTTACGAAAGGAAGATCCACAACAGACGCTGGCATTTTACTTTTGAAACATGTTTTTGATGCATGGGAAAATTCCAAAAATGCTATAAGGGTCTTCTGTGATTTATCGAAGGCATTTGATTGTGTTGATCATCGGACATTGTTGCTTAAATTAAAACATTATGGTATAAATAATTGTGCTAACAATCTAATAGAATCATACCTCTGTAATAGAATTCAAAAAGTTGATATTAATAGAGTTAAGTCGAAGGGTTCTATTGTGAAAATGGGAGTTCCTCAGGGATCTATATTGGGTCCCTTTCTGTTTTTAGTGTATATTAATGACTTACCTTACTTGGTAGAAAAATCTGCCGAGATAGTGTTGTTTGCTGATGACACTTCTCTCGTATTTAAAATTAATAGAAATGAAGAGGAATTCTCAACAGTAAACTCTTCACTTTTGCAGGTCTTAAATTGGTTCAACGCTAATAACCTATTATTAAACGCAAATAAAACAAAATGTTTAAAATTTACATTGCCCAATGTTAGACAAGTTGATGTCAATTTGAGACTTGGAGGAGATTCATTAAGTTCGGTTAATGAAACTGTGTTCTTGGGCATTACTATCGACGCAAATTTACAATGGGGTCCTCATATTATGAGGGTGGCTGGTAAACTGAGCTCTGCTGTTTTTGCAATTAGGCAAATAATAAAACTAACCGATGTGCCTACAGCGAGGCTGGTTTATTTTAGCTACTTTCATAGCATAATGTCATATGGCATTCTGCTATGGGGAAAGGCCGCTGACATTCAAACAATATTTGTTCTGCAAAAAAGGGCTATTCGAGCTATATATAAATTAAAATCTAGAGATAGTGTAAAGGCTTATTTTAGAGACGGTAATATTTTGACAGTCCCTTGTCAGTATATTTATGAAAATATAATTTATGTACATAAAAACATAAATGCTTTCTCTAGGGTGGGTGATGGCCACAACTTAAATACAAGACATAAGCATTTGTTATCAATTCCCAGGTTCAGGCTCTCAAAGGTTAATAATTCTTTCATGGGAAATTGTATCCGTTTTTATAATAAAATTCCAAAAGAAATGTTAGACTTGAATTCTAATCAATTTATAAAGCGAGTTAAAGTCCAACTTATAAAAAAAGCTTACTATTGTATTACCGAGTATTTAAATGATAAGTGCGCATGGACATCATTGGAATAGTTGTAAGACTTTAAATTAAAAAAAAAAAAAAACAATTAAGAAAAACATATATTTAAATAAAATTAACAGAGAGGAGTTTCTTGCCGGTTCTTCTCCTCCTAGTTTTTGAACCGGTACCTAATCAATTTTTACGACTTTCAATAAGTGTGTGCAAACATCTTATATTGAATAAAAACTTTTTGAATTTTTTTTGAATTATTGAAATCTTCAACGGTTTACTTCAACTACCTCGTGTCTGGGCTTATTTCTTTCTTGATGAGAACTATAAACCTAGCTGGGTTATGACTGTCATCGAGGCTTTGATGATGGAGACGGAAAGCTGTCGATGGGTCCTTATTTGGAAAAATCATAGAGTATATATAATATACTCTAAATAAACACAGAGCTTTTTTATATAATTATAATAAAAGTTCTTAGCCAACAGTAGTTTACCCCTGATGTTTACACATGATGAATGTGAAGCTATTCGTACTTAAAATCGATGATGTTTTAATTTGGCGTACATCGGTTCAAAGGGAATTGATTAGTTATAGTTTAGAAGTAATTACTAACAGCTACTTATTTCCTGTCTGTCCCACTATCACCAATGTGTAGTCCCAAGCTGGGACAACTGGTACCCTTATTCAGGTCCAGTAGTTCTATTCACGTTCCTACGCGATCGCTCTAACTTGGCGCTCGTGACAGACTGACGTCATTAAAAGAAGGTTAAATGTTCAACGAAAACAAAACAATAGTAATATGTATATCAACGATGAGTAAGGAAGGTATATACAGAACAAGACCTCGTGAACGTTATGTGGCGGCCACAATCCACGTGAGCGCCAAGTCAAAGCGGTCGCACAGTAAATAGAATAAATCTCAGATCTCAGCAGGCTAGTTGAATGTCAACGAAAAATTAATAGTGTTTTTTTTTTTGCCTTAAGGCCAATCAAACCGGGTCTACATATTAGTTGCAAAACTCGAACGCCTTTGGGTGTGCGTAATTTATTTGCTATTTCTCAAGTAAGTAAATTCTGTGAATGCTGTCGTCAATAAATAATTGATCCAGAATGTGTATGCCTGGGTCAAATCATGTAGAAAATTTAAATAATCGAGTTCCAAAGTGTGATTTTATACTCATTTTTATATCTTAATAAATTATAATATTATATAGAAGTTTGACTGACCGGTTGGCTGAGTGATTAGAGACCCTAATTGCGGAGCCGAGGGTGCGAGTTCGATTCCCGCCTGGAACAAATAGTTTTGTGCATGAACATATCTATTTGTTCCGTGTCTGGGTGTAAAAGAATCTATATATGTACCTATATATTATAAAAAACAGAATATTTAAGTATGTATATCAGTTGTATAGTATAGTACCCCATAATACAAGCATTATACTTGCTTACTTTGGGACTAGATGGCGCTGTGTGAGATGTCACAGATATTATTATTATTATAAAAAGAAATATTGGAAAAAAATTACATAATCGGTAAGTCTAAATTCTCTAGTTTTAAGCCATGGTTTCCTCATAATCGGTCAAGAACGATTCTTAGAAAAATAAACGTGTCGAATGGCAGCATCCTGTTTTGTATCCGTTCAAAAACGATGTGCAATTCTAGCGGCTATAGATGTGAATGGTCGGTTTACCGCCTCATAGCCTTGGCCAATATAATACACCGTAGTTGAATACTCAAGGTGAACCTTAACCCGCGACCTGTTATTATTTAGATTTTTTTGTGTACGCGTAAATAATAGAAATATTTTCACATCATAACTAAATACATATATACAAAACAAATTTTCCAAGTACATTTTAAACGTGCCTCCCCTTATAAGGAATTGGGGATGAAATTTTATTCTACTTACCCTAACACGTGGGGTATCATTAGAAAGACTCTTAAAATTTCTTTTTATTTTAGCGTCCTGTTTCTGAATTATGCTCCATATGGGCTTTTTTAAGTGAATTCATTGAACAACCTTTAAAAAAAAAACAACTCTTATTTGGTAAATAGATATTAGAATGTTCGATCAAAATCGGTTCGAGTAACTTCAATACGTTAATTTGAAAATTATTGAGAAAAAATCGTTCAAATCCAAATAATGCGTGTTATGCAATTATATACATATTATAGCTATAGCCAACTATTAGTTACTAGGCACCCAAGCCCGATATGCCAACGTTCCAGAAATCTGACATGTAACGGCTTTTTAACTAAATTTTAGAACCCTATCGCGCTTGTTCGACACACACTTGACCTTTTTTATATGAAAAGTTTAACCCCACCTCAATACGGCCCCTTCTAAATACCAATCAAATCGAAAAACGTAATCGTATTTTTTTTTTCATCACTAATGTTTTATTTTCTATTTCATTATTCAGTATTTCAAAATGCGAATGGCGTATAACAGCGCTCTTGAATAATAATGGCGGTCACTCACTTCGGAGTCGATCCGCTCGACTGATCGAATTCTATTAAGCTTTTTGTGACAAAACTTGTTATTCAGTTTTTCTAAGCACTTTAAAAGCTAAGAAACGCAGGCAAGTGCGAGTCGGATTCCCGCCATGTGGGCTCCGTGCTGTTATATTTATAACGTGTTTATTGTTAGTCACCGTCAGATGGCACGTAACACATCAATTAATTTTTTTTTTTATTTGACATGCCTGCATATTAACTATTTTGGGATTTTTTCCTAAACTTATGTTGTGAGACAGTGTTTCTTCCCAAATTTCATAATTCCAGGTCAACGGAAAGTACCCTATAGGTTTTGAGGATTTTTATGAGTTAATTTGCTGAAAATGTGACATAAAGGGCCGTATCTTTTGATTGTGATAACTAAAAAGCTTTAATTTTTTATGCCTCTAAGGGACTATATACTTTATTATTTGATAGTAATGCAACGTAAATAAAATACGAAACGGCTTTCAGTTCTGTACCTACTTGTAAAATTGTGATACGATTATCCAGAGTGGCATCCCGAATAAAAATTTTTAATACACATATTATCTTGCTATGTTAAAGTTAAATACGTGAAAAATCCGACAGGTTTTTAAGACACGATCGTATGGGAGTTTGAACAACTATAGTGACACCTTATTGCAAGGGCGTACGAGTCAATAATTTTACATAGAGAGTACGCTTAAAGTACTTCACGTGACTTATTTATTATTTACCTATAGCTCTACTCCTTCTGGAGTAGGCATTTAGTACCAATTAGAAACGATCTATTGTTTTATAAGCTTTGGCAAGCCGATTCTTGAATAGGCAGTCATTTGCGAGACACTTCGGCTCTAGTAATATTGTTTTCATCTACCCTATCTTTGAAGTTTTTTGAACCTGATTCAAGTTTTTCGAGGTGAGCAGAGTCTTGGGTACCTATACAAACTCACATTTCTGAGAAATATAAATGCAAAGGAATCTAGAGACTTACAGTACTAATCTTTTGTATAGCATAGTTGGGTTCATTGGGATCGTCTCAGGGAGATCTTTCCAGAGAGATAGTCTTGTGGGCCCGAGTATACAAAAGTGCACAACTTGTAACGCTTAGTTCCAGATTTCTCTGGGATTTAAATATGGAACAAAACTATTTAAATAAATACGTTGTCTCTGTATTTATTATGAAATACGACATAACAAAATAATTTTACAATGAAAACCGACAGTAAGAATTTAAGAAATTTTCAACATTTCAGTCCGTAGTTTTCCTAGAAATATTTGTTCTGTCTATATTTACTTATTTATAATACAACTCCTCAGATCATATACATTACCAATAAATAACACTCATATCTTTATAGTGACAACCCTGTTTAACGTCGAACTCTGCTACGTCGTGACGGGCGGTGTAGGTAAATAGTTGCCGGCTTTACGTCCATTTACCTATAAATCAGAGTCGCCTCTATAACAAATTATTTACTCGTAGGTATTGTAAAGGAGGGTTTACCGAGCGATAACATTGTGACTGGTGACTTCGCGATACCACCGATATCGACAATTAAAACTTTTATTGTAATCTATTAATCGGCTTTATCTAGTACGTGACTGAACACACGAGACAAAAATACACAAAGATCCATCAATGACATAACTATACTTACGAGTTGAACTGTGTTAGTCACACACTGGATCACCGCCGTGCTATCAACTCGTGAAGGTTAACAAATTTTTATTAACATTTACTGCATATTTATAGCTTATTATTATTAAATATTATTAAAGCAATGTCGTGATAGCCCAGAGCGCAACGAACCTGTCTCAAATTTATAAGACCCCATTGGGCCATGGTTCGAATCCGGGCGTGTACCAATGAGTTTTTCTGACTTAAGTACACAATATCACTGACACCGTGCTTCGGAGGGCACATTAAGCAGTCGGTCCCGGACGCTGTCAATTGATGGCGGTCGTTACAGTTCCCAACCCGCAGTGGAGCAGCGTGGTGGACTTAAGCTCCAAGCCCCCTCCTCACCCTGGGGGAGGCCTAAGCCCCTGCAGTGGGGTAAAAATGGGCTGATGATGATGATGATGATGACATATTTATAGCTGGCTGACAGTGAGCCTCCAACTGTCAACTGGAGTTAAAATTATATATTTATTTTAAATTTATTTTAAAATATCTATATATGTATTTATTATAAACAATATTTATGTATGTATATCAGTTGTCTGGTACTCATAATACAAGCTTTGCTTAATTTGCGGCTGCATGGCGCTGAGTAGAATGTTCCAAATGCTGCCTGCCTTAGTACGAACGAAAATATTTCCAAACAAAATTAAATGTTGACATAAAGTCGACAAACAGTGAGCGGCTTACTATCAGCTCTGTCGGCATGCGTTCATAACATAATTGATTTTTGTGTATAAATTAAAAAAATTGATCTAAACTGATATGTGTTTCCGATCGAAAATATTCCACAAAAAGGAAAGGCGCATCTTGTGGTTTAAATGTGTGTAAAAAAAAGATTTTTTGCGGTTTATTGGCCTGGTATCTAATATCATTATTTAAATATTTAGTAGAGACGATTGATATTTTAATTTCTAATAACGTCTAAAGGATTCACAATATAGTAGTTAAATATCTTTTTTAATAGTTTAGCAACGTTATGAACGTTTTAAAATACAATTAGTTAGAAAGGGCAATATGAATTCGCTACAGCCTTTTAAAATAATATTAAAATTTGTTTTGCTAGAAATATATTGAAATAATCTTTGAAAACTTTTAGGTTTTTTATTTTAAACCGATTTTGTTATCGTATCAAGTGTATTTTCAATTTCAGTTGCGTTTTCGACTTTTTGCCAGTTATTGCTATATTTGTACGTTATGTACTGACATAAATAATTTTATGTTTATAAAATTGACGTCTATAAAAAAAATTAGATTTTGTTTTTCTCAAATCACCTAACTTATGTGACCATCATGTATCTAAGATATTTCGAGACTAGCTTGACTTTAAAAGGCATAAATACGATCTTTTTGTTGCCAACCTAATCCTAACTTTTTTTTTAATAAGGCGATAATACTCGATTTATAATGCAAGCAATTTCATGTCACAGTGATTGTTTTTTAAAATTAATTAATAAAATTAATTCTAATACACTTTAGCGGAGAAACCCTAGAACCTAGAAGTTATAAAATAATCACACTTATTAATTTACGTATTGTTTATTTTTTTTCAGCGCCCTTAACGCAAAGACCTCAAAATGTGTCCACTATGGCCGCTTCACATCATAATAATGTATCTACTGACATTGTACCCAATTTGGGTGCTATGTCAAAACGTCCCACGCCTCCAAGCCAGTTACAATCCTGACAACGTGGAGATACATATGGGTGAATACGCGATGATCGATTACAACGTGTCACTGACAGGTCAGTAAAAAGAAATCTTAAAACAATTCTCTATTGATTTTGAATAGTACAAGAGCCGGCTGCACTAATTGATTTTGAATAGTACAAGAGCCGGCTGCCCTAAACTTTCCTTGCTAGAACAAAAGATTTTTTTGGAGTTCCGTAGCAAATTTTAAAAACGAAACACTTATGGAATCATCTTGGTCATCTTGGCATCCTAGGGTTGCCAACCATACTGTTAAAAACAGTATTAAACTTTTTGAAATTAAAATTTGATAGTAAAATTTTTGAAAACTCACTCAAAACAAAAATACTAGTGTCAAAAGCCAAAATCATCCAAACCACAGAGTAAGTTACAACGCAATGCAGTCGTTGAGTTTTAAAACGTGCCCGGACAGCAGAATACATCTTTTAACGTCAATTTGCCATTGTAAGTAAATGTCGTTACCTTGATGTTGTTCTGTGACTTGTGTTGTGCATGGTCTTGGATGACGTTATTTAAACCTCTTTTCGGATTTTTGTTTTCTTTTTGATTTATTTCATACTGTTATGCTTCTAAATGCTGCAAATAGTAAATTAATTTGACTGCAGCGTTTAGTTTTAAGAGAATCATAAATGTCAGTTCGCAGTATCGAAGTGATATATTACGCAATTTTGCGGGGTTGAAACCGGCGCGCGGGGATTTCACATTTTTCTCAGTGCGATTTCATTCGCTACGGAACCTTCAGTACACGAGTCTGACTCGCACGTGGCGGATTCTTTTTTTTTTTAATAAAAGGTTTTTACCTCTAAAAATGACACAGTAACTTTTAAGTGCTGAAAGTTGACGGAAAGATGGAAAATCGAAAGGCGTGCGATTCTTTTTAATCGAACGGGAATTGCATAGTAACGAAATGTAGGTACATGTTTAAAAAAACTGCCAAGTGCGTGCATAGTGAAGGGTTCCGTAACCGAGATGGACGTTCATAGTTAAGATTCAAAAAATAAGTTTAAAAACAAATGGGTATTACAAAACTTACTTAACATTCAAACCAATTTTCGTTGAAAGTGTTTTATTTCTAATTAAAATTTTTTCATAATTTTCCACCTCAGAAATTAACTTAAATGAAAAGTTAGAAATCTCTACATAATTTTTACCTATGAACCTATATGACGTACTGTCTGTTACTTGTATGGCGATCTATTCCATTTTTTTTTTTTGTATGTTAGCTACACCATTGTAGAGCGGTTTACAGATCATAATACATACCTCTCAAAATGGTTATGACAGACAGACAGACAAGACAAAATTTTCCGTTTTTTTTGTCGTTAGGCTACGGAATTCTAAAATTATACTCTTCATTGTGCATATTCAACAACACATGTCACTGAAGTGGAGGGTGTTAGCTTAAGTTTGAAAATCTCGTTTCTCAGTTGATGATCGAACAGCGAGCTTTACCGCGGTTTTATAACTCATTGGCATAGAAGTAGGAATAATATATATTTCCCCTCCCCCGCGTTCGCGACTTAATTCGTTTAAAAGTCCAGTTGAATAGTGCTTGTTCTATATATTATACCTACTTCTATATACCGATTGGTCATAAAACCGCGGTAAAGCTCGCTGGTCGATCATCCCCTTTAAATACTGGTAGTAAAATAACTGCCTAGACGTTGTTGTCATGTATACGATGTATGTATGTATGTATGTACACGTCGCTGTCATTTCAAAAAGTCGTATGTTAAATTTGTTTGTTTTTTATCTTAGCTGTATGCGTAGTACGAACCGTGATGTCTTTCATGTGTCGAAATGTCATAGTAAGTTATGTTAGACGATTTTAGACTATGTTAAGGTGCAAAAGGTCTTATTGTTATAAACAATCATAGAAAAAAAAAAACCAATATTTTTCTTTTCTGAAAACAGTCTGTTTTACATACGCCTTTTTGAAATGACGGCGAAGCAATCTTTATTAATACTGACTGATTTTATAATATTTTTCGTTGTTTTATGAACTGTTTGCTTTTTACAGGTTTAAATGCAGATGAGAATGAAAAGTACACGCTTCAAGTAAGATCATTAGACGATCACATAGCAAAAGTGGATTACACGTATCAAATAAGAGAGATGGATATACTACATACTGATTTTATATCTGGCACTTTTCAAGTGAACGGCTCCTTCCTTGGTTAGTATTTATTCATTTACTTTAAGACGTGTCTTCACATAATATGAAATGTGAAGTGTAATGTAATGCAAATTTTTCGTTTCCACGGCACTACGACATCAGCTTAGTTCGGGCGCTTGAATGTGCATAGAGATACCGCGTCGTACCTCCAAGTGTGAGCAAATAAATATACCATCTATATCAACCCATTATGCCCCACTGCAGGGACTTAGCCCTACCCTCGGGATGAGGGTGCTTGGAGCTTAATCTACTCCGCTACTCCAGTGTAAGTTGGTGGATTTTAAAGATTGCCATCTGGAGACGACAAACGGGAGCGACGGCTTAACGGCTCTCCGAGGCACGGAGTCAGTGATGCCGCTTTCTGGGATTCGAACCACGACCTTCTAAACAAGAAGCGTGCTCGCCAGCACTCGGCTATCGTGATTTAATAAATATACGCCACTTGATATTTCAGATATTCACTGTGTAGTAACAGCGCAGTGGATTAAACTCCAAATCCCCCTCATTCTGAAGGTAGGCTTAAGCCAATGCAGTGGGGCATAATGAGCTGATGGGTTGGAATGGAGTAGAATTTAGTGTAAGACTGGAAATGTAAGGTGTAGTGTAGACAAACTATCATACCAAAATTGTAAGATACCAACGGTATTTTTTAAGGCTTAACCCTTTTACGCATTTTAGAAAAGAGAGAAAACATGCATGAATTTGAATAGATGATAAATATACAATGAGTGTAAGATATACGTCGGAATCAGCCGACAAGGCTCGAAGCTGACCGAGTGTGGTATCGCGACGTGCCATCAGCTGGTCTAACACGCCGTTTTATCCGTTCCATATCCGAGCTGCTATTATTTCCCTTCTCTTTTACCCGCATAGCGCTGTCTCTCGGCGTGAAATAACAGCTCGGATAAAGGAACAGATAAAGTGACGTATTAGACAAGCAGAGAACGTTTTCACTTCCCTCCATAGGTGTCCTTAAAATTCGTTAGTATATCTAGTAATTAAATGTGAACTGCAGTTATAAAATTACTTAAAGTATTTAAACTTATGACACTATAGCTATAGCGCTCTACTTAATTTTAAAAAAAAATGTCTTACTTGGCTCTTAAGCCATGGGTATGTTGAAGATCTAAATTAATTATTTAAATATTTCAGGACGCACGGAGGTGGTCAGTGAAATACATTCATCTAATGATGTGGTCAACTTAACCCAAGGCCACGTGACAGTGAACGTGACGCGTCCAGAAAGAGTCATAGACAGAGTTTTCACCAGCAGCGTTGCCACATTCGTGAGTACATCTACGCCATAATTGTACCTACGTAATAACTGTATTGATATTGTCGTGATAGCCCAGAGCGCAACGAACCTGTCTCAAATTTATAAGGCCCCATAAGGCTATGGTTCGAATCCGGGCGTGTACCAATGAGTTTTTCTGACTTAAGTACACAATATCACTGACATCGTGCTTCGGAGGGCACGTTAAGCAGTCGGTCCCGGACGCTGTCAATAGATGGCGGTCGTTACAGTTCCCAACCCGCAGTGGAGCAGCGTGGTGGACTTAAGCTCCAAGCCCCCCTCCTCACCCTGGGGGAGCCTAAGCCCCTGCAGTAGGGTAAAGATGGGCTGATGATGATGATGAATAACTGTATTGAGGTCACATATATTTCGCCACGCAGCCGAATTCCCGATCGTATTTTGTTAATGGTTTAACTACCAAAGCTATATTGTCATTTTTGTTTGCCACATGTTAAGCTAGGATGTTCGGCCGATTTGTGCTCGCTCATACAATAATTATCTAAGCTATATAGGAGTGAGCGGTTGTCGCTATACGTGCGGCATCAAAAATTCGTTATAAAAAATAAACTTAATTTATTTTAAAAAGTAGGTAACCGTAGTATTCTTCAATGTAAAACCTATAATTAGTTTTTTTTTCATTTAAAACCAATGATTGCTTTTACATTTTTTTTAAATCATATTATCACTTCACAATCACTTCACATTAACTTTTAATTTTTTGTGGTCAAGTAAATTAAATAAAACGTATCATGTTTGGAAATTTTACATACCCTAGTTAATGTATTTAACTTTAACCTATAATTTTTGGTTTAAAAATAATCAATATTTTTGTTATTTAAAATTGATTTAAAAACAAAACTCGGTGTACCTGACCTTAATATGCTCATGACGGAACGAGCAACAGCGTCAAGCCAGCATGAACAGTTTACCAGTTCAAAACTAAAATACTATCAGAAATTCGGCTATGTGACATAAGTCTCTAAGTGGTTATTAACCTACTGTTATACCTATGCTATGGATATATTGAAGATGTACAAATGCTTAGAACATTTAACTTCGATTAAGCATTAACTAATACTAAAAGTTAATATTGAAAACTTCTTATTTCACAGGTGTCACTAATCTTCATAAACTTCGGATGTGCAATGCATTGGCCAACGGTAAAAGAAGTTATTAAGAAACCTATCGGTCCTGCGATTGGGATGGTTGGGCAGTTCTTGTTCATGCCGCTGGTAATTTAGCCCTATTTTATACTACTGTTATAAAACTGTTTTGATATCTCTATGTAGTAGAGTGGTGGTAGTTATTGAGAAATTCATTGTGATCGACTGACTAACAACTAGTGACGCTAAAAGAGATTAAGTAAATGTATATCGCATAATATATGGTGGATTAAGCTCTAAACCTCCTCACCATGGGGGGAGGCCAAAGCCCCTGCAGTGGGGCATAATGGACTAGTGGAATGGAATGGAATATCGCATAAAGTAAAGACAACTAGTTACACTAAAAGAGATTAAGTAAATGTATATCGCATAATATATGGTGGATTAAGCTACAAACCTCCTCACCATGGGGGGAGGCCAAAGCCCCTGCAGTGGGGCATAATGGACTAGTGGAATGGAATGGAATATCGCATAAAGTAAAGACAACTAGTTACACTAAAAGAGATTAAGTAAATGTATATCGCATAATATATGGTGGATTAAGCTACAAACGTCCTCTTCATGGGGGGAGGCCTAAGCCCCTGCAGTGAGGCATAATGGACTAGTGGAATGGAATGGAATATCGCATAAAGTAAAGACAACTAGTTACACTAAAAGAGATTAAGTAAATGTATATCGCATAATATATGGTGGAATAAGCTCCAAACCTCCTCACCATGGGGGGAGGTCTAAGCCCCTGCAGTGGGACATAATGAGCTGGTGGAATGGAATGGAATATCGCATAAAGACTGGCAGCTATACTTTGATAAGAAGAATGATGACTCCTATGTCTAGTACTGTTAGGTTAGGTTATTTATGATGGGTAAAATGGGTTGGGCTTGATTTAAGAAAAGGGGATGTGGACTGGGTACTCGACAAAGATAAACTATTCGAGAAACTGGATTCTTCGTGTTTGGTGTTACTGAATGAAAGTATGAACTCACCGCTTTTGTAGATTCCTCCTTAGGCTAGCTTCGATATCAAATCTAGGTTTCAGCATCCTTTGGTTTACCTTTGAAATACCTTTACCCTTTCATATACCTTGACCAGCGATTTTTTGCGAAGTGTGAAATCCGCCTTCATCGAATCACACACTCATTCGCAACACAATACCAATTTTCCGGTTTCCAATTAAGTTACGAGAAGGATTCAGAGAGTTATTTAGCGACAAAGTCATATATCGGTTAAGAACTCGACAAATAGTACCTACTATATCATCAAATATACGACAAGACGACAAAATAATATGAGGATAGCTAATTCATTACGAGAGTACAAAAACGAGGATTCTAAAACGACACAACGAAATTTTCTTAGTTCTAATTACTACAATCAAATAAATTATAAAACTTTTAATGTTTTTATTTAGCCGCGAAATATTTGAATTTAAAACTGAACAAATACAATCATCATAATAATAATATTTGGATACTTACACAGCGCCATCTAGTCCCAAAGTAAGCAAGTATTATGCTTGTATTATGTGGTATTAGACAACTTTTTACACCCAGACACGGAACAAATAGAATGATAAGAAAGTTTTATTACGAAGTTGGTGGCTAAAAGAAATGTATACCAACAAATCTCTGTAATTAACATTGTCTGTAAAATCTACGGAAGGTCATGAAGTCTAAAATTAATTTCGCGAAATAAATGAATAATTTTTTGAAAGAATAGTAATAACTATTGTATTTATTATTTTGTTGACAACATAACAAAATAAACTGTTCGAAATGAGATCTGTCTTCAGCAAGACGATGATTTGTTAAACAAATTATAAAATAAATTATTAATTATTCAGAATTTTTTATTAAATATTAGATTTCACGGTATTCCTTTGATTCCTTACGGGCCAATCCATTCCGGTTACATTGACATAATATAAAGCCTATTCCGCGAACGCGTGGGACAAACTAAAAGAATTATCTTCACTCAACGGCATCATATCATCTTAGTCAAAGTAATGTTTAAACTAATTACACGTTATGAATCTGTATTTTATCTGTTGTTCTCACTATCATCTCGTTCGTTTCAGTTCAATCTGTTGTCGCAGTCATTTTCATTTAAGGGTTTTGTGTTCAACATCTTTGTGTATGTAAACCATAAAAGAACAAAGTTGACTTCACTTTTCACTTCATCAGCCCATTTTCACCCCACTGCAGGAGCTTAGGCCTCCCCTTGGGTGAGGAAGGGTTGGAGCTTAAATCCACCAAGCTGCTCCACTGCGGGTTGGGGATTGTAACGACCGCAATCTATTGACAGCGCCCGGGACCGGCTTAACGTATTCTCCAAGGCACGGA
Organism: Luffia ferchaultella; assembly: GCA_949709985.1. Lineage (NCBI taxonomy): Eukaryota > Metazoa > Arthropoda > Insecta > Lepidoptera > Psychidae > Luffia > Luffia ferchaultella. Next base: position 8,229,797 of record OX453263.1, read on the forward strand.
ATCAGTGATAGTTAATGTAGTCAAGTCAGAAAAAACTCATTGGCACACGCCTGGGTTCGAACCATGGCCCTGTGGCCTTATAAATTTGAGACAGGTTCGTTTCGCTTTGGGCTATCATGACACTCAACAAAATAGACATTGATATGTAATACAGCAGATGTAGCTGTAGTTCCGTTTATGGAACCGCCTAAATATATGTTTTCTTATGTATCGGCGGATCCACACACGTTGGTGAATTACAGCAGAGGTGACATGCCAGTTGTTTCGTCCGACTTAAACATTCTTTTATGTATCGGCAGGCTCACATATTGGCCAATAGTTTACGATCGACATAGTGTAACACTCTTCACGTAAGAAAATTGCCACGCAGTTTCATTAGCTATTGTATAATATTTTTATAAATATACTAGCACTGAAAATCGTGCATTTTGTAATACAAGCGAACTCGTTTGTTTCAGGCGTCTTTCGGCCTAGGCTACTTACTTTTCCCGGGTGATGGTATGACGGAAGCTGCATTGAGGTTGGGTATGTTTTGTACGGGCGTCTCGCCTGGTGGCGGAGCGTCAAACATCTGGACATTTATATTGGGAGGAAACTTGAACCTGTCCTTGGCTATGACCTCAATATCTACGTTCGCGGCGTTCGGTGAGTGAACTTGTAGTAACACATCAAGTCACGTGTCCGATCCTCCTTCAGTGCATACGACACAAGTGCCGCGCAACGGGCGCCAGTCGTTACTATAGAGTATATTGGTCGTTACGGACACAGCCCGACAACGGTTGTCTTGACACTCAATGTAATAATAATAATAACACACACAATCACAACAACGTCTAGGTCCCAAATTAAGCATTAGCTTGTATTTTGGGTACCAAGCGAAGACAACACATACATATAACAACCAAGACCCGGTGCCAGTATTAATATTCATATTAATTCATATAAATACCGACCCGACCTGGGATTCGAACCCGTGACCTCCAGCTTCGCAGGCAGGGTCGCTGCCCACTAGGCTAAGCGGTCGTCAATGTAGTTAATAAATGAATATATACAGAACATGTTTATTGATAGCTCTCCACTTAAATAACCTAAGTACAGTAACAACAGACTCTTGAGTACATCACGATGGTCATCTAAATTATATATTTGGTATAATCTCACGACTGTATCCCATGAGACTTGGTAAAAGCATCAAAGCAAGTCTCCTCAATCCAAGTTTCGCTCTAGGGAAACTAGTGTGACGGGTCTCGAGCTTGTCATAAACGAACCTACGGCTCCGTTTTCAGTGAGGAATTCCATGCTCAGGTTTGAAGTTTATTGTTGCATATTTTGTTCTCCGAAGAACTTCAAGAAAGAAAGATACCGAGGTGTAATGTGAGAGAGACAGAGTAGAAGGGTACTACTATCCTGGAAAGGAGCATTGGGTGTAATTTTCCCCTTGATTTACGACCGAAGCAATCCAACCAACAGACATCCAGCCAACAAACAACATTTCCAAAACTGGAAGATAGGTAAAATCACATAAAAATTTTCCACCTCTCCTCTCTTGAACGTAATTCGGTATCCGCACCTTAATGGTTAAGAGACACAGAAGCTCGAGAACTCTGGTTTCGCATATCCGTAATGCAGGGTGCTATACCGCGCAAGCATTTGCCAAGTTTATAAGTCAATTATTTAAAAAACGTACGCCCTTGCAAAGCATATTTAGATGCTAAATGACTGATCATAAAAACCTATATTGGATACAGAGGAAAATCTCAAAGTTCAAATGGTAGAAATATCTGAAAATACTTATTTTCTTATTATGTGGTATTATTTATACGTTATAAGTTTAATATTGATGTGTTTTATACAGCGCCTAGTCAACTAACAAGGTACATAATAATATCTGAAATATCCCGCAAAGCGCCATCTAGTATATGTATATCAGTTTTCTAATACAAGCGAAGCTTGTATTAAGGGTACCAGACAACTGATATACATACTTAAATATTCTTTATAATGTATACATATATATATTTCACACCCAGACACAGAATAAATAGACATGTTCATGCACACAAATATTTGTCTCGTGAGGGAATCGAAGCCGTGACCCTTGGCTCCGCAGTTACAGTGTCTTACAACTTGGCCAATCTGTTAGTCATTGTAAGTTTCTGAAAATATAATCCAGCTGATTTAATAATTTCTCAACAGGCTGTGGTAGAATATTTGCCACACACTTTAGATTCCTTCATTCTTATTATTTCACCTCTAAATCCAGAACAATATTAGACATACAAAAGTAAACCCAAAAATAACTCAACTTTATTGTCAAAAAGTACCTATGCAATTTTTGACCAACCGCTCAGTCGTTCCCATTATTATGCGACTACGGTACGGAACCTTCGAAGCGCGTGTTTTAATCGCACTTGGCCATTTTTTTATTTGTACATATTTTTTTTCAGGTTTCATGCCGATGTGGTTATTTTCTCTCGGCCAAGTGATATTCCGTCAAGCGCGCATAGTAGTTCCTTATGCCAGGATCGCGTCGTTTATAGCCGGGCTGTTAATACCTCTGGGTATAGGCTTGGCAATGCAGCGTTGGACTCCGAGGTTGGCAGCTTTCATGGTCAAGATCTTGAAGGGTTTCTCCACTTTGCTGCTGCTGTTTATCATCATATTCGCGATAGTCACCAATTTGTACATATTCGAGTTGTTCAGTTGGCAGGTTTGTACTCATTTTGTTATATTTGAAATCACCTTAAAATCACTGATAACAAAAACATTAATAGTAAAAAATTGCAGATATCTCATACACACGTGAATTTATGTTGTGTTCATGTTTGTGAATTGTTACTCCCTTAATTTTTTTTCACAACTGTTCTTGCTCCTAAAGACATAGAAGAGGGAGGTATGTTAACGATTTGAGGAGCGTATATGTTTCCAAATACTCGAATAAAAAATCCCTTACATAAGAACCTTCATTGCATTTTTAAAGATCTATCCAGTAATACCGCAGACGATAAAGTGCAGGAAAAAATGTTTTCATCCCTTAGTTCAATATGTGGTTACTCCAAATAATTTATTTTTTTTTAAATTTCGCTACAGGATTATATGGCGATTCATATTATACCTGTTATATTTCATTAGAATCAAAATAAATATGGCCGAGATATGAGCCTATGACATACGGAGGGATCGAGAAACATGGCACAATTATTATGACGTAATATCTCTTTTTTTACTGACTTTTGTTCATCACATCAAAAATATTTTTTGCCAATATCTTTTCTTAAATTAAAATTGTTTATTTATATCAGTAAATGCAAGCATAATGTAAGTTTTGCGACGATGCTCGTCGAAAATCATCGTTTATGTCTAATTCAAAAACAATAAATAAAATTTTATTCTATAAACACTTCTATGTCTGGAATAGGCTATCTATTTCATGATAGCTATTGTATTTAAAGAACTTATAGTTTATGCTATAAAAATATTTCAATGAAAGCCAGTTCTATGAATTCGTCAAATAACCAATCACATGTTTTGTAGAAGGTTTTTAAAGACGAATGTTGTCACGTACGAATGTTGTTAAGGACATCCTCAGATTGTCACCAAATTTAAATAGTCTTCTTGCAACTCGCTGTTACCTGGTTCATTAACTGAATTCTCCGCCAAATCCATCGAACCTAATAAAAGAGAACCTCTTAGATATATCTGGCCCGCAAACTAAGATATTTATTTATGGAGAGTGGGGATGAGGTGTGGCACTCCAATTACGTAAATACCGCATGAGTCGTGCTTCGTTCTGGGTGAGGTATGAGGCAAGGGAATTGAAGTCGTTGCTGGAAGACGATTGTGCGCGCGAACGTAATATCCCTCCGTGTCCCGCTTACCTCAAATTTCACTTAGAGCGATCCACGACTTATAAAGATCTTAACTTGTTGGCAAATAGATAATTGCAAGTCTCTAATAACACTTTTCTAATAAAAAAGTTATTTATCTATGACACTTTTTACTGGTATGCCATTGTCTTTAATACATGATTATTGTTTACTTTGTACGTGCATTGAGTTACAATAATAATAATACTTAGGACACCCCACACAGCGCCATCTAGTCTTGAACTAAGCAAAGATTGTATTATGGGTACCAGACAACTGATACATATATACTTAAATATTATTTGTGATACACACATATATAGTTATTTCACACCCAAACACAGAACAAATAGAAATGTTCATGCACACAAATATTTGTCCCGGTCGGAAATCGAACCCGTTACCCTTTGGTTCTGCAGTTAGGGTCTCTAACCACTCGGCCAATTGGTCAGTTATATTTCTTAGTTCAATATTTGTTTTTTTTTTAGATAATCGTAGCGGGCATGTTGCTGCCCTGGCTGGGGTACCTAGCCGGATACCTCTTCGCTCGCGTGTTACGTCAACCTCATCCGGACGCCCTGGCGATATCCATAGAGACCGGCGTCCAGAACACTGGGATCGCGATATTCCTTTTGAGGTTCGCGTTGCCGCAGCCAGATGCTGATCTCACTACAGGTTAGTTGATGTGATGTGGTGATCAATTTGAATATTGTTACGTGTTAGGGTTCGAAGAATTTGGAGAGAAAGACCTGCTGACTCTTTTTAAGACTTTATTCACTAACACTAGGTCCAACTCAAAGCACTAAGTCCAAACACTAAGCACTAACGATATTCCTAGCTCGTAGCCAAGTCGTAGGTTTCACTGGTATCAATAGTTTACACTTCGAAGTCGCTCGAAAGTAGCCCAAAAACTGAACTGATTCGCTCGTCTTCCTGCGGCTATTTATATAGGTCGTAACGAACATCGAGTGCATTCTAGAAATCACTCCACTCGCATGAACGTAATCGACCAGATTGGATAATTCCAGAACATTCTTTTCCCTAACGCCATCTAGTACTGAGTAGGGGTTTCGTGTTGTCCTTATTGTAAACCCTTCTACAAAGTGGTTTTACTAGTTGACGCTAGATGGCGGTCATTACTCTGTCCGTTCGTAACAATATTTACATATTCCTCAAAATGTGTGGATAAATTTGTTGGCATACTTGAGATTTCTAGAACTCTAACCTTAGTTGGTCCTATTGAATCTCGATCTATAAACGTGACACTATTGATTAACGCAATAAGAGGAAAACGTGAGAAACGTTATTTTTTTGCTGACTGTACCATAGCTTTTGAAATATATGAATGCAATAGGTTTATAATATGAATCTATTATTAGGCATAGACATATTAAATGAAGTACTGCAATGGCAGCCGCCTAAGTATGTGTGAGTGGAACTTAGCAGTATACTGGCGGTCGGAAGACATACCACGGTATGAGTGTGTGTAATTTGACGCATGCGTACCTAGCAAGCTGACATATTATGAGGTACAAGTTCATGATGCTACGTCCGGGTTTTCTAGGTTGTACTTTATCAAAATCCCACTGTACCATATGCTGCCAATAATTTTGGCACCTATATTTGCATTATTCTTTCATTGATCAAACCTATTATAAAGATAATGAATGACCTCTTATACCTAAGTCCAAATTGGTGAACTTGAAATTTCCGGAAGAAATTTCACACTGTCGATTGTTTATGAAAAAAAGAACATTTTGTGCTGACCTCTTCAGGTCATCGGCTTTGCATCACACAAATTCTTTTCTGACTGTAAAGTCAAGCCAATCATGTAGCGAAACGCTGCCACGTCAATCATTTTTAAATTCTATAAAAACCTAGTTCCATTCCATTCCATCAGCCCATTATACCCCACTGCAGGGGCTTAGGCCTCCTTTCATCATGCTGCTCCAATGCGGCCTAGCGAATTGTAATGACCGCTATCTATTGACGCCGACTGCATAACGTGTTCTCCGAGGCACGTAGTCAGTGATAGTTATGTACTTAAGTCAGTCGTCGTCGACTTTAACGTTGTCGTCGTCGTCGTCGTCGTCGTCGTTGAAGTCATCGGTACACGTCCGGTTCGAACCACGGCCACATGGTCTTGTAAATTTGAAACAGGTTCGCTGTGCTCGGGCTATCACGACACGTAATTATACCCAGTAATTATATAAAACCTGCTTGTTTTTCACAAAATATAAAATTTTAATTGTTCCTTTGAAATAGTTTATAAAATTATTTACATACACATACACAGTTTATAACATTCTGTACATTGATTTTTACACTGTCGATGTGTACTATTTGAAATTATTATGGCACGTGAAAAAATTCATAATTACTATTGTTGCCTTGTGTAGTTTGTATAAAATGAAACCCAAAAAATAACAAAGTAGTATAATATTTACCTGGGACATACCACACAGCGTCATCTAGTCCCAAAGTAAACAAGTATTATGCTTATATTATGGGGTATTAGACTACTGGTATACATACTTAAAAATCCTTTTTTTTATAACATTTACATATATAGATACTTTTCACACCCAGACAACATGGAACCAATGGACATGTTTATGTTTATAAATATTTGTCACGGGTGGGAATCGAACCCGCGACCCTTGACTCCACAGTTAGGTTCTCTAACCGCTCGGCCAATCTGTCAGTCAAGTAGTAGTATCAGTATAGTACATATTTTATGTATTTATTTCAGTTGTACCTGTTTCTGTGGCCATCATGACCCCAGTACCGATGATGTGCATCTTTGCTATCCAAAAAATAAAAGCATGGTAAGTTATAACAATGGATGTTCATAAAAAATACACCGAGTCGTGACCAAAAAAATATACGCCAAAAACCAAATAAGATAAACATTTTTAGATAAGATAAACATTTATTTCTCTTAAAAACCTAAAAAGTATACATTAAATGACACAGTTTTATAAAATGGTATATAGGCTATGTTACTCTATGGTTATTCATTGACGCTAAAATGGGTCGAAACCTGTTCTATAGCGTCAACAATACATTACAAAAGAATTTTACAATGCCAAAATTGGTAATACAGCGTCAGCCTGTTAAACTGAGATGTTAATGATATCAGCGACTTTAATTTATTATTAAAAAACAGAGTGTGTAAATTTGTGTGGAGATGAGAATTTTGTGTTATATACTATTTAAGTATGTACTTTAAGAAACATGACTTATAAGGTCTTCAGTTTGGGTGTACGAAAGAGATTGAAGCCAGCCCGTTACTATTTTCTTACAGTCATACCTACTAAGAGTAGAAATTTGAGAAACACTATTTACTTTTTTATAAACAAAGGGACCGAGGAAAGGAAAAAATCTATGGCTAAAGGATGTTCTAAATACGGTTTTAGGATAAATGATTAGACGATTACGTTTTTGCACAGAGGAATCAAGGGTATATGACAATATCGAATGCTGTTTTAGTACTAAGTGAAGAAAATAGATCTGTCGAACTGTGAGAACGTTACAGTATGAGTAGAGGTCTTTAGTGGGGAAAAGGTATGGTTTTGCTGTTGCAACCTTAAGAATAAGCCTTTGTGCTCGTTCAAGTTGAATTAAATGTGTTTTTGAGGCACCACCCCAAGTTATCGTACAGTAACTCAAGAGTGATTGACATAAAGAAATGTACACCATTTTAACGACCTCAGCATCGGCCACAGACCGCAAGTGTCTGAAGATTGGAACGAGTTTACGAACACGCGATGAGACGAGCTCAATGTGCGGTTTGAAGGTAAGATTCGAGTCTATCATTACACCCAGATATTTAATAGCGTTTGTTCTCGAGATAGAGGGACACTGACATAGGGTTACAGGTTGTTTACGTCCACATGAATGTGCATATATTTCCAGATCTGGTGGAGGGAGAAACCTGTTCTGTAAAGAGAACGCCATTATTCTCGTCTTATCCACATTCAATGTTAGCACATTCTCACCCAACCATTCAGATATGGAGTCGAAACCTAATTGGGCTGCGTAATAAACCTCTCTCCAGGAATCCGCTGCAAAAACAAGGGCCGTATCGTCAGCAAACGAGACCGTGGTTCCGCCCTATAATTTTAGGTTGGAAAGTTCGTTTATGTACGCAAGGAAGAGGGAAGGGCCTATAATACTTCCTTGAGGTATACCATGACTAATAGGAAGATCTGAGCTTTGCACACCATCAATTATGACCCTCTGAGTCCTACCAGACAAATAATCCGAAAAGAGAGACAGTTGTTTGCCCCTAATTCCCAGTTTTTCCAACTTAGAAATTAGGACCTGGTGGGAAACGGTATCGAAGGCCTTAGCCAAATCGAGAAAAATGGCCAGGCACTTTTTCCCCCTGTCAAGGTTTACAACAACAAACTCAGTTAATGCGTAAACAGCCTCTGATGTAGACCTTTTGGCCCGGAAGCCATATTGATTTTCAGATAGAAGATGTTTGCGCTCCAGATAATTTACGAGTCTGTTATTGATTAACCTTTCAATGACTTTAGACAGAGCAGGAAGTACTGATATCGGACTATAGTTATTTATCTGATCGCGAGTACCAGCCTTAAAAATAGGGTGAACAAGAGCTCGCTTAAGGAGCTGTGGAAACAAACCAGAAATAAAAGTAATGTTACAAAGATATGTTAGAGGTGCGGCAATTACGTTCTTATGTGTTTTAATGACATTGGTAGAAATACCATCCCAGCCAACGGCGCAATCATTGCGCAATGAGTTGATAGTAGACAGTACTTCATCAATGTCTGTCTCGAGAAGGGTAAAAGAGGAAGATGCAATGTTGGTTGTATGCCTAATAGAAGAGGTAGTTGAGTTAGTGAATTTTTCTGCGAGATTTTTTCCTACATCAACAAAGAATGCATTTGCATTATTAACAATATCCAATGGATCTGAATGGGATGTGAATAAGTCCGAAGCAGACTGCTTTGTTTTGATCATAGATGTACATTTCCGAATGGCATCCCACAGTCGCTTACTATTTGAGCCGGCTTTTTTAATTTCGCTACTTTCATATTCTTTTTTGGCTTTTTTAATTATGTCTGAACAAAAATTACGGTATCTTGTATAGGTTAGTTTAAGCGTTACATTATTTGGTGAAAGTTTAAGTTTTTTGTACATTTTATCTCTATTTCGTAAACATCGAAGGAGGCCTGCTGTGATCCATGGCTTTATGGGTCTAAGATATCGTGGTAAAAGGATAGGTGTGGAGTTCATTTGTATAGCTGAACGGAGTGCATTAACTAAAAACTCAGTAGCATCATTGGGGTCCGTATATTGATATATTTTAGACAGATCGAGATTTTGTAAAGTACGTGTTAAGCCAGCCTCATTAACCTTCATACGAGTTTTTGGTGGAAAATATTTTTTATTAGTAGATATGGCAAGAAATATGGAATCATGATCCGTTACAGAGGACTGTATAACGAGTGCATGATTTTGAGAATATGTTCTTAACATTATGTGGTCTAAACAGGTATTTATGTGGGTAGGGATTGTAAAGGATGGCAGAAGTCCGAATAGAGCCATAACGTCAAGATATTCGTTACAAAATTTATCATTGTTCTGCGGATTTATGTCGATGTTAATATCGCCCATAATTATTACATTTTTGAAAGATGAGAGGGAAGGTAAAAATGTATTTAAGGAATCGATGAAGTTTTTGGCATCCGAATAGGAATAGGGGCGGTATATGCCTAGTATAGCCGTGTCTTGATCAACTGTTATTAAAAGACAACTAGCATCATTGATTTGAGGTTCTTCTATTTTCGTATTATGTAAGCTTTTATGTTTGTATACAATTACCCCATCATTCTGGTTACATGGATTGGTAGATACGAAAAATTCATAATTATTAAGATTTGGGATTATTGGATTTAGGGGAAGCCAGCATTCAGTGAGAATAATTATGTCGCAGTCAATTTTCATTGTGTCTAACAAAACAGTGAAACTAGTTAAATTGGCTTTAACACTACGGATATTCTGGGAGATAATTTTAAGAGAGTTTACGTATTGGGGTTTCGAAATATAAGAAAAACACATTGTAGGGTCGCATATTGAGAAATCTGAGACAGAATTTTTATCTAGTGAGTCCAGATAATCATTTATACACGCGAATTTTATAATTTATAATTAGGAATGCTTATATATGACAACAATACTGACCCGTCTTCTAGTATTATAAGTGGCGTTACGTAATGCGTATAAAGTGTTTTTATGACTGTAGCTATGATCAAAATGTGAGGCAAACTGATATAGAACAGATACCTACATTGTTTGAATAAGATGTTAGAGTGAGTAGGTATTACATGGATACAGTTTACAATATTTTCATTTAGGTGTATAGACAATGATTCGATGCTGGCAGAAATGTGTATGTGTAAATGTGTAAATATTGAGTGAAAATAAGATTTCACTTGCAATGTTTTTATGATGTAAGTCCCGTGAATGAGTATACATGATTTTACATGAGAAATGTACAAGTAATTTTCTGAAACGATCGGTATTATGATGGTATTTCCTATAATTAGATTAACATCGTATTGTAAAATATTCTGGCCGAACATTAGAGCTGAATTAATAAATCTAACATACAATAAAAGTTTTATGTTAATAGTAGTAATATACGCCACTTGAAGTGTTGATATAAGTACACTGTTGAAGTAGAATATATTATGATCCACGTGTGAAATTCGTAGGTAGCAGAAAACAAAACAGAGATTCTTAATAGTACATTATGATGTAAGTACGGTAAGCTACATATTATAGTCGAGGTGTTTATAGGCACGAGGCGGAGCCGAGTGCTTATTATATACCGATGACTATAATAACCAGCTTATTGAATACGAGCATCATACGACGTTTTTCAATTGATTTGCAATTAAAATTAGGTAGATGTAAAGATGGCGAAAGCTAAGGGCGCGAGCGGGTCGCTTTTCGCGGTTTACCCATGCGTCACAAACAGAAGGCTCGTTTGTGATTGGTGTAAAGTAAAAATGCCTAGTAGTGTAAAATAGAAGATTACGGTACAAGTTTCGATGTCATAAAAATTATATGTGCAATTTAACAAAATGTTTCTTTATGATAATAACGTATGGTCTGTCTGAATCACTGAATCTGTCATTTTGCTCACATTTTTGATCGAAGTATCAGATGCTCCATCGCGATGATTAAGCTATATAAGGTTATAAACAATAAAAACGGGTTGGACGCATGAACGCCCATACAGACGTTCACGCGTACAGCCTTTTCTTAAGAGACATAGTGCAATTTGCTAATAATTTACTGACCCAATATACTCATTATCCTTAATAATCAATAGTTGACAATTACCTATTTCATTTGTCGTATCTACTTATTAGAAAGCTGTCAATTACAATCATTATTTCCATTTATTCTATTTATTAATATAATTACAAACAGAATTAATTAATCAATCTGCTAATCAAACATTGACATATCAAATACGTAATAATTATTTCGTAGCAATCGTTGACATTTAGTTGATCAATCATTCAACCACTAATCGATTGTTTCATTCGAATACCATCATTAATTTCATAATCAGTTCCAGACTTAAATTAAGAATACGCAAGAATTATTATTATCAAGACTTATGCTAGCAGTTACTAAGGAATGAACAAATCGATGTTTTGTAAGTTTTCAATGTAAAAAATGCTATATACTAACAAAATATATTCTCCAAGTATCTACTAGCATGACAATAACTTGCTATTTTAGAAGCCAGTGGGTTTACCTTTGCTTGTTAAAGTCACAGTCTAAAAAAGAACAGCTGACCAGTCACTGCATATAAAATGCTACATCAAACACATACTACACAATACTTTTACTGCAGCCATTGTCGCTGGACTATTTAAAAAAATCGCCTAACGCACTGATACCTCGTTACCAGTTCAATTTTTGGAATCTATTGTACTAGTTCAGGGCAATGACACTTCAAATTTTTTTTATCGAGATAGCGCTGTCTACGTTTTGTGAAAGAAAGAGTGAGGTATATTTAGTGTATTCCATGAGTGAAAGAGATGGACGCCTAACGAAGGCAGCTCTAACTCGACAAAAATTTGTTCAGAGTAGGTTGTATTCTGTGGTACTAGTTTGTCAGTTTCGCTCGCATCGCTGACACCACCACCGCGCCGGCGCTCTCAATCTAATGTTGCATGCATTTAGTTTAATACATGACTGGTCTATTCTGCCTGTGCACTACTATATATCAGCATACATTATTTAGGCTGTGGCCGGTTTTATACAACAGAACGAACTGATAATGCATTGATTCTTCTACCACTTAGTTAGAAATTACGCTTCCATATGAATATGCAATTATTTTTTATTTCCCCACTTTGTACATAATTTCTTTTTTTTTTAAATTTTATTTGCTTTTTTACAGTAGAAAATAACAAAAAAAATAGAAAAATAGCAATAGATAATAGTATAATAGCACTTGTAAGGCTCTATGGTGTTAAGAAAACAATAATTTAGCACAATGTAAATCATCAAAATTATATGAGAGCACTTCATATTCTCTCACGGCAGGACTGATCCACAAATTTAAAGTCGCTCAGCGTACTATGGAGCGGGTTACGCTCGGTGTTTCTTTGATGGATAAAATCAGAAACACTGAAATCCGTTAAAGGAATAAAGTTGTCGACATAGCCGAAGCGCTCCGCCAGCTGAAGTGGCGATGGACTGGTCACATTCGCCATAGAACTGATAACCGATGGGGTAGATGAGTTCTCTAGTGGAGGCCACATACCGGGAAGTGAAGCGTTGGACGCCCCGTGGCCAGGTTGACATGACCTGAAGCACCATACCAAGGGTAGTTGGATGCGAAAGGCGCAGGACCGTGTGTGGTGGCGAGCCTTGGGAGAGGCCGTGGAGAGACATATTCATAGTCTATTAAGAAACAGTACACCAAGTAGCATGAAATATGACTTTTATAGAAATGTTAAGAAATGATGTTTTCTAATGAACTATTTTTATACTCGTTTGTACATTATTTGTCAACATGACAAACAGACTTTATTAACGAAAAGTAATAATTTTGCCTTTGCTTGTACAAATAAAAAGATTAGTAATTATTAGTATGAAATATTTAATTGAAATAATAAAAATAACCATTTTCTTGTTTCAGTTTCTTCAATCGCAACGATCACAAAAAGATATTGGAAGAGGACAACACACCAATATCTGAAACTCCAGAGCCTGTAGCTATCGCTACCATAGACGTTGAGAAATAAATTTAAAAAAAAAACATTCAATATTTCAATAGAAAATATGCTAACACATATTATTTTGTTAAGAATCTAAATGTAATGCTTACACACTGAATAATATTTGTTTTTGGTTTTATTTTGTAAGCACACTAACTTTCATAGCGGTATATCATTCCTTCATCAAGTTGTGGTTAAGAAGAATTGAGTTGAAAAGAAGCTACAGCATATAATGTTAGTATGTGAAAAGAACATGTGAACAGACAGTCTCTGTTCTTCACATGAATAGGTTTCAGTCATTCCGATGTTAATTTAGAAAAAGGATATTATGAATAGTGCAAAAAAAAATATGTCGTTAAATATTGAATTGCGTGGTATGGTACAGAGGACGAAATATGTATTCTTTATAGATTTACCTGAAAAATTATCGAAGATAATGTTTAAATTAATGGTTGGAGACAAATAATTTATTTGACTTTTGCAACTACAAAAAAATTGCAAATTGTAATGTATTTATTACTTTTAATCTAGATGAAATCGGCACGCGGCAGTTCTACTAATGCATCAGAAATCCTAAGCGTATTCATTTGTGTGCAGAACAAAATATGTCTGCCTACATGTTTTTTCCGTACACCATAAATGTTCTTATATTAATGCTTCTAAATGCAAAAAATCCTAAATCTTTCGCTTGGCTTAAACATAACTCGATAAAAATCGCTCTCGATCATAATTCGTTTTTATAGACATTCCTATATTTTTCTTGGGACGCTTGCATTCATGTTTTATCGATTGTGTAATAAGTTATTGTTATTTGATAACACAAGATGGTTACTAATATATAAAAATGAAATGAAATTAATGGATTCGTTGAATTGAATATTATTGTATTGTTAATACGATTTTTTTAGACGATATTTATAGATATAAAAGCTGCGTGGGTTATTTGCCTACCACTGCATCAAAATAGTAACAGGGTATATTGTAATTTTTTATGTATTTCTGGCATTAAGTATGTATGATAAAAGGAATGGAATTAACGTGACATTTTATATTAAATGTTTTTCGATAAATATAATTTAATCTGTTAATATTGTATGGGTGCTATTCATAGAGTTATTAAAACATCAATACAGGTATATTAGCTACGTTTTGGTGCCAAAATGCTGGTCAAATTATTAAAAACAATAGCAGACACAAAAAACTGACACTCAAAAACTTTGAAAAAACAATTAAAAAGCTTCGAGGACCGATAAGTAACCGTATACTTAACAGTTCTCAACGACTTAATCAGTTGATGATTTATAATCTTTTTTTTGTGTCAGGGAGTTTTAAACTTCAAGTTTTTCAAACTGAACTATAAAAATTTAATCACTATGTTTTTTCCCTAAGAATCATCTAGATTGTACTAACTTTGAAATGTAAAAATCCCCATCCATTCATCCATGTAGAAGCTACAATGCTACAGACATACACACAGCAAAACAGATATTATATAGCTAAGAAACATCCCGATAAAACATGCTTTCGATTAAAAAAACCGCTAAAATCGATTTATCCGCTTACGAGATACGATGCCCCAGACAGACACACATACAAGCATACGCCAAGTTATATCACCTTTTGTTTTTCGGCGTCTGGAGTTAAAAATAGTTAATTGTGCCTTAAAATTATGCATGTAGATTATAAACAAAACGAAAATTTGTTATATTTATGCGAATATCTCAAAGAAATTATGTTCAGACAGCATGCTTGGGCCCAAGTAGGCCGTACTTAGATAATACAAGTTTATCTCTTTACATTTTAACACCCTTATGATGGTATTCTGCAGAGCAACCACGAAGATTACTTTGTCTACTGACAAATGTGAAATACAGTACTAAAAAGTGTGTTCAATTAAAAATTGCCTTCAATTCACTATTACAGCTGTTTTTTCTTCAGGTGAATGGGTCATGAAATTATTTAGTGAACAATAATATCAGGTTTTTATTAAAAAGACGTCTATTATTCGTTTGCGTGAACTTAGAATCGTTCACGGCTGCATATCAGAATCTACTACCACTCGAGATCTGTGTAAGCGATACAAGATGTCAAGTGGTATAAGATTACACATGTATGTTTACCATAAAAGTATGAATTGACTAGAAGCCCTCTACTGCGCTTACCGCCTAACCACTCATACTTTAGCTAGTTGGTGTAACGAGGTGGCGAGTTTCAGTCCACGAGGTCTCCGCGCACCAGCCGTCACCCCCGCGAAATTGCGTTTGACAGTTTCGATACTGTGGAGTCACATTTCTGACTATATTAAAACCATAACGCTCCTGTCAAATTTATTTATTAAATGATGTTTACAAAATTAGTTTTTTTCCCTGTTAATAACTATAGCTAACAATAAACATTTGGCAGGTACATAATATTCAATTTCTTTTAAACGTTATTTAAATTTGTTTTCATGTATGTCGTGTTACAAAATTTATATATTATACTTAAAAAATGTTATATATTGATTTTATTTCAATTTCATATGTTTGTAATGATTGAAACTTTTCATTGTTAATGTGATAAGGCTAGTTGGTTGTTATGTAATATGTATTTTTTATTTAAAAAAGATCTCGACAGAGATTAGCGCCGCTTTATGTTCACATGGCTGGTTCTAAAAGATGGAACAGATGTGAATGGAATTTGTATATTTATTTATTGTGAGAGATCAGTATTCTAAAAGATATTAAATGTATGTATGTATAAAATATATATATATATACTTTGATAAAAAGAATGGAAATACAACAGAGTATAGTTAACGTGTTTGTTTCATTTAACATCCGAAAGACGGTTCAAATTACAACCAATCCGGTACAATATAGCGACGATAAATGTGTACGATGGATGGAGCTTTAGATTACATATTGGGACGTGTATATATCTATGTATAGAAGCACGTCGATATGTTATAGAATGTACTCGAAAAGATCACACGACTATTCATAAATACAGAAACGTCGAGATGAAAAATAAATTCCACAAATTAATTTCATTTCAAAAGCGGTTTTTATTCAAAGGGACTAGCGCTCTCGATATTTCGAAAGTAGAGGCGCATTTTATCAAAGTGATGCCATGACGTTAGAACATTCCCATGCTAAAATGAGATAATTTTGAAATAGAATATTCTAGATGCCTGTCGGGGAAATCATGAGAGGTATAAAAGGACGACGATGCGACGTCGGACAGTGAGTTCACTAATAAGTGCGACTAACTGCGAAGCATAAAGTGCGACAACAATGTAATTCGTGATCTGTGTGAATTGTGTTAAAGCAATGTTTCAGTGTATCCCATATATCTGGACCGATATCCCGTAACCATATTTTCTATTTTGCGAAGTAAAAGATATTTTCTCGCGTTAGGAATTACTGATATTCTTTTTCGATATTTCAATTCGATGCAGAACCCTATAATTAAATAATCCCTGAGACACAGCGCCATCTACTTCCAAACTAAGCAAAGCTTGTATTATGGGTATCAGACGACTGATATACATACTTAAATATTCTTTATAATATACACATATATAAATATTCTACATCTAGACACGGAACAAATAGACGTGTTCATACACACAAGTATTTGTACCGGACGGGAATCGAAACCGCGACCCTTGGCTCCGCAGTTAGAGTCTCTAACCACTCGGCCAATCGAGTTCCCACTCGCGGTTGTTGATGGCCGCTGTGAGACCAGTAAACGTAACATGTATGAGACGATTTGGATGATCCTCTGGTCACTATGGCACATGCCCTGGGATTCGAACCACGACCTAAACAAGGAGCGGTCTCGCTACCACTCCGCCTAGTTGTCTATCATATTATAAAATATAATGTGATAAATTAAATATAACTAATAGACTAAGCTCAGGACTATTCGCTCACACTCCGGCATTTTTCTTACTTTAGCATTTGTATACCCGTCGTAACTCCTCAACGAAACACCTGATTTTAATAATTTAAAGAGGAGTTGACATGTAGGTACGTATTCAAATGGAACGGATAAGGATCACAAGGATTAATATCGTGATAGGAATGTCATCTTTCTATTGTAGCCGTGTTTTGTCTTAAGAAATAGGTTGGCTGCGCTCGGGCTATCACGACACATTCGATTTTTCTATCGGGGTATATTCCGGGGTATATACCTTTCATAACTTTCATGTCTTGAAGCCACACATTATTTCTATATTCACAATATTCTCGTATCGATCATTAAATGAATAACATTATAACTGGCTGCTTATAAATAAAATAATTTGTTTTTCTCTATTATTTCCAAATTATTACATTGTCATCATACCAAACATCAACAGACAAAAAAAAACATCGAAATAGCAATAGCTATTTAAACATGCCATAATTTAATAATATAATCGAAATACATTACCAAAAATGCAATAGTCCACTGCAGCACGTCCTAATCATGCATACCTAACTGTCCTATCATACCCATAAGCAGTTCAAAGTCGGTGAGTTCATAATTCAGAAAAATGGGTAAAGTTAAGTACGAACCCCCAAATGAAAAATTTCCGTACAAAATATCTAAACGAATCGCATTATTGAGTGTGCCCAGAAGAATCATTTACATAAAACCAGTTCCTGTCCCAAAACCGATAAGAAAAGCTACAGAACGCTGCCCTGATCGTGTCAACGATGCTTCTTACCCCTATATAAGGTAAGTTTGTAAAGATTACCTTGTGTAGTACCTACTTCTTTGATTACTTACCATACCATCAGCCCATTAATGCCCCGCTGCAGGGGCTTAGGCCTCCCCTCGGATGAGGGGGCTTGGAGCTTAGTTCAACGCCCTGATTTTAACGACTGCCATCGCAACCGGAACTGACGGCTGAACGTGCTCTCGGCGGCATGGAGTCAGTGATAGTTATGCACGATAGATAAGTCAGAAAAAACTCATTGGTACATGCCCTGGGATTTGAACTACGGCCTTCTAAACAAGAAGCGGTGATTACTTTCTTCACTTCATCAGCCCATTTTTTACCCCACTGCAGGGGCTTAGGCCTACCCCAGAGTGAGGAGGGGGGCTTGGAGCTTAAATCCACCACGCTGCTCCACTGCGGCTTGGCGACTGTAACGACCGCCATCTATTGACAGCGTCCGGGACCGACTGCTTAACGTGCCCTCCGAAACACGGAGTCAGTGATAGTTGTGTACTTAAGTCAGAAAAACTCATTGGTACACGCCCGGATTCGAACCATGGCCCTATGGGGCCATATAAATTTGAGACAGGTTCGTTGGGCTATCAGGACACGTGATTAGAGATACTTAATTATTCATTTCAATAGTGATACCGTCGTGTCGTAGTAGTAGTAATATGTAAATGCCGTGATAGCCCAGAGCGCAACGAACCTGTCTCAAATTTATAAGGCCATAGGCCCATGGTTCGAATCCGGGCGTGTACCAATGAGTTTTTCTGACTTAAGTACATTAACTATCACTGACTCCGTGCTTCGGAGGGCACGTTAAGCAGTTGGTCCCGGACGCTGTCAATAGATGGCGGTCGTTACAATCCCCAACCCGCAGTGGAGTAGCGTGGTGGATTTAAACTCCAAACTAAAATGGGCTGATGATGACGATGATAGTGATACCAACCTAAATAATATGATTATTTATATTAATAATATAATAATAATAATAATACACTAATGGGAATCTAACACTAGGTCAGCCACACATTACGACTTTACGATGATAAGTTAGTGTGGCCCATAGATATAGATATACACTACGCATAGATTGTCACCATAGCTATAAACATAAACAGAGGAAGGTTATGTTAAAGAAATTAAAACAGCTTTATTAGAATATAGCCTTAAGAAAGGTATGGAAAAGTTGATGCTATCCACTTGAAAAGTTTCTTTCTTGTTTTTTCAGACAGCTACTTCTACTTAAGAGGATGTACAGAAATCGATTCAGCGCCGAACGTTTGAGTAATATCGATAGGATGATAGAATTAGCTAATGCTACCTGTTACTCGAAATTAGCAAACTGCGTACTCGACTTGAAGAAGAAAGACACGAGAGATATAAAGAAAAAACGGGGCTGGTCGGAAACCGAATGGACTAAACACATGATTTATATTAGTCAAATAGCCAAGCCCAAGAAAGATTTCAGACCGACGAGCGTGAAGGTACCTATATAACTAAATTTATAAATAAATCGTGAACCAGTTAAGCCAGTTATGCCTAGACCACTCGACCAGTTGGCCGTGTGGTTAAAGACCCTAACTGCGAAGCCAACGGTCGCGGATTCGATTCCCGCCCGGGGCAAATGTTTGTGTGCATGAATATGTCTATTTGTTCTGTATCTGGGTGCAAAATATCTATGTATGTATATGTTATAATTTATTATACACTGGGTTCGGCTGAACATAGTCAAACTTGCAGAGCGTACCAAACTAAACAAAAAGTTTTAAGTGAGCAGATGACGCAAACTAACGGTTACTGAGAAAAACATGTCTAAAGTTTAATTTTTTTATCACTTATCTAATTTTTTTTAGAGTTTTTTGTTTAGTAATGTAAGCTCTACATCCTCTATAAGTTTGGATTACTTTCAGCCTAACACCCGATATATAGTAGGTATGTACCCATATCAGTTGTCTAGTACCCATAACACAATCTCTGCGTAGTTTGGGACTAGAAGCCGTTGTGTGGGATGCCCTATCATCTTGGTTTGGCACATTCGTCATCATTTCAAAGTCAATGTTTACAGTGTAATTAATTTAACAATTTTACATCTTAAAACCGAGAAATAAGATCAGAATTTATGCATTCTTTAGTTTTATCGATAATGATTGTAATTATAATATCTGAGACATCCCACACAGCACCATCTAGTCCCAAACTAAGCAAAGCTTGTATTATGGGTACTAAACAACATAACTCATATACAGACTTAAATATGCTTTATAATATATACATACATAGATATTTTACACCCAGTCATGGAACAAATAGTCACGTTCATGCACACAATATTTGTCCCGGGCGGGTACCGAATCCGGTCAACCTCTCTGTGTACTCATTCGTTTGAGTAAAGCGCACCGATTTTGCCTCATACAACGACCGCCATCATAAAATCATTAATTCTATATATATTCGGCTTGTACATATTATCTAATCAAATCCTAAAGGACTGTGTACGCGCGAACTTCACTCTATTCCTTCCTCGCTATAGTAGCTAGTGGGGATCATATTATGTCCGATAAAGCTATTTCCATGTACGAAAAAAGTTGTACAATATATTAATATATATTTTTTTTAATATATCAAATTTTTTCATCAATTGTGAATATTTCCATTATCAAAGCTATTATTCTATGATAAAAGTATTGAGGACTATAAAAAAACGTAAATTATTAGTACCTACGAGTATTTCAGTTTCTTAGTTTTTTTTTTCCAAGAGCCCTAGGTATATACTTTGATATAAATACCTATTTTTATTCCTTAATACAAAGATAGTATATTTCATATTTTTCAATAAACTGCTAACAATCTAAAACTTGAATAATTTTAAGCATTTTTTTAATTAACAGAGAGGAAAACACAAACCCCTGCATCTATTGCTGCCAAGGATAAAACAAATGTGCTCGTTGCCTGATTTCAAAACATACAGACGTCTATCACAAGAAACGTGGTATAGGGATCCTATTAAGGTACGAATACAATTAGTAATTGTTATCCACTTCAAATAGGAATGAAATACTGTTCTGTTGGTTTCAAGCCAGACACTAACTGAATATTTCTATACTTTTTTTTTTCTTGTTCAGGTGTCACGTAATGCAATCAAATATGTGATAACGGACAGAACAAAGAAATTGGCCCAACCAAAAGCCAATCCACAGCCCAGCTGAAAAAATTACAAGACATAGCTTTCTTGTTTGTTAAAAGGAGATGCTTGGATTACATTACGAGTTCCATAAATTCATGAAACCCTAATACGGCATCACATATTTCGAATCGAATTCAAAACACGTTGCAATTTTCAAATACAATCAAAATACTGTAAAGAAAATGAATAAAAAAGAGTAACAAACAAATTATTTTATTTACAACACCGGTAACATTACACTTTGGGGCTTATTCTAAAACAATACTGGGTATGATTCGATCAAAATTAACAATCAATAAAAATCTAACGATTTAAATAAATAAATAAGTCTTAAAGCTTACGGTTCAGTATTGCCAGAAATTTCATTTCTCTTAATGAATCTTTGTCATTTCTCCAAAGAGTTATAAACTTAAATGCTATTAACAACAACCAATAAAGAATGCTTTCTGCCAGTTTATATATACATATATATCACGGCGACAGCGACTAGCGATTTCAGCGACGCCGATAGCAAC
The DNA here is from genome assembly GCA_949709985.1 of Luffia ferchaultella. NCBI lineage: Eukaryota > Metazoa > Arthropoda > Insecta > Lepidoptera > Psychidae > Luffia > Luffia ferchaultella. Next base: position 8,251,339 of record OX453263.1, read on the forward strand.
AGGATTATTTGTTCGAGAAGCTTTGGCCATACCACAGAACCGTGCGACAGCGACGGGTAATAGGCGCAATGCCACAAGTGAAAACTGCGAGGAACACGCTACTTAATCTTTACCCTGGTCCCACATATGTGGACCAACATTTGACCTTAAAATCATTAATTGTTTTCCGTGTAACCCCGCCTTAATAATTGACAAATGTTTGTCGAAATTGTACCTCCTACACTACTTGGCAAATGTTTCTTTTCCGTACGGCCACTTTGAAGTGCGTAAGTAAACCGACACGCTATCACGGATAGTAAATGTTTGCCGCACAAGACACCTCCGATACGAATGGCCTTCCACACATGCGTGAATGGTCAATGTTTGGCTTGTTTGCCATATGGTTGGGTCGCTTTTAGATCAATATTCTGATACTGCCACGGGTTCAGTTGCGACCGGCGATGCAATAGAGCGATAGTGTGGAGCAACTACACTTAAATATTTTCTGTGTATCGCGCAATGCGGTCGCGCGGTTTGTGGTGTAGATGGCACCACCGTCGGCCGTCGCGTTTCAAAACATTTAGCCACTATCGCCATATCGGCACACTGGTAACAAAGAATATCTAATTTACATACCGGCATGGATATATTTTATTCACTTCTAATAGTCGTTTTTGAAGACATTTCACACATAACGCGAAATTGCTTTTGTATGGAACCATAGAGCTGAACCTGGACTTTCGAAAAACAGATCTAAATTCCTACAAAAGGCGAAAAAAAACCCTAAATTGAAGGATGCTGGAGGCTGTATATGACTGCGTTCGTGACGTCTTTTGTAGTCGACTGCCCTCCGAGGTCTTTGGTTCGCACTTTGCCATCCGCGAGAACTCTGAAATATAAATTCACGTGGTGAATGAACTTAAAGTTTTTCTTGACAACAAATTAATGTTTATAATAGGGATTTTTCGCGTAAAGTTTTTAACTTAACTGGGTTACCATAAGCACTGGTTAGTGCAGTGAAATCATCTTTAGCAACGCTTAATACCGTGGTACAGTTCCAATCAAAATTTATGGCGGTTCCGAACATAGGCACAAGTCGCGTCGCAGTAACCAATTTTAGGTGTACCAGGACGCAGTGGAGCGAGGGGTACATGACTGTACCTGCGCAAGCACGCTTTAAGTGTTGTATTCCGATCCGCCATAAAGTTTGAGGCGAACTATACATTAAGCCAATTTATTCATTTATTAAAATCATAAAACAATAAGAGTTTAAATAAGATTAAAAGTATTAAGGAGCAGTACGAATTTTGTAATGTTTCTTTTAAGTAAGTAATATCTTAGGAAAGTTGCACAGAAACGCTCAGACAAAACGGAACAGTTAAATCTTTTGACTGTAGTTACAGCATCATCTATTTCTTTCGTACCGTTCGATGTGCTACTCGCGCCGCGCCTGCGCGCCTTTGTTTCATGCTTTAGTTATATTTTTAAATGATTTTTATTTTGTCTATGCGCTACTGAACATATGACGATATAATTTTAATACCAAAGGTTTAGTAGAATCGTTTTTTTTTATTTCTTTTAAAGCGTTCTTATTAAGAGGGAATAGTATATTTTCCGCATTGTATAATATTCTCGGACATTTCGTTTTTTACCTCCAGACTGTGGAGGATAATATTTTTGTAAAAAGAGGTTACTAACTTGTTGATTGCGTTCTTAATCATTTTGGAGTAAGCCGGTAAGTTGACATGCGACAACATGTTAGCCGCGCACAGCAACATGGCCGTCGGGTTCGCGATGTTCTTGCCGACGGCACCAGAGAAACTGTGACGGGCGCCCTGTATAATCCACATCATTCATTTAAGTGATATATAAAAATAGACTTTATACTTTGTGCATCAGGAGGTTTTATAATATATTATTAAACCTAAGGTTAAAGTGTGTATAAAAGCGTTTTAAACACATTTGTAGTTTTTTTTGTTTACTGAAAAGATTATTTTATTACTCCAATACAAGCGTACTGTGTCGTGATAGCCCAGAGCGCAACGAACCTGTCTCAAATTTATAAGGCCATGGTTCGAATCCGGGCGTGTACCAATGAGTTTTTCTGATTTAAGTACACAATATCACTGACACCGTGCTTCGGAGGGCACGTTAAGCAGTCGGTCCCGGACGCTGTCAATAGATGGCGGTCGTTACAGTTCCCAACCCGCAGTGGAGCAGCGTGGTGGACTTAAGCTCCAAGCCCCCCTCCTCACCCTGGGGGAGGCCTAAGCCCCTGCAGTGGGGTAAAAATGGGCTGATGATGATGACAAGCGTACTGTATGGCGACGAGCGACAGTAAATAGTGATACCACGTTAGAGCTTCTTAATCGCCATTTGGTCTAACGCGGTTAGAGACGTTTTTATCACGTGATGAAGCTTAGAAGGTATCCCTAGTCACATAACTATTTAAAAAAAAAAATTAATATCGCACGATGACCTCATCTGTGATGTCACTTCGTAACTATCGTTGTTCATCGTAAATTGTGCTCACATGTGAACGTTAATTCGTTGAAAACTTTCTGTCTAATAGAGCTGCAGCAATTAAGTGGTATCATTTTAAACGTAATGAAATGGTATTATTGTGGGGGTCAGCTCACAATGTTCTTTAATATTTAGTTATAAAATGTACATAAAAATACCATTTAAACATTTTAATAATGGACCCAAACTAACACTGTTGTCTTTTGTCGGCACCTTCCTTTATACCCTTTACACACCTAATTCCTTTCACTCATAACTATAATAGCATGTCATTGTTAAGACATCTTGTTTCTATCTTCACAATTGTTTTAGGTTGTAGTTGTAAGAATATCCTTTGTAAGTTTAAGGTTTCATGACGTAGGAAACTAGCGATAAGCGAAGATTAAACGCCATTATAAATTTTTACAGAAAATTCATAATTTCTTTGAAACACCGCTCAATTCTCACGACTTGTGTCTTATAAAAGGATTTCAGTTCGAAATCTGGAGAGTTCGTACATATCGCCAAACAGAGTGACTCGTTGTTTACGTCTCACGCTCTATCACCTAACTCGCTAACTTAGCAATCATATAATTAGTTAAAAATCTAGCATAGTATAATATATCTAATTTTAATAAGTAACATAAAAAGTGTACTTAGAATCAGTTTCTTCTGCTGTAATAAAACGTGGTAATAACAATATTCAACTCAGTCTGTCTAGATTCATTTATGTGGGGAATCCAGATAGGCTAACCTTCATTGAGATATGAGTGAACACAACCCCACATTATTGTAAACAGTAAATCTGAGAAATATTATAGACACCATGGAAAGTTAAAATTAAAAATAGAACAGTAGCCAAAACAAATCTAAATGAAATAAAAATAAATCCAAAGATGATGCAGAGAAATTCTAATTGGCTTGAAACATTGAATTTGTCAAACATTATATTATAGTATAGGTATTATTATAATTATTTGATGATTCATATAACTCGTCTGCCTTATCAATATAAATGCAAATCGTACATGGTGAATATCTCGTTACGCACTCGTTTTGTTAAGGCTATTACGTGGGCTGGCTGTCCGCTTGAAACTAAACGAACATGAACAAGATTCACACAGAGATATCGATGATTTCATCTACCGCGTACTTCGATTTTGTGTGTGGCCTGGTGACTTTAAGAACACGTTTTGAACACGTTTTAAACACGTACGCTGATTGACGACTCAATCTTTTTCTATTATGTTACCGCCACTAGCAGCGTTAACGCTATTATTCGTTATTCACGACTAATAGGAAAGAATAGAGTAAAAGGTACTAAGTTATTAGGAAATACGTTCAGATTAGAAGAAATAATCAACTGAGCACTCTCAAATAAACTTTGCTACCAAACACGATACAATACATTAGAATATAAACATGTTCACATGCTACAATTTCTCCTTCAACATGCAGTAATCAAATGAACTCTACCGAATGAGCGATAAATGGCTATAAGAAACGCCCATTGAGTGCGTATTAGCCATCATGAGTCGTGACGTGACGACGAGCGATGTGATCGGTCTATTTTTATAACCCCACATTAATCATAGGTAACATGCTTTGAATTAATTCAACAGAGCAGTCATCATCATCAGCCCGTGTCTCTCCACTGCAGGATATAGGCCTCTCCCAAGGCTCGCCACCACACACGGTCCTCCGCCTTTCGCATCCAACTACCCCCGGTATGGTGCTTCTGGTCATCTGTCCACCTGGCCGGGGGGCGTCCAACGCTTCGCTTTCCGGTACGTGGCCTCCATTCGAGAACTCGTCTACACCATCAGTTATCAGTTCTACGGCAAATGTGACCGGCCCATTGCCACTTCAGCTTGCTGATCGCTTCGGCTATGTCGACAACTTTAGTTCTTTGACGGATTTCAGTGTTTCTGATTTTATCCATCAAAGAAACACCGAGCATAGCCCGCTCCATAGCACGCTGAGCGACTTGAAATTTGTGGATCAGTCCTGCCGTGAGAGTCCATGTTTCGGCACAGTACGTCATTGTAGGTAGGACGCATTGGTTGAAGACCTTGGTTTTCAGACATTGTGGTAGTGGTGACGAAAACAGATGACGAAGCTTCCCGAAAGCAGCCCAGCCCAGCTGAATTCTTCGGTCGGCCTCTTTGTTGAAGTTGTGTTTGCCTAACTGGATAGTCTGTCCTAAATAGACGTAGTCTTGCACAACTTCTAGAGTCGCACCCTCTACGTTTACCGGTCTCGGGAGAATATGTTCGTTGAACATGACTTTCGTCTTGTCCAAGTTCATCCCGAGCCCCACCCGCCGAGAGGCGACATTGAGGCCGTTAACCATTCCGCTGAGCTCCGCCAGCGACTCTGCCATGATGACTATGTCGTCAGCAAAACGGAGGTGGGAGATGTATTCACCGTTGACATTAATGCCACAATATTTCCAGTCCAGCGTCTTGAAAACATCTTCCAATGCGTTGGTGAATAGTTTCGGGGATATAACATCCCCCTGTCGTACTCCTCTTCGCAATGGGATAGGTTTCGTTCGCTAGTCTTGGACCTGGACAGTCATTGTCGCGGCTTCGTATAGACACCTCAACACCTCAATGTAACGATAGTCGATTTGGCATCGCTGGAAGGATTCCAGAACAGCCCAAGTCTCTACGGAGTCGAAGGCTTTCTCGTAGTCCACAAAGGCTAGGCACAGAGGTTGATTATACTCTTCTGTTTTCTGTATAATCTGCCTCAGCGTATGTATGTGGTCCACGGTGCTGTAGCCTTTTCGAAACCCGGCCTGCTCACGGGGCTGAAATTCGTCAAATCTTTGGGCGAGGCGATTCGTGATGACTCTCGAAAACAGCTTGTACTCGTGGCTGACGAGTGAGATCAATCTATAATTCTTGAGAAACGTTTTGTCCCCTTTTTTGAAGAATAGGATGACCGTACTCTCACTCCAAGCACTCGGCGCAACACCACTATGTGTGACAGAGTTGAATAGCTTCTGAAGCTCTTTCAGGACTGGTGTCCCGCCTGCTTTCACAAGCTGTGTCGTGATGACATCGGCGCTGGGTGCTTTGCCATTTTTTAGTTGCCTGAGAGCCAATCTTACCTCGCCCACGCTGAGAATGTCATCTGTGTAGTGTCTGGTGAGCGGAGCTCTCCGATCACTGTTGTCGCGGGCTGCAGGGGAAAGTGCATATACGGCATAGAGTTTTTAAAAAAAGTCTCAATCTCAGCGAGAATCTCTGGTTTTGAGGAGACGATTTTGTTGCCGCTAGTCCTGAGCTTCGCCAGTTGGCTTCTACCAAGCTGCTGAACGAACACTTGTTCGATTCGAACGAACACAACGAACCTTTGTTCCGCTGGATTGCCTCTTCGATACGTTTTGTATTAAAGAGGCGAAGGTCCCGTCGTATCAGCTTCTTGATTTTTCTGTTCAGAGTCAGGTCTGACGATACTCCTCGTAGCGACTTCTCACATCTCTCTCGCATGAGATCCAGGGTCTCGCTGGAGAGTTTAGACTCCTTGCCTTTGCACCTCGATCTAAAATGTTTGCTGCCCACAACAGACCAGTAATGCTGGCCATTTAGTTCGGGGACCAAAGTTATCACATTTGAGTCATAGGATGAGGAAGGAAGACGGGCGTGTTTGACGACAGGACTGGTTACCTAGATGATCTTCGCCAACCACGTCTTACCCCTCACAACTAGTTACATAACTGAATAAAAGGCAGATACCGATAATGTGCACCTTCTAGTCTACTCTACTCTGCTATATTCAAAGTTATAAGTGTCTATTCACTCCGCAAAGGTAAATTTTGGGTGCATAGTAAAAGTTTCTATTGTTGTTTTACCTTCCTATAACATTTTTCGTAGCTATTTTTGTATATTAACGCTAGTTTCTAAATGCATCATATATAAACATCTCACCTGTTCAAAGACAACACATTCGGCACTGTAAGATGCCCCAGCGACTACACCAGCGCCGCCAACTAAACCGCTAGCAAGATTGTCAACTATATTGCCATACAGATTCGGTGTCACCATAACATCGAACTGATTGGGGTTGGCGACCATCTGCATGGTGCAGTTGTCCACGATCATCTTCTCGAACTGCATCCGGGGGTAAAGTTTCCCGATCTGTGATTGATAAGAGATTCTAAAATGTAATATTATTATTTTTTTTTTCAAAAATTTTATAATTACTTATTTAATATGTAGTTTAGGTAAGCAGGTGTTTTATTATTGTATTTTACTTTGTATTTTTAGTTTTAATTATTATCTAGTTTTATTCGCAGTTGCATTAGTATTTGCACTGTTATGGCTATATTCCTAATTTGTATGTATAAATAAATAAATAATCTTAAAAACAAATATCACAGCAATCTAGATGAACACGAAATTATATTAATACAGTTGTGGCGAAATGACTGTGCCGGTGCGAATGTGCTTGCGCAGTTTGCTTTTATATAGTCGCACATCGCCATTTGCTTTCGCTATTGGAACGCTCATCATGACTGATTCACACAAGTACAGCTCGCGCCAAACTTTTTGTTCGCTCTGGAGTCGAAACAAGTGGTGTCGCAGTAGGAAAAATGAGTATGGGTCGAGAGCGGGCCCAGCAACTGCGCAAATCGCACTCGCGTCATTTTCAGGGGAAACAAGTTTAGCGCCAGCTGTACAGTTGGAGACATCGGTATTGAGCTTTTTTTTTGGGTTCCATAACTCAAGAGGTAAAAACTAATCTTTACATTGTCGTTTGCCTGTCTGTTTGTTTGTCCAACTCTATCTCAGAAACGGAGACATGTCAAATTTAGCTGAAAGTATTGTGAAACATTAAGGTTTCTGGCTCTATGGTTCTGTAAAAATTTAAATTTCTAAGTCAATGCCATAAAAAGGGTACTTAATAGCTTATAGGGTATTTCCCCATTGACCTAGAATCTAAAAATTTGGCGTACACGAAGGTCTCATGCACAAATAAAGAGGAAAATATCACTGATTAGAATCTTAATCTGTTCTACCTCATCACAGCTCCTCAAAAACAGTCCATCGCCCAGCTTCATGATGTTCGCCTTGTGGACGGCAGTGATCTTCTTGCGGCCCATCTTCACGGCGTAATCGAACGCGAATTTCGCAATCCTCTCCGATTTCGATGCTGTGACGATTTTCAAGCATTCCACTACGCCTGAAAAAGAAACGCTATCAGAACGTTACTTAAACTTGGTTTAGAAGTTGCGAACAAATACGCGAGCCGTACAAGTCAGGTACTGTACATCACCTACTAAAACTCGAGAACATACATACAACACATAGGTGGCAGGTTCGATTCCCACCCAGGACAAATATTTACATGCATAAACATGTTTACTTCGTTCCGAGTCTGGGTGTAAACTATTTATATATGTACATATTATTTAAAAAAAAGAATATTTAAGTATGTACATCAGTTGTCTAGTAACCCATAACACAAGCATAATACTTTCTTACATGGGGACTAGATGGCGCTGTGTGGGTCGTCCCATGTTTTATTATTATAACTACTAGAGAAGTTTATATTTTACTGGCCACTCTTCTTCGACAATGCAGCACGCTAAGGTAGGCAGCAACTCAGTGCCGTCTTTACGCAAAGTCCTAATAGGCCCGGGCCTAGGGCCCCAGGCATGTTGGGGGCCCCCCAATCGCAAAAAATCATTTACAATCATCCTTTAGAAAGAACGTTGAATAACAAATCGTAAGCTTTAAAACCCCCATAGTAATAAAAATAAAGTAATTAATTACGTTAGTCATTTAATTTATAATATAATATTTATTATGTAATATGGAAATGTAACATTACAATTTTTTTCTTGATTTTTTGTGAGCGAAATTAGAAATTATGTCTTCAAAACTTATATTATTTAAAATGTCCGATTCTATAAACATAATCGAAAGATAATTCAATCGAGGATTTAACATGGCATTTTGATGATCATTTTTTATAAATTTTAAGGCTGAAAATGATCTCTCGCCGCTACAATTCGTGACCATCATGCCTAAAAAAATTTGCGCCGCATATAGCAGTCCAGTCGCGCATGCGCGCGCTACCAGAGCAGAGCACGCGGTAAATTTGAAAGAATTGAAAGACACTGGACAAACTTACACGAAGATAATTTTAAACCGAACTTGAAATAATTCTAAACAGATATTTTTTACACAAATAAAATCTACAGATTTATTACGCAGAATTCTTTTATCTACACTATAGCAAATAACTTACTCTATGTAAAATCATTTCACAAATAATTTAGGGTTATTTTTAAATAAAATTTGTGTCTGGTGTCATTTGAAATAGTTGCTTATGTGCATAATTAAGTGATTATGATCTAAGCTTCTATAAAAGCGACTTACAACTATAGTGTTACGCTATAAGACTTAAGGTTTTAATATTCGAAAGGTTTAATTTATTCTACATTTATTGGGGGCGGGCCCCGTCGATACTTGGGCCTAGGGCCTCATACCTTGTAAAGACGGCACTGCAGCAACTTGCGTTATCTTAGAACCATATAAACAGATGAAGAAGTTACTCGCCAGACATCGAAACAACATGTTTTTGTTTTTGCTGTGTCTATTTGCGTATTATTCTTCAGGACACAAGTGGCTCGCATGTAAACTGTGTGTACACAGATATTTAAAATGTCGACAATTTACAGGAGCCAGCTACTGATTACTGACCAGCAAGCGTCTATTGGCATAGTGTAAACGAACCCTTGAGAAATGGTACTGTTAAAAATTTAGCAAATAACTATGTTTTGTCTTATGAACGCTAGGTGCGTTTTAGTGATTACCGTGGTCTACGCGGCCCGGTCGCCTCTTATAGAGCTATGCTGCCATTGCCATCTTTTTTTTGTTCAATTTATCTTGTAAAATATCAATACTGTATTCTGATTGTTTAATATTAAAATACAACTAAGTCAACCCACGTTTTTTTTATTATAGACGATGGTGCAACCATACTGATAATAACGACCGCTTAGCCTAGTGGGTGGCGACCCTGCTTACGAAGCTGGAGGTCCCTGGTTCGAATTTAATATTAATACTGGTACCGGGTCTTGGTTCTTATAATAATATGTATGCAATGTCTTCGCTTGGCACTTAAAACACAAGCTAATGCTTAGTGTGGGGCCTAGACGTTGTTGTGGTGTATACGTTATTATTATATTAACAGAAATAAAACAAACTCCCTTTGTACTGTACAATCGATATATAGTTTTTTAAGACAAGGAATTGGTCATTTGTGACATAATACCAGGAATTGAGGAATTCTCAATGACATAAAAGAAATTGCAAGATTTAGAAATTAGTCTAATGATCATACCCTTAGAATATGTTCATTCACCAATGTCACAATATACTAGATTGGCCTATGTTTGCACTTACCTGGCACAGACTCATGCTCCAAAGCAGAATACTCTCCTTCAGTCTGCTCTCTGATGATGATGCAATCAACGTCGTGGTGACGAGACTTCACATTGGGCAATGACTTTACATGTACCACGTTGGCGTACAAGTCAAGAGCGTTGCGTAACTTCATGTTCAAAGTTTGCAGTTCACCGGTGTGCGAGAAATCCGGTGTCGCCAGAGTACCCTATAAAAAAGTCAATTTTTGGGTGATTTTTAATGATTTCATATGATTTACTATTAAAGTATATTCCAGCGAAATTATTAATTCATATTTTTATTAATTTTCAAGTTAAATACCTATAAATTATATGAAATAGCTTTTGGATTAAAAAAATATAATTCAGTTTTCAAAAAGATCTGTTACTCTTCATGAACTCTAAAAGAACTTATTTTGATATCACATCTACAAAGGTAAAAGTTGTTTCTTTACTGTGACGCTTTACCATCTGACCGGGCCGATACCAGGCTGACCAGTTGGCCGAGTGGTTAGATATCCTAGCTGCGGAGCCAAAGGTCGCGGGTTCGATTCCCGCCCAGGACAAATATTTGTGTACATGAACTTGTCTATTTGTTCCGTGTCTTGGTGTAAAAGTATCTATATATGTATATATTATTAAAAAAAAAGAATATTTAAGTATTTATTTTATGTATTAAACATTAAATGATAACCAACATACTGGACACATGTTATTTAATTGACAATCGAAAATCTCGTAACATAACCTATCATTTTACAATCATTCACTGTCAATCATATCAATACATTACAATTTATATCAGTTGTTTAGTACCCCATAATACAAGCATAATACTTGCTTACTTTGTGACTAAATGGCGTTGTGTGGGATGTCCCAAATGTTATTATTATAATCTGTCTGTGTTTCAAATCGTCTACGCCATGAATATAAAATTCAAAATAATTTTTAAATTGCATACCCAGCCATATTCTAAGAGTTATCCATTAATAAAGAGGGAAAAGGGTGCATAAAGTGTGACGTGACAAGGCGTTAGAGGAGCATTAAGATTTGTGATGTCATAATCACAATGTTTCGAAATATAAAAACAATCACAATACAGCAAACCTTCTGTACGACTCTGAAATGCGACACTCATGCCCGATTGTCCACTTCTCGCCGTAACATCTCTATGAAATTATGGTATGAAAGTGTGCCCCACAGATTGGTTGCACATATTGTAAATGCCATGGCATGTGCATAATGAACTCTAATAATTTCAAAGTTTAAAATGGTTTGTTTTTACACCTTGATAACATACGCCGAAACTCCGATATCGCCTTTGAATGAAATTGACTCTTTACATTTTATTAGACACTTAGTGTCACTCGACATTTTTTCTCTTTCAGGTCACGTCACAGCAGGGGTTGGAGGGTCATAGAAATCAGACTACTTGTGACAAGAACAAGAGGACTGGAGGGGCATTCCAAAAAATAGGATTTTTAGTCTCATAAATAGAAATAATTTTTAACAATCAGCTCATTACTTTGATACATATCTTGTTCCTCGCAATCGAGTTGACGACATCTTCGAGAGGAGCACTCAGGGTGGGGTTGATCTCAGAAAAGAAAAATGGTTCAAACTCCACAGGAATATCAGCCGCCTGGAATTATATAAAGAGAGAATTATATTCCTTCATTCTTCAGTTCAGAATGTCCATTGACTGTAAAAATTAAGCATTTCATTTTAAATAAATACTTTTAAATTTTGGTCCACTCTAATAATATACAGATGCGATCTTTCAAATCATTACATTGATTTTTATTTATACACCGACTGCAACATCAAAGGTTGCAGGTTCAATCCTCATCTGGAAACATAAAATGTCCTAGATATTATTATAATGCATATAAAGTACCTTGAAAACTTCCTGAACCGAGTGTACTAATTCTGGACCCACACCATCTCCAGGGATGAGGGTGCATTTGATACGACCTTCTTTTGTTAGACCTGCTTGCTAATAAAAATTTAAAAAAAATTAACTATTAAAATATACGAAAAAGCGTTCATACTTAAAAAGCTTTGTTTAATCTATTAATGAATTGAACTTATTTTTTAGGCTAAAGACGTACCTTGTAAAACTTCTTAAAAAAGTGGAAACAATTGATAAAAAAATTAACATATAGTAGTGTATATGAGAGAAACAACACAAAAGTGCACCAGTATATAGGTATAAATTTTCATGCAGTACACAATGCATTTTCAAGTGGGTCAAATTCATGCTGATTTTAGGTACAACAAATTAACCGATTTCGAAGGGTCACAATTGATTTTAATTACATTTCTTAGATTACTTGGCTGCAGCTGTATTAGTGTAGGCAGTGTGATATCAAATTGTGATGGCTGAGTACAAAGACCTTGAACATGATTCATGGCCACATTTGATCAAATGGCATCACCTATAGATGCTGCTTGCACAGGAAAAAAAAAATTTTAAAGAATATAAAAATAGACTTAATATGTTAACAAGATTTAGAAATAAAATTAAAATTACATAAAAATAAACAACTTTTAAGCTTTCAAATATTTTAGTTTCTTTTTGCAAAACAAAGTTTAACATTATTTTAAAGATGTTATTACTGTAGAATAAGCTTTTGCTAAAGTACTATCACTGACTCCGTGCCTCGGAGAGCATGTTAAGCAGTCGGTCCCGGTTGCTGTCAATAGACGGCGGTCGTTACAATCCGCCAACCCGCATTGGAGCAGCGTGTTGGATTTAAGCTCCAAGCCCCCTCATCTTGAGAGGAAGCCAAGCCCCTGTAGTGGGGTATAAAAAGGGCGGAGGGAAAGGAGAAGCTCTTGGTAACTAATATTAAGTTTATCAAATACAGTAGCCAAAAATGAAAAAGACTAGGCCTACCAGTGAATGAACTATTTTTATATTTTGCTAAACAAAACTTATATATATTAAAATATTACCAATATCATATATATGTATATTATCAAATCATAGTCAATACTGTGTTTTACAACATAATATTTTTGCATTGAAATACTTAATACAAAAACTTTTTTATGTTGCTCCTGAAAATAGCAGTGTTATGATGTATAAATTTTTAATGAAACCATAATTTTGCCAATTTAAATATGAAAGTTTCATCCAAATCGGAACAACAAAAGGACAAAAATAATAATATTATTTTTAAGGTCTGGGATGTTTAATCAATTACCATTTTTTTTAAACACTTTCCAAGTACAGACAGCAATCCATTACTTTTTAATTTTACTAGCGACCGCCAGTCCGCAATTTAGTTCACATTGTTTTTATAATTTCGAAAGTTTACATAGGAACCCTAAATGTTTCCAGAATGAAATAAATTAATATTTCAGCCGTTTCGGAGATCGACCTGGACAAACAGACAGACAAAAAATAGCATATGTCATTCCTGATAATCTTCTTTTCATGTTTGTGAAGTTTCATTTCATTTCATTCAGTGGTTCAATCATTTTAGAAATTAGTCCTTGTCAGACAGACAAACAAACAGACAAAACCAGCCTATTTTACTTCTGACGTTCTTTTAACTCCTGCAAAGTTTCATTAAAATTGGTGCAGCCGTTTTGGAGATTAACAGACAGATACTACGATTTTATATGGGTAATTTTTTCATCACCGAGTATAATTTTTTATACGATTTAATAACGTGAATAGAACATATTACCTTAAAAAATTTAACTTTTATTTTTCATTATTTTTTCAACCTGTTCGATACACTTAATCTTAAAATGTGGACACAATTCTTGAAGGATGATTACGCGGGCTAGAGGCGCAGAGGCATGGCGGCTCTCGGCAGTGTGAGCAGGGTGATACGACTTGTGGCATTTTTATAGATATGTTTAATCAATTTTAGGTTTTTTTTATTTTGGAATAAATAGATAAATTAAAGTAGGAAATAAATTTTAAAAAAAAATAGATGGTAGTGTATAGCAACCAGCATCCATTAGTCTTGTAAATATGTTTATGCCGTTGTGTTAATTTTTTGTCTTTTGGATATTCAGAATCTAAGTTATAATTCTTAAGTAAACATATCAAGAAAGTGCTAATATACTGACAAAATATATGAACAATAAATGACACAGATGTTTGCACTTGAAACCTTATTCATTTACTTGACATTTAATGTAACACCATATTGAAGTCTTTGTACAAAGTCAAAGTTACTTTGTTGTGTACTGTATTGAATTATCATGTAAAAATGTGTTCCTAATACAATTCATTCATTTACAACAGGTTAACAATAATAAAAAAATGGGTTTTTAAATACTGACAAATGTGCAAATGCTTGCCATGCTCTTTTAATAAATATACATTATATACCTTACAGGTAACGAGTGACCTCCTTTGAACCTTAAAGTACTTAAACTGTAAAGGCGTTATTTCAAGTAAAGAAGTAATAGAAATGTGTAATTATAATTCTTATCCAGATTTTACTAAATATGTTTGAGAAAAAAAAACTTAATAATCGTAAAGATATCACAATAATAAATGCAACTACAAGGAATACTAAAATTTGTATGTTATATTCTTTATCCTTCAATAACTATTAAAAAAAACTTTCTATAAACCTTCCCCCCAAGGATAGTTTGAAATAGTGAGTAATATGAGGAGTCATTAAAAAGTATTCAAAATTAGTAAGAAGGAAGTAACATTTAAAAAATTATGCAAAGTGAGATTTTAGTAACTGGCCAAAATTTTTCTAGATATTAAGTATCACCAATAGACCTCATTGCGTAAATAAAAAATATCGGTTACATTTTCATAATGAATTATTTTATCTAGTGTTATTTTATAAAGTTTGGTTGCCCTCTTAACGTTATAGTAAACGTACGCGCCCGAGGCTTTGAAACGGATTGGGGCGGCGGGCATGAATGGTGACTACAGTTATTGGTTTTTCGGGAAAGGTATGTGTAGTCATTAAAACCTCATCTTGTATAGTATTTTATTTTCTACATAATCTCTTTGCCTATGAAAACATTTAGTGTAGTGTTCTACAAGTCCTTTTATACCACTTGAAAAAATCTTGTTCTTGACCCTCGAAAAATGCTTCTACAGCACTCATCACCCCGTGATTGTTGTCAAATTTTTTGCCAAGGGTACATTCTTTTAACTTGGAAAATATGTGAAAATCACTAGGAGTGAGGTCTGGTGAATATGGTGGGCGCTCTATCATTTTAGACACTGCTTTTTTTGCATCATGAGCTAAACTTGAGATATGGGAGATATGTCATGGAGAAAAGGGTTACTGGCTTTTATCTATCCACAATGATTTTTTTAATCTCTTCTCAGAGTTTTTTAAATCAATATGCTAATATGGACCTATGATTATCATTCCTTTTGGCAAGTAATTAATCACAATAATTCTTTCAGCATCCCAGAAAAAAGACGCCACTAATTTACTACATTTAAAGTCACAGTTCACAGCCCCTTAAAGGGGACAGTAAGTTGCAATCAATATTTTTGGTAAAAATTTTTTTTTTCAGTATAAAATATTTATTTACAACACAAATTTTCCTCATTTTTCAAGATAAGGCCTATGTCAACAATGACCTATTAAAATAATTTTAACAAAAAAACCAAAGAAAAATTTACCCGGCCCGGACCATATTCACTGGCCAGTAACAATGAACCAATGATTTTGTATAAATTAAAAATATCATCAAAAGTCAGTTTCTAATATTATATTCTAGATAGTTTTCGATCACTCCTCATAATTAAGCTTTTCATATTCACATTATAATGCTATCATCTACTATACCTAGTACAAAATTGCAGAAGAAATATAGACCACATATTGAATATTTTCCTGTAAAACCAAGTTTCACGAGAAAGGAGCCATAATTATGTAATAATTATTTAAATATTAAATTACTATTTTATATAATATAATTTATTTCTATTTTATATTTTCATATTTTATAAATTTATTTGTTTTAGGAAGTGTAAAATGTATGTCAACAAATATAATATAGGTACATAGATGCTGTTAATACCACACTGTTAGTGCTCTCACCGGGAAACTGTAATTTTGGGCCGTATAACGTACTTGATCCAATGATGTCGAAGTTGTATGCAAACCTTTAGCGACATGTTGAGAGCTCTGAAAATCAAAACACATTTTCATTAGAACACTTCAATCGTTGTAAAATTAATTAGTAAATTAAAATTAGGAAAAAATAAAAACTTCATCTACATGGTTTACATTGTTTTTACTGCTCTGCTCTTAACAATTAGCATAATGAAGCAGCATAATCCATTATTATCCAATAAACACATCCAATATGATGAATTACAATAATTTTATCTACTTAAACGTGAAAGTTTCATCAAAATTGGTTCATAAGTTTTGAACATAATTTTTTTTTTAATTATTATTATTAAAGTAATGGTCAAATTCTCGAGGTTGGTTCCATGCATTTTCCCTTTGTTCATATATTTTTCTCTACACCATTATCCCCCTTTCTTGTATGCCATTCCTATCTTTCTTCCCCTATCCCCTCCCACCTTCTTTTTCCTTTTTTAATTTCATTTCACTGCTCCACTTTCCCCACTTTCCTCTATTAGTTCTCCTATTTCCCTTTCTCTTTCCTACCCTATATGCTCCATCAACTATTTTAAATCTCCCTCTCCACCACATATCTTGCCTCGCATTTCTTATCTCCATCTACCATTCAATACTTGTTCTTCTCTTTCAAATTACCACATGTTAATCTTGCCAGCATCTTCTGACTTCTTCATTCACCCCTTTTGTTAGCCTCTTTTTAACCCTAAAGTTTTTATATCTCCTAAAATACCTTGTTTCCAGTATCCAACCATATTCCCATTGCTCCTGTCTATCTACTTCTCGTCTATCAGTTTTTCCATCTTGTTACCTTTTTATCTTCTTCTCCTCACCTCCGCTGTAGCCATTTTCTCTGTTGAATCTTTCTCTATCAATTAATTTTACACCAATCACTCGTCCATCTTTTTCCTCTAAACATATCTCTAACAGCCTTCTTCCTCTAGATTTAATTTTATTCGCAAATCTTACTGCTCTCTTTCCTGCACTTAATCATATTTAGTACCTTACCATTTCTCTGTAGATTTCACAGATGGATACCAATCCTCTATCTTATCCCAGCGTCCACTTTATGTATAATATTTGAGTTGTGCTCTATCTATTTCTGAACTGATAATTATGAACATACAAATAGATATGAACGGTAAAAATATTTTTGAGTTCAAGTCAAACCAAATAAATTTTTTTTACAACATTTTCTATGTAGAGACATCACTTCTTAACAAATTTACTTATACTATTATAATAATAATAAAATTGAGTTCTATACAAGAGTAATATCAGTAAAGCAGATCATTATGATAGGGGATCATGGACAACTATTGACAAAGCAATAATTATAATTATCACTCTGAATGATTTTACTGTTTATTTAATATATATGACCTATGTTGATCCATATAGAGCACGGTAGGACTCTGTATGTCAGAAGTAGATATAAAATAATTTATGCTCATTAATTTTTCTTGCTTTTTCCAATTTCTTCTTGCTAATTTTTAATTCTCTTTAAAATATCGAAACCATAAAACAGTTGTTTTCTAAATGTTACACATAATTTTTGATTAGTAATCCATACCTACCGCATTTCACTCTCAGGGATCTACATTGAATAATAATAAAAAAATTTGTCCATCTTCATCTTTTTTTTCATAATTCCATAAATTACTTTTTATCTTCCCCTCGTATTTCAAGTGGCGAATAATGAAGTCACTCACTGTCTGAATATATGAGTTTAGAAAAAAAAAGTGTACCTTTGCTGACCTCTGCTTATGAAGACCTCATATAACAGTCGAATATCTTTGTTTTTACAAGTTGTGATTTCATGTACTAATAATTTATAGGACAAAATTACAAATATAATGTTTAAAAACAGTTACGAAACACCCCTTTATATTAATGTATACTAAGATAGTGCAAATGAACTTTATACCTGTGTGATGGTTTTAAACAACTGTCTGCTAATTAAAGACATTTTTATAAAACACTTATGAAAACTACTGATACTATTAACTTTTGGAAATAATGGTTTCTTTTTTTTTGAGATGAACAGAAAGAAAGGGTTATTTTTAGATTCTTCTTTCCTTGCACTTCCTTGTGCTACTGATTGAAGGTTGAAGAGTGACAGCTGACAATAGTTACAATTGACTGATTGATTGGCAACTTGGCTGGGTATAGTTAGTTGGAAAAACCGTTTTTATGTTTATTTTCGAAATTAAAGTTCAAAATGAAAAAAGGACTGATTTCATTCTTTTATACTCATTCACTTGTCATCAATCACTATCAATCAATTGTCTCTGTCAATTAAACGGTTTGTGACTTTCAATCTGACCCTATTACGTTAGTTTGTAACATAGACATAGTGTGCAACATAGACATATATATACTAGCGTAGGAGACCAACTGACATCTAAACATCGCATGACCGAAACGGAAATGAGTATGTGTGCAAAATTCACATGTGGTTGAGCCAGTTTTAGTGATGTGCATGGGTGTTTTTTATATTATCGATAGCACGTAGTACTTTCATGATAATGTGTCGTTGAAATTACCGCGATATCATAAGTCGAAATCGGCAATCCTATTTATTATTTTGAATCTGCTATACTACATAATTTTTGTTTTGAGTTACTTTTCCTAACTTTTAGTTTTTTAAAATGACAAATCATCAATCAGTCAATTCAAATGCCATTTCCTTTACTCCAATAAATATTTTTTTTTGTTGACAGTTGATAATAAAAAATTTGCAGAAGTAAAGAAAGCATTAACACACTGCCTTCTATAGTTACAAGCCATGCTATTAGATTTGGCAACGTCGCATTAACTGTCACTTGTAGTCTGATTTATTTCGTCAGCTGATAAGATGTCATGATTTAATAATTAAAAATATGGGATTTAAATAACTAAATATGAAATTATCGATAGCATTTAACAGAAAATAGAAATAGGAGTATCTATTAAATTGTATTAGCACCCACCCGCTACTTCGTTTGCGTGTCATAAGTGGATTTTATGAATAGAATAGAATCATCAATAGAATAAAAATAATGGTTATTATATCTCATTTCGGTTAGTGTTACTATGATTTTGTGCGTTTATCACAGGCTATATCTTAAAAACTAGTTTTATTGTATAATGTTCTACGGGAATGTACAGTTCCCTTGCTGTTTATTTCTCTTCCTGGGTTCTACGTAATCAATCTCGCCGGACCTGCTGGTGGCTAGCATGCGGTTAAAGTGACCATGAAAGGTATAAATATAGTTCCCCGGGATCCTCCAGATTCCGTATCCTCGAACCTATTCGAAAAATGATAAAAATTTATTGTGATTTCCACCCAAACGTGTCAAGATTGTGACGTGAAACGAAAAACAATTATGGTGAAAATATCAACTTACCTTACTAATTACGAATAAACACGATGCAAAACGTAATTTTTTACACTGATTTATTATTTTAAATCAATAACTCTGTTTACATAACGTTTAAATGGAAGAAAACGCGAATTAATCACCTGATTGATACTAAGGCTCGGATTATACGCAACGTT
This sequence comes from Luffia ferchaultella, assembly GCA_949709985.1. NCBI lineage: Eukaryota > Metazoa > Arthropoda > Insecta > Lepidoptera > Psychidae > Luffia > Luffia ferchaultella. Next base: position 8,270,879 of record OX453263.1, read on the forward strand.
GCCAGATTGCAGTAGCATGGCTTGTAAACTATAGATGGCAGTGATTAACATCATTATGGAAATGTTAATATTTAGTTGAATACAAGCCAAGTAATAAATAAAACAATATAAATAAACGATTTTTATTTTTAATTACAATACGTCACGTTGCAACGCATAACAACAAAATTTTAACTCTTTGTAAACAAAAAAATGAGAATGTACAAAACAAAAACATTTACAATAGAGAAGTTCATGATGTTCAAAATATACAATTTAACTCGATAGAATTGAAAGATAAACCAAAACTAATAAAACAGTGAAAGTTTTTTTTAAATTCGTCAATAAATGACTGAGAAATAAATTATTGATATTTATTAATTTGACGACCGCTTAGCCTAGTGGGTAGCGACCCTGCCTACGAAGCTGGAGGTCCCGGGTTCGAATCCCAGGTCGGGTCAGTATTTATATGATGAATATCGATACTGGTACCGGGTCTTGGTTGTTATATGTATGTGATGTCTTCGCTTGGTACGCAAAACAGAAGCTAATGCTTAGTTTGGGGCCACGACGTTGTAATGTGCACGTTATTATTATTATGTATTTTCGTGCGGTTTGACTGGTGGATTCTTACTGCCCATGACGTCACATTGTCTACTCGATTGAGTGTCGCGTCGTCTCACTACACCACAAATTATGCCTTGGATGCCTTGGACTAGTCTATAATATCTTTTGTTTCTTTGTGTAATAGGTAATTAAGTTTTATTTGAATATAAAGGAACAAGTTTTTGTAAAAGACAAAGTGATAATTTGATATTTTCACTGTGATGGACTTTTCTTCAAATCCATTTTATATTAGTGCTGAAATAAAGGTTTAGGCTCTTAAGTTGAAGGTCCTGGTGATATATCCCGGTAAACGTACGCTGACACCGATCGCTTGGTCTTCAGATTGACCTGTACAGAAATTACAGTTGGCATAAATGCTCTGACTTTAGATATTAAGTATTATTAGTATATTACTTAATATACTTAGTAAGCACATATGAAAAAAAAAGAAACCCCTAACAGCACAAATTCAGTAGGTATAGATCCTTTCTTCAAAAGTCGTCGGTGGTTTAGTTAGACAAAACAGTTATCCGTAAAATGTCTAATGCAAACCAAAGAATGTTTTCGAGGAGTCCCACCTGTTCTATTTAACATTTTTTTCCATTGTTCTATGCTAACCGTGTTTACAGGAAACCTGGATATTATGAAATAGTCATCATTATCAGGAAGCATTTTTTAACACCGCAGTTTCTTGGAGGAAAATGAGGTTAAACTATTGTATACAGTAGTTTTGTCATTCAAAGTGTAATTATTTACGACGTTCATAATCAGAGAACAGATAGAACGTCAGATTTTAAATCATAAATAAATAACGATTAAAATTAAATAGAGCATCAGATTTTAAATCATAAGTAAATAACGATTAAAATTAATTGTGTATATATCTAATATTTTCATTTGAAAAAGTCTTGTATTTACATATATACCCTATGTGTAGTATATATGTATAGATGTCATACTTTCCCTTACAATGTGCTGCCAGGCTAAATAAACCTCACAATATGTTTAAAAACAGTTAACGACATCATTCCAGTGGAACAGGTGCAATTAGGTAATATCAAATTTACAAAATATTTATATTTGAAAATATCGACATATCGATACATTTTGTGCAATCCCTATGCTTCATTGTTTGATTGTAATTTTACACAATATTTTTGTATCGTACACATAATTGTTTAAAATAACAAATTATTTACAAAATAAAGTATTTACCGTATACTACTGATGTATAACCAAGTAAATTTAGGATTGCTTTTTATAAAAATAAGCATTAAGATAACAGTATGTTATTGGCAGTACTTACCGGTGAAATGTCTCTTTATTTGGATTATTAACATATGTTACAGTGCAATTTAAAACTGAACACTACACCATTTTTATCACAAGAATTAATTTTTGTAGAATTCAAAACGATTATAACACAAAATAGAAAACAAAGCTGGACCTTATTTTGACAAGTGAGTAAAGAAGACTAAATGTGTTCAAAGAGGTTTTATGTCAGATTTTCTTGCATTTCTTTCTCGCATGTAGGATTTCCGCAAAGAGCTGGATGTCATTCGCACACTGTGTTCCTCTCTTACGCTAGTATATATACCTTTATGGTGTGCAATGACTGGGTTAGGTTAAAAAATATAGTTTTAAAGTTATAATTTTTCAAAATAGTGATTGAGAAGACCGGATATGACGACATAATACTTCGTCTTCTCAGTTAACAGCGTTCTCCGCTTATAGCAATTTCGCCAAAATATAGTTGAGATGATTCTCCGTCTACAGATGATTCTATACCCCTGATTAACTACTGCTATGTACCTACATGTTATCAATCAGTGGCACAGAATCATTTCAACTTTTCAACTCTATTTTCTTTACGGAATTGTCATTACGTCGTGATATCCGGTCTTGTCAGTAGGTAATCATTTTGAAAAATTAATGACTAAAAAATACCCCAAAAAACCATTTTTTTAAATATAAAACAAAGTAAACAGTTTTTTTATTTTGAATCATATTTTCGACTAAAAAACTGGATTACCGAATTTGGTAAGGCCATTTTTATGGAATCTTCATGTAATAAAGAATAATAATTTAATATGTAGTAATCATGTAGTAATCATAGACATGCAGTAATAATCATGTAGTAATAATTGGTCTTGTCAATCATCATTTTAAAAATTAGTCCACAAAACATCGGTCTGTGAATGCATTTTCACAGAATGCACAATGCATGCAACGCAGAATGTGAATGCACTTTACTTTCAGCACGAATGCGGTAGTGACACATTTTCTTTTTTTTAAATATTTTATGACCCTGGGATCATGCCCTTTTAGGCCTGACGCATTGTTCTGTGTTAGCAGTGCTTCCAAATTCAACGTTATTACGGTAGATCTCCAGTAATTTTGACTGATCTACTGTTTAAGGTAATGGTAAAAATACCTTATATGGATCTACCGTATTTAATTTACAACAATAAAATCTTATGAATTCCCTATTTTGCAAAAAATCCCGGCATGCATATTAATCGCAAGTAACAAAATTAGTTGCCTCTGCCTGACAAAGGCACAATTCGATACATCTTTTCGTCACTTAGATCAATTAATTCATTTAAGCCAGGCATATCACAATCACATTACGAACTTTGTCCAAATAGGGCTGCCGACGTTTTGTAAAGGGAAGAAACAGGTAAAATTCGTATTTTTAATATGTGTGAAAGAGATGGAACGTACTATGGAAACGTCGTATTTTTCATCTTTTTTACACATAGCACACATAAAATACCTGTCACTTTCTTTCAAAAAACGTAGGCGATAACTACAAATTCTTGTCTAACAACAAACATGTTTTCTCAGCAAGCCATTGGTAGAAATTCGGAAAATTGTATTAATTTTAAGCCTACACAAGAGATGATTGCTAACATGACTGCAAAAAATGAGATTTATGAAGAAATTATTTTGGAATAAAAATTAATAAAACAACATTGAAGTTTTTACTGTAATAAAAATTAAATCTACTGTATTTTTTAGCTAAAAACACTGTAATTTTACTTTCGCGATCTGGAAGCACTATGTGGAAGTGACATTCCATAGACATAATATACCTGGTGACATTCAGACTGTACTCCATCGATTTTACGTCATTTGACGACCATTGGGCCACCGTGTCGGCGCAACATTTGAAGTTCAATAGCGCAGTGATAATGTAATATAGGTCATTATTATACTGAAAATGATTTTAACGAGCTTATTACATCAGAAATATTAGTTATTTTCTATATCAAAATATTGTTGTCGATTGTGCATTTTAGGAAATAAAATAATTCGAGGTGAGTCGATGCTTCAAATCTTAAATATTTATTATATTCAACAATAATTTATAGACATATTTTCCGAGTTATTCATTACCGCGGAATTTATTTTATAAATCCACAAGCGTATATTTAAAAAATACGAATCGGATCAGTAAAGGAATGTAAAATTTTTTGCTTTTTTTAAAAATAGGTACCTAAAGAATTTACTTATTAATTTACTATGTAAAAAAATAATTAAAGTTAACCGTAATATTTGTATTTAAAGCTAAGCTAAATTAAAGTTAATTTAGTAATATTTTAGACACATTAAATAAATAAGTTACATCACAGCTGAAACATATCAAATAATTATAATGTTTGTTTGTTTATGAAGATAAACGTATCTCCTTTTCTTCTCAGAATAAAAGGTCATAAGTTCACAATGACGATATCTCAGTATCAATGCTTGGTATGGATTCGAAATGTCTATTGCTTATTGCTGTTGATGAATTTGATATTTTGGTCATTAAATATCTTTTATTATATTGCTGCTGTTAGGTTCCTGTAGGTAGTAAGTGTTGAATATCATAGCGGACGCCAATGATTTAATAGTAGTAAGAGAGATCACCTAAACAAAGGTCATTATAAGGACCTACCTACTTAATCATCTTTGTTTTGTGTTCATTATTTTATGTTTAATTAAAGAATGATTATAAAATCCACTATTAAGTTACTAAATTGTTTACCGTTTGTAGTTCTTCTCTCTTAAATTCTCCTTGATGTCTAATTTAAACTTAACTTAGGCAGTTAAAAGAAATTTGTTTAACCTCATGTTTACTTGCTTACTTAAATATTTGCAATAGATGCTTATAAAAAATCGAATGCCTTTTTTGTTAACAATTATACTATTACGTTAAAAAAAATGTAAATAACAGTAGGAGTTTTATGGGACCCACATCCAATATAAGTTTGTTATAATTTATAAATTACTATTTATGACCCATGCAGCATCTCATCATCATCAAGTTAAATAACGAGGCACAAAAATAGTAGCGCGTGAAAATACACCATAGATTAGTACCACATAATGTCACGCTTTTTCGTATCGCTAAGTTTGCGGTTACGGGGGCTTCTGTTCGTTGTATATTACTTACAGACTTAAATATATCTCCTCCATTTTAAATTTTACAGGCAGATGTCTTGTAATGAACCACCTTAAAATTCTGTAGAGAAAATATGAAAACTAAAGGGGCGAATTTTCCTCTCCATATATTCAATTAACAGGTTCCCTGTCCCTGTCTCATTTGCATTTGAATAGTTTAGGTACGTTGACTGTTTTTTTTTAAATCAGTGTATATTATTAATGTTAATGAAATACAAATCTCCTAGGTTTTATTTTTACCTATAAAATTGATAATCCACCTCACAGTCCAGTAAATAGTATAGTCAACTCGAATACGACGTTCATATTGTGAGACCACGTTAAATTAACATAGATTTTTGTATCATTTCTGATACATGAGCGTAGTAAAAAAATGTCTTATATGTCAACACTGATACAGAGACTGTGGACTTGTTAAGGGATGATAAAACGTTTTTTTGGGCACCCAATCGCGTAAGTAAAATATGTATCTATAGACAAATTTTGAAAATGCAATGAACGTTCTTGAATAACTTTTTTATTTAGGTCAATATTTAGCAAAATATTAACCTCTAAATTCGTTAACAATGCCCCATCGTCTAACTTTTCAGTTGTGAGATTAAAAACATCAAGATATTAGCACTCAACAAACAATATCAAAGAAAATTATTTTGGATATTATACCTACGTTGACAATTATTTTTTTTAAGATTACCAACGTTAACCGATTCAATTAATAAAATTATTCCGATTGTATGATAGGTTGAAGGTGGTTGCATGCAGTAGGTCTACGGAATCCCAAACTGAGCATATCCGAAACGCACTTCAAGCGATATGAGTTATAGTTATAAAAAGAGTGAAAACGCGTATTAGATAACTGAAAAGTTCTTGTGCCTTTATTTAATTACTACTATAACGCCTTTTATTTTTGATATTAAAGAAACAGGAAATGACTATAAACTCCGAAAATCTGCAACCAACGTTATTTCTTTATTAAATACTTAATACACCAATAAATCAATATACCTACGTATGATTTTTTTTTTGCCTCAAAGAGGAATTCTATAACAGACATCTAACTTCACTCAATTTCTATATAATGTAATTGAAAAAGGAAAATTAAAATAATATAATATAAAATCGCATTAAAGTACGTAATTCACGTGAGCGTATAGATAGAATTTTTATAGTCACTGAACCGATAAGATAAAAGATTTATTTGCTCACTCAATCATAATGTTTACCAACACGCTCTGTAGTAACATCATTAAAAATATCTTCCTGATGATGTAAGTTCGTTTTACAAATTGATACATGCATATAAGATGTAGCAAAATCTCTGTCCAATTACACAAACAAGGATAAAGATTGTTGTGTAAATATACCCCTAAAGATAAGAATATTAAACCAAAAAAAATATGTTTATATACACTGGAAATGTACTCTATTTAGCTTCTTATTGATAGTTCATATTTCGCGCATTTTACTGACATTTCATATGTGTCACATTTCGCCGAATCATTATTTAGTACCAATATCTACTGTGCGTAACTTAGGCGGTTCGATTTCCCTTCGGGCTTGACGGAACTCGTTGCTTTAAAAATAAACCTACTTTCTATCATTCAGCCAGCAAAGATGGGTCCTCCGCCAGTAGACCTGTGCAAACCCCTATACGACATGGAGACATACACAGGACGAGCGAAACATTTTCTGAGGCTCACCAATCCTTTGAATATACTTGCCAGCGACCAAGAACTAGATGAAGCCAAAAGCATACTCTGTGAGTTTCAGTAAGTATCTACAGTCGCCTAGTCGGCAAGTTTCAAGAAGGCTACTTAAAGTCGCTGACAACTTAAAATTACCACTAACCAAGCATATGACAATATTCGCAATTCAAGCCATATTAGGTTAAGGGAGATTTTAAGATAGAACTTAGTTCCACCATACGAAAATCACAGTACCATGTCTGTCTAATTCAAGACACATGAATTGTTCATGACTTGCCAGGGCTTCACCAATACTACTGTAGCGATATAGATATTGCTAGTGACAATACTACTGTCTAACAAGTGGTTTCGAATTCTAGAATTCGAAGCTACAAATTGAAGATTACGCTGAAAGAGAATGGTAGATAGACTCTATGAAAGAGCAAAAGCCAATATTTGTAAACCGTTACTTTTAAAAGTTCTTAATAGTGAATAAACTTTCCTTCGCTCTCGGTAGGATTCGGAAAGTATTACTTAGGGTACATTACTTTTAACTTTAAGCCACGCCCATAAGTTTTCGTTTTTGTCTTATATTTATCTAAAATTAAATACAAAAGTTCACCAATTTTTTAAACTTTTTAATCCGGAAATAGCACATTGTATCTAAAAACCTGTTAGTAAATAAAAAAAAATGAAAACATACGGGGCTAGCAATAACATAGTAGAAAATATTTGAAGTTTCGTTTCATTCTGTGTATTTTTGTGGATGTTAACAGACACTGCCTGTCTGGGTAGATATTATATAGGTAAATAACGAGTCAGATTGCAGTTGAGTCTTTAATTCGTTAACGAGTCGGTTTTGCTAAAGTAAGACAGAAGTAACAAAGTGAAAATCTGGTTGAGAAGTTCCCACGGGTGAGAATTGAGAATATCGCAAAATTCCTTCTCATTAATAAACCACGCTATAATGTGGTTAAAAGTATTAAGCAATTTTAGTATATTTTGTATACTATGATATACTTAGCATTCTATGACTTTTGTCTGAAGTATACTGCACTGTTATCATTTAGGAGTTTACGAGTTAAATTGTAATTTGGATCTGTGGTGTGAAAGAAAAAACTGCAAGAACGGGTTCGGAATCGTAATATAATTCAGAGCTTACTTCCGTTAAAACAAGAATAAATCCAGTTAAAAAAGGAATGTATCTGACACAAATCTTAGAACATTTTGTTGTCTATAAAATTTATCACAATAATTTTTAAAACCTATTTGGCTAGGAGAAGTTCCACCGCACTGGATTTTAAGTCATCTTCGGATTTCTTTGAATGTCCAACTTTCAGTTAGAAATTACAACTTGCGCAGACAGACAGACTGACGACGATGTCTTACCATAAAGGCTTTTTCGACTTTACGAAGTACGACACTTTAAAACTGTTGAGTGCATTATAATATTTCTAATAATTTATTTATACCAGGAAAACTCGTAAAATGCCACCTGGATATGATGAGAAGAAACTGTGGTCGACGAAATATTTATACGACAGCGCTTTCCATCCTGACACTGGAGACAAAATGTTCGTTTTGGGACGAATGTCCGCTCAGGTCCCAATGAACACCATCATCACTGGAGGTAAATATACACTTACATTACATCAATCTAGACAATAGGAATTCTGTACATTGCACCCATAAAATGCATTCTCATGCTAACCGTAACCGAAACTATCGGATATCCAAAATAAACAGAATCCAAAATCTTAACAGGACCCGAAATAAATGTTTCGGATAATTTAGGATTCCCATCCAAATAATTTCACTTCATGCTGACTGAGGCTTGGACAATTAAAATCAAGACATCTTCGTCAAGTTCACACCCTCGGATCATATCTACAATGCTTGCGTTTTCGTTTATTTGAATATAGGGTATTCATAACTGAAACTTTCAGAACATTTTACATATAGCTTTAAGCATATCAATTCGGAAATATCATATCCCTAACAGCATTGATTATAAGTCTAACCAATAATATTAAAGAAAAGTTTCCGAGAAATCTGCTGAAAAGTACTCCTGCTGGCCCACTTGTGGTTTAAAAGTCTGCTATTTAACCTAACTCCCGTAATTTGGTAACGCGTTCGTACCTTGATGATATTGCGATTGTTTTTAGGGTTCCGAACCTCAAAAGGAAAAATGGAACCCTTACAGGATCACTTTGTTGTCCGCCTATCTGTCTGTCTGTCTGTCTGCCAAGACCCTTTTTCTCAGGAACGCATGGAGGTATCAAGCTGAAATTCATATCAAATACTCGGTCTAATGTAACGCGTTAGAGGTATTCAATTGAAATTCATATCAAATACTCAGGTCTATAATACCTTTAAGCTGTAATAAAATCAAACTTACCTTTACTTCTATACCTACAGGTCTGTACGGAAGCCTCGGTGCGCGAGTCCGACTCGCACTTGGCCGGTTTTATTTATTTATTGCAACGTTAACATCTTCTTTGTGACGTATCTACTGTTTTCTTTTTATTTACATAATTTTGTCAATTATTGTTGGTCTAGCTATGTATTGTTTCCGTCGGAGCCGGGTTTTCTGCCGAATCGGATACAAACATTGGATCGGTTGAATGGAATCTGCAGGGCTAACATGAAAACTGGGACAAAATTTTTATCTTGTGCCAGAACGAGATATCTTTATAAGTTACATGTAAAGCTATCTCGTTTTGGCACGAGATTGTGCGTCGACATTTGTCGCGATGTGCATGTTAGCCCGGCTGTAGGCGGTTATGACTTACCATGGTTTTTTTTTTATCGTTATGATCCAAGTGAAATCAAGCACGGGATCACTATGTGGGCCAGCCTTAACTAATGAAATTTTATACAGGTATGATAACATTCTACAAAACCAACGCGGCTACAGTGTTCTGGCAGTGGATCAATCAGTCTTTTAACGCCGTCGTCAATTATACCAACCGCTCCGGTGATGCACCACTCTCTCAGAAGTAAGTCGTTTACTATTCTTCACCCTACTTTGCTGTATAACTTGCCCACGGGCTTTTGCATATCAACAACAGCAAACCAAAAATGAGTGGCTCTAATCAATCGCGAACTTTAAACCCCCGAAAATTAATAAACTTGTATTATTCCAAACTTTTTAAATGTTAGATTTTAAATGAGGAATACTGAAATCCGTCGAAGAACAAAAGTTGTCGACGTAGCCGAAGCGATCAGCAAGTTGAAGTGGCAATGAGCCGGTCCCGTTTGCCGTAGAACAGATAACGGATGGGGTAGACGAGTTCTCGAGTGGAGGCCACGTACCGGGAAACATAGATTTGGATACCCCCCGGCCAGCTGGACAGATGACCTGAAGCACCGTACCGGGGCATCCGCGCAGTTGGATGCGAAAGTTGGAGGACCGTGTGTGGTGGCGAGCCTTGGGAGAGACCTATGTCCTGCAGTGGAGAGACACGGGTTGATGATGCTGATAAGTCTTTGTTAAGTGGTTAATCAGGCCCAGCTGAACGAACTCCAGTTTGGTCCAGCGATAATGAAGGATGACTGAGGCGAACATCATATCGATCGTCAAATCGATTGCACGACAATAGAGGTGTTAAATTATTTAAGGGTTATTTGAATAAAAGCTCCCATATACGAGATCGTAAGTTACGCTATAAGGGGTAATCTCCGAAACGACTCGACTCGGCCACGAAGGGTTCCGTACCACTGAACAAAAACAAACATGTTTGTTGTATGGGGACTCTTTTAATTTTTCACTTTATCTTGTTTATATTATTTGTTGTTATAGCGGGCATATTAGTAAGTACATACCTCATTAAAATTTCAAGTGTAAGCAATGATCTATCAACCACCAATCCCTAAAAACGTCGAATAAAACACGTTACTTGTATGGGGATCCCCTTTAATTTTAATTTTATTTTTATTATTTGTTGATAGCGGCCTACTCGGTAAAAATTTCAGGTGTCTACCTGTGACGGTTCAGAAGGTACAGCCCTGTGACAGACGGACAGCGGAGCCTTAGTTATAGGGTTTCGTTAGTAACCTTAAGGTTCGGAACTCTAAAAACGGACGCGGCACTATGATACTTGATGCGATTTTGTTCTCAATCGATAAAAATTATCGCTATTGAAAGAATGAACGCATAGTCGACTTTTGTGCCTCGTAACTTGGCTCTCCGCTTTAAAAAAAGATCGCGTATGTTGGGTATTTTTTCCATTACTTAAGTAGTTTAAACGGATCAATATATTTGCAAGGATGCGCTACACTATATCAATGCCTACACTTTGAAAAGTTGATTGTAGGTCATTTGTAGGTTGATATATCCAATCGGACCACCGATATGTACGTACATTAGATACATTTAGGTCAGCGAAGGATGCATGTACTGGTGAAAATAAATAATTTAAGGGGGTAGTCTTTTCAGACAAAAAAGAGGGTTCGGCCCATGTCTGATCCTCGCTGTATTTATGTATCAATACGTATAGAAAAAATATATGTAATAGGAGAAATACTGTTACAGGGCGGTATGTTTTTTTTTTTTTTTTTATATCTTGTTTAGTAGTTTTAGAATAAATTTCTGAAAAACATGATTTCCATCGGTTTTTTGTTTTTGAAAATAGTGAGCCGTAAATTCGATATTAATGCGAATTAAAAAAAAACAAACAAACAAAACGTACCGCACTTTTTAATGACCTTGTAAATTTTGGTTCCAATTCATACACATTTCAGGGGTGGAAACAGTCAAGGCTCGCAAGCTGTTTCGACAGGCATTTTATAGGTATTTTTGGAAATTTGTTGAGAGATTGAAACGGAGACAGCGATGCCAATTCGAAGCCGCGGATTGAAAGACTGTCCCCTTAATTTGTCATCCTTCAAAAGAGCCAACTAAATTTTGAAACGATATAATATTAATTAAGTTAATATGCGTATTTTATTGAAATTGTTAAATATAATATTTAGAGATTTTAATTAGAGTACGATTTAGCAAAATTTAATGAAGTACCTATTTTAGATATAGAATTATTTACACGAATTTACTATTATTTTATATCAAACTTAGATCATGAAATAGTCGCAATCGAAATAAATACGAACATTTGGGAATATTTTGTTGTAAAAAAAAAACTCAGGAAGATTTAATTTATGGACGATGACTAAAAGACCTTGTATTAACTTTCTATTGTAAATATGTTAATAGTGACTTTTGACTTTTTACTATTTCTAGTTAATTCATTATTCATATAATCACGTAGGTACTATTTATTTATAAATAATTCTTCTTTTTATTAATAGATAGATAGGTTTATTTAAAGGTAATTTTCAGCTCTATGAAGCAGTGCCTCTACGTCATTCCTTATAAAATTTATTACACAAATCCAACTTTATTACGTAATTAAATAATTACATTTTTAAAATAACTTAACTTTAAAATACTTGGATAAAACATTAAATATAAATTAATATAGAAATGTAGCGTAAGAATATTAAAAAAAATATTTACAAATAAAAATACAAATCTAACAGATATAGGTACTAATATAGTGTAAGAATACAAATTTAAATTCTATTTATATAAAAATATCAATATAGCAGATATAGGTGCTAAATAATAATCTATACTAATATTATAAAGCTGAAGAGTTTGTTTGTTTGAACGCGCAAATCTCAGGAACTACTGGTTCAAATTAAAAAATTATAGTTGTGTTGGATAGTCCATTTATCGAGGAAGGCTAAAGGCTATACTACATCACGCTACGACCAATAGGAGTAGAGCATCAATGAAAAATGCAAAATTGCAAAAACGGGAAAAAATTGTTCCTTTTGAGAGCTTCCGTCGCGCGCGCTGCGTAAACGGTTAATGTTGAGCAAAAATCATGTATTACGAAATCGTTCCACTTTAAATGTTTTAACCAAAAGTCTGCGACAGCATAAGTGTATCTTTTAAGGTTAACTTACTATAAACCTTTTTTATGACAATCAAATTTGTTCTAACATAATGTACTATTTGCGAAGATGTTTTTTAAACGTGATATTAATCCTTATTAAATTAAATACGTTAGTTGTCTTAAGCATTTCATGCATATTATAGTTGCCCTTTACACCACACAATTTAAATTAATATCTTAGCAGTTTTTATCGAAATATGAAAACTATAGCGGGAGAAAATAAATTCGCTGTCTGCCTCTGTTCGTTAACTTTTTACTTCCGATCCACGCAATAGACTTTGATACGGTTTTCAGTAATATCTTATTTTCTTATAATCTATATAATAGATTATTATACTTATTATAAAGCTGAAGAGTTTGTTTGTTTGAATGCGCTAATCACTGAAACTACCAGTCGGATTTGAAAATTTTTTTTTGCCTTTGATAGCCTGAATCTAGCGGAGGGTTATAGGTTATATATATGAAAACGAACTGTCTGTCTATTCGAGCAAATCGGCTTCGGCCAAAACGGCTTAGCTGATTTTGATGAAACTTTACACATATGGAAAGGATGTAGTCAAAAGTGACATACAGAACTTTTTGGATGTCTGTCTGTACGTCCATCTGTCTAAACCGATTTTAATGAAACATCACAAGTATGAAAAGAAGGTCGTCAACACTAAGAAATGTTACTTTTGTCCGTCTGTCTGTCTGTACGTGTATTTGTCTATTTGAGCTAATCTCCAAAACGGCTAAACTGATTTTAAGGAAACTTTGCAGGCGGGAAAGAAGGTTGTCAAGAGATTTGACATTAGCTACTTTTTGTCCGTCTCTTTGTCTGTACGTCTATGTGTCTATTCAATTCAATTTTATCTATTCGAGATAATTTCCAATACGGCTGAACAGATTTTAATGAAACTTTGGAGACGTGAGAGGAGGTTGTCAAGAGTGTCATAAAGCTACTTTTTGTGTTTGTTTGTCTGTCGTTTGTACACACTGATCTATCAACGTACAACCAAAACTACTGAGTCTAGGAAGCTTAAATTTGGAACATAGGTTTATTTTATAACGTGAGCATTAAGTTAAGAAAGGCTTTAAAGGCAAACTTAAGGATGGGAATGGAGGGACTTAAATAATGACGTTTCTGGGTTTTTAGATTTCCACCTTTTAAGGGTGGGAAACGGAAAATGAAAAATTGTATCGGTTTTTTTTAAAGAGTGGAAGGGGAATGAAGATTGAAAGTTTGAATGGGTGTAAACAAAATTGGTACCAGCAAAAAGTACGTATAAACCATCTTGAACGTTAATAGTGCCTCTAACAGGAATTTGTAGTCTACGCAAGCGAAGCTGCGGGCGGTCGCTAGTAATAAATATAAGACAATAATAATACTATTTTAAAATCTATATATATACAATCTAAACAGTTAAAAATAATTACCTACGTAAATAATTTAGATAATGATTGTTTCAAAAATTATAAATGAATTTTGATTAAAATGTGATCTAACAACTGACTATCATAAGGCTGAGACCGTCGCCAGGTCCTCGATTTTAAAAGCTGCTAACTCAAAAGTATTTGAATGAAAAAATCTGAAAAAAAAAATGTTATTCTTTCTTTTATCCTGCAGTGAAATTATTATTATTTTTAAGAAAAACAATTTCAATCAAACCATTAAAAAAAGGTTATTTTTATTTAGTCTAAAATACTAACAATCACACACGTCTTAAAAACTTAAAATATTTTCTACTATTGGATTTCATTTACTAGCTAATCCAACCTTATTTGACGCTTATATTCTGAATTTACCTGATCAAATCAAATCAAATAACTTTATTTTTTTTTTCGTAGGACCTTACATGAGTCTCTTGAAAAACGTTATAAACTTAATACAAAAACAAGAAAAAATTACCACTAACATAATTACATTTTGGATATAGTTTGCAAAACTAAAACACAACAAGACACCATAATTACAACAGTAATATACGGCAAAATAATATATGATAGAGAAACAACAATAAATTATAACAATAATACACATTGTATGTCAATTAAAATAATATTAATACGTACATAATAACATTAGACAACGTCTGCCTATATAAAATTTTCCCACATTATGTCATCATTTAAATAATCATTAATTCATATAAATTCAAATTTTCTGATAATTAATTATATTTTTTTTTATATAACGTATACATCACAACAACATAACACCTGTAATGGTTTCTCAATAGCAATTAAAGGTGACAATGAATTAATTTTTTTTTTGTCAGATAACCGTATAAAATTCGATTAGATTAAAATATAACCAGATTCTACAAGGCTATTTTCGCGAAATGCAATAATTATTCTGTATTTCAAAAGCAAGTGGAACCCTTGTAGCATCACTATATTGTCGTTCTGTCTGTCTGTTAATGCTCTATTTCTCAGTAAATATGGAGGAAAGGTTAGAGATAACAATCATAATATATAATAATGATACATGGGACATCCCTCACAGCGCCATCTAGTCCCAAAGTAAGCAAGTATTATGCTTGTGCTATGGGTTACTAGACAACTGATATACATACTTAAATATTCTTTTTTTTCAGTACATACATATATGAATATTTTACACCCAGACCCGGACCGAAGTAACCATGTTTATGCACACAAATATTTATCCTGGGCGGGAATCGACCGCGACCTTAGTCCTCAGTTAGAGTCTCTAACCACTCGGCCAATCAGTCGTCAACTAACGGTTACCGAGAAAAACATATTTAAAGTTTTATTTTTTAATTTTTTGTTTACTCCGGTAAGCTCTACATGCTCTACATGTTTGGAGTACGTTTGGACGTACAACACTTACCGAATTGTTACATCTGAGTTGTTATATTACGTATGTATGTTGCTTACTCATACGATATTGGTATGGCGATTTATATTCAACATCGTTTAATGTTGGCATGCAATACGATTACTCGCGCATGCAAAACTACTTACACAGTGGGTACATGCATAAAGTAAGAATGTAAATATTGTTTTGACGCGCGTAGGTACATGTTGGATACGTCAGAACATGTCTACAAAACAAGAATCTCGTTACACGGGTCGATTCGATTCCTATGTTGCAGGTAAACAACGAAATATGAGCTTTCTTGATATATCTATGTCTATGACGGGATTGTATCGATTCGCCGTTTCTAAATTCGTTGAGTAGGGAGCAACTAACTATTTATATTGTTTTGTTAATGGGTCTGTTACTAAAATCACTATTGAATGTTATTATTTTCAAAATCGGTGTTCTCAACACTAAAGTTGACAACAAACGGTATTTCCTGTAGAAATAAACGTTACAATAATATCTTGTTATTTTTTAGTACTGGCAATAAATAAACATTTAAGTACCTATCATAAATAAATAAGAACATACGGCGTTTATGTTATTTTGAAATTGAAAGGCAAAAGATGTAATTTTGGACACAAATTGTTTCGGAATGACTTACAAAATCATTGGTTTTGGGCCATATAATCGTATTAAATATTTAATTGATTAATTAACATATTGTACACCAAAAGTAATTTACGCAAAAATTTAATTTGATAAACAGAGTAGTAGTCTTATCGGTAAATGCAATTTCTTACAGACAACCTTCAAACGAAGTTTTCTATTGTTTTTCTTTGCAAAAAACAAAAGAATAATGTAGATAAATTCAAATGTAATTTAAGCTTTGACTGCTAAGCAATAATTTGGTGTGTATATGTGCATTGTGCCGAAACATTGACTCTCACGGCAGGACTTATAACCGAAGCGATCAGCAAGCTAAAGCGGCAATGGGCCGATCACATTGGCCGTAAAACCGATAGCCGATGGAGTAGACGAGTTCTCGAGTAGAGGCCACGTACCGGGAAGGGAAGCGTTGGATGTCTCCCGGCCAGGTAGACAGATGACTGAAGCACCACACCGGGAATAGTTGAATGACGGAGGACCGTGTGGTGGCGATCCTTGGTGGAGGCCTATATTCTGTAGTTAAGAGACAAGGGCTGATGATAATGATGATGTGCATGTGTC
This sequence comes from Luffia ferchaultella, assembly GCA_949709985.1. Classification (NCBI taxonomy): domain Eukaryota; kingdom Metazoa; phylum Arthropoda; class Insecta; order Lepidoptera; family Psychidae; genus Luffia; species Luffia ferchaultella. The sequence goes on from OX453263.1 coordinate 8,287,591, forward strand.
ATGTATTTACAAACAAATCTGCGAGGTTTTTAATGTTTCTATAATGGGTTCGCGCAGTTTTGTCTTTCTTTTAAATAAAAACATTTTTGGAAAGTTTTCCAGAATAGTAATATTAATACATATTAGAGTCAAGTAGGTACATAACTCTCTTAAATAATAAATTAGAATTTATTATTTTATTACAAATAAAAAATTCAGACAATAATCATCACACTATTTGATTTAGTCTGCACACGCATGGGCACCCTGTACATATGTTTGTCGTAGATACATACAATTTCATGACACCAGAGGGCCAAGTGTGAGTTTTTTACTATTAACTGTGTCGTATGCGTTTTTCATAATTTGTATGGAAACTGGTACAGCGCATCTAGCGGACGTTTTAGGTAACTACGAGTTTCCATACAAATTACGGAAAACGCATACAACACAGTTAATAGTAAAAAAACTCGCACTTGGCCCTCTGTACCTAAAGGCCTGTGGTTACAAGGGACTCGCGTGATGGTTATTTATTTTCCACATATCTATATCTTTTCAGACAATTACTGATGTCATATTTTGCGGCTTGCGGTGGCGCTATGGGAACCGCGCTCTATTTAAATGGACTTACTAAGGTTGGTAAAATATTCAAAGTACTCGTCGTGATACCGTGATTTTTTTTTAACTGGTATTCATTAATGCTTAGTGTTAGATGAATCCTCCAAGCTCCAAGCCCTCCTCCTCACCCTGGGGGAGGCCTAAGCCCCTGCAGTGGGATAAAAATGGGCTGATGAAGTGAAGTTAGATGAATTCCCGATATCAGTTGTGTATTCGTATCGACAGGTCGACTTGTAATCAAAGAGGTTGACGTTATAATATCAGCTATGAAGTGACTCTAGTTCCATCGATATTTCGTAAGTGCAATGTGTAGGTACTGTACAAAATAATGATTTGAATTTAGACTTTTTTTTTTAATTTTACGCTCAAAAAGTTTACGTTCACATTATTCAACAAATTAATCGTAGCCATTCCCAAGTCGCTAGATATATACTTAGGTAAATAAAAGTGATCGCATGAGACACTGGAAGTGATGGGACACTTTTATTTATAGTCCGAGAGCTGGTAACATAATTTTGATAAGTTGTTTGAGGCGACATGAAACTTCGCGTAAAACTTGATTTAACGAACATAAAATGTAAAATATAAATATTTATCTAAGACAGGGTTGGTTTTAGGAATGCCGTCTGACGCTCAATAGCTGATCAAAACTTATTAATTGATTTATTAACAGATAGTTTAACATTTTGATAGTACGTTTGTATGTATGTGTGTGTGTGTCTATGTATGTATGTCCAGTCCGGAAGCGAAACTAGTCATTCGGTTCGATCACAGGTTCGATACAGCGCTAATCTTGGCGTGGTTGTTTGCGGATGAGAAAATTTAACGGAAAGTTATATTCTTATACTTTATTACTTCAGTACTAACAAGATAATATTATTTAAATAACGTTAGCAAACATGGACAGAACGACCGACCTAATCAACAGTTCGTATAATAATGATCAGTGAAGGCAGTGAAGCTTATTAGGGTTCTTCTGGTTTGTTTCGATAGGACTTGTCTCACTCGCTTGTAATCGTTGGCCGGCAAGGCACTATTTAATTTTGAATGCAGTTTTTACGGCCGATCTCCGACGTGTACGTATATCTGTATGTTTAAATATCTGTATGTGACAAATATTAGTATACATTTAATATGAATAGCTATGAAGGCATCAGCTTAGAAACATGTTATCAATATTATTTACATGCTCCATAATCTTATATTCACGATATGACGTTTAAATATGTGTGTCGTGATTTCACGGTTTGTTTATCTTACGCTATACGACACGTGGAGGTGTGGCGATTATCGAAACCTTGAAAATAAAATAGCACGTTGCGTTCGTGCGAAAGCGTGTTCGAACATTTCATTTTAAACGTCTGTTATTACGTGATATATATATATATAAAAAAAGTATAGTTCCAATCAAACTTTATGGCGGATCGGAATACAACACTTTATGCGTGCTTGCACAGGTTCAGTCATAAGCTCGTCGCTCCACTGCGTCCCGCTACACCTAAAACTGGATACTGCGACGCGACTTGTGCCTATGTTCACATCCGCCATAAAGGTTGATTGGAACTGTATGTACAAGTAAGAAAGTTGAAATCATGAAAAGCTTAGAAATATTAAATTATTTTTGCATAAATTATTTAATATCAAACAACATTGCAAAAAAAAATCTGATGATAATCGTTGTCGGAACATTGTAGATATAATTTTTTTAAATTATTTTTTATAAACTACGGAACCCGAAGCAAAGAGTATACAGTATGGATACGATCATGAGTCATTTCGCAAAAATTTATCATGCCATGCTCTTTTAAACAAGTTTAGACTTGATTACGACGTAATCAAATGAGAGAAAAAAAACTAAAACAAATAAACTTTAATCTTGTTGTGACAACCATGCGCGCAACGCGACGTTCGCTGGCCGAACGCTTATCAGTCCTACCCCTCACGCCGTGCTCAAGGTCATAGGGTTGTAACTCACTGATTTCTTAGTATATGTTCCATTGCTTTTCTTGGAAACTATTAAGTCAATGACTACCTATGGTTCCTTTGAAAAAATTGGTCTCAAAAAAACAGGCGATTATGAATATTTGCGAAAAGCGCATGATCGTATCCATACTGTATGTCGTATTAATGTCACGAAGAAGGTATACACAAAAAGCTAGCACTTGTTAAAAACTGAACTAATATCTGTTTACAGAATATGTCCCCGGTGTGGGGCCGGCTGGTCCCGTTCGCAGCGGTGTGCGGTGCCAACTTCATAAACATCCCCATGATGAGAAGCAAGTAAGGGAAACATCTCCTTACCACTCTAGAACCTAGAAACACCAGGTTTTAGATGTAGCAAACGTCCGCCGCGAAACTGCGATACCTTATACACAAATTGGAACAAGACTGAAGGGCTTACTGCTAAACTATATAGAATCTGCTGAAGTATATTATTTTTCGAACATTTTTTTGTTCAATCTACCGTTTTTGAAAAACGTCTGATTTTTTAAATATATAACACAAGTCGACTATATAGGGTCATCTTAATACATGTGGCTTTTATAGTCTATCTATGGTCTATCTACATAGCCACGTTCTTGCGCAATACGGTGCCTTAGGGTTGGCAAAAACAATGAAAGGTTTTTAAACAAAGACTTTTAATCTCTTTCGTTTCACATTTTATACTTAAAATTGAAAAATTTTAGTTTATAACCTGAAATAAAAGTTTAAGATATGTACTTTACGAGCCCATTTCGTGTGTAGCGCCCTACAGAAAGCCCTGCAGTCCTGTTACATCCTGTTACATTAGGAAACGATGATTTTATTGTAACCTTTCACAGTGAACTCATGAACGGAACACCAGTGTTCACGAGCGACGGCACGCGCATCGGCGATTCGCGCGTCGCCGCCCGCCGCGGGATAATGTTAGTCTGCGTTTCCAGGGTCGTCATGGCTTTGCCCGGCATGAGTACGTATCAATAAATTTATGTGTCACTGCGTTACCACCGCAGTGTCTTACAATATACATTTGTGTGCATGAACATGTCTGTTTTTACGTGTCTATTTTTTCTTTTAATGCTTTTTTCTTATATTTAATCGTCAGTCGACGCTTTATAATTTCTATGAATATAGTCCCCAATAAAAAACATAGCGCGTCTAATAGCTGTCAGGTAACAATTTAGTTAATGCGGACTATTAAACCTATTAGTTTGTGGTTATCATATTATGTGTGAAACTGCTCAGATACCTACTATTATTTTTATTATTATTACAATGTAAGGGAAACATCTCTTTGACGACCGCTTGGCTTAGTGGGTAGCAACCCTGCCTACGAAGCTGGGGGTCCTGGGTTCGAATCCCAGGTCGGGTCAGTATGTTGAATATTGATACTGGTACCGGGTCTTGGTTGTTATATGTATGTGGTATTTTCGCTTGGTACCCAAAACACTGGCTAATACTTAGTTTGGGCCTAGACGTTGTGATGATGTGTACGTAAAAAAAAATTTAAAAAAAAAACTTTTAAAAAAATGCAGTAGAGCATAGCAAACCATGGCAGACAATATATTTGAGACACACGATTCAGCACAATAGAAAATTCGTCTATGGGCGATTTTTTTTTCTCTATAGAAATAAGTTGAAGCCTAAACTATTATTACGACTTCGATTTCGGCGTTGTGGTTTTTTTTACTAAATTGGATCTAAACAAACGTTTAGACAGTTGATATCCACGAGAAATCCACGTCACTTCAAAACTCAATAACAAGTTATTCATTCTTTTCTACCCTTAACCTTCGATTTCCACTACAAAAAGTTTGCAGCTCTATCTAATAGATTTTGATATCTGTAGTATCCTCGTATCAGTCGTTATCAACTATCGAAACCGGTGTGAAATCACTAAGTATCCGCGCCATTCAACAGTTGTGTTTCACTTATCACTTATCTCCATGAGTACTAAATAGTTATATGTATCAAGAAGCTAAATATCGCAGTTTTTATTTTGCGTAGGAGCATAATATAGCGATTCGTTTAAGGCCCAGTCCTCAATTTTATTTCAATTTACCCTTCGAATCCAAAGGTTTTCAGGCGTTTGTTTTCGATATTACGCTTATAAAAAATTGAGACGTTTGATCGTGGAGAAGCGACAAACACTTAAACGCTAAAAATCAGAAAAAAAAAAAAAATATAAATAAAAATTGTATTTAAAAATGACATCTATTGTTATTTCAACTGTAAATATCTCTACACAGTAAAATTTCGCGTAAAAATAAATAACACCATTAGGCGCACAACAAAATTTAGCAACCAATAGTTTAATTAACGTTTTAACTTCAATTTCACAAAGCAATATTCACTACAAATATTTCACAATTTTATTGGTTTCTTTGTTACGTTATGGTTTGGGTACCCCGCGCCGCACTGCCGCGCCGTGTAGCATATCTTCCTCTAATTTTAGCGAGAACCGGCCCTTAATCGCTCGTACCCAATTTAAATGAGTGTTATTATTATTCACTGTTTTAATAATAATAATTGTGTTGCATACGAGTATAAACCTACAAAATAAAAGTTCAGCCACACAATTATATCGATAAAAGGCATTGAAACGGTATGACCCACAGAGAATCGAGCAGGTTAGAGGTACCGTGCAATCAAACTTCACCAAAAATTTTTTTCTTTGTTGCAGCATTGACGCCTCTAATAACCAACTACGCGGCACAAAAAGGCTTATTTAAGAGGCGTCCTTACGCCGTGCTGCCGTTTCAGGTATGTGCTTAAACACCTGCGCGTTTGGCATAGCCGACTCGTAACTAACGAACGAACTATATCGTCTTTGTACAGACCGAACGACTTATCGACCGCTATCGATATACGTGGAGCAGCGTCATTTGACTCTAGACAGACCAAATTAGGACTACACCAGGCGGACAGGATAGATACGCAGCTTATATAAAAAATAGTTTTAATATGTACTACCCATTGGATATAATTACTTGGCTTGTTTTTAGAAAACTTATGAAATAGCAGCTCATATGCCACTAAAGCTATACTGTATAAGGTTGGCCCTCACTGCGGTGGCTGTGCAGTGCGGGAAGGGTGACAATTGAAACAATAGCCGCACGCACCGCCCAACTACAGCAGGGAAGGCAACGGTGCGGTGTACTTTTAAGACAGGCTGTATATGAATATGGAACAGACAAAAGACGATTTCGATAAAGGACGGACTACCCGACACGCCGCTACGATGGTGCAAATAAGTAATTGTAGAATATAAACTAAGGCGGAATTTTTGAAGAGCGCCACACTATGGTCACGGTTGACTTTGATCGATAATTTACTATAGAGATCATTGAGGTATACGTGAAGAACATTATAAGACGCTGCGTTATATGCATTGATAAGGATTCGAAACGTATTTCGTGATTTAAAAAGAAAAAAGTAATAAAATAAAAAATATAAAACATTGACTTCATGAATATCTGAAATGATTATATATTCATACATATACTTTATAATTTTGAAACGAATCACTTGTATTTATAATTCCTTGTTTCATAAATGTATTTGTTGGTACAGTTGGTGTTAGTAGGCCTGTGCGTGACCTTCGCGACGCCGCTCTGCTGCGCTCTCTTCAACCAGCGAGTGACGCTCCCTGTCGAAAGTCTTGAACCGGAACTACAGGTCAGTAGAGCATACGATCATTTCGTATAGTGTTTATTATACTGTATACAATTAATTTACACTAATAATATTATATATATATAATTAGAATATTTCATTCCGGGGCACCGTCTGTTCCTTACGTACGAGTCGTGTGAAACTATAATAGCAGACTTTTCTATTAAGGTTTCAGTCATAGAAGTCGCAAAACTCCCCCCCTACCCCCGCTCACCACTAGAACGACAGAGCACTATATCGACCGCTTATAGACCACGCTAGTAGTATATATGCCACCAGGCGCGCCCGCCCCGCTCCCCACTAGAACGACAGCACTATACCGACATGGCGACCGCTTATACACCGCGCTAGTAGTGTATGCCACCAGGAGTCGTTAGTAGGCAAATGCCCGTAAGCCGTAAGCAAGTATTTCATCGCGAAAATAATAATAATAACGTATACCTGAAAAACAACGTCTAGGCTCCAAACTAAGTATTAGGTTGTGTTTTGGGTACCAAGCGAAGACACCACACACATATAACAACCAAGACCCGGTAACTATCAATATTCATCATACAAATACTGACCCGACCTAGGATTCGAACCCGGGACTTCCAGCTTCGTAGGCAGGGTCGCTACCCACTAGGCTAATGCAGTGAAATGTGGTAAAAATACGTACATAAAAAACGAAAAACAACGTTGAGTGGTGTAGTATGAATTTGTGTGGACGCTTCCCTCAGTAAACACTTCCCTCAGTTCCCCAGTTCCCCTCCAAATGGAACGCCGCATTTCGGAAAGTAAATGTTTTACCGTGTCTCTATTGGTCTATATAGCGGGTGGACAGCTTTGCTATCTCTATGGCTGTGAAGACGCCAACGGAAATCTACAAAACGAGAGGTCGTGCATTTGGTCAAGCTACGCGAGCTATCTTAAATCTAAAAGTCAACATTCGTGTTTAAATTGTTGAACCTATAGCGTGCCCTGGCGACACGCCCACGAACACGTGTTACTAGGATTGGTTGAGCTCGCGGCAACTGATTGATTCGCTGGACGGCGGCCGCTACTGTAGGATTATTTTCGTATCCGAAATCTGAAGTGAGCCAAGTCCTACATCAAAGATTTTTTTTACTCCTAATATTATAATTCTGAAAATATGTATGTTTGACAGTCAATCGCGCAGCAACGGATTAACGCGATTTTTGGCATAAATAGTTTACGAGCTGGAGAGTGACAGACTAATTTTTATTCCAGAAAAAGTAGGGTTTCTGTGGAATAGCTATTCTTCATACTAAAATGGCTAAACGGGTTTTGATGAAATTCGGAATAAAGATTTCTTAGTTGCAAAATGTTCTAGATAGGTTCACAATATCCTGGAGCGTGATTCCCTTAACGTAGCTGTTCCGATACACCTGTGTAGTAGTCCACACGGGCGAAGCCACGGGAGGAAAGCTAGTTATAAATAAATATTAAATAATAATAATACATGGGACTTTCCACACAGCGCCATCTAGTTCCAAAGTAAGCAAGTATTATTACGCTTGTGTTATGGGTTACTAGACAACTGATATACATACTTAAATATTTTTTTAAATAATATGTACACATATATTTTACACCCAGACCCGCAACGAAATAAACGTATTCACGCACTCAAATACTTGTCCCGAGCGGGAATCGAACCCGCGACTCTTGGCTCCGCAGTTAGGGTCTAACCACTCGGCTAATCGATCAATATAGCTACCTAGTTATAAATAAACATTAATTTTACAAAGAAATTGAAATAAATTTTTAATATAATATTCGTTCTGTTTACAGACAATCGTGAAGAAGAAACGTCCGAAGGAAAAGAATGTGTATTTCAACAAGGGCCTTTAAACTTTACGTAGAACTACAATTTGCTTGATATTGTGAGACATTGCATAGATGAAAGTACTATGTTTTATCATACTTTGCTGACTTATATAGAAAGGCGAAGAGGATATTATTATTTTTTCTAAAAAACAATAATAGAAGACCGAAATCAATACATTCCTTTGAATAATTTATTTTTAAAATAGACTACGGTGTCATACATAGACATTGGTGTTCGATTGAACTTAGTAGTCCAAACTTATAGAGTATGAGAGCTTACGGAGCTTAACAAAAAGTTTTAAGTGAGCAGATGACACAAACTAACGGTTACAGAGAAAAACCTGTTTGAAGTCTTATTTTTTTATCACCTAGGTACCTTTTTTTATAGCAACCAATGAAAACCCTAATACAGAATAGCAATTTGAAAGTATTACATTTTTATTTAATAAGGTTTATTTACAAATTTAATAAAACACCGCGAGACTACCTCACGATTGCAAAATTAGATAAACACTTCTCGCGAAACAGCTGATAAGGTCAATGACCTGCCAGTCTTTTGAATTGAAAGGTTATTGGAATCTTTTCTTATGTAATCATTTTTAAATTGGCGGTTAGCGGTAAACCGGCTGTCTCGGAGTAGTATTGAATATCTTACCAGTATAATAACCAAGCATTTGGATTGTCCGTGGTGTAAATTTTTTTTCGATTACCGCTAGTTTGCGCAACCTGCTTACTAAAACTTTTTGTATAGTTCGTTACGCGTTATTTAAATTCGGATCACTGTCAGCCAAACGAGGTGTATATTGAATAACAATAATGCACGAATTCGCTGTATTCGTATGGTTCAAGCAATATAGGGTGTGCGATCGACGCCAAAAGTATTTTTTCCTTCACACTTTCCATTTGCTCATTCCAAAGTTAGTTATTTAATTGAGTATTTGTTAATTGTTTTTTATCATATTTTGATAATAATTTTGTTGAAATTTTACAATTTTTGCGTTTTTTGAATGTATTGTTAGCTCAATTTAGGTTGTGATGTTGTTTATTGAGATCTGACGTTGTGGATATTTTATTTGAATGCTGTATTTAAGTCTCTTAGTTGACGAATAGATGAAAATCTTGCAGATTCTATTTGAGAAATGCTCATCAATTTAAATAAAAAGTATTACATATACTTTTTGATGTGATTTTTTTATGAAACATTCGATATAAAGTATGAATTACTAGGTACTTTCTTTTATTTTTGGCACCAAACTTTACATTTTCTATTTTACAGTATATAGTTTGCCCGAAACCTTTGTACCGCGCCTTAGGTATATGCGCGGCGAGGAGGGAAGACTGACAGAGCAGATCTGCCTCCCTCCGCGCGCGCGCATACCCATTTGTGAAACAAAATGTGCAGGATTTTGTTCAATAATTAGTTAGATAAATTGTAAAGTAATAATTTAATCTATATTATGTACAGAATCAATATAGAAAGTCTATATTTTTAAAGCTTATAGAAAAATGCGATATTATGTACCTACTGCCATATTTAAGTTATAGTACGTACAATATATGTCAATTGTTAATTGTTAACGATATATTAATGACAATAAAAATTATTTATTCCTGGTTTTTGTGTTATTTTGGTTTTTGTGTCTAACGATGTCACCTGCATAGAGCCCTTTAAATTAAGATTTTTGCAAAAGGTGAACGATTTAAATCTTGACCCGTCACAGGTGTATAATGCAGACGAATCAGGGCTTTTTTGGCGTGTGATGCCTAACAAAACTTTCGTTTCTTGTAACGAAAAAGACGTACCTGGACGAAAAGTGAGTAAAGAGCGTGTAACCATACTACCATGTGCTAATGCTGCAGGTACACACGCGCTTAAGATGGTGGTCATTGGGAAATCTAATAAACCAAGGGCATTCAAAAACATTGATTTACCTGTACACTATTACGGACAAAAAAGTGCATGGATGACAAAAGACCTTTTCAAAAAGTGGTTTGATGAATGCTTCGTACCTGAAGTTAGAAAATGGTTAAAAGATCATAATTTTCCTCAAAAAGCGTTGTTGCTTCTTGATAACGCTCCCGGTCATCCGTCTGAAGAAGAACTGACAACTGAGGATAAATGCATCACTGCGATGTTTCTTCCGCCAAATTGCACTGCACTGATTCAACCAATGGACCAGAACATCATTCAGTTTGTTAAGCAAGACTATAAAAAAAACCTACTTTTGAGAGCCGTATCAAAAGACCAACCAATAGAAAAAACTTTAAAAGAATTTAATATGAAAGACTTGGTTTTTGCTCTTAGTCAGTCGTGGAGTGCGTTACCGTCATCAACTATTAAATCGTCTTGGAAAAAGTTATGGCCAGATATAATCACCACTCCTAGCAACGATCCACAAATCAGTGTAACTTCGGAAGTTATAGAACAAGTCTCTACTGAAACACAGATAAGTCCGGAAGATTTGGAAGTCTGGTGCCGTGGAATGGATAAAGAAAAAAATGTTTTTCTTGAAATGTCTGACGAAGATATTATAAAAGAGGTTTCTAATAATACAACAAACGATCAGGAAGATAACGACGACGTGATTGCAACTGCTCCACAAGTCACAGATCAAGACGCAGTTAACGCTTTTGAGCTAGGTTTACAATGGGCTGAAGAGAATGGTACATCCTACAACGAACTTTTACTTTTGAGAAGACTGAGGGACAAAGCTCTGATCTCGCGTTATAACAACCTTAAACAAAAAAAAATTGATGAATATTTCAAAGCTTCATAATTTGATATAGTATTCACTACGTGATTTTGATTAATAATTCTTGATTATTTTGGTAGATATGTATGTGCATTTATGCTTAATTTTATAATAAAACGTAAGCTCTCAATTGTTATTTAATTTACTAAATTCGACTTACATAAATTAAGTCTGATTTGTACTTCAAAGTACATACATATGTACGTATAATATACATATAGACTCTCGTCATTAGATATGTAATTTGTCGGATTACAAGGTACTCTTTCGTAAAAAAATCCGGACTATAGGGGTCTTAGGCAGTGCTCTATAATCCGACAAATTCGATAGTCCGACACTGCCCTGCATAATGTTTGCCGGATTACCAGGGGTCCACTGTATATATATGTATGGCTTTGAAGTGCGATAACGCATGCCTCATTGCGCAAGATCCGCTATATTTCCCGCCGCAACGCAGATTATGTTTCTGCGACGTTTTTTGTGACTAACTTCAGAGTATATATATATATATATATATATATATAGCAAGTACTGTAAATTACGACTGATTCCTCTTATATTCACTGTCTACCCAAATACGATCCTACCTGTTCTCAAACGTCTTGGTTGAAACGATGCCAGTTAGATATAATCCGCGTAAATGAAGAAACGACTTGAAAACGGTGGCCGTTTTATTTGCTTTTCGGTGCATGTGCTAGTATGACGGGACGAATTTAACTCTTACAACGGCTGCCATATTTAAATCGTTTCTTTGTGTATACAGATAAGTAATACACAATACGGCTAAATCTTCTCCTCTATGTACATTCTCAATTTCTAGAATGTCACATATTCAACTTAAGCGACTGAGACACTTGGATAATAAGGACATCCTTTAGGAAAACTATTGATTTGACATTTCACCCACTTAGTCTTATTGGTACCTACATTATGAAGGAAGCATATCCCTATGCTGTTTTCTTTACCTATCTCATTTAAACAAACTGATGGGAACTTTAGTCCCTGAAATAAATTTATTATTCTGGTTGGTCAAACAAGTGGTTTGGATTAACCGTTTAAAAAGTTTATCAATCAATCGTCAATCTTCCTGTTGAATATCAAGAATACATTAACTTATAATTATACAGGTTGAGGTTTTAATGACCAGCCAAATTTTAATACAATGATCTTTGGTAGAAAACCGATAGCCGTCTTGTTTTCTTTTAGTATCATTCTATAGAAAAATATTGCGATATAACTACACAAACCTTTCCCGAAAAAACTAATAACCCTAGTCACTATTCATGCCCGCTGCTCCATTCCGTTTCAAGGCCTCGGACGCGTACGTTTACTATATATAGCGTTAAGAAGGCAACCAAACGTTATAAAATAACACTGTAGATAAAATAATTTATTATGAAAATATAACACATATTTTTTTATTTACGCAATGAGGTCTATTGGTGATACCTAACATCTAGAAAAATTTTGGCCGGTTACTAAAATCTCACCTTGTATATAAAAATATATAAGAATACATGAACTTATATAATCAATTCATATGTTCTGTTTTTTCTGATCATTCTGTATAAATATTGAAAAGCCTTTTTTACACCAACTGTAACATATACAGTACTTAAGGCAGAGTGGCTAATTATTTACATTTTAAAGAACCTCATATTAATACAATATCAGTCTATCTAAAAAGCTGAATATATTTCAAACCCAAATATTTAAATTTCTAAGCACATTATCATTTAATTATTCTACATGGAAACGTAAAATTAAATTTTTTTTACACGTCATAAACTTCATTCTATAAAGTGTAATTAGCTTCCATACAATATTATTTGAAGATTCATCATATTCATTAACTAATCATTGTTTTTTTCTTTAATTACAAAAATGATAACCCTATTGAAGGCATAAGGGTTTTTGCGTTTCATTTATTTTTTTTAATTACATCGAACTTAACTATACGAACGTAAAATATTGTCTAACACAATGTCTCAAAGCGTCCCGTTACAAAGAGTTACCATTAAACAAAGTCAAATAGGTCCAATAGAGGCAATGATATTTACATCCATATATCTCGTTCGCGTAACGGTTTAGAAAGTTTCGTTTTCATATCCTGTTAATAGTGTTTTTAAAAACAAAAATCAAAATGGCAGATATAGAGGTATGCTAAAAAATTCGAACCCATTTGAAAAAGCGTTTAGTGTACCCTTTTGTTGTGCTTTAAATTATTCACTAAGTGATCCAGCACGAGATGCCGACAATAGTACCTTTGATAGGACACTAACTAGCATATAAAATCTTCGTGCTATTTAAATTACACTTTCAAAACAAAGGTCCGTATTACACAGTAATTTAAGGTGATAATTAATTAAATCAGGTTTTAATCAAAATTTTAGAAATATTTTTGCTGGTAATTAATAATTAAAGATCGGGTTAATCACACGTCGCATATTCCAAGTGATTTTTTTATCAACAGACAATTTTCTTTTAGGCTTTAGGTAGAATCTAAGGTAGAAAAACTCCATTAAAAAAAAATTAGCTCACATTTTGTGACATTAAAAATATTTTCGTGGAAAGATGATTGTATAGATTTAATAATTATATAATGAAAAAATCTGAAAAAAAAAATGTTATTCTTTCTTTTATCCTGCAGTGAAATTATTATTATTTTTAAGAAAAACAATTTCAATCAAACCATTAAAAAAAGGTTATTTTTATTTAGTCTAAAATACTAACAATCACACACGTCTTAAAAACTTAAAATATTTTCTACTATTGGATTTCATTTACTAGCTAATCCAACCTTATTTGACGCTTATATTCTGAATTTACCTGATCAAATCAAATCAAATAACTTTATTTTTTTTTTCGTAGGACCTTACATGAGTCTCTTGAAAAACGTTATAAACTTAATACAAAAACAAGAAAAAATTACCACTAACATAATTACATTTTGGATATAGTTTGCAAAACTAAAACACAACAAGACACCATAATTACAACAGTAATATACGGCAAAATAATATATGATAGAGAAACAACAATAAATTATAACAATAATACACATTGTATGTCAATTAAAATAATATTAATACGTACATAATAACATTAGACAACGTCTGCCTATATAAAATTTTCCCACATTATGTCATCATTTAAATAATCATTAATTCATATAAATTCAAATTTTCTGATAATTAATTATATTTTTTTTTATATAACGTATACATCACAACAACATAACACCTGTAATGGTTTCTCAATAGCAATTAAAGGTGACAATGAATTAATTTTTTTTTTGTCAGATAACCGTATAAAATTCGATTAGATTAAAATATAACCAGATTCTACAAGGCTATTTTCGCGAAATGCAATAATTATTCTGTATTTCAAAAGCAAGTGGAACCCTTGTAGCATCACTATATTGTCGTTCTGTCTGTCTGTTAATGCTCTATTTCTCAGTAAATATGGAGGAAAGGTTAGAGATAACAATCATAATATATAATAATGATACATGGGACATCCCTCACAGCGCCATCTAGTCCCAAAGTAAGCAAGTATTATGCTTGTGCTATGGGTTACTAGACAACTGATATACATACTTAAATATTCTTTTTTTTCAGTACATACATATATGAATATTTTACACCCAGACCCGGACCGAAGTAACCATGTTTATGCACACAAATATTTATCCTGGGCGGGAATCGACCGCGACCTTAGTCCTCAGTTAGAGTCTCTAACCACTCGGCCAATCAGTCGTCAACTAACGGTTACCGAGAAAAACATATTTAAAGTTTTATTTTTTAATTTTTTGTTTACTCCGGTAAGCTCTACATGCTCTACATGTTTGGAGTACGTTTGGACGTACAACACTTACCGAATTGTTACATCTGAGTTGTTATATTACGTATGTATGTTGCTTACTCATACGATATTGGTATGGCGATTTATATTCAACATCGTTTAATGTTGGCATGCAATACGATTACTCGCGCATGCAAAACTACTTACACAGTGGGTACATGCATAAAGTAAGAATGTAAATATTGTTTTGACGCGCGTAGGTACATGTTGGATACGTCAGAACATGTCTACAAAACAAGAATCTCGTTACACGGGTCGATTCGATTCCTATGTTGCAGGTAAACAACGAAATATGAGCTTTCTTGATATATCTATGTCTATGACGGGATTGTATCGATTCGCCGTTTCTAAATTCGTTGAGTAGGGAGCAACTAACTATTTATATTGTTTTGTTAATGGGTCTGTTACTAAAATCACTATTGAATGTTATTATTTTCAAAATCGGTGTTCTCAACACTAAAGTTGACAACAAACGGTATTTCCTGTAGAAATAAACGTTACAATAATATCTTGTTATTTTTTAGTACTGGCAATAAATAAACATTTAAGTACCTATCATAAATAAATAAGAACATACGGCGTTTATGTTATTTTGAAATTGAAAGGCAAAAGATGTAATTTTGGACACAAATTGTTTCGGAATGACTTACAAAATCATTGGTTTTGGGCCATATAATCGTATTAAATATTTAATTGATTAATTAACATATTGTACACCAAAAGTAATTTACGCAAAAATTTAATTTGATAAACAGAGTAGTAGTCTTATCGGTAAATGCAATTTCTTACAGACAACCTTCAAACGAAGTTTTCTATTGTTTTTCTTTGCAAAAAACAAAAGAATAATGTAGATAAATTCAAATGTAATTTAAGCTTTGACTGCTAAGCAATAATTTGGTGTGTATATGTGCATTGTGCCGAAACATTGACTCTCACGGCAGGACTTATAACCGAAGCGATCAGCAAGCTAAAGCGGCAATGGGCCGATCACATTGGCCGTAAAACCGATAGCCGATGGAGTAGACGAGTTCTCGAGTAGAGGCCACGTACCGGGAAGGGAAGCGTTGGATGTCTCCCGGCCAGGTAGACAGATGACTGAAGCACCACACCGGGAATAGTTGAATGACGGAGGACCGTGTGGTGGCGATCCTTGGTGGAGGCCTATATTCTGTAGTTAAGAGACAAGGGCTGATGATAATGATGATGTGCATGTGTCATGTATTTACAAACAAATCTGCGAGGTTTTTAATGTTTCTATAATGGGTTCGCGCAGTTTTGTCTTTCTTTTAAATAAAAACATTTTTGGAAAGTTTTCCAGAATAGTAATATTAATACATATTAGAGTCAAGTAGGTACATAACTCTCTTAAATAATAAATTAGAATTTATTATTTTATTACAAATAAAAAATTCAGACAATAATCATCACACTATTTGATTTAGTCTGCACACGCATGGGCACCCTGTACATATGTTTGTCGTAGATACATACAATTTCATGACACCAGAGGGCCAAGTGTGAGTTTTTTACTATTAACTGTGTCGTATGCGTTTTTCATAATTTGTATGGAAACTGGTACAGCGCATCTAGCGGACGTTTTAGGTAACTACGAGTTTCCATACAAATTACGGAAAACGCATACAACACAGTTAATAGTAAAAAAACTCGCACTTGGCCCTCTGTACCTAAAGGCCTGTGGTTACAAGGGACTCGCGTGATGGTTATTTATTTTCCACATATCTATATCTTTTCAGACAATTACTGATGTCATATTTTGCGGCTTGCGGTGGCGCTATGGGAACCGCGCTCTATTTAAATGGACTTACTAAGGTTGGTAAAATATTCAAAGTACTCGTCGTGATACCGTGATTTTTTTTTAACTGGTATTCATTAATGCTTAGTGTTAGATGAATCCTCCAAGCTCCAAGCCCTCCTCCTCACCCTGGGGGAGGCCTAAGCCCCTGCAGTGGGATAAAAATGGGCTGATGAAGTGAAGTTAGATGAATTCCCGATATCAGTTGTGTATTCGTATCGACAGGTCGACTTGTAATCAAAGAGGTTGACGTTATAATATCAGCTATGAAGTGACTCTAGTTCCATCGATATTTCGTAAGTGCAATGTGTAGGTACTGTACAAAATAATGATTTGAATTTAGACTTTTTTTTTTAATTTTACGCTCAAAAAGTTTACGTTCACATTATTCAACAAATTAATCGTAGCCATTCCCAAGTCGCTAGATATATACTTAGGTAAATAAAAGTGATCGCATGAGACACTGGAAGTGATGGGACACTTTTATTTATAGTCCGAGAGCTGGTAACATAATTTTGATAAGTTGTTTGAGGCGACATGAAACTTCGCGTAAAACTTGATTTAACGAACATAAAATGTAAAATATAAATATTTATCTAAGACAGGGTTGGTTTTAGGAATGCCGTCTGACGCTCAATAGCTGATCAAAACTTATTAATTGATTTATTAACAGATAGTTTAACATTTTGATAGTACGTTTGTATGTATGTGTGTGTGTGTCTATGTATGTATGTCCAGTCCGGAAGCGAAACTAGTCATTCGGTTCGATCACAGGTTCGATACAGCGCTAATCTTGGCGTGGTTGTTTGCGGATGAGAAAATTTAACGGAAAGTTATATTCTTATACTTTATTACTTCAGTACTAACAAGATAATATTATTTAAATAACGTTAGCAAACATGGACAGAACGACCGACCTAATCAACAGTTCGTATAATAATGATCAGTGAAGGCAGTGAAGCTTATTAGGGTTCTTCTGGTTTGTTTCGATAGGACTTGTCTCACTCGCTTGTAATCGTTGGCCGGCAAGGCACTATTTAATTTTGAATGCAGTTTTTACGGCCGATCTCCGACGTGTACGTATATCTGTATGTTTAAATATCTGTATGTGACAAATATTAGTATACATTTAATATGAATAGCTATGAAGGCATCAGCTTAGAAACATGTTATCAATATTATTTACATGCTCCATAATCTTATATTCACGATATGACGTTTAAATATGTGTGTCGTGATTTCACGGTTTGTTTATCTTACGCTATACGACACGTGGAGGTGTGGCGATTATCGAAACCTTGAAAATAAAATAGCACGTTGCGTTCGTGCGAAAGCGTGTTCGAACATTTCATTTTAAACGTCTGTTATTACGTGATATATATATATATAAAAAAAGTATAGTTCCAATCAAACTTTATGGCGGATCGGAATACAACACTTTATGCGTGCTTGCACAGGTTCAGTCATAAGCTCGTCGCTCCACTGCGTCCCGCTACACCTAAAACTGGATACTGCGACGCGACTTGTGCCTATGTTCACATCCGCCATAAAGGTTGATTGGAACTGTATGTACAAGTAAGAAAGTTGAAATCATGAAAAGCTTAGAAATATTAAATTATTTTTGCATAAATTATTTAATATCAAACAACATTGCAAAAAAAAATCTGATGATAATCGTTGTCGGAACATTGTAGATATAATTTTTTTAAATTATTTTTTATAAACTACGGAACCCGAAGCAAAGAGTATACAGTATGGATACGATCATGAGTCATTTCGCAAAAATTTATCATGCCATGCTCTTTTAAACAAGTTTAGACTTGATTACGACGTAATCAAATGAGAGAAAAAAAACTAAAACAAATAAACTTTAATCTTGTTGTGACAACCATGCGCGCAACGCGACGTTCGCTGGCCGAACGCTTATCAGTCCTACCCCTCACGCCGTGCTCAAGGTCATAGGGTTGTAACTCACTGATTTCTTAGTATATGTTCCATTGCTTTTCTTGGAAACTATTAAGTCAATGACTACCTATGGTTCCTTTGAAAAAATTGGTCTCAAAAAAACAGGCGATTATGAATATTTGCGAAAAGCGCATGATCGTATCCATACTGTATGTCGTATTAATGTCACGAAGAAGGTATACACAAAAAGCTAGCACTTGTTAAAAACTGAACTAATATCTGTTTACAGAATATGTCCCCGGTGTGGGGCCGGCTGGTCCCGTTCGCAGCGGTGTGCGGTGCCAACTTCATAAACATCCCCATGATGAGAAGCAAGTAAGGGAAACATCTCCTTACCACTCTAGAACCTAGAAACACCAGGTTTTAGATGTAGCAAACGTCCGCCGCGAAACTGCGATACCTTATACACAAATTGGAACAAGACTGAAGGGCTTACTGCTAAACTATATAGAATCTGCTGAAGTATATTATTTTTCGAACATTTTTTTGTTCAAT
The DNA here is from genome assembly GCA_949709985.1 of Luffia ferchaultella. Taxonomy (NCBI): domain Eukaryota; kingdom Metazoa; phylum Arthropoda; class Insecta; order Lepidoptera; family Psychidae; genus Luffia; species Luffia ferchaultella. Next base: position 8,306,563 of record OX453263.1, read on the forward strand.
CTACCGTTTTTGAAAAACGTCTGATTTTTTAAATATATAACACAAGTCGACTATATAGGGTCATCTTAATACATGTGGCTTTTATAGTCTATCTATGGTCTATCTACATAGCCACGTTCTTGCGCAATACGGTGCCTTAGGGTTGGCAAAAACAATGAAAGGTTTTTAAACAAAGACTTTTAATCTCTTTCGTTTCACATTTTATACTTAAAATTGAAAAATTTTAGTTTATAACCTGAAATAAAAGTTTAAGATATGTACTTTACGAGCCCATTTCGTGTGTAGCGCCCTACAGAAAGCCCTGCAGTCCTGTTACATCCTGTTACATTAGGAAACGATGATTTTATTGTAACCTTTCACAGTGAACTCATGAACGGAACACCAGTGTTCACGAGCGACGGCACGCGCATCGGCGATTCGCGCGTCGCCGCCCGCCGCGGGATAATGTTAGTCTGCGTTTCCAGGGTCGTCATGGCTTTGCCCGGCATGAGTACGTATCAATAAATTTATGTGTCACTGCGTTACCACCGCAGTGTCTTACAATATACATTTGTGTGCATGAACATGTCTGTTTTTACGTGTCTATTTTTTCTTTTAATGCTTTTTTCTTATATTTAATCGTCAGTCGACGCTTTATAATTTCTATGAATATAGTCCCCAATAAAAAACATAGCGCGTCTAATAGCTGTCAGGTAACAATTTAGTTAATGCGGACTATTAAACCTATTAGTTTGTGGTTATCATATTATGTGTGAAACTGCTCAGATACCTACTATTATTTTTATTATTATTACAATGTAAGGGAAACATCTCTTTGACGACCGCTTGGCTTAGTGGGTAGCAACCCTGCCTACGAAGCTGGGGGTCCTGGGTTCGAATCCCAGGTCGGGTCAGTATGTTGAATATTGATACTGGTACCGGGTCTTGGTTGTTATATGTATGTGGTATTTTCGCTTGGTACCCAAAACACTGGCTAATACTTAGTTTGGGCCTAGACGTTGTGATGATGTGTACGTAAAAAAAAATTTAAAAAAAAAACTTTTAAAAAAATGCAGTAGAGCATAGCAAACCATGGCAGACAATATATTTGAGACACACGATTCAGCACAATAGAAAATTCGTCTATGGGCGATTTTTTTTTCTCTATAGAAATAAGTTGAAGCCTAAACTATTATTACGACTTCGATTTCGGCGTTGTGGTTTTTTTTACTAAATTGGATCTAAACAAACGTTTAGACAGTTGATATCCACGAGAAATCCACGTCACTTCAAAACTCAATAACAAGTTATTCATTCTTTTCTACCCTTAACCTTCGATTTCCACTACAAAAAGTTTGCAGCTCTATCTAATAGATTTTGATATCTGTAGTATCCTCGTATCAGTCGTTATCAACTATCGAAACCGGTGTGAAATCACTAAGTATCCGCGCCATTCAACAGTTGTGTTTCACTTATCACTTATCTCCATGAGTACTAAATAGTTATATGTATCAAGAAGCTAAATATCGCAGTTTTTATTTTGCGTAGGAGCATAATATAGCGATTCGTTTAAGGCCCAGTCCTCAATTTTATTTCAATTTACCCTTCGAATCCAAAGGTTTTCAGGCGTTTGTTTTCGATATTACGCTTATAAAAAATTGAGACGTTTGATCGTGGAGAAGCGACAAACACTTAAACGCTAAAAATCAGAAAAAAAAAAAAAATATAAATAAAAATTGTATTTAAAAATGACATCTATTGTTATTTCAACTGTAAATATCTCTACACAGTAAAATTTCGCGTAAAAATAAATAACACCATTAGGCGCACAACAAAATTTAGCAACCAATAGTTTAATTAACGTTTTAACTTCAATTTCACAAAGCAATATTCACTACAAATATTTCACAATTTTATTGGTTTCTTTGTTACGTTATGGTTTGGGTACCCCGCGCCGCACTGCCGCGCCGTGTAGCATATCTTCCTCTAATTTTAGCGAGAACCGGCCCTTAATCGCTCGTACCCAATTTAAATGAGTGTTATTATTATTCACTGTTTTAATAATAATAATTGTGTTGCATACGAGTATAAACCTACAAAATAAAAGTTCAGCCACACAATTATATCGATAAAAGGCATTGAAACGGTATGACCCACAGAGAATCGAGCAGGTTAGAGGTACCGTGCAATCAAACTTCACCAAAAATTTTTTTCTTTGTTGCAGCATTGACGCCTCTAATAACCAACTACGCGGCACAAAAAGGCTTATTTAAGAGGCGTCCTTACGCCGTGCTGCCGTTTCAGGTATGTGCTTAAACACCTGCGCGTTTGGCATAGCCGACTCGTAACTAACGAACGAACTATATCGTCTTTGTACAGACCGAACGACTTATCGACCGCTATCGATATACGTGGAGCAGCGTCATTTGACTCTAGACAGACCAAATTAGGACTACACCAGGCGGACAGGATAGATACGCAGCTTATATAAAAAATAGTTTTAATATGTACTACCCATTGGATATAATTACTTGGCTTGTTTTTAGAAAACTTATGAAATAGCAGCTCATATGCCACTAAAGCTATACTGTATAAGGTTGGCCCTCACTGCGGTGGCTGTGCAGTGCGGGAAGGGTGACAATTGAAACAATAGCCGCACGCACCGCCCAACTACAGCAGGGAAGGCAACGGTGCGGTGTACTTTTAAGACAGGCTGTATATGAATATGGAACAGACAAAAGACGATTTCGATAAAGGACGGACTACCCGACACGCCGCTACGATGGTGCAAATAAGTAATTGTAGAATATAAACTAAGGCGGAATTTTTGAAGAGCGCCACACTATGGTCACGGTTGACTTTGATCGATAATTTACTATAGAGATCATTGAGGTATACGTGAAGAACATTATAAGACGCTGCGTTATATGCATTGATAAGGATTCGAAACGTATTTCGTGATTTAAAAAGAAAAAAGTAATAAAATAAAAAATATAAAACATTGACTTCATGAATATCTGAAATGATTATATATTCATACATATACTTTATAATTTTGAAACGAATCACTTGTATTTATAATTCCTTGTTTCATAAATGTATTTGTTGGTACAGTTGGTGTTAGTAGGCCTGTGCGTGACCTTCGCGACGCCGCTCTGCTGCGCTCTCTTCAACCAGCGAGTGACGCTCCCTGTCGAAAGTCTTGAACCGGAACTACAGGTCAGTAGAGCATACGATCATTTCGTATAGTGTTTATTATACTGTATACAATTAATTTACACTAATAATATTATATATATATAATTAGAATATTTCATTCCGGGGCACCGTCTGTTCCTTACGTACGAGTCGTGTGAAACTATAATAGCAGACTTTTCTATTAAGGTTTCAGTCATAGAAGTCGCAAAACTCCCCCCCTACCCCCGCTCACCACTAGAACGACAGAGCACTATATCGACCGCTTATAGACCACGCTAGTAGTATATATGCCACCAGGCGCGCCCGCCCCGCTCCCCACTAGAACGACAGCACTATACCGACATGGCGACCGCTTATACACCGCGCTAGTAGTGTATGCCACCAGGAGTCGTTAGTAGGCAAATGCCCGTAAGCCGTAAGCAAGTATTTCATCGCGAAAATAATAATAATAACGTATACCTGAAAAACAACGTCTAGGCTCCAAACTAAGTATTAGGTTGTGTTTTGGGTACCAAGCGAAGACACCACACACATATAACAACCAAGACCCGGTAACTATCAATATTCATCATACAAATACTGACCCGACCTAGGATTCGAACCCGGGACTTCCAGCTTCGTAGGCAGGGTCGCTACCCACTAGGCTAATGCAGTGAAATGTGGTAAAAATACGTACATAAAAAACGAAAAACAACGTTGAGTGGTGTAGTATGAATTTGTGTGGACGCTTCCCTCAGTAAACACTTCCCTCAGTTCCCCAGTTCCCCTCCAAATGGAACGCCGCATTTCGGAAAGTAAATGTTTTACCGTGTCTCTATTGGTCTATATAGCGGGTGGACAGCTTTGCTATCTCTATGGCTGTGAAGACGCCAACGGAAATCTACAAAACGAGAGGTCGTGCATTTGGTCAAGCTACGCGAGCTATCTTAAATCTAAAAGTCAACATTCGTGTTTAAATTGTTGAACCTATAGCGTGCCCTGGCGACACGCCCACGAACACGTGTTACTAGGATTGGTTGAGCTCGCGGCAACTGATTGATTCGCTGGACGGCGGCCGCTACTGTAGGATTATTTTCGTATCCGAAATCTGAAGTGAGCCAAGTCCTACATCAAAGATTTTTTTTACTCCTAATATTATAATTCTGAAAATATGTATGTTTGACAGTCAATCGCGCAGCAACGGATTAACGCGATTTTTGGCATAAATAGTTTACGAGCTGGAGAGTGACAGACTAATTTTTATTCCAGAAAAAGTAGGGTTTCTGTGGAATAGCTATTCTTCATACTAAAATGGCTAAACGGGTTTTGATGAAATTCGGAATAAAGATTTCTTAGTTGCAAAATGTTCTAGATAGGTTCACAATATCCTGGAGCGTGATTCCCTTAACGTAGCTGTTCCGATACACCTGTGTAGTAGTCCACACGGGCGAAGCCACGGGAGGAAAGCTAGTTATAAATAAATATTAAATAATAATAATACATGGGACTTTCCACACAGCGCCATCTAGTTCCAAAGTAAGCAAGTATTATTACGCTTGTGTTATGGGTTACTAGACAACTGATATACATACTTAAATATTTTTTTAAATAATATGTACACATATATTTTACACCCAGACCCGCAACGAAATAAACGTATTCACGCACTCAAATACTTGTCCCGAGCGGGAATCGAACCCGCGACTCTTGGCTCCGCAGTTAGGGTCTAACCACTCGGCTAATCGATCAATATAGCTACCTAGTTATAAATAAACATTAATTTTACAAAGAAATTGAAATAAATTTTTAATATAATATTCGTTCTGTTTACAGACAATCGTGAAGAAGAAACGTCCGAAGGAAAAGAATGTGTATTTCAACAAGGGCCTTTAAACTTTACGTAGAACTACAATTTGCTTGATATTGTGAGACATTGCATAGATGAAAGTACTATGTTTTATCATACTTTGCTGACTTATATAGAAAGGCGAAGAGGATATTATTATTTTTTCTAAAAAACAATAATAGAAGACCGAAATCAATACATTCCTTTGAATAATTTATTTTTAAAATAGACTACGGTGTCATACATAGACATTGGTGTTCGATTGAACTTAGTAGTCCAAACTTATAGAGTATGAGAGCTTACGGAGCTTAACAAAAAGTTTTAAGTGAGCAGATGACACAAACTAACGGTTACAGAGAAAAACCTGTTTGAAGTCTTATTTTTTTATCACCTAGGTACCTTTTTTTATAGCAACCAATGAAAACCCTAATACAGAATAGCAATTTGAAAGTATTACATTTTTATTTAATAAGGTTTATTTACAAATTTAATAAAACACCGCGAGACTACCTCACGATTGCAAAATTAGATAAACACTTCTCGCGAAACAGCTGATAAGGTCAATGACCTGCCAGTCTTTTGAATTGAAAGGTTATTGGAATCTTTTCTTATGTAATCATTTTTAAATTGGCGGTTAGCGGTAAACCGGCTGTCTCGGAGTAGTATTGAATATCTTACCAGTATAATAACCAAGCATTTGGATTGTCCGTGGTGTAAATTTTTTTTCGATTACCGCTAGTTTGCGCAACCTGCTTACTAAAACTTTTTGTATAGTTCGTTACGCGTTATTTAAATTCGGATCACTGTCAGCCAAACGAGGTGTATATTGAATAACAATAATGCACGAATTCGCTGTATTCGTATGGTTCAAGCAATATAGGGTGTGCGATCGACGCCAAAAGTATTTTTTCCTTCACACTTTCCATTTGCTCATTCCAAAGTTAGTTATTTAATTGAGTATTTGTTAATTGTTTTTTATCATATTTTGATAATAATTTTGTTGAAATTTTACAATTTTTGCGTTTTTTGAATGTATTGTTAGCTCAATTTAGGTTGTGATGTTGTTTATTGAGATCTGACGTTGTGGATATTTTATTTGAATGCTGTATTTAAGTCTCTTAGTTGACGAATAGATGAAAATCTTGCAGATTCTATTTGAGAAATGCTCATCAATTTAAATAAAAAGTATTACATATACTTTTTGATGTGATTTTTTTATGAAACATTCGATATAAAGTATGAATTACTAGGTACTTTCTTTTATTTTTGGCACCAAACTTTACATTTTCTATTTTACAGTATATAGTTTGCCCGAAACCTTTGTACCGCGCCTTAGGTATATGCGCGGCGAGGAGGGAAGACTGACAGAGCAGATCTGCCTCCCTCCGCGCGCGCGCATACCCATTTGTGAAACAAAATGTGCAGGATTTTGTTCAATAATTAGTTAGATAAATTGTAAAGTAATAATTTAATCTATATTATGTACAGAATCAATATAGAAAGTCTATATTTTTAAAGCTTATAGAAAAATGCGATATTATGTACCTACTGCCATATTTAAGTTATAGTACGTACAATATATGTCAATTGTTAATTGTTAACGATATATTAATGACAATAAAAATTATTTATTCCTGGTTTTTGTGTTACTAAATGTATATAGAGAATCTATTGATGCGCCGATTAAAATGGCGAGCGGTATAAAATAAATAGCTGTTACATGTTTTACAGTTTATGTATTTAAAATCCAGTCATAAACCCAAAAAAAAATTTAGTAAGATGAAGGGATGGTATATCATGAAAGAATGGGGCAATATGAACGAACGAGCCAAGATAAAGGAATTGGACATGAAAGGGAGAGATGGGTCAAGGTAAAGGAAAAGTACAGGGGGATGTTATATCCCCGAAACTGTTCACCAACGCATTGGAAGATGTTTTCAAGACGCTGGACTGCAAATATTGTGGCGTTAATGTCAACGGCGAATACATCTCTCACCTCCGTTTTGCTGACGACATAGTCATCATGGCAGAGTCGCTGGAGGAGCTCAGCGGAATGGTTAACGGCCTCAATGTCGCCTCTCGGCGGGCGGGGCTCGGGAACATATTCTCCCGAGACCGGTAACCGTAGAGGGTGCGACTCTAGAAGTTGTGCAAGACTATGTCTATTTAGGACAGACTGTCCAGTTAGGCAAACACAACTTCAACAAAGAGGCCGACCGAAGAATTCAGCTGGGCTGGGCTGCTTTCGGGAAGCTTCGTCATCTGTTCTCGTCACCACTACCACAACAATGTCTGAAGACCAAGGTCTTCAACCAAAGCGACCTACTTACAATGACGTACGGTGCCGAAACATGGACTCTCACGGCAGGACTGATCCACAAATTTAAAGTCGCTCAGCGTGCTATGGAGCGAGCTATGCTCGGTGTTTCTTTGATGGATAAAATCAGAAACACTGAAATCCGTCAAAGAACTAAAGTTGTCGACATAGCCGAAGCGATCAGCAAGCTGAAGTTGCATTGGACCGATCACATTTGCCGTACAACTGATAACCGATGGGGTAGACGAGTTCTCGAATGGAGGCCACGTACCGGAAAGCGAAGCGTTGGACGCTCCCCGGCCACGTGGACAGATGACCTGAAGCACCATACCGGGGGTAGTTGGATGCGAAAGGCGGAGGACCGTGTGTGGTGGCGAGCCTTGGGAGAGGCCTATATCCTACAGTGGAGAGACACGGGCTGATGATGATGATGATGATGATGAAAGGGAAAGTAAAATGAAAGGGTGAAGCAAAACAATGGGATGGGATAAGAAATAAATAGTCTTAGATTCGAAGAGAGATCGTCCGTCCTTCGGGTACGTCCCAGTAGTTCCATGTTTTTAGTTCCACATGGAACCTCTGCAGCTCTCTATATTATTTCCATTTAAGAAACTAGTGGGACTATTCCGAACTTTTTAGGTAATTTGCAGAAAATAAAATTAAAAAAATGAAAATAGAAGATAAAAATTTAGAGAAGTTTATGAAATATATGAATAGATATTGGATGAAATATAACTTTATAAATTCGTGGTGATGTTCCGGAGAGAAACATGGGACGACAACTCATTGGAGTGTTGGCATGATAAATTAAATTGTAAGTTTAAAAGAAAACTACCTACGATTCACAAGTTCCACTTATTTTTAAAAGAAAATTATTCATGACGTACCTACGGGCTTTACAGTTACAAAATAATATAGATCCCCAAGAAAAACGCAGGAAAACTGTTATTAAAAAAGATATTTAGGGACATTCAAAATTTACAAGTGAAACTAGGTAATAACAGGAAAAATATAGGATATGTGAAAAATAATGCGAGAGTCTGTCTGTCCGGCTTTCGTGCCGAAACGCGCTGAACCGATTTTGATGAAATTTGGTAAGGAAATAAGGCTGACGTTTGGAAATGGACAAGCTACTTTTTTAACTATCCCTAAGGTCATTGTCGTGATAGCCCAGAGCGCAACGAACCTGTCTCAAATTTATAAGGCCCCATAGGGCCATGGTTCGAATCCGGGCGTGTACCAATGAGTTTTTCTAACTTTAGTAAACAATATCACTGACACCGTGCTTCGGAGGGCACGTTAAGCAGTCGGTCCCGAACGCTGTCAATAGATGGCGGTCGTTACAGTTCCCAACTCGTAGTGGAGCAGCGTGGTGGACTTAAGCTCCAAGCCCTCCTCCTCACCTTGGAGGAGGCCTAAGCCCCTGCAGTGGGGTAAAAATGGGCTGATGATGATGATGATGATGAAGGTCAAGGGGGTGAAATGATTATAACAAAATAATATGGAACTAAACAATTGTAGTAGTTTCATATAAAATAAAATGTCAGGGTATAAAATTACATGGAACTATTTTGGAACTCGTTGGGACGAAATATTTTTTTTTTTAGATTATAGTAGTTCTATGTGGAACCAACAACATGGAACTACTGAGACTGTTTACTAGATGAAAATATTTTTACTGTCGGGATAGCCCGAGCGCAGCGAACTTGTTTCGAGTTTACAAGACCGTGCGGCCGTGGTTCGAACCCGGGCGTAAACCAATGAGTTTGGTGACTTAAGTACATAACTATCAATGACTTCGTGCCCTGGCGTCGTTAAAATCCGCCGACCCGCACTGGAGTAGTGTGGTGGATGAAGATCCAAGCTCCCTCACCCTGAGGGTAGGCCTAAGCCCCTGCAGTGGGGCATAATGGGCTTCACTTCTTCTTCATCAGCCCATTTTTACCCCACTGCAGAGGCTTAGGCCTCCCCTGGGGTGAGGGGGGGCCTTGGAGCTTAAATCCACCACGCTACTCCAATGCGGGTTGGCAGATTGTAACGACCGCCATCTATTGACAGCAACTGGGACCGACAGCTTAACGTGCTCTCCGAGTCAGTGATAATTATGTACCTACTTAAGTCAGAAAAACTCATTTGGTACACGCCTGGATTCGAACCATGACCCTACGGTCCTATTTTGAGACAGATTCGTCGCGCTTTGGGCTATCACGACACATAATGGGCTGGTGGAATGGAATGGAACAAATATATCGCGAATATATTGCCTATTAAAATATGTTCAGGGCGAGTATTTAAATTTTTCTTCTACATTTCACTTATTTGCTTACAAATTAATTTAATGCAAATCGAAATTATACAGCACAAGGAGCATGCATTTATATTAATCAGTGCAATCACTTATATCAATTTACTTTTTTATACCTATTTGCCCGGTAATATGAAACAGAAAAAAGTAGGCAATATGGAACAGAACTCTAATAGTAGGTACATAATGATGCAAGTACGGTATAAGCTGCATATTATAGTCGAGGTGTTTATAGGCACGAGGCGAAGCCGAGTGCTTATAATATACCGATGATTATAATTACCAGCTTACTGAGTACGAGCATCATACGACTTTTTTCAATACATTTGCGATTAAAATTAGGTAGATACTTGAAATGTAATAATGGCGGGAAATTAGGGCGCGAATGGGTTGCTTTTCGCGGTTTACCCTTGCGTTACAAACAGGATGCTCGTTTGTGATCTGATTGGTGTAAAGTAAAAAGGCCTAGTACCTACTGTAAAATACAACATTACGCTACAAGTTTCGATGTCGTAAAGACCGTATTCATAGCAAATGTATTGAAAAAAAAGTATTATTAATCAATTTCTGCCAATTAATAAGGAGATTATGAATGCTTTTGCAATAGTACTGTGGGCAGATTCAACGTCGTTAGATGACTTTTACTGCTTCTTAAGAAGTAAACTTTTCCAAAGCAAAAGTTATTCAAACTATGGACAAAATGGTAGTCGCTAAGGGCCAAGTCCGGAGAGTACAGAGAGTAAGTGCTCTTCAGTGTATACTAACTTCTGTAACGTAGAAACTGTCTTGTACAGTATGAGGTCTTGTGTTATCGTGAATATCGGTTCCAATAATGGTGAACATCGGTTGACCATTTTTAATATTGCCAATTTGTCGCAAATGAGTCAGTATTATGGGTATTCTAAGTTAAAACCATGCCGGTGATTCTGTGGTAAGTACGGCTCTTCTACCACCATGCAATTCTACATTATGACGTGAGTGGTTGGCTTACATCTTAGTTCACTTTAAAAGGTAAAGTTTCTAGTGCATAAGCGACTACCAAAAATGCACGGTGCGTTCATTAGTCATGTTTCCTTCGATCCACAGCATTGATTAAAAAAAAAACAGTAATACGCACGGATCTTTACCGCTGTGAAGGTATCCCTCGCTGCCCGCGTGGCGGTACCTGCGCATTGAGCATTCGCAGGCAACTCAGAGCAGCAAAGATCCGTGCGTAATACTGTACTCAAATACTCGACGATTCCGTTTTTAGACGTGCAGTCGCGATTGTTTAAACGATTGAAAAGCAATTATTAATAAACATTGATCTTGAATTTAGAACGCTGGCTTTTATTTGAAAAAGCCCCAAAATAAAAACTTTTACCGTGCAGGCTTTATTGCCATTCAAAACGCAACAGCTGGAACATCAATTTCATACTTTATTATTTTAGTTGAAATTTGGGAGTGTAAAATTCAAACAGCAATTCAATGACACATGTACCTACCGATCTCATTTACCAAACAGTAAAACAATTCATGAATAAAATTATTTTTATTTTGTTTATACAAATTAGTAAGTAGTATTTATGATTACAATTATTATAAAATGGATTAACATAAAATGTGTAAACGTACACATTACGGCTTAATGTAAGCCAATATGTCATATATATAAAAGAATTATAGTTAAAATTAATTAAAAAATAAATCAGAATATTCTTAAATAAATTCTCATTAACACATTAAATTTATTATTAAAAAAAAAGTTTAGACATCACTAAATATTAAGCACAAGATGTAAGTAAATATTATTTCATATTACTAGTTAAAAAAAATCTTAAATAGCAACACCCTTTTTTGTGACAAGTGCAAACGCGTTTTCAATGTTTTATATTCCTAGACCATATAAAATTTTCAAAACATCTAACTGAAGAATTAATTTCTAATTAAATCCGAGCGGCGAAATTAGCAACGCGAGTAGATAAGTAGTACGTATATAGTAAGCAAATGCAAAAAAGTTTTATACTTTTGGAAATTACTGACCGATTTTAGAAACAATCAATATATTCACGGTTAACATTACATTCCTCGTAAATGTGTCTATTATATACACAAAAGACGCGAAATAAAGGTTCTTTTTTTTTATTTTTACATTACAACAATAAGCAATCAAGTTACTGTTCATTGAACAAACAATTGAAACATAACTTTGCATCGTCGAAAAACTCATGACAACTAATTTTATGTAATTTTTTTCTACTCGGGCGGTATTTGCCATACAGTGGACCCCCGATAATTTGGCCCCTGTCTAATCCGGCGCCCCCTGTAATCCGACATGACAGAATTATGTTTGACAATCTTTGCTAATATAGATCACGCAAGTTTGAACAGGTCACAACTCGTACGCGCCACCGCTATTGTGCTCGACGCGTATGCATTGTTTTACTTAGTTTGAATTTGACTACTAGTGATAGCGGTACGGCCTAGCGTACGTTCATTGTTTACTATTTATTCATTGTGTATTAGGTATATGTAGTACCTAGTAATGTCGTCACAAACCCAGAAGCGAAAGCACAAAACGTTGACAATTAAAGAAAAATGTGATATTTTAGATCGCTTAAATCGCAATGAAACTTTCAGTAGCAAGTGAATACGGCGTAGGCCGATCTACAATTTATGACATTAAAAAAAACCACGAGAAGATTAAGAAGTTCGTGTCAACTACTGACTGCGGGCCAGGCAAGAGACAGACACTCAAGAAAGCTGAACATCTAGAAGTGGAAGAAGCTTTGTACATGTGGTTTCTTCAGGAAAGAAACAGGCATGCACCAATTTCGGGACCCATGTTGTCGATGAAAGCTAAGTTTTTTTATAAGGAAATAACAAAAAAAGATGATTTTGTGGCCAGCAAAGGATGTCTAGAACGTTTTAAAAGTCGTCATGGCATACGTTTAATGACTATTACAGGAGAGAAACTTTCTAACGATGTCACCTGCATAGAGCCCTTTAAATTAAGATTTTTGCAAAAGGTGAACGATTTAAATCTTGACCCGTCACAGGTGTATAATGCAGACGAATCAGGGCTTTTTTGGCGTGTGATGCCTAACAAAACTTTCGTTTCTTGTAACGAAAAAGACGTACCTGGACGAAAAGTGAGTAAAGAGCGTGTAACCATACTACCATGTGCTAATGCTGCAGGTACACACGCGCTTAAGATGGTGGTCATTGGGAAATCTAATAAACCAAGGGCATTCAAAAACATTGATTTACCTGTACACTATTACGGACAAAAAAGTGCATGGATGACAAAAGACCTTTTCAAAAAGTGGTTTGATGAATGCTTCGTACCTGAAGTTAGAAAATGGTTAAAAGATCATAATTTTCCTCAAAAAGCGTTGTTGCTTCTTGATAACGCTCCCGGTCATCCGTCTGAAGAAGAACTGACAACTGAGGATAAATGCATCACTGCGATGTTTCTTCCGCCAAATTGCACTGCACTGATTCAACCAATGGACCAGAACATCATTCAGTTTGTTAAGCAAGACTATAAAAAAAACCTACTTTTGAGAGCCGTATCAAAAGACCAACCAATAGAAAAAACTTTAAAAGAATTTAATATGAAAGACTTGGTTTTTGCTCTTAGTCAGTCGTGGAGTGCGTTACCGTCATCAACTATTAAATCGTCTTGGAAAAAGTTATGGCCAGATATAATCACCACTCCTAGCAACGATCCACAAATCAGTGTAACTTCGGAAGTTATAGAACAAGTCTCTACTGAAACACAGATAAGTCCGGAAGATTTGGAAGTCTGGTGCCGTGGAATGGATAAAGAAAAAAATGTTTTTCTTGAAATGTCTGACGAAGATATTATAAAAGAGGTTTCTAATAATACAACAAACGATCAGGAAGATAACGACGACGTGATTGCAACTGCTCCACAAGTCACAGATCAAGACGCAGTTAACGCTTTTGAGCTAGGTTTACAATGGGCTGAAGAGAATGGTACATCCTACAACGAACTTTTACTTTTGAGAAGACTGAGGGACAAAGCTCTGATCTCGCGTTATAACAACCTTAAACAAAAAAAAATTGATGAATATTTCAAAGCTTCATAATTTGATATAGTATTCACTACGTGATTTTGATTAATAATTCTTGATTATTTTGGTAGATATGTATGTGCATTTATGCTTAATTTTATAATAAAACGTAAGCTCTCAATTGTTATTTAATTTACTAAATTCGACTTACATAAATTAAGTCTGATTTGTACTTCAAAGTACATACATATGTACGTATAATATACATATAGACTCTCGTCATTAGATATGTAATTTGTCGGATTACAAGGTACTCTTTCGTAAAAAAATCCGGACTATAGGGGTCTTAGGCAGTGCTCTATAATCCGACAAATTCGATAGTCCGACACTGCCCTGCATAATGTTTGCCGGATTACCAGGGGTCCACTGTATATATATGTATGGCTTTGAAGTGCGATAACGCATGCCTCATTGCGCAAGATCCGCTATATTTCCCGCCGCAACGCAGATTATGTTTCTGCGACGTTTTTTGTGACTAACTTCAGAGTATATATATATATATATATATATATATATATATATAGCAAGTACTGTAAATTACGACTGATTCCTCTTATATTCACTGTCTACCCAAATACGATCCTACCTGTTCTCAAACGTCTTGGTTGAAACGATGCCAGTTAGATATAATCCGCGTAAATGAAGAAACGACTTGAAAACGGTGGCCGTTTTATTTGCTTTTCGGTGCATGTGCTAGTATGACGGGACGAATTTAACTCTTACAACGGCTGCCATATTTAAATCGTTTCTTTGTGTATACAGATAAGTAATACACAATACGGCTAAATCTTCTCCTCTATGTACATTCTCAATTTCTAGAATGTCACATATTCAACTTAAGCGACTGAGACACTTGGATAATAAGGACATCCTTTAGGAAAACTATTGATTTGACATTTCACCCACTTAGTCTTATTGGTACCTACATTATGAAGGAAGCATATCCCTATGCTGTTTTCTTTACCTATCTCATTTAAACAAACTGATGGGAACTTTAGTCCCTGAAATAAATTTATTATTCTGGTTGGTCAAACAAGTGGTTTGGATTAACCGTTTAAAAAGTTTATCAATCAATCGTCAATCTTCCTGTTGAATATCAAGAATACATTAACTTATAATTATACAGGTTGAGGTTTTAATGACCAGCCAAATTTTAATACAATGATCTTTGGTAGAAAACCGATAGCCGTCTTGTTTTCTTTTAGTATCATTCTATAGAAAAATATTGCGATATAACTACACAAACCTTTCCCGAAAAAACTAATAACCCTAGTCACTATTCATGCCCGCTGCTCCATTCCGTTTCAAGGCCTCGGACGCGTACGTTTACTATATATAGCGTTAAGAAGGCAACCAAACGTTATAAAATAACACTGTAGATAAAATAATTTATTATGAAAATATAACACATATTTTTTTATTTACGCAATGAGGTCTATTGGTGATACCTAACATCTAGAAAAATTTTGGCCGGTTACTAAAATCTCACCTTGTATATAAAAATATATAAGAATACATGAACTTATATAATCAATTCATATGTTCTGTTTTTTCTGATCATTCTGTATAAATATTGAAAAGCCTTTTTTACACCAACTGTAACATATACAGTACTTAAGGCAGAGTGGCTAATTATTTACATTTTAAAGAACCTCATATTAATACAATATCAGTCTATCTAAAAAGCTGAATATATTTCAAACCCAAATATTTAAATTTCTAAGCACATTATCATTTAATTATTCTACATGGAAACGTAAAATTAAATTTTTTTTACACGTCATAAACTTCATTCTATAAAGTGTAATTAGCTTCCATACAATATTATTTGAAGATTCATCATATTCATTAACTAATCATTGTTTTTTTCTTTAATTACAAAAATGATAACCCTATTGAAGGCATAAGGGTTTTTGCGTTTCATTTATTTTTTTTAATTACATCGAACTTAACTATACGAACGTAAAATATTGTCTAACACAATGTCTCAAAGCGTCCCGTTACAAAGAGTTACCATTAAACAAAGTCAAATAGGTCCAATAGAGGCAATGATATTTACATCCATATATCTCGTTCGCGTAACGGTTTAGAAAGTTTCGTTTTCATATCCTGTTAATAGTGTTTTTAAAAACAAAAATCAAAATGGCAGATATAGAGGTATGCTAAAAAATTCGAACCCATTTGAAAAAGCGTTTAGTGTACCCTTTTGTTGTGCTTTAAATTATTCACTAAGTGATCCAGCACGAGATGCCGACAATAGTACCTTTGATAGGACACTAACTAGCATATAAAATCTTCGTGCTATTTAAATTACACTTTCAAAACAAAGGTCCGTATTACACAGTAATTTAAGGTGATAATTAATTAAATCAGGTTTTAATCAAAATTTTAGAAATATTTTTGCTGGTAATTAATAATTAAAGATCGGGTTAATCACACGTCGCATATTCCAAGTGATTTTTTTATCAACAGACAATTTTCTTTTAGGCTTTAGGTAGAATCTAAGGTAGAAAAACTCCATTAAAAAAAAATTAGCTCACATTTTGTGACATTAAAAATATTTTCGTGGAAAGATTTATCGATACAGCGCAACATGGCTGCTAAGTTAAACATGAATGAGAAAGGTACAATCGCGGGTGTAGAGAAGAAAAATATTCTACCGGCGGCCGCTCATCGACGCAATTATCAGTTACCCGCGCATATCGTCGGTAATTTGACAACTTTGTCGCGCTATATGTACAATTTTTTTGTATTGAGTGACACTAAAAGATAAAAAAAACTCGTCTTTCATTGTTTGCACTAAAGATCATAATATTAAAATTTGAACGGTGATAAAAATTTCAGACTACATAGATTATAAACCTTCAAAAAACCTTACAATGATTTCAAACGGTTTCACATGTCATAAGTCACCAAACGACATTGCATTTCTATTTTCATAACAATCATTTTCAATTGCAAAATAACTTATAGAAAATCTGTTCCTTCGTATTTATTTTCAGAGTCGCTTATAGTGTGCTTTGAAAATTTCAGACAAACGTCTCACACAATTTCTCCAGCTCGGATTAACCGTGCTATTGACACGCGTTATGCATGCCATTGTCTGCCCAACACAAATTATTCGTCATGATAAGATATATACGCGTTCAAATATTCACTGGCAGTCTCCACAAGTATTTTGGGCTCTGGTTGAGGTAAGTTCGCCTCCATCTCTTTACGCCGCTTCCTATTCTTCTTGTCCCAAGGCGCGTAAGGTATCTTCAAGTGAACCGTCTGTATGTGTAGTTTGACCGCACTGCTTTGGGTGAATCTACGGTGACAGTGTTCACATTCGTAACGCTTCTCACCAGTATGGACCTGAAAATTAATATGTATTCATTTAATTCAATGAAATTCAGTGAAAAACAAATGACAACTAATATAATTTCATGAGAGTTTTCTGCAAAGAAATAGAACGACCGAACCTATGATTAAACAAGGGAGACATTTGACAAGTGAAGTATCAGTTCGTGGGTTTTAAGTGACTCAAGACGATATCAGGGTCGAGGAAATAAATTAAAAATTTGTCATAGTAATAATAATAATATATGGGACAACCCACGCAGCGCCATTTAGTCCCAAAGTAAGCAAGTATTACCCTTGTATTATGTGGTACTAGACGACTGATGTACATACGTAATTTTTTTATAATATATACATATATAGATACTATTACACCCAGACACGGAACAAATAGACATGTTCGTGCACACAAATATTTATCCCGGGCGGGAATCGAACCCGCGACCCTCGGCTCCGCAGTTAGGGTCTCTAGCCACTCGGCCAATCGGTATACGTGGTATCGCATACGACTGACCGTGGTATCGTATCGTATACGTGTACGTGTAATCATAGTGACGTGTGGATTTACAAAAAGGTTAATTTCGTTGTGAATCGAATTGTGGATAGCTATAGTTCCAATCAAACTTTATGGCGGATCGGAATGCAACGCTTTATGCGTGCTTGCGCAGGTTCAGTCACATGCCCCTCGCTCCACTGCGTCTCGCTACACCTAAAACTGGTTACTGTGACGCGACTTGTGCCTATATTCACATCCGCCATAAAGTTTGATTGGAACTGTACCCGTAAATAAAAGTGCCGTTCGTTGTATTGATGATAAGGAGCCCCGAGCCCACTATATTATATATTGTATGAGTAACTTACCACAAGATGCCTGTCGCGGTTGCTGGGCATACTGAACCGGCGGTCGCAGTGCGGGCATGCATATGGCTTTTCGTTGGTGTGTGTGCGCATATGCACTAGCAGATTCGTGTATTGCTACAACACAAAATTAACATTTCAAACATGACCATAGATATAAAAATATTATGTAGATGCGCCATACTTAATCAATAATTATTTCGAAAGATTTTGGCTGGACAAACATCCAGACAGACATAAAGACAAACTTTCTGAAAACAATTATTTATGCTTACATTACCCACTTAGATATCGGTTATTATTTTTAAATCACAGACAACAACTTCAATTTTATTTGCACGAGAATTTTCAGAACCAAAATAAATGTCAATAAAAAGCAAAATCAGTCAACAGCACAGGTAAGCAGTGGTTACTGTTTTTGTATGATATACTGCAGCTGGTATTACATTTCTTGCTCTTATATATTACAGGATTGAATATTATGCACTCATGTGCATGAAAAGGTAGACTATCTATCATCTACCTAGAACAAAATTGTATAGGTATTGCCCAATCAAATTTCTGAATGACTGTGAATTTAGCTTCACTTGGTGCGGAAAGTGTCGTGATAGCCCAGAGCGCAAATTTATAAGGCCATAGGGCCATGGTTCGAATCCGGGCGTGTACCAATGAGTTTTTCTGACTTAAGTACATTAACTATCACTGACTTCGTGCCTCGGAGAGCACGTTAAGCAGTCGGTCCCGGACGCTGTCAGATGGCGGTCGTTACAATCCCCAACCCGCAGTGGAGTAGCGTGGTGGATTTAAGCTCCGAACCCCCTCTTCACCCTGAGGGAGGCCTAAGCCCCTGCAGTGGGGTAAAATGGGCTGATGATGATGATGATGGTGCGGAAAGTATAGCAATTTTCACAATCCTATTAGCAATTCGTTCGTATAGTATGTACTTGCTATATAGTAACATGAGCGGCTCAGAAGTTAGTTACAAAAAAGTCACAGTAACTTAATTTCATAAAAGCGTTACGGGCGGCGGGGGTAAGTACAGTGGACCTGCGCAATAGGCATGCGCATCGCACTTTAGAGCCGCATATATATATGGCATGTATTTTATTTTATTTTACAGGAGTACTTACCCTGGTAGTGTGTCCGCACACGTCGCACATGTATCTCTTGAGGTACTCAGCGCCCGGATGCTGCGTGCGATAGTGCTTGCGTGCTTGCACGTCGTTCGGCAAATGTTCGCCGCACTGCATGGGATTTTTTTTAAGTCACACAACTAGATTTTTTAACAAGTATGGCATTTATTTTATTAACCAAGGCATTTGTGAACAATATGTTAATTTATGGTATTTGTGTAAAATTGTTTTATCCGATTTATGATTTATTAGTGTCATATTCTGGTTATTTCTCATAATCAACTTCATAGAGGAACAAAATTTATACCAACGTCCATTACAAGAGAGGTAGCAATCTGGTCGTTTCGTCCAACCACCTAAACACTCGTTGCCCCTTTGTAGGCAAAACTGCTGACGTCGAGCGTCCTTGAACCCCCGCGCAACCGCCTTTACACCCGCCAATGTGAATCAAGTTTGATTCGTAATTAAAACTAATTTATGTACACCTCGAGCCAAGCTTCTTCGCTCCGAAGTCGAAGCGAGTAGTGTCGCAGTAGAAAGAATAGATATCAGAGAGTTGAGAACGGGTCCCGCACCTGCGTGAAACCCACCCGCGTCAACTTCAAAGAGAACAAAATCTTTTACATGATCTGTATTTTAAGGAGAACCTTCACAAACTCTATGCATGATACATATTAAGAAACTATCATCAGTGTATAAAATGTGATATTTGAAGACTTTTTTCTGAAGAAAATATATTAGAAATTTTAATGTTTAGCCCAAAGATATACATAGAGGCACTGCGATGTGACAACAAAAATATGAACAAAAAAATATACGCCATAGACCAAATATACACCGGTTGATGTTGTTGAATTTCGTGTCTCACATGTAAAATTCACACTGGAAAAGAAAATAAAGATTCTGAAATTAAATTTCATGTATAATTTTTAACAAAATATTTGTTTAAAATTATCATATCGACATATAGTCTTATAACCGAGTTGGACATTTTTCACACATTTTTGATTGTTTCGAAGTATGAGACGCTAATTATCCTAATTATTGTGCTATTTAAGGTTTAGCCAAGCGTTAAGTGTACATTTAAATTAATTATTTTATTTGGTGGCTAGGTAGTTATATGTTACTGGTTGATATATGTACTTGCTTTCCTTCATTCTCCACCTTATAACATCCTTTAGTAAATTAATTTGACAGCAGCATTTGGTTTTAACAGTCATAAATGACAATTCACAGTATCAAAGTGACCTTACGCAATTTCGCGGGGTTGGCGGGGATTTCTCGGGGGTGAAGAGCGGCGCGCGGGGATCTTGCGCACTGAAACTCCGATTAAAACTCAGCATCTTACACGAGCTAACTAGAGTATGAGTGGTTAGACGATAAAAACAGAAGAGGGCTTTCTAGTCAATTCATAGTCTTATGCTTTGACCAATACAATATACATACATAAGCTGTCACTTTATTCGCAAAGGGTGGTGGAAACTATAGGTACCCACTAGGTATGGTTGTTATACATTTTGGCGCTTCGCTGACATCTTCTTAAGTTAAGGTGCTTTTCGGCCCTTTTTAAAATACGGTCCATATATGCTTTTTAGAGCGTACCTTACCGACCCTTCCATTCACACATCTGCTCTATACATTGAATACATTTCTTTTGTCACTCTGTTCGTTCATCCTCCCCATATGATAAATATATGTCCAAAATGTTAAACAAATTAATTTTTTCGTAGAATGGTTAAGAATAATGAACAATTCGAGGTATAACCATGTAAGGTTGGCCTTCCCTACTGTACGAAATTATCCCTTCCGCGCTGTCTATTAGCTTCACTTCACTAGCTCCATTAGACATACCTATATAATACCCTTAGTACTATTTAAATAATCCAGTGTGGTATAGCTATATTTGTCCTGCAGATGCTAGGTCGCGCCAAAATCTTTATTGCTCTGAAGTTGACGCGTTTGCGCGTACTTGCAGGGTCGTTCTCATCCCGTAATAACTGCACGCTGCTTACCTTGATTTCAGGGCGATCAACAAGTATGGCGCCAACTTAACTGTAACTTATGGCGAAAACCGCATACTCACTTCCTCACAAGTGGTAGGGGTGGGAACACCGGTGTTAAGTATCTCTGAAGGTCCTCTCACTCCTCGCGGACGAGACCTCCGACCTTCCTTGTCCATTTTTCGTGTTTTTGACTTTGGAGGTGGTTGCACTGACCTGTAATATTTTCATCATTATAATAATAATAGTATTTATTTCCTCCACAAATGTTTACAAGACATGTTATGCAACAAAATACAAAATAGTTTATCGCAAAAAAATGTAAATTATTGTGGAAGACTGGAACCTAAACTAGGTCGAGCCTGTATTATAGGTTTTCAGACGCCCACCCCTAGTTATTTAGGTATACTCAGTTAGATACGGCAATTCGTTTATACAAAGGCAAATACATTTTACCATAACAAACCAAAGAAAATGTCAGTATAAAGTGGCGATATACAGAGTTTTTGCATGCATTTATTGTATTTAAGGGGAGGGTAACGTGTGTTTGGGTGGGTGTGTGGGTGTGGGTGAGGGTGTGTGTGTATGTGCGGGTGGTGTGCATGTACATGAATTTTATTTATAATATGGACAGGCAAGTGTTTTTCTTATTTTTATGATTAGTTACTTAAGCAACGCTGTCTAAAAGGTTTTCCGTCTCCTCATAATTTAGTTTCATAAGAGCTAGTGACACTTTCTTTTTACATTCATATTTAGTACATTTATATATTGTAGTTATCTTGTTTATATTATTATATAGATGTGGGCCCAAATACTTGAAAAAGCGTTTAGCGAAAGAGGTAGATACTGGTGATATAGGATATATCTTTTTCAGTCTTGTATTTAGGATTGAGGCATCAAGAGGCATTATCGTGTGTTGCTTTATTATGATGTTTAATATAAACAGTTGTCGAACTGTGAGTACTTTGCTAGTCTGGTAAAGTTCGGACGTAGGATGTCTAAAAGGAAGAAAATGGATCACTTTTAGAATTGCCCTTTGAGCCCTTTCAATCCTTAGCATATTAGTTTTTGTAGTGCCACCCCAAGAGGTAATACAATAGTTGAGCAGAGATTGGCAAAGAGAAAAATAGACAGTCTTTATATTTTGTAATTTAGCTATGTGACGTAGTGATTTGAATATGTAAATTAATTTGCGTACTCTGTTTGCAAGTAAACCAACGTGAGGTTGGAAATTTAATTTATGGTCTATCTCAACACCAAGGTACTTATACTGATTTGTTTTTAGTAATTTAGGACATGAACATGTGTTACTGCAATAATTGCAAGTGTGAGCAATCAGGTTATAGATTTCAGTTGATACGGAGTTACAGTTTTTTAGTGTGAAAGTCATATATTTTGATTTTTCTGAGTTAAGCGTTAACCAATTTTTTTCTAGCCAATTGGTAACTAAGTTTAGACCACTTTGAGCAAGATGAAAAGTTTCCTGCCATGACTTGGCACTAAATAGAAGCACGGTATCATCAGCAAAAACTAGAATGCGCCCTCCATTTGGTTTGAGTTGGCATAGACCATTTATGTAGATGAGGAATAAAGTAGGGCCGAGAATGCTCCCTTGCGGGACACCGTAGGATACTGGAATGTCTCTGCTCACTGAGTTGTCTATTTTCACGCTCTGGGAACGGTTTGATAAGTAGTCTTGAAACAATTTCAACTGCAAGTCTCTAATACCAAGTGCCTCCATTTTGTTTAGTAGTAACGGGATATTGACTGTGTCAAACGCCTTTTTCAAATCCAGAAATATAGCTACTGTTTTATATTTGCAATCCAGATTGTTCACAACATAGTTGGTAAGCTCAAGAACAGCGTCGGAGGTGGATTTACCGTTACGAAAGCCAAATCATTATCATTTTGAATCGAGAATGCCCATTCACTTGTGTTCTACGATTTAATTAAGGGGTTCTAATAATTTCGTTATGTTCGTCTAGGTTGTGTGTTATGAAATTTTATATAGCAATACAAAGTTACATTACCACTACATATTATAAAATAAAGTCCCCTGCCGCGTCTGCCTGTCTGGCTGAACGCGATAAACTTAAAAACTACCGAACGGGTTGGCATATTGTGGACACCAATGGACAGAGTGATTCAACAGGAAGGTTTACGTGTATAATTTATTAATGTTTTGTGCAAATTTGTTGAAATATGGCGATTATTATTCAAGAAGTCGGAAAAAAATCAAGCCGGTTGGGCGCTTTCATCGAAAACGCTGCCTAATCCTTTTGAGATATAACAAAATAATGTATGGAGGAATTGTGTATCTTTTATAGGATTAAAGAAAAGTCCGTGATGGCATATGTCTATCTTTTATGGATAGATTACTATACCTATTTTTATGTTTAAAAAAATGGTGTCATATGATTAGGCAATTGGAAAGCAATTTATATGTATACAGTACTAATCCTTATCAAATTAAATACGTTATTTACCTTCCGAATTTAATGCACATTACGATTGCCCTTTACACTATACAATTTAAATTAATATCTTAGGAGCTATCGCGAAATATAAATAAACGGGCGCCGCGCCGCGCCGGCCGGCCATACGGGACGACGTGACGCGCGTAGTTAGGTTAAGTTAGGTCATATGTATTTATTCTTTACTTTCACAAATATTTATAGAATTGGAAATAAAATACTTTAAAAATACTCCGAGTAGGATGAACTTACGTCACATTTAAATGTAATTAAATCCAATCCACATATTCGACGCAACAAGCTGATATGGCACTACGACAGAAAAAAAATTACGGCTTAAATGCTCTGCTACCCGTGCGAAGCCGGGGCGCGGCGCTAGTTATAGTATACAATTAACTCAGCCCATATGTAATAAATTGTAAAATATGTATTTGTAGTTAATTGGAACAAGATTGCGCTTTTCGATTGTGTAACAATTCTTTAGTTTAAATTCTATTGAATTTGAATGTTTGAAATGGATTCAGTTGATGATTGTACACAAAGCAGTTTAAGATTTTTGGATACTATTAGGCCTTACGGCAACCTATGAAGTTACCGTTCTTCAGTACTGGCCATTTCAAACAAAAAAAATTTACATGGGCTGTGAATTCTAAATTCAAATTAATTTTGTTTGAAAAACATGACATTATTTTTACAAAGTCAGTCTTTTATTTATTTATTAGCGTTGTGTTTTCATTACATTTGAACATTTTTCGTCATAATGGACACTTCAAAAATTAGTGTAATTATGGAATATGAGTTCCGTCGTGGCACCAATGCGGCACAAACGGCACGTAACATCAACAACGTTTACGGAGAGAACTTAACAAACGAACGCACAACCCATTATTGGTTTGCCCGCTTTCGTTCTGAAAATTATGACTTAAATAATGAACCTCGTGGTCGTCCGGACACTTGGCTCAACAATGATGAATTGAAAGCGACTGTGGAAGCTGATGATACTCAAACTATAGCTGAACTAGCAGCAGCTTTTGATGTTAGCATCAAAACAATATTGAACCATTTGCGACAAAAGCTTGATAGATGGGTACGCCACGAACTTAACGATCGCCAGCGCAAGGAAAGCGTCGAGACCTGCCTTGCGATGCTCAACAGGCAAAAAGATGTAGGAATTTTGAACCGGATTGTTACCTGTGATGAAAAATGGATTCTGTTCAGCAATCGAAAGCGCTCAGCAAGTTGGTTAGATCCTGGTATATGACATATAATATATGATATATAACAAACAGTCTCTAAGCTACTAGAGTTGGGGTTGGAAGTTCTCCCTCACCCGCCATACTCACCAGATCTTGCACCTAACGACTATTACTTTTTTTTTCAAAAGGACGCCCATCTCCCATACAAACATGGGCTAAGAAAAAGATTATGGATACTTTAAATTCTGTGCATGTAATTTGATTTGCATAGGTACATGCAGCCTTATGATATAGACATATATTTTTAAAAGCTGGGAATTTACTGGCATCAAGCTATGAAAGGTTAAATAAATGCAACTCCTCTATTAAATGACTTCTGGCGTCATTTTAAAAATAAAACTCGGTAAATCGTACATACATATTTTATAATGCAAATAAGTAATCTAGTACAACATGACACTGGCAAAACTGTCTAGAAGGCAAGATAGTTACCAAAGATAAAAGAAGAAATGTTAACACTTATCAAAACTATACTGTGGTCACAACTTGTCTGTCATGTGACCTAAATTACCGTGAATGACATCATTGTCACTTAAGTCAATGATGACAGCAATGTAATTATTTCTACCATTATCGATAATGTTTAATCCCCAACACAGACAAGTCAACCTTTAGACCACGCTTTAACAGGGAGTAGCTTTCGCCAAGGCTATGTAGTGACACTACATAACTACGTCACTAGTGAGCCGTCAGTTGGAAGCACGTCGGAAGCCATTAAATTGTCAATTTTGAACAAGCCAATGAAAACTAGCTGACCTCTCCCCGCAACCCGCCACTTTTTGGCGATTTCGTTTTCGTACTGACGTTTATTAAAGCGTGGTCTAAAGGTTGACTTGTCTGTGATCCCCAATAAACTTATTTTCAGAATTTAAATTGTTTTTAGTAAAACTGAAAAAAAAAACATTCAAAACACGATATTTAACTATTTTATCAATTTTCAATTATAATTATAAGTCCGCTAACAAAAACAATAGTTTCATCATCAAAAGGCATTTTTTAAATTATACCTGAGTAATATATATTTTTTTAAATTCTATTGTACGTAATTTAAATATATTTAATTACTTTCCAAAAAAAAACCTTTCTTTCCTTTCATATTCGGCCTAGATTGACGTGCGATGGGATAATCCTCATAAATTGTAACCACAATTTGAGAAACAAACATTACAAATGGATGCATTCATTATAAACTATTATAAACGATTTATAGATGCATTCAAAATACAACTTGAACATGATTTTCAATAGTCATTTTCTATTTTTCACATACTTTAAGAAAAATAATGAACTAATTAAAAATGCTGCTTTACTAAGTGTATCAACATTTATGGTTCTTATTTCAAGTACTTTTCCTAGCCCAGGATGGGCTTCATCCTTTGGACAACTTCTTAACACGAAAAAAATTCAATTCCCGAGAGACAGTACAAAATGCCTTTGAAGAGTTTGTTGCCTCTCGACCAGTTTATTTTTACAAAAGGGCATCAATAAACTGCCACTGCGTAGGCAAAGATGCATCGATTGCGCGGGTGATTACTTTGTATAACAGAAATATTTATATTGTATTATTTCATACCAAATGGTTTTACCGAATATCTGATTGGCTTTTTTAAATAACGACTCATTTTGACAGCACCTAAAAAACCTTTTTTTCTGATAATTTAATAGAATTAAAATAATTTACAAAAAAATGTAGGTTTGCAAAAGATTACCCTTTTGCAATGCTTTCAATTCCAAAAAGACATACTACTTTTAAATCTCGATAAACTAAGAGCAGTTTGAAAATAACTTCAGTTGAGTTCAGAAGAACATTCAACAACAAATATTATTCTACAAATATAATTGTAAAGGTGCTCACATATTCACACTTGTGTGTTTGTTGGAGCTGCCAAGATGAGTCACGAAGGCTTCGTCCGACAAAAAAAAAACTTTGCAGTCGTCACAATAAAGCTTATTTTCGGACGTCTCAGGCGCTATGTTGTTATCGCTCATTTCTATCTCCTGTAACATGTTTGAAAGCATATTGTATGAGCTAAAATTGAAAAAAATTTAGATACACAAAATCTGTGCAAAAACTAAGGAAACTAGATGTTGAAGAAGCAGAGGTCCAAACAATGAACTTGACGGATCAACGTTATCTGCGCAAGAGTCTATTTTTGGGTCTGTTTAGCAGTATGAAGTAAAGCGGGAGGGGTCGACTAAAATTTGTGTTTCCTGATTGATCATCAGATGCGCTCGCTTTTATTCATTGGTCAGTTTACATACCGTCGCCTATTTAAGTTAGCCGAAAGAGTATAGATGCGCGGTTTGTCCCCATCACTGCCTCTCAAACCCCAAAATTCTCGTCTCGTACTGCACCTCATTAAATTTTATTTAATTTTATCTCATTAAATTAAATATAATCTGAATCGTGCTGAATCATTATTTATTTTAATTACAAACGGGTTTCATTCAATTACTTCCATTACATAATCTAATTTGCAAATATTTTCTTTCTGTATAATATGATGACAATTGATTCTAATCGCGTCCGCTGTCGTTAATATGTTTAGTTGACATGGTACCACGTCAGACCAAACTTATTGATCGCTCTGAAATCGAGGCGAGCAGCGTCGCAGTAGCTGACATCGAGTATTAATAGATCAAGAATGGACCCCGCAACAGCGCGAATCTGCACCCATTTCAACTTCAAAGGGATCACAACACTTGGCCCAATCTGAAGCAAAACAAGTTTGTGTCATAATTCCGTACGTAAAGCTATTTTACATAATATTTTTTTCTGATAATGTAAACTATTTTCAGAAACTAATTCCAATATTTTTCAATATGTTTTTCAAAATTTTATAGGGGTCCGTTGTATGGCTTTTATTTGCTTAAAGGTAAACATAAAACACAATCTGACATATAATTTGACGTTTGACGCATGGTTTCAGGTGTAAGGATCGAAGACTACGCATATTATTATTTATGTTGACTACAAATTATTTTTAATAATACCTATTCATATTATTCCGTGTAATTGGAGGAGAATTGCCATTCTTAGGCAATGAAATTTTTTCCCTTATTACTTGGATACTCAAATGTTATCCACAAACTGTTATAAAATAAATGTGAAACAGAGGTCAAACTGAGGTCAAACAGTTAAATTTATTTTCCTAGAAATAATTACGATCTCACTGTTTTAAGAGCTCTTAATAGCAAAATATGGCTAAGAAACAATTTGTTTCAAAACGGTTCTGCAATCAGTCTAATCTATATTTACTTTACATACCGAATCTATCATAGCGTTAGAAAAACATGTTAATAAATTAAAATATATTTTATTATAATCTATGTTGTTCGAACGTAAAATGTAATGTATACCTCTTTGCTGTGAGCTTTTTGCTTGTGGAAGTACAGGCCAATGTCACTGACGAAACTGTGTCCACAAATATTACAAATATAAGTGGACGGATGTTTTATCCTAATGTGTGTGAGACGCGTGGACACCTTCCTGTAAAAATATTAAAAATAAAAACATTTTTTTGAGTTATTATAGCATGGATTCCTGGACACAGCGGCATTGTCGGAAACGAAACTGTTGATAAGTATGCAAAATTAGCTATTGAGCTGGGCACTGAAACGCATTATAGAAACCATGCCCAAGACCTATGTGCTATAGCTAAGAGAGGTTTAATTATTTCTTGGACTGACCTCTGGAAAAAATCTTCTAAATTAAAAGGATGTCATTATGCCTCCATACAACCAGAAATCCCCACAAAGCCTTGGTTTTCCCAGTTCCGCCTGTTGAACCGACATATCTCTTCCACAATTATCCGTATGAGGTTGTCCCATTGCAGCTCGCCAGTCGCCAGAAGTTGAGAATCAGAGACTCATCAATGTGTGAATGTGGCCTTGACGAAGGTGACCTTGATCATATATTTTTCAATTGTAATAAAAATTCAAATTCATTGTATGACGTTCTACCTTCCATAATTCCTCGTCCAAGTAACTTACGATCTCTTCTTACCTATATGTGCCCTCTCATTCTAAAAATTTTGTCCAATTATATCCAAACTAATAATATTAAACTGTAAAATTATTATAAATGTTAACCATATCAAAAAACCCTATAGACCACTCTATTATATAACATTAGTTTTTTTTTAATTATTAATATTAAATTCTTGATAAAAAATTTCCTCCCAAACCTGACATAGCAGAATAATAATAAGTACATATAAGCCAACATTATGTACATACAAGACTAGAGTTCATTGAAACAACTTTCTTTCTGGTCACGGAACAGCTGATTCAAATCATACCAACTCTCATACACTGGACATTGGCAGAATTAACATATGTTAAAAAGCCCTCAAACAAAAGAAGAAGAAGAAACATTTTTTGGAATTTTTCAAACATGTACTTCAATTTAATTGTTGGTACTAAAGCCCAGTTCTCACGATTCGATTTTTGTTTATCAAATCAAACTCGAAAACAAATCGACGGCGATTTCAATTGCGAGAGAATTACTTTCAAAAAAGTTTATCACCTATTTGTTGCATCCAAAGTAGAAGCCATCTGACTTTTGACGACTTTAGTTGCTAATCAAACTAGAAAAATCTAAGTCAAAGTAATCCACACGGGGATTAAGTTTATTCCCTATATTAAGAAACAGTGCCCCTGACAGCTAGGTGTTAGGTATAGACGACCGCTTAGCCTAGTGGGCAGCGACCCTGCCTGCGAAGCTGGAGGTCCCGGGTTCGAATCCCAGGTCGGGTCAGTATTTATATGATGAATATTAATACTGGCACCGGGTCTTGGTTGTTATATGTATGTGGTGTCTTCCCTTGGTACCCAAAATACAAGCTAATGCTTAGTTTGGGACTTAGGCGTTGTTGTGATTGTGTGTGTTATTATTATTATTATTATTATTATTTATATACGTACATTGTTTCTTAATACCCAAAATGTACTTTATACATATTAGAGCTGTTAGGTATATTATTGATTTATTGTTAGTCGACAAATGAAATTCAATTACATCCTAATTGTTTCAACATAATATACTATATTTTTAGATAATACAGTAATAAGAAATTTAAGGAGATGGTACAAAGATTTGAGAAATATGGACTTACGTGAATTCTTTATTGCAATGGGGACAAGGATATATGACATTCTTGTGCCACCGGTAGTGTGAATGCGCTTGAGCTCTGAAATGATAAACACAACTTTCTAAGAAACCTAGAAATGATGTTTTGAATTACTTATATTTTCTATTTCATTCTCATGTATGTAATCTGTAATATTACAGAACTCTAAGAGAAGTGATATTATTACGTTTTTATAATATTTTGTTATACTAACTTTCCGCCAGCGACTTCGCCCGCGTGGACTTCAGGTTTGTATTGCGATTGCTAAAAGGACATAGCGTGCCAGGATAGTGAGAATTTCTAGAAAATTCTGAAACTCTAAGAGCTACTTTTAAAAATGTTTCTTTCTACAAAATGCCTGTAGAAAATGCAGTGCCTCCTATTTAATCATTATAAAACTACTACAAAATGTTAGTTGGAGGTTTTTGAAAGGGTTTATCTAATGAACAATATCAATCTTTTAAAAAAAATTATTATACTGTTTAATAATGTTTTTCGAAAGACATCGTGCCTCCAAAGTTCCAAACATAATTAACAGAGCCCTTTTTTGAATTAAAATTTTTTTAAACAATATATGGATTGATCAACCTAAAAAGGCTCAAGGCCGCAATAAATTGTCTGCAGAACGGTATACAATTTATTAATATTTTTGTGTACAAAAAAAGTGTCTAGGAATGATTGAATGTGAAGAAATTAGACACGATTTTCATAGCGAGATTAGGCAATATCTTCGCTTCGTATTGTAAGACGTGCAACATTTAGTGTGAAAATATATTACGCGCCACCGATGTAAAAGGCCGCCGGCTGTACACACTCGCCGATCGGAGGCGAACGCCAGAGGCAGCGCTATACAAAGCCCTTCTCTTTTACTCGCATAGCGCTGCTTCTGGCGCTCGCCTTCGGCCGGCGAATGTGTACAGCCAGCAGCCTTTTACAGCATCAGTGGCGCGTCTTGTAGATATGTGGATATAGCAGTTAATTAAATACATTGCTGAATAAACTACAGTAAACTCAACTCGAGTAAATAAATAGTTGAACTCACTTATTATAACAGATGAATGGACACATTTGACAGGAATATTTGAAGAGGTGCGAAATATGCATGTGTTTGTACATTTTACGAGCGTCCCGGAAACACAACTTACACATGTCGCATATACATTTGCCTGATATCTCCTGAAAAAAACATTTTTTTTTATTAATTTCATTAGGCATAAAACATTTTGCTTATACAACATAGTTTTGCATACACAAACATTTCTATACTGGGTTAAATTTTTTAAAACACAATTTGATGTTTTAAGTGTCTACATCCTACAAACACACTAAGTTAAAAGATAATAAGTCTTGAAATTTCGGCGTGAAATAACGCTGCGATTGCACGGCGCATAGCCATTCACGTGATGGTTAGCGCAGTAACCATGCATTTGCGGGAAATATGGAATGAAAACGGGCTCTCAGAAACTTTGTCGTAAACGAACTTTTATTTAACGAATATGTTTTGGATATCTTGGTTTGACGATATAAGAATAATTTATCCATATCAGCATATTGTGCCTCCCTGAAGGGGCTTAGGCTTCTTCTCGGTAAGAGGGTGCTCGCAGCTTAATTCACCACGCTGCTCCAGTGTCGGTTGATGGATTTTAACAGAATCAGTGATTGTTATGTATTTCAGTCGGAAAAAACTCATTTTTACATGCCCTTGGATTCAAACCACGAACTTATAAATAAGAAGGGCTTGCCACCACATGGGTATCATGATAGTACGATTAGGAAATTTTTTATTGTATTTAATAATTTTCCAGTATTTTGGACTAGGCAAATTTTACCAGTATAATGTTGGTGTCTGTAATTTTCATCTTTCTTGCCTGATCTTTAAGAAAAAGTTCGCAGTAGATAAATCTAGGAATTCAATTATTAATCACAATGTATCACAATTACATTATAAAAACAAAGACATTATATGTTAATCCTAGAGTAGTTCTTTAAGAAGATTTAAAAAATTAATAAAGAATATAAAAGGTTTAAAAAAATTATATGTAATATTTACAAAAAAAAACTTACTAATGTATTGCAATTACCCGATGCGCGGGTCAATGACTGCCGAGCGGCGCGCATTGATATTATTTTTTTGGTTTAAGTATTTTTGTTTTTTTGCTAATTTTTGCTTTTGCTTAATTTTGTAATTTCGGCCAATGTTCCGTGCGTGTTGGAGCCTCCTGGTCTTAGCCGATCTGATGGCAAAAGACCCGATGGTATGACTTTGGTGCCGTGGGAGAAGGGTAGGTGTCTACTTTGGGACGCCACGTGTGTCAGCACATTTGCCGCCTCTCACCTTAATCGTACCGTGGGAACGGCCGGAGCCGCTGCGGAGTCTGCAGCCGCCAGAAAACGAGTCAAATACTCTACTCTGGAGAGTAAATACTTGTTCGTCCCTCTTGCGGTGGAAGATGCTGGCTGTTGGGGGATTGAAGCCAAACGTTTCGTCGCGAGCATCGGCCGTCGTCTAAAAGAAAGGGGACTCGACCCCCGTTCCGGTACCTTCCTGGTGCAAAGAATTGCCATTGCAATTCAGCGCGGCAATGCGATGAGCGTCATGGGCACATTTGCGTCGGGGGCGACGAGGGGTGGATTATTGGATTAGTTTTATTTTTTATTATTATTATTACATTTGTTATATACAGAGTATTTTTGTTACATTTTAACAACTTTTTGATGTGAAATACTTGGTAATAAGTATTATAAATGTTGTGTGTGCCCATAATTTGGTATAGATTTTTACAGTATTATTATTTACTTTAATTATTTAGGTAAACACACAGGTAGTGTCAATCTAGTGGAATAAATGAATAAATAAAATACTATATTAAAACTAAAACTACTAAAACTATAAAAAACTAAAAACTACTATTAAGACTATTAAAACTACATCTTACCGGATCATGTTTTCTCAAATGTTTATTAAAAGTGTTAGGCTCCCGAAAACCTCTGAAACACAATTCACATTTATACTCTGACTCTATGTAGTTTTTAGTCTTCTTTCTTGCCTTTATTATTTCGTACTGTTCAACTTGACTAACTGGCGAATAGACGAGGAAGTCTTCGGGTAGTTTTTTTATTTTCCTCACTGGTCTTATTGTAACAACTCCTTTAGTCCTCTTTCCGCCGCGACCGCTCAACCAATTCGGTCTGGATTCGTACCAGTTAGCGTGTTTGTTTGTACCGTTTTGTAAATGCGTCCATATGTAGTGCTGTTTTGCTCCTATGCTGTTCAAAATTAATATGAAACATTATTACAGGAATAAACTAATTGCACAGAGATTTTTTTTTTACAACCTGATTCAGCCATTTCAGGCAATAGCATTTTTAACTCTAAACTCATTTACAGAACATTAACCTTTATTTTTTGAAGGAAATACAAAAACTGCAAACTGATTATAGATGGAACATTATCGTTACGCAGTGACAGGTAGTTAGTTAGCAATAATTGTGAATAAACAGTTAATGTTATTGGAGTTGGACAGTGAAATATCAATATTGTCTGAATTGAAGTCAGACAAAAACAAGAGCTTAATACTAGTTTGAAATATAATTGTATTTGGTATATGCATCCTCATTCTGACTTAATAGAAATCGTTTTACTGTAGATCCAGAAAAATAACAGGCATCGTGGCGCGAAACTAATAAATCCAATAAAAATCTTAGTTTCCACGTAAAGTCGAGCACACTAAAAATTACAAACGAATTTTTGGAATTTTGTATGCTTTCTGTTTCTTTGTAGGAACATGATAAACTCAAAAACTACTGAACCTATTTTGATGAAACTTTTTTTAATTTATTAGTCGTAACCCAGAGTCTATTAGATAATAATAATATCTGGGATATCCCACACATCGTCATTTAGTCCCAAAGTAAGCAAGTATTATGCTTGTGTTATGGGGTAGTAGACAACTGGTATACATACTTAAATATTCTTTTTTTATATATAATATATATGTCGCGGCGACGGTGACTGACCATAGACTGACTGGCTGTTTTTAAACATGACGAAAAAGAACTTTGACAATAATCAGACAGACGATTTTTCCTTATGACACGACATTAATAAATGTAACTAAAAATACTTTTCCTTTGTTCATTGACGACGGAACAAGTGGTCCTTCGAGCAAAAAAGACTAGTCCGACGGAGATATAGTTCGATTATCAGAACAGGTACGATGTTGACTCGAGCCCAAGCAAAATTAGCAACCGCCACCGAACAAGCCGGCACGCAGCATGACTTGACCGCCGCGACCAGCATGAGCGCAGCTAACATTGCTGAAGGTAACAATAACATGAACCCTGAAGATCATGGTGAGAACAACGTCTCCCCCATCACATCAAGAAACAATTCACCTCGACGTTCAATTGTTTCCGTTACTTCGTCAATACAGCGGCGAAGATTATTCGACTTGCAACTGGAGGCGGCGAGACGTATGGCAGACGTAGAGAAAGAACTCATTGCGAAAGAATTGGAACTTCGATCTGCTGCTATTCAAGAACAGGAACGCAGCAGCCGTGCCTCCTCTCGAGTATCTCTAACAAAAAAATACTCAAACATTTGCAACAGGAAGACATCAGCTGCAGCGATTGTGCCCGATACGACAACTACACATACGCCGGTGACCAACCTGCATACTACGGACCTCTCCAAGTTTTTGGCACGTCAAACGTCCATAAAGGAGCTTCCGTTATATTCAGGTGATCCTGAAGAATGGCCAATGTTCTTCAGTCAATTTAAAAGTACAACACGACTCTGCAAGTACAGTGATGAAGAAAATATTGCACGACTGTCAAAGTGCCTAAAAGGTAAAGCTCGGGAGGCAGTTTCTGCTCTTTTGGTAAGTGCATCGAATATAGACAAGATTATAGACACACTAAAACTACGATTTGGACGTCCTGAGTATTTAATTGAGTCCATGCTTATGAAGATACGCACAATGCGCTACATTCGACACGACGACTTTAATCAACTCGTTGAATATGCGACCGCTGTACAGAATGTTGTAGCCATTATGATCTCCACAGATGAGTCAGGACATTTGACAAACACGACGCTAGTGAAAGAGATCATCGCAAAACTTCCGTCTTCTTTGAAATTGCAGTGGGGGTTTCATATACAGGACAATGAAATTAAGACGATCTCTCTCACTGATGAAGCCGATTGGTTGATGATGGTCGCTAATGCCGCTGTACACGTCACACCAATGACAGTTTCAAGGCCGATGAGTTCTCACCGAGATAAAGACAAAGATAAGTCATTCAAACATTCTGTATTAGCCACTGCAAAGACATCACGTATTTGTTTTGAATGCAAGGGTGACCATGATTTTAAAGATTGTCCGAAATTTTTGAAATTGAACATTGATGACCGATGGAAGTACGTAACAGAAAAGAAGCTATGCTTTTCCTGTCTATCATCCAAACACCAGCTCAGAGACTGCAAGAGAAAAGTCAAATGTACAGAAGCAGATTGTTTTCATCGTCATCATCCTTCATTGCATGCGCCACCGATTTCTGCAGTAACCAACACGAAGCAGAGTGACATTCCAGTTACTGGCTCGATTTCTATCAACCACTACAATGATGTACGACAGAGCATCCTGCTAAAAGTAGCCCCAGTTGTGATTTCTGGACCGAATGGTGAATTTGAGACACTAGCTCTTCTTGACGAGGGATCTGCGGTTACACTAGCTGATATGTCACTTATTGAGCGCATCGGCATCACCGGTCCTAGCGCCTCCTTGAGCTTGCGCGGCGCGACTGGGATGACAACAACGGAATGTGATTCTTTGATAGTTTCTTTTGATATAAGAGGCCGAAGCTGTAATAATTTTTTTAAGTTAAACAATGTACGTAGCGTACGTGATTTGTCGTTGCCCGTATATAATTTTAAGTTTCATAAACTTGTAACAAAATTTCCTTACCTGTCTGACTTTGTCAAAGACTTTGACCTGACATCATATGATAGACAAAGACCCTTGTTACTGATTGGCTCTGACAATATCGACCTAATTGTGACTCGTAAAGTTTATCAGGGCCCCAAGGGTAGTCCTATAGTTTCAGAGACGTATTTGGGACAAATAGTTCATGGTAAGTTATCGTCTACAACTCCAAGCAACACACCTGTACTGCATATGTGCGCCTGTGACGAACTAAACGTCTCAATCAAGCATTTCTTTTCAACCGAAAGCTTTGGGACAAAACCGCACCAAGACACTCCTCGTTCTCGAGAGGACTTAAAAGCTCTCAAGATCATGGAACAGACGACAAAGCTTCTCCCTGAGGGACGATGGGAAACTGGTTTACTGTGGAGGGACGAAAAACCACAGCTCCCTGATAGTTTTCCACTCGCAAGAAGTAGACTGAATGGTATTGAGAAGAAACTACGTAAGAACCCAGAGCTTGCTGTTCGGTACGCCAACAAAATTATGGAAAATGTGAATAAAGGTTATGCTTCTAAACTTAGTCCAGAGGAAGCGAAACAAAAGACTAGTCTGACTTATTATTTGCCTCATTTTGGGGTGTTCAATCCCAATAAACCGAACAAATTACGATTAGTTGTTGACCCCGCAGCAAAGATAAACGGCAAATCTTTGAATGATTTTCTTCTGTCCGGTCCTGACTTTTTAACATCCCTTCCTGGAGTGCTACTGAGTTTTAGAAGCCGCAAGATTGCTGTTATGGGTGACATTCAGGAAATGTTTCACAGAGTAATGATCAGGCCAGAAGATCGTCAAGCTCAACGTTTTTTGTGGGAAGATGATGAATACGTCATGAATGTGATGACCTTTGGCGCTGTTTGCTCTCCTTCGTCATCTCAATACGTGAAGAACCTGAATGCTGAGCGTTTTCGTGAAACTCATCCAAGAGCTGTCGTGGCTATTGTAGACAGACATTATGTAGACGACTTTATAGACTCCGTAGACGACGAGGAAGCTGCGATCCGTCTTGTCGATGATGTTGTCATGATACATGCTGCTGGAGGGTTTAACATGACCAGCCTTATGTCAAACTCCAAAAAGGTTCTTAGACATATACCGACGGAAAAATTAGCATCTGGAGGTGTAAAGTTACTCACCGATAGAAACGCTGAAACAATGGAACGTGTTCTTGGAGTGTATTGGAATCCCGAGTCTGACTATTTCACTTTCAAGCTTTTGAAATTCGATGACAATTCTAAGAGACCAACGAAGCGAGAAGTCTTAAGACGTTTAATGTCAGTTTTTGATCCTTTAGGTTTTCTTTTGAACGTAACTGTTATTGCACGTATTTTACTTCAAGACATCTGGAAGTCTCGCATTGGCTGGGATGACGAGATTGATTCAATGCACTGCGAGCGATGGCTTCAGTACCTTAAAGAGTTGCTGAAGACTCGTGATTTGACTATACCGCGATGGCTGAAAACAGACTACTGCATAAGAGACGACCCTGCCGAACTTCATATTTTCTGTGATGCTAGCTCGAAAGCTTTCGCTTGTGTCGGTTATCTTCGAAGCAAAGCTACAGACGGATCTTGGGTCATTACCTTTGTTATGGCCAGAGCGAGAGTTGCGCCTCTGAAGCCTTTAAGTATTCCGCGACTCGAACTTCAAGCAGCAGTTTTAGGGGCACGATTAGGACAAGTTTTGAAGAAACATATTGACTGTCCAATATCTCGCACGCTCTTTTGGACAGACTCGAAAACCGTTTTGAGCTGGTTACGCTCGGAATCGGGAAGATTTAAGCCCTTTGTTTCACATCGAGTTAGTGAAATCACTGAAATTACAGATCCAAGTGATTGGAGGTGGGTTCCAACGCAGCAGAATCCAGCTGATGACGCTACTCGCGATGCAGTTTCAGAAAATACAAAATGGCTTGCGGGACCAGTTTTCTTACAGGATCCTGAAGACTTGTGGCCTATAGAAGAGGAACGGCTCTGTCTTAATCCAAACGACCTTGAGGTAAAGCTTGAGGTAAAGGCTATCTACACACTAGAAGAAACGGAAGAGCTTATAGAAGACAATCGTTTTTCAAAATACTGGCGTCTCGTTCGAAGTGTGGCATGGGTACTTCGTTTTTTCTACAATTTAAGGAACACAGGTGATCACACAATGAATTGGAGGCGCAAGAAATATCGACAGCTGAAATTTTATTGTACAAACAAAGTCAGCGACGATTCTTTTCGGCCGAAATTTCTGCCATTTCCAAAGGCTTTCCTGTCGACAAGAATAGCTGTTTACGCAAATTAACACCATCTATTGACTCTACTCAGCTCCTTCGCGTCGGGGGAAGGATTGAAAATGCGCCCTGTGTCACAGGCGATGTCAAACACCCGATCATCCTACATCCCAAAGACCATATTACCCAGCTGTTGATTCAACAATTTCATATTGATTGTGCGCATGTTGGAAGAGAGCAGGTTCTTAATAATTTGCGGCAAAGGTTCTGGATAATAAATGGACGAAACGCCGTGAAAAAAGTATTTCATAATTGCCAGTATTGCAAGAACAAGCGAGCACAGCCTTCTCCACCTTTAATGGGTCAACTACCAAATGTGAGACTTATGCCGAATGGACGCGTTTTTAAGTATACAGGTTTAGATTATTTTGGCCCGATCACCGTCAAAGTTGGACGACGTCATGAGAAACGTTACGGCGCTCTTTTCACTTGTCTTACCGTGAGGGCTATCCACATTGAAGTCGCGAGTGATCTGACAACAAGTAGCGCTATCATGGCCATACGGCGCTTTATAGCTCGACGTGGTTGTCCTACCGAGATGTGGTCGGATAATTCCACCACTTTCAAGGGAACGGATAATGAGCTTAAAAATTTAGTGAAGAATATAAACAGAGATGAAATACTCCAGTTCAGCAGCACCAGAAGTATAAAATGGAGTTTCATTGCTCCAAATGCTCCGCATATGGGTGGTTGTTGGGAGCGACTAATACGATCTGTCAAAATTGCTTTGAAATCGACTCTTAAAGACCGGACCCCAGATGATCAGACATTACAGACAGTCCTTGCAGAGGCTGAGTTCATAGTGAACCGCCGCCCACTTACATACGTTCCCATTGACCATGATGACGATCCTCCATTAACACCTAATGACTTTTTATTATCAAAAACTGAATGGGTTGATCATCCTCTTGACACGTTTACCGACGGTGATCTACTGAAAAGAAACTGGCGACAAGCACAAGCGCTCGCTGACTTATTCTGGCGGAGGTGGGTCAGGGAGTACTTGCCAACTCTGACACGACGAGAAAAATGGTTTGCTACAACTGTCCCATTAGCTGTAGGTGACGTAGTGGTAATTGTTGACAACCAGTTGCCATGTAGCATGTGGTTGCGTGGAACCGTGACAAAGACCTACCCTGGTAAAGATGGTCATATACGCGTTGCCGACATTGTAATTATAGACTCGACCGGACACAAAAGACTTTACACGAGGCCAGTGACGAAACTCGGTAAATTAGACGTTCGCTCCAGCCCCTAAGTATTGGTTTTCCAATACTGGAGGTGGGAATGTCGCGGCGACGGTGACTGACCATAGACTGACTGGCTGTTTTTAAACATGACGAAAAAGAACTTTGACAATAATCAGACAGACGATTTTTCCTTATGACACGACATTAATAAATGTAACTAAAAATACTTTTCCTTTGTTCATTGACGACGGAACAATATACATATATAAAATACTTTTTACGCCCAGACGCGGAACAAATAGACATGTTCAGGCACACAAATATTTGTCAAAGGATTTATGAGGGTCTATTAGATATGATTAATCATTTATTGTTACCTATAAACTAGAGAACGAACGATTTTCTCAATGACTTTTCTGGACAGGGTGGGAACGGAGAACTGAATAGTGTAAATACATACTATAGTTCACGCATGCAAAGCAGCGGGCAGCAGCTAGTAACATATAAAATTATACTCACCGATCGAAATTTACTTCAGGACACTTTCTACATATGTACTTGTAAAGATGCTTTTCTGTGATGTGCGTTTGGAGAAGGAAATCTGTTTTGTAATAATTGGTACACAATTGACATAGAAAATGCCCACTGACATGTTTGTCATGCATCCTTAAATGGACTTTAAGTCTCTTATCGGAGTGGTAGCCCTTATTACAGATTTCACATTTGAATTTTCCATGGCTGAACATTTTATAAACTTCTGCGGCGGCAGCTTGCTCTTTCATAGTCAATGGCACTATACTAGCATATTCTTCATCTAAATTAGATCCGTCTGCCGGTTGTTCTTTATTATCAGTATTCTGCGTTTCAACATTGACAGTATTATTTACATAATCATTCTGATCATCGACAAAATCAGCATTGTTATCAAAATAATCATTGTCAACTTCTTCTTCTATAACAACTGACTGTGGGACAATTCGCTGTTCATAGGGATACCCTTCTTGGATTTTATCCTCATTAAAATTCAACTTGTAAGGCTCTTCAAATTCTACTTTCAATTGAACATCATTTATGTTGTCAGGTATGCATTCTATTGTCTGTGGGTCAGTTTGGGTTAAATTATCCACTGATAGTACTGGGTGTGTACCTTGCACCACACTTAATCTGTTGAGTTTAGTCCATTGAAATTTCACAGATTCATAACGAACTCTATCTAAAGTCCAGTTGGACAGCAATGGAAGAAGTCCAAGGTGATTTCTGTTAATTGCTTCTATGTCATGTATCTGGATCTGAAAATATGTCAATATCAAGATTAATTATAATTTTTACACATACTAAGCGACTATGCTAATATATAATTATCTTATTTTAGAGAGAGTAACATTTTGACAGTCCCTTGTCAGTACATTTAAGAAAACATAATTTATGTACATAAAAACTTAAATGCTTTCTCTAGAGTGGGTGATGGCCACAACTTAAATACAAGACATAAGCATATGTTATCAATTCCCAGGTTCAGGCTCTTAAAGGTTAATAATTCTTTCATGGGAAATTGTTTCCGTTTTTATAATAAAATTCCTAAAGAAATGTTAGACTTGAATCCTAAACAATTTATAAAGCAAGTTAAAATCCAACTCATGAAAAAAGCTTACTATTGTATTAGCGAGTATTTAAATGATAAGTGCGCATGGAGATCATTGTAATAGTTGTAAGCAATTTAAATTAAAAAAAAAAAACAAGAATTAAGAAAAACATATATTAAATAAAATAAACAGGGAGGAGTTTCTTGCCGGTTCTTCTCCTTCTAGTTTTTGAACCGATACCTAATCAATTTATTTTGACTTTCAATAAGTGTGTGTATAGATCTTATATTGAATAAAAAGTTTTTGAATTTGAACTTGGAGTCACTATGGTTATTATCTATTATTTTAAATATATATTTTTTTGTCTGTTTATTTGTGAGAATTTAACTTAAAAACTATTTGATGTATTTTAATAAAACTTTTATGTAATTGCTCATGAGATTTAACAGTTCTATACTATAAGTATGTTTTTAGTTATAGGCTACCAACTAAAACGGCTGGGGCAAATTTAAAGCGGTTTTTTTAAATTACATAATAGGTACACTTCAAAGCAGGTGTCCAGATTAAGTTACCGTTACAAGCCACCACTGGGCACTACAGTAGATGTATTTTTCTAAAACAACTGGGCCAATCTTGATGTGGATTTTCACATTACATAGGCAGGTTTTAATAGGTTCTAAGCCGGTTTTACGTGTATAAGCCGCCAAGTGACGCTGCAATAGTAATATTTAGCTTTTTCATCATTATAAGCCTATAAATGTTCCACTGTTGGACCCAGACCTACTAATCTATAAAAAAAATAACAAATAAAAAAAGTAAAATATTTTTATCAAACCCACGACGACAACTTTTAGAAAAAAACATTAAAAAGTTATCCTCTATAATACAAAATAAATTTGTATTTCTACCTTGTAATATTAAAACAATACATTTTGGATTGTGATTGACTGTTGTGCATGGCCTATAGACTGCATAAATAACCTTTAGTCATAATTAATCATGCACGATGGTTAATTAAAATCTTATTTTTAATTCTGAAACGTTTGTTTAGTTCAAAACATTGTAAAATATGTTATGTCCTTATCTTTCACTGTGACATTTGAGTTTGAAAGAAAGGAACAAAATATATTTTGATTCAAGTAATCTAGGGCATCGTGTCGTCGTAGGGTGTCGTGACAGCTAAAAGCGCAACAAACCTGTCTCAAATTTATACAGCCATAGGGCCATGGTTCCAATTCGGGCGTGTACCAATGAGTTTTTCGTACATAACTATCACTGACTTTGTGCCTCAGAGAGCACGTTAAGAAGTCGGTCCCGAGCGCTGTCAATAGATGGCGGTCGTTACAATCCCCAACTCGCAGTGGAGCAGCGTGGTGGATTTAAGCTCCAAGCCCCCCTCACCCTGGAGGAGGCCTAAGCCCCTGCAGTGGGGTAAAAATGGGCTGATGAAATGAAGTGAAAAAGTCTAGGGCAGGCTGAAAAATAATCTCTTTTCACGATGTAATTTTGTATTTTGTATTTCTATGATACAGAGTATTCTAAACACTTCTACAAAACATTATGATAAATTTAAAAAAATTCTGTGAGGCTTATTTTTCTGCACCAGAGATATTAAAACTAGATTGATTGATATCTGTTTCAGGAATAAATTTAACTTACCTCTTTCTTATGTTTCACAATCTCTTTTAATGTAGAATTAGCTATATAGCATTTTGCTTGAAATTTTCTAAATCTTTTAACCTGCGCTGTACACTCAACACAAAGGTAATTAGGTAACCCATCACCTTGAGTAACCTGAAAAATGATTTTTAGGGTTATTCAGTTTATACACACAGCAAAAGTATTTCAATAAATAATTAATTATGCCAAAAACTAAACTAGAAATTGCCCTGACTGTATTTGTTTATTGAATGCAGGTAGAAGTCAGTTATCAATATATTCCTGAT
Source organism: Luffia ferchaultella (assembly GCA_949709985.1). Lineage (NCBI taxonomy): Eukaryota > Metazoa > Arthropoda > Insecta > Lepidoptera > Psychidae > Luffia > Luffia ferchaultella. The sequence continues at coordinate 8,349,439 of OX453263.1, forward strand.
TGAGGTACAGTTAACTGCCTAAATAGTACTTAAGAAAATAAGCTGAACTTTCTAGTGTCAAAATATTCAGTAGACTGAAGAAAAAATTAAGAGTTGATTGAACAAAAATATTGTGTCAATCCAATGTGCAAAAGTCTATTCGGTCATTACAGTCATAGCTGGTCGAAATTTTTTATGAGACAAAATATTGTCACATCTGTACCGCTAATAACTACCAGACTAATAATATGTATGACATCATACGAGTGTAGGTGTATGCACATGATTATCGTAAATTAACTTCATGTAAATAAGTAAAGTTTTTAATTAGTGTAGTTTCAGATTAGAGAACGAACAGATAGTATGCTACGGAGAAACAACAAGAGCCTCGTGAACAGTCAGGTGAATGGAAGGCGTTGTAAGAACATGTGCTTTAATGTGCATATAACGTTGCCAGGGTAATGAAACGAAAATGGTAGAACTGTTCTACCATTTCATTTTAAGAGTAGGTAAGTGGACCACGTGGTCCCATTTTGAGAAGTAAATTATTGTTTGTTTTTTTTACTTTTTTTCAGAAATAGTTAGTAAATACTCATAATAACAGGTAAAAAATTGATATTTATTGAACTAGTCTTATAGTTTATTTAATTAATCACAAACTAGATTTTTTTAAACTGCAATTCATGCAGCGCAGACCCTGCAACATGTTCCATTATGTACCAAGGTGCATACTAAAGTATTTAGGTACTTAATATTAATATAAACGTTAGCAAGACACAACTTTTACAGCAGGTCCCACATTACTGGAGTGAGGCCAGTTTGACTGATTTTTCTATTTTTGATTGCTCTTTTTAGAGATCTTCGTCGATCTTTAATATGTATGTATATGTATATACTTTCTCTATGGTATGGTATGAAATTATAAGAATCACTAGGAAATGATATGGAGAGTTAGAAAATACTATGGAGACGTTAGAGATGGTACCTATTAAGGGGCAGGGAATGATAAGAAAGATATGAAACTGTAGGAAATGGCAGGAAAATGTATGAAATGATTAGGAATGGTCCGGAGAGGTAAGAAATGGTACGAAAAGTTAAGAAAAGTATATGGAATAAAATGGTAGGACATAGTATGTGATGTCCCACGGTACAATTTGAAATGAATTTAAAATATATGCGCTTTATTGCTTTTAATTTTTTTTCTTTTTCTTATTATTAATACTCTGAGGGTGGTAATGTTGGAAAGCCAACTCATATTTTAATATAACCTAACAACAACAATCAATATTTGTAGTTCTAGACATAATAACAATAGAAATAGAAAAATGGGAGTATGGCTTTCCAAAACGACCACCCTAGAAGTATTAATAATAATTTAGGGGATGGTGGGATGAGGACATGAAACCTACTTTCAGAATTTTAGAAACGCGGAAATACAAAAAGACCCAAAAGTAACAAATGAATAATACATACTCATTACCACGGACATAAATTAGCTCCTTGCATTGACCTATTCAACGGATCAACTATTGGAATAAATAGACTTCAACATTAAAATTATTAAGAATTTTCTAACCTAACTTACCTAACTAAAAACAAGTGAAAATTTGATTTGTGAAGCGTGGTAGTCATGGCGCTCGGCGGCCATTGGCGCGGTACGCTCGCTCACCTTGCGCATTTTTTATGTTCCTAGTGAGTTGTGAACCATCGATTGTTGGAACAGTAGTCGGAGTGCCCATATATTTCCTTTTTATATTGTATTTTTTTAACCTATCCTACCTATTCATTGAGAAATGGTGGAAAAACAAGCTAACTTGACCAAGTTTCTTTTAAACATTTTTTTATGTACCAAGCCTAAACAGTTGAAATTTATTAGAAGAGTGCCTGGTCATTTATTGTTAGTTTCAAGTGTTTTGAGTTTGATGGCTATCAAAAATGCCATAGTAGCAAGTATGTATTACTTATTTTTAATTTCGTATTTTTTGTATTTCTGCAATTCTAATAATTCTAAAAGTTGGTTTAATCTGTTCACCTTGCCCCCCTCTTTCTTATTCTTAACACCCCTAGGGTGGTGGTTTTGGAAAGCCAACCCAAAATGGGTAATATCAAGAAGACAATAAAAATATTCACCAGAGTAAAATTCAGTATTAAATTGATAATTACAAAATATGTCATGATGTCTTCACATAAGACAATAGTGTAATACGCCTTAAAGTCCAGCTCTGAGCAAATGCAAGAGCACTGGATTCTATCTATCTATCTATCTATTTATTGGGTGTGGTTTCCGCACTTAGTCCTTAATGTGGACCATTGTACGTGAGAGCACTGGATTTTCAATCGTCACATTTTCAAATAAACACCTACGGCTCAGACAGGCCTGACCCTGGCCAATTTTTTTAGTTAAAAAAAAACAGGTTTTTAGAGTGGTTTTTAGTAAAGTTATACCAAAGTTAAGTTCACATTCGGTACTGCCGAAGTTCGGTAGGTTTTACCGAATTTCTACTCCAGTCGAATTTCGGTTAGATAGCCAGGATATACCGAATGTCGGACAAACTTATTTTAATTTAAAAATTGTGATAACGAAACGCCAAATGAGAAGCAGCAGGGTGATCGCAGGAAAAGGGCGGGACGCGCGCAGGTGGCATGGCAAGCGACAGAACGAACACGAACCGACAAGTTCATCATGTAAAAGCGCGTCAATTGAAAAACCGAAGTTCGGCCGAACTTCGATTTCGGCACATGTTTAAAGCGAACATTCGGCAGGACCCCCACTCGGTGCATCTTTAGTTTTAACATTTTTCCAATGAGTAACTACTACAAAATGTATGACAGGGTATACTAATGCCCACCCCTTGGCCAAACAAAGCTTTTTGACGTGACCATAAAGTCTCAAAAAGGTCAAGCTATTGACCTTTGGGTTTAATTTAGTGCCAGAGCAATTTATGAACTTGGTTTTCATTGGTTTGAACTTTCCTGAGGTATTTGTTGTAAAAACTAATGACATTCTATATCTGTATCTGACATTTTAGCCAAAACTGTTCTAATATGACAGGCTGGTCACGCAAAAATCCTGTTCATGTACATAATTCGGCATTACTTGTTTCAATATGTTAACACTCTGGTAAAGTATTGCATCATATCAAAACAATTTATAGCAACTTTAAATTACGGACTTTTGTATCAACTTTGGATTCTCTTTATTTATTTAGAGAATCTGAAAATATTCTTACATTTAATCCGGTGACAGCATTGAAATCTCGACGCAAATCGCCTGTATCCAAATTGAACAGTTTTACACCTGTACTAAAGCAGACTGTACATGCTGGTAAGTCCCACATAATGCAAGTTATTTTATAAACATAATTTCACCAAAAAATAATCTATTTTCATATATTTTCGGAAAAATACCACTATCCAAAAAAACGTAATGAAAACTATGAAAACAGAAAAAAACTAATGCACGATTCAATCATCAATCATGATTATTTGATCAGTCAACTAATATTTGTCATTTGATAGTTTGTCAACCATGGACGTAATACTAGTTCAGGATAGTGCACTTGGCTTTGCGAAACGAGGAAATGAAATAACGAGGTCCAAGTCCCTTTGTCTCTTTCCTTCAAGGATTACAATAATTTATTTTCATTCTTAGTTTTTCTTCTCTCCTCTTGACTTTTGTCGCTAGTGCTCTATAATAACAAGTTAACTTACTGAAAGAACGAATAAACGAGAAAGTATGACAAAAATATAAATTAAAATAGAATTGGCAAAAACTACTAATCATAACTAATCACAAGGTCATCAAAAAATGCATCAAGTCAAGTACGTAATTAAAAAAAAAATCAGAAATCAATAACTATGATGCAACTTATGATTTTGGTTCGTATAAGTTTTTGTACGTGGTATCTACGCTATTTTCTATTATTATTAGGAAACTTTTTTTTATAGCTTTTAAAACATAAGTTCAAGAAAGCTAATCACTAACAGCGGTAACCCGCATTAAAATATGATCTGTTGGTGTAAAATTATCGACTCCAAAATAAATGGTGAAGCAGTTAGAACCCTTATATTAAATTAAAGCTTCATAGTTGGTACCTTAATAGCCTTGATACATTAGCGACAGGCTACCCTTATATATAATACCGCTTTGAATACAAATCTCCGATTCGACCACAGAAATAAAGTTACCTCGATTGTGATTTATAATTGGATGGCAGACCACTCTAATTACAAAGTAATTAATTTTCACAGAAGTAAGTAGCCAAGCGCAATAAGTTACGTATTTTTGCACAGCTGGGCCCCCAGGACCCATCACTCAGGAAATACTCTGTCCTGTCCTGTGTGACTATCCTTATGAGCCTAAACACGGTGTATAAAAGATTAGACATTTTTCTAAATATAAATGTTTGAAATATATATCTCAGAAGTGTCGTCACGCTTTAGCGCCTTAAGTGAAGGTGGGAACTCAAAAATATAATTTTGTAGAGGTGACCAACCTTCTTTCCTTTGTAGAAAAAAAAATATCCAAAAAAACACAATTATCCGGAGAACAAAAATTAATTTAAAATACTCTAGGTTCCGAAACAGTATTTCTAAGTCTAAAATGTCTTGCACTTGAGTGCTGGTGAGGGAACCAGAGATAAGAAATATTAGTTAAGTGGGGAACTGTAGACTTCTTTCTTTCGATGGGCACCAGAAAATCCCATAAATATGAAAGGATGTTGGAGATACGGATGGATAGAAAATCCTGAACCCCTTCCTAATCGAAATCACTCACCAAAGTCTCTCAAATGCATGTATGACGTGACGTCAGAACTGTACTAAATAATTTTCTTATTTTGACATAAAATAGTTTCTCTTTATAAATATATCGGTTTCCATCTTTCCTATTCATTGAATCATAATCAAAAGAATTATAAGCATCTAGGAAAGAATTCATATTAACTTATAGGATTATTATGGACACCTTAGTAATATGACGTCAAGAACATTAACTTTTACAATACGCACGTCAAAATTCCCTTTTAGTTGCCAGTATAAAATCATATATTAAAAAATCATTTTTAAATGTAACTGATTTTTTTTAGGAATTCGTAAAATTAAACGTAATAACTTTCAAAAATACTATTATCGTCCGAACACCAAGATATATTAAAAACTAGAAGTCACAGAAAACAGAGATTAAACGAATATTCGTATTTATAAAATTCGATTATGAACCTACTAGATGAAATGTTTTTTCTAATGGCAAGTAAGTGTTAGAAAGGGACAAACGGACTCTCCGGTAGCTATCAAGTCTCAACTCATTTTACCGCCTTACGGTTTACATCTGAAGTGAACCTTATGTGTAACAAAAAGGTTTCATTTTTGTATTATATAGTTTTGGGAGTGCACTACCCTGAACCTACGTAGTAGGTAGTATTACGTCCATGATTTTAATTCTCGATGGCTGTGATTCTGTGGCTGTTCTCTTCTCACAGAGTACTTTAAAGTTTAAAGTAGTTATTAGTTTGCTGTTCTGTTGTTGGTGGTGGTGGCTGTATAGCCAAAGGGCTAACGCCGGCACCACACGCTGGCCATATTAATGGTGACCAACGTTGGCTGTTTAATTGGTGAAGCATACACATGTTGGCTCTTGTACTTGTTCTGTCCCGTCAGAGCCAATGTGAAGACGTCCGATAAAGAAATTGAACTTGCTCTAAGCGCTTTCTAAAAATGAAATAAAAATGATTTTAAAAAAACATTTTAGAAATTCACTGACTTTTTTATTTGTCCTTGCGGATGGCGATGGTGCAGATGAGAATAACATTCTCGCTCGACAATACTCGACATGTGCACTCAATGCGTGTAGCAAGTTGCAACATGACTGAGTGAATCGCCAACTTGTGGACGGCTGGCCAACGTTGGCACGCAGATTCCTTTGAAAAAACAAACACGCGATGGCCAGTAGTCAATGTTGGTGCCAACGTTGGCGCCAAGGTAGAAAACCTTGTATTCCTGGGAGGTCACGACAAAGGTCACGATCTCCAAAGTGGCCTACTCTGGGTCGACATGATAAAGGGCTAATCTCTGATGTCAAATATGTTGGTCTGCCTGCTCAGAGTGGTTGCGTGAAGTTTATATGGCGCTTGAAAAAGTGGTTATCGTGGCCAAAAAAAACTATAACCAAAGTGGCTGAATTTGATATAGAAGTACTAGTTGCATGTTGATAAAAATTATAAAAACTGACCAAATATTTGGTTGCGTTTTTCAGTAATCCTCGTTCAAAGATACTTTTATAACCTAAAAAGTAAAAAAAACTATAAGGTAAGTGGCTAAATTTGATAGTGAATTAAGTACTAGTTGCATGTTGATGAATAACATGAAAACTGACCAAATTTTTGATTGCGTTATTCAGTAATAATCGTTCAAAGATATTTTTTATAATCTAAAAAAAAAAACGATAAGCAAAGTGGCTGAATTTGATATAGGATTGAGTACTAGATGCACGTTAATAAATAACATAAAAACTGATCAAATATTCTGTAGCGTTATTTAGTAATAGCATATTCATGGTTATCTTTTTTTTAGGTGAAAAAATTAACTCTGAAAGAGGATTCTGAATAACGCAACCGAATATTTGGTCAGTTTTGATGTTATTTATTACTTAGACGATATTATTTAGACAACCGCTTAGCGTAGTGGGCAGCGACCCTGCCTGCGAAGCTGGAGGTCCGAATCCCAGGTCGGGTCAGTATTTATATGATGAATATTAATACTGGCTCCGGGTCTTGGTTGTTATATGTATGTGGTGTCTTCGCTTGGTACCCAAAATACAAGCTAATGCTTAGTTTGGGACTTAGGCGTTGTTGTGATTGTATGTGTTATTATTATTATTATTAACATGCAAAAAGTACTTAATTCACTGTCTTTAGCCACTTACCTGATATCGTTTTTTTTTCGTTATAATAAGTATTTTTGAACGAGGATTACTAAATAACGCATCCAAATATTTGGTATATTTTTATGTTATTCAATAATATGCAACTAGTAGGTACTTAATCCTATATTAAATTCAGCCACTTTGCTTATCGTTTTTTTTTAGATTAAAAAAAATATCTTTGGACGGTTACTACTGAATAACGCAATCAAAAATTTGGTCAGTTTTCATGTTATTTATTAACATGCAACTAATACTTAATTCACTATCAAATTCAGCCACTTACCTTATCGTTTTTTTTTTAGGTTATAAAAGTATCTGAACGAGGATTACTGAAAAACGCAACCAAACATTTGGTCAGTTTTTATGTTTTTCATTAACATGCAACTAGTACTTCTATATCAAATCCAGCCACTTTGGTTATCGATTTTTTTTTTTTGGTCACGATAACCACTTTTTCAAGCACCATAAAAACTTAACGCAACCACTCTGCGCAGGCAGACCGAGATATTTGGCATCAGAGAGTTGCCTTTTATCATGTCACGCCAAAGTAGGCTACTTTAGAGATAGTTACCAAAGCGTGACCCAGATTATTGGAAAACCTCGATCCACACGTTGGACAAACATTGCATTGGGCCAACCATGGGCCACCGTATGGAGCCGGCAATCCTGTCAAAGCCGTCAGCCGTCCAAGCGACAAGCGTGTTCTGTGGCATAGAGTTCTGTGGTCAAAGCGTATCAAATGTATCAAATGAAATCATTCGAAGAGCTTAATTTTTTGTGATCAGATATACTTATCGTGTTTATAATGGTTAAAAAGGCATTATTCGTATGTCTTGGTAAGGTTTATTTTAATGAATTTATATTTAATTTTCGTAAATAGTTGGTTTGGTACTTATGTCTAACGACAAAATATTATTTTTTAGGTAACATTTGCCGGTCTCCGATAGCCGAAGGAGTATTCCAAAAAACTATAAATGATATGGGTTTAACTGATCAGTGGGAAATAGACAGCGCTGCTATAGGCGGATGGCATGTGGGGAATCCACCAGATGAACGAGCTTTAGATACAATGAAAAAACACAATGTTCCATATAATAATACAGCTAGACAGGTAGTAGCTGACGTTTTATACGCATTTATTCATTAATTTTGCATTGTGTAACTAGCTTCAGCCTGCGAGATAAGTATATTTTTTTCTTACTGTTCCTCTCTTAGAATAAGCAAATCACTGGGCCTGGATTAGCTTGCTTTTTATGTCCCAAACAGATTGATGTAGTTCAAAATATATCAACAGCTGACTTGCAGTGGAAATAGAAGTGTACTATTTAAGTTTGTTTTATGTGAAGCATATGTATAGGAAAATGAAACAGTAGGCTAAAATTTCTTATCAATTATATTCTCTGTCATCAATTGTGTACAAACAAAATTGGAGATTGTACACTGCAGCACCACACTGAATACTATGCAGCAAATTGTCACTAAACAGCACTTATTCAAAACATTATAATTAAAAAAGAAGGCAGGCTGAAAAGTAATATCTTTTGACTGTACATAAAGTGAAAATGAGTGTTCTGTAGTTGTATCATAAATTTAGTTTTAATAAAAAAATCAGTAGGCGACACCCACAGAACGCATCACATTTTGGTTGTTACAGATGTCGATGTGCCAAAAGTGAGGAAATTAATATTAAAATAAAGGCAAATTCAGCAGTGCGTGATGGATAGCCAAAGATGTGGCCATTAGTAAGGCATGCATGAACGAAATAAAGTGTGACATGTTGTGAGGCATTTATAAATATAAGTAGAGGTAAAAAGGCAGAAATTATTCCTAGAATAACCTGTGACGAGATCTAACATTGGCATCCCAAAAGTAAAAATTTAAGAATGAGAATTCTCTGAAGTTTAAGATTTGTCCATTGCATCAACAGGAAAACTAATGGCAACTATATTTTGTGATATTGGAAGGATATCAGTAATAATTATATGCCAAAAAAACTATGATGAATGCCATGTTTTTAGGTAATTTGTTGTATCAACTATCTACATGACTCCATTAAGAGCAAAAACGAAAAGGTTACTCATAGGCATATTGATTTTGCATGTTAATGCATCTGCATACTGCTCAAGCAACAGAGCAAAATTCACCACCCATTAGCACCCTGCAATTAGTTTCTTTTTAGACTTGAAAGATTTAAGAGGATGAAGATTTTTAACAGATGAAGACAGCAGTAAACATGCATTTTGACAACAAACCGACAGACCCTTTTTTAATAGCTTAATGTCTCTTTATATGAAATGTAATAGTGTTTTTTTCTTTTAGGGGACTATATTGCAATGTAAATAAGAAGTGTATGCTTCTCTTTTTTGCTATAGTTAAGTATTACATTTATCCCCTCATATATACTTTACATTTACTTCCTACATCATAACAGAATCCTAAGTAATTGAACAGTACCCGCATGAAAAATCGACTCATGATTGCGGTTTCAGAGATTAATAGGCAGATGTGTACAGGAATACATATGCAATAGATAAAAAGAAAACAATAGCTTTCAGAAAAGTTCTCATTCTCTCTCAATCATGCAATGTTGGAAATGGCTGATAAAAGTTTCCTATCATTCGTCAATCAAGAACTTACAATACACAAGTTTTACTATATATTACATAGCTTTCTGCCAATGTGGACAACACAGTTGTACTGGGACCGCTAAAGGGGCGTGATACTCCAGGACATTGTGACACTTTCTAGAAGTCTGAAACTTAACAAGAAATCTCTGTACCTAATTTCATCAAAATTCCTTTAGTCATTTTAGCATGAAATATAACTACCCCACAAGAATCATGTATTTTCTGGGATGTAATTTATCTTGTGTGTTATTCCAAGCCTTAGACACTTTAGTACTAAACATAAAAATCTGTTGCACCCATTTGAGCATGAAGAGCAGTTATCCCACAGGAATGGTACCTTTTCCCAAGATAAAAAGTAGCCTATGTCACCCTCCAGCTTAAAACTATATCTATATAAAAAATCACTTCGCCCGTTGCGTTATGATTGACCTCCAAATACCCAAACATACAAACTTTCACATTTTGAAGATATGTTTATGAGTTTACAAGTTTATTTATAAGTTAATAAGATTAAGATTAGTTAATTTTGTTTCACAGCTGATCAATTTAACTTTATTTATTTGAACATGGAGTATTCTGATTGAGTACATTGTTTTGCTATGGGTATACCATATAACATTGGCCTTCCGTCGCTGCTGGGTTCATAGCTGCGTGGTCTAGGAGATTGATTCTGCATTGCTTATGGGTCATTTATTCTGTGTTGGAACCAATTGACAGAACGACATCTCCCACCTCGTATATAATACAGAAAAAGCTAAAGTTAAGCGGTACCTTTATTTATGGAACAATCTCAATTACACTATGTACAATCTTGAAATTGTGTTTATATGGACATTTAGCACTATTGTAAGAATAAAATAAATGTGTATTAATATGTCTATATTTTCGTAGATTGTTTCGGAAGATTTCAATACTTATGATTACATATTTGGCATGGATGAGGCCAACATAAGAGAACTCAAAAAAATAACAACTAAAAACTGTAAGGCCGAGATATTATTGTTTGGTGACTTTGATCCCCAAGGTGACAGAAACATTAGAGATCCATACTATGTAAGTTTTATGAACATTATGTTTTAGTTACAAATGTGAATAATTACACAATGATAGTAATTCTTTAATATCAGAATTTTTGTGAACTTATAATACTGCATATGTAGTACACTTCCAAACACATCTATCGGCCCACCTAGCGTTTTAAGTTTTAACGCCCCCTAGCTAAAAGTAAATATTAGGTTGAGTAAAATATTTTTATGTAGGTATGAAACTGTCTCATTGGGCGTCATTTCCCTATAATTTCTATTCAGAATACTAAAAAAAGAATTATAGCATATAAATCAAGTATGCACCATAGTGAAAGCACAGAGTAGTACTGGATTTTTAAAGAAATGAAACATTACAGTCAAATGTTTAATTAATAAGAGGTATTGTCTCCTAAGGCATCTACTACAGCCATCACGTGATTAGTCATAAAATTTATCAGTCGCGCTATGAATTTCTGAGGTATTGTCTCCCATTCCTCTTCTATTGCAGTTTTCAGCTTCTGCAATATTTGTGGAGCTGGCTGGCGAGTTCGAACATGCCTCTTTAACTCGTCTCACAAGTGTTCGATTGGATTCATGTCTGGGCTTCTTGCTGGCCAGTATATTACTGCGATATCCACATCTCAAAGATATTCCCAAACAATTTCAACGGCATGCAGTCTTGCATTATCGTCCATTAAAATGAAATTTGAGTCGACACATACAGTGAATGGCATCATGACGTTCTAAGCACTGGCGTATGTACCTGTGGCCATCTAACGATGGAAGTCGTGTTCCACTAACAACCACAAGTTCACTTTTCGCATTTCCCGAAACTCCTCCCCAGACTGTCCATGACCCACCACCAAAAGCAACCCTCTCTTGTATGCAGCACTGAGCAAATCATTCTGATTATCTTCGGTATACGTTATTTCGTCCATCATTACCATAAAGAGTAATCTTCGATTCATCAGTAAAGAGTACTTGGCTCCATTGTTGCAGAGTCTACCGCATATGAGTTCGTGCAAACTGAAGGCGCGATGTTCGGTGAACTTGCGTCAATTCGGGGCAATTAGCTGGCTTGTGTGGTACCATATTACGTTCTTTCAGTCTTCTGCGGACAGTTCAAGCACTCACAACTCCATGGAAGTCACAGTTGATTTTGTATTTGAACTGAAGTCAAATGACAGTTTCTCAAGCTGGGCATAAAGATAAACTGATCTTGCCTTTCAGTTGTTACACGAGATTGTGGTCTTCCTTGATGACGAACGAAGCTGCCAGTTTCCAAGTACCTCTCATAAACTCTTTGAACAATGGAACGGCTTAAACCTTGATTACACGTACCGAGTATAATGGCGAGACAGTACTAATCCCCCTAATCCCTAATCTTTTTATTAGATCGAGTGCCCACCCCCGCGCTATCCCGCACTGACTCGCTCGCTCGCTCGGCATGTATAAACACGCACTCGGTCGGTGTGCACTCGCCACCGGGCACATTTAATAATTTTTTTTAAGGTCCATGTTGTGAGCATGCTTCAAAAGTGAAATGACTCGCCTCCAAAAATTAAAATACGTGTAAACACTACTCGCATGTTGCTGCTGTCTCGGCCTAGTACAATTTCACTGTCTCTCTCGTTTACTCGGTCCGTGTAATCAAGGCTTTAAATTCAGTTGTGCACTCACATTCCTTTTGGCTATGTCCAGCTTGCAGAAGTGCTACACCTTGGGCAGCAATTTCAGGCCGAGTATCCATATTTTTTTTATTGAAAACTGTCTCAAAATTAAGAATATTCTTTTTATGGTAACAATAATCAGAAACTTTAATAAAAAATATCCAACTTGCGAATTAACAAAAATTTTTACTTTTCTTGAATCATTGAAAACAATGAAATTACTCGAATTTTGCTTAGTTTTTTAAAATCTGAATTTGAAATATATAAAAAAAACATTCAATAAAGATGGCCAATAAAGCAGCTTCAAAACTATAAAAAATTTTTGCTCTAACTTTTATTTTTAGCTGGGGATTGTTAAGACTTAAAATGCTAGACGGGCTGATATATGTGTCCAGAAGTGTATTATACTATAATACCATAAAGTAAATAAATTTGACAGTATTTGATTTTAATCAAGCCAGAAAGATCACTTGACAGTATCGAAACTGTCAAATGCAATTTCGCGGGGGTGAAGGCTGGCGCGCGTAGACTTTGCGAACTGAGACTTGCGAAAGATATACCAGCTAACTAGAAGAAGTGTGGTTAGACAGTAAGCACAGAAGAGTGCTTTTTCAATTCATACTTTTATGTATAATACTGAGAGTTTATAATGAATTTATGGTTATAATGTAGATATTAGTTTTTTTTTTAGTCAAATTGTTCTTAATTTGTGCACTTGATTTTCTTTTTATTACAGGATAACGACTCGAAGGGGTTTGAAAAATGTTATCAACAGTCAGTGCGGTGCTCTCAAGGATTTTTGGAACACTTGGCAAAGAAAAGCTAACACAATTCAAAAACAAAATTATTATACCAATGAAACTTTATTTGTTTACAGATTTTGAAAGTTGAATAAAATTATTGTGAATACATATGTTTACTGTTGTTTTGATTTCCTTTTTTTATAATCATTTGAACCAGTTTTATTACAAACACCTTCACCTTTAATAGGGCTGGTATCAGAATCTTGGTCATCAAACAATACTCTCTCTGATACAGGGGCAACATTTGACAATAGTAGGGGCCATGTGAAGAGAGTCTGAAACCGGTCCAGTAACAAATCCCACTCCTCTTTGAAATGTTTATTTTTACATAGATTGTAAATTGAATTGTTTTTATTTAGTTTATTAGTCACTTTGCTCATAGACATAGCTGCCATTATAATTTTAAGACCAGTTATAGTAGAATAATTTGGTGGTAAAACATATTTACAACTTGAACTAAGCGATTTTCCCCACAAGTCAATTGTGGTACTTTCTGGATGCGATTCCATTTGAGATTTTTTTGAATAAGAACGAATTTTAACATCAGTAACTGTGTTATTTAGTAGTTCAGGATATTTTTCTTCATATGCACTATATCTGAATTTCGTTTCATTCATTTTTGACTTCAATAACACTAGTAGGCGTTTCAAATTGTCCGCGTTCAATTGTCGCTGTGTGATCACCATATTGGCTAACTTCACTTCCCTTTGTTCATGTGTATCTTTACCTTTAATTTGTTCTTCTACTATATGGTCATTGATAAGGTGCGCCACTATAGTATCATCTATATCATTTAAGTCTGAATGTTTTGATAATCTAGTCTTTTTACATAGTTGTTGGACTTCACAATGGAGGCGCTTGTTTAAATTTGTTAAAGCAACATCCAAGTTAGTGCCCCGTGCACGGTGAAGGCAGCGAGCTCTTTTCCGTGGGGCCCATGCTATGTCTGCGTGGGGATTTGTATACATCCATTTCTGTAAGGTCATATACCGAGTTCGCACATGTGACCTATCCTTCCCAGGGAAATATTTTGCTGCCTCTGAATAAGAGTGTGGACTGTTCTCATTTGCCATCAATTGGATTAACTTTTTGTCTTCTTCTACTGTCCAAACAGCCGACGTTACACTGGTGTTAGCCAGGACAAGGTATCGCACTCGTAACTGATTAGGAGTTCGGCCAGGTAAATATGTACTTGCTTTTCTAAAATCTTCACCATATTTTTTTACAAAAGCTAGTAGTACAGCATCTTCTTCAGGGAAAAACCGTCCTTTCTTTATTTTTGGTTGGCAAGAATTCCTCCATCTAGTATATATCTGGACCTTGCTTCTGTTTTCCATCATAGCAGCTACTTTTCCCCATGGTATGTAATCACCTTCTCTATAATAGGTAACTAAACGCTTCAAGTATTCATCTTCTTCTTCAGACCACTTCAGGTTGGAAATGGTGGAGTTTAAATTAGTTCTATAATATACAAAACATTGGTAACCACTTCTATTAGTATTCAATTCAGCTGCAATTTTATCCCAGTCTACATATTTATGCTTTTCGGCAATAGCTTTTAACATGATATGCTCCTTTTTACTCCATGAGCTTTTATTAAGTGAAGGATGTAAAAATAACTTCCAAAGAGCTCGACATTCCCCTGCAGTATGTCTGTTGCATAACTGACGGGCAACATCGCCCCAATCATATTCATCTTCAAACTGTTTACAATATCTACTGAAAAACTCTTCAGGTGGTATTTTATCTAGAGAAAGCAACTCATCTTTGAGAGACTCGACCACTTCCCTAGTTTTAAGATCTAAGGATTTGGATGTTTCATTAAGAAGTTTAGAAATAGTTGAAGTAATTTCTTTATGTTTTTTGTCATGTGTTATTTTATACAGTATAGTCATGAATTCCTTTTTATCTCTCATGGTCCAGCCAATGACACTGCGAAGGTTAGCATAGTCCAACATTTCCGCTTTTTGCATGATAATTGTATCATTGTTGTGAGGAGGTGTACAGAAATCTTTATCTTTAAAATACGGCCTACCACAAACTGTGTAATGAAAAGGTCTATTTTTTTGATTCTGGACATCTTCATTGACTTTATTATCATTCAAATCCTGTAGTTTCTGTCTGCATTCAAATAATTTGGTACGGATTATAGCTTCCAATCGTTTCCAATGTTCATCTGATTGCTTGTTCAGTACTATTGCTGCTTCGATCTTACCTCTTCGGGATTTGGATTCTGCAGTTGTAGGAATGTTAGAATTAGAGGTAGAAGCTACCGGTTCATCTAACGAAATAGGTTCACCCTCAGTTTCACTATCTACGTCCAAACAAGCCTTTAATTGACGAATATCTTGGTCAATATCTGAATTATTGCTGTCACTATCACTATCCATTACTTTCTTTGTAAATATGACTTTTGACAAGGGTTTTACGCGGCGGGTCAAGATACCTTTCACAATAAATAAGGAAAAAAAGGCAATAATTACCAATTTCCAGAGAATTTGTCTTGATTTGTATTTTGTATGTACAAAATACTGAAATAAATAAACACAGATAAGCTGGTGTAGACGTGCGGACCACAGAGTGTGAACGTGTGAACTGTAATCTGTGGTATGGCTGTGGTGGACTGTTTAATGAATATTCTGTGGTTGAATATTTTGTCTGGTTTGGTTTTGTTTGGTGATGGTTTGGTGTTTGATTGATTAAACATTCGAAGAAACGAAATAGCGGCTAGAAAGACTACAATCCAGGCCCTCACATATTAAAAAAAAAAAAAAATTGAGTTGATTTTTTTCAATTTTTGAAATTTTTCTACAGATGTTAAGTTTAATTTAAGTATATGTGGATACTAATTTCACTAATTTAACGGTTGGTTATGGACTAATTATATTATCAGCATTGATGTGAAATAATGGCAGACCCAGGTCACCCAGGGATAATTAAAAAGTTAGCTGTTGAAGTAGTTAATCGCATAGCTGCTGGTGAAATTGTGCAAAGACCGGCAAACGCTTTGAAAGAATTGGTAGAAAATAGGTTAGTAAATATTTTCGAAGTACATTGAACAAGTTAGCATTTACCACGCCGAAGAAATAAAGCATATTTAAGTATTGTATATTATATGTAAATAGAATTTGTTATTTAAATAGTTATTACCAAAAGTTTTTATGTTTATTTCAGTCTTGATGCAAAAGCAACTAATATTATTATTACTGTCAAAGCGGGGGGCTTGAAGTATTTACAAGTAAGTCCTTTTAAGCTTTTTTCCTAGTATTATTAGTACATACATTTGAACAACTACTAATTAAATACCTAACTACATACTAACTTGGACTCTAACAATTACAAGCCGAACATGTATCTTTAGACATTTTAGGGAAACTTAGTATACCCAGCAAAGCTTCGGATTCTTCTATTATCGGGAATGTTAAATAACCACATAAGTCACTTAAAAAATTATAAAACAACAAAATCTTGAAGACTCAATTGTACAATATTAGCTGCTAATTTAATGGGTCGGGGAGAGGAGTGGAGAGCAGGGAGGTGTAGGCCCCTCACCAAAAGGGGGTGTGGAGACCCCTTTATATAGTTTTATTTAAGTATTTCTTATTAGTATTGTTAGTTATTTTGTAGAGCTTAAATGTTTGGCAAGAGTAAACCTACAGATAGGTTAATGATATAGCATTTCTAAATTGGTTAGGTTAGGTTAATGCAAGGAGTGAAGTGGAAAGAAGCAACAAATCATCGCATTGCCGCGCTGAATTGCAATGGCGATTCTTTGCACCAGGAAAGAACCGGAACGGGGGTCGAGTCCCCTTTCTCTCCTTAGAAATTGCACTATAACTTTAGTTGTAACCGAAAAAGCTTTAAGCCAATGTGAACATTATATTGTGTGGGGCCTTGTCAGTCATTTCCAAAAAAAAAGTACACGCTGAAAGTGCGGGCCGGCTCCCTGTGGTCGATCGAATTGTAAGCCTCGATGTCAGGCACAGGTGACTGACATGGCCCTTTCAAGAACCATGTTTGTCAAGCTCTGGTGATTGACATGGCAGCTATTGTTTAAAAAACATGTTTCTTGTATTGAAATCCCCTTTAATTTATAACTTTATTTTATTTTCATTATTTGCTGTCATAGTGACCATAGTAATACATATTCTGTGAAATTTTCATATATCTATTATGGTATTGTATAATGTATGGAAGTGAGTGTTGGGTATGGCAGAAGAAGCATAAAAGTAAAATTAATGCAGTAGAGAT
The DNA here is from genome assembly GCA_949709985.1 of Luffia ferchaultella. Classification (NCBI taxonomy): domain Eukaryota; kingdom Metazoa; phylum Arthropoda; class Insecta; order Lepidoptera; family Psychidae; genus Luffia; species Luffia ferchaultella. Next base: position 8,366,716 of record OX453263.1, read on the forward strand.
GAGATCATTGAGAAGTATATGCGGAGTTAGTTGGGAGACAGAATAAGAAATAGTGTGATAAGAGAACGGTGTGATATGGAAGAAGATAAAGTGACAAAAATTGAAAAAGGAATGCTGCGATGGTTTGGTCATTTGGAGAGGATGGATGAAAGAAGACTTACGAAAGAAATTTACTGTGCGGAGGTGAAAGGTAGGGTCGGAATGGGTCGCCCTAGACGAACTTACAGGAATCAGATTAGGGACATACTAGAAAAGGGTCAAGTCCAGAGTACCCAGAGTATCCGGAGTGTCCAGAGAGCGTGTATGAGAAGAGTGATGAGTGTTGATGAAGTGAAAGAAGTATGCCAGGATCGCACTATGTGGAAATCTGTAGTCACTGCCTTCCCCAATAGGAAGCAGGCGTGAGTATATGTATATATGTATATATGTATGTATGTACAATACTGCCCTGTGACAGGCAGACGGACGTACGGACGGAGCCTTAGTAATAGGGTTTCCATTGGTACTCTTTGAGTACGGAACCTAAAACAGCAGATGTTTCGTTTGTGCCTTTAAAATTACTATCAATGGTGATGCAATCATATACCGAAATTGCCACCAGCTCCCTAACTATTAGGGTTTGTAATGGATAAAAATTTATAAAATAATTTTAGTTAAATGTTTAATTCTATGGTAAAACAAGTGAAAATTTTCATGCCTATGTTTCTGTATTTGATTTTTTTCTTCTTCAGATACAAGACAATGGTATAGGTATACGGAGAGACAACTTGGACATAGTATGTGAACGATTCACAACATCAAAACTTGTAGAATATGAGGATCTTAAAGAGATCAACACATATGGTTTTCGTGGAGAAGCATTAGCAAGTATTAGCCATATAGCACATCTTACAATTCTTACAAAGACTTCGACAGATAAATGTGCATACAAGTAGGTAAAGTTTTTTTCCACTCACTTTCTCATTTGGATATATTTGTGAATAAATAGTTTCCATGTGAATAAATAGCTTATCCTCCATAGTGAATTAAACATATGCATACAAAATTCACTATTTATATCATGTAATTTTATTAAAAAAGTGAACAATGGGACACAAGCCACAAAGTAAATTATTGTCATTTATACGGTACAAGTTTGTATGGTAAGAGTAAAACAAAATCCGTTTAAGCGTTTTGATCAGAGAATTTTAATGTTAAAGATGAAGTTCACTCAGACCCACCACTGATCAATTTCATACCATTTGTGAAAAAGTGCAGCAAGACCAGCGTATTAGTAGTTACGACATTGCCAAAGAACTGAGCATTGACCATAAAATAATTTTGTCTCATTTGAAAAAAGTCTGGGTATATAAAAAAGCTTGATGTTTAGGTGCCACACAAGCTCACCGAAAAAAATGTTATGAACTGCGTACTCATTTATGGTTCTCTATTAAAACTAGAAATCAAATATTGGAAATAAGACGTTAACACACACTTAATGAAAGTCAAAATAAATAGATTAAATTACTATTCTGATCAAAGTTAGTTCTTATTAATATAGTTTGTCTTATTCCAGGGCATCTTACGAAAATGGAAAACTAAAAGGTCAAATAAAGTCCTGCGCTGGAAACAATGGCACCCAAATTACTGTAGAGGACTTATTCTACAATGTGATAGCACGTAAAAGGGCGTTACGCAGCCAAAATGAAGAATACACGCATATTATGGACGTCGTAGGCAGTTATGCGATACACAATAACCAAGTGGCGTTCACGCTGAAAAAGTTTGGTGAAAACACTGACATTAAAACTCCTGTGAAATCATCGGTCATTGAAAATGTTCGAGTGGTATGTAAGAGTCTGTTTTACTAAATGCAAGTGGTAGCTCTGGTCAAAAGAATAGTTTACTCTTGTTTGTAACTTCTGATGCCGAACATGAGGACTGTTCCATGTTTGAGGTATATGCGGGTATATGTCTGTATGTGGGTCTATTTGTGAATAGCATAGTTCCTAAATGGAAAGACCGATATTAACACGGCTTTTAAATAAAAGCTTGCTTAATCAGAATGGTTCTTGGCTACAATTCAAATTCAAACACGATGAATAAATTGATGCTGTTTTTTTTTTTTTTTTAAAGATTGTACTGAGAATACTACTACATGACGGCCAGTATCAGTATCGTATTATTTATGATCAAAAGATTACTTTTCAGCCTACTCTCGTATATGCGCTTACATTCAACTATTCACAATTTCATAAATCTCATTATAGTGATTCTATGAACAAACGTACAAACAAGTGACCTGCGATATCAGAGAATTCTAAGACTGAAGAGTACCTTCTGGTTGTGTTTTTTTATTCTGTGGTTAAAGGATAAAATATTAAAAACAGAGAGTGTCAGTGGTCATACATTCAAAGACAAAAGTGAAAAATTGTCTATGACAACATAAAATGCCTTTTGATTTATGGTACTTTTATCCTGATAGCATAACGATAATTGAGATGGGGTGTCTGATACTTTGAAACAATCGAAAACGTGAGCAAAATGACAGACTTATAAATTACACGGACCATACGTCATTATCATTTTTATTAATAATAATAACATATATACAGCATATTGTTTAGTTTTATGCAAACATTTAGTTAAATTACGTATGAAATGTAATTTCAGAATCTTTATTTTCTTTCCTAATACAAATCTTACCTGTCGGTCACAAATAATTTCTATTTTACAGTGAATTCAAAACTTGACCAGTGTACATATTTGTTTTACGTGGTATATTTTTTTGCTCACATTTTTGTTGTCATAATGCGGTATCTCTGTGAACATCCATGCTTTGTTTTTGTTACACTGAAATTTTGAAATGAACAATAACATTGCATAAAATTCAAAACAAATATATCTTTTATTTAGTGATACGTTAAACGTTTAAGTTAAAACAATGTTAAATTTCGAAATTTATACATATGTTTATTTCATTTTCATTCTGATTGGAATAATGTAGCACTATGTGTAATATCTTATACAATAAATATGTATTCTAATTTTGTTTTACAATACTTTTGCCTACATATTTTTGCAGGTATATGGCAATTCGATCGCTCGTGAACTGATGGAAATAAACTTGAAGGATGACACCTTAAAATTCAGTCTTTCTGGCTACATCACCAATGTCAATTATTCTCATAAGAAAGGCACCATGCTGTTATTTATTAATCACAGATTAGTGGATTCGTTATGTAAGTTTAGAATTTAGTTTTAAGTAATTAATAAATAACTAAAATAGCCTTTTACTCAGAACACACAGATTATTGTTGGTACAGGTGCCTGCACTTGAAAGTGAACACTTTGTATTTTGGGTACTCTCCAAGAGCAGCTAAAATCGTGAAGAAAATACATAAAGGCACATGCGGGCCCCTAATGAACCTGCAAGGCGAGAATGGTAGACTTGTGATGCACTTTTATGTTCGCCCGTCGACCATTTCGGACGGTGTTCAGATATTAGAGCAGGCGTCTGTACCTACAGTTCGAATATTTTTGATAATTAGGATTCTTGTTAAATTAGTTCAGTATTCCAATATTTTATTTTTGTTTACTTTTTGTAGGTCTATTTGCATTGGCGAAGGCCTCCTCTAACCTTTTCCATTATTGATGCTCCCTCGCCACTCTGGTCCATGCCGTTTTAAGTGATAACTTTGGTATTAGATAAGAACAGCCTGTTCCTTCAATTTTTAGGGTACCGTATTTAAAAAATAAATAAAAAACGGAACCCAATAAGATCACTTTGTTGTCCGTCTGTCTGTCCGTCAAGATCTTTTTTCTCAGGAACGCGTGGAGCTATCAAGCTGAAATTCATATCAAATACTCAGGTCTATTGTCCCTTAGAGCTGTGAAAAAATCAAACTTCTCAGCCAACACAATCAAAAGATACAGCCATTTATGCTGCAAATTTTCTATACTCGCAAGAAAATCCAAACCTACAAGGTACTTCCCGTAAACTCAGAATCTTAAAGTTTGGTACGAAGCAACGTCTTAAGCACAGATAAGGAAAAATTGCGAAAAGCATAAATTTTTAGTTACATATAATAAGAATATTTTTAATAATTTTAAACTTACTACCCTTTTCCTCATGAACGGGTAGAGGTATTAAATTGAAATTCATATCAAATACTCAGGTTTATTATACCTTTAAGCTGTAACAAAATCAAACTTCTATATCAACGCAATCAAAAGAAACAGCAATTTAAGCCGCATATTTTGAAATTTGCAACTACTCGCAAAGAAATCAGAACCTAAAGGATACTTCCAGTCGATCTAAAATTTTGAAATTTGGTATGAAGCAACATTTTATAGCACACAAAGGAAAAATTTCGAAAACCTTAAATTTTTAGTTACATCACATACATTTTTTTTTTTAATAATTATTATAAACTTATTACCCTTTTCCTCATAAACGCGTAGAAGTATGAAGTTGAAATTCATATCAAATACTTAGGTGTAGTTGCCTTTAAGCTGTGAAAAAAAAAAACAACAAATTTCTACGTCAACGCAAAAACGCAAAGGCACAACCATTTATACCGCATTTTGGAAACTCACTACTAATGTAATGTTATGGATTTCATTTAGCAATAAAAATACCATAACTTTTACTTATATACCTACAGGTTTGTACGGAACCCTCGGTGCCTACTAACGGTTTATTCTCTATGTACGGTGCGTGGTCGCCGGCGCGACTGTAACTAGCACAATAAAGTTAAACTACTATGCAGTCTTTGACTTCGTTCGACCTTAATTATTGTGTTAGTTACCGCTGTGCCACAATATTCCCTATAATCGATGTTTTTGGAAAAGATTATGTACCTACTTTTTTAAAGTTTATATTTTTGGTTTAATATTTTTTTAATGTTTTTAGTTGATATTGTATCGACAGTGATTTACGAAGCGCCACCTACCTCCTTACTATAGGAATAGCATAAGACATAGTTTGTATCAATTGATATATGTAGTGATAAGATTTACATGTTTAATTCATGCATTTTTTTGTAGCTATACGTAAGGCAGTGGATTCCGTTTATTCAACTTACCTTCCGAAAAACGCACACTCATTTGTCTATCTCAGTATAGAACTAGGTAAGTTTCTACGATTCATATTATTTTTGCGAATACAAGCGTGTTAGCATACAGATGCCACGATACAGCTATAGCGAAGCTACATTGCTTCCTGGACAAGCAGAAATTATGTAATCTCAGTAAAGTATCTCAATGTGCAAGCGATGTATTATAAAAATGGGTTCGCTATCTTTTTATAGTGTCGTCAATGTGCTAGCTTCTTTACAAATTATGCACTCATTATTGTAAAGAACTAAAAGAAATAATATTAAAACTCATACGTTTGTAAACAATGAACTGAAACAATTGTACATTTTTTAGTAAAAAAAAAATAACGGGTACTTAATCCTAGTTAATAATGGATAATGCGCTTATGTTATTTTGTGGTCTCTGACGTCACAGGAATAAATATCCGTACAGAAGCCAAGCTACATAGAAACGGCCCGCTGTAGTACACTCACGCATAGCGCGGCAATGTGTGTGTGACCTCTCACCGACGGGTTCACGTACGCTTAACCGGGGTAAGAACTGGTTTGCGCCGGTTCAGTGGCGGTATAACTGACAGGGCTGCGGCTGCAGTGGGCGCATTCAACGAGATTCATAAAGATTTTTCGAGTGATTTTGTTGACGAATTATGGATTTTGCCTCACTTTGCACTCACTTAGTACAGAAATAGGGAGTCTGGAAGTATAAATTTCTATCTATTTGGACTTAAAAAATATTAGTAAGAAAAAAGAAGAATAATTGCAGATGTGAATAATGATGATAATACATTGGACATACCACAAAGCGCCATCCAGTTCCATACTAAGCAAAGCTTGTACATGCTTGTACTATGGATACCAGAAAACTGATATAAATACTTGAATAATCTTTATAATATTCACATTTATAGATTTTTTTTGTTTACACCTAGACACGGAACAAATAGACATGTTCATGCACACAAATATTTGTCCCGGGCGAGATACGAATCTGTGACTCTTGGCTCCGCAGTTGGATCTCTAACCACTCGAGCACCCGGTCATCGTGAAGTTATAAAAAATACTTATTCTCATAATTTAATAATATCTGTTTGCTCTTAAAAACAAAAACGGTTTATTGGAATTTCTATTAAACAATATCAGGGAATACTTTCAGTACCACTGAGTATGCATTTAATTTAAATATTTTTTTAATAAAATATTTGGTTTTTTTTAGATCCGAGGACTGTCGATGTTAATGTACATCCCACTAAACACGAGGTCCAGTTTTTGCATGAAGAACAAATTGTAGACAAAATAAAGGAGTGTGTTGAAGCCAAATTACTAAGCTGTAATTCTACTAGAGTTATGTATACACAGGTGGGTTACATATGAAAAATTGTCTATTATTTTGTAGCTCTAAATGTAGCATTTATTAATTCCAAAAATTAATCATCATCATCAGCCCATTTTACCCCACTGCAGGGGCTTAGGCCTCCCTCAGAGTGAGGAGGGGGTTTGGAGCTTAAATCCACCACGCTACTCCACTGCGGGTTGGAGATTGTAACGACCGCCATCTATTGACAGCGTCCGGGACCGACTGCTTAACGTGCTCTCCGAGGCACGGAGTCAGTGATAGTTAATGTACTTAAGTCAGAAGAACTCATTGGTACACGCCCGCACAACTGCACAACAACACACAACCGCACGCCCGCAAAAATGAATGCCTGCACAATTTTGTATTAAACTTTACAGAATGAAAACATCATTCTGTAAAGTTTTTTACCTCCTTCTTGGTGCCAAATTACGGTCTGTATGTCTTCCTATATTATGGAGCAATCATATACAAACTGAAGTTAATACCAACGTGAACACAATTGCGCTTATAACGACTTTGTAGGGATATTTCAAATTGTATTATCGTTAATGCATTTACAATGCACGTAAAGGATCTATTCTTTTATACAGTTAGAAGCCTGAACCTGAGGTCTGAAGGATAGTGGTGGAAATAAGACGCAAATATACACTCTTTCAGCCAATGTAAACTGATGACCATTTGTAAATTGCCCAATCGTGAACGCGAGCGTTTGTCAACCTATACCGCTCCACTTTATACCGCCAAACAGTCCTAGAAGTACACTTTTGTTCTTCCAATTCCAACCTTGAAACCCCCAAGACCAAAATCTCAAACTGTAATGAAGGATTTGGTTTTCAAACAAAATACCTCTTATAATGAATAATTATTATAAAAAGTATAAGTACCTAAATATTTTTATATAGTAATACAAATCACCAAAACCAAGTGACGTCAAAATTATGCTACGGTATAATTACTAGTCGAACAGATGGCGCTAGTTTTTCTAATAAAGCGAACACTGAACACAAAAATGCCAATGACCGTATCTTTTTAAAAAATGATGAATATTTATATGTAATTATTTACAGGCCCGTTTACCAGGAGCGACGATAGTTGAAGAAATACTAGAAAAACCAATAGAAGGAGGTCGTATATACGCCAACAATACGGTGCGCGTCAGTTCTGACACACAAAAGATTGATAAGTTTTTTCATAACGTTCCCAAACAGACTAAAATGGAAAACGACAAAGACAAATACGTTTTACAAACTGAATCTGAGAAAAACGTAGAAGAAACTACAGACAAAAAACTAGATTTAAATGATACTCTATTTCAAGAGTCTTTAGAAGATAAAAATGTACGTGTAAATAATAAATGGGAAAACTTCGCTATAGATCAAAATAACATAACTTATATCGATCCTAAGGAATCGTTCAAAACAAGAATTTTTAATTATGAACGCGTAGAGACCAAATTGACTAGCGTTAAGCAACTGCGTATGGCCATAGAGAATAAATGTAATACGAATCTAAGAGATATATTGGCTAATTTAATTTTCATCGGATGCATAGATCTACACAAATCTCTAATACAGCATTCGACTAAACTGTATTTGTGTGATACGACGAAATTGACGTGAGTTAGAAATTGTATTCATACCTAGTAGCAAAATAATATTTGATATTTAACCCAGTCACTACACATTAACCCAATTAGGTCAGATTGAAATTCTTCTAGTCTTGTAATGTGTAGATAGATAGGATGTACGTAAGTACCAAAGACTTCCCTTGATTCTTTCAGCTGACTCTCTTGTTAGCCATGCGTGCGCCGCTTTTATAGTAACCAATTAAATAGATTCGAGTATCCATTGTGGGATGTCTTGCTCATATTTAGGGGCATAGCCACAACGCTATTGGTTATTCTCTGTATATACATGGTTCCGCTTCTCGACACTGACGGCGCTAGTTGTTTACCCAACTAATGGGACGTATTACGGTATTTTATTCGCAGGGGTTTATTCTCCTATTTAATTTGTTCAGTGATAGGTCACAGTAAGTAGTATTAAAGCTTAATTACTTGTTTTGTTTAAGTGAAGTTTAATTTTTTTTACCATAAAACATATTTAAAAATATGGCGCATGTAAAGTGAGGATAAAGCGTTATAATTACGATATTAGGTATTTTATATTTGTATAAACTAGCTAGTTATTCATAATTTTAACATTATAATTACTAACAGCTAGAAAATAGTTAACTGAACACTTTTCAAACAATACACATTTGAATTTCATTAACTAAAGAAAATTATTACTAGCAGGTGTAGTGTGTTTTTAGCATGAAGACCAATTAAAGAAGTTTGAAAGATTATTGCAACTGTCAACTTTAAATTAAATGCACCTGAATAGCGGCCCACGTCAATTAACTTTCATATTTACACTGAATAAATTAGCTTGATTTTATCTAAATATCGTCCAATAAATCATTTATAAAATGCTATAGGTTTGTGTGGTGTTTTTTTCAATCTTTTTTCTTTTGTTTTTCTTCTTCTCAATAGAATCTTTTCAAATATATCTATTTAATAGCGAAAATTACACCAATGTAGATTATTGGTTTCCAAAAAAAGTCGATAAAGAAATTCATGTGTAATTCAACTTGTACAAGTTTAGCATTTGAAAATTCAAATAATTTTAATTTTCTTGCAGCGAAGAACTATTCTACGAAACGCTATTGTATGATTTTCAAAATTTTGGATTAATAAAGATGTCTAATCCCCTGCCTTTAGAAGAGCTATTTGTTCTAGGACTTGAATCACGAGATAATGAATGGGAACCAGAATTAGGTGATGTGAAATTTTATTGCATTTTTCAGTATAGGGATCAATGCGACCGCCCGCAGCTTTGTACACGTAGGCTACAGGATTTTGACTTAATACAAACCAACACATATTCAGTATACATTATATCAGTTAGTGTTACAGACAGATACACTTTCGCGTTTATCAATTAGTATAGATAAATTGGAAGGAAGGAATTTACTTTTTACTTCTGTCTTGTGTAGTAGGTATCCTAGTGCTATCATTTATTCGGACGTTAAAATGACAAAACACAAAACCCACGTTACATCGTGCTTAGGTACAGGTGCCTCCTCCGTCATATCCATAGATTCATAATTACTAACAAATATATTAGGTAATACTGTAGTTGCAATTGGTTCGCGAATCTTTCAAAGACTCGTGGAACGTGACCGATACGCTTATAGTGCTATCTTCTGTGTTATTTAATATTTTGTCAAATTAGAATTATACTTGCTTCCGATTATTCCAACAATGTATTTTTTTTTTCCATTCTATCAGCCCTTTTTATACCCCACTGCAGGGGCTTAGACGTCCCCTCAAGATGAGGCTTGGCGCTTAAATCCACCACGCTGCTCCAATGCGGGTTGGCGGATTGTAATGGCCGCCATCTATTGACAACAACCGGGACCGACTGCTTAATATGCTCTCCAAAGCACCGAGTCACTGATAGCTAATGTACTTAAGTCAGAAAAACTCATTGGTACATCATCAATTTCTGCCCGCAGAGGACGAATCGTTGACATAGCCATTGATGTATATCACATGCATACAATTTTTAACCTATATTGTATTGTATATTGTTTAAATTTATTATTCAGTAAACAATACAAGCGTATATATAAATCCACCTGCTTGTCTTGAATCCTTTGAATTCCATGTTGAATATATTGTATAGTCCGTGTTTAGTAGGATTTAACAGTGAAGACTAAAAAAACTTCAACAAAAAACACTAATGAAATCATTGGCAGTTAGTCGCTTGACACGACAGCAGTAGGGTCGCCACTAGCGCTATCTATACTACGTTTTGGTTTTGAAACCACCATTCATGTTTCTGATTACGAAAGTTTTGACTGAGTGGTTCATCAACACTTTGCTCGGTCCACTTATCCAAAATAATTTCATGAAGTATTTCACTTAGATTGCTGTTGTATCTTCCCGTTAGGCAGCATGTGGGTGAGGGATAATGTATCCTTTGCGGTAGATTAAATATTCTCAAATATTTGAGAAGATTAATCTGAATTCTTTCTAGATCAAAGATTTGTCCATATCAATCACTAGCTAAGAAGTATATATTTCATTCCAAAATGCTATACTTCTTTCTCTCCTAAACAAACACTAATAAATAGCAAAATTAATTAATTAATTACAAAATACACACACACACACACACACACACATAATCACACACACATACACACACACGTCTACCTCACCTACACATCTGTCCACACTTACTCAATGACACGTACACACTGTATGTAAATATGTAACAGTATAATAGTATGAACCCATTATTGGCCAATGTTTAGTCGTTAAGTATTTGTAAATTACTAATGTAATGTGCTGTGTGGTTGGTTCACTGTAAGGAAATAAATAAACTCATTCCCCATTTAGATACTGTTAATTAGGAGAGTATCGCAATATAACTTGAAGAAAATGCATGTGTGGGCGTTTTTCCATTGGACGGCACGGCAACGGCACAGCTGCCAGGCAGCAAAAATGTATGAAATATATGACATGTTTTTCCACTTGCCGGCGCCGGCAACAGAAAGGCGATGACTCCCACTAGCTACCCGCTCGATGCCGGCTGGCAAAACTGCGTATGTATTGTGTACGTACTGTAGGCGTTTATCTCTGCGTGTACGCGGGGCAGGTAGGAGGGAGCGATGGATGATGTGTCGGGCTCACTAGAAAACCGAACAACGATGCCGTGCTAGCAAGTGGAAAAACGCCCATTGAAATATATTTCTTGGCTCAGTGATTTCAGTATGATAAATTGTATGTAATATATAATTTTTTAACATTTTATCAGGTGATATTCGAGATTTGGCCCGCCAGATGACCGAGCTGCTGGTAAGCAAGAAAGCGATGCTGCATGAATATTTTTCACTAGAAATTAACTCGAACAAAGAGCTCGTCGCTTTGCCACTGTTGTTAGGTATTTCTATTTCCTCGTATTTCTTATGCAATAATAGTGATTAAAAATATATTTCAAATTGAATATATCTGAATATCAAATGATACATGCACGTCTAATAATTGTCCTTCATTTCTTCATCAGCCAATTTTCACCCCACTGCAGGGGCTTAGGTCTCCCCCAGAGGGAGGGGGGCTTGGAGCTCAAATCCACCACGCTGCTCCACTGCGGGTTGGGGATTGTAACGATCGCCATCTATTGACAGCGCTCGGGACCGACTGCTTAACGTGCTCTCCGAGGCACGGAGTCAGTGATAATTATGTACTTAAGTCAGAAAAACTCATTGGTACACGCCCGGTAATTGTCCAAAAGGCTTCAAATTACGCAGCCTTTTTCATTATATGAACTATAGAAAAGAGCTATATATTTAATGAAACTGAAAATATGAAATCTTAAAAAACATATTTTCTGCTAAGTTTCTTGGGCGCTTTTCAAGAATAAGTCACTTTGAGTGTTAAAAATTTAGATTTATAAAAAACTGCCCTTTAACAAGTAGTAGTGGTAGTCCATTAAATCTATCGACATGTAAAAGTGCTATATTTAATAATATGAAATTATTTTATTCCAGAAGGTCACACACCGTTCATGGGGAGTTTGCCTGTATACTTAGTTAAATTGGTCACAGAAGTCAATTGGGAATCTGAGAAGGAATGCTTTGACACATTCAGCCGACAGACGGCCATGTTCTATTCGCAACCTAACACAGACCCTCAAGTCGAATCCACTAAAGCTGAACAATGGAAACAAGAGCATGTAATATTTCCAGCGATCCGGAAAAATTTTCTACCCCCCACAAATTTCGTTACGAATGGGGCTATATTACAAATAGCTAATTTGTCAGATCTGTACAAAGTGTTTGAACGTTGTTAAATATAAGATGTTTTATTTTATTGACTTTTTATTTCTGCCTTCAATGGACATCCATGTGAGTGTTTAATATCAGGTTCATAGACTATATTAGTCTAGGTGCCAAGTTCCATAAAATGTTAATTTTTGCCAAAGCTAGTAAAAATATGAGAGCTCATTGGATTTGAAATGACATCAAAAAAAATTGCAAAAATGTTAAACCCGCACATTAACAACTGTAAAACTCATAAAGAGATCAAATTTAAAAAAAATCGTTATTTACAAATAACTCAAAACTATCATTTTAGCATTTAAGAAATTTTGAAAAAGATTCTCAAAAAGAAAGATATTTCTAATATGTTCTGACTTCCGTAACATGTATCGCTATTATTTATAATAATTATAAGTCTGTAGAGATACTTGATGAAAAGGAAACCTCCGGTTTAAATATTTGCTCTTCCCAATCACAGACCAGTCAACCTATAGACCACGCTTTAATAAACGTCAGTACGAAAACGAAATCGCCAAAAAGTGGCGGGGTGCGGGGAGAGGTCGGCTAGTTTTCATTGGCTCGTTCAAAAGTGACAATTTAATGGCTTCCGACGTGCTTCCAACTGACGGCTCACTAGTGACGTAGTTATGTAGTATCACTACATAGCCTTGGCGAATGCTACTCCCTGTCAAAGCGTGGTCTATAAGGTTGACTTGTCTGTGTTCCCAATGTATTAAGAAATATTTACGATTTGTTGATGATTGCACAACGCTAAATTTTCATTTAGCCCCTATCATGGGATAAGGTTTAACATGTTTACAAATAAAAACTGCTGTAGTGTTAAGAACAACTCATTTCAAATCAAATGTCTAGTGTTGTATGATGTTCACATGTAGCGTCGTCAAATAAGAATCAACAACAATACATGAATATATCTGTGCAAGGATTCAAATACACATTATAAAAAATATCTTAGGTCAATTGATTAGCAGTTTTAGTTTTGTAAACCTCATGATTTTCGAAGTACTGTTAGGCTATAGGAAAGTTCAATGTCCGTGATGGGACTGGCTGATCTAATTGAAAAGTCACTTTCTGCAAACTAGCTATATTGTGGCTGTAAATTACATGGTAACTGTAATATTGCCTGAGCTTACGAAAATTGTCTAATGAAAAAGTGCCCTACCAGCGTCAATTCACATAATTTTGCCATCAAAAATGATTATCCAAGAAACTTCGCTTCCCATTTCATACACAAAATCAAGGTTTCATTTTAACAACTGACTAATAGTATTCTTTGTCTTTTAATTTTATTTACCAGCCGTGTTTCTCATTACCATGTCAGCCCATTATGCCTCTGCAGGGACTTAGGCTTTTCCTTGGAATGAGGGTGCTTAGAGCTTAATCCACCAGTGCGGGTTGGTGGGTTATTTTATTTAGATAAGAGTAAAAGTGTGAGAGCCAATGAGAACAGTGGTGAGAGCGGAAAACGACTACAAGGGCGTAACCTTTGTTCGAAAGGACGAAGCCGCGGGCGGAAGCTAGTTATATGATAAAAAACAAAAGAAATTACCCACCAACGCACACTGGAGCAGCATGGTGGGTTAAGCTCCAAGCACTCTCATTTCGAGGGGAGGCCTAAGCCTGTTGCATAATGGTTAGTCTTCACATCACACATTCAATTGACAAACCCGTTAGTACCAATCATGTGAATAGGTTTAGGCTGAATGTGTTGGTAAAGTGCTGACCACAGAGCATTAGAGTTGGTATGCAGGCGGACAAGCTGTCCCCTTCAAGTATGCAGTATATTGCATACTTCAAACAGTTCTCATAACCTAAACTCTAAAATGCGAAATCAAAAATCATACCAAATATGTCAATGAAAGGGATGAAAGACTTCACTATTTTCTAAAATGATATACATCTGAGACAAAACTATTTACGTATGAGTAATATTTTTACTTAAATTGGATACGTGTCTCTAAACAAATACCGTCCTATGGCACCTCTAACCTACTCGATTCTCTGTGGTGTTGACAGTGTATCCGATGCTTTTAAACAACTGAACTCAACCGGTTTGATGTTTATAATTAAAAGCACATGTTAAAAATAATCAATTTACTTTATGAAGCTTAGGAACTAAGTCATATTTTTACGTGTCCACGACATAATTCGGATGGACGACAAGCAGTGGGTCGTCTTCGATTTCAACCTCCGACGATTTCGCTGTACTTCTTAAACCGGTTGTTGATAATGGAATGATTACTTGGTCCTGTAAGAACAAATTAACAGTTAAGAATTTTAATTTCAAGACACGCATCAGGTTTAATATAGAAGATTAGACACAGCACATGTTTTTTAAAGTTAAGTAATTTGTGGTTTTATTTCTTTGCTAATTTGTTAAGCATTTTAATATTTAAAAAAAAATGTGTGTCATGATAGCCCAAAGCGCAACGAACCTGTCTGAAATTTATAAGGCCATAGGGCCATGGTTCGAATCTGGGCGTGTACCAATGAGTTTTTCTGACTTAAGTACATAACTACCACTGACTCCGTGCCTTGGAGAGCATGTTAAGCAGTTGGTCCCGGACGCTGTAAATAGGTGGCGGTCATTACAATCCCCAACCCGCAGTGGAGCAGCGTGGTGGATTTAAGCTCCAAGCCCCCCTCTCACCATGGAGGAGGCCTAAGCTCCTGCAGTGGGGTAAAAATGGGCTGATGAAGTGAAGTGAAAAAAAAAATATAACAAAGTTTTTTTTGTAATATTTGTTAAAAGTGTTTTGACCGCTCACAATAGGCACCAAAATCATTGTACGAAATTCTTCCTATTTCCATACTTTAGCATACAATTAATTATAAAATTACGAATTGACTAGAAGCCCTCTTCTGCGTTTACGGTCTAACCACTCATACTCTATCTAGTAGATGTAAGAAGCCGAATTTCAGTGCGCAAGGTCCCCGCGCGCCAGTCTTCAACCCCCCAAAAACACGTAATGTCATTTCGATACTGTGAACTGACATTTATTACTCCATTAAAACCAAACGCTGCTGTCAAATTAATTTACTAAATGCAATTAACACACTCTCCCATATTCCCGCGACACACACAAAAGCGTCAAGCCAATTTCGACCCTCAAGTTTAGCGGCAGATAATTCCGACACGGGCTATGTCGTTTTAGCATCCCATATTTAGTAGCGTGGGTATCCATCCTCACGTCTTTCGATTATCTGTGTTGGATTTTATTAGCTTCCTGTGTAACTTGCTACCATATCAGCTCATTATGCCCTAATGCAGGGACATAAGCCACCCTCGGGATGAGGGTGATTGGAGCTTAATCCACCATGCTGCTCCAGTGCGGGTTGGTGAGTTTTAACGATTACCATTTAATGATGGCAACCGGAACCGAGGGCTTGACGTGCTCTCCGAAGCCCAGAGTCAGTGATAGTTATGTACATAAGTCAGACATACTCATCGGTACATGTCGGTTTCTGGGATTTGAACCACGACTTTCTAAACGAGAAGCCGGTTCGCCACCACTCGGCCATCACGACCCTGTTACACACTATATTATGATTGAATATATATACCTGATACATAAGCCGATCGATGACCTTCTCAACCAGTGTCTTCTTTTCCACTAACTCATCTTCACTTTCAACTGAGCCTTGCTGGACTAGTTGTTCCAAATACCAGCTGACTAGTGCACTCTTGCGCATACCCGAACCTTCCTCACCTGAAGATCAGAAGTAAACAAAGTTCTAGTCATATACATAAGTATATTTTTATTTTATTAACACGTTCGCCACCTGTTCACTTGCATTTTATACCGCCTACACACACGCCTCCTTAGCCAAATTATTTACATGCCATGTAAGTTCGATTTGGCAACGTCGCCGAAGTCCTACACTTAACGGACTTACTATATTTTTTTATTGAATTGATTGATACGACCACTGCCTTCTATAGTTACAAGCCATGCTATTAAATTTGGCAATGTCGCAGTATATGTCACATGTAGGCCGATTTAATTCGTCCGCTGACCACCTAAAAATTAACATGTGACAATGCAATAAAAAAATTAATAAATAAATAGATGTCATGATTTAATAATTGTAAATATGGGATTTAAATAACTAAATATGAAATTATTTGGTAAAAAATAGAAATGAGAGTACATGTGTAGGATGTCCCAGATATTATTATATTATATATATATTATTATATTATATGATACTAACGCCTGCCCGCGACTTCGTTTGCGTGTTACAATAAGTGGCTTTTATGAATAGAATAGAATAAAATGAATGTTTATTATATCTCATTTCGGTTAGTGTTATTATGATTGTGTGCATTTATCACAGGCTACCTATATCTTACAAACTAGTTTTATTTTATAATGTTCTACAGGGGTGTACATTTCCTTGCAGTATCTCCCTCTCCCTGAGTTCTACGTTATCAATCTCGCCGGACCTGCTGGTGTAGTAGCATGCGGTTAAAAGGATCATGACAGGTATAAGTATAGTTCCTCGGGATCCTCCAGACTCCATACCCTCAAACCTACTCGAAAATGATCAAAATTTACTGTAATTTTCACCCAAACGTGTCAAGATTGTGACGTAAAACGAAAAACGACTATATGGTGAAAATACCAACTTACTTTGCTAATTACGGATAAACACGATGCAACAAGTAGTTTTTAACACTGACTTATTATTTTCAATGAATATCTCGTTTACATAACGTTTAAATGGAAGAAAACGCCAACTAATAGCTTGAAGGCTCAGACTTCACGCAACGTTGCCAAATTTCATGGCTTGTAACTATAGAAGGCAGTGATACGACCTATATGTATGCAACAGATAGAACATTCGCTGGTCTTATCCAATCTTGCATTGTTATGTCGATATTTGATGAGCAACTAAACTTAATAGACTAATTGAACTATAGATGGTTGTCCTATCACGTGGTATACTCAATAAACAATTTGGGCCTTATTATTTAATATTACAACATTTCGACAGCAAGTCCATAAACTATTGCAACCAACGAAATACACATATTTGTGCTTTTGTATATATGTAAACATAATATTTAAAATTTTAAAAAAACTAGCCAAGTGCGAGTCGGACTTGCTCTCAGCTACAGCCACTCACCGCCCAATTGTAGAAAACGAATGTTAATTTAAATAAAATATATGGGATATAATAACTAAAAATTAACAATTTTAGCATTTTTTTCTTAATTTTGCTGCGAGACCTTGCTTCTTATGAAATTTCATGATTCTAGGTCAGTGGGAAGTAACGTGTTTAGATTTATTTACCACACCATCAGCCTATTAATGCCCCACTTGCAAAGCCTTAGGTCTCTCCTCGGGGTGAGGGGACTTGGAGTTTAATCCACCATGTTCCTCCAGTGCAGGTTGGTGGATAGGCGACTGTCAAAATATGCAGCATAATTAGCCATATTTTTTGATTGTGTTAACTTAGAAATTTATTTTTTTTACAGCTCCATGGGACTGTAGACCTAATTATTTGATGTTAATTTCAACTTGATACCTCTACGCGTTCTTGAGAAAAAAGGTATGGACAGACAGACAGATAACAAAATTGAAGATGGCGCTGTGTGAAATATGTCCTAGGTATTATTATATTCAATAATAAAATTATAATGTACCTCCGGTCTCAGATTCGGCTTCCTCCTTCCTCATGTACACGACCAGCATGTCACTCATTGCTTTGTACTCTTCAAACGTCAGAGTCAGTTTCTTTTTAGAACTGGCTGTGTCACCGTTCACCGGACTATTCACTGGAAAACAAATGTTGACTTTTATTTTTATAGGTCTGGAATTTTGTATGTAAATTCAGTTTTATGATGGATCATACATAGATGTTTAATGTATTGTCAATTTATCGTGATTCTTTCAATATTATTGAATGTGTAGTTAATATTGATGGATCGCGAAATCGTTCCACACGCTCACATTTCTCTCGCATAACCATATTGCTTTTACCCATAAAGGAACGAAACAGCAGCATGTGATTTAGAGTATGCATTTACAGTTCGAACTGTATATCTGACGTGAACTCAAATTTTGGGTGTGAAGGAGGTCGCGCGGATGACGGCAAACAATCGCGTAAGCGTATCGGCGTAGTCAGGCGTTGGCAACGTATACACAACTGAACTGGTATGTAGGTGGTATCGAAATATAAACTAAGTAATGGACGCTGTTGTTAATTTCGTTAATGCTAAAGACAAGTTGCCTTAAATTAAAACATGTGTCATTAAAAAGATCGTCTTTTCGATCTTTCGATCGTATGGCGCCATCTTTATATGTTACACATTGGCATCTATCCGAAATAATTATATATGCGCGATTCTGATAGGTCATTATAGATTGTTTCAATTGTTGAAGCCATTCGAAATGTTTCGAATGATACAATCGAAACTTTATTGACTTCATACCACTAAGTGTGGGCGGGGTGTCGGCTCTGGTTTTCAAATGAATTGTTTCGATCGTTTGAACCTTTCGTTAAGAAATCGAAACAATATATAGTAAAAGTCATTCAGTAAACAATATTTCGAAAGGCGTGCCATCTCGCAATCGCGCATCTCTAAAAATAATACAGGCACCGTGTTTGAAAACTTATGATTTTTGTTAAAAATTTAATAATTATTGTTTACTCTAGACAGTTCTAGTGATAACGCTATATGTTGTAGAGGATAATAACTAGTTAGATAGCGCCATCTGCGGTAAAGTATAGCAACTAATTCGATTTCAGTTTATTTCGCTTCCTATAATCGATGGTCAACCTACTCTATCGCAATTTCACATTTTTTTTCACAATTTTCTAACCGCGCTACATAAAAAATCGAAATGTAAAATACTTTCGCGTAACTTTATTTGTGATATTGATTTTCTTAAAAGGAAGTCTTTTTATTTTTGAAAAAATAATCAGTAGCGTGGGTTAATACTGAACTTTGACAAAAGTGAATTGTCAAAACGGTACTATTATTGAATGTCTAAAAGAAGATTTCTCTAGAAAAATGTTCACTTGTAGAAACTACTATTATGTTCATGTATATATAATAATCACCATTTCCATTAGGTACATCATGATCGACCTCCATGTTGGATTCATATTGTGGCTCATCTTCATCTAAGTGTATGTCGGGTTGTTCCACTCTGATTATAGATTTGTTTAATAATCTGTAAGCAATAGTTATATAATTAATAATAATAATACATTGGACATCCTACACAGCGCCATCTAGTCCCAAAGTAAGCAAGTATTATGCTTGTGTTATGGGGTATTGAACAACTGATATACATACTTAAATATTCTTTTTTTAATGATATATACATATACGGGATACATACATTTCTACCTTTACTACTTCTTCTCACACATGTGTCATTAGACAAAGAAAAGATTCCACGGATATTGTCTATCATTCTTTTAAATATACACTGACTCCTAGTTCAGTTTATGAGTCATATACTCTATAAGTACTATCTCTATATGCAGCACTCTATTATCGATAGTTGTGTCTATTGGCTCATATATCTTTTTTAATGTATATAGAATGCATTCATCTAAAATCAAAAAACTTCAGTATAGTAACTATTGTTTTTATTTTACGTTATTAATTCATTACACAAACAGATAGTTCAAAACAAATTATTTCAACATATTTTATATATTCCATATATAAACAATGAGAGCGTCTCGTCATTTTTGCATTCTATAGAAATATGTTATATTTATTAAGAAAAACTAATTAATTGATATCTACAAAAATGGCGAAGATACAAATTTTTAAAGTAAATCGTGCGATGACGTCACTCGGTTACATTACTATGGGCTAACGTGGATATTTTCTGCGTAGCGGCACCGAGTGACGTCACGAGCGAGTCGTAAAAACACAAACTTTGATTTGTTATATCTCCGGTAATAATCGGTATTTTCCCGAATTTCAAAAAGCATAGTCATCAGTATAAAATAGCGTATGACAAATAATTTTGTTGAAGAGGACGCGCTCATTGTATCAATTAATATCCTATCTTGGACAAGGATCTTTGTTTGATAAACTGTCAACCTTATCTATACCGAAGTCAATGATAGTTGGTTGATTTCAATAAACCAATCACACACTCACAATCACAACAACGTCTAGGTCCCAAACTAAGCATTAGCTTGTATTTTGGGTACCAAGCGAAGACACCACATACATATAACAACCAAGACCCAGAACAAGAAGATAATTTAATATAACATAAAAGATATCTATTTCGTGTCTTCACATTGAGTCAATTTGCACAATTAAATATAAATAAAATATTTACAAACCACACTCTTGCATACCGTCATCCACACTTCACAATTACTACTAGCATATACACTACATTTCAAACCTACACAACAACACTTTCATTCACCAGTGCATACATGATTGTCACTTTATATTTTTTATCTACCTACCTTTTGTCTTTTGAATTTAATTTTATCTTTTATTATCAAGCATGCCTATTTTATTTCTTTTTTTTAACATGTATTGCATCAAAAGAAATGAATATTGTGTTTTTATGTTTTTGTTGATAAATTGCAAGATTGCTGAAATTGTATACTTGGGAGGACACTGGTTTCTAAAATACAGGCCCTGCCTAGTTTAGAAATCAGAGACCAAATATTTTTGTATATTGCTTTTTCTAATAAATAATAAATAAATAAATGAAGACCCGGTGCCAGTATTAATATTCATCATATAAATACTGACCCGACCTGGGATTCGAACCCGGGACCTCCAGCTTCGTAGGCAGGGTCGCTGCCCACTAGGCTAAGCGGTCGTCAATAACGAGGTTTTAATATCGAGTCAATAAATATATCAAAACCATCTGTATTTGATTCCCAGTTACGTAATGACTATATATATTTTGTGTTCGTATTAAATGAATGCGTCTAAAATAAATGGATCATTAACCTGTATGCCTCTTGAGCGTGTGCACGCGTTACTCTAGCGCTGCAGTGCATTTTAGCCATCGCTTCAGAGAGACGTACCATAGATTCTAGCTGACGAACAGTTATACGCCATGTGGCCGCAGCGCCGCTTGCACCCGTATCCCGCTGACGCAGCAAAGTATAGTAATCCACTAAGAGTTTAGCGGCGTCCTGGAAATTTCCTTATATTGTATATGAAATCATAACTATTTGTTCCAATAAATAGGCCACATAAAGAAAATTTGACTTTTCAAGAAACTGTCATATCTACAGAAAGTGATTCTATTGAGAAGTTACACCTCAAGGGTATCCAACAGATTTTTTTTTCCAAATTTTGTAGTATTTCTTTCATTTATATTTTTTGGTTTCGAATAATCGTAGTACATCAACAGAAATACTTAACCATAATAATAATACCTGGGACATCCACATAATGGATAACAACATTTAATTGTTAATATGTTATAATAATAATTATTGTTCAATAATTATTATATAATAATTAAATAGGTGGAGGCTTATTATTACGTAGGGCATATTTAAACTGTCTGCAACTGGCCACTTACAATAGAAAAAATAGAAAGCTATTTATGAAATTTGAAAATCGAACTCTTTGGGAACACGTTACTTTTTAACTTGCGAGATAGTTATTTGTTTCTTGATTGTCGCGTCGGTTCGAAAATTGTGTGTCGAAATTACAGTGAACTTAACTAGAGAATATTTTCGCGCTATGATTTTTTATGTGTTTTGCTGCGACTAAGTCAGTTAGAGAGTTGCCAGAGACTTCAATCGACATTTGGTAATAAAGCTCCATCTCGTAGCTCTGCTAATACGTGGTTCAGTGATTTTAGACGTGGACGTAATTATCTCCATGACGATGCACGGGAAGGTCGACCAAGGACTGCAGTTATCGAATTTAATATTGATAGCGTACATCAATTAGTTGAGACTGATAAAAAAATTACATGTCAGCTTTGTGCTGTATTAGGCATTGGAATGAGTCAAGTGCAAAAGATTTTACACGTGCATCTGATGGTACGGAAGCTTTACAGTCGACGGATACCGCACGATTTGATGGAAGACGGAAACGACTGGGTGAAGAGTGGTGTCGCAAAATGATAGCAAAGTTTAATGGAGGGCAATCGTTGGCTGTCTATAATATCGTGACAGGTGACGAAACCTGAGTGTACTGCTTTGAACCGGAAAGAAAAAGTCTATCGGTAGAATGGGTCTTTCCTTTTGAAGATTTGCCAACGAAAGTTAAGAGAAGTCGAACCGTTGGAAAGAAAATGGTTGCTTCTTTTTTCGGAAATTCAGAACATTACACAACAGTGTCACTCGAAGACCAAAGAACCGTAACTGCAGATTAATACGTCAACACTTGCTTGCTCACGTCGTCGAACCAAAATCGTCCTTCATCACGTAGTGCGTCCTCACATACCGCTAAAATAACAGAAGCGTATTGAAAGGTTCAAATGTAAAACTGATGATGCATTCGCCATACAATCCAGACCTCGCACCATGCGACTTATTTTTATTCCCGAAAATTGAAGATAAACTTAGAGGCATACGTTTTACGAGCCCTGAATCGGCGGTAAGTGCATTCCATGAAGCTATTGAAGAGGTCCCTGAAGAAATTGGTCCAACTGCTTTTCACAATGGTTCCAATGAACGCAAAAATGTGTAAATTATGGAGGCATATACTTTGAAAAATAATACTTAAATGTATCACAAGTAAAATATCAGGGCTTATTTATAGGAATCCAGGAAGTTTCAGTATGACCCACGTAGCATCAGACTAAATTATTGTACAATCTTAAAAATTTGTTGGCTGTTAGTCTCCTGAACAACAATAAATAAATTGTCACTCATGGTTTTTTTTCAGTTTGAAAGCCAAGTTTTTTGTATAGAAATATTACTTTTATCCACAGGATATACTTTCATATAAAAATTATTGAGAACAATTTATATTTGTACAAAAATATGCACATTTTTGCCAAAAGATCTTTCTAAAAAAAGCCATCTATTTTTATAATGAAAAAAGTAGTTTTTTCTTTAGTAGTCTTTAAAAATAGTCTTTTTATGTCTCACAACAAATATATTGTGCATCCCATGGCTGTTGGAAGGTGGGGTCGGGGTCCACACAAAATCTTTAATGGTCTTTTGGTAAATATAAAGTTAGGTGAGCTAATTACAGATGTATACAGTAAATAAACATATTCTGATTTTGGGGGCAAATTAGAAAAAACACAAAAACTTTTGCTTCGTCAAAAGAGAGTTCGCTATGAAAAATACAAATATATTTTATTATAAGTTTAAAACGCATAGTTTATAAGATATTAAAGGTGTATTGGAAACCGGTATTCCCCCCTATCTTCGAAACTACTAGAATTTCGAAAACAAAAATACGGAATATAAGGCCTTACTAACCAGTTTACAAGAAAATTTAAATAAAAATCCTATGTCTTTACATAATTTACAAAACGGAAAATGTGTTGCTTAATTTCACTAAAAACTAATAAATTCAAACGGTCTACTGATTACTATGGTAGCTTACATGAAGGATTTAAGTCCAAATTCTAGCAAAAATTTGGATATAATTTAAAATAAAACATATAGCGCGATGATTTAGACCCTTCGCACACGGCGCTACTGTGACGCGATGAATATATCTTGGATGTCTGCGTCACAAACCAAAGCAACCTGATTACGCACACGTCGCTATTGAAATCGCGTCATTTGGATCGCTTTGAACATTATTCCAGTAGTTGTCAAACAGTATAGATATAATATAATATTGAAAATCGCCGACTGGAGTAGCGAAGATTCCGTTTGATAGATCGCGCCAGACTGGCGTCTTCGATATCTCGGCGACGCCGCGCCGTGTGCGGCGTTCTATAGAAAATGCATTTCACTAGTCGCCGCGATACTCTAGTCGTTGAGTATCGAATATTGCGTAGCGTCGTGTGCGAAGGGCAGTACGGCACCATCTCCACGCGAGTCCAACTCGCACTTGACCGATTTTTTTTAATATGAATAAATTACTAACCTCAGTTATAATGGGTTTGAACGATCTGGCGAAGGCTATATACGTTAACAGGTCTTCTCTCGTATAAACACAATCATAGCTTTCTTCCTTGTTACAGTGTAGATCAACGATTTTTCTCGCTATAGCGTAATCGACCATTTCACTGCTTTCGTCTATTAGTATGAAGAATAGATCGAAACGGGACATGATGGGAGCGCTTAAGGCTACATTTTGCTGTAGGGATTTTGCTCGATCGTATCTGCCTCCGATAGGATTCGCTGCGGCTAATATTGACGTTCGGGCGTTTAGTGTTGCTCTTACACCGGCCTGGAAATCAATGTTAAAAAGAAAAATTAGAGATATAAGTTGTAGGGTGTCGTGATAGCCCAAAGCGCAACGAACCTGTCTCAAATTTATAAGGCCATGGTTCGAATCCGGGCGTATACCAATTTTTCTGACTTAAGTACACAACTATCCCTGACTCGGTGCTTCGGAGGGCACGTTAAGCAGTCGGTCTCGGATGCTGTCAATAGATGGCGGTCGTTACAGTCCCCAACTTGCAGTGGAGCAGCGTGGTGGACTTAAGCTCCAAGCCCCCCTCCTCACCCTGGGGGAGGCCTAAGCCCCTGCAGTGGGATAAAAATGGGCTGATGAAGTGAAGTGATATAAGTTCTATTGGAAATCATATCTATAATAATAAGTTCAGAGGTATGGACGCGAGTAGAAACTATATTTCACCAATTAATAAATAAAGCACTTGTGTTGTTTCTTTGTATGTTAATAGATATGAAAGGTCAATGACCGTTTTATTTAATTCATTTATATTTTTTTATATATATCACAACAACGTTTCGGCCCCAAACTAAGCATTAGCTTGTATTTTGGGTACCAAGCGAAGACACCACATACATATAACAACCAAGACCCGATAACAGTATTAATATTCATCATATAAATACTGACCCGACCTGGGATTCGAACCCAGACCTCCAGCTTCGTAGGCAGGGTCGCTACCCACTTGGCTAAGCGGTCGTCGTTTTAAGCTTCTTAGTTGGGGTTTACTTTAATTCTCATAAATAAAAATTAAATGTCACCTATTTTATTTTTTATTTTCACATACCAGATAAAAGGATTGCTCTAAAATAATATGTATTTAAATTTTGTTATCTAACACTAACAATTTTTCAAACAGAATTCGTTATGATTTGATTTTATGTAATTATTCAATTTTTAATTTAATTTCAATTTCAATATAAGCTTTTAAATTAAGATTATTCGTTGTTGTTTCGTTTTCCTCTTTAGTTGATTTCAGTTTCCAGTTTTTTTTTTTAAATTTATGACATTTTATTAACTCTTGACACAGGTATTATTATACTTACTAGGAGGTCGCAAACTGTGTTTCTGTTAAAGAAATAAACATATTACATTATTCCTATTCTTTTAATAATGGTAGGTATAATTATTGTTTGATATAACAAATATTGGAGACACAATTATTCAACAATCCCAATCAAAAGCTATTTATTCAAGTCACTCTATAAATACACATTCTATAAATGTTTATTTTTAAGAGATTCTTAAAGCAAAAAGGTGAAGAACGCTGACACGTAGATCAAAATAAAAACTGTAAAATGGCTTTTTAAATATTATTTTATCACAATACTTCAACGATAACCTACTTGAGGAGGTGCAAGTGATAAATAATAATAATACCTTGGACATCCCACACAGCGCCGTCTAGTATCAAACTAAGCAAAGCTTGTATTATGGGTACCAGACAACTGATACACATACATAAATATTCACGTATATAGATATTTCATACCCAGACATGCAATAAATAGACATGTTCTTGCACACAAATATTTGTCCCGGGCGGAAATCGAATCCGACCGAAGACCGAAGCGACCCTTGGCTCCGCAGTTAAGGTCTCTAACCACTCGGCCAATCGGTCAGTTGAACAATAAAATTGTAACAATAGACGCAACATCGATTCGCGTGTGACGTGGTAGCATCTCAAAATACGAGTATATATAATAGTCACCTTCGCTATAGAAATCGTTTGTTGCTCCATAGCTTCATGTATAGCGACTTGATCAGCTGGATCCATCTTGTCGAATTCGTCAATACAGCATACGCCATTGTCGGCCAACATAAGCGCGCCCGCTTCTATCACAAAGTCAAACGATTCTTCATCCTGAAAAATTGGTTAAGTAGTATATCGCACCGATTTCACTACATAGATGTTATATTTAATAAAACAATAAAAATGGCTTCAATACCAAACCAAAAACTAACAACAGAATAAAAATCGGGTGTAAAATTAAGAACATGATATAAGCTATCAATTTTTTTTTTATCTTTATCATGCAAAACAAAGTTTTACATTAATTTAAACAGCCCTATTGAGGTGTGACGTCATGCCCCAAGATTGCTTTTTAATTTAATTGGGAATCAAAGCTTTTATTACTTATTAGTTACTTACTTAAAAAATACATATATTATAATGCCTAAATGTCTTCTTTTCAAATATTTACTTTTTTTTTCTTGATTTTCTTTAAAGTATGTTATAATTTTCAGGAATGTCAATAAATTTTTTTAGTTCCACTAAATTAAGCGCAAATAAAATTAGTTACATAGAAACATAAACAGATATATGGGATATTCTATACCTCCCCTTATAAATCATCTTAACTAAGTAACACAATCAGGACTTTTTCACATAAAAATGAGCAAATATAATAAATTTCTTTTATATATATAGGAAAAATATAAGACAAAATTATTTTAAGATTTTTTTAAACAACAACAAATATAGCATGAATATTAAAGTACCTTGATCGCGATAGCCCATAGCGCAACGAACCTGTCTCAAATTCATAAGGTTCGAATCCGGGCGTGTATCAATGAGTTTTTCTGACTTAAGTACATAACTATCACTGATTCCGTGCCTCGGAGACCACGTTAAGCAGTCGGTCCCGGGCGCTGTCAATAGATGGCGGTCGTTACAATCCCTGACCCGCAGTGAGGCAGCGTGGTGGATTTAAGCTCCAAGCCCGCCCTCACCCTAGGGGAGGCCTAAGCCCCTGCAGTGGGGTTAAAATAGGCTGATGAACTGAAGTGAAGATTAAAGTACCTACTTATTACCTTGTTTGTTATAAAGGTAAATATTTTTGTAATAGAACCAATACCAGAAAAAACCAGCCAAATGTTAATCTCGCGGCCTAAAGGTTTTATATTGCCATGTGACATATTTTCACGTATTTATCACTGCTCACTGCCAGATGGCAAAAAAATTTGAAGATGTCACAATAATTCGAAATTGGTAATTTTCACGTTTATTCCTTGACTTGCGCTACGAGACGTTCCCTTAAGTCAAATTTCAAAATTATTGGTCAACAGGAACTACCCTATGGGTTCTGATGACGCGTGAAAATACGTGTTATAAGACCATATTTTTTATGGCTTAGGAACTTGAAGTTTTTACAGCATTCAACAGATGTTTGTATTTGATACTAGGTTTAACTCGACACCTCTGCCCATTTCTGAGAAAATGGGTATTGAGAGACAGACAAACAAACAACAAAGTAATCCTATAAAAGTTCCGTTTTTTTTACGTTTTGAGTAGAACCCTAAAAAGATTACATCGCATGTGATGGTATTTGCTCAGTGGTTTTTTGCTGTGGTGTTATCAACAGTCTGTTCAGGTAGACATTTAATTAAATATAAATAAACAGTAAAACAAGTATTTTATTGTAGACAATTCTTGTCAGTCACTTTAAGAATGGCTTATGGCATTTCTATAAAATACCCAATATGTAAACTAACAACAACAGTTATGTTAGTCGGGAATATTTTGGAAGTCAAAACTACCAACGAAAAATAAACAAACTAAACTAAGAAATTGTTGAAAATTTTGCAATCAGATGTGCTGGTTTGTTTAAATTCTTTTAAATACCTAATTGAACACAGCATAATTGTCTATTGATTATCAAAGTTAAGAGCTATTTTGTTAACATCTTACATTTTACTTCCGTTACAAAATATTATTTTTGTTTTTTCACTCTGATATACTTATCTGCAATCAACCATAATTAGCCTTAATGAGATGTTATCTCGAACGCAGCGAAACCGTTTTAAATCTATAAGGCCATGTGGCCATGGTTCAAATCCGAGCGTGTACCAATGAGTTTTTCTGACTTAAGTACATTAACTAACACTGACTCCGTGCCTCGGAGAGGACGTTAAGCAGTCGGTCCCGGCTGCTGTGAATAGATGGCGGTCGTTACAATTCGCCAACCCGCATTGGAGCAGCGAGGTGGATTAAAGCTCCAAGCCCCTTATCTTAAGTGGATGCCTAAGCCCCTTCAGTGGGGTGCAAAAAGAGCTGATGGAATGGAGATGTTAGCATTGGCGTTAACTGCATTATTGCATTGTGTGAATTGTTAGGTGACTCCCCAATGGAAATTATCCTATATGGATCATTTAAGTTAGAAAATATTGGTAAATATTTCATCTTACTTTCACGACGGCTGCAGTCAGGCCAGCGGCTGAAGAGGCTTTCCCGCTGGTGTATACTGCTCTTGGCGTGATCTCGCTAACTTGCTTGAGCAATTGAGATTTGGCTGTGCTCGGATCACCGACTATGCACACATTAATGTCACCACGAAGAGTCGTTGCTAGCAAGGTAATTCCATTCAATCATTAATTGAGGTATCAATAACAGACTCATTATTATTATATAGGCTGAGGGGAATCTTGTTACAATGTCGTTTCATAAGCAGTCCTAAAAACTGAAGATAAGACTAACGTGAACTTAGTCCCAAAACTTCCTAGTTCTGCTGCACAAATTACGGACGCTTTCAGTTAACAATAAAAATATAACATTTCTTATCATTGGTAGGTAAAAAATATATCAATAAATTTGTTATAAAACGATCTTCTTTTTCACTCATCTCATCATTAACAAAGTTTCCACTGTTAGTTTAGACCACCATGTGAAACAATGCATGGTTTCAAATTTTATTGTATTATATAACTCATTATATAATAATAATAATGTACACATCACAACAATGTCTAGGCCCCAAACTAAGCATTAGCTTGTATTTTGGGTACCTAGGGAAGACAGCACATACATATAACAACAAAGACCCGGTACCAGTATCAATATTCATCATATAAATACTGACCCGACCTGGGATTTGAACCCGGTACCTCCAGCTTCGTAGGCATGGTCGCTACCCACTAGGCTAAGCGGTAGTCAAGTTATATTCTAGTCGTCGTCGTCGTAACGTCAAGTCATATAGTTATTTAAATGTGTGGATAAACCCTGAACTGGTTTATTTAATTATATATATATATAGCATGCTCCTATACACAAATGAATATATCACAGCATTCTGACTACAAAATGTCATAAATTAAAACAAAATATTAATGAACTTGGGACATATATTTACTTATATTTTGTTTTAATTTATGACATTTTGTAGTCTGAATGCTGTGATATATTCATTTGTGTATAGGAGCATGCTACACGCATTTGCACTGGATGGTACAAATAAAATACTAGTAACTTAATCTGTATTGGGAAAGTACTTGTGTAGTTGTCATGTTATTATTATCATTTTTGAATACCTGATTTTCAAATTTGCCAATACGTATATTATAAAGTTAGTCTTACACTATTCCCAGCTGTTTATGAGTACCTCATCACTACACTCTTTGCATTACTGTTCATTTATTTATTTTCACAAATATAATTTTTAAGGCCATTCAGAACAGTCTGGACACACGACAGCCAGAAAGTTTGACCGCCCAAACATATCTTAAATGCTCAGACGATCTGCACATTCAGCATTCACAAGATTGCTATCCAACTATTCGATGTGTCTGGACGTGCGTACTCTCGTGTTAAGCCCACAAATATAGGCAGTGATGTTTTCTAAATGATGTCCATAACTATACATCGGCCGTCGAGAGTTTGCGTTCCTGACAGGTCGTAATCGGCATAGTAATCGGATGGTTGATGTGAATTTGTACCGTCGGATGATTCCCGTTTTCAAAAATTAATTGACACAAAATTAAATTGAAAATTATATTATTATGTCAACTCACAACCAACACGATGTTATAGCTACAAATCTCATGTGTCAGAAACGCAAAATCTCGACGGCCAATGTATAATAAAACTTCAAATACATTAATTCAGTTTAACAGACTTAGTAGGGTTGTATAATACATCTATGTAATAATGAGATAATTCACGATATTTTTACCTTCTATAGTAGTTTTGGCTACTCCACCGAACAGCATCAGCAAAATTCCTCTCTTCACTTCATTATTACCATGAATACTTGGAAATAGACTGTTAATTAAATTCTGATATAAATTCTTGTCACTCGACATTTCGTACACCTGTAAAATGTAATTATAAAATTTCTAAGATTGCATTGTACTTACATTTTAAATATGACAGATAATTCATAACTAAAATTTTGTAAGATTAATAACCAATATCTGTGTACTCAAAATAGTAAAGCATAGATTGCCTCACACTTTATAGCGGATCTGAACACAACGCTAAATGCCTTGCGCAGTTATCGGGTAGGATAGGCCGCCGCGGGAGGAACGCACTACCCCTTCGCTCCACTGCGTCCCGCTGATACCTTTAACTGGTCAATGCGACGCGACTTATGCCTACTTTCGGATCCGCCATAAAGTTTGAGGCGACCTGTAATTATATTACTCACTAACTTTTCGCCCCGGGCTCCGTTCACGTGAACTACACTACTGTAACGAGACCTCTTTTATCAGAATAAAAAATAGCCCATGTCACTCTTCAGCTTATAAACTATATCCATGCAAGAAATTATAAAAATACCGGTACAACGGAAAGTTAGTTCGAAAATAAAATATAGCCCACGTTAATTGCTGATGTAGCTTTCTATAGGTGAAAGAATTTTTAAAATCAGTTAAGTAGTTTTTGAGTTTATCTGTAACAAACAAATAATTAAATCTTTCCTCTTTATAATATTGGTATAGACAAACGGTCAAGGACATACTAGACAATTTTTATTGGATACAGTTTGGAGTTAGATTTCGACTTACACTAAATTGTAACAATTATTTGTGTTCCATGCTTTAAAAAAAAAATCAGTTGTGTTTCCAACATTTTTGCGTTTAATGCAAGATGTTAGCCTGAAGAAAAATATATCTCTATTTCTAATTAAAATTTATTCAATGTTGTACAATTTTAAAACAGTACCTTGGACCATTCTTTCTCTGTCATCTGCCTTCGCATGTCTTCTGTTGTCAAATCATCTGTTATCAATTCTGAACCGAATCTACGAGAAGTCGCCTGTACGCTGCATGCAAGGAATGCTGTCCTGAAAACGAAAAGTAATTTTCTGTGATATAAAATCAACAAAGCACAATAAAAATGTAAATTCTCAAGTGCTTACAATGACGTTAATGATATAATTATCAAGTAGATACGCCGAGACAGCCCAAAAATTGGACAACACCAATCGAATCAATGGGGGCCACAGTTTCGAAAGTCACCAGACTGTTCCACCTGCAGAGAGTTCAGCTATCATTATGGTAACTGTCGTATTTTTTGGTAGAAGCGGAATTAGTTTTTACGTTTATGATTTTGGCAGTTGCACTGAGGTCAATACATAAATGTTCTAATTATTTTATTGACAATATTTTATATTTCCCGATCAACCTTGTTTGACATTAGTGTCGCCTGTTGGTGAACTCGAACACATTAGCCCCCATTGATTCGTTTTTGATGAGTATTGCTAGAATCGACAAATTAACAAGTTAATTACACTTAATGTGTATAATCATCATCATTCCATTCATCATCATCAGCCCATTTTTACCCCACTGCAGGGGCTTAGGCCTCCCCCAGGGTGGGGATGGGGGCTTGGAGCTTAAGTCCACCACACTGCTCCACTGCGGGTTGGGAACTGTAACGACCGCCATCTATTGACAGCGTCCGGGACCGACTGCTTAAGGTGCCCTCCGAAGCACGGTGTCAGTGATATTGTGTACTTAAGTCAGAAAAACTCATTGGTACACGCCCGGATTCGAACCATGGCCTTATAAATTCGAGACAGGTTCGTTGCGCTCTGGGCTATCACGACACTTAATGTGTATAATAATGTATTATTATTAAAGATTTTTATTCCGCAGTACGACGTCAAATTATGCCTATATTGCATGCAGATAAAATTACACTACTCTTGCCACCTGCTTTCAATCAGAAATCCCAGCAAATCCTTTATGATGCGGGCGGTTTGTGAGTAAATTATCTTGTGGCTTTAGTAATATAACATTTTATTACACATAGTATAAAATGTGAAATGAGCCACAACACCATGTTGCTATTTACAACACACCAAATTATACTAAAACGGAATATTGTCATTGTGGTATGGTATAGTGTGGTATTGTAAAAATGTTAAGAGGTATTTGGAATCAATATAATTTCATAATTTTTCAGTGAAGGTTGACTCAACTACAGAAAGCGTTTTACACATCACGTTTAAGCAACTTAACTTAGAATTGAGTACCTAATTTAAAGTAGGTATGTAAACCACGCAAATACAAAATAATGTCCACTGTTCCAGTAAATATTTTCTACTCTAAGACTGGACTGAGTAAACACTATTATAAAATCCTACATTACGACTTAGTATTAATTGTTAGCTACACAGGTACACATGTAGTTACACAGAACTCTATGGTAAAATGCTAAGTTAATTTACGTAAAAAATCAATCCGCTGTTTGCAGTTTAATAGAGTTTTGATGTCTCATGAATAATAATATTTTTTTAATGATAATTATTTTATTAAAAAAAATATATACATTACCCTTATGAGCATCCACCAACCACTTCCAGCCTAACCTTTTCGGGTCAAACAAGATGTAACAAAAAACCTCGTATAATAAACATTACTAATTTAGGTACTAATGAGAACAAAATAATATTTTAAATTTTAATGTGTACAGAAGGATGAAATTTTCTATCCTTCTATACAGAAAAAAATTACTGACAGGAATTGACTTTATTTTTTAAATTTTCTATTTGAAAATTAAAGATAGTTACTTAAAAAAAAACGATTGTATTATTTGATTTAAAATGAAATCATACTTATAATGTAACTCGCGCACTCCCAAAGCCTTTAAACCTTTGATCCCTTCCATCTGTCCTTCTGTGTTCTGTTTAGTTCTAGTTGTCAACTCAGCTTTAGCTCCGGGGAAAGATAGTGAGCCGACATCTGGCACCACTATCAAAGTGCCCGTAAAGTCGTAACGATCGCCTGCCTGCAAAGTTTAATTTAAAAGTGAAGACAGATGAAAATAAGAAGGGAAGAAGTATTTATTTCAAATTTGTGGCCGTTAAGAATTATTACATATTTGTGTTTATTTGCTGCAATTTTACTTTAAAATTCTTTATTAAAGTATATGTTTCCCATATATTAATGATAATAATTAGGAATTATTACTTATTTATGTTTATTTGCGGCTATTTTACTTTAAAATTCTTTATTAAAGTATACGTGTCCCATATATTGCTAACTAGTTAAAAAGTAAAAGGCAAAAGCCTCCACTGACTATATAGGCGCGACCCGTACAACTGAGCGTCAGTATTATTTCTTTTTCTTATAACCAGAATCACTGAATGTCTACTAAAATAAAAATGAACTATATTTTTCATACTTCTTTATTTGCAAATACCTGAACGGATTCCACAGCCTCAGCTCTCAAAATGACTTCAAGCGATCGAGGTATACAGCCTCTAGGGAGTTCAGCCTGAGTCTCCTGTATACGGACTTTTTGGAAATCCACAAAAAGTGACTTGTCAGCATCTAACATGAAGCGACGCCGATTGGCGCACACTGGATTACGACAGATGGTTGGCAACGTATACTGGAAATTAAATATAGTATATTAAACAAAACAAGTCAAGATACTCAAGCTGCTGTCAATTTATTTATCTGTATGTACATAGTAGTAATCTTCTGCAGTGCTATTTCAATGTAGATTGTGTATTTAAAAAAAAAATCGTGGTGGGTAGAAGTCAGAGTACTATCACTAGTTTTCTTTTTCACTAAATGTGATGATTGTTCTGCATCAAAACTGGCTATGACCCGTCGCAAACAGGATTTAACTACTTAATTGAAGTAGGTATTTTTTTAATTTTGGTCCTGGCATTTTGTGTTGCACTTAACATTGTAAATCTATTAATCGACAAATTAATTAATTCATATCAAACCATTCTCTAAAATACAGTTTATTTTGTTTATACCCATCGATTAATTTTGACACTAACTCACTTCAATCTGAGCTACGTCTATGGCAACTCATCATCATTATCATCGTCTTCTGACGATGATGAAAATGGATCAAACACACATTTTTGTATAGCTGCCAGATGACATAAAAATATAACTTATACAACTTTAAAAACCCTCGATCATACATGTTTATCAGATCATACATGTTTATCATTAAACAATATTTTATTTTTCTGGGTTGACCCTACAAACAAAACCTAAGACGTTCATTGAACCCATGTCAAATAATCAATGAATCAATTAAATAATTTTAAATTTACTGTGATTTATGTGGTAATTAAAAAAATACTGAATATTCATATTCACCAAGTCAAAACATTTACCAAATATTTGAATACACCAATTTTCAAAGGAAATTTGTTTGAAACTTTCAGCACACCTAATTACGGTTTCGCTAAAACGTAACAATATAGTAAGTTTACAGTCTATTGACAAAGTCCTAATGTAAAATTAAGTTGTTTATATGCATGTTATTCCACCTTTTAAATTGGTATTTAGCATTTAAGTTGGAAATTTTTGAAAGGCCAATTTTAGTACTTATAGACATTACAGGGGTAAAATAATTAAAATCGGTATTTAACCTTTTGGATCAAAATAAAAAATGAAATATTTCAGTGTTTTTGTAAAATAATCCTTAATAAATAGTAATACACAATTGTGATCTATGCAAACGAAGCAGCGGGTCATTAGTGGTACAATATAATTAATCTGCCAAGTATAAAATAAACTTATGACTAACTAACAAAACAATTACGAAAAGATCTATAAACATGATTGTTATGACTTTTAAATGATTACCTTGAATTGTTGTTCTACGTTTTTTATCACCGTCTGACAATCCAAACAAACAAATGTTCCCGCTACCAACTCAGGGTGCACCGGATGCGTCCTTACAATTTGTCCAGATATTCTTATTAAAGTACCTATTTTGGCAGTGGTCAATTCCCTCACTTTGTGACTTGTTGGCACATCAACGAAGGAAACGTAACATTCTTTGTTTTGTAACTCTTTCTTAATTGGACCATCTTCTCTACTTTTCACATAGTTTAATATGGCCTGATTCAGAAACGGGTAGATTCTGTAGTATTCTTCAATTATTGTTGTGGCCAAATTCTGGTTGTATTTTTCGACATCTTCGAAGCTTACTTCCAAAGTACTTAATTCTGGTTTCAGTAGATCTTTGGCAGGTTTTTCATATTTGATTTCATTGTCTTCTCTGAATCTATTTTAACAAAATTATATGAAATGCCTGAGTTATACAAAAAATGTAATATAATATCTGGGACATCTCACACAGCGCCATCTAGTCCCAAAGTAAGCAAGTATTATGCTTGTATTATGGGGTACTAGACAGCTGATATATATACTTAAATATTCCTTTTTTATATAAAGTATTTACATGTATAGATACTTTTACATCCAGACACGGAAGAAATAGACATGTTCATGCACATTTGTCATGAATATTTGTCCCGGGCGGGGTTCAACCAGCGACCTTCGGCTCCGCAGTTAGGGTCTCTAAACACTTGACCAACTGGCCAGTCGTATGTTAGGAACCAACGAGCTTGTAAAGGTTGTTTATTTTATAATTTTATCGCCATCTAAGTGGACCAACTTTAACCTTTTTCCAAAGAAAGTATATATCTAACTGTTAAAATAGCTTTACAGTGATTTTTTAAAGTTTTTGGCGTTTTCACATTTCGACATGCGGGCACTTTTTCTTTGTAGTGGTTACCGCTATGGCGCTACGTCATCCGTGCCCATTTACTCTCGGCATTCCCACGCATCGATACTGACTTCATTATAATAAGAAAAATATGTCTTAAATAATGATATCGTAGTTACGAGATTTTCTGACATTCCAATCTTATGTTTCGCGGAAATAATTTTTATAATAGGATTATATTTTGTGAATAAACTTGTGTGATAAATAAACCGGGCAATATTTGTTTACAGACAATAAAAACTCAAGATTCTCTGTAATTGAAAAACCAATGAAGTAGGGTAATGCCACATGCCACCTATGGTTGCGTTCTAACCGCATCAAATAACATCCACAAATGACACTTTTGCCAGTTTCTTGCGTCCCAGACCAAAAATTACCGCCAAAATCTTTCACGTGTGGCGATTTAGCTGTCAGTGTCATGTGTTTCAAACGTTTCGTTTTGAGCATTGGCGGCGTTTGTAATTGCTACGTTAGACCCACCTCGGTAGAAGGTTCTTCGTGCTCATTTAGGGTTTTATGGTATTTGGAGTTTGACATTTAGGTAATACTGTTCCAGAAACAATTTATGTGTTAATGGCTTTGTTAGTAAATTAATCGTTCTTACAAATTAGAGCGTAAGAAACAAACTTTTGTAGCTTTCGGGATGGTGGCGTTCATGGCTGTTTCTGAATATGTATGGAACATAGGCTAAATAATCGAAGCCAAAGTATAATACTGCCTGAAACGAAATCGCGCCACTTAAAACAGTACGTAGTAGTCTCGCACGCACGTGCATACGCGGCAGCCTCACGCAATGGATACTCGGCTTAACAGTAGTAAGATACGAGGCACCAGGTATATGAGAAATAAAATGATTATTACCACTACATCTTATAAATTAAATTCCCCTGCTGCGTCTGTCTGTCTGAACGCGATTAACTCAAAAACTACCGAACGGATTGGCATATAGTTGACACCAATGGACGGAGTGCTTTAAGAGGATAGTTTATGTGTATAATTTATGTTTTGTGCAAATTAGTAGAAATATGTCGGATATTGTTGACGTCACAAAAAATCTAGCCAATTGGGAGCTTTCATCAAAAACACCACCACATATAACAAAATAATGTATGGAGGAATTGTTCCTCTTTTGTAGGACTAAAGAAAAGTCCGCGATGGCATATGTCTATCTTTTATGGATAGCTTACTATACCTATTATTATGTTTATAAAAATGGTGTCATATGACGAGATGATTGGAAAGCAATCTATATGGATACAGCATTAATCCTCATCAAATTAAATATGTTATTTACCTCCAGCATTTCATGCACATTATAATTGCCTTTACACCATACAATTTAAAATACTGTCTTCGGAGATATCGCGAAATAAAAACTATAGCCCTACAAGTGGCCGGGCTGGGCCACTTGTGGGGCTATAGGCTGGGCAAATATTTTTAGAATAGGAAACATAATACCATAAAAAAACTCCAAGTAGAATGAACTTAAATGTAAATAAATCCAATCCACATGTTCAACGCCACAAGCTGATAGGTCTACGATAGAAAAAAACACTACGGCTTATATGCTCTGCTACCCGTGCGAAACAGAGGCGGGTCGCTAGTGTAAGGTAAGTAAAAGACTGTTTGTCTCTAATAAAATAAATAAACAATTGTTATGCTATCGCTACTCGCAATACGATAGCGGAGCTCGGCGTGAGGCAGCGGGAGGAAGATCGAGTTTCGAGCCAGTTGTCAAGTTAATTCGTCCGTATTGTAATATTAATTGTTTAAACGCCGTATTTATGAAATCGTGAGTGGCTTTGTAAGAACTATTTTACTTGTAAAACAAAAACCCTTAATTCGGTAGTTAATTGTAGATTTACATTACGCTTTGACTAGATAAAAAAATGAAAAAATAATCATAAATTAAACTTCTTACTCTTCCAAGAAATCTTGAAAAAGTTTTTGACAGCGTATGCCGATTTCGTCTTTCACTTGATTTTGTGATGCAAATGTATCAGCCACATCCATTTTAAGATTTGTATGATAGTTAAACTTATTGCTTTACGAATATGTATTAAAAACAACGCATTAATCGCATTAATTGTATTCCTGTCACAAACAAAATACAAAACGCGAATTTACAAATGCAACAAAATTAGAAACTTGTGACAGTTGTGTTTGACAGTTTGGCGGGTAAATCGGCATCAATCGACTTTAATATAGTTGCCATAGCTAAATTGGTTTATTCTTTGGTTGCCATTATCCCTAACTATTAGTGCTGAATATTTTAAGAAGTTTGAAACTTTGAACTTTGAAACACTTTGAAAAAAAAAAATGCTGTGATTTTTCGTTTTACAATCAAATACTAAATTACGTTTGGCACCCCGTCTCAATCGTAAATATTAGGCTAATGTCTAATTCAGATACGTGTAGATCTTGTAGTATTCTTCAATTATAAATAAAATGCCCTTAAACAATGTGTTTATTGTTCAGTCCATTTGTCAATATGGTCATCTATCAATCGGTGTCAATAATTACGAAGGTACAATCGTCGTCAATCAATGGTTCAGAGTTGTCAGTCAGCAATTGTCAGTCAGACCAGACGTCAGTTGTTCGTTGTTTTCAGTTGTTCTGTGATGATCTGATGTGTTCGGATGTGAAGCGGTTGTTGATGGGGTGTGGTGTCTATTTTCCCATATTCAGTCTATTTTTTTAATGCATTAAAAACTACATAAGAATTTATGATGGATATCTTTTTACTTTTCTACTTCATCGGTGTGTATAAAAATTTGATACCTGGATTTAATTTTTTTTTTAAATATTAGCTATACACTACATTACTGATAAAATATACCATTTATTTTATAGTTGGTGCCAGTGCTGGCTACTTTGATAGTGAACCAATACACAACAGCATATTAGGTCTAAATGAAAAAACAGAAGGCATTGATTACGTTACTTGGTGCACAGTTAGTGAACTCGAACAGAAGAAATGTGAAGCTTTAGCTAATGCAACAATGCTAGATAAAGGGTTATTCAAAAAAGATTTTATTGAACTGAAGTGTAAACAGGTGCGTTTTGTGTGTAATCAGTTTGTATATACATGTAACAAAATTGTTGTAGTAAATGATTAGTTCCAAAATTGTTGTAGTAAATGATTAGTTCGAGAAATAGAAGTGCTTTTGAAGAAGTTTACTTAAAGAAATTGATGACTTGTTACCGATACCCCAGTTTCTTTGCAATAATTCACCACTATAAAAATTTCAGTAACATGTTAATTTAAGAGATTTTATGCTTGTCTGTGGCACAACTTCTTAACTGTTAACTCTAGTTATCTTAAATAATTGGACTAGTTTTCTCAATTTGAATAACTTATAATGTACATATTACTTGGTAAGTTTTAAATATATATACCATATATATTTTACAAATATTTACAACGTGCATGTGCAAAAGATGACTTCTTTTCTTTTTGTTAGATAAAATAATTAAAATGTATTTAATTCCAGGCTTTTGATACTGAGGAATGTATGAGTTGGGTAGATACTGGTGAAGCATCAATATTAGCACTTGATGCTGGTGAAGTTTATGTTGCTGGCAGATTTCATTCTTTAGTCCCTATATTGCAAGAGGTAATAAATATTCACACATTTTACTATTGATTTTGGTATATTCAAAATAACTAATATATTTTTGTATCCCTTTACATAGAAATAGCTATTCTCTTTTCGGTTCAGATTTCATTTGATAATATTTATAATTGTTAGATTAATTTGCGCATTTTATTTTTATACTGTATAGCCAGTCTAGGACAATGCTCTGCAAACGATCCAGTGCATATTTAGTACATTGGTCTGCATACAGAATCATGTCTTTCAGTGCTCAACGGACAGTTCTGTGGTCAGACGTATACAAGTTGCATTTGAATAGATCCATACAAAACCACATGCGTCCGCATGCGGCCGATATTCAAACGAAAGCCTATGAAGCCTTCGCAGGCCATCCGCCGCATAACACTAAACACAAGATTATTCTATACATTTCTGGTCCGTTCCATATACCCACAAAGCAACGTCCTTGGCCTTTGTGTTTTACTACAATCATTAGCCATACTATCTTATTTGAAATGTGCGATAATATCACAAGTTCAAAAATATTGTGTATCAAATATTTTAAAATAATTTCAATATAGGTAATGTAATTATTTTGTAAAATCTGCTAAATTAGGAAATAAGACAACTTTTTGTTTCAAATATTGAACAATGAATTGCAAATGCATAATGGTTATTTTGTTAGATGTACGGCCGAGGAGAGCCCTATCAATATGCAGTAGCTGTGGTAAAAAGAGGTGGCCTGGAGAGGGTCAGACCTGGTGAAGGATTATATGGGATGCGAGGAGCCAGAGCTTGTTTCCCTGGTGTAGGTGCACTGGCTGGCTGGGTTTTGCCTATACATACTGTAAGTAAAGGCTTGAAGTTACAAATTGCTGCATATTTCTTGATAGTTCTCAAATTGAGGCACGTAACAGTGTAGTAGAAGAAACGCGTATCAGAGGAGCGAGAGCGGATTCACACTTAATTTGGAATGTACAAAAAAATAAACCGGTATATTAAATAGGTACTGATTGAGCAAAATTTTATGTCCGCTCTGAACATGAGGCGAATGCGACCAAATACTATAAAACACTATGCGTTAATATGTTCAACTCAGCCGAAAAGTTGGCAACACGCGACATAAGCGATGAAATGTTATGCTGTGATTGTGTTGGTTTCCATGTGGCGCCATCAATATTTAGTAGCGCCGTCTCTGGGTATAAGATGCACACCAAGAGACGGCGTTGCTTTGCTGCCAATAGAATGTATGGAAAACGTCAAGAGCTGCACATATTAACACATTGTGTTTATATAGTATTCGATGCGACTTTGCGACAGTATTGCACACCTGCTGACATCTAAAATTTACTACTGCTACACTCCACAATACTTTGTTCGGATCGCTCATTAAGTTTAGCTCTGTCTGTAGACTTCATGATGGAAATTAATCTCATATAACTACATATGGCTCGACTATATTCAAAAGTATAATAATAATATTCTTTATTCAAAAATTGTCCATATTTAGAAACGTAACATAAAAACTTAGGAACTATATTAGGAATGGCAAATGTTAACAAGAGGATAATGAACATTCTAAGGGACCATCTCTAACCCTTTTCATAGCAGATGTGGGATTGTGTTACGTTAGAGATTTTTACCTTTTGATATAGATTTTTTTCAATTTTCCACTTTTCTGTTATTATACAATTTGATAATTAAATCAAACGTGCAAACAAAATTGCTATGTATATTATAGGTAATTGACTAATAACTAATTCTTAATTGAATTGTGATTTGTACAACCGGGTGTTAATTTTGTTAATTTAAATATTGTGAATTACCTGCACTTTATAGTTGATGCGTGAAGGAGGTCTCAAAATCATCGACTGCAACAATCATGTGAAGTCAGCTATAGAATACTTTGGTGAATCCTGTGCTGCAAATTCACTCATAGACATGTACAATCCTATTGGAGATAATTCAGACCAGTAAGTATTTAGTATGTTTTTTTCTTTCTATATCTACTTCATACAAGAATCTTTTATATTTTAAAATGTATGTATACTAAGGTACCTACGTAATATTCTTAAACTAGGAATGTACTGCCAGTGCAATGAAAATCATATACAAAAAGTACACACATACACCCATGTAAGAATCAAACCTAGAACCTCCTTTAACACTTGGGTTTCTAGTCAGTCATTTAAAAAAAAAATAACCAACATACATGAAACAACTGGACTGATTTTGATGTGGTTTTTTATGTTACATAGGTATCACCTACGAGTAGAGTATTGTTTGTGAAGTAATCAATTCATTCTTCTGATAGGAGCTAGCAATAAAATGAAATATATTCTTTATTTGGTACGCGTTCCCATAAAATGTGTCAAAATCTACCGACGCTTTCAAAAATTAAAACTGTTGAAAAGTGCCATGACACTTAACAGTTTTAGTCTGTTATAATGACTAATTGAAATAGAACATTCTCTTCATCAGCAGCGTTATCGTGTTCTCAATATTTTATTCCATTGTTTTAAAGAATCATCATTACACACATATAGTTATTATGCACAAACTCATTTTACAACACAACTACTCGACCTGAATCAGGTCTCATTTAATTGAAGTCTCTTTAATTGAACAAAATCGGATCAAAACAAAATAATTTATTTTTCAAAATTTTGATTTTCAATATTGGCGGAATCGAAACGACAAAAATTTTTTTGGCGGCGTCTAGCCTTCGTCAAATACTAACACTTCAGTACAAATTTTTTGTTGAAAATATGTTTATATACTGATGATATAACAATAATTAAATATGAATATTTTTCAATCTTACCTACATATGAACTGGTTATTTAAATAATGAAATGCAGCGCCGTCTCTTGAGGTACTTAACAGTTGATACCACCCAAATATAATTATAAATAATTAAAAACAAAATACGATTGTGAGTCAGGCTATGTAATGTCAGCATGATCTATACGTGGTTAATATTTACTTTTACGCTTAAATACAGGCTGTGCAAATTATGCTCGGGTGGTGCCGGTCGTCGTTGCACTCTCGCAGATCCTTATGCGGGTTACGATGGAGCCCTGAAATGCCTCATGGCAAACGGTACTGGGGAAGTGGCATTCGTTAGAGACACAACCATACAACACGCTTTGCTGTCACATAAAGTACTCGGTAAGTTGATGTAATGTAACTATAAAAACATGATGAAGAAAGTTGTAGAAGGTAAGAATAGTGCTTAAGAGTCAGGTATATGTCTTGGTAAGAGGTAAAGGGCAATGCCCATTAAATGCCTGACATGAACAGTAAGTACGAATATTCCTAAATTCTAAATATAACTAAATATACATAGTAAAATTATTTACAAGTTTGCAGAGGTCGGGTAAAATATACAAATTATATTAGGTCTTAACCTGTGAAGTTGCCGTTCTTCAGTACTGGCCATTGCAAACAAAAAAAAATTTTATTAGTTTGCCTGCTTCCATTCTGGAAATGATGACTTGAATAATGAACCTTGTGGTCGTCGGGACACTTTGGTCAACTATGATGAATTGAAGGCGATTGTGGAAGCTGTTGATACTCAAACTACAGCTGAACTAGCAGCAGCTTTTGATGTTTTTTGTGTGACCAATGGGCATTGTCCTTTTCACATTCAGGTGGCATTATGTAGGTTGTTTTATTTTTAAAACCAATCGCTGCACAAGGAATAATTTTGAGAACTAACTATAATGAAAAAAAATTTTGCCTCGCAAAATCCTTGGAGCGAGAAAATGGTTATTTTTATTTTCATTGTTCATGTGTGTTTAAAACTGGAAAAACACTTTTTGTTTATGAACACTGATAGACCTGGATTGGGCCATCATTTCTATCTAACTATTGTGTTTGAGGAAATTGTAGTTGAGTCTAAAGCTGTACTGCAGTAACAACTAATTTTGTGATAACACAGAAGCACTGTCTAGTCACTTCACCACCAGTGAATAGGTTTTTGCAATGTTGTGGAGGAGACAACGCTACACATCCTCTGTGAATGTGACATATTAAAGGCATCACGCATGAAGCATCAGGGGTATGCTATCCTAAACCAGATGAGTTCTGCAACCTACAAAATAGTCAAATCATACACTACATGCAAGATGTATTTAAAAATGACTATAATAATAATAATGTACACATGACAACGTCTAGGCCTCAAACTAAGAATTAGCTTGTGTTTTGGGTACGAAGCGAAGACACCACATACATATAACAACCAAGACCCGGTACCAGTATCAATATTCATCATACAAATACTGACCAGACCTGGGACTAAGAACGCGGGACCTCCAGCTTCGTAGGCATGGTCGCTACCCACTAGGCTAAGCGGTCGTCAATTACTACTATTAGTAGGGTCAAAGAATGGGCACACAATAATAAGTTAATAATGCAGTGTAGAGCAAGCCTACCGCTATCGAAAATATAAGATGTGTAGAAAAATACATTTGTATACCTAACTCACATAGTGTTATTAATGAAAATTAGTTATAAACATTTTAATAAATCTCGAATATGTGCA
Source organism: Luffia ferchaultella (assembly GCA_949709985.1). NCBI lineage: Eukaryota > Metazoa > Arthropoda > Insecta > Lepidoptera > Psychidae > Luffia > Luffia ferchaultella. The sequence goes on from OX453263.1 coordinate 8,411,283, forward strand.
CAGGTGGTGTGACGGAAGATCAGTTTGAGTTGATCTGCAAAGATGGATCGAGGGCGGCAGTAACAGAATGGGAACGTTGCAATTGGGGTCGTGTTCCAGCTGATGCTGTAGTCACAAGCAGTGCCAATAGTGCTAAGCAGCGAGAGAGGTGGGTGGTGATGGTGTTCATTAATTTGTCAATGAAAATATTTTCTGGTCTTATAATATCTGTGTTCACAATTTTATTATACTCTACAAATTTATCTCAGTCTAAGTTTGTTATGAAAGTGAATTGCTTTGTGTATAGGTGCTAAGACTAATCCATTCACTAGTGTCCGTAGAAAAAAATAATCTCAAAAATGTTTTTAAAATAATTATGATACAGTGTTCCTTAATTCAAATATTTCAACAGTTCTAAATAAAGTAATACATAAAAATATATTTAATTGTTATTATTAGATATCAATGAATTAGTTAAAATTTCGCTAAAGACTTCGTATCATAAAATTGTATTTAAAAGTAATGGATTGGTAATAACAATGCCATTGTTAATTATTTTTTTTCAGATTTCAGAATTTCATAATGAAACTGGTGGAACTGTACGGTGAACCGAATACATTGAATAAAATGTATAATTCTACTTACACGTCCACACCGGGATATCCTGGATATAAAAACAGAGAATTGTTTGGGAATCCCATTTTGTCTGCGAGCACTGATTATCCAGGCCAAAATTTTTATGACAATTTCAGAAAAAACGATCGCTTGGGAGATGCATCGTTTGATAGGTTAGTGGAAAATTATCTGCTAATATTTTTTTAAATACATTTGCCATTAATACGGTCTTTATGACATCGAAACTTGAATCGTAATGTATTTTACAATACTAGGCTTTTTGCTTTGCACTAATCACAAACGAGCATTCTGTTTGTAACGCATGCGAAAATCGCGAACAGCAGCCTGCTCCCGCCCTTAGCTTTCGCCATTATTACATTTGATGTATATATCTAATTTTAATCGTAAATATATTGAAAAACGTCGTATGTTGCTTGTACTCAGTAAGCTGGCTATTATAGTTATCGGTTTATTATAAGCACTCGACTTTGCTTCGTACCTATAAACACCTCGACTATAATAATATTCAGATTACCATACTTCCATCATAATGTACTATAACAGAACTAGCTGTAACTGATCATATGTATAAGAAATAAAATGTGTTTCTTGACTTCAGGCAATTTTCAAGTACCCAATCACCTTACCAAGCTCGTTTGGACCCGTCAGGACGCCCGATAGAACCACGTTTCAAATTATTCGAATCTGAAGGGACTGTTACAGATCTACTACTCCAGGTGATCATTTCTCAATTGTTTATTATTCATAATACATCCCTCTTTTGTGTGAAGTTTTTTAAATACTACTATAGCCTTAAAAAAGGGCCAACAAAACTTTTTAAGAAACAATTGAACTGCATTTTAATAAAATGAAAGAGGTATTTATTACATACCTGATAAGTATGTAAACAATGAAACTCATACGTCTTAGTTCAATCATTGTAATTATCGAACTGCCCGCAATACCAGCCAATAAATATTATATGCCTAACAACGTTCACACATACAATACATTTTTCCACCCTAAATTTTCTACATATACGCCATCTTATGTAATATAAAACTATTGTTATCATTATTATAAACAACCAAACCTATATAAAATAAATGTTAACTGAAATTAAAATTATACGTTGATTTAACTAAATCTATTAATTTCGACGTCGTCGAGACGTGATACGGGGTTCAACGTCGTTTCTACTTAATGGTCGTCGCGGTACCCAGGACTCATCTGCATCGTCCAGCGAATCTGAGTCAGTTCCGGGGCTGTCATATCGGCTACTCGGACTTCCTTCAGTTTGTGAGTCATGTTCCGGCGACGACGCCGTCGCGTGCGCCTCAGCTTCTGTAGTAGGCGTCGACGATGGCATTTCATCAGCCGGTCTAGAAGTACCTGAGTTGTCTGGTGATGACGCTCTTGTGATCTCTGCGTTCCCACCTGTCGTCACAAAACTGTAATCGCTTTCGGTTTGTTCTCTTGTCCTCTCATCGCGGCCGCGGTACTCAATCAGTTGATCTACGTGCTTCCGAACACACTCTTGCAGCTGTGGAACGAACACCCGCCACATCCGATTGCCAATTTTCTTTTTTAGGGTTCCTCTCAACCATGTATGTTTAGTACCATTATAATAGTAATGTTTTACTAATACCTTTGTCCCTTCCTCAAATTTAATTTTACGTTGTCCACCATAATATTTATATTGTGAGATCTGTTTAGATATAACATTGTCTGTAGCTTTTATAGCGGCAGAGGAGACCGTAAATTTCGTGGGCTGCGTTGTATTGTCCCTCCTCGGATGAAGAAGGTCTAGCCTACAACGTAAAGAACGTCCGAACATCAGTTGCGCAGGTGAGCAACCCGTTGTACCGTGAGGTGCATTACGATATGTTAGTAAATATTTGCTAAGACGATGCACCGTGAGAGCGACCGGGCCCCTTCCAGTACTAAGGCTTTTAGCGCCCTTTTAATTATCTTAACCGAATTTTCGGCCTGGCCGTTCGATTCTAGATGGTATGGTGAAATAGTAACATGTTTTATGGCGTTAGCGGCACAATACCGTTCGAATAACGACGACGTAAACACACTGGCGTTATCTGTAACTATAGTACGCATAAGTCCGAATCGCGCTATAAGTTCACTTACTCGCTCGAGTACGGCTACCGTGGTTGCGGTCCCCACCAACTTGAAAGCTTCCACCCACTTTGAGTGGGCGTCTACCACTACCAAATATGTATCGTTAAATACTTGCATGGTGTCTAAATGGACTCGTTCCCACGGTGTCGCAGGGTACGGCCATGGTGCGAGCGGTGCGCGGGGCGGGGTAGCGCGTAATGTTGAGCACGCTCTGCACCCTCCAATTTTTACCTGAATATCGTCATCAATTCCCGGCCACCATAACCTAGCACGCGCCTCCGTTTTTGTTCTAACAATGCCAAAATGCGACGAGTGTAACTCGTTTAACACTCTCGTTCGCAAGGCCTCCGGTATCACTACCTTATGACCTCTCATTACACAGCCATTTTCACAGCTTAACTGTAACCGACAATTGAAATATGGTAAAATTGTACTGTCAGATATTTTACGTGGCCAACCTTTTTCAATGAACGACAACACTCGCGCCAGTATAACGTCGTTCGTGGTCTCCGTTTTAACCTCGTGAACCGAAACTGGTAACGAATCAGATAAAAAATTTAAATATGCATTCTTTTCTATGAATGCGTGCGACTCATAACAATGTTGCGGTTGCGATTGTTCGGTGCACGCGTACTCGTTACGGCCAACGGGCCGCGGCGGTGAAGCAGTCTCTGTCGCTGCGGTCGAACGAGATAAGTAATCTGCTACGTTATCAGCGCTGCGAACAAATTCAATTCTGTAGTTATACGCCGAAAGAAACAACGCGTATCTTTGTAAGCGATTTGCGGTCATTTCTGGTATTCCCTTTTTATTTCCGAAAACGGTAATTAACGGTTTGTGATCCGTTCGTAATATAAAAGGTTGATCTTGCCCATAAAGATATTGGTGAAATTTTTTAATACCAAAAATGATCGCAGTAGCCTCTTTTTGAATCTGTGATTATGCTCGCTCCGCTTGAGTAAGTGCACGCGATGCGTACGACACGACCTTTTCTTTTCCATCACTCTGCACTTGCGCCAACACGGCGCCGAGCCCGTTTGGACTCGCATCAACCGACAATATCGTGATCGATTCCGGATCGTAGCTGCTCGAGTGACCATTCCCATTTAACCATATCTTTGAGTAATTTATGTAAAGGGTTTAAAATGCTGGACATATTTGGAACGAAACCACGATAATAATTAACCATTCCCAAAATAGATTTTAATTCGGTTACGTTGCTAGGCGCTTTAGCATCGCGTATGGCGCGTACTTTTTCTGGAGATGTCCGCAAGCCGTTTTTATCAATAATATGTCCCAAATATTGTACCGACTTTTGAAAAAAAAAACACATTTTTCCTTCTGTAATGTAAGTCCCGCATCTTGTAACCTTTTTAATACTTTTTCTAACCTCGCCATATGTATTTCTCTTGTTGACCCGGTGATTAACAAATCATCAAGAAATATGCACACTCCGTCTATCCCCGCTAGTAATTTTTCCATTGTTTTTTGAAAGATCGCAGGCGAAGACGCTAACCCAAAAACTAATCTCGTGAATTTAAATAATCCCTTATGAGTATTGATACACGTCAGATCCTGTGATGACTCGGTCAGCTCGAGTTGCATGTACGCCATAGACAGGTCGAGTTTAGTGAACTCTTTTCCGCGCGATCGCGATAATCGCGCGAACAACTCTTCGATACGCGGCAGAGGGTACTTGTCAATATGCAACATTTTATTAAGCGTGACCGAATAGTCCCCGCAGATTCTGATGGTACCGTTCTGCTTCAGTACCGGTGTTATCGGAGTCGCATATTCTGACTGGTTTACTGGTTTCAAAATACCGAACGATACTAGTTTATCGAGCGCTTCATCTACTTTAGGCTTAATCGCGAACGGTACTGGCCGTGGTTTGAAAAACATTGGACGTGCGTCCCCTTTTAATTTTAATTCCACTTTGAATTTGTTAAATTTTCCTAACACGTCCGAAAATACTTTACTATACTTTTGACTTAAACCGTGAGTGACAGACGAATTTAGGTCTTCTTTTATTATTGCATGGATTTTATTTATACCTAATTTAAATTTTCTCATGAAATCCCGACCTAAGATCGGTACAGGTGGTGAACGACCCCTGTTTTCGATAACATATAGTTCGATCGTTTCCGTTCTCCCGTCGTATGTCACTCGCGTCGCAAACCGACCGATCGGATGGATCGCTGCCCCGTTATAACTACGTAAATTAATATTACTATTAATGAGTGGCAATTCATTAAACTTGGTTCGATAAAATTCCTCTGACATGGCCGAAATCGCGCTACCACTATCCACCTCGCACATGACGCTCGATCCGTTCACTTTAACGTCTACGAAAAACGGCCTTACATTATCACCTGTAATATTGAATAACGGTTTATTACCTTCGATAGAATCGGTGACCTCTGCAGCTATAAAATGCGAATTTTTTTGAGGGCACACTTTTTTTAAATGCCCTTTAACATTGCACCTTTTACACCAATAATTCACAAAACGGCACTTTTCTTTTGAGTGATTATTATATCCGCAAACATCGCAACGCTTAGCGGCCGATCGTACAGCGCGCGGTGTCGCCGCCGCCGGTGTCTTCCCCATGGCGAACACCTCTGCGCGTTCAGCCACTGTTGCCGTCATCGCCTCGCTGCCGCCGCTCAAGCCTTGTGGGCTGCGCCGTGCCGCCTGGCGCGCGCAACGCACCGACTGCGCCAACTCGGTCGCCGCCGCGAAAGTCAACTTGTCCGCGTTTTCGGCGAAGAGCCGTTCCCTTTCTTTTTCGTTCTCGAGACCCAGTACAAATCTGTCCCGGAGCGCGTTGTCCAATTCCGTTTTGAAACGACAGTGGCGTCTCAGCAAGCTCACGCGTGCGGCCCACTCACCCAATTCTTCTCCTGACCGCTGCTCCGCCTTATAAAAACGATAGCGCTCCGCGAACACGCAGCGTCGCGTCGTTAGATTTTCGTCCATTAATTGCACCAGTTGCTTATATGACAGTGCGCCCAATTGTTGCGGCACCGCCAGGCTTTCCACCACCCGGAACGTGTCCTCGCACATGGTAGTGATGAGTAAGGCGCGCTTCCTTACGGCGCCTTGATCGGTTTCTGTAGTGACACCATTTGCCACGCAGTATTGTTCGAAGCGGATTTTAAATGTTTCCCAGTCTTGACTCCTATGATCGAAGGCCAGATTACCTCCGAATATTCCTGCTAACATTTTTACGATATATATTTTATCGCTGTACTTTTTGAATTCGATTTTACTCGTCGCCAATGATAAGTATGTAAACAATGAAACTCATACGTCTTAGTTCAATCATTGTAATTATCGAACTGCCCGCAATACCAGCCAATAAATATTATATGCCTTACAACGTTCACACATACAATACAATACCTCATTTGTCTACAAAAATCTTACAAAGTTGAAATGTGTAGTCTGTATCTACCCTTTCTCGAATACAAATTCGAGTTTATGTATTGACTCATATCTTTCTAAAATTAAACATGTTTGGTTGTCTATAGTATAGACTCTATACTATTATATAGACGTTTATTATTTATAATACTACAGGGATAAGTTTTGTTTTTATGAACCACCAGAGGGCGCTGCAGTAGACGTGTTCCTTTCAAACAGCTAAGTTGATTTCGATCCGGATTTTTGTATTACATAGTTGTCATCTCAGAGCAGATTATTCGATATGTTTTGCTGTTGTGACCCACTTAAGGAGGTCCGTTTCCGTGCCTCGGAGAGCACGTTAAGCAGCCGGTCCCGGTGCTGTCAATAGATGACGGTCGTAACAATTCACCAACCGGCACTGGAGCAGCGTGGCGGATTTAAGCTCCAAGCCCCTCATTTTGAGGGGCCTAAGCCCTTGCAGTGGAGTATAAAAAAGGCTGATGGAATGGAATGGAAATATAAAAAGTAAAATTAAAAAATAATAACAGAAATGTTAAGTAATAAAATAGTGATCTCTGAAGTTTGAGATTTTTTAGAAAATTCTACAATGTCCTGGAACGTTGCATTCAGTATTATGGGGACAAATGTGTAGCTCACGCAAGTGAAACCGCTGGTGCAAAAGCTAGTTTCGTATATTAGCGATACTTATATCTTCATATTTTATCAGGATGCGACGATATCACTCCGCGTGTTAAAAGAAGAGGAGCAAGCAGCCAAACACATACTAAACAATCAATATGTGGGCAATAGAGCTGAAGAAGCCGTACTTGGTATACGAGACTGTCCCGTCAAAAGAGCGACTCTTTGCGTCACCAGTGATGCTGAAATGGAAAAATGTGTTAAAATGAGGGTATGTACTTCAATAAACTAATAATTTTTATTTAACTGGCAACGTTTGTATGTAAGTGGGTAATATTTTAAAAATTTCAATAGTTTTTCAGCCACTTCATTTTAACCTACGATGTTGAAATTTCGGACATTTATATATATATTTATATATACAAGGTGAGATTTTAGTAACCGGCCAAAATTTTTCTAGATGTTAGGTATCACTAATAGACCTCATTGCGTAAATAAAAAATAAGAGTAACATTTTCATAATAAATTATTTTTTCTACAGTGTTATTTTATAACGTTTGGTTGCCTTCTTAACGTTATAGTAAACGTACGCGCCCGAGGCTTTAAAACGGAATGGGGCGGCGCGCATGAATGGTGACTACAGTTATTGGTTTTTTCGGGAAAAGTTTGTGTAGTCATATCTCAATATTTTTCTATAGAACGATACTAAAAGGAAACAAGACGGCTATCGGTTTTCTACCAAAGATCATTATATTAAAATTTGGCTGGTCATTAAAATATCATTAAATTAAATTAAAGCAAAAAAAATCTGGTGATCAGGTCCGGTTGTTGAAGCCAAGATTATCTCCTCACATGTGAACTTCTCTACGTTTAATGGAATTAAGTTGAAATTTTACAGATATTGTGATTTAATAACGTCCGATAATTATAGTACCATCGAGCTGATTTGATAATCTAGCTGGATGCTAGATAATGGAATGGTTACTAATCTCTTGGTTACTAGTAAACCCACCAAGTTTTGACTCATTAGATTTGTATTCACAAGCACTCTTCATAGCACATGCTATGGTCTATAGGGTATATAGGTATATAGGGTCTAATGATGGAGCTGGAAGGTGGATAATAATAATATAATACCTCGGGCATCTCACAGAGCGCCATCTAGTCCCATGGGTACTAAACTACTTTTAAACATATGTATGGTTCTGTAGTTAATGTCTCTAACCATTTGATCAATCAGTAACACATAACAGATAACATGACCCCTCAATAGCTGCTATTAAACACACAAATGGCTGTGACAGCCAAACAGTCAGAGGTACAGGACGAAACTATGAGGGTTTCGATTTTTCCCATTTGGCTACGGAACCCTAAAAAGCTTAAAATAATATAGGATTGACACAATAATATTGACAGATCGCGTTGAAGACTGCGTTCCTATTCCCGCGGCTGGTATGCTGGCGTGGCCACAGCACGCGTCTTTGCGAGCGTTCCATCGCCGAGGGGGGCAGCGACTTTGCTCTATTCGACGCGGCAGACATGCTACACGCCGCCGCTGTACACCGACTAGTGCCTTTTATGCAAGAGGTCGGTATAAAACGTTACCCTAAAATAAACCACATGCAATAATAATAGTATTAATACCAACATAAACTAATGTCTCTTGCGAGTTAGGTATTCTGCCTTCATTTATGGATACTCGATAATACATGGCATTCTGGTATCGTTCGCGATGCAGATTAGCTGCAGCAACATCATGATCTCTACATTCCTCATAAATTAAATGTTATTGAATTCTTGAGCAATAGACTGATATGGATTAATGAGTAATTTTGACGAAAAGTTACACAAATATAGACACCAGAAGAATGCCAGATCAATTCGAAATTATCTTGTACAATAAATCCAAATCACTAGACAAAATACAAGTCCATAAAACAAAGCAACCAATATAATATTAATAATATCTGAGGGCATCCCACACAGCGCAATCTAGCCCCAAAGTAAGCAAGTATTATGTTGGACAACTGATATATATACTTCATTATTCTTTTTTTATATATATGGATACTGTTACACCAAACACAGAACAAATCGACATGTTCATGCACACAAATATTTGTCCCGGGCGGGAATCGAACCCGCGATTTACAGGTATACGCTTGAAATATTCACAGAATATTTAGTTATAGTATTCACTTTAAAAATAAAATAAGTAATTAAATTAAAATAAAATAAATAATCAAAGGGGGCTCCCATACAACAAACGTGATTTTTTACATTTTACTGTGATATGGAACCCTATGTGTGCTAGTCCGACTTGTACTTGGCCGGTTTCTTTTTCAACTTTTCCATGTACTAAGAAGCTCGCTTGCATGTTGCTTGTGAAGCAAGACATAGGAGTTGGTCAGAAGTGGTTCTTTATCTTCGGCAGGTATAATATATACACATATATATATTAACTAGCGACCCGCCCGCAGCATCGCTCGCGTAGAATTCGTTTCTCATAGGAATAACTTTATTTATTTTAATCTTACCTCGTTCCCGTACTTCCCTTTCCCGTTTTCGTTCTCCTCACACAAATGTTTTATCATTTCCATTCATGGCCCTAGTCCCATCCCGTTTTCGTTTCCATTCTCATCAATCAAAGTGGGCGGGGATGGGGGCATGATGCCTAACACAAAACCATGCGGACTACTCCCCTTTTATTTGAAACGGAATGTGACCATCTCTTTCAGTAATCATTTATAAGACAGAGAAAGCATTCGGGGAATTCCATATCTGTTTTAATAATTTGTTGGTTTGATTTAGCATTATTATTTTTGTTATTATTCGTATCGCGCGCTTCGAATATGATGGATTACGGTCAGTAAACTTTTCCTTTTTGAATTTTTTTAATCTTATTAAAATGAAACGTAAATATAATCAAAGGTATCATGACGGGTGGTAGAAAGATCCTTCATCATTTAAAAATTGGTTAAGTAAATCTAAGGCAAACAATACGAATGAATAGTATTATGGGAATCTCATTGCAATTTACCGTCTAGGGTGATTACAAAGAATACAGTAACTTTGCAAGGTCCAATTTCTTGCTTTTAATAACAATATTGGTGAGTATCTGATTGATATTAGTTTTTTTATTCAATAACAAAAGGACAAAACAATTAAGTTTCATAATAATCACAATTACTTATTCATTTTCTATTTCTTCCCAAACTATTATCTAGAAAGCTGTCAGGTGGTAGTACATGATTTTGATGCCGTGTCCATCCCAGATACCACACAATTGTCATCACATGTGCACAGCTTCCCACAGTTCGCTTGCCATATACGTGTACATACATGTACAATCATATTGTTCAATTCGTTGAAACTAATCTTAATTATTTCAGTTGAGTAGAATATAGGTGTATAAAATATTTTTTGTTTGTTAAATATCGGGACCTTATTTTTTACCTCAGAAGCAAAGAGTCACTGTCCCAGAAATTACTGTACTTTCAAGGGCGGGACAAAAAACAAAATAACAATGAAACTGCAGTTAAATGGTTGCTTTTAAACACTTTTAACAAACACTGACATCTTTTGAATTTGACATAGGGCTTCCTTATTCATTGAGTCACATGGAGTATATAGGGTTTTAAATCAATAATTAAAAATAATGGGGGTGATTAAAAACTATTTTTATGCTCGATAATGTGTATAATTTAAGCATTTTATGCTGATATTAATTTGTTTCAATTAAAGGAATAATTTCGAAAAGAGCTTCTATTATCATTGTTTTAAACAAACATTTTGTTCAATTACACTTAAAATGTAAATTCTAAAACTTTATTTTTTTTACCAATACAAATTTTACTTGTACGGTACGCTAAGTTCAACTTCACAGTGAATATTTCAAAACATCAAATGGCGTATATTTGGTTTTTTTTGCTCGCATTTTTCTGATCACAGCGCGATACCTCTATGTACATCTACGCTGCTTGTATTACTCATTAACTCCTAAATGTAACTCAATTATTTGCCTATAACCATTACAACAAATATATTGCAAATCCAACAATAAAATGTTGATAAAATATATTAAAACTGATATTCCATTCCAGCTGTACTCGACCGGCGACAATTGGTATTATGCAGTGGCTGTGGCTAAGGAACAAGATCCTGACACTGATTTGACCTATCTTAAAGGTAAACTAAAAAATTTCTCCTTAACTCAGCGTTGAGGAAAGGTTGTACCCCAGCAGTGGATTTGACTAAAAATACGATATCTGTCTCTGTGATTATTCTAAAAGTATATAGAGCTAGATGCTTTTAATTCTTTAAAGTTAGTAAAATATTTCAAACGTACCGAGACGTCGTAGGTTAGTTAGACGGCGCAAGAACGAAATACACTCCAATCCGAGCGTCATATTCCGACCGTTTTTTTAATTAGTTACTGCAGTCTCCTGTGGCGTATCTTTGTAATTATTTCTCTGTGCTACAAATACACTGGGATCAACCCAACATCTAAAGGTGGTGATGCATCCCAGTTTAAATTAGAAGGTTAAGTGTTAAAAACGGAATTTAAAAATCATAGGAATAAGATAGGAAATATTTATGTGATACTGAATATCCAAAACTAACAAGATATGATTAATTTCAGGTAAAAATACATGTCACACCGGCATTGGTATGGCGGCTGGATGGATATATCCACTTGCGTATCTCATATCCAATGGATGGATGAGGTGAGTATTAATGAAATTTATAAAATCTCAAAATCGTATAAAAACTCCTCCCCCTAAAAGCACCCTCATCCGAAGGGGAGATCAAGCCCCTGCAATGGGCATAATGGGCGGATATAATATGGTATACAAAAAAAATATTATAGCGGCCATAGTAATACATATTCTGTGAAAATTTCAAGTGTCTACTTATTATGGTTCAGATGATACACTCCTGTGACAGACGGATGGACACAGCTTTAGTAATTGGGTTCCCGTTGATAATCTGGGTATGGATTTAGGTTTGGGTAACCCTAAAAAGATCTACGTCCGTCCATGAATCGTTGTTCCAGTTTGCAGATACCTTTTACAAAACATTTATATGAAGTTATGAGTTACTTATATGAAGAGCATCTATCTGTTTACGTAAGAGGTGTAGGTTAATAATATGCGTGAAACCCTTTGATCATACAAACGCGGTGGACTCGCCAATGAAAAATGTACGCAAATAAGTTTTGCCGTTCAATGTTACTTGTTTTCAAAGATACGAACGTCATAATCCATCTCTATCCTGTTCCGTGATGTCATTCTGAGATCAAAACACCGAATGTGTGTCGATACGAGTATTGTAATAGCAAAGCATTCAAGTATTTTAGTTGGTGTTGTGAATAGTAGACTACGTGCTCAGTAAGCATATCTAGATGTTTCTAGGATCTAAGGCGAAACCTAGCAAAAAGTTATTCCTGTTGTTTTAAAACGATAAGAAGCGTGTTAGAGATAGTTCGTTCTGTTACGCTAGCTGTAATGGGCTTTGTGCAAAATTAAGAAATGTGGTACAATTTATTTTTATTTTTATTGGAACAGGTGTCATTATTCAACAGGAAAAATACGACATTTTTGTAGGCTTAATAACAAAGATATAAAAAGAAAGCGTGAAACATTAATGTGACGTCACTAGTACATGCAGCGATCGATGGTCATACAAACAAGTGTAATGCTTAGAACATCATCTAGTGATAGTGACGTCATTAACTATAAATTTTTAACAATCGATTATTCCTTGAAAATCCATATTTAAATTTAAAAAATAAATACTAAAAAAAAAACTTCAGATTGACAACATTTAAAAAATATGTGTAACAAATGTATTGCTTTGATATACATTTGATATTTATAAATAAATTTGGTACTTTTTTTATGAAATTAAAAAAAAATATTTTGATAAAAGCCCATTGGCTTATCGCGGCTTAGTTCTTCCTTATGGGTGAAATATTCCACACATAAAAGGACTTATGGCCCGCCTGCGTCGACCGGACCGGCTGGGGTCCACTGAAAATATATAGAAAAAATAGTTAGTTGTTCACTGGGCGGCGCTAAAGAAAAGTTCGAAAATGTGTCAATCAAATATCAGTAAACATTTTTGTACTGAGCTCAGGGCATTTACCAAAATTGAAAACATAAAAATAGTTTTTTTTTTAAGTAAAAATAACATGATAGTAACCAGAGACAACAATAACTTTTGACAACTAATGTAGCTGAACCTCACTGGGAGTGGCGCCACCTGGTGAGCCTCAAAACAATAGCCACCTTTGAGTTAAAAGAAATGCAATTGATACCTATTTTAGGAAAGAAATTAGACTTAATAGAGTTTAGTGGCACGCGCAAACAAATGAAAACTATTTACCTTATTTATCCATGGTAGTTGTTCTTTTCTAAAATGGCTTCCACTGAAAAAATGCAACATTCCAGTCATAAGTACAAGTTTGGTTATCTCTTGTCATAGATCGTATAGCTGTGATGGTGCGCATGCTGCTGCCGAGTACTTCAGCAAGTCTTGTGCACCCGGAGCGCTCAGCAGTGAGTACGTGGATTCAGACAGCGTGCCTCACGACAACCTGTGCCATCTGTGCCATGGCGCTTCTTTTAGGTAAGGTCATGGTCCAATGAGAGCTACATACAGTACGTTTTTCTGTCACTTCCCGGAGCCACTTATAACTCAGGTACAGTTACAATCTTTTATGGCGGATCCGAAAGTAAGCACAAGTTGCATCGCAGTAACCAGTTTAGCGTTGCAGCGGGACGTAGTGGAGCGAAGGATATATGATAAGGATATATAACGCTATAACAGCGCAAGCCTGTTTATAGCGTTGTATTCAGGTCCGCCATAAAGTTTGACGCGATTTATATCAGAATATGTCAAACTCATACTATTTTCCCGATTTTTTAACATTTTCATGTGTATTTAGATAAAAATGAATACGAAATAAAAATTATGAGTAAATGCACGTGAGCAATCTAATAGAGGAATTATATTAGTTTTTTTTTTGTTTATCCTAAGTTGACTAGCATAAACAAACAAAACGACAAATAAGCATTGTTATTTTCTCGTGTTAATAACGAAATATTTGAAAATTACTTTGAAGCTTGAAACGCGAATAAATAGCTTAAAAAGTCTATTTGTATAATTTTAATAAATACCCGTCTTTCTTAATGGCGGCACCATTCGGAAGCTAATTTGATAGCTTTTATTCTATCTGCTTCTGATATTGTGAATATTTACCTTGTAAGCTCAGCTTCTAAGTACCTGTACAGCTTGCGCGAAACTTCTTGTTCGCTCTGAAGTCGAAGCGAGTAGCGTCGCAACAAGAATAATGGGTATCAGAGGGTCAAGAATGGGACCCGACCTGCGTAAAATGCACACGCGTCAACTACAGAGCGAACTAGAAATTTGGTACAAGCTGTACCTAAGATAAGTGGACAAGGATTTTCTGTAGGTATAAGACGTTTGAGCATTGAATTTCGCTAGTAATTGATTTTTACTTTTAAGGTTAGTGTTTTTATTTTACGCCACTATACATGATTTTTCAGTGTGATTTTAGATTTGGTTTGGTATAAATGCATTATCTAAACAGACGTTGCCGCCGCGACGCTAGCGAGGACTACTACGGCCACATGGGCGCATTGAGGTGCATGGTAGAGGGTGGCGGTGATGTAGCGTTCGTGCGCCACACGACACCCGGCGGCGTGGCTGGGGGGCGGCGCAACGAGTGGTGGGCCAGGGACTTGCTGCCTGACGACCTGCAATTACTGTGTCCTGACGGTGCGATAAAATATTTGATCTTATGAGCAAATACAACATTCTTTGTATTCTTATTTATTTCAGTGATGTTCAAATGACCATTTTAAGTGTTTCGATACGATTATTTTATAATCAAAGGACATTATAGGTAATTCTATCTACCGTTTTAAGACTATGTCATAAGTAAAATGTGGTGGAATATTAAAAAAAAACATTAAGTTCAAAAACATCAAGAGTTGCTGTATATAATATATTTTGTTTACTCTTATCATAATTAATTGTATATTTTCTGAATATATAAGTAAGCCTTCATCGATAGGGTCATTCATCAAAATCGATTCAACGGTTTAGTTGTAAAAGCGTTACAGATAAGACAGAATTATCAGTAATTTTATGTTTTGGTAATTTTGCGTATTTCTGATTTGTTTCTTTATTTATCATTATGTAAGCGCATAGTTATTTCCCTACCCATCAATGATGCTACCAACTACTTGGTCCACGTAAAAAAATTGTAAATTTTTTATGTAGTATCACTAGTTGATATCGTTAGTCGGCGAAACATAATACAGCAATAGCAGTAAATAATTTTCATATATAATGTCGTTTGATATGAAATTTACTATCTTTGTAAGTACGAAGTTTCATAGTTTGCGTGCTAAATGAAATGTAACAGAATATTACGTAAAAACGAAATTCTATGACTCCATTTAAATAGCAAAATTAATGTACATAAAAGATGGAATTTTGTTAAAATAACTAAATTGGTCGGGAACACACATTTTAATTGTACCCTGGGCTTATTAATATTCTTCTTATTTTCCTCATGCACCGCATGGAACTCATATTGTAGTGAGTGAGGAAGTAATCTATAATTTCTGAAAGCAGTATTAAAAAAAACAATGTGACGGCTGTGTCATGGACCAACTTGACATAGTATGTCTTAAGTTAATGTTGGGTATGATCGAGGGATGGATTGGATCTATATATGAATGGTGAAGGACCAGGGAGTCCAGGACAAACCCCCAAACGTAGTTTTCTGGAGTGCCCCACACAACTAGTCAGAACAGGTTGCACTTTGCACTTACTTGAGGTCACGATTGCCGAAGCCTGGTAAGCCGGGTGCGGTGCCTACTCCTCACCGGGATGATACTGGCACTAGAAGATCTTCTATTGATATATATATATATATATAGTCCTGGATGGATTGTTTTACAACGACGGCATATCACTGTTGCAACCGTGCACACGATTCACAATTACTAATACAATGCACGTCACTGTATAGTTCGAAAAACGTGAAACTCGCGACTTTTGGCGTATTACGAGGAGGCCCAACGACAATTGCGATAAATGCAAGAAATAGCGACAAAACGATGCGCTTCACACGACAGGTAGCGGGCAACTGTTGTTAACTTGCTATGACAACTCGGATGTTCGGTTTCTGACAATCTCGCTTCTGATTGGCGCTCTCCACCGTTGCCATAGTGACAGCCCGAAACCGACCAATAGTGAGGTAGCACACCCGGAAGCTAGGTTTACTAAACATTGGTCCACGGAGTTTTTTTAAAATGCTGTACGTATAGTGTCGTAGTTCTTGACGGCATTTTGTTGCCTTTTTTATTATTTTCGAATCAAAATAGTTTTAAACGTTAAAACCAAAATCACGTGTTTAGATCTACCGTCACTTATTTAAGTAATAGTTAAATTTGACACTAGCGAAAGTGTTTTTATGCAGAAAACGCCATAATTAAGAAGAAGAAGTAAGTCCATAGACACAGCCGCCTCATTCTGGCGGACTTGATAAAAATTATTGGGAAAAAACATTCTTTGCACACAGGTACTCGAGCGAAGATCCATGAATACAAACACTGTAACCTAGGCCGGGTGCCGGGCTCCGTTCTGATGGGGCGCGCAAACCACACCGAGCTGGACGCTTACTCCAATCTTATGATCTACGCTCAACAGCTCTATGGAGTCACCACTTCTGATGATTTCAGGTATTCATTGTAAAACACTCAAATCGCACATGGCAGTTATCTCGACGTCTCGGAATAGTAAGCACTAGTCAACGACAGCTAATATTACAGATAATCATCGCGATGACAAGAGCAATAACAATTTAGTTTTGTTACCTACACCATTATGTCACTGTGCCTGATTGGTGTTCCGAGTGTTTATAACCATGTTGAAACATGTCTCATTTATTCATATTCTTTATTGGAATCTGTTTAATTTTTGCAAATTGAGATATAAATATTGAAGATTGAGATTGATTTACAAATTGAGATATAATACAGAGACTATAAATATTGATTTTCTTATGCCGCCCGCATAAGAAAATCGATCTTCGCCAGGGCTTCGCCCGCGTAGGCCGACATTACACCCTTGTAGTCCTTTTTTTTCGCTCTCACCACTGTTCTCATTCCCTCTCACACTTTTACTCTCACCTTACTTTTACTTCCGTCTTTATGTATTCCCCCCCCCCAATCTTTATGTATTCCCCCAATCAGTAGGCTGAGTTGTTATGCCGGACGACTGTCTAAAAGTTTTTGTCTATCTCTCGGGAATAGATTTTTTTCTGAATGAAAGGTACCTCAGGGTTTTTTCTATACCCCTGACAACTTGTATGCAAAGTTTTAAGATGATCGTTTGAGTAATTGAGGCGTGAAAGCGTAACAAACAAACAAACTCACTTTTGAATTTATAATATTACTATAATTGAAAAGAAAATTATTTTAGGTAGCACTTATGTTGCATAACCGAAAATAACTTATGTGTATTTTTCAGTTTCAGCATGTTCTACTCTCAGCCGCCGTACTCAGATCTGATATTCAGCGATGCAGCTAAAAGATTGAAACCGATACGTCACAAGCAACGGTCGGCAGAACTAATCGCTGGCACAGCTTTACCTAGAGCGGCGCGCATAGTATCATGTGATGCACCACAATCTTCTTACTATATTTCTGCTGACCCTGCCTTCCTGGACAAATCTCATAGGCTAGAAGTATTCAGTAATGTGATCGGGGTCTTATTAGTGGTGATATGGACTTTAATTCGATAAATTAATATTGATAACTTTTTCTTAAAATTATAACATATTTATCTTAAGTTAGATGTAGTGGATCTCGATAATTTATCGGATATTCTGTTTTTAGTGTTCAATGGTTGTAAATTTAAATAGTTAACAATTGAAAAGATAGTTTTATGGAAACTTAAACTTCAAAAACTTTAATTGACATTCAGATTGTAAGTTATATTTTATTATTATATACATTTTAATACAGACATTGTAAATCTGCCTTATATGCAATAATTTAAATTTAAGTGTAAATTAATTACCTACTATCTCATATTTCAGAGTGAATCTCGAGATTTTAGATATTTAGAAATACATTTTTTTTTTTTTTTGGTATGAGCAATTTTTGCATACCTATTTGTTTTCATGAATTTGTATACAATACAGAAAAGATCTACTTATATTATAAAATAATTTAGTTACGATCCGTCCTTTTATAATATTCCCTTAAGTATAATTTTAAAAATTAATCACCTCATATGTTTAGTATTTTTTATTTCGTTAAATGTAGGAAGATGTTCATTATTAATTTAATATAATCCGTCCATTTATATTAGGGTGCCTTATAAGAATAAAAACAAATTTTTTGTAAGATTTTTTATTAGTTTTTAATGACTAAAAGTGCACTGTAATTGAAATAAAATTTTACAAAGTAAACGGTTTTCATTTATATATGATTTAGGATTTTAGGAAGTTAATAAAATGTATGCATAATAATTATTGGGTACTTACTGTCTACTATCTATTGTAAAATTGGAAACCTTTTGGTAAAGTATTAAAAGATTTTAACAAACTTTTGAATTCATATTTTCTGCAGACATTCCTATCTGCAGACGTTTGAGGCATTCCCTTAGAACTAACTCTGCTCGCGTGTTCCCGCCATTTTCCAGACATGCAATTCGTTTTAGCTAAATAATCATGAATTCTTGGCATTAAAACATTGCATTTTGGCGTTCGCTTTGCACACAGCTCTAAAGCTTTGAAAGATAAATAACGAAAATGGTTTATGCAGTAATAGAAGTCCGTTTCATCAGGTTTATTTTGCATCAACGTACCAATCATAGTGTTACAAAGTTTAACCGATACTTTTTTCTTATATGTATCCAGCTGATCACACATCTCTGTATTGTCACAGAGTATCGCTAAAATGGTACAAAATTTGTTTGCTGACAAACAAAAAATAAAAAAAATTTGACCCCAAACAAAACTTTCATCATTATGATGTAAATTGAGAATGTGACCATTTATTTGCACGCCAGACTGGCCGATTCTGTTCTCTAAAAATTTTTGTACATTTGTTATTGCTTTTGTGAACGCAATTTTATAACACATTTGTCCAACATATACACTGTCAGCTCTAGTAACTAGCATTGTAGTAGTATCGTAACAGTAACCCAGGAACACAATTTCATTGCTACATTTTATATTTGGGTGAACAAAGTTAACAACCGTTTTGTTATAATTCAAATTTCGGTATTTTGCAATTGCATTTAAAAATTCTACGGCTTCGTCTAATGAGTCCGATATATACAAATAATCATCAACAACTCTCGTGAACAAGTGCAAGTTTGATTTTGATTTTTCAATTATCTCAGACAAATACAAATCATCGAAATAGTTGTAATAAATTTCTGATAGAGGCGGTGAGTATTTATAACCTTGGACCAATCCTTTCTTCCATTCATAGACGGTGGAGCCATGTTTAACTAAAAGTGGCTGCCTTAACTCTGCAATTAGTTCTTTATACTTTTGTGCTAATTTCCTTTTTAGATAAACATTTTTCTCTTTTAATTGCAACTGTTTATGACATTCACATAATATTTTAATCAGTATATTTACATCTATGGAACCGAAGGCATTTGTTAAATCAGCCTTAACAAAATACAGTTTTGGACGTTTTAAATTGTTCCAAGCTCTTTGTAAGTTAGAGAATTTTAGTTCAAATTTCACTGGAGATTTGGCCATCATCAGTTTCAAAAAATCTTGTTTTTCCATTATTTTGAATTTTTCAGCAGAAGTTAATGTTGCACTTTTGTATCTAACTATAGGTCGAAATTCATTGTTATTTTTTAAAACTAAATACATCTTAGGTATATTCTTCCAAAAAGTTTTAACTTTTAAACGGTCTCTAACACTAAATTTGTTTTTAATGGCTGACCCGATACTAAAAGTTTTAGACTTCGCAATAGTATTTGTTGACTCCATTTCTTGTATCTTTTTATCAAAAAACCTTTGCCATGCTTTCTGTGTAAAGTAATATAATTTGCGTTCCTCCATATCTAGTTTGCAAGTTGTAACATAATAATTTAGACTGATCATCGGAGCTAATATATCTCGAAATATCCAACTCATGAAATGCATTTGAATATATTTTTCATTTTCAAGTGAAACTGTCCAGACTGTTTTATTAAAATTCCATTTTGTAAATAGTTTTTGCATAACCACATGTTCACCTTTCATGCTGAATATTATATGATGAACGGTTTTTCTAAATATTTTTTGATTATGATTATTTGCAAAAAAATCTTTTGGTATTATTTCTAGGAGAGCATTCCAACATCCTTTAAAAATTAACTCTTTATCAACAGGAGATAGTTCAAATTTGCTACAATCGGCAAAATAGTTTTTGAAATCTTCCCGAGATTTAATTCTCAAGTTACTCTTAAGACTTGAAAGTAAAGAAATCAGTTTAGCTGAATATTGTACTGTACTTACTAATTCTTTGCTGCGTAACACATATAAAAGAAAATATTCATCGTTTCTTTTCAACTTTCTAGTTCTCACTATGTTACTATAGGATCTCAGGTTTTGTTTGTTAACAAAATACTGAGAAAAACAAACTGGCGTTTCCATTTCCTGATTTTCGAAGATCGATTATTTTTAGTTTTTATTCAACTTAACGTGTCGCTATATATATAAATAACATAATTTAATTTGATTTTAATTAAGTTTGATTTAAATTCAAATTTTTCCGCAACACGTCGAGACATGTTTTCAATCAGACGCAATCAATGATATCAATGACGATTACATAGAGTAATAGACGATCAATGAGAAATAAAAAATACCAAGGACGTTGCATAATTGTGTAAGCTTAGGAAGACTCAATGAAGACTGCCTATAGTATTGTAAACGCCCAAAGGAGTTTAACTTGATCGGATCGGATCTTAACATGCAGTATTTTTCTAGTGGTACCTATCAAATTAACAAGAATCATAATTTTACAATATATATATAGTATATATAGGAGAAATTTTAAGAACCATCCAAATTTTAAAGTAATGATCTTTGGTAACAAACCGATGGCTGTGTTGTTTCCTTTTAGTATCGTTCAATAGAAAAATATTGAGATATGTCTACACAAACCTTTCCCGAAAAAACCAATATGTGTAGTCATCACTCGCCGCTCGCCCCGAGCGCGCAACGTAGATATTGGAAGTTACATCGTATTTGCACTGCACTGTTCAAAGGTTATTTTTATTGGTTCCGAGTAATATCCTCACGGACACGTCACGTTTTACTTACACTACGAAATTCACGGGCGCCGCTTTCGGTTCGCGAACTGAGCGACACACAGAAGAAGCGTGTGTCTGCGACAGAGACTTTTTTCTGACTGAACAAACCTATAACATAAATAGTAATCTGTGGACTGAACTTGATTTGACTGAACGCCACAGCGCCACAGCTGTTTTCATTTGTCCGCGCGCCCCGCCTGAGGCGCGTTCGAGAATTTTAAGACCCATACACCGCATATTTTAAGCGGTGATTAGTTGTTCGATAGTTTGATTGAATAGGCATCGGCATTGGTTTTCGATAGTGTGATCGTTCGATTTTTAATCGTCAAATGCGCGCACTGCCATATTATTATAATATATTATTATAACTCCATATTTTTAGTGGTGCCTCAAAAACACATTTAAAGCCGGTAGCACATCTGACCCTACTAATTTCCGGCCTATTTCAATACCACCAACGTTAAGTAAAATTTTCGAAAAAATATTAATGGGTCAGTTACTTTTACATTTTAACTTGAATAATTTAATGCATCGCAAACAGTTTGGTTTCACCCGGAGCCGTTCAACAACCGATACTGGTGTTGAACTGATTCAGCACATCTTTGAGGCCTGGGAAGCCTCTGGAGATGCTATAGGTATCTTCTGTGATCTTTCCAAGGCTTTTGATTGTGTCCAACAGGATACATTGGTCGGCAAATTGTGTCATTATGGTGTTCAAGACCATGCGCTCAACCTTCTGAGGTCGTACTTAAGTAACAGAGTTCAGAGGATTGATGTAAGCGGAGAGAGGTCATCAGGATCCCCAATGTCGATGGGCGTTCCACAGGGTTCAATTCTTGGTCCATTTCTATTTCTAGTATATGTTAACTACTTGCCTTACCTTGTAAAAAATCACGAGATAGTAATGTTTGCTGATGATACTTCTTTAGTATTCAAAGTTAATAGAAAGAAATTTACCTACGACGATGTAAACAATGCTATCTCCCAAATAGTAGAATGGTTCACGGCTAATAATTTATTACTAAATGAAAAAAAACCAAATGCATAAGATTCTCGCTACCGAACGTCAAACAAGCACCTACCAATATTGTTATTAAAAGCGAGAAATTGGACCTTGTGGCATCTATTAAGGCATCTATTAAGTCCAAAATCATTGCAATCGCCTTACGAGAACCTAGCCAACCAGATCTCCGAAGTTTAGTGCGACCAGATAAAACATCTATTTTACTCTTCTCTGTACTAAAACAATCGTTGGTGCGTTATCGTTAATTCGAAAAGATTTTTGACAGGGAACCTTGTTTTTCACGCTCGGTATGGCAAGGCCGCCGGCCACAATGTAGATTACCGGGTTCCCTGTTTTAAAGTCACAGGCACGACCCGTTTATGCTTAGCGTAGCTTTTTTTTTAAATGCCGATTTTTTATCTAGCAATCCCCCTTTTTTTTCACAGTGATTGCACCTGTGAATTTATACATAGAGTAATTTTTAATCACCGTGAGCTCATATCACACGTAATTTACTATCAATCAATAAATCTGTATATATCAGTCAATCAATCATCCACTATTTGCTACTGGAAAATAAATGTGAATTATGATTTTATAATTACGACCAAATGGCGTCCACTTTTTTCAATGTAGGTATACCAGATTCATGATCGGAGTTCACGCGCACCTTTAGAATTCGATCTTGAAAGCAACGGATCTAGTCACTAAAAAGTTCAAAATGGCGGTCACTTTTTTTAATTTTGACCACTGATTTGTATCGAAGTCCACGCGAACCCTTAATCTTGATACCTATTTATTTAGAAAGCAATCGGTGCAGTAATTAAAAGTTCAAAATATCGAACATTTAAAAAAATATATGAAATCTATATTCAAATACACTAACAACGCTAACAACTTACTACCAATTGTATAGCTAGCAGTTGCACCCGCCACCTGTCCGTTACTAGGTTATAACGCTTTTGGTTTGATTTCTTAGCTATTTAATTAATCCGTAAAGGTGACGAGAGATGGTGCTGTCTAATATTTACAAATATTAATGCAGTTTTTATATTACGATGAAATTTGCTTTCGAATTCGCTAAATGTTTGTACAGAAAGAAAGTAGCAGGGGTGACGTATGATTACGCATTTCATGTGATTTTCCACATCCTACTCATGAAATACCTATACCATACTTGTAGGTAATGTGATTACATCTCTGTCTGCAAAGCGAATTGGAAGAAGACGACTACGGTCAGATACAACGTAATTGTTTGATTAATTTAGATCATTGAATTAGCGTATTAGGTATACTCCATACTTATTACTCCGAGATTGAACATTGTCAGCAATTATCAGAGGTAGGTACTAGGTACCACACTTACAACAAAACCTTAGCTGTGCCGTGCCTCAGCACAAACATAGCACAAAACAGACATAATCTATGAAACAGACTGTCAGTTATTAAGTCAGGGGGGGAAAGGGGAGACACGGCAAGGGTCTGTGGAAGTGTGGACGTATGTTACGTGAGTGCTGATAACTCGAAGTTGATAACGTGACGCGCGAAGCATTATCAAACACATAGATCAATTAAGCGTAAAAAACTGTGGAATCTGGTAAAAACTTGAATCGTTGATATACCTACGGTTATCATTATAAATAATTTAAAAAAATTAAATAATGGCAAACATAATTATAAACGATTTATGTCAAATATTCAAAAAGTGTATTTCTGCTGTGCTACCTGAGACACTAATAAGAAACTCGTTAAAATATGATCGTGTATCACAAGAGTTATTTGTAGTTGACGAACATTTTAATTTAAAAAATAGAAACGTTTATTTAGTTGGAATTGGTAAAGCTGTTAAAAATATGGCGAAGGAAACTGATATCATTTTAGGACCTAAAATTGTTGAAGGTATTATAAGCATACCCAAAGGAAGTCTCGGTGAACAATCATGGTATCAATCGTTACATCACAATGTTTTTTATTATGAAGGAGCTGAAAATAATTTACCAGACAAAGATGCAGAAAAAACTGCCAAAAAAGTAAATAATCTTGTACAAAAACTAAGTGATAAAGATTTGTTACTTGTATTGATATCTGGAGGTGGATCGGCATTGTTACCACTTCCTTATGATCAAATAAGTTTAGATGAAAAAATTGCTGTGATTAGAAAACTTGCTAATGCTGGGGCAGATATAAAGGAACTTAATACTGTTCGAAAGAAGCTTTCTGGTCTAAAAGGCGGCCAATTAGCAATCAAAGCACAACCAGCTCAAGTTATATCACTGATATTATCTGATGTTGTTGGTGATCCTTTGGATCTGATAGCGAGTGGTCCTACCACTCCTAATGTAGATAACCCTCTCAAAGCAAAAGAAATAACCAAAAAATATAAATTGTATTATGACCTTCCACAATCAATCAAAACTGTTCTAGACTCAAACACTAAATCTGTCATTTTTCCATCAGATAAAGTAATTAATTTCATCATTGGCTCAAACAAACTAAGTATGGCAGCTGCTTTTGAAGAAGCGAATACATTGAACTATCTGACAGTTGTTATTTCAAACACAGTCACAGGAAATGTGAAACTTGTAGCAGAAGAATATGTCATATTAACAAAGATTGTATGTGATTTATTGTTAAAAAAAATTAATATAAACATAGCCGAAGATAAATTGAAAGAACTTAAATGTTTAAATATAAAAGATAATCTACTATCTGATCTTACCGAGTCAGATATCCAAGAAACTAAAAGTGTTTGTTTAATTTTGGGAGGTGAAACAACAGTCGAGGTTAAAGGAACTGGCAAAGGTGGAAGAAATCAACAACTCGCCTTGGAATTCTCAAATTTATTAGAAGGGCAAAAAGAATTTGATAATTTTGATATTTTCTTACTCAGTGCTGGCACAGACGGCATAGACGGCCCTACTGATGCTGCTGGAGCGATAGGCTACAAAGGTTTAATAACAGATTCTAAGCAAGATCATTTCAATGTAGAACAATATCTGGACAGTAACAATTCATATAATTTTTACACAGAATTCAAGGGTGGTTCGCTACATGTAATTACTGGTCATACTAATACAAATGTTATGGATATACATGTAATTATTATTAAACTGAACACATGATAAATATAATATGTAATATTTTTTTTTTGTTATTGTAGCTACTCAAATATAGTACAGTTATATGCTATTCTAGAAGTGGGTATATTCATAATATTCAGAACAAAATATTTGCAGTGCATCAGTTGACTGTATTGTAGTTAAGATAATTTTACGTATAAATAAAACCCAATCAAAGGAAATGTTACAATGAGTCTGTATGTCTAAAAGTCAGACATACATGTCTAAGTCGAAAAATCATCGTTTGCAGTCTTAGCTAGATGGTTTCAGGAAAAGATTTAATTTTTTGTTAATCATAGTAGATTCATTATCTTGTTTTAACTTGGCAGATGCTAAAACAGCTGCCTTACAAAGTCCAGCAAATTTGTCTTTTTTTCTTTTATTATTTTTAATTGCTTTTGGTTTTTCCATAACAATAGAATTATTTTTATTGTGAAGGGAAAATATTTCCTTGGATAGTGAATATACATTTACTTTTTTCTTAGATTCATTTGTAGTGTTGCTATTATTCTTTTCACTATTAACTATCTTAGTAGTATTCAATATTTTCTCTGTTTCCATGTTGTTTTTGATTTCTCTTTTGCTATGTTTGGCAACATCCGGTTTAACTAAGTTAATAAATGTGCTTTCGCTACACAATTGGCATATTCTTTCCTGAAATAATATAAATTAATTAGTGAATTAATTACAACAGAAATATTAAATAGGAAATTTTTTAAAAATAAATGCCCTTACCAATCGATTGCTCAGTAGCTGTTCATTTTTCCTTTTAAAATACTTTTGATTTTTTGAAGTTTCTTTCAAATTTTTAATTTTACGTTTCTGCGTTTTTGTTATTTTTCGAGGTTGTATCTAGAACATATTTTAATTCATTATTCTCTGTGTAGGTAATCCAAGGCAAGCTAGCACAAGCGATTTACTAACACTCAATATGCACTTACATGTGTGTAAAAGAAACAAATGTTAGGTACCTAACTGTTTTTTTATGCACATTTTGATAGTGTTAGTAAATTGATTGTGCCAGCTTTCTTTTGGACAGACTACCCATGACTAATACTGATTTGTATTACAAACTCACATTGGTAACATATAGCCCCTTAGTCCATTTAATGCCGCAATGGGAACATGATGCTTCCGGTGGAAAATCTTTCTGGAACATACCCATATTGTTTGATAGTCCTCGACATCGCATTCTGTTATTAATACATCAGTTTAATTACTCACAAATGGGTGGTTTATACTCGAACTACTGTGAACAGTACTTACAAATAGTAGCTTTTTAATAATGTATGTGATTTATCAGTGTGTGGAATAGAGGCGGCTAGTTTGCACAAAAACGCTGCACGTGCATCACTCATATTTTTTTTGTTATGGTTTAGGGTTTAGATATTAATATTATGGCAGTTATACTATGTAAGCTGCTGTTATTTTAAGGAAATTAAGAAATCACATGAGGTTTAACAGTTAAAAGAAATGTACACGAAAAATTAAATCACAAATAATTTGTAATATTGATAACTTAAACTAAGAACCTTAACCAGAACAAATTACGACTATCAACGTAAAAATCTGTGGTAAAAATCGACTAACAATCTGAAAAAACAGGAAAAAATAATGTGAAATTAAATTAAAAACAAAAAAACAAAGTGCACAGCGCAGTGGAGCACAAACAGTGGAGCGCAGAGTCAAATTCAATCAAATTCGACTGAATTCGACTAGTTAGTTTATTTGTCTTTTTAAAGTAGATAGGTAGATAGATAGTGTAATGTAGTGTTGATACGATATTTGTGAGTACTCACTAGGTATCGATACTTTTTCATTCAACTATTAACAACAACCATTTTTTCGATATTTCAGATACTATTATTTTTTATTTCGATACTCCGATACTGAATAAAGTATCGAAAGAAAATAGAAGTATGGAATACCCCCCAAATAGCAGCATTCATCTTATGGACGGTTCATTTGCGCCCAGAATAGAAAGCGTCCATTCTATGGACGATTGTCGACCCACTATGGATGGTTGTGGCGCCGACATTTTTTGATGCCAGTGTCATTGTAAATGGTTTAAAGGTGTTTTTCATTAAGGGCGCTCTACATTACCGTGCGAATCGCGTCGTGGTTCGCACCAGGTTCGCACCGCGAAAAGCTACCAGTCATCCATACACGCACGTTCATTCACAGTTACAGTTCCAATCAAACTTTATGGCGGAAGTGAACATAAGCACAAGGCGCGTCGCAGTAACCAGTTTTAGGTGTAGCGGGACGCAGTGGAGCGAAGGGCATATGACTGAACCTGCGTAAGTACGCATAAAGTGTTGTTTTCCGATCCGCCATAAAGTTTGATTGGAAGTATATAACAGTATGGTTGGCGCGTTCGACGAACATGGGTCTCCAACTTGCTACAGCTACGTCCGTAACACTATGCGCATTAGCGTTGTATGATATTTGTGAGAACCTCTAATTGATTCCTGTTTTTATTAAGGTTTACTATAAGTATTGTATAGCTGCTGGTTTTCCTAAGATAATAAAAAATGAAATAAAAATAAAATAATTATATATTTATTAAAGATAAGGCATATGCAGTGCTTTGGTCCACACAAGCATATTAATTTTTATAAATCTTTTTTTCGCCAAGACAAAATAATATTATCTCGCGTGCTGTTGACTAAACTGCGTGCGATAACTGCGAGTGTGGCGTTTCGCGGTCTTTTTGCGCGTCGCGGTCCTCTTTCGTGGAACAGAAAATCAACAAAAATCGGGGAATCCATCTTAAATTGCGCGCGAAGCCGAGAACACGACGAGATCGGCAGTGTGGAACCAATTTGAACAGGAATGTAGAGCGCCCTTTAGAAGGTAAGATAAAATACTTGCCATATAAAAGAAACAAAAATTAAAAAAATTAATAGTTATTTCAGGATAACCGTCGATATTTTCTGTGCGTTATTTTTGCGATATTTTTTTTTACTTTCTTTAAAAAAAATTTATGAAATCTTTTTATTTTATGTTATTAAATGTAAATACATGGTTAAAACTATAAATAAAACACAATTTTGTCAGTAAAATTGTTTTTAATTTTTTATTTTTAACAAACAGTGGTGTATTTGTTTCTGGGCCAAATGATTTAAAATATAGATAAGTTTTTAGCAAATTTAATATAGTTTTCAGCAAAATATAACAGCCGATGCTGTCAACATGATGACAAAGGAACTATAGAAACATGGTTCAACCAGTTGAAACTATGATTGAAACGCACTCTAGGTTTTTGGTTGTGGTGTATATGGGTGTATCACTGCCCTTTTTTCTCGCTAGGTGGTGCATGAGCGATAGTACTTTACTGACTGTTAGTTTCATACAAAAGTTGGATTTTTTTATAAACATATACCTAAAGTACCGCTTTAAAATGTGAAAATCGAAGAGTCCATTATTTTCCAACAGATGAAAAGCATCACTGAAAGAAAAAAGGCAGATTTGACAGAAAGATGAGTAAGAGATTATAATAAATAATGTCTCGTCGAATTTAAATTTTTCAGCAATCTTACGTATTAATTTATGTCGTAATTTTTATTTTTTGTATATGTATGTGGTAGATTGGAATATTATGAACGAATATTTCTACTAGGGTGTGTCACGCAAGATTTTTGCAGATGGCGCTCTCAGCGAACGTATCTTCTTTACAATATAGTTACCTTTATATTTTGTGAATATTTTTATAGGTATGTATGTACAAGTTACAGGACCACTTTTTATCACTGCGCATAAAAAAACATTTCGTACTTTAGTGAAAATAAAAAATGTAATTTCATTTATTTATCTATTTATTCCAAGAACTTCCAGTTTGGCAGTATCCTTGATACAGCTGTAAATTTTACGTGGATACGTCTATGTCTGAGGATATTCGGGCGATTGGAAGTTCAATATCAAATAAGGATTTAAACGTAGACGGTACTATGCACTGATCCGAAAAAATAATAAAATTGAAGTGGATTGGATTGAACAATCCATCGACCACGACACTTCCTCCGAGCTTCCACGTGTTTACAGTTGTCAAAATTGATGTTTTTGTGATAGATCTCAGCAGGGCCGTCACACCCCAAACAAATTTTTTGTCGACATATTTGGCCTACGTTAGCTGTCTATCTCTTTCATATATTATTTATTTCACATGTGTGTGAAAGAGATGGATAGATACAACTAACCTCCACAAAAACTTTCTTCGGAGTAGATTTTTTGTATAACTGGTTATTGTTTGTCGTTCTTCAGGTTCTTGGTTCTTGGCTGATTTGCCCTGCATTGGCACTATTGGCAGATTGGTAGTTCTCTTTAAATTCTGTGGTAGTTCTTGGCGTTTGATCAATGTGATGTTTATTTGTGGTTTTTTTGTTTCAGTTTGATTCATATTTCAAGCATTTTTCAAAATTTAGACCGCGTGTAATTATTAAAAATATTCAATATTTTGGATAAAATTTAAATGTTTATTTATTTACTATATATAAATAATTATAGTATTTTTGTTCTAGATATCGCCTTTTACTTTACATTGAATTGATTTCTGCAATGGTTGTGTTTACTTGTGGGCATTGTGGTGAAGCGGTACAAAAACCTAAAGTTGAAAAGCACTATTTAACGAAATGCCGGAATCTCAATCCTAATCTCTCTTGTATGGATTGCTTTAAGGATTTCTAGTAAGTTTTCCAGTTTATCTTGTTGAGACCTTGACCATTATACAGACTGAATGTCAATTTGTGCATTATTCAAATACAAAATCATTAATAAAGTGAATACTTGGTAGCGCTTTCCAATGTTGTCTGCTGTAAAGATATAAAATATTTAATCAAGCTTATGGGGGAGGGATGTAGTAATCTCATGCAGTAAATATTTGATTTAAGGAAATGGGAAATAATATAAGGCTTATTGATGGCTCGTTGCTCTGACCCGCTTCGCTTGCTGCATTTTCACAAGCAAACCTTAATGTAAGCTATTTTTTTTAAATGATGGACCATCAACCTATTTTAGCCGGATTTCAAATTGATCATTGTTATGAACACAATTTTCCTCAGTCAGCATTGGAATGCCGACCCAAGTACATTATTAGAATACACAAATGAAGTAGGTTTGTATTTTTATATGTAGAATAAAACAGTGATAAATGGGTAAGTGTTACAGTGTGATAATGTATATAGAGTCCTACGTTACACTAGTTGAATATGTTGTATTATACATTAATTGATTATTTTCTTACAATAGAGATTCTAGCATTCTATGTTCTTTAAAACAGCAAACAAAACCAACACTCAGATTTTATAAATGGCTCAAACACACTTATGTTATAAATTATAGTCTTTTCACAGAGTAATTAATTACTATGTAAATTACAGAAAGAATTATATGCTGTGCTAACTTCAGACACCAGTGTAAAGCTAGAATCATCAAATTTTCATGACAACCTGGTTTTTGTGTAATGTCACGTAATGTAGTCATCTCTACATTACACTAAAAATCTTGGTGTTGGTGTTGGAGTTGGTGCATAAAGTCAGCATAACATATAAAATTAAATAAAGTGTTTCGCAAATCATAACAGAAAAGAGATTTGGCAGTGAAATCAAAATGATAGTGTATATAGATGTGTGCCATCCCTGTAAACCAAAAAGCCATACATACCTGAAATTAAAAAAAAAATATTAATAAAAAGCAGAAGTGCCGGTGATAGCATTTAAATTTACCACACGCTCATATATTCTAATTTCTGACTTGTTCTTTCACTGGATTTGAAACTTTCCAAGTTAACTTTATTAGCAATCAGGCCCACTGCTCGCCACTGGGTGTTGGGAAGTTATGATTTAACTAATGTAAGACAATTGTAGATATGGTAAAAATACTGTGACTTAGTAGACTGGCTAAAACCATGGTAAACATGAAATATATAAGCTCAGAATGACAGATTCAGTGGTGTATTCAGCGGCGTGGGAGCCGGCCCCTCCCCAAACACAATGCCATATGTAAATCCAGTTAAAAACATAATGCAAGAAGATCTTTGCTGCAATTGGAAGACTATGCATTTCTATTTAATACTCAATATAATAGTAAATTATTTACATAACCAAAGTACCTAATACAATTAAATAGGTATAGTACCGTTTATTGAATGCTGACCATATTGTACTTCATTGGGTCTGTTCAAAAATGGCATTTGAGGGTTACGAATCTTAAAAGAAACCGTTATGTGGATTGTGTGTGACACATTTCCATATAAACGGTGTTAATGGTTGCATCCCATTAAACCTTAACCGATTAGGGCAAAAAATAATATGGTATTCAGATCAGCTAAAACCAGGTTCATACTCATTTTTAATTTTTTAAATAATTGATACATCAAAAAAAAAAAACTGACATGCGCGGATTTTTTATTCGAAATTGTTTAATTTTTCACATTTTCAACATGAAAGTAATTGCATTTTCACAACATCTCATGAAAATTCATAATATTTTTTTTATTCTTAAACATGTTGTGAAAATGCAATTATGTAGTTTCCTGTTGAACATGTGAATAATTAAGAAAAATCGAAAAAAAATCTCGTGCTTTTAAGTTATCATAAGAAAGTTAGTTTTTCTTATGATGTATGAAAATATTTAAAAAATTTAAAAAGGTATAAACCGAGTTTTTGCTGATCTGAATACCATATAATTTTTTGCGCTAATCGGTTAAGGTTTAATGGGGTGAAATCGTTAAATCCGTTTGTATGAAAATTTGCCACTACATGGCCACTACACAGTCCTTTTGTGGGAATAGTCTTTCTCTCCGCAGCTTCGAACTGGCATCGCTATCTCTGTATCAATCTCTCTTCCCCGGTTTCTGAGTGACAGAGATGACAAGAGCAAATTCCCAAAAATACATATAAAATACCCATCGAAACAGCTTGAGAGCCGTGACTGTTTCCACCCCTGAAATGTTTATGAATTGGAACGGGGTCATTAAGAAAGGATGTCCCTAGGGCGGTGCGTTTTTTTATTGTTTAATTCACATTAATATCGAATTTAAGGCTCATCATTTAATAAAAAAAAAACTGACGGAAATCATGTTTTTCAGGAATTCATTCAAAAACAACTAAACAAGATATCGAAAAAACAAAAATATACCGCCTTGTGACCGTATTTTGCCTATTAAATATATTTACTATGACGTACCTACTTGAGAATTTTTTTAATTCTATAATTTTCCCTCAAAGTGATAATTTTATTTGTTTATCGTTTAGTTTTTCCTGTAAAATATAAAAACCTCTGTATTCCTTATTTTTAGCTTCCCGCTATCCAAGGCAAGTTATTGATTTGGGTCTGATTTTCGAAAATCGAGTTTTCATCAGATTTACATTTTGACGTCTGGGAAATCATTCTGGTCATTTTCGGCTGGACGTCCGAATGTGTGTGTGCATGTAACTTTTTTTTGTCGTATGATATCTTGAGAACGAAATGACCGATTAATACCCGCGATACGGCGTTTGAAAGGGTTTATTGAGATTTAGATTGGATTAGATTTTGAAGTCAATCGGTCGAGCTGTTTCAGAAATATTCAAAAAAGTTTAAATATTTTTTTTAAATGCTTTTTAAATAACTTTGAGATTTTCCAACCGATCTACTTGAAACCTTATTATATACGTTTTTTGTACATAAAAAACTGCGCCGAGTACCGCCAAAAATTATAAAAACGAACGACGCGTTCAAAAGATATCGTAGTTCACAAATTTCCGAAACTTACAAAATTGCATAGAATGCCGTAGACTGCATTAAAATCAAACAAAGCGTTCAAAACATATCGCAGTTCAAATATTTCCAACATAACATTTTCTTTGATATGTCCCAGGTTTTTGAGCCTGAAGAACTCTAAATGTATAGAAATTCTATTTTTCGGCTTGGAGAGCTCGGAAAATGAATATTATGAGCACGAAGAGCTCAAAAACCACGAAGAGCTAAATAGCTTTCTAATTTTCGAGCGCTTTGAATTCGAAAATTACGGAAAGGGATGGCCTGCAGGGCCAACCGATTTTTTTTTATTATTTTAAACACTACAGTTTCGGTGATAAGGGGGGATAATCAATTTTCTTTAATATCTTTGAAACCCTGAATATTAAAATTATAAATAAAATGTGCTTGTACTTTTTATAATAAGCATTTTCATTTGATACATCACTAGGAGCCCTTAAAAAGTTTATTTTGTTAATTTTTTACTTTGCTTCCCAAAATGTTAATTTTTCATTTACGCTATAGATACGTTCGTTATTGAGCCACCAAACTCTAGTAAACTTTTACATCTAGTAGATTCGGAGAAAGTAGGCTATGACAAATGGACAGACATACAGATACCAGAATGACCCTATACGGGTTCCTTTATGTATGTATGTTCTTTGATGTACGGGACCTTAAAAAGGAACCTTCATAGAATCACTTCGTTGTCTGTCTGTAAGCCTGTCGGTCTGTGTCCAGACCCTTTTTCTCCAGAACGTGTGGAGATATCAAGTTGAAATTAGTATCAAATACTTAGGTCTTTAAACGATCCCTTGGAGCTAGCTGTGTTTTTAGGAATTAAATATATGAGATGTCTTCATGGATCAACGATAATTTCCTAGCTTCCGTATTAAGATCGTAGAACGTATCTTGCATATATATAGCACTAATATAGGCTTTAAGTTCAATGAAAAATATGGGCCCCCCAAGCTTGAATCCTTAGTACACCACTGGACAGATTGGTAGAAAAAACAGAACAATCAAAAATCTTATAATAAGACCTCACTTGTTGCACTAGGATTTAAGTCTATGATTATAATTAAACAATTTTGTATTATATTTTCAGTGGGCAGGACTATCAATCTCATACCAAGTGTATTACTGAAGAGCAAAGATATGGAGGAAAAGATTTTATTGCTAAAGATAAAAAAGGTGAACAAAAACAGAATACCTGGGTTCAAATGATAAAGACTGTTTTGGATGAACAGATTGATTTACCTAAAAATGTTTCACAAATTATTCTGACTATTTCTCAGCACACTAACACACCACGTAAGAAGCCTAAATTTATTAATTTCATTAAAAATACTTGTGGACATAAAACAAAACCTGAGGATATTGATAAAGCTTGGGAATTGATAGCTGCAAAACTTCCAACTCTGGCTCAGAATTATAACAGCAAACAAAATCAGAATACTTCCAATTTGAACGACTCCATAAATGATTCTGTAAGTGATTCTGTTAAAGGGTTACATATTAAAGATAATAGTTCTGCAGCGCAATCAGATGATAAACAACAAAATGGGACATCTGATAAAGGAGAAAAAGTTAAATCAAAGAAAGAACTCAAGGAAGAAAAAAAGAAAAAGAAGTATGAAGCTGCATTACAAAGTGCAGCTCAACCTGTGGAAGAGATAGAAGAAGTTACTTCAAAGAAGGAAAAGAAAAAGAAAAATAAATCAGAACTCAAAGTAAACAGTAATGAAGAAGATCAGAACTCAGATGAAAAAGATGGAAATTCTAAAAATAAAAAACGCAAAAGAGTTGATACTGTTAACAGTGTACAAGATGCAAACGAAATCGAAAATCCTATTGAGGTTCTGTCTGAAAATATTGAAGTGGTAAATGATAATAAAAATGGAGTCGTTAATACATTAAAAATAAAAAAGAAGAAACAAAAAATGGAGAAAAACCAGACTGAAGAAAGTATTTGTCTTCATGATCAGAATGTAGCTAACACAGCACAGCCTGATGAAAAAGGCAATTTCAACTGGCATGCAGTTATAATGTCGATTTTAGAGAAAAAAGACGGTGAGATACCTTTTAAACGCTTACAGAAAAAAGTTTTGGGCGAATATTCTGAATCGACAGGTTTAGAAGTGGATGACAGAATTGCTGATAAGTTTATAAAAAAATTGAGAAGTGCGCCAAATGTCAGAGTAGATAAAAATAAAGTTGTACTGATTAGTTAATTTGCAATGAATTTACTTTTGTTTTGATTTGGCTCAGAGAAGAATGGAATTCCCAGTTTTTGTTTTTAATAACCATCCAGTATCTGTAGCATCAGACATTTTGTCAATTTGCATATTTAAAGTGTACTATAAATCCAATAAATGTTTTTCTTCATTGAATTTGTATGTGGTGTATATGGTTTTTTTGCACCCACTAGGGCACCCTATAATTTCATTTCCAATTTAAATAGGTACTATAAATTTAACTAAAAAACCTTCATAATTTTAAGGAACTAGAAATACCATAGCACAGGATCAGTTTATGTTTATAAGTTTGTTCAAACAATCCAATTAAATGTGGACAAAACCTAAATCGTGATTGAGCGTTGAGATGTTATAACAAATTAATTCTTAAGAAATTATTGAATGTTGTAGTTTATTAATATTTTTTTTTAATTAAAATTCGAGCTTTGTATACTATACATACAATATATATATATAACTTTATGAAATAAAATTTTAGCGTACCTATCGTTTTTATTAATTTTCTTAAAAGCTAACACTGGCAACGGTATAACACTACACACCCATGATTGACTTGATACAACAACAAAATCGAAATGAAATTTAAATCGGTATAGCAACAGCTTTTAAATGACTCGTGTTTAAAAAAGGATTGGGATAGGTGCTATTAAAAACTTTATTTTTGTCTAATTTAATAAACAAATGCACTAAAAAACATTCATTTGTATTATGTTACGGTACATAGTAACCATCCACCATCTTGGTTTACGTTCCCACTACGTCTGTGGTTCTTTTTGCATGATATATGTACAAAACATAGCAGTATCTGATTGTATTTAAGCATAGACCAGCAGAAGAGTCCATCTTGCGGCATATCAATATTTCAAATGATTCAGGGAAGTAACGGCGTGCAGCGTACTCTCACTCTCGGGACCTCACACTCGGAAGAGGTTTTCGACTCCCGAGTCTCTCGTGTAGTCTCACATCGAGTGTGTAGAATAGATAATTCTTTCTTGAAGGTATTACTCGTATATGAGACAAGGACGTTATTACCCTTGATATAATATTACTCTGTGATTATAGATTACAAAGATAATAAAAATGCATTCAGCATATTTTAAAGTTATTAATTACTCAAAGTGATATATTTTTATTTACACCCAGGCACAAACGGTGAACGCCACCATTTAACTGTGCCAGTTTTACGGGGCAGTGAAAATGCGACATATAAACACGAAGCAGCGCCTGGGGGTTTAAAATAAAGCATTAAGGGTGAATTATTTTATGAAATGTTATTCGGGAGTATAGGCCGTGGCAAATGTTCGGTAGTATACCTATCCCAATGACACGAAGTTTATTAGTAACATGAAAAATAATGATTGTCGCCACCTAATTGCTTTTCTGTTGCGAAACAAAAAGATATTCATGTATTTATTATGTTACTAACATAACTAGGTCAACTTTCGCGAGGGATACTATTGTAAATATCGATGTATTGTAAAAGATTGTGATTTGATTAAACTTAATTTTTATTTCAAAATTTTCAAACTTTTATTTAGTTAAACGAATTCATACATGATCAGACAAAAAAATAATTTTAAAGTTTTCAGTTTTCATTTCGTTAGTTAATATTCCTCATTCCCTTTCAATATAGTGAACATTATGCTACTAGTCAAGCCCTTTCATTTGCTACCCATATTGAGGGATTTGTGAAATGTAATTCCCCATTTTGTAGTGGCGGCCATCTTGGATTTAAAATTTGTCATAGTGTATAGTATTCTACTAGTAAAGTCCTTTCATTTGTACCCATATTGATGGAGTAGCAAAAAAATATGATATCCGCCATTTCGTGGCGGCGGCCATCTTGGACTGGTTTTTATCAAACATAGCTAAAAATACTCCCGACTAATTCACCTTTCATATAAAACAATCCGCATTCAAATCGGGTCATCCGTTTGAGAGCTACGATGCCACGGACAGATACACACGTCAAATTTACAACACCCTTCTTTTTTCGTCGGGGGTTAAAAAACGACTTAGGTGGCGTAGAGCGGCATTTAGCGTTTTGTATTCACGTAAAAACTTTCGTGTTTCAATGAAAGATATCTTAGTTTAGTATTCGAAATTACCAACCCTACAGAAGAGCGAACATAAGCCAAGCTTCGGGTTCTGAGATGACGTAGTATGAACTTATGAATTCGGACTGACTGACTGACGGACGGACGGACAGCGAAGCCTTAGTAATAGGGTTCCCGTTGGTACCTTTGCTGGTATGGAACCCTAAAAAGGTAAAATTTATATTACTTAGTAAAGTATATCCGTTATATTAGACCTCAGACGCCGGCGTCGGTATCGTTTGAGGCGGCAGCTAAGTGCCGGAGGCTTTCTTTGTGAACTTTTGTCGGTATGCGGTGTCCACGTGTCAAAGGGTGTGGGTTAATATAATGGATAAACTATACAATATTAATTTTAATAAAGATATCAGTTTTTCTTATTAAAATAAAATGAATAGGTATATTTGTTTCGGACCTCTAACAAGCGCTGTTGCTAAACGCTTAGCGTAATGTGTGTTCTAGTGTCTTCCTTACCTATATTATTCCTATTTCTATGATTTGTAGGATAGAAGAAATGTAGCACGGCTGTTGGAAAGGTACGGGAAAACGTATGCGCCAGAATATACATAGTACAGGCCATAGAATCTTGTAATTCGAACACAGCGAAATTTTTATATATTTTCCCAAATAATTTTATTTTATTACACAAATAGCATATTATATTAGATACTTGTACCATAATAAAAGTAAGATAATAGGAGATTTCTGAGATTTCATAACTAGTTTTATATGATGTGAGATTTTCGTAATAAAGTTTTTATGAGTCGTGGGATTTGCTATATTTTGACCTTTAGGTACTTATAGGGGTTGAATATAATATAGACCGTTTTTATACCGGTCGTTTTTCTAATGACTGAATACCTACTGAAGATTTGAAAAGGTATAATCATCAAATGTGTCCGTTTTTCTGTCCAATTAGCAAAATTAAGAAAGTTACGCTAATCAAAAATGGCGTTTTCAGTATAAAATTTTTTTTAAAAGACAATTATTTCATAACTCTCTGGTTTCTATAAATACACCCACGTTATATAACTGAAAATGAAAAAAAAATCTTACTCCAAAAAAATTTGAGAAAATGTCATGTCGTATGTCCAGACATACCTACACAGCTACCCCCGAACCGCCTTACGCGTACCTATATGCGTATATATTATCTATATTCACTGATCTCATAGCGGTCACCGACAGATGCGATGGGCGTAACATCCAAAAATTTTCGAAACTGAAAGAAAGACGGGGATATTTTAATGATAGAAGGGTGTTTTAAATCTGTCCTAACAGGTGAAAACGGCCTCGGCTGACGGTCTAATTATTTATGTATTCTTTTGGCAGTTAATATCATAGTTACTCATACTATCTATATGCTCGGTTGCATTTGAAAATTTTGTGCTATTAGGGAAATAAATTATACCTACATTTTAGGACTTTTGTGAAAAAATATATTGTTTTCAATATAATAGTTTCCCTGCTTTCATTTGTCCTAAGTTATATAATAGCGGTAAATGTATGTATAACATATGTATTTTGTGTGACATTCCTTCTTGTCACTTAATATAGCGCTGAGCATGTACTTGACAGTAACATGTAAACTAAATATCTTAGCGGAGCGAGAATTGTTTTGATTACAATAGCTATAGATATATGCTTTAAGACAATCTAGACACCGTCTATGCTAGCGTATATAACTCAAGTCGTACAGTAAACGCGTCTCTTCTTTCAACGAAATTACGTATATCAGGCGCTAGATCACACGTTAGATTGTAAGAAGCTGATTACCACCTTTTTGCAATTTTGGAAAAATACAGGTATTTTCTTAGACATTACAAATCAATCTTACGGGCTACGTAGAAGTTACCTCGCCATTCTTGAAGATATCAATAAAATTCTTTCAGAAATAAGTACGTTTTTCTCATTAAATTTTAATACTAAATAAACGTAAATATTAAACATAACAATGGTTCTGTAAAAAACAAAAATTAGGACACGCACAATTAGAGATGAGACTTTGAAAGTCTATCTGGAGATACTTAGGTATGTCATCATCAGCCCGTGTCTCTCCACCGCAGGATATAGGCCTCTCCCAAGGCTCGCCACCACACACGGTCCTCCGCCTTTCGCATCCAACTACCCCCGGTATGGTGCTTCAGGTCATCTGTCCACCTGGCCGGGGGGCGTCCACCGCTTCTCTTACTTAGGTATGTACAGTCAGCATCAGAAGAAGATAAGCAACTCAGATGTTCACATAGTTCTACACATTCAAAGTGACCATAATCATCTAAATAACAAAAGTTTTCAGATTGTTAAGAGCACTCAGTGTTTCAAATATAACTGAGCACACAAGTTGTCAAATATTTCGAAGCAAACTGAAAGTCGTAGATGTAATATAATATTTTATATCATGTATTGTAGAGTACGGTAAAAATCGGTTATTGTGGTTTTGTGGAAAGATTCACCAATTCATGACTTGATTTACATTACACTGTAGGTAATAGGTACTATACCGTACTGTTGATTTTTATGCAAGGGATGCGACTAATATGATTTTAAGTTTAAAATGTTAATTAACATTACAAAAAAACCTAAAAAAGAATCCATAGTCACTATCACCAGCTTAAAAGGAATATCTGATATTACTTCAAACAAACTAACAATCCTTCACTTTTCATAATATTAGTGTAAAGGAATAGAGTGAATTAGAAAAGTATACAATACGCGTCAACGATGTAAAAGACCACCGGCTGTACACTTCTCTTTTACCGGCACAGCGGTGCATCTGACGATTTTGAATTTTGAACTCGCCTACGATCGGCGAGTGTATCGGCGGACGTACAGCCGGTGGCCTTTTACATCGGTGGCGCGTATTGCATATATGTTCTTTTTTACTCATTTCTCCCATATTGTGATATCTCTTTTGAAATGTACCTGAACTTTTTCATGTAGCTATATATTAACATTTTTAATTTATAAAAATAATAAACAATAATTAATTACATTTCAATATTAAATGATAATGTTAATAATGAAACAAATCCTCAAAGATTCTTTTTTGCCAACTGCTCGAATACATAGTGTATTCCAACGAAAACATTCATTTCGTTTAAGATGGCGTTCAATACATAATTCCAGCATTGTTCAAATCTGGATTGCTGATCAGAAAAGGGAACTGACTAATAAAATCACCACCAAAAATCACGGCTCTTAATTTAATCCGATAGAAAATTTGTAAAACAATATGATTCAGGAATGGGATGGGAATCGAGCTAGAACGCGACATAATTTGAGGAGACACGTATTTAATGTATGGGAGTCCTTTAGGGGCCGACCATTTTGTGATAACACTGTTATGAGAATTTTGTGAACTCTATGCGAAGGTATTTACAGGATGTGCTGAATGCTGAAGGAGGGTATACGAGATACTGAATCCTATAATGGAACTCCACAAATTTCTAATTTACGATTATTTCTAAGAAATAAAGATATGTCTATTTTTTGTTACAAGAAATCTGATATTATTTTAAGCTAAAATAAAACAACCTAGAACTATACTCAGCTATGTTATTTATTACTAGCTTTCCGCCCGCGGGCTTCGCTCGCGTTGACCACAGTTGTACTGAGACAGTTAAAGGAACGCGATGCTCCAGAAAATTGTAACACTTTCTAAAACATTCTGAAACTCAACTGCCTAAGAATCTCTATACCTAATTTCATAAAAATCTATTAAGTCATTTTAGCATTAAGAATAGCTATCCCACAAATCGGTCTTAAAATCAGTCAGGTGTTTTGGAGATTAATTGGAACAGACAGATAGACTAACAGATACTATGATTTTCTATATGTAGGTATATAAAAAAAAATTGCTTTTCACTTTTGACAACCCCTTCTTTATATTTGCAAAATTTAAGTAAAATCGGATCAGCTGTTTCGACAATTAGGCCTAACAAACATACAGACAAACACACAGACAAAAACCAGCTTGTGTCACTCCTGGTAACCTCCTTTTTATGTCTGCGAAGATTCATAGAAGTGGTTTAGTCGTTTTGGAGATAAGCCGGAACAAAAAGACAGACTGACAGCCACACGGACAAAAAGTTTCCTATATAACTCTTGACAACCTATTTTTAATGTCTGCGTAGTTGCATTAAAATCTTCAAAAGTTTAGCTTGAACTATATAGACAGACAGACAGACAGACAAACGAACGAACGAATAAACAAACATACTAACAAAAGGTAGCGTATATCACTCCTCTCACCCGTCTTTTCACGTCCGCGAAGTTTCATGAAAATTGGTTAAAATGTTTTAGAGTTTAGCTCAAATGATAGAGAGACGGCCAGACAGACAATCAAAAAGTATTGTATGTCACTCCAGACAATCTTTTAATCACATCTTTGAAGTTTCATTAAAATCGGTTTAGCCGTTTCGGAGATTAGCTCGAATAGACGGACAGACAGACAGACAGGCAGATAAAAAAATTTGGTCATGTGATCACATACATCTCGTCAAAACATCAACTTTGAGTACAAACACGATAGGTCTGCGATTGATGGTTTCGAAAATATAAGCTTTTGAAAATTTGGTCACGTGGTCACATAGATCTCGTCAAAACATCAAGTTTGGGCACAAGCACGATAGGTCTGCGATTGATGGTTTCGAAAATATAAGCTTTTGAAAATTTGGTCACGTGGTCACATAGATCTCGTCAAAACATCAAGTTTGAGTACAAACACGATAGGTCTGCGATTGATGGTTTCGAAAATATAAGCATTTAAAAAATTTGGTCACGTGATCACATAGATCTCGTCAAAACATCAAGTTTGAGTACCAACACGATAGGTCTGCGATTGATAGATTCGAAAATATAAGCTTTTAAAAATTTGGTCACGTCGTCACATAGATCTCTTCAAAACATTAAGTTTGAGTATCAACACGATAGGTCTGCGATTGATAGATTCGAAAATATAAGCTTTTAAAAATTTGGTCACGTGGTCACATAGATCTCGTCAAAACATTAAGTTTGAGTACCAACATGATAGGTCTGCGATTGATTGATTCGAAAATATAAGCTTTTAAA
This sequence comes from Luffia ferchaultella, assembly GCA_949709985.1. Lineage (NCBI taxonomy): Eukaryota > Metazoa > Arthropoda > Insecta > Lepidoptera > Psychidae > Luffia > Luffia ferchaultella. The sequence goes on from OX453263.1 coordinate 8,453,710, forward strand.
AATTTGGTCACGTGGTCACATAGATCTCGTCGAAACATTAAGTTTGAGTACCAACACGATAACCTATGTCACCCCCGATAATGACCTCTGCATGTCTGCAAAGTTTTACTGAAATCGGTTCAGCCTTTTTGGAGATTAGCCGGAACAGATAGACAGGCAGACAAACAAAAAACAGCTTATGTCACCCCCGATAATACCCGTCTACCAAGTTTCATTGAAATCGGTTCAGCCGTTTCGAAGATCAGCTCGAACAGACAAACAGGCGGACAGACAGACAAACAAAAAGCAGTTTATGTCACTCTTGATAATACCCTCTGCACGTCTGCCAAGTTTCATTGAAATCGGTTCAGCCGTTTCTGAGATCAGCTCAAACAGACAGACAGATGGACAGACAGACAAATAAAAAGTAGCCTATGTCACCCGCGGTAATGCCCTCTGCACGTCTGCAAAGTTTCATTGAAATCGGTTCAGCCGTTTCGGAGATTAGCCGGAACAGACAGACAGACACTCCAATTTTATTAATATAGAAGATAACAATGACGCCCAAAAGTAAAATCGAGAAATTAAATATTAATAAATATTATTGTTGATATGTTTTTGAACAGTTTGGGTGCTTAGTTACATTTGATTATCTCAGTAACTACATATACGTCTTTGACCTTAGTCGATGAGATTATTGTGAAGATTTGTTTGTGTAGATATATTTGATAAAAGAGTGTTTAGATGATATTGACGCGAAGGATGCTAACAATAATTTGAATACTATTCTTGTGCAGATGTTATTGGTTTTTCATGTGTGTAGAATTATTTGAATAGATGGCATGCTCCTATATATCTGATGCTGACTGTACCTACGTTTTATTCATTTTACGTGACCTATATGTAAAATTCGGGTTTAGAAACTTGATTTTTTTACAGCTCCGAAGGATCATAAACCTAAGTACTAGATATTAATTTAAAATTGATACCACCATTCGTAACTGAGAAAAAGTCTTTAAAAAAATAAAAGAAAATTATGTGATGTAACTATAAAACGATTTTCGAATTTTTTCCTTGTGCTGTGAGACCTTGCTTCTTGTCGAACATAATTTTAGGTCAACGGGAAGTACCCTATAGGTTTTGATTTACTTGCGAGTGTCACGCCGTGTGGGAACGGCAAAGAATACAATTTCCCACCGCCACCGGGAAGCGTGTCGTAAGAGGCGACTAACCCTGGTTAGCAGAAGATGGGCAGCAGCATCTCTCTGTGAAACTATTTACCGCGATCACCAACCCGCCTGCCAAGCGTGGTGATTATTGGCAAACCCTCCCAATGCAGCACACAATCACACAATGGCCCCTAGTCTCCGGCGGCCCTTCTATTCCTGGCCACGGCAGCGGTCATGGTAACGGAAGGGAAGGGCAGGGGGTGCGAAGAATCCCCGGATACGATTCGGCTGCCAAAATAAACGTTTATTTGTAGCAACACTCAATAACAGAACTCTGATGCGAGACGAGCACGTTGAGGAGCTGGAAGTAGAATTGAGCAGGATAAAGTGGCATATCCTTGGGTTATCGGAGGTCCGAAGACAGGGGGAGGACACGATAATCCTGAGCTCTGGTAACCTATTCTACTTCCGAGAAGGCGATCAGCCCTCCCAAGGTGGTGTCGGGTTTCTTGTCAACAAAGTCCTAGTGAACAACGTAGTGGAGATCTCCAGTGTGTCGACCCGGGTAGCATACCTTGTTCTGCAACTAACCGACAGGTACCGCCTAAAGGTTATACAGGTATACGCACCAACTTCAACTCACTCGGACGACGAAGTCCAGGCAGTATATGACGACATGGCGAAAACTATGCATCATACAAGCCCGACTCAGTTCACCGTTGTTATGGGGGACTTCAACGCCAAAATGGGAGTACAGAAAAGCGACGAATCTAAGATGGGGCCATACGGCATCGGACGGAGAAACCACAGAGGGCAAATGCTAGCCAACTTCCTCGAAATGAAAGGTTTGTTCCTAATGAACTCCTTCTTCAAGAAGGCGCCACAGAGGAAGTGGACTTGGCAAAGCCCAGATAAAGTGACCAGGAACGAGATTGATTTCATCATGACGGATAAAAAGCGCATATTCAGAGATGTCTCAGTGATCAATAGGTTCAATACTGGCAGCGATCACCGCCTAGTCAGAGGCACTCTGAATATCAACTACAGGCTTGAAAGGGCCCGTCTGATGAGGTTCAAGCTCCGACCGACACCGTCCCAAGCCGATACAGGCTCCGAGGCTTTTCAACTGGAGTTGAGAAACCGATTCGACGCGCTGGAAACCATGGCGAATGTTGACGACATGGCGGATAATCTGATTAATGTTGTCAGAGAAGTGGGCAGCAAACATTTTAGATCGAGGTGCAAAGGCAAAGAGTCTAAACTCTCCAGCGAAACACTGGATCTCATGCGAGAGAGACGTGAGAAGTCGCTACGTGGAGTATCGTCAGACTTGGCTCTGAACAGGAAAATCAAGAGGCTGATACGACGGGACCTCCGCCTCTTCAATACAAAACGTATCGAAGAGGCAATCCAGCGGAACAAAGGTTCGAAAGTGTTCGTTCAGCAGCTTGGTAGAAGCCAACTGACGAGGCTCAGGACTAGCGACAACAGAATCGTCTCCTCTAAACCAGAGATTCTCGCTGAGATTGAGACTTTTTATAAAAAACTCTATGCCGTACATGCACCTCCCCCTGCAGCCCGCGACAACAGTGATCGAAGGGCTCCGCTCACCCGACACTACACAGATGACATTCCCGACGTCAGCCTGGGCGAGGTAAGATTAGCTCTCAGGCAGCTAAAAAATGGCAAAGCACCCGGCGCCGATGGCATCACGACAGAGCTTCTGAAAGCAGGCGGGACGCCAGTCCTGAAAGAGCTTCAAAAGCTATTCAACACTGTCATTCATAGTGGTGTTGCGCCGAGTGCTTGGAGTGAGAGTACGGTCATCCTATTCTTCAAAAAAGGAGACAAAACGCTTCTTAAGAATTATAGACCGATCTCACTCCTCAGCCACGTGTACAAGCTGTTTTCGAGAGTCGTCACGAATCGCCTCGCCGAAAGATTTGACGAATTTCAGCCCCCTGAGCAGGCCGGGTTTCGAAAAGGCTACAGCACCGTAGACCACATACATACGCTGAGGCAGATTATACAGAAAACAGAAGAGTATAATCAACCTCTGTGCCTAGCCTTTGTGGACTACGAGAAAGCCTTCGACTCCGTCGAGACTTGGGCTGTTCTGGAATCCTTGCAGCGATGCCGAATCGACTGTCGTTACATTGAGGTGTTGAGGTGTCTATACGAAGCCGCGACAATGACTGTCCAGGTCCAGGACCGGCGAACGGAACCTATCCAATTGCGAAGAGGAGTACGACAGGGGGATGTCATATCCCCGAAACTGTTCACCAACGCTTTGGAAGATGTTTTCAAGACGCTGGACTGGAAATATCGTGGCATTAATGTCAACGGCGAATACATCTCTCACCTCCGTTTTGCTGACGACATAGTCATCATGGCAGAGTCGCTGGAGGAGCTCAGCGAAATGGTTAACGGCCTCAATGTCGCCTCTCGGCGGGTGGGGCTCGGGATGAACTTGGACAAGACGAAAGTCATGTTCAACGAACATATTCTTCCGAGACCGGTAACCGTAGAGGGTGCGACTCTAGAAGTTGTGCAAGACTATGTCTATCTAGGACAGACTGTCCAGTTAGGCAAACACAACTTCAACAAAGAGGCCGACCGAAGAATTCAGCTGGGCTGGGCTGCTTTCGGGAAGCTTCGTCATCTGTTCTCGTCGCCACTACCACAATGTCTGAAGACCAAGGTCTTCAACCAATGCGTCCTACCTACAATGACGTACGGTGCCGAAACGTGGACTCTCACGGCAGGACTGATCCATAAATTCAAAGTCGCTCAGCGTGCTATGGAGCGGGCTATGCTCGGTGTTTCCTTGATGGATAAAATCAGAAACACTGAAATCCGTCAAAGAACTAAAGTTGTCGACATAGCCGAAGCGATCAGCAGGCTGAAGTGGCAATGGGCCGGTCATATTTGCCGTAGAACTGATAACCGATGTGGTAGACGAGTTCTCGAATGGAGGCCACGTACCGGAAAGCGAAGCGTTGGACGCCCCCCGGCCAGGTGGACAGATGACCTGAAGCACCATACCGGGGGTAGTTGGATGCGAAAGGCGGAGGACCGTGTGTGGTGGCGAGCCTTGGGAGAGGCCTATATCCTGCAGTGGAGAGACACGGGCTGATGATGATGATGATGATGATGTCAAAATGTGCGGCATAAATGTCCGTATTTTTTGATTGCGTTGACTTAGGAGCTTTATTTTTTTACAGTTTTACAGAACCGTAAATCTAATGGTAATTGATGTCGATTTCAACTTGGTACCTCTAAGCGTATCTAGAGAAAAAGGGTCTTGAGTGATATGTAGACAGACAGACGGACAATGAAGTGGTAATCCGAGGGTTTTTGTTTTTCATTTTGAGTTACGGAACCCTAAAAATGAAGTAACTTGAAAGTAAAGTTTACAAGAGACGGTACGGTTGTATTTTATGCACAAAGAAAATTATCGATAACGACTTTTAATCTCCACCATTAATTTTGTCCCAGAAAGTACGGGCAAAAGCGAGCGACGATCAAATGAAAAAAAGTAATTTTTCTGGAAACCACTTTAGGGCATTTAAATATTCAGTATATGTAGGGTATCTATGACATACATAAAAGCCAAAGATTCGATTCGAGGGAGAAAGTGTTGAGAACGAAGTCAAAGACATAAGAAAATAACGAATTGTCGGAATTATCAGTGTCAAGGTGGTGTGGAGATTTTACAAAGTTAATTAATTTGTGAGTTCATTTTGCTGTAAAGCGTTGGAGTGCGAAACAAACATGGAACGAACTCGCCGTGCGTGTCACTGAACGGTCACAAAAAACCTGGTGCCACAACATAATACTAAGGAATCTTAGTATGGAATATAATATTGGCAAAATTGACAGAGATATACCATCGAGCTATTTTCATTTCAATATACATTTCATCTCTTCACAATCTGTATGAGAAATATAGTTTATTTTCATAAAAAAATGTCTATCTACAAATAAATATTGCCAAAATAATAAAAAAACTACGTATTGTAAGCAAAGAGGTAAGTACCTACTTACTCAGTGGTTTATAATTTCCTGGTTTCATCGTGGGCCCAATCCTGATCAGCTACTATTGTTTTAAAACATGTAAAACATTTAAAAGATTTCGTTGATTAATAAACTTTTTTACTGGCTTTGCTCCTGGAAATAGTGTCAGCGACCTTATGTTCAAACGTGAAAGCTATCAAAATTCGTTTAGTGATTTTTGAGTTATTAAGCCACATATTCGTAAAATTATTACAACGTAAGGTAACTAACAAACAGTCAAGAAAATTTTAAACGTGGTCATGGTGCAGGGAATGAGTATTACATATCTTATTTTATTATAATAGAGGAATTATAGTTATTTATCTTAGGTATTCGACTTGATCGAGCTATCACACGGACTAAATTAACTGTATTATTTAATGGAAAGGGGATTATATTAGTTAAAGTGACAGTTTCCTAAAAAGGCTTTTCGTGTTCGATAGCCGACTATTTTGATGTTTTATAGAATTTAATATTTTATCATGATTTTATCGATGCACTGGCAGTTAATAATGAAATTTATCAAATAAATCATCGCTAAATTTGGAAGAGAATAAATTAAGTTTTGTCCTATATTTTCTAACGTATACGAGTTTTTACTGATTCAATTATTAAAACGAAAATGCGCAGGCTGGCCATTGTCTTTATTTTTACTCCTTAAAGTAGGACGTAGCCTCTTAGTACAGCTATTGAATAATAGATGGAGCCACCATACAAAGAAATGATTTTTATTTTTTCCTGATCACATTTCTACGTTTCAGTTGGTAAAACATAACATGCGACTATAAAAAATATTTCTTTTTAATGTTTTTAATTGATATTATTGATTGTTTCAACGGTTTCGAAGCGTTTGTACAAAACCCAAAAATTTTTAGAAAACAAGGTTTTTCGACTGAATTATATAATAGTTCTTTCAATAGTTTAGAATCGTTTGTCGAAAAACCTTATTTTCTCTGTCTATTATTAAATAGCTGCACTGACAGGCAGAGTCCCCCCTTAAGAGGATTGTGTACTAGCAAATTTACATACAAACTGCGTTAACGGTTGCACTCCATTAAACCTTAACCGAATGGCGCAAAATAAAATGGTATTCAGATCAGCAAAAACTAGGTTAACAATTTTTTTATTTTTTAAATATTTTGATACACCATAAGAAAAAATCTTAAATGCGCAGGGTTATTTTTCGATTTTTCTTTGTTATTCACAACATGTGAAAATTAGTTTCATATTGAACATGTGAAAAACGAAATAATGTCAAAAAACCCGCGTTTTTTAATTTCTTTTTCTTATGTATAAACCTAGATTTTGTTGACCTGAATACCATAATAATTTTTTTTTGTGCCAATCGGTTAACGCCGTATGTATAGGAATTTGTCACTACACAATTCTCTTAACCATCAAGATATAAAGTAGAGCAAAACTTCGCATGTAGCATCGTGCATAGCGTCACAGTAGAGCGGGTCGAGTACTATTCTGCAAAATTACATTCGCCTCATGTTCAGAGCGGACATAAAGTTTTGCTCTATCTGTACTGCACACGAGTCTTCCTTTGGTAACTGTAGTGAATTGAGAATGAAATGAAAGCAACTAAACCAAAACCGCACGGTGCGTTCATTAGGCATGTTTCTTCCGAACATTACCGTTAGGAGCTGTATCTACAGCGTTAGTGCTACGAAGAACTCGTTTTTTAAAATTATTCGCATGTTCGACGTGTCCATGTTTGAGTTATTGAATTATTTTACTTATACAATTTTTATTTTCATTGAAAGTGGTAAGAACGGCAATTTCAAACTTAAAGCATTATTTATTCTCAAATAATGGTACTATGCCGCGTGAGTACCTAAAATAATTCTCAACCCGTATTTATTATGAACAGGTATACGTCTTCGAGAGAAATTCCTGTGTACAAGCGCAGGCTGGTACGTGCGGTATGTCAGTTCTAACTCAATTCATTTTCCGAATACCTAGAAGACCGGTATTGCAGGGAGCCGTGTCGAAATTGCTTCCCGTAGGCATACCTTTGTTAGTAAACTGTGTGTTAATGGGTGTAGTCACTGGTTAATTTGTTTTCGATTTCTTCAGGGTAACGTCGGGCAGGGAAATTGCAGAATAGGATTTAAAATTAGTTATTTTCGATTTAATTATAGGTACCTTTGTCAGTAAATTGTGTGTCATTGGGTTGTAGTGTCTAGTTAATTTGTTTTCATTGTCTTCAGGGTTCCGTCGGGAAAAAAAACTGCAAAAAGGTTTTAAAATTGGTAATTTTTAAGCTATATTGATGTAGGTATATGTTACCGTGAATATCCGATGTTGGAGAATTTTAAGATGCATACACCAGTGTATGTTGACAATCATCTGACCGATCGGTCAATCAATCGAGTCAATTGACTGACCGATTGATTGAGTGATTATAGACACCCTGACCGTTGACCCAAACATCGCGGGTTCGACTTCCATTCGGGACAAATATCAAAACTTTCGTTGTGTGTGTAACATGCCTTAAACTCTTATAGTAGATTTATAATAAGCTTGTACGACTAAGCTGGGATCCATGTAATATCAACGTGTCGGAAATGTTGCCGTAATGGCTTCTAGAGAAAAAGGACGGCAATGGATTGGTGGAATTTGTCAACGACGTTCCTACCTCGAGTATGTGGCTAGGTTTGTGCCTTCTATTCAGATATCGATGATTCTAATTTTTAAATTTTTAGCAATTTTATCTACTATAAGTACTATCAGTGCTGCTGGAAAACATGTTGGGTAATGAATTTCGTTCAAATTTTGTGAAATGTCGAATTTAATTGACATTTTTAAATTTTTTCAACTTGTAATGAATAATAAACTTTATGAGCAGAGATGTACTACATCTTGTCCTATATCGTATGCTATAGTAAGCATGCTCAGTACGTGTAAAAAAATGCTGTGTCGTGTTGAGATTATCACTATAAACACCTATTTTTCGCTGTGTTCCAGTATGATCATTGCATAATCTACAATCATTATGTATTTTTTAAAAAAGCCGGCCAATGCGAGGCGGATCCGCGGACCAATCTTTCTATACCTCACGAAAATAAATAAATAATTTTTTTTTAAATGACTTCGATGCATATTATTATAGTATAAATATTCTGTGCTAAGAATTTAACAATCTGTAGCTAATTCTTTTACGGTACAGTACCTAGCATTGTAGTAAACGCGTAGCAACGTAATGTTCTTTCAGTCTATGTTTAAGCTCAATGTTCATAATGTTTTTTTTGCATTGTAATTAGTACGTGATTTTTCAAAAAATTTCATAGGGGAACTAACAGATTAACGTATTATACACATTGATATATTATTATAGACATGGATGCGACATCACCATAGCTGCACATAATCCGCGCAAAATTGTGACGACTCCTGACGCAACTCCATATTCTTTACACTTTTTTCATAGCCTTTCTTTGTTTTTGTTTATATGAAATTTGACAACCGATTTATACATAGTGGTGTATATTTATAGTTCTTTTTTAGTTTTATATTTATATCTTATATTATATTTATAGTATCTTTTTTAATTTATATTTCATTCATTGTTATTTGGTATCCCACACGATATCCTCAGAGAAAATTATTATTAAAATTTTCTGTTTATCTCTTTGAAACAACTACTTTTCTGTAATATTAGATCATCTTTTTTTATCTGTGTCGAATTATAAGTTCGTATGTCAAATAGTTTCGGAGAAAACAGCGTGTGTCAGACAGACAGATACGGAGACAGATACGGATTTTTGTAAATTTGTTAGGAAACACTTAAATATTGTACCCACATTGTACACCTCATTAAAATATTTATTTTTGGGTATGCACAATGTTTTTAAAATTTGAGCGATTTAAGTATATTTCGATTATTAATACCTATTAATATTAATTTATATTTATACATAGAGTCTGTCGTACCGTGCCATATTTTTTAAAAACAGAACATTAATTATATAACATCATTAAAAACTTTTCTATTATTAACCACTAGAACACGATACCGTACTTTTAATGTGAAACAGGTAAAAGTTGAAAATTGTGCTAACCTTTTATATAAATAAGTAAAATATTGTGTATTCTGAAAATAATAAATAACTTTGGCAGTAGCTGTTTTGTTATTGAAATGAACCTTCCTGAACGGAGAAAACGTATAGAAACTCCTGTTAAGGCGTTGTGTACATAGAATTTTCTAATTTTCGAAGGGGTGTTTGATCTAGTATAATTGGCATCCAAGGACATGTCAGTTACTTATATAGAGCGAAATTCTGCTCTGCTCGAAACGACAAATAGATACCGAAAGCCCAACTCATAGTTTCCTGAGACCTTCGATCCCCCCTTAAATTACCGCAAGATAGCAACTATTTTAGCTTTAATTTGTTTTATAATAAATAAGTACCTACCACACAATATCACTGACACCGTGCTTCGGAGGGCACGTTAAGCAGTCGGTCCCGGACGCTGTTAATAGATGGCGGTCGTTACAGTTCCCAACCCGCAGTGGAGCAGCGTGGTGGACTTAAGCTCCAAGCCCCCTCCTCACCCTGGGGGAGGCCTAAGCCCCTGCAGTGGGGTAAAAATGGGCTGATGATGATGATGATGAAGTACCTACCTCAAATTCAAAATAATAAATTGGTCTAATAAACGAAAATTAAAGATAAGATTTTAAAATATCGATAGCTCAAAATCCCATCCGTACTTCGCTGTTCCTATATGTGCCTGCATATTCTATGAAAGCTACGAAACGGATGTCGGACGAGTGTAGCGTAGACGGGTTTAATGTTATTTTATTGTACAATACTTCTTGTTAAAGTTTCAGCACTGCGTAAACAGAGGATTTTGAAGTAAAATCAATATATATTACTGCTAATGGATTTCTACAAACACTTTAATATTCAAAAGGCAGAATACAGTGAATGTGTAAAATGTTAAATGGAATTACAGATTTCATATTTGTCAGTATTTGACAGTAAGCAGTTACATTTTAGGCACAAGTTAAATTCACTGACTCGCCCGGGACAAATATTTGATGTTAGCCTAGCATTAGACGATATCGGTGGACATGAGATTTCTTTTTGTGCATTATTGTTCGGTGGTATTACCGCCATTCAAATGTTTAAACGATTCTACAGCAAGCTGCTATATTTATGTATGTAGTGATATGACTGATCTATAATATGACATACGTTTTGCACTGCTGCTGAATATAAAATTGGTCTGTCTACTCGTGTTATTAAAATAGCAGCGTCACCATTTCGAAAAAGTACGAATTGATTAGAAGCCCTCTCCTGCGTTTACCGTCTAACCACTCATACTCTAGCTTGCTGGTGTAAAATGGCGAGTTTCAGTCCGCGAAATCCCCATGCGCCGGTCTTCACCCCCGCGAAATTGTGTTTGACATTTTCGATACTGTGAAGGATTGCTGTGAAGGGACATTTCTGACTCTATTAAAACCTAACGCTTTTGTCAAATTTATATACTCTATTGTTATCATTCAAATGCGTATTCGTATGGTTCCAATATTTAGCGTATTACTAACTTCATGGACAACTTAAACCATGTGTTTCCCGTTCAACCACGTAGCGATCAGTTGACCTTTACCAAACAAGCACTTGCGGCAGCATGATATACCTACCCGTCCAGTGTGTATTTTATGAATCACGCCTCGTGCCCGTGGCGAAGACCGATGTGCTCGGTCGCGCCCACTTTAGTTATATCTATTCGCCTGGCAAAAATCGGCGAAACTCATTAACATGTTATTACATAGATGCTGCACCATTATCGTTACACATGGACCGCAAATTAGGAGTTATGTGACGGTTCGTCATAGCTGTAAGCCCATAGCTCTACTACTTTGTTTCATAGGGTTTTTTTTTATTTTCGTGAAAGAGTGGGTGAAATGCGCTTTCGGGTACGACAAAATGACACTGCCGTGCTTCAAAACGAGACTGCTGTCATAAAGCGTCATAATCGTGAGTCAAAGACTCGTTTGAACTTGTTATACGCTTGTTTCCTAGAGGACAACCTGTGAAAACGACGCAAGCCATGCAAGAGTGAAGAACTGATTCGTTAGCTAGGTGATAAGTTCGCGAAAGTTCCAGATTCCAATTCAGAATACCTATTGTGATTTCAAGAGAGATACAGAAAATGATCTCTAAATGATACCTAAGAGTGACCACAAGTACTGGGTGCTGTTAATCTTAAAGTTTTATGTTTAAAGATCACAAATAAAAACAGTGCTTAGTTTGTGCTCGTGTTTTGATTCACGAAGTATAAGAACCGTAGTATGACAGAAGTAGCAGTATTATGTATTGTAGTAAGTAATAAAATAAATTCAGCTGCCTCGGAAACCACCCGCGTGCTGAAAACGAAATTGCGTAGGAACGAAATATTTGAGTATACGCACAAGGATTACTTTTTTTATGTTCCAGCCTAACATAAGTATAAATAAATATCTGCAACAGACGAGCTACATCAAGTCGAAATATTTTTCTTTATCATGTTAGGAGTATTTTATTTACATTTAAGTTAAAGTTAATTTAAGTTTTAGTATATGATGAACAGACTGTACATATGGGTATCACATTTCATTAACTTGTAAACAGGTTAGACCGCTCACTCACACAAGACGTAGGTAGTTATACACGCCGCGACAACAGGTGGAAGAAACGGCAAAAATAATCAACGTATGAAGAACGGTATACGGAAAAACTATATAAAGTTTATGTTATACTGTTTTTGTTTGTTTTGTAAATGTATATACAATAAATAAATAAAAAAAAAAAATAAAAATAAATCAAAATGGCAAATAAACATATTTCATTTCAATTCTTTGGTTTATCGGTTTTTTGTAAATGTTTGTAAATATAATTTCAATGTTGGCCTCATGAAGACTTAACTGCATCCAGTTTGAACTAGTATAAAAAAATCTCTAACGCACGTCATAAAAGGATAAAGACCACTGGTACTCTAACCTCATACTGTTTATAAATAAATTGTATAAAATTAAGAACACTGTAAATAAATTACAAATAAGAAAAGTACTTATTTACATATTAAACTTTATTTTTGTGTAATAATGATAGGCATAAATACACGCAGGATCGTACGCGTGTAAATGTAAAAGAGGGCCCTTTACAAAAGGAGAATGTTTTCGCGTCCTCTATTACCTACACATAGTGCGACGCAAAATATTTTATATCGATAAAATAACGTTATGTTAAGGATACCAATCGTACTGTATTTCGCAAAGTAAAACAAAAAAACAGACAGTTCAGTGAAGTTTTCGTAAATAAACACTAAAAAATACGGGGCCGGTGCACATTGGCTTATAAAATCAGGATGAATTAAAAAGAATATTTAATTGTCAACAAGGGAGATGCAAGATGGCTACATAAAGTTCGTGACAATTTAAGTGGGTCTTTAACCAATCACTTAGTAATATTCATCCTTGACATTTTAACTTAAAGCATTTTATTTGTTAATAACTAAGTATTCAAATTAATTAAAAACTATGGAAGCAATCTACAAATATAAAGTCTTTATATACAATGTTAAAAGCTAATTTAATTTAATTGTCTTGAAATCATTTGAAGATTAAACTTCCTACAACTTATTATTTATGACGCCATAATTGTGTACTTTATTGATATCACGTTAAAAATCTAAGTAATCCATGTCTAAAACACAGAGAAGCTCTAGATAATTTTATAGTGCATGGGCACGAAATTTCCTAATAGGCCCCGGTTATAAATTAAAACTCTTTTCATACCATCCTCGATGAAGTGAAAGTCACACCGATGGACCAACGGACAACGATGAAGGCGCATATCTTTGTGCGATGAAGATCTATTCAATTTGCTGACTATCATCATATTCGTTCATAATGAACTTTGTGCAATTAGTATTTTTTGAGAATTTCAGTGTCCCCTTTAAATTGGCGCCCCATGCGGTTACACTGATCACACCGCCATGCTGTGATGCCGTAAAGCCGTCCCTACTGAAACTAATTACATTTATTTGCCATATAATTGTAAATTTTCTATATGAATAACTTCCATAACTTTTTTTCATTTAAACGACCGAAATAAATGGCATCGCATGATACGGAAAGCCGGCCACGCGTACCAGGAAAAGACGAGGCTAAAGAAGAATTTCAACGAATATTATACAATGAATTGTTACATATCATTACTCCATAGTACACAGGTCGCAAGCTCTATTAAACACAGGTGGACCGAAATTTGGTCAGAAAGTGTGGTGTCGTTTTTGGGCCTATGGACGCGTTCTTACGAAGTAAATGTAGATATTAAGGTAGGGTAGGGATAACAGGGCATTTTTTATTTTGAATCGAAATAAGGTTTTCGATAAAGTAAATTGCATCCATCCATTATTACTTATCAAAAAAATTATTGGAATTATTTTGTTATATTAATACTCTTTTGTGATATTAAAACACAAGCAGGGAAACTGATGTTTTTAATAGATGACACTTAGAAAATATATTAAATATTAATTTTCGTTTTTTCCGTTTGGCGATATTTTATGAGAATATCGATATGTTCAAACCATCGAAGTATGATCAGCCCTATCGACCCTTGGTCACAAAGAGTCACTCCGGGCTAATGCTTTGCCCTCTATTTGAGCCATTCCTATGGACTTTCGTTCATTTTTTACATTTCATTCTAAATTCAAATGACATGTTTTAAGTAATGCCCAGAAGCTGCCTCCGGCTTTATCGAGGTTCAATTTGATTGGTCATCAATATGGCTTAAGTCTAAAACCTCATACCTACGCACAATAATGGTGATAATATTATAGTAGTGAGATTTGGTGTCATGATTATGAACGCATGAGTTTTGTTTATTTATTTATTAAAAAACTCACCAACACTCTTTACATTTGCATTTCAAATTTAAACTTTATAATAAATTACAATTTGTGCCCATATTAAAGGAAAAAGGGAACCCTTATGGGGTCACTTCGTTACCCGTCTGTTCGTCTGTCTCATATGTTCAAATCCATCAAGCCGTTTAGACTACAACAAAACTGCGTGTCAAAGAAATATCTAGGATGTAGGTATACATACATACTGTTCAAAAACATTACCCATTACCCTCCGCAGTCGGGTAAATAAAAGAATCTGCTATGACTAGAATTCGCGTGTAAAATTCCGCACTTGTCGCATATATCTATGAATTTCAGTCTTCGACTGAATCCTAAATTCCATTCCAATTTTAATCAGCCCATTATACCCCATTGCAGGGGCTTAGGCCTCCCCTTAAAATCAGAGGGCTTGGAGCTTAAATCCACCACGCTGCTCCAATACGGAGTTGGCAGATTGTAACGGCTGCCATCTATTGACAGCAACCCTAAATCCTAATCCCAGGAATCCTAAATAAATAGCTATAATTATTTCATTGTTCAAATTCACGTGTGTTTTCCATATGATAAAGGGTAGGCAGAGCAAAAGATAGCTGTAATTAGTGAAATACTCCCTTAAAGCACGCACATACAAAGTTGAAACGATCAAAGCGGCAACACGAGTAAAATATTCATGTCAAAGTCAGAACTTTTTTATTGAATTTCATAACCGCTATGAGTTTTCTCACATGTTTATTGAAAATGACCTTATTACATTATATCAAAAATTGTATGACCGTTTTTCTTTATGCTAAATGGGCTTGGACCAAAACTTTTAATATATCATTTATATAAAAGCGGGCGACCGAGTGTCGTGACAGCTCAAAGCACAACGAACCTATCTCAAATTTATAAGGCCATACGGCCAAGGTTCGAATCCGGGCGTGTACCAATGACTTTTTCTGACTCAAGTACATAACTATCACTGACTTCGTGCCTCGGAGAGCATGTCAAGCAGTCGGTCCCGGACGCTGTCAATAGATGGCGGTCGATACAATCTCCAACCCGCAGTGGGACAGCGTGGTGGATTTAAGCCCCAAGCCCCCCTCCTCACCCTGGAGGAGGCCTAAGCCCCTGCAGTGGGGTAATATGGGTTGATGATGATGTGCTTTTCAAAATTTGCTCACGTGGTCAGATTCAGCCCGGTATTAGACAAATAAAAAGCGTATATTTAAAAATAAAAAAAATCAAAGTTTGTTCTAGTAGTTTTGAAGTAGTAATGATGTTTATTATGTATCTAAGCATTAGGTATCTAAGAGTAACAAAAGTTGTAAAGATTTTTTTTTGGCATAGTGAGTAATCGAAATATTTTATGTTTATTTTTGCTATCGTTTCTTACTGTAGAAAGTAGCGGAATAAGTTCAACTGTCCATATGACGTCACAAAGACAATTTCAAAGTCAGATGATTTTTTTTAAATATCTGGCAAATTCGTGAACAGAAAAAAATTATATGTTGAGAGGCTGCTTATACCATTATTATACCTTATCGCTATATATTATTAAATAAAGTCCCCCGCCGCGTCTGTCTGTCTGTTTGAACGCGATAAACTTAAAAATTACCGAACGGATTGGCATATTATTGACACCAATGCACGGAGTGATTCAAGAAGAAGGTTCATGTGTATAATTTATAAATGTTTTGTGGAAATTAGTTGAAATATGACGATTATTGTAGAAGAAGTTTGAAAAAAATCAAGCCGGCTGGGAGCTTTCATCAAAAACGCTGCCTAATTCCTTTGAGATATAACAAAATAATGTATGAAGGGATTGTTTCTCTTTAGTAGGACTAAAGAAAAGTCCGCGATGACATTTGTTTATCTGTTATAGATAGCTTAATACACATATTTTTATGTTTTAAAAAATGGTTTCATATGATGACGTAATTAAACCTTAGTATTAAACCTTATCAAATTAAATAAGTTATTTACCTTCAGCATTTCATCCACATTATGATTCCCCTTTACACTATACAATTTAAATTAAAATCTTAGGAACTATCCTGAAATAAATATATCGCGTGACCAGCCGGGTGCCGCGCCGCGCCGCCGGTCGGCCACCTAGACGACCCAACACGCGTAGTTAGGTTAGATTATATGTATTTATTCTTTACTTTTTCAAATATTTATAGAATTCGAAATAAAATACTTTAAAAATACTCCAAGTAGGTTACGTTACATTTAAATCTAATTTAATCCAATCCACATTTTCGACGCAACAAGCTGCGATATGACACTACGACAAAAAAAAAAACATTACGGCTTATGCTCTGTTACCCGTGCGAAGCCAGGGCGGGTCGCTAGTATAATATATAAAACCTTATCCCTTTTCTACGTGCAATGTTCTACGTATTGCACGTTTGTATGGCCGTCAGATTCATCGTTTACTGCATGTAATAGTGCCTTCACATGAATGTTTAATGTTTTATTTTTATATCTATGTAATTACGTTTCTAAAAAAAATCATAGTTTTCCGATTGAGGTCAGTTATTCCTACCCAACTAGCAAAAAGTGAAATTATAAAAGTCACCGATGCGCATTAGTTTTGTGGTGTCTAACAAGTCCCGATTTGGGCACAAAATCTAAGATCTAAGAATCCTGAATGTGTCTTCTAACAACTTTGTAACATGTGTTACGTTGTGAAAGAAGAGGGTTTCTTACCTATTGTTCGTTGAGAAAATAGAAAGTTCGTAAACCATATTGTTACGTTAAAAAGGAATAAGGTTTACCTTTAAATGTGATGTAAGTCTAGCGTAACAACAAAATGCATGCTCTAGTCGTCGTGAGGCGATGCTAACCTCGTAGTTTGCTCGGATAGGTATCAGCAGCGGAGCTCAGACCTTTGGTTCAAGGACCGTGCTGTCGGGAAGGCAACTCGCCGTCGCGAATGAAACACCACCATACAACGAAAGGATGTTTACTATATCTAGATCAAATATGAGAACAAATAATAAATCTAATTACAAAGAAGCACCGCGCCTTCGATGGTCTCGTCGTCAGTATGTTTGCGCGGGCGTTCAGGTTATGCAAATTTACATGAAATTAAATACTTTGCTCTGAGATTGAATCTACGTTATATGCGCATATAAAACAAAAAAGAAACAGGCCTTTTACGTTTCGACGTGAAGGGGCGGAGGTACATTTCGCTCCTGCCGTCCAGTGCCGATTTCGGTTTCGCCGCAGGGGCGGCGGGGCTGGCGTTTCGTCTGGCGTAGGCCAGCTGCGACGTCCCGCTCCTGGGCTGCTCCGTCTCCTCCTGGTCTTCGGGCGGCGGCTTTCTTTCGGCTCTCCCCCCGGGCCGTGGGTATTTGGATAAAACACTTACCGAAGATACAAATGTCGAAAGAATAGGAAGCCTCTTCAGTAGACGGCCGCGACGTCGAGAACGAGACCTTTCCCGTCCATCCTGAAGGATGTTCGGGTACTTGGGGCGCGGTGTAATATACTAATTTTACTTGACTACATTATAAATGGGTTGGTGTTCGTGGGGCGATCGTCCACGTCACCCGCCATTTTGATTCCTCCTACTTTCTTGCAATTTTACAATATCGACCTTCTACTCCGAATGTCTGATCCCAAGTGTTCGATCCAAAATCAGTTTTTTCAATCCCCGAGCGGGTCGCTGACTGTTCGTTCGCGAGGACGCCATCTGTCGACATTCCACGTCGCTGCGTTTCGGTGCGCCTCTGCGTTCTGCCTTGCGATTGTGGTCTGCCAACAGGTGGCGCCTGCGACCTATTTTGCCGGGCCATGGATTTTATGTAACACATGCTTTCTTACAATGGCATGTTGCAGTGCGTCTACAAGCGTTCTAACAATAATGAAAGCGCTTATGTAATTTGTACAAGATTTAGAGCATTATAAGCTCCGATTTCCATGACTATTTTGCTAGTTGTGTATAAATAAAATATTTTTTGGACCATACTGTAAAAATTTTAACAATATCCATCAGCAATTTTATTACTTAAGTCATTCCTCTGTTTGTAGAGTCGCCCTCACACTCAATCGCTATAAGTCACTGATTACGTGCACAAAATTAGTTAGTCGCAAATGTGATGTTATTACAAGTAATAACTAATGGCTGAACGTTTTAACGAACTTGCAAATTGAGCCTTGCGTATATTACTTAATATGGTAATCAGAATTATTCTGGTTACTGATCAAACATCTAGAAGGAACATCAATAAACTATCCCTTTGGCGCATGTGCTACCGTTTGTTCGCTCCAGGAATGCTAATTTGACAAACACAATTATGAAGCTATAATCTTATGAAGTGATGTGTCGTGATAGCCCAAAGCGCAACGAACCTGTCTCAAATCTATAAGGCCCCATAGGGCCATGGTTCGAATCCGGGCGTGTACCAATGAGTTTTTCTGACTTAAGTACATAACTATCACTGACTCCGTGCCTCGGACACCACGCTAAGCCGTCGGTCTCGTTAAAATCCACCAACCCGCGCTGGGGGAGACTTAAGTTACTGCATTGGGATATAATGGGCTGGTGGAATATAAAAATAATCTTATAACGAGAACACTGCTTAGGAGTCAGCGCGGAATGAAAATTTTTGTTTTATGACATTGTGATAACTTTTGCACTCGGTAAAACCACTCAATCAAATAAACCACTCTGTTCAGTGACACCAGCAATTATTATAATAATAATAATCTTTATTTTCAAAGAAAGTTACAAAGATTTTATGATAAACTGACGCAATACTTAATGAATACATTTATTAAATACAATAATTTGCATCTGTGCCTGAACTAGATTAAAAAAAATCTGTATCTCAGACAACAGCGCTCTTTCTCTTATATGTAGACAAGTTTACGATTCATCTAACAATATCATAAATCTAGCAATTCAAGATACTAACACACTAATATACTGCAAAAGGGTAAAAAGGTAAAAAAGTTAACATGTAGTCCTCTCTGTGTTTGAATGTCTGTGTATGAGTGACTTTTGGCATCGACATCAGGGAATTGTATGGGATTCTCATTCTCTTCACTGAGCTGTTCCGTTGAATTCAGGAGCCGTTGCTGCTTTTGCCGCTATGATGAACTGTCTTGTTGACCGCTGTTACTTGAAACCGTTATCATGTTGTGTCAAAAGACTTAATTAAAAGTTTCACTTCCTATTTATAAATTCAGTCCCGGATATAAATGTTCAATATTGGATAATATAAGTCCGCTTATAATCATTTTGAATTCTGTGATTATTGCCCGCACTGTTTAGTTACAACTGTTGTTACATAATGACTTTATACTCTTTGAATCCGCAATAAACCGCATTTTACCCTGTCACGGCTTAATCTCTTCTATCTTTTGATTCTGATGAAATTTCACAGGCAGATTTCTTTTCAGTGAATCGTCATTGTTGGCACACAACGGAATATTTCATATGCTGTCGCTCGCCGCGCCCTCCACCACAGCGGCGTGAACAAGAAACTTCACTTCTCCTAACACCACCGCCGTTAACGACAAATCATATTTGTTATCTGTTATAACTCTTCATATTAAATCAGCTTAAAAACAGTCCACTTATTTCATTTAATAACGTCCATACATACAATCATACAATCACAGAACAAATTAGAAACTAAATTACTTAGGGATTGCGCTCCATACATTTATTTGGTTGTAGGGATTGCAATCCCGCAGCTGATTCAATCCCGCGCGGATCCCGCATATTTGTTATAAAATCGAATTTAAACTACATATTTTTGTGTAAAAATCAACTTTTATTAAACATTACTTATATAATGTAAGTTACATTAAGCAACAGAAATTATTTCTTTTCTATTAATTAAGTATAAGTAATTAGTAATCTGTTTTCTTACGTAGATTAATCTTTAAATGTTTGGCATAGTTTAATAACAACAGTTTTCTATTTTTAATCAGTCTTATTCATATAATGGCTAATAATAATAAAATCACAACTTTCTCGTAGATGCTATTACTATATGTTTTGGTTTTGGTGATAACTTGTTGTGATTATGGATATTGCTTAGTTTTACAATTGCCATATTGGAAACTATAAAAACAATAAAACTTAACAACTCTTCTTCTTAATTATGGCGTTTTCTGTTTATACCATATTCGCCATAACAACTCTCTATATTTATTGGCATTAATCATGTTCGTTCTTAATCATATTTAAAAAAAATAAATCGTACATCTCATCGTGTATGAGGTATCATTAGACAAGTCTTTGAAAGTAATATGAAGGTTTTTTGGCGACTTCTTTGTTTAGACGAATATTTTTTATTATTTGAACTTTAACCATAAACATACGTATTTTAAGCTTTTTTGTTGTTTGTAATTCTGATTTCGGACGTTTTGATATATTTATTTTGGATATCTATTAATGAATGAATTTAAATCATTAAAAAAAAAAAAACTGAAAATATTGCAAAGTAATAATAAACAAATGCCAAGGGCAAATGTGATATTTCTTCAAAAATCACAAAGTCATCAATATTTTTCATTTTCATAAAACTTTTTACTGGTTAGTTGTTTGTATAGATGCATATAGATCTGTTTTTACATATCAGTGTCACTTCTAAAGAACGCTATATACAATTCGAGCGTTTATTTATGCAAAAGTAGATCTGTACATATGGATAGAAATGCCGCTGTGTTCGTTGATCGGTATAGAATGACGTACGATATCTCATGCCAGTTTGTATGGTGCATTTATATATAATATATATTTTCCATATTTTCACATCGACGTTGTTCATTTTTAATATAAATAGTAATTTTTGAGTGAGTTTACATAAGAAATATCTTGTAATCCACATTATATGTGATAGAGTGTCTCATTGGTGTACCTACTAACAATACCTTGCGTTCACTATTCGGTATGTTGAATAATGATTAAATTATAGCTTGTCATAATAACATTCCATATCAGCCCATTTGCCCCACTAAAACGACAGACTCCGTGAATAAACAGACCTCGCGTCATTACCATTTTGTTGAATTACACATGAAATACAATTTCTGAATTTTTATTTGCTTTTCCAGTATTATAAATATGCGTTACATTGAATTCTACTCCACAGTGAATAAGTCAAAACGCATTAAGTGGCGTATACTTAGGCTGTGGCGTATATTATTTTACTCACATGTACTACAAGCATAGTACCCATTACGAAAGGCCGTATATAAATTATTGCGACGATAACTTGTTATAATGACACAAAATTACTTTTCTTTTAATAGAAAACTGTTAATTCATTACGAAAAATAAATAAGTTTCGTAAAAGTTTCCCGTTTCAATATATTTTCTCACTGAAGCACATTAAGCTCAAAGGCTTAGGGTACATTCTGAAGGTGGTTTATTGAACTGAAATGCGGCGTTTCCTTTGAAATAAATAAAAACACTTCATTAATCTTACTTTAGAAAATGTAACACGAAATAATGTTGCGGTTTTGAGGATGGATGGAAATGATTAATGACATTAGTAACAATTGGTTGGTGTACCTACGCGGCAAGGTGTGTTTACATTCAACCTGCCCTGGTTCGTTGATCCCAAAAAATAGTGTTATTATCAAACCTTATTTTATTACGTGATTTTGATGAGTAAACATTTGAATGGTGGGATCATCTCTAAATATGAATCTAACGTCATGCCAACTTGAACAGAGCCGTCATGGACAGGTCATAAGAATTTCTAAGTAAATAAATAAAATTAAGAAGAACCAGGATTTTCAAATCTTGTAAAATATTATTTATAACAATAAATAACAAACCGAGCTAATTCGATCGATGTGATAACTTATTAAAAAATCAGTCTAAAAATCAGTCTAATACGTGGCGCATTTAGCAATATAATAACATAATATCTATACTATTATTATTATTATATATTATTATATTATTTATCTATATCTTCTATATTTAATATAATAAAGCTGAAGAGTTTGTTTGTTTGAACGCGCAAATCTCAGGAACTACTGTTTCGAATTGAAAAATTCTTTTTGTGTTGGATAGTCCATATATCGAAGAAAGCTATATATAGGCTATTATTACATCACGCTACGACCAATAGAAGATGAGCATCGATTAAAAATGTTGCAAAAACGGTAAAAATTATCCCTTTTGAGAGCTTTCGTTGCGCGCACTGCGTAAACGGTTGATTGTTCCCCTTTAAAAGTTCTAACCAAAAGTGCGCGACAGCATATGTGTATTTTTTAAGGTTGACTTACAATAACCTTTTTTATGGCAATCAAGTTTGTTTTGACATAATGCACTATTCGGGAAGATGTTTTTTAAACATGATATTAATCCTTATGAAATTAAATACGTTAGTTATCTTACGCGTTTCATGCATATTATAATTGCTCTTTAACCCTTTACACAATACCATTTAAATTAATACCTTAGCAGTTATCGAAATATTAAAACTACAGGGCGATACGGGCGATAAAATAAATTCGCTGTCTGCCTCTGTTCGTTATCTTCTTACTTCTAATAGTGGAGGATTTATGACCACTCAGTGTATGAGATAAATAAATATGATAACATAATATTTATAATATCAGTCTTTGATATAAATAGTATCAAAAATAAAGGGTGTGTGATTATGATCACACGATAAAAGTCAAAAATTTATAATACAAATTGTCTACACACACCTTATCTTCAAATCTTACACTGATTTAATACATTTATACAACTGACTACAACTGATTTATACATACTGAAATACAACTGACTTATACATTTAGCTTAAAAAAATTTATTAAAGTACGGAAAAATGTTATATTAGTACACGGATACGGCATCACCATACAGTTGCACCTGGTCAGCTAATTCTTATGAAGTATTGTCATAATATATATAGGCCTAATAATCATTTTGATAGCCTTTCTTTGATTTTGTTTGAATAAAATTTATTTAAATTTAAATATTAACATGAATTTCCAAATTCGTCATATACTTATACAGGATGGGTTTGAAATAAAAATGGTGCGATGCGGACCTGAGGTGCGGACATAGAACATGTAAGTACGACAGAAGTCGGTCATAGCCGATGTCAGATTGTAGGCACCCGATGAGATAATATTTTATTTTGGCAAAGTAATTATAAAGGACAGAATTGACAACAAGTAAGTAGATTATAAAATTGTGAATTTGCAAATTCTGTTCTCTCTAAAAATAACTCATTGTTACCAAAATAACGTCGAGTAATTTAATTAAATTTGTTTACGGACTGACGTTAGGGAAGTAAACGGATTTTCTTTACTTAGCGCCGATTTTAAATTATAATTTAATAAAATTTAGCAAATAGAATCGCGATCCGGATATCATTGAAGAACGGATTTATGGATGTTTGATTGTAAAGTTTTAAAAACTCTGTCAAGTGCGAGTCGAGAGTGCAATCTGAGGCTTCTGTGCTGTTATAAACGTATTTGAACATGGTTTTCGCTGTTTGCCGCCAGAGATTCAAGATCAGCGGGAAATACCTTAAAGTTTTAATGACACGTGAAAATACGGGTTTTAAGTACATCATATATTTTTATAGCATTGATTTAGAAACTTGAATTTTATAGGGCTATGTGGTACAGACCTTCGTATTTAGGATTGACCAGAGACAGACAGATAGACAAAAAAGTGAAAAGAGCCTTAGTGTTTGCCATGTTTGTAATAATTATGATATTTTAATATGGCATGGGGTGCTTTTTATTTTATTATTAAGTGGGCGGAATCAATTAATAACATCCTGAAATAGACTTCGCGCATTTAATAAATGGTGTAAAAGAATGGGCATTGCTCACACAAGTGTTTTCTGATAAAAATACTTACATGCTAAAAATTGCATGGTTTTTACGGTCGCGTATACTCAAGAACCATCAGGAATGTAATCATTTAAATTATTGTTGTACGTTATAAAGGAATATTAGATGAAACTAAGTACAAAATTCCATATGAAATTCCATAAGATGAGTTTGCGACTAGCATAGTTTGTTTTACATTGATTTGCTCATCTCAATACAGGGTAAGTCAGAATGTTATGCAGGTTTACAAAAATTTATTATGTGAAATACAATGAACATATAATATTGTGAGATATACTGTGTGAAAGGTAAACTCTCAAAGTTTAGTTTAGTGTAGATTTTAAAAAAAAAACACATCACAGGTGTTCTATGTGAGCGCCTTTTGTTACACGACAGACGTCAAGCCGATATTCAATCTCCTGCCAAACTTTCTGCAGCATATCGCGGTCGATATCAGCAATGGCTTCTGTGATGCGAGCACGCAGTTCATCCAGTGTTGTTGGAAGTGGTGGTACGTAAACACGATCCTTTACAAAACCCCACATGAAGAAATCAAACGGGGTTAGATCGGGTGAACGAGGGACTAGTCGACGGACGGCCAGTTGATTTTCGTTTACAGATGCAGCCTGCATCTCTAAATTGTGTGTACCACTTACGAATGGACCTCCCATCTGGCGGGTCTCTCTGATATTTGGTACGAAAATGTCGTTGAACAATAATCACGGAGTTGTTAACATGGTAATCAAGCACACAGAACGACTTCTGCTTGCCAGTCAGCCCCATTTTCTTTAATTGCTCTCCTGCTGACATCTTGCGGGCGAACGCGGAATCAGTTTCAGGAAACTAAACTTTGAGAGTTTACCTTTCACACAGTATATCTCACAATATTATATGTTCATTATATTTCACATAATAAATTTTTGAAAACCTGCATAACATTCTGACTTACCCTGTAGATTGCTAGTAGGTACCTATTTGGCTTGATATTTAAGTTCGAAAGAATACCTACATTTGTGTTCTTAAATAATACAAATATAGTTTTGATTTCTGCCGTGGAGCTTCTTTGATATTTTCGTAAACATTTAAGCTATTAAATGTTTAATTCAAGATCACGGTTTAAAAATATATATAATTAACAACAATAGTTGTCACGTCAATCATCAACCACGGTTGTCAATGGTTATTTTAAATAACATAAAACAGTGGTAAGAAACGATAAATACAGTACTTAGTAAGAAATGAAAATAACAGCACAACACGGAACACACTAACACCAGTAATATGGTATTAATAAACGTAATTAACATTTCGGGTAATCGATTGACATTTAGTGACTTTTTTTTTGTAAATCAGGGCAATATATATTTTAATTTTCTTTTTGAAATATCTATGAAATCTTATATAATATATCATTATTGTAATTAGATTGTTTCTTTATAAAAACCAGGTAATTTATATGTATTAAAATTCATCTGTCGCCCTCACAACTCATTGAATAATTTTGGCAGGCAAAAGTTTTGTGGAAAGAGGCTACTGTTCTTTATATGGTGATACACAGGCAAATAAATTTGCTTAGTTTAGGTATTAAATAATATATATATATATATTCACTAACACTAATTAAGACAAATTTTATGTACTTAGACTAAGTTTTTACAGAAATAAATAAAATTATCTTATCTTATCTTACTTTTTAGACGACCACTTAGCCTAGTGCGTAGCGACCTTGCCTACGAAGCTGGAGGTCCCGGGTTCGAATCCCAGGTCGGGTCAGTATTTATATGATGAATATCGATACTGGTACCGGGTCTTGGTTGTTATATGTATGTTGTGTCTTCGCTTGGTACCCAAAACACAAGCTTAATCCTTAGTTTGGAGCCTAGACGTTGTTGTGATGTATACGTTATTATTATTATTTTAAAACGTTGTGTTTGAAAAATTAGATATTTCGTGTATGAAAATAAACGACCGATAGTACATTTTGAAGTAAACGTGTGTAGGGTAATTTCACTGCACCTGCATTCCCGATTACCATTTGCCGTGTACCGCATCGCCAAACGATTTGCCCGCAACAGAATGAGGGCTTTATCCAGATGCCTTTTCGATAAACTAGCAGCAGGCGTTATTACCGCACAAAATGGAAATCTGATTATACATGCATCGTTCGTATATTTGAGGTGGTTTAAATATTCTGAAAAAAAAATTAATAATAATCATTTATTTTCAGGTGCTAGCCCAATAGTAATTTTACATATCAAGTACTAAAACTAAACAGTACAATAAAATGAAATATTAACAAACTAAACAATAAATTAATTATTTGACATGCAGGTGTATCCGATAGGCTATAAATGGAGAGTCCCATCTATCAGCGATAGTGTCCAGGATGGTCTAAAGTCTTAGAAGTTTTCTACTTTAACTTGAGTGAAATAGTGTAACAAATCATATGATTAGAACAATAGTAAAAGTAGATGGGATATAATGGATTTAAAAAAAATTTTGTTTCCTGAAATTAAAAAGATAAAAGATGATAATTTAAAATAATGGATTTAATTCAAATTAAATCCAAAAATTGCTAAATACATAGTGACATAGTAACAGTTACTATAATTTGAATTTATATTTCATCTCAAAACCTAAAGAAAGTTCATTATATATATGTGCATATGTGGTGAAGAAAATTAGGCAGCTCACAGACATAATAGCTAAGGCACGACTGGTTTATTTCAGTTATTTTCATAGTGTGATGTCATACGGATTATTACTTTGGGGCTAGGCATCGTACACGGAATTCGTCTTTATCATACAAAAATGAGCCACAAGATCCATTTATAATATTAGAAGCTGTGACTCACAGAGAGGTTTTTACAAATAAAAATAATGACATTGCCGAGTCAATTTATCTATGAAAACATTATGTTTGCACGTGACAGGCATATCTTTAACACAAAGATTAGTAATAAGATAGCACAGCCATATTACAGATTGTCTAAAAACAAGTCGTTCGTGGGTCTGTGTATACGCTGTTATAATAAAATTTCTGAAGGTCTACTACATGAAAATAAATTTAAGAAATATGTTAAGGACATCTAATGTAAAAAAGCTTATTATAGAGTGGAGGATTATTTAAATGATAAAAGTGTATGGGAGACGGATTTTCTGACTGATGATATCTGATTATTTTGATATTATTGAGTGCTTAGGCATGAAATTTTATTATTATTGTTATTATTGTTCTAAAATAAAAAAAATATTCTATTTCGGTATGAAACAACTAATTTAATCAAAACTAAATATATATCACAGACATCTTAAATAATTAAAAAACTAAAATTAACTACCTATAAAAAAGTAGTATTAAATAAATAACAGGAAACTTAAAATTAAATATTAAATAAATAAACTAAAACCTTAACCTACATGTACTAATTGTTATTTTCGAGTACCTAATCATTTTCATTGTAAAGTTTATAATTCAATTTGACATGTGTGGTTTCTGTATTGTGGCTTGTATTGATTTGGCTATGTTCTAAACACATTATTACTAATGTGTTTTGAATATTTGACGTGAAAAAGTGTAGAACTGATGTTTACCTACTTTCAATAAAGATTCTGAGTTTGAGTTTACGATGAATTTTATACGACTTGAATGTTTTGAACTCGCACTTTAAAAGCCACCGGTTCGCCCACATAGACAATATTACTAAACGTATGTCAGTATAATATACTTAACAGCTCTAATGTTACAATCATTAGCTTTTTTTGTGGTAACAATATACATTATTAAAATAAAGACCACCGATTAGCGATTACCATGATATTAACACCCGAAACAAACACAAAATTACAGTGCCACGTTTTAGGCTAGAAAAAACTAACAAATCCTTCATAGGATATTCAGTTAGATTTTATAACACACTCCCAAAATCAATAATTAGCCTCAATGAGTCTAGGTTCAAAGACCATGTCAAGAATACATCGATGGGGAAAGCTTACTATAAAATTAACGATTTTATGAATGAAAAAAATGTTTGGGAGCAGGTAGCCCCTACTTGTATATCCTAAGTATCCTGAGTACCTAGAAGTTGTTGGATATTATATATTACTTGTAGTGATCATGTGTTAGATGGTGATTTTTATGGTAAGAAATGTATAATGTGTATGTATAATGGATTTGTTTTGTTTAATGGGTGTGTTTTGTTGGAAATGAATAATGGTTTGTCATATTTAATTGTATCATTTTGTTGACGTCAAAAAGTGTATATTTGTTATACCAATTTTGATTAAACATATTTTGATTTGATTTTACTTTTGGGTACCTACCTATTTAATTTATCATGCACCGGGAATCATAAGCATTATTCCTCAAATCAGCAAGTGTAACGAAATAAAAAAATCGTCGTGTTTTTAGCTTCAATTTAGAAATGGAAATACCATAGAAGTATGCATATAAAAGGATTTGTGACATTTATAAAGTGGAAGCGACACCTTCCTCTTTTCCTTGATCCATGAGTTTAAGAACTTTTCATGCGAGACTGTAAAAACATAAACAGAATATCATTATAAACGTTAGCGCCCCGAAATACCAACTCCAGGAAAAATGTTACAAAAACATACGGAAAATGGGAAAAGCAAGTCTTGTTATGTATGGAGAAAACGGAGTGGGTTCGTTAAATATTAAATAGCTTATCTTCGGCAAAAGGAACGAAATTTATGAAACTTTTAGGAATATTGTAACCAACTACTAAAAAAGTGTTCTCTATTTAACCCAATTCTTTTCTTTGGATATCCGTGAGAAATCTCACAGGATCTGATGATGAGTACAGACGCTGAAGAAGGAAAATTTTCAGTTGTAAACGGTACTTCTAAATCACGTGTTATGCCTGAGCACTTAGCGCCTAATTATTTAGTAGATTTATGCAAAATGCAACAAACACGATAAATTATATGTGGAAGAAATATTTTTAAGGTATTTTTAATTAAATTCATGGGATATTTATTTAATTTTTCTATTCATAAATCCTAGGCTGAAATTTTAAAATGTGTAAAATATACGAAAATTTATCATTGCGTGGTACTCCTACACAGACAAGTCAACCTTATAGACCACGCTTTAAATAAAATTGCTATTCAACCTTTTAACTAATCATCAATCATTACCAATCAATTAATTGTCTCTGTTAATCAACTGGGTCGACCTTCAATCTGACCAGATATGGTTAATGAGTAGAAGAAGGTTAAAAACATAAGACATTCATATTGTTACGTGTTAGGGTTCGAAGGATCTGGAGAGAAAGACCTGCTGACTTTTTTGAAGACTTTATTCACTAACACTAGGTCCAACACAAAGCACTAGGTCCAAACACTAAGCACTCACGATGTCCTAGGTCGTAGCCAAGTCGTAGATTTCACTTGTATCACTCTTGATCACTAGTTTTGCTAAGCCTCGAAAGTACCCCAAAAACTGAACTGGACTCGCTCGCCTCTCTGCGGCTATTTATATAGGCCGTGACTAGCCTCGAGACCATTCCAGAACTCACTCGAATCGCGCGAACGCGATCGACCGGGTTGGATGATTCTAGAAAGTCTCACGCAGGTTCTCGGTTTTGCGAGACTATACTTTTCCTCTAATGCCATCTAGTATTGAGTAGGGGGTTTCGTGTTGTCTTTGTTCTTTAAGTGGTTTTACTGGTTGACGCTAGATGGCGGTCGTTGCTTTGTGTGTTCATAACAAAATGTTTCATTTTAAAAGTTCGAGCTTTAAAACTTATAAAGTGACCTATATACACAATCTATGTCTAGTTTAAAGTAAACATTGTTTACGAGCAAATTGTTAAAATATAAATCTATATTAATTAATCGATACTTCATCGATACTTTTGCAGACAAACTTCCTTTCACTACCTACGCAGAGAACCGTAAAAACTTAAACGTTAACGCATTATGTATGGGACTGACAAAGTATTGGCCATTAGTCGTTTTATTCGGTCGACATAACGCGTCGCACTTCAAGATTAATCACGGCGTAAGAGCAAAAGCGTGTTTTTCATGGGAAAATCGGTTCATATATTAGCGTACCTACCTAATACACATGTATAAGTTTCTAGCCGTCGATTACGACGTTTTGTGTATTATCTTATACAGTCAACTTTATTTTTGCTCTTTTATTCGTTTTATATTTGCTAAAAAGTAAAAAAATCAAACTTCTTAGTACCTACACGCAATCAAAAAATAATGTTATTTATGGCGCATATTTTGACATTTGCGAATAACAAACAAAAACTACAAAACATATTTTTTGTAAAAATCTATATTTTGACATAAAGACCACCACCACATATTTGAATTATTGGTTTGTTTGTTCCACCTTACATATATTTATATAGTTAATAGTATATTATGTTAATATTCACTTTAGTAGGTATCGAACGAAAAAACATTGCATGGTGCTAATTTTAATAGTACATTATTATGCAAGTAGGGTAAGTTGCATATTATTATTATGATAACAACGTCTAGGCCCCAAACTAAGCATTAGCTTGTGTTTTGGGTACCAAGTGAAGACATACATAAAACAACCAAGACCCGGTACCAGTATCGATATTCATCATATAAATACTGACCCGACCTGGGATTCGAACTCGGGACCTCCAGCTTCGTAGGCAGGGTCGCTACCCACTAGGTAAGCGGTCGTCACTATAGTAGAGTTGTTTATAGGCACGAGACGAAGCCGAGTGCTTATAATAAACTGATGACTATAATAGCCATCTTACTGAGTACGAGTATCATACAACATTTTTCAATACATTTTCGATTAAAATTAGGTAGGTACATAAAAAAAAATTTTGTTCCCCCTTCTTTTGTTTGATTCGTAGAAGACGAATCTAACGCCACCTCATATGTTCGGATCTATCAGGCCGTTTAGGCTACAGGGCGTGCCAAAGAAATGTCTAGGATACATACATACAACATCACCCTCAGCTGTCAATTTTTTTCATATATTGGTTATTATTTTTTTAACGTTAAATTAGTGTGTGATTTCACTCCATATGGTATGTGAATTTGTGATTTTGTGAAGGGGTATATGGTATGAAGACGCCTATGAAGCAGCGTTGAACGGTTTTCCAATACTACTTTGTACATTATGGATCATAGCATCGCCACTTTTATAAATTACATTGAATTGCTTCATTTTTATAGTTCCGAACGTCAAAAGGAAAAAACGGAACCCTTATAGGTCTGTTTGTCTGTTAAGACCATTTTTCTCAGAAACGTGTGGAGGTATCAAGTTGAAATACATATGAATTATTCAGGTCTACTGTCCCTTGGAGCTGTGAAAAAATCAAACTTCTAAACCAACGCAATCAAAAGAAACAGCCGTTTAATATGCTGCAAATTTTCTATACTCGCAAGTGAATGAAAACCTACAGGGTACTTCCCGAAAACTCAGAATCTTGAAATTTGGTACGAAGCAACGTCTTATAGCACAGATAAAAGGAAAATTGCGAAAAGAATAAATTTTACTTACATCACATAATAAAAATATTTTTAATAATTTTAAACTTACTACCCCTTTCCTCATGAACGCGTAGAGGTATAAAATTGAAATTCATATCAAATACTCAGGTCTATAATAACTTTAAGCTGTAGCAAAATCAAACTTAATTTTATTTATATACCTACAGGTTTGTACGAAACCCTTGGTGCGCGAGTCCGACTCGCACTTGGCCGGTTTATATAATCTTAGAGACAATGGTAAATAAAATTTATTATGTTTGGCGAGTATTCTAAAAAGCTTCATTATTTTCATGGCGGAGAAGGTAGGCATAGTCCAAAAATAGTCACTGGTAAGCGCTCTCACCCGCATTACACGTACATTTGCAATTTACGCACCATTTCGCTAAATTATAGCATTCACAGACGCTTATTATAATGACTCTGATTTTGTCGCGTCGCGCGTCGCAGCCTAACTATGATGTCCTTCTTAATTTTACGTATCTATTTGAATATATAAATAAGGAAGACATTTTAGGTGTGATCTTGCAGTTCAGTTCAGAAACGTTGATTCAGACCAAGCGTAGTTAAGGCGCTGACGATAGTCGACTACCTTTAGCAGTTGCTTATCAGGACGTTTTACTAAACATTGTCGATTTGGGTAGGAACGAAAGAAAAAGACAAAAAAAATCACTTCTAAGCGCGCCATTGAATTAACTTCCTAAAAACCGAAAAAAAAACAATTAAAGGACTCAAATAAAAATATAAATTGCAGACTTTTTTGACAGTGAAATAAATATGAATGTATTTTAAATGGGGAACTCGTATTTTTTTTTCATTGAGAAGATCATGGCAAAACTTGTTTTAGATTCGACTAAGTTTTTTAAAATACTATCAATATTCGTTCGATTCCCGCACGGGATAATTATGCGGGATAAGCATAATACTTGCTTAGTTTGGAACTAGATGACGCTGTGTGGGATGTCCCATGTATTATTATTATTATTATATAAAGATTTTTTTTCATAGCAGTAAGTTATATATATGGCTTTCGCGATTTTTGTCCAAAAATCCACAGATCTTGCAGTCCCCGCAACCATCGGTTTCATTGAAAATGAACCTACTCAAATCCGATTTTCACCGATTATTTTATTTCATTGCCACGAAAATAATGAAGCATTCGAACGAATACAGGCCGAAAGGCGATGACCGTAATGTTAACAAGTTCCCGATCGTCCATAAAATCTAACATGTGATGTCAAATTTCTTGTTCGATTTCCAACCGATATCCAAAATTTTGGTCTCAAACTGTAGCTACCGATGCTCTCTAACCTTTTGTATAAAACTTCGAAGCGATTCGATCCGACGAATACCCTCTGAAATATAGTAACTTATATCCACAAACACCAGCGATCGACCAAAAAATCTCATCTTTCGGAAATAATTTCTCTTACAATTACCAACCGATTTCCAAAAACTTGGTCTCAAACTAAAGCTACGTTAATGGCCAAGATATTATTTTTTTTTTATTTTCGATATCGGTCTCCGTTCTCGAAATATTTTGGATTTAGTAAAAAAAAAAATCCGAAAAAATCCCGATTTATTTACATTTTCCTATTTTTTTCAAAAACTACTAAACCGATTTCTAAAGTTTTGGTGTCATACGATGCGAAACTAAATTATTGATCTTTTAAGACCTCAAAATCTTAGCTAGACTCCATACCCTTGGAGTTATGGCTAAAAATGCGTCTCCCGTGAAATGGATTTGATAGTTATTTTCAATGAAAAAAAACTAAATTTACTGCTAACAGCGTCTAAAAATATGTCTTGTCCTTACCTTTCTATTGTGACGTTTGGGAGTTGATAAAAAGAGACAAACATATTTTAATTAAACAGGGTCTAATTCTGAGGTCTAAACTGACGTTCTTGAATGGGACAGTTAGACTGTTGTAATATAGACACAAAGTCAAAGTTGTTCCGCGTGATTTCCAAAGCCATTTTCAATTCAAATTCAAAACATAAATGTAAGTGAAAAATGAAAAATCTTTTGTGTGAAAGATATAATAATAAATTGAGCCAACCATAAACACAGAAGAGATAGCAATAGCTATGCACAAAATTGTGTACACTGCCTGGTCTGTTTCAAACTAGACGAACTATGTTTTCCGTACTGTGTGCCGATTTTACAGTTTCTGTTATGATTTGTTCTAAAGGTAATATTAAAAAATTATGCAGTGCTACATAATGTTAGTTATATGATATTAGGTACCTACAGATTATTGCAATAAATAAAACAGTGAAGAAATCAGTCGCTTTTGTTCTCATATAGCTTACTAGCTTTCTGCTCGCAGTTTCGCAATAAATCCATACGTATTTGTCTTTAACCGGATCGAGTGCCGCCGCCGGTTAATAAATACCTAGCGCAGGCAGCAAGCAGCGGACATCAGTGACCCTTCCCCCTCACCCTGCTAGCCCTCCGGATGGCAACTTACATTTACTACCATGTTGCGTCGCGATTTCTCTTCCAACATGATGCACTAAATTTGTTACTTCTAATAAAGTTTATTCCGTATATTAAGAAACAGTACAGCTAACAACACCTATGTATGTTGTTATGCAGGTACTTTGTTTCTTAATATACTGAATAGACTATACCCTAGATTACTAAACCTAAGCTAACATAAATTTCGTCGCCTTGAAGATAGTTCGTAGGCAAAACGAACAAATCAAACAGGTCTTTATTAAAAACGAGAGCAAAAAAAATATCATCATCATCATCATCAGCCCGTGTCTCTCCACTGCAGGATATAGGAAAAGAAATTTATGACAGAAGAATAGTAGTGAGAAAAATCATGTTTAAAATTGGACCAAACCTTAGACCGCAGACAAGTAATCACTGGTCTGAAAATCACCTATTTGTAAAATGCGCGCGTCCCTACTCAGGGATTGCTTTTTCAGAACCAATCGACTAATTACTTTTAAAAAACTAAACCGAAGCTATTAGCGAAGAAGGCTTTATTTTAGTAATTACAAAATGGAAAGTAGTCATTACGTTAAAAAGTTCTAAGCATATTTAAAACTACATAAATATCGATTTAATGACGCTCGATTTAGACTGATTAATCTTTTTTCAAAAGAAATATTGAGAGGGGACCGCCCTTTTAAAAATATTTTACAAATGACTCTTCGAGAAATGGTTTCCCTAAAACGTCATCAGTAAAACGTAACATTATTTTAAACCACAGAGTGAATATTTTGAACATATTCCGATATACAGTTATGACTTTCATTCGACTTAAGGGGATAGTCTTTGTCTCTCGGTTTCGAATTGGCATCGCTATATCCGTTTCAATCCCTCTTCCCCGACCTATTCCTGAGTGATAGAGACCACAAGAATACTTATAAAATAAACCCGTCGAGACAGCTTGCGGGCCGTGACTATTTCCACCCCTGAAATGTGTATGAATTGGAACCAAAATTTGCAGGGTCATTAAGAAAAGATGTCCCTTGGACGGTACTTTTTGCTTCTTTTGAAATTCACATTAATATCAAATTTATTGCTCATTATTTTTAAAAACTAAAAACGAATATAAATCATGTTTTTCAGGAATTTATTCTGAATTATATAGGATATTAAAAAAAAACATACCGCCCTGTGACGGTTTTTTCTGCAAATATTGATACAGAAATACAGCGAGGATTAGACACGGCCTGAATCCTCTTTTTTGTATTAAAAGACTACTTCCTGAATGTGTAGTCATAACATTTAAAAACACATCGTGCAAACCATTACTTGATTAAAAGGAAAATTAAAAAAAAAAGTAAAACTAACCATGTAAAGCAGCGATACGTAAAAGGTAAAAAAATATCATGGCATAGTTATACATATACATTTTCACAGAGTTTCCAGAACACAGCCATGGTTGGATGCCAAATTGTCGTATGGTGTCCACTTTCCTGTGCCTATACTCATATAAAAGACATTATTTCGCTCTCTCGGTCCCATGGCGACCCTACAAAGTAAATCACCATCTGTCTAGTATCGTGACATCTAACTAGTGTCTTTATATGCAATGCCAACACTAAAATCTATTTTATTCCACTTCAGACAACTTTGAAATCGTTTAGGTCTGGAATTGTGTACCGACTGGCTAAAGCACCGAACAATCTGGCCAAAGGATTTCAGAGAGCTTAGTTTAGGTAAAGTTTTTGTTACGTCAATCGTAATTTAGGCGCATAACTAATCTGAATCTAGATCACTCGTGCAAATATTTTTTCTCACGCTAAAGTTTAGTAAAAACACCGCCGTTGCTTTAGAATATAATTAAAAAATGAAAACTCGTAATTCTCGATACTTGAAAGTCCACTTTCGGTTCTGTTTATTTTTCGTCATTAGTATTGAAGGTCTTCTTCAAAATTATAAAAAGAAAAACACTATTGAAAAATACCATAAAAAGAAACATCCAGGCTCACCAACTAACGTCGCATTGAAATTTTATATAAAAATTTGCGGTAGTCTCCAGTTCCGTTCTTGGTCTCGTTCTCGTTTTTGTACCCGTTCCCGGTCCTGTTCGTTATCCGCCACAAGCGGTGATGACAATCTTCAAAATTAGGGCCCAATCGTTGGTTCGATGAAATATTAAAGAAGATACGACGTCAAGGCAATATAACATTTTTGAGAAATAATATGAAAAGTTACTGTCAGCGTCTTCCGTTCGAGCGTTGGTGGGAGAACGTCACATAAAATTTTTATAAAAAAAAAAAATTATCCGTAGGTCTCTATCTCTATCTCGTTTTTGTCCTTGTTCCCGTTACTGGTTCTGTTTATTTGTCGTGGTTGGATAATATAATAAAGAATAAGGTATAATAGAAAATAAGATTTTATATTTTTGCTGCTGACGGTATTTCCTATATAGCGTTCCTTCCTAAACATTTCTAATAGTAGAGAAAAACGGCCATATTTGATAATAGATGAGGTTTACAAATCTGCCATATTACGCTCTTCAGGTGTGATACGGTATATTGGAAACACAGCCTCGGCCGACGGCCTATAAAATTCTCGATCATAAATACAAGTTATGAACCAAAGTACGGCACAATTGAACAGTTGTAGTAATGAACCTATAGAGCCGAAAACGATTCAATTTTCCGCATAAATATATCAAAGTTAGTTTAAATTAGAATCGAGATTCGACAAATCTTTGATGTAACGGCTCTTTTGTAGGGCCAGTGGTTCCAAAGGATCGGTATTAACTGTTGAAACTAAATTCTGAATACCCTTTTCACTATAAAGGTCGTGAAACTTAATGATATTTCCATTAGTGAAAGGACTTTCACCAAAGTAAATTCGGTTGATTATACTTTGTCTAATATAAGGCCGGGTGAATATTGCAAGTTAGGCTCATCCCTATTTTATACCAAATCTGTTGGATTTTGTCACTGAACGACATCCATTTTATTCTTAAAGAAAAACTGCGTGCATGTTTATCACACACGTTGAAAGTGAAATTTCTTTTTTGTCCAAAATATGTGTATCTACAACACGTTTAGTGTACTTTGGTTGTTTCCACAGTGTAATGTCGTATGGAAT
The DNA here is from genome assembly GCA_949709985.1 of Luffia ferchaultella. Taxonomy (NCBI): domain Eukaryota; kingdom Metazoa; phylum Arthropoda; class Insecta; order Lepidoptera; family Psychidae; genus Luffia; species Luffia ferchaultella. The sequence goes on from OX453263.1 coordinate 8,490,718, forward strand.
TTTACTGTGAGCCGGGCCAATGATATCTATATTCGTCTTAAAAAAAAGAGCGATTAGGGTAATTCAGTCTTCGGGTTTGTGATTCGTTATGAGAACTATTTAAAGAGATAAATATAAAGATGTGGCCATGCCGGTATATATATGAAAATATGATGTACGTACGCAAGAATTTATCAAACTATAGAAAATATTGCCAAAACAATTGTGAAATTGATAACACGAGGCCGAATAATTATATTGCGCGGCCACGTTTTAGACTAGATGAAGTAAATAATTCATTTGTGGGTCTATGCATTTGATATTATAATAAATAACCGGAAAATACTATAAGCTTGACTGAAAGACGTACATCAAGCCTACCTTGTGTATGAAGGCTTGTTATAAATTAGCGACCGCCAGCAGCTTCGCCTGCGTAGGCTACACATTCCTGTTAAAGTTATCTACTATTAACATTCGAGATGGTTTCTGCGTACTTTTTGCTGATATAAATTTTGGTTACTGTTAATTAATAAACTTTTTCTCCCCTTAAAACTTGAAAATAAAACACTCTGAAACACGTCGTTACTTATGATTAGCGGTTGTGTCCGGCTCCGCCCGGGTGGACTAAAGAAACGTTCCCCATTGCGTTCTCCCTCCGCTCCCCTTTCCTAACTCTCCATTCCTAGGTAACTAACGTATTCAACTTAATAAGGATTCATATCATGTTTAAGAAACATCTTCGCTAATAGTGCATTACGTTAGAACAAATTTGATTACCATAAAAAAGGTTATTGTAAGTCAACCTTAAAAGATACACATACGCCTTTGCAGATTTTTGGTTAGAACTTTTAAAGGGGAACAATTTCGTCATACATGATTTTTGCTTAAAATCAACCGTTTACGCAGCGCGCGCAATAGAAGCTCTCAAAAGGAATAATTTTTCCCGTTTTTGCAACATTTTTCATTGATGCTCCGCTCCTATTGATCGTATCTAATGTAATAATAGCCTATAGCATTCCTCGATAAATGGACAATCCAACATAAAAAGAAATTTTCAATTCGAATCAGTAGTTCCTGAGATTTGCGCGTCTAAACAAACAAACAACCTCTTCAGCTTTATAATATCAGTATAGAAAGATTAGGTGATTATATGAATGACCGAAATGCTTGGGACACAGCTTTTCCAACCAACAACGTTCAATTGCAATTAAATTTTAGTTTTAAAATTTAGATCTGTATTATGTTTCTCATGTTTTATTGTTTTATTTATTTTTCTAATGATTTATGTACCTACTGGTACCTATACTTATTATCATTTTAATTTTATATTTGAATGCTCAATTATTCATACTAATGTTAGCTCAGCGGTCAAAATTCGACCGTAGGTATATATATACACTATTTTGAAACCACCACTAATAAATAGGCGAGAGTAAGTCAATTCAAACTGCATCAAACGACAGACTAATTAAATATTATGGTTGACAGTATTTGTAACACATTTTAGGTATATATAGATTTTAGCTTTTGGTACGTTTTTTCCATATAAACTTTATCTATGCCAAATATCACACTCCTCCGTACCCGCAATATGCTTTAAAGGGGTACAAAATTTTCTCTTAACGTATTAATAATATACAAGGTGAGATTTTAGTAACCGGCCAAAAATTTTCTAGATGTTAGGTATCACCAACAGACCTCATTGCGTAAGTAAAAAATATGGGTTACATTTTTATAATAAATAAATAATTTTATCTACAGTGTTATTTTATAACGTTTGGTTGCCTTCTTAACGCTATAGTAAACATACGCACCCGAGGCCTTGAAACGGAATGTTGCAACGGGCATGAACGGTGACTACACTTAATGGTTTTTTCGGGAAAGGTTTGTGTAGTCATATCTCAATATTTTTCTACAGAACGATACTAAAAGGAAACAAGACGGCTATCGGTTTTCTATCAAAGATCATTATATTAAAATTTGGCTGGTAATTAAAAGCTCACCCCTGTATGGATTACCAATCAAGTTTTCGATTCCCTGTTGAAGTAAAAAACGAGCTCATAAATCCTTTGAACACTTTTCGCTATACTCACAGTTTAGGATTTGGCAAAAAACCAATAACTCTTGTCGCCATTCATGCCCGCCGCCCCATTCCGTTTCAAGACCTCGAGCGCGTACGTTTACTATAGCGTCAAGAAGGCAACCAAATGTTATAAAATAACATTGTAGATAAAATAGTTTATTATGATAATGTAACCCATATTTTTTATTTACGCAATGAGGTCTGTTGGTGGTACCTAACATCTAGAAAAATTTTGGCCGGTTACTAAAATCTCACCTTGTATATACATCTGTCACGAGTCGAATGTGCCAACACACTTCAATCACCAAAATCGTATGAGTCCTAATGTCAAACAATGTTCAATGAGGATTTATTTTAATGGTTTCTTAATAATACAGACGCAATGTTATTTTCTAAACGTCGTTGGAGTGACATAAATAAAATCGAGTGTATTAGGTATTTAAGTTTGCGACCCCAGACATCAGCGTTAATTATTTAGATTTAAAAAAATTTTCACTACAAAATTAAGTGAATCATTTCTTAAATAACGTACAATTTTGGAATAATATTATTTGGTATCTGTTCATTTAGAGAGAAAGTTTAAAAATAAAATCAATTAAATAATCAATTAAATAATCAATCAAGACTTATAGAATTATCGGAATTCAAGATTAATGTAGTCAACGTCCTATAAACTGTTTAATAATTAAGTTAAAACTACAGTTCATTTTGATACCGAGCCGAAGGGTAATTTGCGTAATAATTAATCAATATTCGTAGGCTTACATAAAGCGTTTATCTGCAGCCACCAGTTCAATCAGTTTGACCCTAAAGTTGAAGATTTAGTCAGGATTAGTAAAATATATGACTAACTGACGCCTGTGGCCTTTCTTGTGTTTTATTTATGTTTCGTAAGAGTTTATTTATTTATTAAAGCACAACCACATCACACTATACATATAATAACCAAATGAGTAATCTATAGTATATTATTTTAATATACATTACACTTAGGTATGGTCTACTACATAACATCTACTATAAGATAGCGTTAGGTAGTTACTTTGTAAACAAAGATTTTATTCAAAAAGGTGGCCCAAGCTAAGGCCTCCCGCGTGATAGATCCTGCAGTCTCCGCTTGAAAGTGTCAAATGAGCCACGAAAGACATCAATGTTCGGGTCATGAGTTCAAGATTCAAGTTCTTGGTCACTGGGTCAAGAGTTCTTTAATATTAACGTATGTATGTATGGGTAATATAGTTTTTCGCGTGGCTAATGGCGGAATTTAGTGATGTAAAACTCAGGCCGACGTCGTCGTCGGTTCAGACGCGAAGAATAGCTATTTTGAGCCTTGAGTGAGTTAAGTAATACAGTTACCATTCGAAGCTGAATCTATTCGTCCGATAACCAGACGAATTCCTATTTCTATTTATCTGACTAAAATGATTTGTTTAGAAAGGCCTGTTTTGGGCGTCATTTCGTTACCCTTCGTAGTACGTCATTGGTACGGCATCTAACCAAAAACATCTCTGGTATGTCACACGTCTCTGGTATGGTATCAAACCAACGAGAGATATTGTACCAATGACGTACGAGGATTTAAAACAAGTAAAATCGTAGACCATTAACTTAACTTGGCCGAATTTAACAAAAAAAAAACTAAATTTAGTGTTGATACACACTATTTATTACCTATTTGTTTAAAAATTAAAAAATGTCCCTTAAAAATCAATAACAAAAATAAAGTTAAGCAAAAATACTTTTCTTTTCGATTTTGTGATGAAAAAAAAGAGAAGTGCGCGAGACAACGGTCTTCGCGAGGAATAACCAAAATAACCCAACCAAAACTTGCGTACTACACATTTGCAAAATTGTTTTTATAAAATTTACAAAAAGTTTCGGGTCTATAAGTATTCAAATAAAACATCCGTATTGATTAATAAAAATTTTAAGAGGTATGTTTGCGATTTTTTTCTATCGAGCAAAGTAAACGTATTTACGTTTTTCTCGTTGTCGATGTACGAAACATATCCTCCTAAGTAACACATATTTTTAGTTGTTCTAGAGCACTACAATTTTTCACGTACAATCAACGATAAAATTTGGATGTGACCCCTTAATTTTGTTGTTGGTGAATAAGCAACGCTTCGTAGATGTCCGGATCTAGACCTTAGGTTATAATAATATATATTATTAAAATTAATTATAATAAATATATATAAAATTAATATTTATTCATTATAAAATAGAACTACCTATATTAATATATTTAACAATTATTTACAGAATAAAAACTAATTAAAAACTAAAAGTATTTACAAATTAAAAAAAATACTATGTGAATTATGACAAATGACAAAATTTTATTTTATTTATTTATTTATATTAGGTAATATAAATAAATTTATATTAGTTAATATAAATAAAATTATATTAATAAATATAGTTATATAAATTTAAAAAAAAAAAAATTCTATTCTAACCATATAGGAGGTTTCAGTCAAAGGTATCTATGAATAAGAAATCCATAATGTAGCATTCATCATTTATATAGCTACCAGTAATATTCGTTTTATAAAATTGTTTTAGATTATATGTACAATTGACAGATATTTAAAAAAAATCCCTGAACCCAAAAATAACACTTCCGAATTTCTTGCTTGTTTGTTTGTACGTCCTTAGCTCAAGATCCCATCAAGCGATTTTGATGAAACTTTCAAATTTAATTTAATGTCATTATGTTTAGTACAAAGGGTATGTGTGCGTGCTTTACTAGGAAAAAACAGACTAATTTCAATTTATTTAAATTTATTTCAAAGTTTTAATAGACTACAACTATAAAATCAATGAAATTATTGTAAAACAAGGCAATTACTACGTCGTCATCATCATCATCATCAGCCCGTGTCTCTCCACTGCAGGATATAGGCCTCTCCCAAGGCTCGCCACCACACACGGTCCTCCGCCTTCCCCATCCAATTACCCCCAGTATGGTGCTTTAGGTCATTAGTCCACCTGGCCGGGGGGCGTCCAACGCTTCGCTTCCCAATACGTGGCCTCCACTCGACAACTCGAATTATTACGTACACATTTTAATATGAACCGAGTAGGTACATAAAATAGCAAAATCAATAAAAAGACCCATTTTAAAAATTTCTATTTTTTTAATAGTTAAAAACATAACACCTAACCCATCTTCCTAAAATTTAAAATAAAAGATAGTTTTAAATCACCGACACAACACTTTATTCTAATTATGAGTTTTACCATTATGCCTATAAATAATTTGTTGGTTGATCGATTGCGCAAAAGATATTTGTAATAAATACAATAATATAAAACAAATCATTCATTAATCATGATACAACTCACAAAATTATCTTTGAAACAATCCACAAAGTAAAATGGAGTGATTGATGGCAAATAAACGTGAATAATTTCAATTTATTGTTCGTCAAATCCATCAGCCCAATACACCCCACTGCAGGGGCTTAGGTCTCCCCCCAAATGAGGAGGGGCTTGGAGCTTAATCCATCACGCTGCTCCAGTGCGGGTTGGTGGATATTGATATCTATAGTATATTTACTTAACATTCTATTTTTAATTTGTAGATTATAATGTATATTTTTATAAGTAGTTTTCAATTAGTTTTTAATTTGGTATAAGCTTTTATTTATAATTTGCTATTAATGTTGTATATTAGATTTATCAATTGTATATTTATAGACGTAAAAATAGTCACAATAAAATGACCTTAATATCAGTTATATTATATATGTTTTGAATTCAATAGTTTTATTCACAAAACTAGAAAATGGTAAAAGTTAAATAAGGATATCAGTAGATGTTATCACAATATATTAATTCGAAATACTTGTATTAAAAAACTTCGTAAAAAGGTCAGGTGGAATTCCATTTTACATATATTTTTGTTCATCATCATCATCAGCCCATTTTTGCCCCACTGCAGGGGCTTAGGCCTCCCCCAGGGCGAGGAAGGGGGCTTGGAGCTGAAGTCCACCACGCTGCTCCACTGCGGGTTGGGAACTATAACGACCGCCATCTATTGACAGCGTCTGGGACCGACTGCTTAACGTGCCCTCCGAAGCATGGTGTCAGTGATATTGTGTACTTAAGTCAGAAAAACTCATTGGTACACGCCCGGATTCGAATCATGGCCCTATAAATTTGAGACAGGTTCGTTGCGCTCTGGACTATCACGACACTATTTTTGTTAATAACGTATAATATCGTGAAGATGTAAATATAGAATGAAACACAAAGAGAAAAGTCATACGTAAGAATATTACAATAAACATAGTTTTAAACTTACAAACCTTTCGTACAAAAAAAAATGCTCTTGTTATTTGAACTTTTACCAAAAAAAAATGATCTACCAGTTGAGGCAATTTTTATGACATGAATTTGAATTCGCCTCACCGGTTTCGCTCTACCAGAAAAAATGGTTTGCTTATTTCCATAACAATAAAGTAAGTAATATCGTATTTTTTAATATCGGTGAAACACTCCAAAAATACACAATACATAATAATGAGTATTTAAGCCGTTCAGGTTTAATACATGTTATATTTATTAGGTTTAATAAATAACAAAATACTGCAATCTAATCTTTTATAATTGGTTAATATTATTATTGTCGCCAATAATCTAAATTTATCGCCCAATAAAAACGTATTCGTGACTGACCGCTTGGTCGCGTGGTCGGAAGAGCCGACTGTAGATTAAAAGTTCGCGGGTTCGATTTCCGCCCGGGACAAATATTTGTTTGTATCAATATGTCTATGTGTATCGTGTCTGGGTTTAAAATATCGATGTTTGTATTATATTATATTACAATATTTTATAATATTTGTATTATTATAAAATATTTAAGTATGTTTACAGTTGTATTCATAGAACAGGTCTCTACTTACCTAATTTAGGACCAGACCATCGTTGTAAGATGTGACAGCTGTTATTATTTTGTTATTACATTCTATTGTTGCACTTTTCAGATATTCAAGCATGTAGTTGCTTGAATATCTGAAAACTGCAACAAAAATTTTACTAGAATTGCCCCAAAATTCGTTTCACATTGGGTAGGTACCTACTGCCGAAGTTCGGCAGGTTTTACCGAAATTCGTCTCCGGTCGAATTTCGGTCAAACTTCGGTAACTCCACTTAGCATAACTACATTTAAATACTCAGTTCTACTTGTTCAGTTACCATTTTACTAATGTAGTATTATGAAGGCAAAAAGAATAAAAACAATCAATTTCTACGCTTTATTTAAAAATTGAGATTCAATTTCATCGGATAAAAGCGCGCCAATTTAAACCGAAGTTCGGCCGAACTTGTTTAAATCGAACATTCGGCCGAAGCCGAACTTCGGCAGAACCCACATTCGGTGCAATTCTAAATTTTACAGGCTAATTCAAAAAAAGTTCATTTTGTAGTCTTAATTCACTTCAAATAATTTAGGCTACAAAAATCAAAACGTATTTATCTAAGTAAACTAAGTCGAAAGTAATATCTTGAATTTCAAAAATTTTGTATTTCACTTACCTATGCGTTATGTTTTTTTTTTTTTATATATAGTAACATGTGAAAAACGGAGCTGGGTTTCACAATAAGAAACGGTATTGTTTTTGTTTTCTCAAATAAAATGAAATAGACAATAACACAAATAAACATAACTGAATGGGACAGCTATAAGTCAATGATATCAGAAGTTTCAAATCTATACTTACAATATTTTTTATAAATATCGGAGGGACTGACGTCGAGTTGTTGCTTGTAAAATGGTAGACAGTATAATTTAATGTGTGAATATAATAAAAAAATAGGTACCTACGTAACAAGTTTTGTAAGGGGTTTTGAAAGAATAACGTTTTATATGTATTCATCTAACTAAACTTAATAAATCAGATACACATAATAGACGTAGGTATATGGAGAATTAGTTTTGGTATTAGATTGTGGAAGTTAATAAATTACGTCCAACATACATACATCAATGTAATTCCTCGGAGCGGAGTGATTCTCTTTTATTTGGAATAGGTAGTCACGTATAAAAGTCAGCTGCAAGCATAACGAAACTTTCTGAAATCTTTAATATTTAGATTTTGTAAACGACATTGCTAGGCGAACTGAAACGTGACATGTTTTAATCTAAAATTGGTAGAAAGCAAGTATGAATTCGTAAAAAATCTCATTCAGTTAATAATCCATAACCAAAGTTATCTATCTACGAGATTCGAGATGAGATTGATGATTAATTTGCTAGATTTAAATGTTACAATTATATGATAGTCTTATAATAATAATAATCATATCTGGGACACCCCACACAGCGCCATCTAGTCCCAAAGTAAGTAAATATTATATGCTTGTATTATGGGTTACTATACAACTGATATACATACTTAAATATTCTTTTTTTTAATAATATGATATAATTTTAATGATATGACTATAATTTTTTATGATGTCATTTACAGATATCTCATATATTAAAATGGACCTGTAGTTTGCTATCCCGGCCAATAATTTACGAATGTAACAATTAAATTTCTTAGTAAAACACCGGACACAAAACATTTACATTTAATAAGTCTGAAATGATTTTTAATCTTTATAGGTATATTTAAGTACAACGCTTTTAACTTTTGAAAATGCTTTTAAGAATCGAAAATATTTTCAGTGTTGGGGGTTTTTTAAGTTTTAGATTGAATTTTTTAATTCAAGATTTTTAAACTTAACTATAAACACTTGGCGATTTTTTATTTAAATAAACGTAAAAAATATTTAAGTTACTAACAAAGGCATATTAAGTAGTTATTAAAAAATATTCAAAAGACCCATTCACACTAAAATAAAGAAAAACCAATATGAAATTGACTCACCCATTTGGCAACTACGGTGCCGCAGCAGACATAAATGAAGCTTAACAACATCCCGATTAAACTAGCTTTCACTCAAAAAACATATTAAAATCGGTCTTTTCGTATAGGAGGTACGATGTCATTGAGATACACACTGACCTACAGACATACACACAGATATAGCTAGATATGTGTTATTAATAATATCTCACGACCGAAAAAGGCAATCTACCTAAGTTGTTTTTGTAATTGATATATCGTTTATTTTTAAACATCAACTAAAACCCTGCTATCTAAATAACACGCGATTCAAACTGAGACGCAAAACTATAAAGGTGCGCTGATGGTCATTAAAATTAAAAGGAATAAGGTTCTAGAACAAAATCTCAAAAGATTTTTTTTTCTAATTACGCATTTGCCAGATATTTATGAAAGTTCACCTGACGTTGAAATTGTGACTGTGACGTCATCTAGGTGGCCCCAGATCCAGATCCACCTGACGATCCCACCACAGAGGTTGAGAGTCTCAGGGCTTCAGGCAGATCAGACCTTCAGTCTAACGTAGGAGAGCAGTACCTACCACCCGAAATCACCTAGTTAACGTAATAACTCTGCTCGAATGGCATCTGAGCCTTGTTAGTTCACAGTCGGGCTGACCAGCTCGAACTGCCCTCCCTTGCCGACGGATCGACACGTGTCGGCCCTCATCCCTAGCATAATCATACGCCTACGAGACGGCGCCCTTAAGGCACCGCCCACCAAAGGCATTAACACACCGAAGCATCCTCAATGCGTCCGGTCGTTGTTCAGTTCAAACCCTACACACTCTACCGGAGTATAGGTTGAGGATGTCGTTTAGCCGGTCGGGCTGCACTTTCTGTGTAGAAATCCCAACCCGGGACTATTGGCGCGGTTGGTCGGGCGCGCAGGTGTCTGTATGCAAATTCGGCCCTCACTAAAAAAAAGTCTCGTCAGCCAGTACCATAGGCCAGGCACATCTATAGCAATATGGAAAGTTAATCAAAAATTAAAAATGAATAAAATTATAGTGTTTGGTCTGTGTTGGTGGGGACGTTTTAATTATCTAAAAGTTATAAAAGAGTAGCGTAAGTTGATATTTTTTCCTGTATAAATTATACCGTAAAACGTTATCCGAAAAGAACAAATTAAAAATATGTCTAAAACATAGGAAACACTTACCTTCTTTCATATAATAGTCCAAAAAGCTGTCGGCATTTGGATGAGGAGTTAGTAAACACTTTCTAGACATCGACAGGCGTACACTACTCGCACAATGTACGATACGTGACACTTGTGTGTGCAGAGAGCCTTATAATGTTAGAATCTAATGGAACCTTTTTTAGCCTTGACAAAATATAAAGTTTCCGTACAAACATCGATTTATTTATACTCGTGGTATATGAAAATCGGGTCAAGTGCGAGTCGAATTTGCGTATCGATTTGCGTTCTATTACGTTAACATTCTATACAGTATATTCGCAATTTTCAGATACCAACAAACTTAAACTTAATCGTACTGTTTTAGAAATAAACTTTGATTCAAAGCTATTATCGTGTACCATTTTTAACCTTTAAAGACTTTTAAAGATGAGGAGAAAGAGAGGGAAATAAATTTGCACATCATTAAATAAACATATCGGAAATCGCCGTATTCGTAAAGGCAAATTTCATTAGTGTCAAAAACATTACTAATTCAGAAAATAAGACAAAAGTTTAAGAGTCAGTACAACCCCTGGAAAAATTGCTGCTGCCCGACCATATGCCGCGCCATATACTCTAGTGCAAACGAGATACAACACTGCTTGAAAATAAAGGCGCAAATGAAGATCTTTATATTTTAATTACAAAAAAATGTATTATCCATATAAAAATAAAAAACCAATGAGTAGGTATAAGTATAGCCTTCGTTTTAGATTTTTTTGACGTTAAAGAATTATGACATTTACTATGACAAAAGAAAATGTGTTTTATTAAGGTTTTTTTTAATGATTTTTTTCTATCGAGCGAAATTATTAATATCTCGTTTTCATAATAACCAATAGACAAACAAAGATCCATAAATATAGAACTTTGTCCAAGAAATATGTAAGTAAATACTATAAAGGTAAATACTTACAGTATTCTTTTTTGTTGTTTTTGAGTAAAGATTGGAGCCAATAACGTAATTGGAATTTGATAAAAACGGGACGACTTATATTGTAAAGAGTCTCAAAAGTTCGAGTTGATTCAACTATAATCGAGATGCTTTTCTCTTAGTGATCAACTTATGCCTGAATTCATTAAAATAACAACAGTTTCATATTTAGCTGTATGTCTATTCGTTTGTGAAACACTAACTAGCCAGCCCAGTTCAGCGAAAATGCAAGCCCGAGTGGCCTCGTATACATTTTGACGTTATCTCAACTAAACCTCATGAATATTTTGCATAATAACCTTTGAGCTGGAGTCCTCACTCCGTATTTTGTGGAGAAGTCGTGATAATTACGACACATGTGATGATTTTGTAACATTGGCGACTTATGGAATTTGAATTTGAGTTTTAAAATTGGTATATTCTTTCTGTGATGGTCAATAAAATGCACGATGAATTGTTCACGAGTATATTTCATTTCGCAACACTCTACGACAAAAAAATTCTCATTAAGTTTTCGACGCTCAACTCTTCATAAAATTTGCACATCACGTTGACACTAACAACTCGTTTATTTATTCTCTGAGATTTTTCTTGACAGAACTGACAAAATACCTAAATGTCAAAATCAACTGTTACCAGCACGAGGAATGAAAAACGCGTGTCGTTTTTATCTATTCATCATTTCAGTTGCTGGAGGTCCACTGCTGGACATATGCCTCCCTTTAGATCTCCACGACAAGCGGTCTTCGGTCACCTGTAACCAAAGGCGGCCCGCCACCTTCATCAGGTCGGTAGTCCGTAGTTTCCGGGACCGCCGCGCCGGTGACTCAATCCGTTTTTTATTTATGTGCATTATTTGAAGGGGTTTTGCCATTAGTCACCATTTTTGGCGAGTGCGGGTTGGTGACCGCAGTGGGTCTGTTAATATTTTAGTAAGAGTAATATGATATATCCACCAACCCGCACTGGAGCAGCGTAGTAAGCGTATTAAGCTACAAATCCCTCTCACCCTGAGGGGAGGCCTTAGCCCTTGTAGTGGGGCATAATGGGCTGGTGGAATGGAAAATATGATTTAGAAAGTTTTATTTATGTTTTCATAGAGTTCTTATAAAATATCCCATTGTGCGTTGCAAGAGAGTTCGCGAATTAAAAAACACCTTATATTTACTAAAGAAAGTAAACAATTTTACGTGTTTGCTTTTCGTCTGACAGCTAGCGATTGAATTGTAGAGCGTTCATAGTTCTTTAGCACATTTGAGACTACTTAGTGATTGTAGAATGTTATACGCATGCTAGTAATAATATAATTTTGACAACCGCTTGGCTTAGTAGGTAGCAACCCTGCTTACGAATCTGGAGGTCCGGGTTCGAATCTCAGGTCGGGTCAGTATTTATATGATGAATATTAATACTGGCACCGGGTCTTGGTTGTTATATGTATGTGGTGTCTTCGCTTGGTACCCAAAATACAAGCTAATGCTTGGTTTGGGACCTAAACATTGTTGTGATTGTATGTTTTATTATTATTATTAAATCTTGCGTGATTTAAAAAATCGCATTCGAACCTATCCGAATGATAAAGAATCGGCCCCCAGAATCATAATTGCCTTGCTGAGAATTGATGACATGAGTTATATACGTCAAATTAGGTGGATATTGTTTTGTTAACAACAATGACAACAGCAAAATAAATGAGAGAAAATATTTTTTTCAATAACTAAAATAACTCGTTTCCATACAATATATTCGAACATAAATTGACCCTTATTCATACGCAACCACCCATAACTTCGTTGTAAAAGTCACGTCGATGACTCCTGCTCGTTATAAGTTTTCAGATTGTTATGCGGGTTGTTGATGAAAATACTAGCATACACGTACACAGACGTAGACAACCATTGAAGCACCGCAATGGAGGCCGCGTAAGTATGTGTGAGAGGGACTTCGCAGCATACTGGCGATCGGAAGACTTACTGATGTATGAGCGTGTTTGAGTTGACGCGTACGTATTTAACCAGCTGACTTGCTTGGGATTGTTGGGATGCATCTGTAGTTAGTTCGCAATAGTACGTCCGGGTATTATTGATGGATTAATATTTTACTGAACTGTAATTACTGTGATTTTGTGCCGCTTTTTACTGTTACATAATATGAGACTAGCCATAAGGTAACTTTTTGCGACGTAATTTTTTTTGCGCCCCGTGTATTTCATCAGCGTGTGTTATACACGTCAGCTGAATTTAATATACCGAATATCAAGTATTCACACACAAAAAAAAGTTGTATAATAATGACTGTATATCTGTACTGTAGCTGTACGATAGCCAGAGACAGCGCTGTACGGATAAAAGAGAAAGCATATCCTCCTTCTCTTTTATTCTTATAGCGCTGTCTCTGGCTCTCGCCTCACATCAGCGAGTGTGTACAGCTGGCGTTAAGCATGGAAATGATTGCTACTTTTAATTCATTTTCATTTGATGAAATGACTATTTTATTCACAGTGATTTCACCTGTGAAATTTCACAGACAGTGATTTTTAAACTTTACGAGCTTTTAAAACTCATAATATACTATCAATCACTCAATCAATATCAACCAACATCAATCAATGAATATCAATCACTCAATCAATATCAATCAGTCAATCAATATCATTTTTACAAAATATACCATTTGCAACTAAAAATTAAATTTCAAATATGAGTTATATGATTACGTCCAAATAACGGCCAATTTTTTTATTTCAACAACAGATTCGCGATCAAAATCCATGCACACCCATAGATATCAATTTTGATAATAATCGGTCCAGTAACTAAAAAGTTGAAAATAGCGGACATTTAAAAAAAAAAATAGGAAACCTATATTTAAATATACTAACAAGCACTTAACTAATCTATATTTATTTACACTAAAGCTAAATCCAACTTTTATTTTACATAAATAGCAACACACATACAATACGTAAATTACATAATTGCGACATAATCGCCCTTCACGACTCCCGAACTACAAGTGAAATCACATTGAAAGCATTGAAACTGTGAAAGAGTGAAATCACAATGAATCTGTGAAATAGAGAAATTTAATCCAAAATGATTAAAATGCGCATGGTAGGCGATTTCATTGAGTATTATTTATAGCAGAAGTAGCAGGTAGCAGACCATGTGAAAAAAAGTAGCAGGTGCGAAGTATAATTACGCATTTCTTGTGATTTTTCATATGCTGCGTGTGAAATGTTCCAAGCTTAGCTAGCGTAAAGGTCCGGTTCTCGCTAAAATTAGAGACAGAGTTCCCCAAAAGAAAGAAAGAGACCAATAACATTGTTGTTTGCATTAGAAATAGGTTATTTTGTAATAATAAATATTGATTACAATCCGAATTATAAATAAAACTATTCGTTGCTAGATAATTTTGCTTAGTGTTATTTACTTTTACGCGAAATAACACTACGCAGAGATATTACAGTGGAAACATTAGAAGTAATTTTTAGATAAATTTTTAATTGCTATTTAAATTACTTTTTAAATTTCGTTGGTGCGTTACAGAAATATTTTATCTAATATATAAAATTCTCGTGTCACAGTTTTAGTTGCCATACTCCTCCGAAACGGCTTGACCGATTTCGATGAAATTTTTTGTGCTTATCCGGTATCTATGAGAATCGGCCAACATCTATTTTTCATCCCCCTAAATGTTAGGGGTAGTCCACCCCTAAATTTTTTTTTTTTTAAACAAAATTTTTAATTTCTATTTTTTTATGATACAACATACAAAAATACATACAATCCTCAATTTTCACCCTTCTACGATCAACCCTTATTTTTTAATAGCCATTTTAGTAATTTAATAATTGCATAACTAAATATTATTTCGCAAAAGTGTAATTTATTTAATTAAGACTGACAGAAATTGTTGAAACGATAAATATTTGTGTTACGGGAACGAAAACGGGAAAGGGAAGAACGAGAAAGAGTTAAGACTGAAATAAAAAAGTTGTACTTGATGAGAATGGAAACAAAAAGGAAATGAGACCAGGGCCAGGAACGGAAACGATAAAATATTTATGCGATGGGAACAAAAACGGGAAAGGGAAGAACGGAAATGAGTTAAGACGGAGATAAAAAAGTTATTTTTGATGAGAATGGAAACGAAAACGAAGCTACACTAGGGCCAAGAACAGAAATAATAAAGTATTTTTGCGATGGGAACAAAAAAATGAAAGGAAGAACGGGAATGAGACAAGACTGAGATAAAAAAAGTGATTCTTATGAGAAACGAATACTACCCGTGCGAAGCCGGGACGGGCCGCTAGTTATTTTTATATACTTGTGGTTTTTATTATATTCAATAATGTAAGACGATTCATAAAATTAAATACCAGAAATGCCAGTACATTTTTTTTTGTGAATGTTGAAATTGTCCAGTAATTATGCTTCCTTTTTTCAACGAGTTTAAAAAAGGAGCAGGTTTGTCAATTCGACCGTTTAAAAAAAAAATGAAATTGTATTTAGAAATATTTTCGTCGTTTATGGACCGGTTTCGATGTTTTTTTGAAAGCTGGTGCTTCCTGTGTGATCCCATTTCAGTTTGGTCCGGTTTTGACAATGGCATCCATGAGAAAAACATATAAGTCTTGAATTTACATAATGCGACTTCATTTAGTTTTTCAGATGTTTGCGTCTGGAAGTCATAATTTCAGGTTGATGAGGAAAGCTACAGTACTCCTTAACGGTTAGGAGCTAGGGATAATGCACTGCGATTTGTCGACAGTTTTCTCTAAACGGCGCTGTCTCATTTGAGTAACGCGTTTAGAAACCCCATTTATACTAATTACGAATAAGTTACGGTTGCGTATAACTAAAAATTGATAAATTAATAAACTTTACAAAAAAAAAACTGACTTCAAAAACATAAACTAAAAAGTAAAAAATAAAATTTTCACTTTAAAGGAAGGAGCATCAATATGCGGCATATAGTTAATGAAGTCGGTGCCAACTCAAACACTTTGAATGGGTACTTACTAGGTAATACAATTACAAGCCTCCCCCCTCACCCTGAGGGAGGCCTAAGCCCCTGCAGTGGGGTAAAAAAATGGGCTGATGAAGTGAAGTGAAGAACAATTACAAAAATGATATACCTATTTAGAACTATAATAATAAATATAGAACACAATTGAAAATTAATGACTTGGCACCGACGCCCCTTTCTTTAAAGTGAAAATTTTATTTTTAATTCATGTTTTTGAAGGCGTTTTTTTTTTGTAAAGTTTATTTTTGCTGTAGAACGTCCTCTTGAACAATCTCAATGTTAAAAAAGCTCAAGGATTATTTCATGGGAAACTTATTAGAAAATGTTGGTGTGTCCATACAAAATATCGCAGTAAATTCTCTATATTAAATTAAATTAAATTAATATTATTACTATACTATATTAAACTATATTATACTAAATTAATAATCTATGATACATATGGATATTACAATAGTTGTTTCATTGAATTGCTGAATATTCTGTCCTAGATAACAAATTATTACATTTATTGGATAAGAGATGTCGCTTCGGTGTCTTTGTGACACGCACTGCATTCGTAGCAACCCATCAACAGTTTGCGGACCTACATTTTCCAGTCAATAATAATATCGAATATTAAATTTTTGAACTGCTTTTAATAAAATAGCAGATGAATATGATGATGTATCGAAAAATAATTAATCTGAATTGAGAATAGCCAGAAAATAATTAAAGATTTTAATATTTCCTTCCTTGTGTGAGTTGTGTGAGTACTATGAGACACTGAGTTGTGAGTGAAGTGTGAACATTGTTCTGTTCACATTTTCATAACACAACAATGTAATGTGAGGGAAGGGAACCGCTTAAAGATGGGTGATATAGCTTTTTCTCAGTATCAAATCGAAACTACTCGTATATATTGATATTCAATATCGGATTCCGAATCTGTGTAATTCATGAAATTAGATATTGCGCAAATCACTTAGGTTTGGTATGGAAATTATTTTAGAGACTGTTGTTTATACTGATACGTCTCGACATTATTATGGGTTGGCAGTGATTTATATTCGCCTGAGAAAGTATATACTAGGTCTTATAATAGATAATTTGTACAGCGAACCATTTGAGCGGACACACTGTAAGTAGGTAGATATTATACAAAATAAAGTGAGCACATTTTTGTTATGAAAATTATTAAAAAAATAATAATAATGTAATTGTCAATGTATTCGTACCTAAGTATCCGACACTGCATGAAGAAAAACGAGAAAACAAAATTTAAAATAAAAACTTTAGCCAACAACGAAATCAAAATTTCAATTCAACTAATTAAAAAGTTGATCCTCTAAATAGAGGAAGTTAAATAAGTACTTTATTTTACCTCACATTCTAAAAACATGTCACGCACGACTGTTAATTTAGTATCGAAATATCGATGAACGACCCCGCTAGGTGGTTTTCAATACCGAGATTAGCATTCACAAATTCATAAATGCGAATAAATTAGCATACATTTCAAATTAGCATAGACGTTCGCATTCGCAGATTTGATAGCGGACGTATAATGCGAATAAGTTCAGCACATCCCTATCGATTATCATAACCGTAACAAAAACAAAAATGAATGGTTATGCAACATATGCTTCATATATATATATATATATATCTATGCTTTCTCTTTGTGTTATTATTATAAAATAATAATAATAATAACACACACAATCACAACAACGTCTTGGCCTCAAACTAAGCATTAGCTTGTATTTTGGGTACCAAGCGAAGACACCACATACATATAACAACTCTTGGTTGCCCAGTGCCAGTATTAATATTCATCATATAAATACTGACCCTGATATTGATAGATACTGACTGAAAGAGAGGAGAAAATGTTATAAGTTTTGATTGTGAAATGCAATTCAAGATACGAATTTGTACATCAGATGTGGATACAATTCGAGAAGAGCCCGTGGTCCCACCATTGGTCCCACCGATTTGACCTACTGGTAGGACCACTATGTATACACCCGTGGTCCTATTGGGCCTAGACCTGAGTATAAAAAAATTTTGAACGTGTTCGACTTCAAAGTGAATTTTATTGTAAATAAAGAAAATTTAGTTTTAATTATTTACTTAATAAAAATACAGATATATCGATACTATTTAATCGTTTCTAGTCCAGTAGTACCACGGGTACATACATAGTGGTATAACGTGGTCCTACCAGTAGGTCAAATCGGTGGGACGACAGGCCTTTCACCATAAAATTGACTTTTCACTATATTAAAACTACTACGTACAAAGATTAAAATTTGTTCATCGGACTACCCTCCGCGTGCACATAATGGAAAGTTTAAAATTCACACAAAGAAAGCCGCCGCACGTATCGCGCGCTTTGTTATCGACTTAAAGCACATCTCAATGACATCCCAGCATTGTTTTTGCGTTTGATATTGTACGTAGCTTTCATTTAATAAAGTATAATAATTATTAATTCAAAGCGCATATGTTTTAGGGTTCCATAGTAACTAAAGAGTAAAATATATAATTTCGCTATGACTGTCTCTTCGCGGTTTTTCTCTATGACTATTGACATTAGATGGATGAAATTTAGAAGGTAGGTGTAATCGATGAACTGCTCATTCAACAAGGAACCTCTGTACCATTGTAATGTAGTTTTTATTGATTTATAATAATAATAATAATACATGGGACTTCCCACACAGCGTACAAAGTAAGCGAGTGTTATGCTTGTGTTATGGGTTACTAGACAAGTGACATACATACTTAAATATTATTTATAATATATACATATATAAATATTTTTGCGAAGACACCACACACATATAACAACCAAGACCCGGTACCAGTATCAATATTCATCATATTAATACTGACCCGACCTGGGATTCAAACCCGGGACCTCCAGCTTTGTAGCCAGGGTCGCTAACCACTAGGCTAAGCGGTCGTCAAATTTATTATCATTAATGTAATTATGAAAAAAAGTGGGGTAGGTCTTGTGACTGAGGTACAAAAAAAAATTCATTGACATGTGAGGTAAATAATATAGAAGATACTAAATTGAATTTTTCTTATGGCGATTGTAGAACTTGATATAAACGTTCCTTAGTCCTAAAAAGTGTCCCCCAATTTTTCAACTATGCTGTGAAAAATTGACAAAAAATAAGTTGATGCAACTCAAAAATCACTTTCAACGAAGATTTTTTTGAGTAGGATAATAATAATATTTGGGATATCTCAGACACGACTAGCCCAAAATTATGCAGAATCTTATGATATATACACAAGCGATCTCTCGCGGCTTCGCTCGCAAAGATCATACTTGTATATTTATATTATCAAGGATTATTTACCAATTTTACAAAACAATTCATTTTATTTTTCGACCAAACAGTTAAATACCAATTTTAACTTTTTTCCCCATTAAGGGTTAAAAAAATTTTAAAAGTACTATAAAGCAAATAGTTCTTAATTTGTAACCATAAAGTAAAAAAATACATATCGTAATTCCAACTTAGGAATGACGAAAGGTTACGCACCCGCGTCAACTTCAGAACGACCTAGAAATTTGGCGCGAGCTATTTTGGTTTAAACCAAGTTTCTAGTGATTATGTGCAAAGAAGATTAACTGTTTCCATATGCAAAAATGACTAAAATTATTTGTTTAAAGCTTTCACCGAAACTAATTAACGGATATGAGGATTTATAACTGTATTTCTTATTCATTTCGTTTTCGTCGTCAATTTATTTTATTTCATTTCAGTTGAAATTACAATAATTACCCTTTATTACGAATATTAAAAATAATCTCTTTTCATACAAAAATAAATGTTTTTAACTTCCTACACTTTAATTTGGCTTTGAGGTACTGAATTTAACAACCGTGAAAGTAATATTTTTGTGATTACGCACAAAATTGACCACCAAACCACAACCACCAAACCAAACCAAAGAATCGACAATTTTTCTGTGAAAGGCAATCCATGAAGATTTTCTTTGGAAACTAGAATTAATTTTGCTGGAAATAATAATAGAGGACAGTTTATTTGCAATGTTTCCCGCCAAAGAGATATGCGATGCGCGCTCGCGACTAACTGGCGATAGGCTGCCATTCTATGGCTGCCATACTATACCTATTACTTCTTCATTTCATTGCGCGGAAAGCTTTGCCTATGTTTTGTTTCATTATGTCAATAATCATCTCCATCATCATCAGCCCATTTTTTACCCCACTGCAGGGGCTTAGGCCTCCCCCAGGGTGAGGGTGAGTGAAGCCCCCCTGGCTTGGAGCTTAAGTCCACCACGCTGCTCCACTGCGGGTTGGGAACTGTAACGACCGCCATCTATTGACAGCGTCCGGGACCGACTGCTTAACGTGCCCTCCGAAGCACGGTGTCAGTGATATTGTGTACTTAAGTCAGAAAAACTCATTGGTACACGCCCGGATTCGAACCATGGCCTTATAAATTTAAGACAGTTTCGTTGTGCTCTGAGCTATCACGACAATGTCAATAATATTTTACTCATATTTTATAGATAAGAGAGGATATTTTTATCTTTTCAATTACGTAGTTTTTTAAGCAGTCGAGTTGTTTATTATATAATTTTTGCTATTTATTATATTCAGACATGGGCTAAATGTTAAGGCTCCTTACTGATTTCGCGATTGAAAACCGGAAAAAGATTATTTTCTCAGGTAAAATTTCTCAATAACCATTAAGATATACAATATTTTTTTACTACTCAATTATACATCACCTATTTATTTAGTATATCTACCAAATTTCATTTGATAACAAACAATGAAAATAACAAGAAAACCTATAAAATTTGATGTGTTGTTATCTGCCAAATACAATTTTAATATTTTATTTTTGTTTGGAAATTTGTTTGTAATAAAATTTCTAAAATTACCTTATAAGCACCTATACGCACATGCTCGCTGCGTTCTATCTTGCTCGAGGGCTTGTCGACGACGGACAACTTACAGGAACTCTTATCACACACCAAGATGATTTCGTGTCTAAGAAAGACCAATTCAGAAATCATGTGAACGTTAAATATCTCCTGTTTTTCTTCCAAGAACGAAATAATATGACTGTCATTAAATAGCCAACAAAAAATAGAAATGCTTCTGAATGGCTCCTCTTTGTTCCTAGCATTGACATAACTAACCTATCCATAGAAAATGAACGATTTTTTAAAAAGACTTGTGGCGACATGGCCACACTCTCTACTCACACTGGCAACACCAGAAGCTGTACTGGCAGTCAACAAGACTCAACACACACTGTCAGAGGCTGGCTAACAACAAACTGTGGACCAGAGGAAGATATCATCGAACCTAGTCTCAAATTCAAATGATTCCTTCGATGAAGCCCTGCCTCGAGGAGACGAAAACAAGAGATCGATACGAAGACTTCAAGCTCTCGGTGCGCTCATACAAACGCGATTCCCTGTAGCCATTTTGTTTCGTATTTTCACGTTATAATTCTTTAATAAATTAGTGATCGTGTTCCCCAGTGTTATTATTCTTGGCCACGAATCCTAAATTTGGTGACCGCAGACTTATCAAGTTAAACTATTTTTAGCTGATGTATGAACATTGTGAACTCCTAGGACCGAACATGGGTTCAAGCGCTGTAGCGCTAAAATTTACATACAAAACACTACGTATTAACATTTTTTCCTCTAATTTTATCTCGGAAGCCTCAAAAAACGAGAGATTTTTTCCATGAGGATAATCTTGTTAAGCGGCACTCATCTATTTTGTTCAGATTTGTTTCTCGTTCAGTCACTTAGTTCCTCGCATTTCTCAGGAGTAACTTCGTTACAAATTTCCCCATTACGGTTTGTGTTCTTTGTATAGGTACATTTGGACGATATTAGCTATTATGTCTTGCTAACCCTTTTTTTGTCTGCTACCATCTGAGTGTTCTGCTCATTAATATAATACATTTATTAGTAAAGTGAATAGCTGAAATTCCTACAAGCGTAATTATTTGATTTAGTCACCTAATTTCTTCCTAAAATTCATCCTGGCTATGCGTATTTCATAGCCATATACAAGGTGAAATTTTAACAACCATCTAAATTTTAATATAATGATCTTTGTTAAAAAACCAATAGCCGTTTTGTTTCTGTTTAATATCGTTCAACAGGAAAATATTGATATATGACTACACAAACCTTTCCCGAAAAAACCAATATGTGTAGTCACCATTTACGGCCGCCGCACCCTAGTTTAGCAGGTTACGTTATCTCGGTCTCAGAGTCTCGGGCGCGTCTTCAACCAAACGTTATAAAATAACACTGTAGATAAAATAATTTATTATGAAAATGTAACCTATATTTATTATTTACATAATGAGGTCTATTGGTGATACCTAACATCTAGATTTTTTTGGATGGTTGTTAAAATTTCTTCCTGTGTTGATAGCCATCTTTTTCTATATTATATGTTACGCATCATATTTCACACCCAGTTTTATTATCTATGTTTACGTTAACGATGATGTAGGTATGAATGTGACAAAATTTTTTTGAACGCCGTCCGGTATGAAGGTGCCATATTCTTACAAAAACATCATTGAGTGCCAACAATGGTGACGATGATGTAGGTATTGTAGGTTATAGGTTCATTTGATAGTCGACATTTGTCCCGTTACCTATTAAAATTGACTGACATCTGCCTCATCAGGCCGATGTCATCTCAACATAGTACTGTAAGGAAATAACTTCATTCAGATTTAGCGATTAGTTTGACTTTCACGTTACTTAAGTAAATGAAATCAAAATCGACGTTTAACTTCCTAATTATCGTATCATTCCGGCTTCGTTCATTAAACGTTTGCTAAGCGTCTCTAAAACCTAACTTAGGGGCGGCTACTTAATAATTTTAGGAGAGTTTCATTTCAACTGTTTCAGCAATAACTTTCAAGAAAGTTCAATTCGTCTAAAACGGAGAACAACTTTGATATTAAATAAAGCTCTCAAAAACAGTAAGCGGCGAAGTTCCGCTAAAGACCAAAGCTTGGTAGCCATTACCAAAGTTTAACCAAGAATTTACGAATGTGTGACATTTTAGGATGTGGCACAATGCGATATATATATGTAGGATTACTATTTAAACGAAAACACTTTTAAGTATTTCTTCTGTATTTCGATAAAAGTATAACGTCTTCACTCTTTAGTACGTCTTTTTGTCTACTTCTACATTCTTACCGTTCACCACAATGGCGCTATCGTCGTCATAAAGCGCCACCTGGCGATCGGAATAATCCATATCCCACACCCCCAAAAAGTTGTAGGATTACTATTTAAACGAAAACACTTTTAAGTATTTCTTCTGTATTTCGATAAAAGTATAACGTCTTCACTCTTTAGTACGTCTTTTTGTCTACCTCTACATTCTTACCGTTCACCACAATGGCGCTATCGTCGTCATAAAGCGCCACCTGGCGATCGGAATAATCCATATCCCACACGTTGACATGTACTGGATTGGTGTCCAATTTCACCACAGCTAAAACATCTTGTATATTTTCTTCTTTCAGTCATATGAAGCTTTGTTTTTTCATTGGAATGCGGTGAGGTCTGGTTATTTGATTGTTTCTTCTTAATTTCAGCATAAATGTCAAGTTTCTTCTTAAATTCTTTCAAATTAGTAGCGCCGTATAACACAGACTTATTAAGATCAATATCTCGTATCCCATCGATCACATATTCAAATAAAGCTTCATCTTCGATTCGCCCATGTAAAGCTATCTCTTTCATATGCAAAAAATATTGTTGAACTGTCTCATCAAATTTCATTCTTCTCGAAGCCAACTTCTTATGCACCACAGCGCTATTAAGTCGCGGCCCAAATTCTTCCACGAGCTCAGTTTTTAGATCTTCCCAACTTTTAACACTGCCCAAGGATCGCAAAAACAGGCGTGCGGTTCCCTTAAGCAATCGTTTTCCGTATATTAGCTTTTCGACGCTCGTCCAGTTCATGGCCTCGCTTGTGTCTTCGAACTCTTCAATAAATGTTTTAACTGGGTACGTGTCATCGCCGGTGAAATCAGTTAATGATTTCTCAATATCGTTGAAAGTTACTCGCGGGCGACACTCGTGCTCATCTAAAGTAGTGCCGGCAGTCAAATCTTGTCGTTTCTTAGGCATTCTTTCGTAATAATTTAGGCTTTTACATTCGAAAAATATGCTCACGATTATAGAGTTCAAAAATAAACAGTCAATAAATCAACTGCTGTCAGCCTCTAAAACTGTTATTCACTCGTAGTCTATAGCAACGTCAATCGTTTCTATGACATTAATAATGATAGATTGATTCAAATTGCGATCACAACGCCCTCTTTTTTGGCTATTTTTGAATACCGCAAACAAAATTTCAGGTCGTTTTTTATTTGAGTTTGTAAACACTTTTACTTTAATTTCACTTTTTAACGTTTATACAGTCTACCGAAAAACACTCTTATTTATGATCTTCAATTTTATTCAGAAATTGTGATTCTTCAGTACCGTCGTAAAATGGCTGTCGCCATGCGCGTCACACACGTCACATCGTCTTATTTTTAGTCTTACGCGTCGTATTTCGTCGTGCTCCAATGTGACTCGTATAAAATAGTAATCCCGGACGAGCCCCCAAAAAGTTGTAGGATTACTATTTAAACGAAAACACTTTTAAGTATTTCTTCTGTATTTCGATAAAAGTATAACGTCTTCACTCTTTAGTACGTCTTTTTGTCTACTTCTACATTCTTACCGTTCACCACAATGGCGCTATCGTCGTCATAAAGCGCCACCTGGCGATCGGAATAATCCATATCCCACATATATTATATTTATTTTACTCTGGGTATCCTAACTAAGATTATAATTGTGAAGATATGTTTTTCTGTAACGGTTTTTATGTCGTACAGACAAACGAAATAAAGTATTTAATCTATGGATACAGTTGAAAGCACGGAGAGCACTATAAAGGAATGATGAATAAACTTTGAAATATGAGACGTAATTAAAGTAGAAGTGGAACTTGACTTCGAAAGAACAAAGCATGAGAAATATTGTTATATAGAAACGTAATGTACCTATATGTCCAATATTGTTAAATACTTATGTAATGATATCGTTAGTGCATAGAGTTCTGAGGGATGCTCAGAAAAACTCACCACTAGCTATTGGTCACTTTATTTCGCTTATCGACACTATACAGCGAAATAAATTAACAGATTTACACCACATAGACCACACTGACATCTTTTCTACGCGTTATTGTCGTCTCTTTTTGTTATCAAGTGCGATGCCTTATATTAAAGTTCTTAGGTTCCAACCGCTTCAAAATTCATTCGTCGTTTGTTTTAACCGTATTTTCTGGAACAAAATTAGTGATGGCGAAGTGTCTAAAATCGACGTCAAAGATCTGCACGTAACAACATTTGTGTGTGATATTATTATCGTTTGTATAATAACATTAAACAAATTATTATGGACCCGAAACTGAATTAACCGAGGAGATAGATTCATTTCATAGATAAGCTTTATCATGCATCGTAAACTGTGTTATGTTGTACCTAAAGAAATAAACTATTAAAATGTTAGCTATATATTTGATATAATCTTTTTAATTAATACAAAAGGTATATATAATAATTGAAATCAAAAAATATTTGGTACATTCATAATAAAGAAACTTATAAAAGTAGGCTCATCTCAATCCACAAGATAATTGGAGTACATATTATATTAATTAAAAACAGTTAAACCGCTTCCTAAAATTATAATGCGAAATTCGCTCAATAACTTTGTAATCTTCTTCGACGACTTAAAGTCTTCGGGATTAAAATTCCGGGATAACTTTTTGAAAAGCTATTTGACTTGAGCTGAAATCTAAAAATGTTAATATTGTATTTTTGCGTATGCATTTAGAATTAGCTTGAAGCGTTCGAGACTCCGTATAGGCAGATTGAAAAATAGTTTGCCCTTTTGACATATATATACAACCTATCTGCTGTGTGTTTGCCACGATGTATACGTGTCAGTGTCAGGTAGGGTGTGCAAAAAAATTAAGAAAAAAACACAATTCCGATTGCATAATTGCAAACATTTATTTAGTGAACAGTAAAGCAGAAGACGTAATTAACTACTGATAACTTCAACTAACTTTAAATATCCATTAGCCCCCTTTTTTTCCCCACTGCAGGGGCTTAAGCCTACCCTCGAGATGAGGGGGCTTAGAGCTTAAATCCACCATACTGGTCCAATGCGGGTTGGTGGATTATAACGGCCGCCATCTATTGACAGCAACCGGGACCGACTGCTTAACGTGCTATCTGGGGAGGGTGTCGGTGATAGTTAATGTACTTAAGTCAGAAAAAACTCATTGATACACGCCCGGATTCGAACCACGGCCACATAGCCATATAGATTTGAAATAGATTCGCTGTGTTCGGACTATCACGACACTTTACATATAAATATATATATAACTTTAAATATAATTAAGTATAACTATGGACGACCATAATGAATGCAAACGTTTCAGTTTAACAAACACTTCAAGTTTTAAATCTAGTTTATGCCAGGTTAAGCCAGTGTATAAATGCAAAAAAAAAACTTCCGACCATCAGAACAATCTGATAAGAAATAAGTGTTTTGTTTTTGTCATGTACTTTATTTCCGTGACCGTGGTGAATAAATGTATTTCATAAATCAATTATCAAAATATTACGTTAATTAACAAAAGTTTTAATAGTAATTTATTATTACAGCTGTAATTACAATGTTCATAACAATAAATTACCGACGAAAAACAAAATAATTGCCAGAGTAATACATACTTGTATTTTCTCCGATTTTCCTTTCCCAAAGGAAAGCCTTTTGAGTTTGTACTAGTGACAAAAACGAGTCGAACCCAAGTGTGGGTTTCATAAGTACGACTTAGTTTCCTCAAGTGTATTACACAGAAAGGCTTTCTTACCAAAGGCTTCTATAGTTACGTGTTGTATTAATTATACCCAGTGAAATAAATGTTACAATAGAAGTACAAACTCAACCGCTGAATCGTTACGTCATTATCATCGTAATTTACGCCGCTAACAGCTATTGGAGTCAAACCTTCTTGTTTTATCGATCATATCAAAAAGGTATGATTGTCCTTTTTTTGGTCGCTGTTGCCGCCCTCATTTAGTGTGAACTGGTAGCTTGGGAAAGAGCATGGGTCCATGAAAAGAATAGCATCACTTACTAAATTTTGTGAAAATTGTTTCAATTTGACTGTCATATTATGTTAGATATCGTGATAGCCCAGAGCGCAACGAGCCTGTCTCAAATTTATAAGGCCTCATAGGGTCATGGTTCGAATCCGGGCGTGTACCAATGAGTTTTTCTGACTTAAGTACACAATATCACTGACACCGTGCTACGGAGGGCACGTTAAGCAGTCGGTCCCGGACGCTGTCAATAGATGGCGGTCGTTACAGTTCCCAACCCGCAGTGGAGCAGCGTGGTGGACTTAAGCTCCAAGCCCCCCTCCTCACCCTGGGGGAGGCCTAAGCCCCTGCAGTGGGGTAAAAATTGGCTGATGATGATGATGATGATGATTATGTTACTAATATTTAGGTTGTAATGTAAGCTAACAAATGAGTCCTTGTTATTTGAAATGAAATATATAATAATAATAACAAAACGAATATATACTTTTCTAAATTCCATCTTTCCCGAAAGTTTTCCTTTCGCTTGTACGGAATGGAATATCTATTCTTAGTTAAAATCATCACTGTTGAGTAATTTATCGTAAAGGGTTTTATAAATCTGGTAAGTTACTTTATCGGAATGAAATTGAAATAAGTCCTTTTAATCGAGTCCTTAACGTATTTAAAGCTTTTTCAAAAATTAAACGGACCGGATGGACCAGTCATAGAGATGTGAAATGTATAGGTTCGACTGACCGGTTGGCTAAGTGGTTAGAGACCCTAACTGCGGAGCCAAGGATCGCGATTTCGATTCCCACACGGAACAAATGATTGTGTGCATGAACATGTCTGTTTTTCCATATATGGGGGTAAAATATTTATATATGTATGTATATACTATAAAAAAGAATATTTAAGTATATAATATCAGTTGTCTAGTAACCCATAACACAAGCAATAATACTTGCTCACTTTGCGACTAGATGGCGCTGTGTGGGATATCTTATGTATTATTATTATATATTATTATGGCACATTCCTGTTATTAATATTATAAATTCTAAACTGTGTTTATTTTTTTGTCAATCTTTCACGCAACAACGAAGCAACTGATCGTCGTGTTTGTTTTGCATAGATATAGTAGAAGAGCTGAAGTGTGACTCAGGCTACTTTTTATTTGGAAAAAAAGCAACGTAAAATGGATTATGATGAAAGTTGTATGACATTTCTTAGGTGGTCAAATTTCAGAATTTTCTAGAAAGTCTTACAGTGTCCTGAAGCGTCACGTTTCTTAGCAGTTCTTTAGGTTTATTGTATTATGCTGTTTTCAGAGCAGGTTCTTAGATACGTTTTACAGAGAAAGGCCACCAGAAGGGGCTGCTTTCGTATTGGGTTACTTTGAATTGAAAATCATAGTAAAAACACACTTCTAATCGAAATCGTTTATTTCATAAATTTTATAGGCAGTTTTGCATGTTAATGTACATTAATAATTAATAAATTAGAAAAAGAAATCAAATGAGATAAGATACAAAAAAGAGTGAGCTTTGTTAAAACATTTTCTACAGTAAGCGAGTTAACAAATATTGTAACTGCGGCATTAGTTGCTTTTTCCTTTTTTCTGTTACTCTGCAGGATATGGGAAAAGGATAAATTATTCAAGTTCACTAAAATGGCGCACATAGCCTGTGAAACAGATTTTAAAATGATCTTCTTTCGCAGGCCACGTGTACTGAAAAACGAGGAAAATAGGACAATATTTTCTTTTCCAACTTCTGCATCACATATAACAATAAAAAAATTTACATTACATTACAAATAAGAAGCCGAACCGCCTTGGCGCTGAGTGTTTTAAATAAAAATTCTCGCGCATATTCGTTTGTGACAAATAGTGGCTCTAGTGAACGATAAGTTATCCGAAATGGCCGTTTGTGGTGTTTGAATTTGTTCAATTTCTAGGGTTCCATATCCAAAGGGTAAAACGGGACCCTATCACTAAAACTCCGCTGTCCGTCCGTCTGTCTGTCTGTCCGTATGTCACCAGGCTGTATCTTATGAACCGTGATGGTTAGACAGTTAAAATTTTAGATAGTTAGACAGCGGCAAAAATGGATGACGTGGAAGAGTGGAAGA
The DNA here is from genome assembly GCA_949709985.1 of Luffia ferchaultella. Taxonomy (NCBI): domain Eukaryota; kingdom Metazoa; phylum Arthropoda; class Insecta; order Lepidoptera; family Psychidae; genus Luffia; species Luffia ferchaultella. The sequence goes on from OX453263.1 coordinate 8,520,160, forward strand.
CAAAAAATCAAAGTACGTTAATAAATAAATTTTTCTCGCTACAGTCCTTCTGTCGTCGTACCTTCCCAAAGTACATAGTTACTTACATACCTATATTAATACACACTGTGAAAATTGCAATATTACGGTTACAAAAAAAAAATTGCCCTGTGGCAAACGGACGGACCTCCCTGTTTTGTTATCCCCCAATTAAATTACCTTTACACTTATGCTTATATTTCTTGTATATTTGCTATTTTATTGTGTAGTTAAGTATATCATTTTTAGGGTTCTGTAACCAAGGGTGCCAACGGAGCCCTACCACTAAGGGGCTCCGGTGTCTATTCGTCTATCTATCTGTCACAGAGCTGTATCTTTTGAACCTTAATAGGAGACACTTGAAATATTCACAGAGTGTATATTAATATGGTGGCTATAACAACAAAAAATAAAATTAAATTAGGAATTAAATGGCAATCCCGTACATGAAATGTATTTTTCTGGACGTTATTGCGTGACGGACTGTGTACTTTTAATTAATGCATACCTACCATATCAGCCCATAATGGCTCAGTGCAGGGACTTAGGTCTAACCGCGGGATAAGGGTGTTTGGAGCTTAATCCACCATGATACTCCAGCGCTGGTTCATGGATTTTAACGACTGCTACCTGATTATAACAACCGGAACCGACGGCTTAACGTGTTTTCCTAGGCACGGAGTCAGTGATAATTATTTAGGTATTTAAGTCAGAAAAAACTCATTGGTACAGGGTACAGGCTCTGGGATTTGAACCAAGGGCTTGTATCCATTAGTCTTTTATGTATACCTACTCATTGACCTGAATAGTGTACATAATATATTGCGTGTTGGTACGGAACCCTTGCTTCTAAGCTCCAAGCGCCCTCACCTCGGGGAGAGGCCTAAGCCCCTGCAGTGGTGCATATTGGGCTAGTGGAATGGAATGGAACGGAACCCTTGGTGTGCGAGTTCGACTTGCAGTTGTAATAAAAATAATATTCTACATAAAACAATCGAATTGAAAACACTTCCAAAATACAACAGAATATTTACTGATAAATTCATCAAACCGTTTAGTAAGTTTCAGCTGAAGTTATTAGCAATTATGTAGTTTATAACTGGATCGCTGGCAAACTTATCTCCAAGTATGGTTTTGAAATTGATAAAGGGGCCTTGGGATTGGGGAAAGGGATTGCCTTTAGGGTTTGTTGGTGAACAAATTATCACACATGGTGATGTTTGTTCATAGGTACCTCTTAAATAGCATCGCCTATACGTGCGGTATTGGTGACAAAAGCAAGCCAGATAAATTAACTGGCTTACTTGCATCTGATTGCATCTGATTCGTAATTATACAAAGTGAGATTTTATTAACCGGCCAAAATTTTTCTAGGTGTTAGGTATCACCAATAGACCTCATTGCGTAAATAAAAAATATGGGTTACATTTTCGTAATAAATTATTTTATCTACAGTGTTATTTTATAACGTTTGGTTGCCTTCTTAACGCTATAGTAAACGTACGCGCCCGAGGCCTTTGAAACGGAATGATGCGGCGGGCAAAAATGGTAACTAGAGTTTTTGGTTTTTTCGGGAAAGTTTATGAAGTCATATCTCAATATTTTTCTATAGAACGATACTAAAAGGAAACAAGACGGCTATAAGTTTTCTACCAAAGATCATTATATTAAAATTTAGCTGGTCATAAAAATCTCATCCTGTATAGGTATAATGCATAGAAGAAACGAAGTTATCACTGCGTATGAGGAAGGCGTTCACTTTTTTAGGATTTCGTTGGCAAACAAAACTCTTATAATTTCGTTATATCCGTCTGTCTGTCTGTTTGTCTATCACAGTCATTTTACTCTTGGCTATTGGTAATATACAGATGAAATTTATAATGAACCGCTATACAATAGTGTGCTGAAATTATTAAACACAATTTTTTTGGGATATTTCGCAATAGATGTAACAGAGGGACAAAAAAATTCCAGCAAACATTAATGTTGTACAAACAATTATAAACTCTCTGTATAAACTAATAAAATTCGATTTCAAAAAATAAGCAGTATAAGTAGATAAATTTATGTAGGAAATATTGTAATCAAATTTTATGTTTTTCAAAAACTTATCGAGATGGTGAACGCATACAAATTGTACTCGTATAACAAACATAATTTTATTTAACGAAATATTTTAAATAGTTTTGTATTAGGCGTTTTTGGTTCAGTGCAGCATTTTATATTATTTTATTACTGCAAAAAAGTGATTGTGTGAAAACATTTTCATCTACTACAATAATGGAAGGATTAAACGCAAAGCACACAATTAAATAAAAGAAGACGCTCCTGTCGTATGGTAGTAATAGAGTAGATCAGGTTAGAGACTCTAACTGCGAAGCCATCATCATCATCATCATCAGCCCATTTTTACCCCACTGCAGGGGCTTAGGCCTCCCCCAGGGAGAGGAGGTGGGCTTGGAGCTTAAGTCCACCACGCTGCTCCACTGCGGCTAACTGCGAAGGCAAGGGTCGCATTCGTTTCCCGCCCGGAACAAATATTTGTGTGCATGAACATGTCTATTTGTTCTGCGTCTGGGTGCAAAACGTATTTATATATGTTTTATTATTTAAAAAAAACAATATGTATTTACACCAGTTATCTAGTGCACCATAATACAAGCATAATACTTGCTTACTTTGGGACTAGATGGCGCTGCATGGGATGTCCCAAGTTTGAAAAAAAATACTGGTCTCTCTCCAACCATTTGTCTATTATTGTGTAGAGAATCGTTTTTATTGGAAATTGTGTCTAATTTTTTTTAAAAGTCGCTCTCTTGTGAGTCAATTTGCTAAATAAAGTGGTAAAATCGCTAAGGTGGTGCTATTAACCAAAAACTACCCATTCAGGTTTATGTAACTTATTATTAATCACCTTAAAAGGTCTTAAAATTTATCGTTTCTGTTCACTACACAGGTTTAACAGTAGCTCATGCAATAACAAATGGAGGTTCAACAAATTAACGCAGACTAACGGAATATTTGAATAAGCCAGTTAACTATTAATCTTCGTAGAACTTAGTGTAGATGTTATCGATTTTACACGCTTTTCCTTCAGTTTATATAGCATAGACAGAATATGTATGCATGTCCGAATGTGCAAAATTTTGACCAAATATTTTGACATTACATTTAAGTAAGTAATTTAAATAAATTATCATGGATTTTCAAGGAATAATCGATCGATGTTCTACGTTTGCATTTTTTTTGTATGGTTGTCGATGGCTGCTTATAATAGTGACGTCACATTAATGTTTCACGTTTATTTTTCATAGCTCTGTTATTCCAAAAATTTATATTTTTTCTGTTGAATAAAATAATAACAAAATTTATATCTGGAACACACACAGCGCCATCTAATCCTAAACTATATAAGAACACCTGTTCATATAAATACAAAAATTTTAATCCCACGACAGTTCAACATTTGAAAATTTTAGTCAAACAGTTAAAGCGGCAGACATAATTAGTACAGTTCCAATCAACCTTTATGGCGGATGTGAACATAGGCACAAGTCGCGTCGCAGTTACCAATTTTAGATGTAGCGCGACGCAGTGGAGCGAGGAGCATATATGACTGAACCTGCGCAAGCATGCATAAAGCGTTGTATTCCGATCCGCCATAAAGTTTGATTGGAACTATAACAACATCATTGTAACAAAGTAAAACAATATCTTCCTTTCCATTTTATGTAGCTTAAAGATAATTAAATAGATAGAGGAAGACATCGGCGATTTTTTCTGCAAGAAAACATTTCATTTCTACGGGAAAATAGAACAGTATACACACAGTAAGATTTTTCATCGCTTTTCAATTTTTTCAGAATTATTATTACCAAGTCATTGCTTTGTCATTGAAACTACACATACGACTGCAAAGTTTCAATTTCGTAGGATAAGAGAAAGGGGCCGAAAAATCAATTACTTCCTTTGGAAAAATGGCAAATATACGGTTAAAAATTTATGTGAAAACGCCGATAGTTTATACGTGAGGTCCACGCGATTGAAGCCGCGGGCAGCTGTTAGTACAATTTTTATTTTTTATTTAAAATAATATTGTCAAATAAAACCCAACTGAAATATTACAATTTTTTTTTCTTTATTCATACATTTATTTGATCTTAGAATAGGCCTTATACGGGGTCAACGCGATATAAAACATTTACACTTACATTGACAAAGTCAATTAGTAGAATTAAAGTAAAACAGCAAACGCTAATGAAATTTGCGCCGGCTAATAAGGTCTGAGCCGTCCATTAACTCATCTGCCATCCAGTATTATAATATTCCAACATAAATAACAGTCGTTCCCGAAACTCAAACAAGGAAGAGGCATTTTTTCGCTTTATCTCGCGCCGTGTCTCCGGGATAAACAGTTCGACGGAACTCATTAAAAGTTTTAACTGATATTGCTTGAGACTCGACTATCTGCCTCCAGGGCGTGTGGCTTGTGTAATCTTAAAATTTGGTTATGACCACGGACACTTGGTTGGCCGAGCGGGTCTAGGAAACTTCTCAAGTACGATTGGTCGATTGGGTGTCGTACTCAAAGAGTTTCCTTATACACATCACCAGATGTGCCTAATATGTGTGGGTGTCTGTAGGTGTATATGGATGTATGCATATATATAAATTTGTATGTACGAATGGAATAATAACGATACGAATAATACGAATGGAATAAAACTTATTGTCGATAATCCCGATGACTTATTTTTTATATCTGGAGATTTTAATGTTTCGGAGGCTGATTGGGTTGTTGACTCGTCCGATAGCGGTTTATCTCTGGGGCGTGGAGGGGGCCCTGCGGTTGCATTATTGTACGATTTTTTATCTTTCTCTAATTTAAAACAATATAATCATATTCGTAACGTGAATGGGCGATTGTTAGATTTGCTGTTGTGTAATTCGGATTGTAATGTTGCGCCGTGTGACTTTCCGCTGGTTCCGGAGGATTCCCATCATAAGGCCCTCTTTATTAATCTTACTTTTGGTTTTGCTGTAAACTTTAAACCTCGCGCGGACGTGTTTATACCAAATTTTATACAGGCTAACTATGACGAAATTAATAACGAGTTATTGAAAATTGACTGGGATAGTTTTTTCCTTGATTTAGATTTAGAAACCAGTGTCTCAAAATTTTACAACGTTTTGGGTGAATTAATTTCGAAATTCGTTCCTAGGCGGGCGTTACACTCTTCAAATTCATCTCCCATATGGCACAGTAAACCTCTTAAAAAATTACTAAGGGAGAAAAGAAAATTTCATAGACTTTGGAAATTATATGGCAATTATCTTGATTATGAAAGCTTTAAAATTCTTAGAAAAAGATCAAAAAGAATGGAGAAAGAATGCTATAATAATTATATTAAATACACAGAAGAACGAATTAAGGTACACCCAAAAAATTTTTGGTCATATGTTAAGGCTATTCGCTCTGGTAATAGTATACCTAAAATTATGCAGTATAAAGGTGTCACCATATCTGACGAAGAACAAATTTGTAATCTTTTTAACGAACATTTTTACTCGGTTTTTGTTAAGTCGCGTGATTCACGTTTGGATTTAAATAATCTACAACCTCCAGGTAATGCAGTTTTGAATTTAAATTCAATAGAGATAAATGTTAATATTGTTTACCAATACCTAAAGTCGGTGAACGTTGCCAAGGGTGCCGGCCCGGATGGGGTTCACCCGATGCTTATAAAAAGATGTGCCTCTGCACTCGTTCCTCCTTTGACTTTCCTTTTTGGTAGGTCCTTGAGGGATGGCTGCGTCCCCGACATTTGGAAACGTGCTTTGATCACACCCATTCCTAAAGGCGCCGTAACTCGGGACATTGAAAAATATCGTCCGATTTCTAAGTTGTGTCAATTCGCCAAAATATTGGAAAGGATTGTAACGGACCAGTTAGCTAGTGTGGTTCGCCGCCATATCATACCAAATCAACATGGTTTTTATAGAGGACGCAGCGTTGATACAAACCTAATTAGTTTTACTGAGTTTATTCTGGACGCAATGGATGATAACCACCAGGTGGACGCCGTGTATGCCGATTTCACCAAAGCTTTTGATAAAATTTGCCATAATACATTACTTTTGAAGCTCTGGGGACTCGGTATACACGGTGATCTTCTGCGTTGGGTTGAGTCATATGTCAATAATCGTAGTCAAGCTGTTGTTCTTGGTGGTTTTACCTCACAATATAAGAACGTATGTTCTGGTGTGCCTCAGGGGTCACATTTAGGTCCTTTGCTTTTTATATTATATGTAAATGATATTACTGAATTCGTTTCAGGCGCTCAGGTTCTGTTATACGCCGACGATACTAAGATTTTTAGAGTAATTCGAAATATTGAAGATTGCGAACTTCTTCAAAAAGATTTAAATAATTTTGAACTTTTCTGTGATAAATATAACTTAACTTTGAATATCGAGAAATGTTACCAAATTACTTATTCCAGAAAGAGACACCCGTTGCACTTTGACTACAATCTGAGTAATAAAAGTTTGAATCGTGTGACAGAAGTTCGAGATTTAGGAATAATAATGGATACCAAATTGAACTTTACGCAGCATATTGATAGAGCTCTTGGTATGGCATATAAACAGTTAGGTTTCATATTGCGAATTGGGAAGGTATTTAAAAACCCTTCCACTTATAAATTGTTATATAACAGTTATGTTCGAAGTCGTCTAGAGTTCGGTTGTTCTGTTTGGTGCCCCCAGTATAATATTCACATAGATAGACTAGAAAATCTTCAGAAAAAATTTGTTAAGCAATTAGATTACAGATGTGGAAATACATACACAGATTATCAGTCTAGCGCTGAGCGGTACAGAATAGAATTGCTTTCAGATCGACGCGTCTTTGTTGATGTAAATTTACTATACAAGATTTTAAACAATTACATTGATGCTCCAGCACTTTTATCCAGAATTTCTTTTAGAGTACCTCGTAAGCGAGAAAGAAGTTGTCGAAAGATGAACCTATTTTCTATAAATACATCAAAAAGTAGACATACCCGAAATTCATTTGTTAGACGTGCGTGTGAAGTTTACAATCATAGGTTTGGCAATGTTGATATTTTTAGTAATTCCTTAGTTGTATTTAGAAAATGTATTAAGTCGGCATTTACTGAAGGAGATAAAGATTAAGGTCAGTTTGTTTATTTATTGTTTATCAGTCGAGTAGGTGGACCACGGCTAAGTTATTTATGTTAATTATATAGGAAACTCTAAGTCTATATTAAGTTATTTTTGTATGAACATAGATGTAAATGACTGTTTGTTTATAAATAAATTTAAAAAAAAAAAAAAAAAAAATATATCGCGCACTATAACTATGTGTAGATAGATGCCTAATATTTAAAGATCCTAAAACCTACACTTAAGGGGGTAGGCTTTCATTCATAAAAGAGAGTTCGGTCCGTGTCTAATCCTCGCTTTATTTCTTATTTACAGAAAAAAATATATGTAAGTAATAGGAGAAATACTGTCACAGGGCGCTATGTTTTTGTTTTTTTTTTTTAATATCTTGTTTAGTTGTTTAAGAATAAATTCCTGAAAAACATGATTTCCGCCGATTCTTTGTTTTTGAAAGAAATGAGCTGTAAATTCGATAGTAATGCGAATTTTAAAAAAAAACGTACGACCCTAGGGACATCCTTTTTTAATGACCTTGCAAATTTTGGTTTCAATTCATACATATTTTAGGGGTGGAAACAATCACGGCCCGCAAGCTGTTTTGACGAGTATTTTATAGGTATTTTTGGGAATTTGCTCTTGTCACATCTGTCAATCAGGAATAAGTCGGGGAAAAGGGATTGAAACGGAGGCAGTGATGCATGTCAATTTGAAGCCGTAGAGAAAAAGACTACCCCCTTAATTTGAAGTATAAATATAAACCCTTCAGATCCAGTGTAGATATTAGGATCTTCTTCCTAATTACCTGATTGACGAGACGATGGATATCATAAAAAAGAGATTAGGCACTCAAATAGGCATAACTGTATTCGAGACTACGCGCGACTCGTATAAATAACATTTCTAACGAATTCTGATTTCTATGGATTCGACCCCTTCTCACGAATTCGTTAGAGCCGAATGTCCGATGAAGTCGTCACGATCCGAAACAACAGAACTTTGTTATCAACATTTTACATACTGTTGGCGTTATGTTTGTAAAAGCTACCCTTTCACTTTATTGATTCACCTGTATAAATGTTAGTTTATGTCCCCAACTTCGTAGGCGTTTTGTGACTTAAATATGTTTGTGTACTAAACATGGTTAGTTTTACGAATAACAAAAAGTATAGATAGATGTTGACTGCATTTATGGCGGTTTAGATTTCAGGTATTGTTTTAACTAGCTAGAATATTAGCATTGTCAAAATCTGTCATGTAAGGCTTAGTAATTGGTGTTGTTTGATTTTGCTACAACCTATATACATGACGAAAATCATGTTAAATGGCCAAGTTGCACCCGCTTCGGTGGTTGTTGAAGATGAGGACTTTCACAGTTCTCGACGTACACATTAACTTGGACTAAATATCCAATTTCGGAAATCCAACTTCGATAATTGGTAATCAAGGACTGATATAAAAAAAATCACAGCAGAAACAAACACGATTATTCATTACGAAATATAGTGTTTTTCTAAAGTTTGATAAAGTTATACTTTTTTCCTCAATTCTTGATTTTCCTTTTTCCCCTTTTTATTATATAAAGTACAATTTAAGACCATGTCGTAAGCTAGCTGGAATGGTATGAAGACCAGTGAAGGCGTTGCTAGCGACTGTAACAGAGCGTTGCAGAATGTAATGCGCGCGACAAAGAAGAAAAGGTACAGCGCTTCTCGAAACTAAATAACGTAAGCGCCAAAATTATGAAAAAATAATTGCAACACAGTACAAGCGACTCGCTAAAAATTTAAACACATAAAATTTAGAGCATAAAAAAACTCTGTATGATATATTTTATCCAGCTAATAAAGTTTTACAGCCTTTGAGAAAAACCCATAAAATACATTTTGAAGAAGTACTTTCACGCAACATTTCTTAAATGCATGATAATTGTAATTAAGTTTTTTAAAACACATAATGTCTAAAGTTAATCTTTTAGTTGCCTATAACTTCGCCCCAGAAAGGAACAAATAGTATTTTAGGTGATATGATCTTTCAAAAATATGATTTATTTACTTACTCACTTGATACATCGGTTTAAAGGAAGACAATAATATAAAGTTACCAGATAAATGCGTCTAAAGCTTGAAGAAACGTGAAGGAGAAAATCGGGTGAAAGTCATATAATTTGAAATTGCTTGTTTTGCTGCTTGTTATATTTTTATAAATTATGTAATATTTTTAACAGTATAAAATAACTATACACTTTATTTCTAAAACTCATAAAATTTTAAATCATTTTGAATTATATATACACTTGTATATTGTAATATGTTTATTGATATTTAGTTTATATACAAGTTTGGTTGGGTCGTATTGGACGTCGAATGGGTACAGCTACCGCATTTAGCTACAGCTATCTGAGAGACAATACACCTGTCTTTAGTGTTCTATGTTATGTAACCCAGTAGTATATATATTTTTTGTATATTCATAAAAAAATTACCACCAAGACTATGGCTGCGCTTCGCTACACTTCGCGACCGTCACATATCTATATGTAATTTTGAATTTAATTTATATATTTACTTATTTTTATTTATTTATTTCTCATAACTAAAAAACAGACAGACTACATAATAGTACAGGTAATTATGGGACTCTGGAGCCTAAACTAGGTCGAACCTGTTCTTATAGGTCTCCAGACCCCGTGACTTATTAGATACTAATTAATATTTACTTATATTTAAAAAAAAATTAAAATTTATTATTGTCAATGACTGCGGTATGTTGAGTTTCCATTTTATACTTTACCTAATTCCTTGGATATTCTATAGAAACCCGGCATATGTGTAGTAATAATAATAAATTATAGTTCAATTCTATTTCTTTCTAACGAATTTCATATTTATTTCTAAGGCAATTTTTCTGTATTTTCTGTGTACCAGTCCTTTACAACTGCAGTGTTGTGTCACAGAATTATAGACGTAATATTTTTCTAAGGAGAAAAACGATTTCTTGAACTTGACATTTACGGGTTTACAGGCGCAGCAGAATAAATGGTAAACTTAAAAACTCAAAGTATAGACTTACGAAGGAAATATAAAAAAAACAATTACATTTTAAAATCATTTTCACTACACACTTCGTAGTAATTATAAAGCGCGTGCCGGACTTGAATCAACTTATGGTGCCGTAGGTGGTGCCTACTACAAACGTTATACGTAAAAGTCAAGTCGACTGATCGACTGGCTGGTGGTTAGAAACCCTAACTGCGCAACCGTAGGTCGGGTTCGATTATAATATGTCTATTTGTTCCGTATCCGGGTGTGTAGTTGTATGTGTTATTTGATTAAATATGTAAATATTTACATGTAATATTAGATACTTATCTAGCACTACTCCATAGTACCCATAATATGGGTTCAGTCTACTTAGGGAATAAATAGATCGCCTCGTGTTGAATGTCCCAAGTATTATTACAATAAAGTCGTGTTTCTTGCGCCACTACTGCCCAAGGTTCTTGACTATCAATCTTATAGTTTAACTATATATATATATATCTTATAGTCAAGTGTATATATATATATATATAACTGTACATTATAACAGTCACTTAGTAGGTAAAAGTAATCAATGATAGTCCATAATATCACATTTCAGTTCATTGAAACATTGAAAGAAAACTATACATTATATATATCTCTAAAACCTATTTTGTTGAGAACAATTTTCTTTGAAAGTGTTTGATGACCTACTTTCTAGATTTTATCAGATTTTCTAATCACTTAGTTGAAAAGCTAAAGAAGCACATCGTTTAAATTTATCTCGAGAAATATTTACTTAGAAAAATCAGGTGTTCCAATTAATTTTAATATTTTTTAAATATAAACCTGGAATTTTCTTATAGTTCATACCATAGCTCACAACCTTAAAATATTACTAGATGTAAATGTATAGTTCTCGTTTTTTATAAATTTATTAATAATTATACAAATTCTCGCCTCGAACAAAATTAAAACCATGTGTTCAAAAAGTGAGTGCAGAATTTATTCTGTATTATTCATGTTGTGTTTGCCTGTTATTCTTCTCGCACTATACTTTTCAGATTAATTGTTACTATATTAAGTATGGTGGTGGTGTAACAATGTCGGTAGACCTTATAAATAAATAAAATAATCGAGGTCGTCAATTGCTTATTGATGGTGAACCAACATATTTTTTGAAGAACAATTTTCTCAGTGCACCCGATGGAATTGTTAGGACGTCACTTTTAAAACTGTTTTTAAAAAACAAATTTTAATATTAAAACACAATTTATTTATTTAATTCACAAAAGTTGATAACACACTAAGATCGATTTGGTCACTGCACTGTATGAAGGTCGGAAACGGAGTGAGTTCACGGAGTTGACGACTGGTATATATATTGATTTGATATTGCTTTGAAAGGGAATAATAAATGTTGAATAAGCGGTTTTTACATAGTATTTCAAGGGTATAACAGCCCCCGCGCTAGACGAAACTTACGCGGTAAAAGCGCGAAGTTTAGGTAGCGATCCGAATCCGGGGTAAAGAAGGGTCATTGTCAGTCATTGTATCGTCGTCTATTGTCGTGGGATTATAAGTTTTGTTTTCTTTATGGAGTAGTTTTGTGACCAAACCGAACTTTTTACAAATTATATATATGATAATACACATTACAAGTAGTAGTAGTATAAAAGTTATAATTGGATAAGTTGGTTTATATTCTAATAATACATCAGGTTGATTTCTTATAGAGTTTAACTTAAAATGTAATTTATTTGAATCTTCGTTCAACGTTTTTAATTTATCTAAGTTTACATTTGATAATTCAATGAAAGGAATGTCTGAAACTACTGGTTGGAATTGGTTTTCGTTACAGCAACTATCATTTATTAAATTAAAATCGGATGAAATTATATTAATATTTATTTTTGGTTGAGATTTAGTAGTTAATCGTATATTTTTGCAGTAGCCAGTACATTCTAGTGGTAGGCTAAGTATACCTGTACCAAGTATGTTCATTTCTTGCGTTTCAGAATTACATTCGATGGAAAGTTTACTGGTTTCGGATTGAACGAATATCCATTTGTTCAATTGCAATTGTTGCCAAATATCGATGTTGCCATACAGAAATTTAGTGTGGCATTGTTCAGGTAGTGATTTTAATACTTTCGACATTATTTGTGTTTCACAACTAGGGTTATTTAATGTAGAATAGATATTCGTCATATCGCAAATAAATAATTGATTAGTAATTTCTATACAATGATCAATATTATCTAAGTTACAATAAGTTGATTTATCTTTGTTAATACCAATGAAATTTGTTGAAGGGATGATCATGGCATATGAGGTAGGATGCTCTGGAGTATGGGGAATCGGTACTGGAATAGTTTTGTACAAATTATATTGTTCATGGGTTACCAATGGGATTTTTTGTACAAATACAATATTGTTATTTGCAAAATAACATATTAGTAGACTAATGTTTATTAAGATATGAATATTGTCCAGATCGACTGTCACAGGAAGTTCCTTAGATTTAGGTAATAGTCTCATATTATTTACTAATTCATTATATAATTGTTTCGGAGTAAGAACAGAAGGATGCAGTGTATGACTCTTCGCAAAAGCTATAGAGTTTACAATATCATCTAACTTAAAAGATAAAGCGAGTAAACTAGATTCTAAAACATTGAAAACTTCATTGATCCTGGATTTGAAATAAAGTTCATTTGTTGCTAGAGATAGGTTATTAAAGTTAAGTGATAGGTTGTCGACAATGCTTTTCAAACGGGCTTCGTTGATATTTAATATTTTTGTAGACTCTTCAAGTGTAGAGATAGTGGATTCCGATAATATTATATTTTGTTCTACAAGTGAAGCTAAATCTTTATCATTATTCTGTAGTTTTTGAATAGCATTGTTGTATTTATTAGCGTCATTTTCATCCATCGTGCCGAAGATATGTTTAAATACGGTTCCGATACCGGCGAACCATGCGGATCGTTTGGAGCGTGATGGTATTAAATGAGCGATAGTATCGTAATCTCTAACGATATCGTCGTAACGGGAAGTTAACGGTTGTATCATATTATGACATTCAATGTTTTCTATTTCGGTTTGTTGGCAAAGAAATCGGATTGTTCCAATAACAGAGTTGATGTTTGTTATATGTGGTTTTATGTGAGAAATATCTATTGGGATTAATATATGCAGATAGTCATCAATTAATCTTACAGATCCAGTAGGGTCAAAGTAGATTCCTGGACTGCTAGTCATTATTTTTATTATTTCCTCGTGACTTCGGGTGAATGCTCTGAAATTGAAAATTGAAATTGAAATTGGAATTGATTACGTCGCTAGTTTTACTTCGTCGAAGTGATGTTTTACGTATTTTCTGCCAATGAGAAGCGATAATGTATTATTTCCATGAATCTTGACAACTTTGTATGGTCCTTTCCAAATGGGCGAGAGTGCTTTTCGAAGTCGCACATGATTTTTAAGGTATACCATATCATTTATTTTGTATTTTACAGGACGTGTTCGTTTATCATAATAAGTTTTAGAGTAGTGCTTTGACTTTAGGATATTTTCGATGGCTTTATCTCGAGAATATTTAAGACGATGTTGTAGCATACGAGTGTAGGAAGGATATGTTGCGTCCAAAGAGGACTCATAAACAGAATTAGGGATAAAAGGTTTGTGTCCAAATAGGAGTTCATAAGGAGAATAATTAGTTGTACAATGAATGTTGGTATTATATGCCAGCATGGCTGTAAAAACGTACTGTGGCCAATTTTCTTGATTTTCGTCAATGTAAGACCTCAAATACTCTTTCAAAGTACAGTGGCTCCTCTCCAAAGCTCCCTGGGTTTGTGGGTGGTATGGTGAGGACCATAATTGTTTGATTTTTAAAAATTCGCAAGTGCGTTTGAATAAATCGGCTGTAAAATTTGTACCTTGATCGGTCAAGATAAGTTTTGGTATTCCGAATAAAGATATGAAATGAACAAGACATATACATGTTTCTTCTGCAGTCGCATTGGGAATTGGATAACTAGTAGAATATTTAGTCAAATCATCTTGCATAGTTAGTATAAATTTATGTTTGTTAGGGCCACTCTCTGGTAAAGGACCCACTAGGTCAAGGCTTACGCGTTCAAATGGTCGTGTAGATGTGGAAGTAATTTGCATTGGTGCACGGTTAGTTGCCCGAAGGGATTTGTTCATTTGACAGTTTGTGCAGTTTTTCACGTAGCTTTCTATGTCACTACGCATATTCTTCCAATAATATCTTTCTGTTACGCGACTTAACATTCGTTTAGAGCCGATATGTCCGGCAACTGGTATGTCGTGATTTTCTCTTAGTATTGTTCGAATTTCACTAAGAGTCGGGTAAATAATTTTATTGTAGTAAATATGAACTGTAATGTTGGTGTTATTAAAAAGATAGAGAATAATACTATATATTTTATGAAAGGAGTGTTTGTCGAAAGGGTTTTTGAAATCAGTAATAGCTAATTCATTAGTGTCGTTGTCAGTATTAATAAGTATGTGATTTCTAAAATTTTGTAGGGTCTCGAAGATGTCTTTGTAAGAACATTCATCGAAATGATGTATTTTGGTGAAAAGTAGATAGATAGATTTTTCTTTGAATTTAACGAGTTTAAAAGATTGCAAAGTTCTTTCGCTGCTTACGAGTTCATCTGGGTTATCTATATTATTCAGAATTTCGAAGATGTGTGGATTAGATTCATCGAGATCTAAAGAAGTAGGAATGGCAATGATTTCGCAGTTGCTTTTGAGAATGGATTCATTATGTTCACGTGTTTGTGCGTTAGAGTCTATGTTTTTATTTGAATTAAACTTAAGGAATTCGGAATATGTGTCGTCAGGATTCTCGAGGACATCAAGTAGGTCTGGAGCGCTGGTAGACGGTTGGTCTAGAGAGATGGGATTTACTGGATATCTTGATAAGGCATCGGCTGCATTATTGAGAGTGCCTTTTCGGTATATAATGTCATACTCATACTCCTCTAGTTTCAGTCTCCACCTCTGGAGTTTACTACTTGGGTCTGTGTGATTAAAAAGCCATTTCAAAGGGCGATGGTCGGTTATTATTTGGAATTTACGGCCATATAAATATGGTCGGAAAGTTTTGCAACCAAAAACTATGGCGAGGAGTTCTTTTTCCGTGGTACTATAATTGATTTCTGTTTTGTTTAGTGTTCGAGATGCATAGGATATTGGTTGATCATTTCCAACTTTACCTTGTGAAAGGATAGCACCTATGGCGTAGTTCGAAGCGTCGCATGTTAATATGAAAGGATGATTAAAATCGGGGTAAGCAAGAAGTGGAGCTGAAGTTAATTTGGTTTTCAAAGTTTCAAAGGCTAATTGTTGTTCATTTTTCCATAGGAATTCCGTATCCTTTTTAAGAAGAAGGGTCAGTGGTTTAGCAATTTTAGAGAAATCTAAAATGAATCTACGATAATAGGAAACAAGACCTAGGAAGGATTTTATGTCTTTAGGAGACTTAGGGGTTGGAAAGTCGTTCACTGCTTTGATTTTATCGGGGTTTGGTTTGACGCCTTGATCCGTGATAATGTGCCCTAGATATGCGGCTTCTTTACGCAAGAATTCGCATTTATCTGGTTGTAGTTTTAGATTATAAGATCTGAGTCTTTCGAAGACTGTAGATAGTTTTACAATATGAGATTTAAGGTCGTAAGAGTATACAACAATGTCGTCAAGATACACAAAACATTGGATTCCTTGAAGACCCGAGAGAGCCGTATTCATTAGGCGTTGAAAGGTTGAAGGGGCATTCTTCAGGCCAAAGGGCATTCTATTGAATTCGTAGTGACCTTGGGGTACACTGAAAGCTGTTTTAGGTGAATCTTCAGGAGACATTTGAATTTGATGAAACCCTGATGCGAGATCAAGTGTTGAGAAGTATTTGCTCTTTCCTAGTTGGTCGAGAATTTCAGATATTTGCGGTATTGGATAGGTATCCCCGATTGTGACGTCATTTAATTTACGGTAATCAACTACCACTCGCCATTTGCGTTGGCCGGAGGCATCAAGTTTTTTTGGGACAACCCAAATGGGTGAAGACCATGGCGATATGGAAGGTTTTATAATACCTTGATCTAACATTTTATTTACTTGTGAGTTCACTTCTTGTTTGTGTATTTCAGGGAAGCGATATGTTTTAGTATGGATTGGTTGTGGGTTAGTAGTGTTGATTTCATGTTTTAATGCATCAGTGCATGTTAGTAGATCGTTAGGTAAGTGAAATATATCGGAGTATCGTGAGCAAATATCATAAAGTTCGTTTGATTCCTCAGAATTTAAGTGTGATGTGCGTAGCAAATCTAAGACTTGTTGAGTTCGATCTTGTGTGGATGTTTGTGATTGGTGATTCGTTTTGTTCGTGATATGATTTATTTGTTCTATAGTTAGTTGTAAATTTGAATCTACGTTGATTGGGTCATCGGACACATTTACAACGGATATGTTTATTCTGTTATTCTTTTTAACTTTTACTAGGCAGTTTGCTACTAATAAATTTTTTGAGATATGTTGATCAACAATAATGCCTTCTTTTGTTTCGGGATTTTTCACTGTACATTCAATCATTGTTTCAGTACGTGGTAAAATTGTGTAGATAGGGTTAGAAAATAAAAGATTTATTTCATAATCATCAAGGTTTAGAGTGTTCTTTTGATAATCGATGGTGCAGTTAAGGTCATTTAAAAGATCATTACCTATTATGCCATCATAGCATAGGTTAATTTGTTCAATGACATGAAATTGATATGAAAAGGAGAATAGAGTTAAGTTGATTGAACCAATAGTTGACGTAGATTCTTTGTTATCGTTAATGCCTTTTATTTTGATAGGTTTTTCATTCAGGGTTGGCATGTATTGGATGGAAGAATATTTTAAAAGACAAACAGATGACCCAGTGTCGATAAGTAGAGATAAAGGGTTATCGGCTATGGTAGTTTTTACTACAATGTGAGGTAAAAACTTTTTATTTGTGTTTGAAGTGATTTCGTAGACGTCTTCTTCATATGATTTTTCGGGTTTAAATTTATTGTATTCATGTGTTGAACAGTGTCGTTCTGAATTGAATGATTCATAGTTAAGAGTTTGGGATTCATTACTTTGTTTGAAAGTTGATTTGATTGGTTCAATGAATATTGAAGAATCGGAATTTTGAGTTTGGGGCTGAATACCCTGTCCGTGAGCTAGTTCAATTGATTCAGTAGATTTTGTGAGTTTAGTGCCAAGATTTTGGGGCTGGTTACCCTGTCCGTAGGCCAAATTAATTGATTCAGTAGATTTTGATAATTTAGTGCCAAGAGTTTGGGGCTGGTTACCCTGTCCGTAGGCCAATTTAATCGATTCAATGGATTTTGATAATTTAGTGCCAAGAGTTTGGGGCTGGTTACCCTGTCTGTAGGCTAAATTAATAGATTCAGTGGATTTTGATAATTTGGAACCAAGAGTTTGGGGCTGATTACCCTGTCCGTGGGTTCGTGTATTCGAGGAGTTTGAACGACTGTGAGTTTGGGGCTGATTACCTTGTCCATGAGTCGTTCTTTGTAGTTTTGCGTCGTTTTTGAGAATCACTCGTCCCGTACGACGCGTTTTCGGGACGGTTATTCGTTTAAATCAGTTGAGTTGCTTTCGAGATTTTCATTTTGTTGGTTTTCAACAAAATGAATGCGTGGAGTAGTATTGAATGAATTGTTTGTGTTAATTCCATTTTGGGGTTTGTTATTATTATATTGACGACGACGGCAAACATTAATTGTATGTCCTGGTTTTTTACAATAGTTGCAAGTTGTTATGTTGGTAGGATTCTGAGTAGATTGCGAATGTGAGAAATTCGATGTTTGTTGTCTATTAAAGTTAGAAGGTTTATACACTGGTTCAGCGTTTTTTGGTTTATTAAAATTGGTTTTGTTTTGTTTGAAAAAGTATTGTTGGATTTTTTCTTCAGACGAGGCGTAGTTGATTGCTTCATTCAGATTTTTCGGGTTTTTGCATCTTATAATATTTGATATACGTGGGTGTAGGCCCATAGTAAAGGTGTGTAGCGCCAGGTCATCCATAGCAGCCAGACGACCTGGTAGTTCGGATTTTTTGTTATTAGATATCGTGATTTCAGTGAGAAGTTTCGATAAGCATGTTTCAACGCGTAACGAGAATTGATTTACTGTTTCTGTGTTAGATTGCCTACACTCTTGAAGGTCAGTGAGAAGGTGAGCATAATGTTTGCTTTCGCCAAACTGTGTTTTTAAGAATTCTTTGAGCGAGTTCCACTCTTCAAACTCTTTAATGGAACACGCTATTTCAGCCTTCCCTTCTAGTTGGCTAAATATGTATTTAAATACGATGTCTTTTTGTGAGGTGGATGATAAGTTAATTGCGTTTGTGCAATTATTAATAAAAGCATTAAGTTTTTCGCGACTTCCGTCGAATGGTTTAATAAATTTTATTATTACGTTAAGCGGAATCAGGTCCGAATCTGTATCAACATTCCTTCTGGATTTATCGTCTTTAGTCGTCATGTTTAAATTGTTTATCTTAACCGTGAGTCAGTTCTCGGTACAGTGATAACGTTAGAGTTAGTCAAAACAATATGGGAGCTTCGCTCGGGTTACTGCCGTGATAATAAGTGATGTTTAAATTATTACAAGTTAAAATTAGATTTAGTAAATTGTAGAGTTTTAAGTATAATAGTATTACAAATTATGAGATAAGATATAATTTTCTTTCGTTATTAATATAGAGTTTATGCGCACTCACAGTAATAGCAGGATATACACTATCTTCATGTTGGAATGACGATGACTGCCTCGTTGACTCCGCAGTTGCTGTGCTGTTGGTGTTGGACTCAGGCAGTTTCCGGAGAAGTACCTGTTGTAGGCGTTGACTGTCTGGTCGCTTACTGTACAGACAGTGGGCAGTGCTGACGATAGCTGGATATTTCAGCTGGTGCAGGGACACTTTATCGTTGGATACACTAGTTAGTGTAGTCTATTTTGAACACTGGATGTGATTTTAGGTTTTCACTTTTGCTTTTAACACTAGATATGATATTAGATTTCCACTTTTGATTTTTAGGCGTTACCGGGATCTCTGAAAATCCCTTTTTCGCTGCCACCAATATGTTAGGACGTCACTTTTAAAACTGTTTTTAAAAAACAAATTTTAATATTAAAACACAATTTATTTATTTAATTCACAAAAGTTGATAACACACTAAGATCGATTTGGTCACTGCACTGTATGAAGGTCGGAAACGGAGTGAGTTCACGGAGTTGACGACTGGTATATATATTGATTTGATATTGCTTTGAAAGGGAATAATAAATGTTGAATAAGCGGTTTTTACATAGTATTTCAAGGGTATAACAGAATGCACAAATTCAAACTATAAAAAAGCTATCAAATAATAGATTATGCCATAGAGTAAATTAATTTGACAGCAGCGTTTGGTTGACTATGCATATATATTTGTTTGAGGTAATTGAGTCAATCTTTCAGCGTTCATTTGTCTTGTCGAGACCTACCCAAGTTGTTAATATCATTAGTATGCTTTTCCCTCGTGTCGAGGGAAACAAAATTAACAGCGGCATATATTACGCTAAATACAGCATTTCGTTCTTTTCGTCCAACCATCTAAACTTCATTTACTGGTGCATAAGTCTCTGGTTCGTAGATAAAGTAGCTGATGATGATCGTCCACTGACACCCGCGTAACTGTCTTCACACCCGCCACTTGTGTGCACATTCGACACATAGTTCAGACTGAAAATGCGTACTCTACTGTACTCGTACTATACTGTACGCTGCTTTTAGTTTTGTTACTTTAAGTTTTCTCCTAGCTAGTAGTGTCAACCAATTAATGAACTTCTTTTTCATATAATCCTGTAATAAACTGTGGTTGCTGGAGAGTTATCCTTTGACGACCGCTTAGCCTAGTGGCTAGCGACCCTGCCTACGAAGCTGGAGGTCCCAGGTTTGAATCCCAGGTCGGGTCAGTAATTATATGATGAATAATACTGGTACCGGGTCTTGGTTGTTATATGTATGTGATGTCTTCGCTTGGTACCCAAAACACAAGCTATACCTTAGTTTGGGGCCTAGGCGTTGTTGTGGTATATACGTCATCAATTCTACTTCTGAAGACGTGTCACATTTTTTTTTAAATTTTATTTTATTGACATAACAATAATACATAGTTTATGTAAAGGTGTATCTTAATTCTAAACAGAATAGTCTGTACACCAGGTCACTAGTCTTTTACATTAAAAAAAAAGAAACATGAGCAAAGTAAAATAATAGGTTGTAGTCATTGAACTAAAACGTTTACACGTACATAAAGTTAAGATTCTTGTACAATGTAGGTCGTCCCGTTTTTATCAAATTTCAATCTACGTTATTGACGCAAATCTTTACTCAAAAGCAACAAAAAAAATACTATAAGTAAATATGACCTTCGTTTGTCCATTGGCTATTTTGAAAACGAGATAGTAATTACTTTTTCTCGATAGAAAAAAACCAGCAAAAGAACGTTAATAAAACACATTTTCTTTTGTCATAATAAATATGACGATGGGGAATTTTAGTCCGAGTTTCAGTGCGCAAGGTCCAGCGCGCCGCCTTCATACCCGAGAAATCCCTGCGCGCCAGTTTCACCACCCCTCCCCCTGCCCAAAATTGCGTAATCTCTCAAAATTGTGAACTGACATTTATGACTAAAGATTTTTTCATGCCTCCACTGCAGGAGTACAGTGTAGACTTCATCTACACTGGTTAAGGAGATTATTTGTTTTAGGTTATATAAATTAATAATTCGTTAGTCAATCTGCTAATGGCGTGCCTCGAAGTCACGGCCTTTGTATGAAAGGCGTTTGCTTAGTCACTCAGCCATCACAACTCAACTGCCTAGCTTACTCTATATTTAATAAGGAAAATACGTTGCATGACCTTGCCCCATTTTCATTTATATCAACATGGCATAACGCTTTTCAACTTGGCTAGAGATTACAAGGTTTCGTTACAGGCAGCTACTATCTATATATATCTCGACATAGCTATTTCATCCCGATACAATAGGCTAGTTGACTATATATATTTTTTAAATAATTTTACATGAAAAAGTTTTCTAAATATATCGTAAGACTTATAAAAGTGCGAATTGACTAAAAGCCCTCTTCTGCGTTTACCGTCTAACCACTCGTACTCTAGCTAGCTGGTGCAAGATAACGTGTTTCAGTGCGCGAGGTTAACGCGCGCCGGTCGTCACCCCCGCGCAATTGCGTTTGATATTTTCGATACTGTGAAGTGACATTTCTGACTTTATTAAAACCAAACGCTGCCGTCGAATGTATTTACTCTAATTTGAACAGCGAAAGAATTTTAAAAAATCATTAGTAACAAAGTTATGAATGTTTAAAATGTCCTGTTAGACAGAGAAAGCAATACCGCATGGCGTAGGTACCTATGGCTGACGTCAGATCGTTTAATTTAAAATAATGTTAAAAAGCGCTTTGCATGAAAGAGACAGAGATAAAATTTTAATATCTTATAATATCCCATTATAATATCCATAGTCTTCAACCGGATATAATTGTGTTATATTTTATTGATAAAAATAATATATTTAATATTAGTTAAATATCTTATTATGTCCTTAATCGATTTGAAAACAATAAACCATAAATTCTTTGGAAAGCCTTTTGCGCCATACATCAACTTATAAAGTACTATAAAAGTTTTTATTATTTACCCGCCTATATAGAGCCACGCGCTACGATGACAATGAAAAAAGGGCCAACGTTTCTGTGTGAGACTAAACAAACAACATAATCCCACTACTCCATATTCTTCACTTCACTTCACTTCATCAGCCCATTTTTACCCCACTGCAGAGGCTTAGACCTCCCTCGGGGTGAGGGGGCTTCGAGCTTAAATCCACCAAGCTGCTCCACTGCGGATTGGGGATTGTAACGACCGCCATCTATTGACAGCGTCCGGGATCGACTGCTTAACGTGCTCTCCGAGGCCCGCAGTCAGTGATAGTTACGTACTTAAGTCAGAAAAACTCATTGGTACACCCCCGGATTCGAACCATGGCCCTATGGCCCTATAAATGTGAGACACGTTCGTTGCGCTTTAGGCTATCACGACTCCATATTAGGGATGTACAAACCATCTCTGTGTATTTATAACCAAACTGATAGGCGATATTTATAGAAATTTTTTAACGCCGAATCTCTATCTAAATATGTAATATAATCGGGCACGTGCTAACCATCCCCTAAAACGCAATATAAATACAGTACAGTACGTGAATTCTTTATTAACTGGCGATATAGCATCTATGCTTCCGTGTTAGTGACGCGTCGAGATGAGTCATAACCATAATTCGTCAATTCGTCAATCGTCGTCAATCAATTGTGGCTAGAAGCTCTCTTCTGCGTTTATAGTCTAACCACTCATACTTTAACTAGCTGGTGCAAGATGGCGAGTTTCAGTCTGCTAGGTAGGTAGGTAGTTATATCTAAAATAATTGGACTAATTGACCAAAGTAGTCTCCATGCAAATTCGTTGACATATTTTAAACCTAAATTCTATTTACTTACAGGTTGATTACAGATTTATAAAGTGTCAACCTGTAGGTAATTTTTTTTTGTACCGTAATCATGATGACGCGTAGTTTTTCTTCCTCGGTTTCCTCGTATTTATGATGATCTCGATCATCAATTACTATACTGATAGTGAAACCATTATAATAAAATCCGAATTCACTATAGTAATTTTCTCAGTGTACATTTCGTTTTTAATTTGATAGTTCAGTCGGACGTCACAGTTGTTCTTTCTTTAATTCGGTAAAGCTTTGTTATAAAAAACAAGGCATTTTAATTTTTGTGCGGTACAACCTAAAATGAAAGTTATATCAACTTTATTATATCTTGTACTAAGTAAGTATCCTCCATAAAGATTCGAACTTCACTAAGTACCGACTTAAAAATCAGTATAAAATTCGGATAGGATAGGAGGGAGTCGCCCGCTCGTTTAAATTTCCATTAAATATTCATATACTACATGAAACTTGGTTGTGATCGTAGCAAAGGTCGCTGTGCCCTTGGGAAATTAAGAGGAGAGGACAAAATTTTGCAAAGCTTCGGACTGATCGCGGCGTATCGCGTGCGTTGGAATACATGACAACAGCCGTTTACTTCTTTACGTAGCGTAGCGAGTTGAAGAATTAGGGAAAAAAGAATCTTAACATTTTATGCCATGTCAGCATTTCAGCAAATCCATAAAGTATAGAAATACGAAGACAGATAAATAGCATTTTATTCGGCCCCATCATAGCGTTTTAATGATGCCAATGGCTTATCTGTTCATTGTTTATAAACAAGCGTGGAAATAAGTCACTGTGTAAGAGGAGATTTTTTTCTTTTGTACTTATAAAGCTGCCAAAATTACTAGTTTTCCTGTTATTTTCGAGTCAATGTGTACTAAACCTGAAAATTTAAAAATGTTAGCTTTAATATTCTAGAAGATTAAGAATGGAGAACGGTATTTTCGATTAATAAGAGGTACATCAATAAAATCACTTTGCCGAAAATTAAGGTTTATTTTTGAAATGCCTAAAAAAGTCCCTTGAAGCGTTACCTTATACAATACAAAAAAACAAATCTGTTGTGGGGAGGTCCTATTCACCTCCATCCATTTCAAATTAAAAAAAGTCACTACAATCACAAAAAACGTCGTAGCAACAAAATTTCATAGCGTTGTGGGAAATTTGGCGGATCTAATGCGGACCAGCGCATACGGGTAGGCGCATCGAACTTTAGAGCCGCGCAGATCGGTTGCACATACTGTATCTACTTAAGGTTAAAGTTGTGAAGGATTATTAAAATAAATCATGTTTTTTACAGCAACTTCTTAGACGTCTAGATCCCTTAGTCTTTGTCTTAGACAGCACTATATTAGTAAATTCGCAGTAAATGTAATTGTAAAAGTTATCTTCGTACGAAATAACTCGATCTTGTCTAAAGATTGATGATTGAACGAACAGAAGTTACTGAGCATACATTAACGCTATACATAGTCTAATTGGTTAACGAAGACATACCGTTTTGCTCGAACATTATTATTATTTATTACAAAAATCGACGGCTCTATATTCCTTTGTTTATTCGTTTAGTTCCCGTATTCATATAAAATAGCGTGTTTTCTAGTTAGAGTTTCCGTAGCGCGATTTAACCGTGTCTGCAGTGTGGGGACGGGAAAGAATATAATTCTCCACCGCCACCAGGAAGCGTGTTGTGAGTGACGACTAACCCTGGTTAGCAGAAGATGGGCAGCAAGTCCTTCTGTGCAACAGTCTACTACGATCATCAATCCGCCTGCCAAGCGTAGTGATAATTGGCAAACTCTCCTAATGAAGAACACTAGAACACTATAGTCTCCGTCGGCGGCTCTTCTATTCCTGGCTAAATTAGTGGTGTGGTCATGGTAACGTAAGGACGGGGTGCGAAGAATCCCCGGATACGATTCGGCTCGATGGGGTAGACGAGTTCTCGAGTGGAGGCCATGTACCAGGAAGTGAAGCGTTGGTCGTTCCCAGACCAGGTAGACCGATGACCTAAAGCACCATATCGCTAGAAATTGGATGCAAAAGGCGGAGGACCGTGTGTGGTGACGAGCTTTGGGAGAGGCCTATATCCTGCAGTGGAAAGAAATAGGCTGATGGTAATGAATTAACCGTGTCAATTCAACTACACCGTCTACATACCAATGTGTGATTTTAGATAAGGTTGCATTTTCATGCAAGTTGCAAGGGAATGTCACAGGAAGTGTAATATTCCCCTCAATCATATTATTTTAAAGATCTATTTTTCCAAACTTGTATCAACAGTTCTTATAATTTAAAAATACTTATACCTGTCCTTTGTGGCATACCTTGATTATCAAATATGGCTGATAATTTATAGTTTTGGTATGGTAGTGTGTCGTCCGTCGGACCGTTCGTTCGCGCTTTAACGTTGTTGATTTTTTGAAACATAGCACAGAAGTTCCCTTTGACCTCTAGTTTTACAAGAACCATTTTGAAGCTGATTGAAGGAAATGAAGTGGAGGTTAGTCCACCATAACACAGCAAGTTTGGAAAAAACCTCGTGCTCCTGAACAGCTCGAGCATATATAATGTCATTAAACCTATATATTATATGTATATATAATATCATCCTGTATATTATATATACAGGTGAGGTTTTAATGACCAGCCAAATTTTAAAATAATCATCTTTAACCGATAGCCGTCTTGTTTCCTTTTAGTATCGTTCTCTAGAAAAATATTGAGATAGTAACTACACCAATCTTTCCCGAAAAAACCAATAACCCTAGTCACCATTCATGCCCGCCGTCTCATTCCTTTTCAAGGCCTCGGGCGTGTACGTTTACTCTAGCTTTAAGAAGGCAACCAAACTTTATAAAATAACACTGTAGATAAAATAATTTATTATGAAAATATAACCCATATTTTTTATTTACGCAATGAGGTCTATTGGTGATACATGACATCTAGACAAATTTTGGCCGGTTACTAAAATCTCACCTTGTATAAGCAATAATGGTTTTCATGAACATGTTTCGTGTTTCGACAGTACAGTATAAAAAATAGAATAAATAATAAGAAATATTTTATTTTAGTGTGTGTGTGTAGTCCTTCTATGTGTAGGTAATGCACGGTTATATTCGACTCATTATGGATCGGATAGTAAATAGAAAATACTGTAAGAAACTATTTGTATATATTCACAAGAAAATCACGATCAAGAAGTTTCATTTCAATTATATCAACGATTTAAATAAATAAATAAAAATAATGATACTATAATGGCTATTTAAATAAACGTTTTAAAGACGTGACACGTGACGATGCTCCATATAACAGAAAGTTACAATAAGCTTAAACACGTACTCACATAGGTACATAATATACTTGTTTTTGGAATGTTTTTGTAATTTCTTATTAAAAGTATTTTTACTTAACAAATTCTTATGTTTGAATTTTTTATATCGTCGCTTTGGTAGGTTCCTAGTGAAGGGAGTCAAGCCACACCATAGAGCCACACACACAACCCATGTTTTGTGATAATAAGTAGTTACGTGGTGAAACTGTGCAATAAAGTTAATACCTATTTGCTTGTAAACTCGAAGTTTTACTATAGATTTAGGCAAAAAGGTTAGGTATCGAATATGTTAAAAAATATGCTTTGTAGAATTTAAAATTTTAAGGGTGGAGATCGCCTACGACATTTCATACTAAATTTACTGCAAAAATATAGCTCGTATAGGCCACTTATTTTGGGTAATGATTGGCTCAAAACTTATAACTAAAAATCTATTTTTCGTAGTTTGAATAAATATACGATCTAGATACCTACTGGATATTTTTTAAATTTGTACGAAACTTTTAAATTGGTACAAATCTGTATGCATAACCGCTACAGCATTGCGTGATTAGTGATTGTGAATACACGCAATGCGTGCGTATGTGTACTTTACGAGGAGTTGTTATTGCGTGGTGTTGTCTAATTGTGCAATACCACTATGGCATAGCGGTATTGCACAATGTGAATACACGCAATGCGTGCGTATGTGTACTTTACGAGGAGTTGTTATTGCGTGGTGTTGTCTAATTGTGCAATACCACTATGGCATAGCTGTATCGACATCTCGCTCACACCACGGCTCCGCAATGAGATAGTATGATATACATACACGCGCGACGTTGCCGCGGCGAAAGCTAGCTAAAGTCAGAACAATATGAATTGAATTGATGAGTTGATCACAGTATTGTATTGACAGAGTGCAGTCAAGTCAGTGTTTATTATTTACACCTGATGTTATCGTTTTGTGAAGTGGAGTGTAATAAAAATTATTCAAATTAATTTTTAATAAGTATCTAGGTACCTACTGATAAATTACAAGTTGCAATAGGTAGGTCAATATCAAAGAGATTAATATAAATAATATAGAGAACAGATCGAGTCGATGGTGCTAGCTTAGGAATCACCTTTGGATTAAAGCAAAGGAATAAAGTTTACGTAAAATTATCGATAAAAAACTTAAAAGGGAGGTCTATCATTTCTACTTATTATAGCACAGGTGATTATTACATATTTATCTTCGAAGTTATTGGGTCGATTTTGATTTTTGATACGAATTTTCATTGCCATAATAAAATAACTTATTAGGTAGGTACATCAAGAATATAAGCAATACTGAGCTAGGTAGAATGATTTTATTCATAAATTGATTAATGTGATAATTCTTTATAATTATATTTACTGCTTAACAACTATGAATTATCTCAAACATCTAAACACGAACTTTAAAATTGCTGTAATTTTTAAGAGAAGTAATAAGTTAACAAAAATTGCCAACAAAAAAAAAAGAATACAAAAAGTACCTACCTACCTGTGGAATGAAACTTTATACAACTTTTCAAGTTTTTGTTTCCTAATCATCAGTTTTCAAAATCTAGGCGTTCATTTACCATGTGTTACATTGTACCTATACGAGTATAAAACATCTGTCTATCTGCATCTCTGTCCAATTATAATTACTTTGGCTGGTGTATGTTATGTTTTTAAGTTTGTAAACGAATGAAAAGTATCTACACCATATCATAATCATATTAGAAGCATTTTGTATGAAACAAATTTCAGGAACCATAAAAACGTGAAGCCAGCTGGGCTATTGAGTAAAGGAATCTTAGGTGCAAGTACTGATACTCTTGTTTATATACTGTTCATATTTTTTATAATAAAATCCAAAGCTATTACTATACCTATTTATATTATACTAGATGACCGTGGTGGGTGAGATATCCCACATACTATTATTATGTCATAAGATATGTACATATATCATTACTAATATTATAAACGCGCAAGTTTGTATGTACGGATGTTTGTTGCTCTTTCACGCAAAATCTGCTGAATGGATTTTAATGAAACTTTAAATATAGCTTGTACATCAGAATAATAACGCATAGGCTATAATTTATAAAGATACTAATTTTCTGCCAGCGGCTCCGCTCGTGTGGATTACACAATTGTATACTAATTTTAAAAAAAATTTTCACCTATAGAAAGCTACTTTATCAGCGAGTAACATGGGCTATATTTTACTTTCAAACTAGCTTTCCGCCCACGGCTCCGCTCTTGTGAACTACACAGTTGTACCGGGACCGCCATGATTTTTTGCATAGATATAGTTTATAAGCTGGAGAATGACTAGGCAACTTTTTATCCGGAAAAGGAGTCCCGGTACAACTATGTAGTCCACGCGAGCAGAACCGCGGGCGGAAAGCTACTAGCTTTATATGTGGAACATCTCACATACGGTCATCTAGTCCCAAACTAAACAAATCCTGTATTATAAGTACTAAAGAACTGATATACATACATAAATATATTTTTTACAATACTTATGTGTATGAATACACCCATACGTGGAACAATTGACATGTTCATGTTCAAAACAGTAAGATTTTAATCAAAAAGGACGAGGGACTCAAGTCTTAGTAAAAATTATAGTTTTTTAGGGTTCCGTACCCAAATAGCGAGTTGCACCAAAACTGATAAAATAAACGTATATATCATAAAGTAAAAATTGACAGCTATACCATGATCAGAACCATGATGTCTTCCATATCTGCATTGATTGTACCAGGTATTTTTTTTTTACATAGGACTTCCCACACAGCGCCATCTAGTCCCAAAGTAAGCAAGTATTATGCTTTTGTTATGGGTTACTAGACAACTGATATACATACTTAAATATTCTTTATAATATATACATATATAATTTTTTTTTTATATATATAACAACCAAGACCCGGTACCAGTATCAATATTCATCATATTAATACTGACCCGACCTGGGATTCGAACCCGGGACCTCTAGCTTCGTAGGCAGGGTCGCTACCCACTAGGCTAAGCGGTCGTCGGTGAAAGTTATCATCGTTCTAATCAAAGTATAGCTGTCAATTTTTACTTTATGTGTTATACGTTTACGTTATCTCTTTTGGTGCAACTCGCTGAAAGGGTACCAATGGGAACCCTATTACTATAAGGCTCCCTGTCCGTCCGTCCGTCTGTCACAGGGCTGTCTCATCTCATCCGTAATAGGTACACTTGAAATTTTCGTAAAGTATGCTCTTATAGTCGCTATAACAACAAATAATGAAAATAAAATAAAGTTAAAAATAAAAGGCGTCACCGTACAATAAACCTGTTTTTTATATATATTATGCTGTGGATGTGGATGTTAGTACGGAATTCTTCGTGTGCTAGTCCGACTGCTACTTGGCCGGTTTTTTGAAAGTAAAACTAGAGATAAACTTTTTCTGTTTATATGTATTCTAAGTATTTGTAAACAAATTCTTATTTTTGTTAATATGCAACCCTCTGCCGGTTTCATCATTATTGATTTCAATTTTTTTTTTCAGGTATAACTGTGCAGCTGAGTTGAATAAAAAATTTCATTGTATAATTATACACTTTTTATTAAATTTTTCTGAGAAAATAAACAACTTCAAGGCGTACTTCAATTTATTTACAAACTCCTATAGTACAACTAACTTATTCTATTTTACAGAATATATATGATGGAGTATTTTGAAATTAAACAACGATATAGCGAAACCTCTATGTGAAATTTATTTTGTTTTGGTACGCAGTTTAAACTTAATACTGACTCAGGCATAATATGAGGTCATTAATTAATAAACTAAGTACATAATTTTGTTGGTGGACTCGCTCATTGTATAAATATTGTATAAAAATTTTATAAAATTTGCAGTGCCCTTACAGGGTCATGTGTGTACTGTGTGAATATTAAGTATTATATTACGCATTGTATCACGTGAAGCATTAAAGGGTTATGATTATGATAACATAAAACTGTTTCACACATATTACGATCTAATAGAATATTATGTACCAAAACACTCGTTTCCCTAAGATGAAACGCAAATACCTTGAAATCTACTTTACACTCAAAGGGTGTCTTAGAACAAGTAGTTTGTAACACAGGTCGATAAGCTCTTCTGTTGTTTGATTAAAGTTACGAGGTTTCCTTACGTCGAGCTTTGTTTCAAATGTACCGTCAAGTGTAGATAGCGAACTTTCGGCAACAAAACAATGTATTAATTGGCTATTTTGTGACAACACTTGAGTGGCGTTTATAGGGTTGAGTGTAGAAGTTACATAAGTCAGGTGGATTTGCGAAAAGTAGGTGCAAGACACACTATAAGGTTGAATGATATATTCAGCGAATAAGAATTTGAATTTTAAACACAAAATAATTTAAAAAAATAGGAATCACGATAAATTTTCGTTATACGGCCTATATATACTTGGCATTCGCATACAGTTGAGCGCCGAAATAATGTTTGTTAGGTTATTTATGATCGGTTTATTGGATTGGGGTTAATTTAAGAAAAAACGGGATATGAACTGTATATTCGACAAAGGTAAATTATTTATTTCGTATCGAGTAACTCAGGAGTTTCTCGACAACGTCGCGCCGGTGACACGCTAGTGTGCCTCCTGGCCGCTTCGATGAAGTCGTTGGAGCTTTCGGGCTAACAATATGCGTTCTTATTCTGCTTCAGGCGGTTGTTTAGTGGGTGCAACTCCCACATACCCCGCGCGCTCTGGCGCGCGGAAACTGTAGAGTATATTCCGCCTTCCCACCGCAAGGGCAAAATAAAAAAAGGTAAATCATTCGAGAAACTGGACTTTTCGATTTTTTAAGTTACTGAGTGAAAGTATGAACTCACCGCTTTTGCAAATTCCTCCTTAGGCTGGCTTCGATGTCATGTCTCAATTCATCGACTTACCTTCGAAATACCTTTACTCTTTCATGCACCTTGACCAGCGATATTTTGCGAAGTATGAAATCTACCTTTATTTGAGTCATAATGGTAGATTTCATACTCCTTAGCAACCAAATTCAGATTCCCGCTGTTAATATACGGAAAACTAGTTTATTACGAGAGTACAGTTCCAATCAACCTGGCAGATGTGAACATAGGCACAAGTCGCGTCGCAGTAACCAATTTCAGGTGTAGCGGGACGCAGTAGAGCGAAATGCATATGATTGAACCTGCGCAATCATGCATATAGCGTTGATTCCGATCCGCCATAAAGTTTGATTGGAACCATACCAGCGAGAATACGAAAGCGACATAACGAAATTTTCTTATTTCTACTTACTACTTTCGAATAAACTATACAACTTTTAATGTTTTCATTTAGCCGTTAAATATTTGAATTTAAAACTAAACGATGTTCATTCATTAAAAATTTTCTCATGCAAACGGAACGTACCTCAAAACCAACCAAGTCGAACTGGCCTCCTACCGAGTCAAAGGTTGCGTTCCATATACCATATTTTAATGCATTTATCGTTACCGTCAGATGACACGAAAACGTATATGTCTATTTAAAAAGACTAAAACAATCCCCTTGAAAAATAAATATATTGGTCACTTTCAGCTTTTTTCCTTTATATGTACAAATCTATAGCAAATTCTAGTCACTTATATTACGCTGGCAATACAAAAATATATAGAATCGTAAATTACGTTGCAGCAGAACAGGAACCATGAATTATTTTGTATTCCTCGTATTATAAATAATAAATAAATAAATAAAAAAAAAAAATTATGATGTCTTGATGTTCCAACCCCGCACCTGCGTCATAACCGCACCCGCATTAACTTCAGGTGGAGCAAGACGTTTTTGTTCCACGTGACTGTTCTTCGTATCCTACAGGCCTGACAGGTCTTTAAGGTACAAGAAAATAGAGGCCACAGACTTTCATATTTGGTACAAGTTTCAACTTTTTTGACATCTTTCGAGATACCCTAAAATAAAAATTTTCTTCAAAACTGTCCTATTTTTTTTACTATAAATATCGTTGGTTACAATTGGTGGTAAAGTAACAAAACAAATTTACAATAACGATGGCGAAATTTTGACATGTTAAAAATTATTTTTGATTTTTCATTATGTGGATGTTTAACTTATTTTTCAATATATTTGCTACTAATACGGTCCTTATGACATCGAAACTTGGATCGTAATGCTTTATTTTACGGACTAGGCCCTTTTACTTTACACCATTCACAAACGAGCATTTTGTTCCGTTACCGTTCCCGCCATTATTACATTTGAAGTATCTACCTAATTTTAATTGCAAATGTATTGAAAAACGTCTTACGATGCTCGTAGTCAGTAAGCAGGCTATTATAGTCATCGGTTATAAGCACTCGGCTTCGTCTCGTACCTATAAACACCTGGACTATAATATACAGCTTATCATACTTGCATCATAATGTACTATGACTATTCAACAAAACAATAGGAAAATATATTTATGCTAGCTCTTGCCATAGTCTTAATTACAACATCCGAAAAGTAATCATAAACCTAAAAATCAAAACCAAAATCAAAAAGTTTATATTCAATATGAGATGTTTACACTTATTGAAAGTCAATATGAATTGATTAGGTACCGGTTCAAAAACTAGAAGGAGAAGAACCGGCAAGAAACTCCTCCCTGTTTACTTTATTTATTTATTTAAATATATATTTTTTAGTTGTATTTTTTTTCCAATATGCTTACAACTATTACAATGATGTCCATGCGTACTTATCATTTAAATACTCGCTAATACAATGGTAAGCTTTTTTCATGAGCTTGCTTCATAAACTTGCTTTGTAAATTGATTTAAATTTAAGTTCAACATTTCTTTAGGAATTTTATTATATAAATGGATACAATTTCCCTAATTAAGAGCACTCAACATAAATTTACCAACATACGAACTAAAACTTTGAATTTATGAAATATACAATACTAGCGGTCGCCCACAGCTTCGACTGCGTAGACTATTCGTTCCTGTTAAAGGTATTATTAATATTCGAGATGGTTTCTGCGTAATTTTGTTGGAACCAGTTTTGGTTACTCCCATACGAACTTTCACCTATTCTCCCCATTAAAATGTAAGAATCCAAAAACCCTGAGACATATTATTTGTTTATGCTTAGTAGCTGTAATTCAAATTTTCATGTTT
This sequence comes from Luffia ferchaultella, assembly GCA_949709985.1. NCBI lineage: Eukaryota > Metazoa > Arthropoda > Insecta > Lepidoptera > Psychidae > Luffia > Luffia ferchaultella. Next base: position 8,553,568 of record OX453263.1, read on the forward strand.
CGTTTAAAGACCAAAGACTCCCACACAGAGTTTGCCTCTCCATTTCCCTTTCCGTCCAAAAATCCTTTCTTAGCGGATGATTACGTTCCAAATTTCAGCTTTTTAGAGATATCAATGTTTCTAGACTTTGGATTTATGTTACATTAGTTAAGAATACATTAGATTAAATAAAATTACCTACACTATACTGTACTATACTTTTATTCGCCTACATAGTTACATATTAATTGAGAATGTTTTATTTTTCCATTTTCTCTTATGTAGTGTAAGGTTAACGTTAACAGAAGACTGTCAAAACTACTTGTCGCATTTTTTTGATCACAAATTCCAAAATTTCTTCTGCAACGGAATCATATCACTATCTACAAGATGGCAACAAGTTGTCGAAGAAAACGGCACATATATATTTAAATTAAATGTAGTTAAACTATTAAAAAAAAACACCATGAATTTGTATAAGAATACGAAAAAACTTTCTTAACTTATATAAAACAAATTCGAAGTAGAACAACAGACTTATGAGTGGATCGTGGTTCCGCTCCGCTTAGCTCCTCGCATTGCTATATACTAACCTACCTAACCTAACCTAATCTAACCTATAAATTTGAAAAAAAAAAATGTTTGAAACTGACGACGTCGTTTGTAATCAGACAATTTATATAATTCGCGGACAACATATACATAATATAAAGCATTATATGACCCATATACATTCTCGGAACATTTTGTATATATAAGGTTACTTCGAAGGTTATTAGTGTAAGTTGCATTACGCACAACTTTCGTCTCACGCGTCGGCCGAGCCCGATATAGAGTTACCGGACTCGTTAGCATTCGATACGTGCCCGCTCGTTATTTTTGCCGCGAATACGGTGAAAATGTTTATATAGGAATATCCTCGATATAATACAGAGGTGATAGGACCGTGGATTCATCGAATACAATCTAACCAGCATAGAAATATCAATGTGTCTTGTTCATCTACACTCTAAAAAATGCGAACCAATATTGATTTAACTAACGTTCCAGTTGATCTGACTGACGTCTTCTTAGTTAGACTCATGTTCACGCCATTTCTCATATTTAAATTCCCCTCAGAAATTCCCAAACAAATGGAACGAAACAAAAGACCTTCAAGTTGGAGATGCGGGAGAGAGAGGAACGACCCCAGCTCGTAAGACATGTGAGTTGAAATCCAAAATACAAGTAGTACACAGCAAAAGATTGACCGCATGACTTCACGCTGACCCTTGGCAGTCATTGGCGGGATTTCGAGCCCCGAAGGGTCCAATTCGTGAGTACTGCTGTCTGGAAGACTATCAGTGAATTTCACGCGGGATAACACTTGATTTGACATAATCAATCGCAGGAAGGACTTAAGTGTAATCATAACCTATCCTTCTTGAATGAGTAAATCATTCAGACGTATGTCAAATTTCCTAGGAAGTATCAAGGTACATACAAATGCCCAACCACTCTATTTAATTGTCCTTTATAACTATATAAAAAAATAAAAAAATAAATTTAGTCAAGAATGGAAGTTTGAATCGACCTTTCTCGACTGCCGCCGCATCAAATTTTTACTGAACTCACTGAGTTCCCGCTGGCAGTGACGGTCGTCACGACACTTCTATACATGTCCTGAATGCTTCATACTTACTCTAACAAATAAGCTCCATTTTCTTGCACTCGCCTTTCCACCTACACATCCATAATGCATTGTTTGTAAGCATTCTAACACCAGCATTTTTTATTTCAGGATTCTCTCATTCATCGAGACTAGTTCTACTGTCACGTGAATTTTGTGAAGATTTGCACAAACCCGATTTTCGCTATTTCCCAATTGCGGTGCTTAGACTACTGTCTATCTTTGGTTTCCTGGTTTTGAATGGTTATAAACAAATTATTATTTTGTTGTTTAAAAAATTATGAATGTGATATATTAACTAATACGTAAGCAATGTTTTAAGTGATTGCCCTAAATACCTTTCTACGTATAATTTCAATTAAATAGCTTTGTGCAATCAGCTCCCTTTAGGTCTAGAGGAATTTCAACATTCGGTAACAGTCTGACAGAATGGATCTCAGATTAAACATTTTTTTTTCTTCCATTGGGTAATTAGCCGTTTACGAAAGTGTCTGCCAGTCGGTTGGTATATTGACAGAGCACTTTCGGCCCCCACTCGAGAAAGCAAACACTGCAGTCTCCAATTACGTCTGACGTCTTTGCCAATGTAACAATTAGGAACCACTTTACTTTGAATCGGTATGAGATCTAACTTGAATATTTTTCATAGTTTTCCTTTCGTATGTCTCGATGTACATCTGTCAGTGACATTATATTACCATAGACTTGTCACTACGCATATTATACTTAGAGCTTTAACTGAAGCTCTGGATCTGTTACCAAATTGTTTAAGATTTTCATTTACCCTTTCGTGTTCTGGTAAAACATTCGTGATGGTGAATAATTTAAAACTTTTCGAATAAATTTTCTAACAAGTCACACTCGGAGTTTCAGCGAAAATTGCATCCACCTAGTTAAGCTTACTCTCGAATTGTATACGAACAAATGGCAGTACAGTCAGAAAATAAATCATAACCGTATGTGTAATTCCCAATGTTATTGTGTTACAAAAAGTAAAGTTCCAGTTCCACCAGCCCATTAATGCCCCACTGCAGGGGCTTTAGCTTTCACGTAGGGTGAGGGGGATTGGAGCTTAATTCACCACGCTGCTCAAGTGCGAGTTGGTGGATTTTAACAACTGCCATCTGTTGATGACAGCCGGGACCGACAGTTTAACGTGCTCTCCGAAGTAAGGAGTCAATGATAGTTATGTACATAAGTCAGATTTATTTAGGTTATTATACTTTATATGATTAAATTTCAATGCGATGCGATGCCGTGATTTTTCACTAAGCTATACCTAAACATGAGCCCACGTTGACTTTGTTATATACTTCTAGATATAGTTTATTCATAAAGGATCAGAAGTATTACACCACAGAAGTATTCAATAAGACATTATGCGAGGGCCGGCTGCAAAGCAATCTCGTCTGACCATACGTAATGTGAAAATGATTTTAGCTGTCATGTAGTCGTTCGTATTCGCGGTTTGTTTCAAAAATAAATCTAGATCTATTTACTTTGCAAGAAAAATATAATGTGTTAAAAATTAAGCATCGAACTGTCTTGAACTTTGTTGAAGTCTAGAAGGCAATACCCCAACGTAAACCAAACAACGTATGTTAAAATTAAACCTTGCTGATTTCAAAATAGTCTGGGTGCAAATCCTAAAAATAGGGTAACCCTATTTTGAAGTGTGAATGAAATGTTTTGAATGTTTTTGATAGCTTTTGTTGTGTATATTTCAGATCTGTTTGATGCCAGTCTGCCAGACTTAGCAATTTGAGTAATTCAAGATGGCGTCCAACATGAAGTCACAGAAATTTGCAATTTTGTTTTGAGTCAATATTAACGTGCGGTATATGATAGTATGGACTTATCGATTGGCCAAGTGCTTAGAAATCTTAACTGCGGAGCCAAAGATCGCGGGTTCGATTCCTGCCCGAGACAAATATTTGTGTGCGTGAATATGTCTGTTTGTTCCGGGTCTGGGTGTAAAAAATATCTAATATAAGTATATATTATCAAGAATATTTAAGTATGTATATCAGTTACCTGGTACTCATAATACAAGCATTGCTTAGTTTGGGACTAGATGGCGCTGTATGGGATGTTCCAGGTATTATCTATTACTATATTAAATAAGATCAATATGAAAGAAATTTGACGACCGCTTAGCCTAGTGGGTAGCGACCCTGCCTACGAAGATGGAGATCCCTGGTTCGAATCCCAGGCCGGGTCAGTATTTATATGATGAATATTGATACTGGTACCGGGTCTTGGTTGTTATATGTATGTGGTGTCTTCGCTTGGTACCCAAAATACAAGGTGATGCTCAGTTTGGGGCCTAGACGTTGTTGTGATGTATACGTTATTATAAATAAAACAATTATAAAGATGTCAATGCCTGTCTAAGACTCCAGTCTTAGTATGGCAATAACATTTTTCGTAGGTGAGTCCAGCAACCTTTTTTTTTTGTTGCAGGTGGTGAATTAATATAATCTAGATGTCAACTAGTGAGGTAGAAGAAGAGTGCATTTTTGAGTGTGATAAACCAAGCAAGACAGCCAAAAGTACTGTGAAAAGGATTCAGTCAATGATATCAGCGAGCAAACTGCGAAACTATCACATTTATTAATCTGTAGAACAACATTTCACAGTTAACTCTAATTTAGTTCTACACTGCTACCGGACGTGTGAAGATTCTTGCAGTAAGCTAAAGATTGTCGAAACCAGATCGTTTCAATTTCGATAAAAAACTACTTATTGTGTGGAGAAGAGTGCATAGATCGTGATCCAAAAAATCCAAGTCGCTACAACCATTATTTTATTATCAGGACAGTAGAGTCCAAAACAGGAATTTTGAAGGTGTGCAATAAGAGAAATGACAGATGGGCTGAAGAGGTACAGTTAAGGGTTTTGGAAGCTGTGAGATATTTACTTGCTGCAGGTGCAAGGTATCACTGGAAATGCCACAAGTTTTTACGAGTGATCATAACATCAGGGAAATCAAAAATAAAATACCTAGTGATGATCCTATAAAGAGGATAATAATTCTTTGTAGGAAGTTACACAAGAGATGACTGACAACATCGCTCAAATGTGGAAAAGTGTTGAACTCATATAGAGTCAATAAATTTGACAGCAGCGTTTGGCTTTGATAGAGTCATAAATGTCACTTTCTAATATCGAAAAAGTTAAATGCAACTTCGCGGAGTTGAAGACCAGCGCGCGGAGTCCTCGCGAACTGAAACTCGCTGTCTTTCACGAGCTAGCTAGAGTATGAGTGGTTAGACGGTAGACGTGGGAGAAGGCTTCTAGTCAATTCGTACTTTTGTGGCTGACCTGCACACATTTTATCGTTTCACAAATTTGTATTCAAGATTTCTCGTGAACGAATAACGCAAAGATTTTTTTCTTTGTCTTTCTACGTTGATAGTTTTCAACTTTGTGGCTACGGCCTTGATAGAAATCGTAAAGCCCATGCAAAGCCGGGCAACAGTTAGTTTTATAAACAAAACTTTAAATACAATCTAGCTTTCGCAACCTTCCTACTTTGAAGTTTTAAAAGTTTTTCAGTCTCCAAACTCAACACGCGTTAATGGAAAACATGTTACACGCTTTCCCGTGTTAGAGATTGTCGGATTACACGCTTCTCCGACGACAGGATAAAAGCTGGAGCTTTTAGTACTGACAGGTTGTGTACTAACATCATGTCTCTTGGACCCTTAGCTACGCCACTCAGTGCTTAGATTCTGTTTACCGAATATTACCTATATATAAGAACTTGTTGAGGTAATTTGTTTGTGTAATTTGGGATTTAGCACCGTATATTTTTTAACACGTTAAACGCCGTGGCACCTACCGGTGGGTGTTAATAGACTACCCATTAGGCCACGCGAAATTTAAGGTTTTAACTGTCGGCAGATATAAAACAAAATATTTTCAAATGCCAAATTATATAAATGTGTATATTGTTGGAAAAGTGCAGCGGTACCGAAACCTATAAAAATCTTGAAAAGCCGGTCAAGTGCGTATTGTAATACACCAAAGTAGGTTTCTGTCTGGCTTGAGATGATATTTTATGTAATTACGTATATAGTTACGTAGACGCTGTATAAACGTGACACGTGAGAACTCTTCACATTTGATTTTCAGATTTTTCACTTGTGCTGTCAAAATTTCTTCGTGCCGAAGGCCATTCTATTGTCGAATACTGGATACAGGCCTTTTTCAAAGTTTAGTTTGTTTGAATTCTAAGCTCAAACAGTCAGGTGCAGGTTTCGAGCTGTTTTTCTCGGCCATCACATTCAGGACGATTTCGGTGGTGCTTGTGTTATTTATTTGACAATGAAATAAAAAACTAATTTTTGCGTAATTTATGCACCGCCGTGGTTTTTGGACCTTAATATCCCTATTTTGTTGGAAAAACAGTATTAAATATTACCTATTTATAACGTAGATTAAAAATAAAAAGTTTATAGGATTTTTATAATAAGATATTATGAAGAAATTTTGCACCGTAGTTTGTACGACCGATCTTTCAAACTTTAATTTATATACAATAAATTAAACTAACGATTATGGTTAAAACTTGTTAATTTATCGGTAGAACTTTATTATTGTAATTCAGAAGAAATTAGAACATCTCTCATACACATTTTTTCAACATTATTTTATTAAATAAAAGTATTATATCCCGTTCGGAATGTAAACAAAGACCACATGGTACTTGAGGGTATTACTAATTCAATTCGAATTAGGTTCGGTAGTGTCCTTACCAGAAGAAGAATGTAAGAAAATAATCTTTATGCCACTGACTAAACAAAAACAAAAACATAAAAACTGACAATCATCAGTTCGGGCGTTTTCAGGCATCGACCGCGAGACGGTCGATTAGCAGTCCGTTGGCTCGCGCTTGTCCACCAGAGCTCCTCTCACGCCGAATTCTAGGTCAACACGAATCATCCTACAACTTCCGATTTTCAGTCAACTAGACAGTCAGGAATAAAATATACGCTATAAAAGTCAGTAACATTTTATTATATTGAGTCACCGTATACCTATTACTATAGTATTGTATAGTGAAAATTTGAAGATGTTTAAAAGAAAAACAAATTATCAGTAGACTATGTCATAAGGCAAGGCGAAAATACTCGCCCAGTGCGTCATCTTGATTGTTTCTCTCTATTAATTTAAACTTGATATCTCAATCCAATCCCGCGAAAAAGTGTCTTGACGGACAGACACACAGACGACATGATCTTATGAGAGTTATATTATTTTTCCATTTTCAATTGATGTACAGAACAATATAAGAACGAAATGTCAGGACGCTAGTCCCACTCAACATGACTCACTGGGTCAGTGTGTGGTGGATAATTAGCATAAAGCATTATTTAAAACGCGTTATTTAAGCCCAACGAATTTACGATATTATATTGATTGCCTCTTGGTGCTATTAAATAGCACGACGCGATCCCGCAGTTCCGTTTTACCGATAAAGCGATGCGATCAGCACAACGAAACACGTCCTACAACGAACGCGATTGCGCACTGACTGATTAGCAAATTTAGAAATTTAGCATTAGCGCAGCATGTGACCACCGCCAACGCAGCGAACGAACGAGGTGCGATCGCGTGCTTCAGCAGACTAAACAGTCGTGGTAGATATTCTCGCGCTAAGCATTCCCGCGTGTTATGCTATAGCATAGCATACAAATAAACATGCTAAAATAATATAGTTTATAGTCTGAAGCATGTTGTTAAAATATAGCAGACTTTTACACCACAATAGTCGTTTTCTTAGTTATTGTATATTTTTTGTTATTGAATTTGACATTTTTATTTCATTCTGTGACAGTTCAAAGTTCGCCGAGTCAGCTAGTATGTTATAAAAGATGTATGTACTGTTTTAAAAGCATCACAAAATGTCAACTAATCTGTATATAAGAAAGCATGCACTTATAAGAGAATAGTGTATAATATATCTCATTGATCGGATCGGACCCTAAAGTATATCAACTAAGTAACGAACGACGATAAAATCTGAACTTGCGTATATCTCCTTTAATTAAATCGTCAATATCGATTGGCTTAGATTGGGTATCATAGTTCGAGAACTGTTGATTGGATGTACTTTGAAATCTAGATTAGATGTCTCATTAACGTCACGCCGTATATGCACTACACTCAATGCCTGTGTCTACCTATATACTATATAAAACAATAACAGGGTGATTGTATGTAGGAGATATTGTTGAGTTTATATTGTCGTCATCTCTTAAACTGTAAAGGACTAAAATCTAGTATTGAATTACCGTAATGATTATTTGTTTAAAAAAAATCAACAGATCTCCTGCTTTTGCACGAACTTCTTACGACATTGGAAATGAACCTTATGGAATAAAATAAACACACATAGTTTAAATAATATTTTTCGAAATAATTTTTTATCGTAATAAAAATAACAAAACTGTATCTGAATAAGCTTAAAACTTCGAAATATAACATTCTGTACGACATTTCGATCGAATAAACCGAATGAGTACGAAATGTAACACCGACTAATATCCGACTTCCAACTAAGGACACCCTTAACCACTACTTCCGGTTGTCCGATTCTAATAATTTTAGTCTCAATCGATCCCCCGTCTGATTACACCGAGCAGTTTTTTTTATTTTTTTCTTATTCGGACCTAGTTCTCGAGATATCGTGCTCCCAAAATGAAAATCGGTGGAAAAAATTGCGATTTTTTTCGTTTTTTGCCGATAATTTTTTTATTTTTAAACTTTTTCCAAATTGTTTTTTGCCATCTTGTAGAGCTCGCTGACCTGCGTCTTTTGGCACCACGTTCATCTCGATATCTCGAAAACTCTTCGTGCAATCTGCCTGTCTCACAAAACTGCCAAATCACCCCCTATACTCCAACGAAATGAAAGTTATTTCCAATGACAATAAAAAACTTAAGAAAATTAATATCAACAATGAAGTGGCGCGAAAATACCTTTATTTCAAATTTAGTGATTTTCTATACAACAGCATTTGATAAACACGAAAATTTTTAGTGAAATTGCGAGTATATCTAAAAAAAAAGATCAAACATCTAATAGACGCACTATATATTTTACTTAAGATGGCTCTATACGGCTATACCGAATCAATAAGTGTAATAATAATATTTGGGATATCTCACACATGGTCATCTAGTCCAAATATTATTATTGTCATTATATTTTAGTACCATAGGGCGTACCTATGTGTGACGTCAGGCCATTTAAAATAATGTTAAATATCGTTTTGCAAGAAAGAGACAGACATAGAATTCTAATAGCTTATATTTCCCATATTCTTCAACCAAATAAAATGTTGTTTATTTTGTTATCGTATAAAGTATTTTTTTTGTATTCTTAATAAATATTCTTACAGTTTCTTTACAAATCAATAAAGAACTTATAATAATGTATTTAAAAATTAAACTGCACGATGAAACGAGAAATGCTCCCATGTTTTTCATAAGTAGCCGTTGAACATAAAACTGGTGTACTTTAAAGCGTATATATAAGCCGATAAGAACCTGATATAAGCAATCTTTTTCGAAACGTAAAAAAGGTACTGGAATTTCCAATACATTGGGCACGTATAAAAAGCACTTGATTGAAAAGAAATTACTTACGTACGCGAAGAAAGGGGAGAGTGATACGCGAGGTATTTGAGTACATCAAAAAGAAAATTTCTATTCAATAGGGTTACAATTCGAAGATATAACGAATACCGATACGGGGTAAATCTTAAATGATTGCGACGTATTTCACTTTTAGGGTCCCTTACTTAAAGTGTCTCATTGAACTCTGAATAATAAAGAAAATTGGAATGGGAGATTCCTCAGATTTTCACGGTTATCACAAACTAGGGAAAGCGTGTGTATTAAGTACTACACAATTACTTAAGTTTTTTTCTAATATATATTATTATAATGTACTGTGTTCGGCTGAATGTAGCTAGTCTAAACTTAAAGCAGGTGCCGCAAACTAATGGTTACTGGAAAAAATAGTGTGAAGTACGTCTATTGTATAATAATAATAAAAAAATATATTTTAATGTATAATGTATGACACTACGCCTCACCACGGTTAGGGCCTACGCCGCGTCAGGATCAGTTGTCTGGTACCCATAATACAAGCTATGCTTAGTTTGGGACTAGATGTCGCTACGTGGGCTGTCCCAGGTATATTATTATTATTTATTTATTTATATTAAGAAGAACCAACAGTTACAGACAAATGAAAATAATTAGCTGTGAGTGGTTAACAGTCAACCATTTACAGGTTCCCATTGGTAGAAATAACATGAAAAACCTTCTCCTTCTCCTCCTCCTCCTCCTATTATATAAATATATACAACAATTATAACAATATAAATATACATATTTCAATACAGTACATTTCCAAAGTTTCTCGAGTATATGTAGAATGTCTAAATCATGTGATTTTTATTTCCACACTTATTACTCAAGAACCATACGAGATCAATTTCACGTTTAAATCAATAAGTATATGAAAACGGTCGGTACTTAACGGTTCAAATAGATGAAATCGTTTAACAATATATATAGAGTATGTACCAAATAAATAGATGAAAATTGTTATTTTTTGTCCTTAAACTTGAATCTCATTAATGTATTAAATAAGATTTATATAAGATTTTAGTTGCTCTAAAGGGCGGAAGTTAGTTTCTCGTTACCGGAGATTTCTAGCTAGATAGATCACAGCGTCGCTACTTACTTTTCCGCATACATTTAAATTCTAGATGTGTTCTACGTATATATTGTGCTGAAGAAATTATGTAACATTAAAAAAAAACACTAAAATACGACAATATAACAAAATCCCTTGAAAGTCGACACTTGTAATTTGGCCACGTTCTTCTGTTCGTCCGTCATATAGGCTCGAATATCGAATATCTTACCATTGAAATTTTTTCAATCATATCCCATCGTGTTTGGGGTACTAAGGAACCTAAAGCTTTTAAGCTAAGCTCCAAGCCCTCTCACCCTGGGGGAGGCCTAAGCCCCTACCGTGAGCCAGTCGAATGGAAGATGGTAGGCATTTGATATACCATATCAGACTTAATTTTGTCCATATTCATTGTAAGATGGCAACGAACTGCCATATCAAGAAACTTTTTTAATTTTCTGTCATGATGGTTCATTTATTCCACAGACCGTTAGTATCTATATTACTTATAAATGAACGTAGACAAAACAAATTCAACTTGCTCACCTTGCCAATTACAAGGTCCTTTGGTTTTACAACTTCGCAGACTTTCTAATAAAAACTAACTTCTATAAGGCACTTCATCTGCTATTTAAAAGTTTAATTAAAACATAATGTTAACTTAACAGAAACTTTTGTAATTTATTTTGAATTACTTTTATTTATTTAGTGTATGGAATGAAGTTGAACAACTGAGGCACTTACTTTTATCAGGACTGTCTCGCGATAGAAATAATTTAAGTTTATACGACAATCCACAGCCGAGTTATTACTGTCGAAAGAAGCAATCCCCACGTACGGACTCGTACCCACTGAATCGAACCGCGCTCTCTATTGTAGATAGGTATTAATACGCTGCTGCCTACTTTATTTTTTTTAAATTTAAAATTAAAAGTACTTTAATTCAAATACTCTCTCACTGGCACTTAAATCGAAATTTTAGTAGTTAACCTGCGCCGGTTCAAAAGCCATATATATTAACAGACAATATATAAGTATTTATAACAATAGATGTGTATTTGAATTACTGCTATACAGTTATAATTAATATCTTTTATTCCTTATACGTAGTTATAAAAACTGTCTTTTGAACGATAAAATGAGTCGTTGAAGGTTTAAGTGTACGTCTTCGTCGTCGTCGTCGAAAGAGTACGTCTTGTAAATATTTATTGTACCTATATAGATATTGTAGACATCTACGTTCATGTAAGTTGAATGAATGAAATTGAACAAAAATAACTGATTAAAATCATGTCATATGCCTTGTAAGTAACTTAGTTAATATCGTAAAAATTTAAATGAAAGCTTTCACCAATACCTATAGCTTTTACCCAGTATTTCTCCATGAAGAATTTATTGATTGTAGTCTATTTAAATATTGAAATTAGGAAATCCATCGTTAGGTTATCCCAGGAACGCAATATTACTGGTATAACAGAAAAGCAAATTCAATTACTTAATTACTAATTAATTTGTGAAGGCCCGCATCCGAAGGGAGTTGGATAAATAAGATTATGTTGATATTTCATTGAAACGAGACCCCTGGGCGAAGAAAACTTTTAAACTTGAATACATTTCGATAAAGTTTATTAACAGGTGAATTTTCAATGTTTGCTTTGTTAATTCTACAATATTAGCTAAATATTTCGTACTTTAATGAGTTTTCCGAGTAATAAATTTCTATAGATACAGATAACTTTGAAATAATAAAACTAGAATTTCAATACAAGTTGCTCTTGAAGTACCCGAAGAAGTCGCACTAGAGATAATTATAGTGGGAACGTTTGTTTTAATTAATTATTAACTATATTTATATACTTAATATTAATAGATTAAAAATGTCAAAAGCGTATTTTGCATAAGTTAGTAATTTGATTTTTATTCTAAAATATATTTAATTTAAATTCGGCATCGATACTATTTTGGACTTAAAGCCGGGCCAAATACGTGTGAAAGAGAAGGCAGATGCACCATATACTCTAGTGCAAACGAGATACAAGACTGCTTGAAAATAAAGACGCAAGCGAAAATCTTTATATTTTAATGGTAAAAGAAATAAATATTATATATGCAAAAATAAATAACCAATTGATAGGTAAATAACTTAACGACATAGTCCGCAGGGCTTTAATTTCGGCCAATGTTCCGTGCGTGTTGGAGCCTCCTGGTCTTAGCCGATCCGATGGCAAAAGACCCGATGGTATGACTTTGGTGCCGTGGGAGAAGGGTAGGTGTCTACTTTGGGACGCCACGTGTGTCAGCACATTTGCCGCCTCTCACCTTGGTCGTACCGTGGGAACGGCCGGAGCCGCTGCGGAGTCTGCAGCCGCCAGAAAACGAGTCAAATACTCTACTCTGGAGAGTAAATACTTGTTCGTCCCTCTTGCGGTGGAAGATGCTGGCTGTTGGGGGATTGAAGCCAAACGTTTCGTCGCGAGCATCGGCCGTCGTCTAAAAGAAAGGGGACTCGACCCCCGTTCCGGTTCCTTCCTGGTGCAAAGAATTGCCATTGCAATTCAGCGCGGCAATGCGATGAGCGTCATGGGCACATTTGCGTCGGGGGCGACGAGGGGTGGATTATTGGATTAGTTTTATTTTTTATTATTATTATTATTTTTGGATTATGATATTTTTATCAATTACAAAACCATTATTAGGTACATATATTTTCATTTTTAACTTTGATGTTTTTTATTGGTCGACATGTTTTGAAACGTTCAGGCATATTTTTCTGAATTTTCGTATTTCATTGATAGGTATAAATATAACCTTCCTTTATGATTTTTTTGACATTAAATAATTATAATATTTATTATGACAAAAGAAAATGTGTTCTGTTAAAGTTCTTTTGGTGATTTTTTTCTATCGAGCGAAATTAATACTATCTCGTTTTCAAAATAGCCAAAGGTCAATATTTTCTTACTATATATTTTTTTGTAGCTGTTGAGTAAAGATTTGTGCCAATAACTTAGTATGAAATTTGATAAAAAACGGGACGACTTGCATTGTACAGAGTCTTAAAACAAATTAAAAAAAAAAGTTTAAAGGCTTTAAAATTGTTCTTCGGCAGAAAAGAACGTGCTTTGTAAAGTTTTTTACAAACTTTTGAAATAAGAACACTAACGAAGTTACAGACATTCTTTTTTTAAATTTCATTTTAAAATGATCGTGAAATGTTCTATGTTCTTCAGAATGCCTTATGGTACCTGAGATAACGTTTTTACGAAAACTTTGTTTTTAAAAGGAACATCTTGGAGGCAACTATCACTAACACTTATACAAATCTGTTATTTTAACTAAATCACAAATTACCATAGTAATATAACAGAAGTGGCAATTTTACTGTGCGGGACGTTAAAATTAGACTTTTATGAGTCGTAAGCGAATGGAGGTGCGTTTATGCGTCCATGTTAAGGCGACAACAGACAAATAACATAGCAAACTGAATGTAACAAATGGTATAAATTTTAATTCAAAATTTAATTTAATTTAATTCAAAAATTACAGTTAACGTGTTCTTTATCAGCGACGTGTACATGTCGCAAGTAATTCGCCTGAACGCAATAATTTTTTTTTAATAAAAACGAGTTAAGTTATTAAAAATTAATCAAAACAAATAAAAATAAAACTAATAAAAACTGAGTAAGTAAGTACTAAATAACTAAATGTTAATTAAGTATAATTAATGAAAAAAAAATTGACAAAAAAAATAAAACTACAAAACTACTACATGTACAAACTACTGGTACCCATAATACAAGTTTTGTTTAGTTTGGGTTGTGGTTTGGGACTAGATGGCGCTGTGTAAGATGTCTCCGGTATTATTATTATAAAACTATTAGGTTGGGATCCGGAAACAATGGTCGATGGCGTACAGAAGTAAGAATAAATTAAAATTTAAAAGAACTGAAAAGAAAAAAATCCAGCTAAATATTTAAAAACACCATTTTTACCATTCAATATAATATGTATGATATTATATTCAATATAATATGTATGATATTATATTGAATGGTAAAAAATGGGTATAAGGTATTGCAGGCGGGGATAAACAAAAACTACAAAACATATTTGTTGTAAAATTCTTTATTTTCACATAAACACCACTACCAAACATATTTTGGTTATTGGTTTAATTGTCCCCGCCTACTATGTCTTAACCATTCAAGTCAAAATATTATCATATTTTAATATATGCTTAAGTGTAAAAATAAAATAAAATTGCATGGTGTATTCTTCGTTATTCAAACCAAATCCTATAGAAAATAGCTTGTTGTTTTTTTTTCATTTATTAACATTTTCTTTTCAAATAAGTGATTTTACAGGTTTTGTATGAGGGGGCTTGGGCCTTGATCCACCGCACTACTTCAGTGCGGGCTGGTGGAAGTAGATTTTTACTATTAATTAGCACGCGTTTACTTTAGTTTTGGTTACAGCCTAACAAAAAATATAACGTACCTACTATCTGGCGTTAAACACACTGTTTTCAACTTGTTTTTACTGTTTTAATGTGAAAATGGTATTACAGGACACATATAGTATATATATACAAATTCGGAATGGGCTATTCACTAACTTTAACTTGTTACCTACATTGTTGCGTTGCCGAAAAAAAAATATTTCCCCTATCTATTTTGATTAACAGACCTTATATTCAAATATGATATGCCCTGCGTCTAACTTCACACACCCACTTACAGTGGATGTCAAATAAATATTCAGGATACATACATACTCCTGAAAAATATTACGCTCCGAGAAATGTTTGCTATTACTTATATCTCACAGGAAAAACTAAGTGATACAAGAATTCTCATTTCGAGAATAAATTTTCGGACGTTAGTATGACCCCGCCTTTATGTGAATATTAAAGACTGTCAACCATTATTTTTTTTCTAAATATATCTACTGTTTTTTAATATAATAAATCGACTATACGTAATCTGTTTGAACACTAATTTGGTTTCGTATTTTGGTATTATGTTTTCCAGGCTTTAATGCTTTGTTTTCTTGCCAAGGAAACAATCCTAAAAAGTGTCTTGTTGCTTAATTGACTTCGATTGAGTTTACAATTGATTCTTTACGCTTAGTCAAGTGTCTGCGTTGAAAGCAAGGTGTCCATTCTCGTTGATATTCGACATTTTTTTTTCGACTATTATCGTTAATTTGCGGGTAGACAAATTAACACAACTTGAGTTTGCACTTTAACTTCATTACCAAAGTGTTACAGTGTTGATGACGATTGTTGATGTTTCCTGTCACTACTTAATTTTCTCATCACTGAATTTATGCCAGAGTATTCATGAAAAACAAAAACTGAAAATTTTAATGTGAAAGAATATTTTGGGAACGATTGATGTGTATTGGGTTAGTGTCAGTGATAACAAGTGAAGTGACAACGTCACACTTAAGTAGTTGTTACGTAAGTAGTTGTCGAGATTAACATGTGAATATTTACGGCATAGAGTCAATTAATTTGACAGCAGCGTTCGATTTTAATAGAGTCATAAATGTCACTTCACAGGATCGAAATGATATTACGCAGTTTTGCGGGGTTAAAGACCAGCGCGCGGGGACCTTGCGCACTGAAACGCGAACTGAAACTTACCACCTTACACGAGCTAGCTAGAGTTTGAGCGGTGAGACGGTGAACGCAGAAAAGGGCTTCTGTAGTCAATTCGTAATTATATACTAAAACGTTGAATAACAGTTGTAAATGTCTAAAATTACTTTGAATGATCTATGTTTTGATGTGTTTCCCGGACTAATTACAAAAATCTTGTTAGCCATGAAGATTCTTGTGGACCATTTATATCACCAACGGGGTTATTCTGAAACATCACTATCACAATAAAACATCCGGACAATAAATTGTTTTTCTAAACACTCACATTCAGCAAAGACAAATGTTTCAAATTTCGTATTTTAACAATATAATAAAGTAACATAACACTGGTTCAGAATAAGCCCCCCGAAATGTAAAAAAAATGTCACATTTGACGACAAATGTCGAATATTCGAGAATAGACATCTTACACCAGGCAAACAACTTGCCGAGCCATCAACGCCAAATTCAATTTCGTTTTCGGTTCGCAGCAAACATTTAACTGTTCAGGCAAGTCAATCGGAGACGCGTCTTTCGTCCTTTCGGAAATTCCCTTCCCTAATAAATATACCTCGCGTCGTCGTTCGAGAATAGCTTCAAAAGAGTTTATTTACATTGTTCTTTTCTTTGGATTTCCTCCTGAAATTCTTTTCAGGTAACCCATTGAAATCGACTGGTGCGTTTGAATGAACGAGTTGCGAATGTTATGTTGACAGATTTGTTTGGAAACGAATGTCGTGGATTCATACCGATGAAAAATGACTGTTACACTAATATTAGTTAGTATTTGTAAACTATTTTAAGTTTTGTTTGTAATACCATGCGTGTCACGTTTATATGCTTTGTACCTGTGCATGTACATGTCTATTTGTTGCCGTGTCTGGTTGTAAAATATCTATATATGTATATATATTACAAAATATATAAGTACGTTTATCAGTCGTCTGGTAGCACAATATAAACTCTGTTTAGTTATGATTACCATGTCATATATAGCATCAGCCCAGTAATGCCCCACTGCAGGGACTTAGGACTTGAAGACTTGAGAGGGCTTGAAGCTTTCAGTGCGGGTTGGTGGATTTTAATGACTGCTATCTATTCATGGCAATGCAGTGGTTGATCATATGATATTCGCTCCTGAACTTCTTATTTTTAAAAGCTCAACACCAAAAAAATTAATATCGAAAGGGGGGGTTACATAAAATATGTTTTATGTAGATTAAAAAGTATAATTAAATCTTGAGAACCAGACAAACAGAAGACAAAATATAGCACTATATAATTATATTTTTCTTAGTTATTATGAAGTAATTGTAGTTATAATGCAGTATAATGCAGCGACGACCGATTAGCCTAGTGGGCAGCGACCCTGCCTGCTAAGCAGGAGGTCCCGGGTTCGAATCCCAGGTCGGGTCAGTATTTATATGATGAATATTAATACTGGCACCGGGTCTTGGTTGTTATATGTATGTGGTGTCATCGCTTGGTACCCAAAATACAAGCTAATGCTTAGTTTGGGGCCAAGACGTTGTTGTGATTGTGTGTGTTATTATTATTATTCTCTCAAGTACCTAACATGCGTACGTTTACGTGAAAATTAATTAATAACTTAATTAATAAAAATAAATTACCAGTAATTCGTCCTCCCTTGTCACCGCATCCGACTGGCTGATTTCAGAGGCAATCTGCGAGTACTTCGCATATTTCACATTATATTCGTAAACTTCATTTATACA
This sequence comes from Luffia ferchaultella, assembly GCA_949709985.1. Taxonomy (NCBI): domain Eukaryota; kingdom Metazoa; phylum Arthropoda; class Insecta; order Lepidoptera; family Psychidae; genus Luffia; species Luffia ferchaultella. Next base: position 8,571,311 of record OX453263.1, read on the forward strand.
TTTTTGGATTGTTATAAATGTTGTAATATATTTTTTTTAAATTCTCGCTGTCTTGAACTTTACAGAACCTTAGTGGGTACGATTTTTTTTTTAATATCTTTAAAGTGAATAATAGAAAATACTCCAGTCGTCGCTTTTCAATATATTTTTCCCTAAATGATTATAAACTTTCAGATAAATATACACCAAAAAAGGAATCTATTTAAGATAACAATATTTTCAATCAGAACATTGTCAATGACTTTTTTTGAAACGCTAGACGGCAAAAAAATATTTTTCTTGTTTATGCTATTAAATTTAAATTTTATTCAATACACTCCCAACAAGCTAAAACTGGTTTGAATATATCTTATTCAGTCTTATCTTTTTGAAAATCTATGTATGCGTATGTATGATAAAGATTGATAAGAAGATAAATTTAAAACGAAATGTGTATTTAATTTACAATTATTTATTTGCTGTATAAAGATACAGCATTTATTATTAAAAAGGTCCTGCGTAACTTGAACGTAATGATATTTGAATTATTTGTTGTCCGGGACACGAAGCAAACACTTTTGTAACTGTTCACAACAATAACAGCTGATCCTGAATATGACTCCCTTTTCGATGAACAAAGCTGAAAATGTGAGCGCCGATTTTCATTAAAATTTTATTAGGTACGTAGCTTAATTTAAATTTCACAAGATTTACGAATTTATAACTATAGTTGTATTCATTATAATAGAATTACTTAAATGCATAAATTGTAGAACAAAATTTTTTTTAATAGAAAAAAAATTGAACGTTTCTAGTGAAGTTAATCTGACGTCGCAAATTTTCACTACCTACTACTACCACCGATCACCGCACAGCACAGACCAGTCAACCTATAGACCACGCTTTAATAAACGTCAGTACGAAAACGAAATCGCCAAAAAGTGGCGGGGTGCGGGGAGAGGTCGGCTAGTTTTCATTGGTTCGTTCAAAATTGACAATTTAATGGCTTCCGACGTGCTTCCAACTGACGGCTCACTAGTGACGTAGTTATGTAGTGTCACTACATAGCCTTGGCGAATGCTACTCCCCGTCAAAGCGTGGTCTATAAGGTTGACTTGTCTGAGCCGCACAGCTACCGCCATCGAACCCTCTTATAATCGATCGAAGTCTAAGAGTTATCTACCAGGATAACCGCGAGTGGAAGGAGGTAAGTGGTTATGGAGAATACAGAGAATTTCCAAAAGTACTATCATGTAATTTGATTACCTAATACTAACATGATTGGCTGTATTTTACAAGTGCACTCTACAGGGAAATATTTCTTATATAGCTTGGTGGGTATAAGCCCAACGAGGAAAGTTTTATTCACAATTCAATAACTATAGCCCATAAAAGTGTTTACCGCCGTTTGCCAATTTTTCCTTTGAATGATAAAGTAAAATCCTAATCTTATAGACGATCTATATGCGAATGGACTTACGCGTCCTCAGTATTTGATAAGCTCCGCGCCCGAGAGATGTCCCGTTTTCCTTGTTATTGTAAGGGGAAAATCGGTGTAGATTTTGTTTGGGGAAAACCTCTTGAAGATGTACCTGATTTTCCTTCGTGACATGACATCTGCGTTGTTCAATTTCGGACCATTTGACGAATTAGAAATTGTGAATTATGACGGTTATTTTCAAAAGACAGAACGCTGAACTTATTTTGAAAGCTATAAGATGAAAAAGTTTCCTAAATAAGTACGAATAAAATTATTCATTACAAAGACATATTTGGGGCCCCTTTCGTGATGCATTTTTAAAATAATCGTCTTGAATTTTTATAATTAAATTTTCTATCTTGTAAATAGTTTTTGTAATCACTTAATGTTTTCGTTTAACCACTCACGCCCAAATTTAACCACGAAATTTCAGGAATGACAGTTGCTGTAAACGGCTCGCTAATGTTCCCAATTGAAAAATCATTTTCAGTTAACCAGTTTGTCTCGTAGTTAGAGACGCCGACTGCATACCAAAAGGCGGGTTCGATCTCCGTCCGGAACTATTTGTTATGTATCTGGCTTTAAAATATCTGTTTATTTACGTATTATAAAAATATATTTGGGTGTATATCAGTTGTTGATCCCATAGTAGGTATAAACTCTGCCTAATTTGGAATTAAATGACGGTGGGTAACATTGTCGTCGTGAATTCATGAATTTCGTGATAGCCGAGTGGTAGCGAACCCGCTTCTTGTTTAGAAGGCCGTGGTTCGATCCCAGGGCATATACCAATGCAATTTTTCTTATTTACATAACTGTCACTGACTCAGTGCCTCGGACAGCACCTTAAGCCGTCAGTCCTGGTTGCCTTCAATATATGGCAGTCGTCAAAATCCACCAACCGGCAATGGAGCAGCGTGGTGAAACAAACTCCAGCCTCCTCGTCCCGAGGGGAGGCCTAGGCCTATGCAGTGGGGCATTAATGGGCTGATGGTTTGGTATGGGTAACGTTGTTCAACATATTATTATTAAAATAAAGATTGTAGGTTAACATAAGATTGTTGAAAAACTGTAGAATTTTGAAATTCAATAAGTCTTAAAAATAATAAGAGTTATTTCTATTTAATATAAATATTAGGTAGAGAAAGATGATCGGACCTTTAATTTTAATGTCTTAATTCACCTTTAAATCAGTAATGTTAACATTATCAAAGGGAAAGCCGATAGCTTTAATACGTAAAAGTCTTAGAAACTCCATTCAAATAAATGTCACCGAGAGCTTTTGTCTGTCAACGTCTTTTGTGAACTAACTTTATCAATGACACGATTGGAACTTTTGTTCCTTATGCTAAAAGATAAGTAATATTAAGATCATCTTGTAATATAAATTGTAACTAACTAGCGGCTTTGTTTTCTTAAAAGCTTGTTTTGTCAGCGCTAGCTAACTAACTAACTAACTAACTAACTAACTGTAGCTCTCTCATAATTTTCTACATTGTCAGTTTTATGGATTTGTTTTGGATTATATGCTCACAATTCTTTTCAATTTTCCAGTAATTTCATTCTTTAAGGTTTATTGAATTACGTTCAGTCAAGCCGTCGGTCCCGGTTGCCATAAACAGATGGCAGTCGTTAAAATCACAAACCAACACTGGAGCAGCGTGGTATATCAATCTCCAAGCCCATTCATCCTGAGGGGAGGCCTAAGCCCCTGCAGTGAGGCATTAATGGGCTCATAGTATAGTATGTGTCAATCTGTGAATTAAAAAACAGCAAAACTCACCACGAGATATCATTTTGAGAATATTCTGTAACTAACGCGTAAAATTTGAACAAATATTGTTACTACATTATCGACATGGATTCAGTCAGTACAGACCGATTGGCCGAGTGGTTAGAGACCCTAACTGCGGAGCCAGGGATCGCGGGTTCGAATCCCACCCGGGACAAATATTTATGTGCATGAACATGTCTATTTGTTTCGTTTCCGGGTGTAAAATATCTATATATGTATTTATATTTTAAAAAAGAAAAAAATAATGTTTGAGTATGTATATCAGTTGTCTAGTAACCCATAACACAAGCATAACACTTGCTTACTTTGGAACTAGAAGAATCTGTGTGGGATGTCCCATGTATTATTATTAATATAGTTTAAAATGAAAAATGAAAACGAAGGCAAGGTTTAATTAAAAAAAAACACGGTTTATCAAACATTTTTTCAAGAACAAAAGTTGTGATAAAGAAACGAATATTGTCTCTTAATCTGTTCACTACACATTAACCATATTTGGTCAAATTGAAGGTCATGACCCATTTAATTAACAGAGACAATTGATTGATAATGATTGATGACTAGTTAAAAGGTTAATTTATTTCAACTACTTGAAATGTGAAATACGTTTCAAGTAGTCGAAATAAAATAAACTTTTAATTTGCTTTGATATAAGAAACTATGGTATAATGTACAATATATTTTGAATTTAACATTTTTGACACACTTATTTTGTATGGTATAATAAAAAACAAAATATTATGATGTTAATAAACCCCGTACCTACATAAAGCGTTCGCACGGCGACTTCTCATTTCCGCGTCGGCGTCAGGACGTCTCATTTCCGTCACTACACTAAGGCTCTGTGATGATGTTTACATATTTATGGCAAGGATATTTGTATAATCTTAACTGATGATAAATAAAGTGTTTAAATATTTTATTCATTAAATATAACAAAGTATCTATGTTGGAGAACGGCTGTAAACACAACATGCTAGACTAGATAACTCGCGAATCAAGGGTCGGAGCTCGCCGATTAACAAACATCGAGCGGGTCCAAACAATCGCAAAGCGGGTATAGTCTATCTATAATCCCGAGTGGGCCGGAACGAGCTTTGTTACCGGAGACGGAGACATTTTGTCCGTGTTTGTAAACGTTGTTTAAATTACGTACTGACATTTGTATCGTGATAAAATATCACTCCGTAAATGAGAATAATAATTTATGTTATATGACTTACCGTTATCAGCCTCGTCCAAGATGGATGCTGAATCGGATTCGATGACTAGTTTCGGGTTCAAATCGGTTTGCCAATCTACAGCGCCCTCACAAGTAATTTTATATATTATGATACATATATCTACGTTTTTGTATGTGTCCTAGGATAATAATTATCCTCACAAACACAACATCTGTGCAAAAATTGTACGATTTAAAAAATCCGGGTAATTAGATACTAGAAACGAATCGTTGTCATCCTGGATTGTTTCAGGATCTTTACAAATATTTGAATTTATTTCAAGACGAACACTCGAAAGTTGACGGGCCAATCTGAACATAGTTATATCATAATAATAATAATATATGGGACTTCCCACACAGTGCCATCTAGTCCCAAAGTAAGCAAGTATTATGCTTGTGTTATGGGTTGATGGACAACGTATTTATTTGTTTAACAATATATTACTTATATAAATATTTTACACCCAGAAACGGAACTAAGTAACCATATTCAAGCACTATTGTTTGTCCCGAGCGGGAATCAAACCTGAGACCTTTGGATCCGTCGTTAGGATCTCTAACCACTCTCTAATCATTCGGTCAGTCGATATGCATACTTTACTATAACACTATTGACACCATCATCGGCAAAAATATGAAACGGACAAGAAATTTCTTTCTTTATTAGAATTAGCGCTGCTGTCAGTTCGTTAGGTTCATACCATAGTTCATACACAGACCAGTCAACCTATAGACCACGCTTTAATAAACGTCAGTACGAAAACGAAATCGCCAAAAAGTGGCGGGTTGCGGGGAGAGGTCGGCTAGTTTTCATTGGCTCGTTCCAAATTGACAATTTAATGACTTCCAACGTGCTTCCAACTGACGGCTCACTAGTGATGTAGTTATGTAGTGTCACTACATAGCCTTGGCGAATGCTACTCCCCGTTAAAGTGTGGTCTAAAGGTTGACTTGTCTGTGGGTTCATACTAGTCAGTCAACGATCGCGATCAATTAAATGAATTTTGCGATTATCCTAAATGATATATCCTAAATAAATAAATATACTAAATAAAATGAAGACGGATCTTTGCAAGACGGTCACGAATCTCTTTCCCAGTTTCCAATTATCCTAATTCCTGTAAAAATCCATTTATTCTCATTATTCTACGACATATGCATAACACTAGCGGTCGTACCCAGCTTCGCCCGGGTGGACTACAGAAACGTTCCTCTTCCCGTTCCACGCATTAGTACATTGCACCCGAAGTCGGGGTGGGTCGCTAGTCCAACCATATAGTATCATTACACATTACACTATGGTATCATCGTCATCATCCAAACAAAGAAATTCTCTGGCGCGTCTAGCAACAAATTTGATTGCCATAAAAAGGATAGTCAATCTTATAAGATACACATATGCTGTCGTGGGCTTTTGGTTAGAACTTTTAAAGGGGAACAATTCCGTAATACATGATTTTAGCTTAACATCAACCGTTTACGCAGCGCGCGTAACGGAAGTTCTCAAAAGGAATAATTTTTCTCGTTTTTGCAACATTTTTTATTGATGTTCCGCTCCTATTGGTCGTAGCGTAATGTAATAACAACCTATAGCCTTTCTCGATAAATGGGCTATCCAACACAAAAAGAATTTCTGAATTCGAACCAGTAGTTCCTGAGATTTGCGCGTTTAAACAAACAAACAAACAAACTCTTCAGCTTTATAATATTAAATAGTATAGATTATTGGTGCGGGTGGTAAAAATATGTCGTGTTGTGATAGCCCGAAGCGAAACGAACCAGTCTCAAATTTATAAGGCCATGGTTCGAATCCGGGCGTATACCAATGAGTTTTTCTGACATAAGTACATAACTATCACTGACTCCGTGCCTCGGAGACCACGTTAAGCAGTTGGTCCCGGACGCTGTCAATACATGACGGTCGTTACAATCCCCAACCCGCAGTGGAACAGCGTGGTGGGTTTAAGCTCCTTTTGAGAAAAAAAAGTACTGATAATTTTTCACTTCACATAACAGTGGCGAAGGATGACTTATAAAAAAGGGAAGCCGAACGCTATTATCTGCAATAGACACTCTGTCATTAATATTGCGATTGTCTGTAGCCCCTAAAAATTAGAATAGACCATCACAATAAGTCTCAATCGCCTGAATTATCACGAGCTGTTTCCCTATTCATAGGTTACTCTTCGCCACTTGTCCTAATCGTTCATCTATTTAAAAAAGTATATCATGACTTCATTAGTCCATTAATCAATATTGAAAGTTTTCATCTCGACCGAGTTTCAAGTAGGTATTGGAAGGTATAATGAAAGAACGAAAAATAAGGGTGTACTCAAGTGAATTTTCCAGTTGATTTTGTCTTAAATCAATAAAAGCGGATCCCCACTGCGGGTCGTTTCGTAATCTTTATAAATAGCCCCTGTGAATAAAATGGACTTAGAGAGATTTTTTGTGTAAAATTGCTGTAGATATAAGATCTTTTGGATACACTTGTTTTACGATTCCAAGATTAATGAAACTACGATTTTACTAGAAAAATTTTAACCCTAGATAAAATAACAAAAAAAAAGTTTTATTGTGATTACAAATTAAGTGAATTTTAATAGTAATTTTATTTTTATTTAATATTAAGTTCTGTTGGAAAGACAGAAACATATAATGCTTTTCTGGCTGCTAGTTAGGCTTTGATCCAAATCAGATTTGGTTAGGTTAGAAGAATGTGGAGGTCGCGTAATGTAGCGAAGTTGTTTTCATAATCTTCGTAGTATTTTTTGTTATAAGCTTTTATTTAACAGCGCTTGTTTGTTTGTACGTTTGGGTCATATCTTACAAGTTAATTTAGAGCCACTTCCTATTGACTTACAAAGTCGAAATTTTTCACACATACTATGTGGTGCAGATGATAATCCAATAATCTATTTACTTTTTAAATACAGCCCCAAGTTTTTAAAATATATATTATGAATTTTAATATCATTACTGTAGTTTTGAGATTTAAACACTAATGAGTATTTACAAATTTTCAGTTAATTGTTATTTAAATAAATATTTATTTCTAAAAAAAGATATTTTTATATAAGCTTGTGACATATATATGGACGGACAGATGAATAGCCGCATATGTAGGTTTTGCTATTTGGCACGAACAAAAATTTTCAGCACAGCAGGAATCATGGACCACCGTGTTGGAAACGTTGAGAGCCTTAACAAGGGGAGGGTCCTGGTACTGCCGCTGCCGGTCCAAATCGACGCCCCAGCAGTGTAACTGTAAAATTTAATTAAATTTAATTAAGTACAAGTAGTAATCAATTAAATAATAACGATGTGTTAATTAAAAGTGATTGTGGTGATATAGATACTGATAATAATTATATTGTTTGCAAATTGTGACGTTGATAAGAGTTACGTGTGTCTCTACATCAATAAATATATTTTCAGTTTGAGAATATTTTTATGGCGCGTAAATAATTTCATTTTGCTGATCTTACCTTTTGCATTGCTTCGTTAGTGCGTCTAAAATTGTGATCGTGGGTAATCGGTCAATTTCCGCCTTTGTTCGTTACAGTTAAATTTTGTGCATCCACGATGTATTTGATCGTGGGATAACGTTGCCCTATTGAATGGGCTGGTAATAAATCAGTGTATTCTCATTATCGAGTGGGGTATAATGAGTTTCATTTCATCTTGTTTATCATCACGAAATATCTAGCTCTGACTACATACATAGGTACACATACTAGATTTTTTCGCATAAAGTGTAACTACGTGGGTGAAGCTTTTAACACTTTGTTAATATAGATCACTATAGATCGGTTGTCACTATAGCTAGGTATGGGCCAAATTTCGTTAATACAAAAACAAAGAAAGGCTATGAAAAAAACGAAGTGTGTTACTTATTTCCGTTTGAATTAAGTAACCCTAGAAATTTGCCAATTTTTAATAAACTACTTTCAGGGTGTACGTTTATCATGTTACACGTCATAAGTAAAAATTATATCACAGCATACAAGAAACGTTGAATTTCCCAAATTTAAGTATACAGTTCACGTATACTCTGCGAGGTCTACAACATTGTATTTCTAAAGTTTTAATTACCGATTGGCCACGTTACGATTACACCCCTGAAGATATAAAATAAAATTCCTAAATTCCCGTTCTCGTATTACTTTCACTCTTTAGTGCCAGATTTTTTTAAATATTACATTTAATATATATTTACAATTTATTGTTACTTTTTTATTACTTCCTTTTTAATTTGTAATAGTATTTATTTATGTAGTTACTACTACGTTTTAAAACATAATTAAATTTTCTTTAAAATGTAAAAAATTATCATTTTTTCTTGCAGCTCGGATCCTAAAAATAGCGACATGTTGACACATATCCTATGTGTTGAACTCGATGCGACACAATTTTATATATTCGTTGTGTCGTCGAGGAGAAACAGTCCTTGTATTTTTTATACATATTCAAGTTTAATTCATCAATTTATAATAAATATCGCTCGAAAACTCGTTGCCATCTTAAAGTTGGTGTTGTGATTCTATTGTAGAAATTTTGGGACTTTTGTATTGTTCATTTATGGACGACTCCGCGGCGCAATAAGAAGTTAATCTAATCCTAATTTGGGATCATTGTATTGTGCTTGTTTATTCTGCGGTAAAATTGCGCTACTTATGTACTATTGTTATTTGATTGTTATTACAATTTAGACGTGTATTTATAAGTTAAAAAACATTATATCAAACCTAATAAGCGTCATATAAATTTTAGATATAAATTATACCATGTGCTTTTGCTATACATTGCGTTAAAAAACTTAAAACCAGAACAGTGCATTGGCCCCTCATTTTTACCAATGAAGAGTATTAGATGTTGGCACTACTGACATATTTCTATAAGTTTCCCTTATTTTCAGAAAATATTGTAATTTTATCTTATACATAATATATCGTATATTGTCATGGAACCATGAAGCGCGAGCTATTCAAATCTTAAAAGTACCTATCCATTACGCCCATTAGGTGAGACTTATTTCGCGAATACGATAAAAATCCGTGTTTTTAATTCTTCATTATTTATGTAAATAGTGATTCATATATTTATTTTTTTGCTAAAGAAATTAATAAATAGTTATCGTAAATAAAAACTTCTTCTGTGTCGTGATAGCCCAAAGCGCAACGAACCTGTCTCAAATTTATAAGGCCCCATAGGGCCATGGTTCGAATCCGGGCGTGTACCAATGAGTTTTTCTGGCTTAAGTACATAACTATCACTGACTCCGTGCTTCCGAGAGCACGTTAAGCAGTCGGTCCTGGACGCTGTCATTAGATGGCGGTCGTTACAGTCCCCAACCCGCAGTGAAGTAACGTGGTGGATTTAAACTCCAAGCCCTCCTCACCCTGGGGGAGGCCTAAGCCCCTGCAGTGAGGTAAAAATGGGCTGATGAAGTGAAGTGAAGTGAAAACTTCTCCGTTGAGCACAAATGAACATACTATAGCGCACGAAAACGATTTTAACGAACAATGCATCATTTTATGTAACGTTAATGAAAATCCATTACCCGTACATTTTCCGCTTGGAGTTTTAAAAAGTTGTCTTTGAACATAAAATTCAGAGTATGAACGCGACACGGCGCCCAGCTGCGTTACGGTTACGCTTTCGGAAAAAAACTGTCACCTGACAATTTGCACCGAGGAGCGAGAGGCAGTAAAATACACCTAGGATGTGGCATTTTTTTCGGCGGGTAATATTTCAACGACATTACTGGAAGTGGACTTAACACCTTGTTTCCACCAAGTATAATACACTGTATTATACTGTCATATCCATACTGTACCATTGTATCATACAGTGTATTGTACTTGGTGGAAACGAGGTGTAAGAGATTTTCTGTTAAGTACTCGGGACAGTTGGCTAAATTAGAATGCTGCCAGACGCAAAATTTAAGATATAGGGAGCTATGCTTCTTTTAAATCGTACACTCCTGACGGAATGGTAGTGGCCATGCATTGTCTGATAGGAGACCTTTCCATGACTCTCAAGGTAAAAATAGTAGCAGTAGTTTCCTGTTGCTTTCTGCTCCAATACTTCCAGAGGTTGTTTGGACGTCAAGGCTGCTGTAACATCTATTTGCGGTAGATGGCCGCCAGAGCCTCGTTGGTTATCCAGCAGGGAATGCCACAGAAGCCGATCCGATGGGTGCAGATGAGGTTAACATTTGGGATGGTGGAGATGTTATTTACCTACTCCCCTTACCCCCTATGTTATTTCCTTCTTTTAATGAGTTGTGACAATTTTTAATATGGAAAAAAAACAACATTGTTCCATACATGTCGTTGTCGATTACCCACATGAGCTGACGAGCACACTTACTTTGCTTACCACATTTGCTTCAAAACATACTCTAATCTTAGGTACTCAAAAGCAAGTTTAGTATCGTAAAGTGAAATTATTTGAATTCCGAAATATTTTGTAAAAATATCATTATTCATTATATATAATAAAACTAAGTTAATAAAATGTGCGTGCCGATAAAACTTAAAAAGGAGTCCCGGCACGATAAAAGGACTTATATAGTGTAATAGCCCTTTATCTCCCCTCGAACAAGAAAGTTCCCGTTTTAACCTAAAGGGTGTGTTTTTAAAGATATAAGGACTTTTCCAACCCTTCAACTTGGAAATTAAGTGTAGTGGCGCCATCTGTTGTCGAGTATTCGAACTTCATTCATTCATTTGGGTTGCATTCCGCAAGGCGCTGCGAGCAATTGTAGCATGTGTAGTAATGGCGCGAAATTTAAAATTCCAGTTTCAATAAATTCTTTGATTACATTTGTTACTATAATAAAGTTATTAAGTTTTGTGTATTTATACAGCAGTAGCTAACTTATATTTTGGAGTTAAAGCGACATAATTTTAGTTATTCAAATTAGTTCTGAAAACATTTTAAAATTTAAGTTTTTAAATTTCGCGCCTTCACTACGTATGCTACATTCTAGAAGGTGTGAGAAAGAAAATATTCTCAAACTTTCTCAATCGACAAAATTTATCCAAATATTATTCTAAACTATACCAACGTAGAGTGGTTATTTGAAAGAGCAATTTTGGCCACTAAAAATAGTATTGTTGACGATATTAATTTTAATATTTTAAAGAAAACACCTGGTGAAGAGAAAATATATAAATCGATCGACACGATGGTATCCGTTGAAGAAAGTGTCAACTTCCCTACGGAATTTTTAAACTCTTTACAAGGACCAGGAATGCCATTACACTGCCTTCGTCTGAAAATTGGATCTCCAATCATACTACTCAGAAATATCAACTCCCCAAAACTATGTAATGGAACAAGGATGATCGTAAAACAGCTATCGAATAATATCATTGAAGCTGAACTTATTTCTGGAAAGAATAAAGGATACACAGTATTTATACCTAGAATACCACTGATCTCTTCTGAATTACCATTTCAATTTAAAAGATTGCAGTTTCCAATTAAATTAGCCTTTAGTTTTACAATTAGTAAAGCGCAAGGGAAAAATTTTAAAATATTGTGGCATCAACCTTAAAGAATCCTGCTTCTCTCACGGTCAGCTATATGCAGCTTGCTCAAGAGTAGGAAACTTGAAAAATTTATATATATATACCCCGGACAATAAAATGAAAAATATTGTTTATAAACAAGTCGTGTAAATTATGAGAAAATGTTTTCATTAATTATTTTTTTCACTTTTTTAGTCATAGTTTATTTTTTTATTTCAACTATCAACTACCACGTAATCTCATACCAACTCCCGAGCGAAGCCGGGTATCATAGCTAGTATATATATAAAATTTGGACGTTTTTTGTACTCAGTTTAGTATTTTTAGGGTTTCATTTTACACTTACTGCGATAGGATCTTGTGTACTTTAATCAAATGCTCTTTCTCATAATCAACCATCATACCACCATCATACCTATTGCGTAATAATGAAAGGATTTGTGAAAATAGCGTTTACATTTAAACTATAGGTTATAATAATAATAATATCTGGGACATCCCACACAGCGCCATCTAGTCCCAAAGTAAGCAAGTATTATGCTTGTATTATGGGGTACTAGACAACTGATATATACACTTAAATATTCTTTTTTTTATAATGTATACATATATAGATACATTTACACCCAGACAAGGAACAAATAGACATGTTCGTCCACAAAAATATTTGTCCCGGGTAGGGATCGAACCCACGACCCTCGGCTCCGCAGTTACGGTCTCTAACCACTCGACCAACCGGTCACAGGTATACTGCAGAAATCCATACTAAGATATAGGGTATGGGTCATTACCGTATTGGGAAATATCTTTAGAGTCAAGGCAAAGCCGTGGGTAGCCAATAATAGTAAAACTATCATTTATTTACAAATCAACTTTCCGACCGGAATAAACATGATTTCGAAACAAATTAACCCTACTTTAATGGTAGTAATCTATATAGTTCTACCGTTAAGTTCTACTAGTAGGACTAAACGGGAAAAAAATCGTTCATTTCTATCAGTAGAAAATAAACATTTATTTATCCGTTCTGACCTACTGGTGGAAATGAACGGACAAAAAAATTAAGCAGTCCGTATAGTTCTACCATTCACTTCTATAAATCTATACTAATATTATAAAGCTGAAGAGTTTGTTTGTTTGTTTGTTTGTTTGTTTGTTTGAACGCGCAAATCTCAGGAACTACTGGTTCGAATTGAAAAATTATTTTTTTGTTGGATAGTCCATTTATCGAGGAAGGCTATAGGCTATACTACATCACGCTACGACCAATAGGAGTGGAGCATCAATGACAAATGTTGCAAAAACGGGAAAAATTATTCCTTTTGAGAGCTTCCGTCGCGCGCGCTGCGTAAACGGTTAATGTTAAGCAAAAATCATGTATCACGGAATTGTTCCCCTTTAAATGTTCTAACTAAAAGTCTGCGACAGCATATGTGTATCTTTTAAGGTTAACTTACTATAACCTTTTTTATGACAATCAAATTTGTTCTAACATAATAAACGATTTGTGAAGATGTTTTTTAAACGTGATATTAATCCTTATCAAATTAAATACGTTAGTTGTCTTTAAGCATTTCATGCATATTATAATTGCCTTTTACACCATACAATTTAAATTAATATCTTAACAGTTTTTATTGAAATTTATGTTTTTTGATTTTTTGACATTTACGTTACAATTAATGAAACTATAGCGGGAGAAAATAAATTCGCTGTCTGCCTCTGTTCGTTAACTTTTTACTTCCAAACCAATAGACTTTGATACGGTTTTTAGTAATATCTTATTTTCTTATTATCTTATTATTAGCTGAAGAGTTTGTTTGTTTGATAGATAGATAGATAGATAGATAGATAGATAGATTGATTGATTGATTGATTGATTGATTGATTGATTGATTGCGTGATTAATTGATTGATTGATAGATTGCTTGTTTGCTTGATTGATTGATTGTTTGTTTGTTTGTTTGTTTGTTTGTTTGTTTGTTTGTTTGTTGGTTTGTTGGTTGGTTGGTTCTTTCGTTCGTTCGTTTGTTTGTTTGTTTGTTTGGATGTGTTAATCTCTGAAACTACCAGTCGGATTTGAAAAATTATTTTTGCCTTTGATAGCCTGATTCTAGCGGAGAGTTATAGGCTATATACATGAAAACGAACTGTCTGTCTATTCGAGGAAATCGGCTTCGGCCAAAACGGCTTAACCGATTTTGATGAAACTTTACACATATAACAGGATGTAATCTTTTGACTACACCCTTTCCTTAAGTGATATACAGAACTTTTTGTATGTCTGTCTGTACGTCCATATGTCTAAACCGATTTAAATGAAACATCAATGAATATGAAAAGAAGGTCGTTAAAACTAACAAATGTTGCTTTTTGTCCGTCTGTCTGTACGTGTATCTGTCTATTTGAGCTAATCTGCAAAACGGCTAAACAGACTTTAAGGAAACTTTGCAGACGGGAAAGAAGGTTGTCAAGATAGTTGACATTAGCTTCTTTTTGTCCGTCTGTTTGTCTGTACGTCTATTCAATTCAATTTTATCTATTCGAGCTAATTTCTAATACGGCTGAACAGATTTTAATGAAACTTTGCAGACGTGAAAGAAGGTTGTCAAGAGTGTCATAAGCTACTTTTTGTGTTTGTCTGTCTGTCTATCTGTCTGTCGTTTGTCCTCACTGATCTAGCAACGTACAGCCGAAAGTACTAAGTCTAGGAAGCTTAAATTTGGAACATAAGTTTATTTTATAACGTGAGCATTAAGTTAAGAAAGGCTTTTTTAGAAATTTCAAACTTAAGGATGGGAATGGAGGGACTTAAATAATGACGTGTTTCAGGGTTTTTAGATTTCCACATTTTAAGAGTGGGAAACGGGAGATGAAAAATTGTATCGGTTTTTTAAAAGGTGGAAGGGGAATGAAGATTGAAAGTTTGAATGGGTGTGACCAAAATATCCAGCAAAAAGTACGTATAAACCATCTCGAACGTTAATAGTACCTATAACAGGAATTTGTAGTCTACGCAAGCGAAGCTGCGGGCGGTCGCTAGTAGTTATTATAAAGCAAAATGAATGAATATTCGATATAAATGTTCTTGACCTTGACGATTTAGAATTATTAAAGGAAAATCTAAAAGGAACTTATAATTTGCAGTAACTTATTTCTAACTTGTACATAAATGTATTTTGTTGCAGCAAATGATGTTGGTCAATGACCAATTATCCATTTCACTGTTTTTAGGATTTTAGAAATAAAATAAGTCATATTTATTATGTTGTTGTTCGTAGGTAATTGTTTAGTTAAGAGTTAGCCTAAATGCTCTTTCCACACTTGAGTCGATGGCTGTTTTGTTCATTTCTCATTGTAAAAATATAAAATTTAAATTGTATACTTTATTTCATTTATCTAAATATAGGTATTCTGCAAACAGCAGGACATTACTTTATGTCCTTTCACTTTTATTGAATATCGTACAACAATTAGTAGGACTAAAAGAACTTTTTTCTCCGTTTAATCTTACTAGTAGAACTGAACAGTAGAACTATACGGACTATTTCCTTTAATGCTTGTCTGAAACGTATAGGTCGATTTTTTTTTTAAATTTATGTCATTGTGTTTTAATACCCTGTATTTGACATCAAAGAACTCGATGGCAGCGCTGCAAGAAACATTTCTGGCTTTATATGTGCAAATAAATAAAGCTTGGTTACGAGAAATGATGCGACAAAATTGTTTCTCTCTTCGGATATAACGTAAAAAATATGTCGCAGTCCTTTTATTGAAATCTTTGGCTGTACACAGTAATGTGTTATTTGTACGTAGTAATTTTTTTTCTTCTAAAAAGCGATGTTTATCGATCAATCACAATTTTATCTCGTCCAACGCGTGTGCTCATGGGCATTTTCTTTTAGTACTTGTATTCCCTAAAGTGAGCTCAAGACGCATTTATCAGGATCCATTGCGAGTTGATCGATGTACTTAAAAAGACTTGCATGCGTAAATCAATACGTCTTCAACATCGCCTCAACATAAATAGAACCTAAATAGAACGCCTCGTTAAGTTGAATGTTGTTACTGCTGTTGACATCTTTGAGTCGGTATTAATAGTTCAAACTCGAGATCGTTTTGAGAAGGTATCAGCTGGAATGGTTTCATAATCAATCTGAAACTTGAGTACCTATAAAAATAGTAATAATACCCGGGACCTGGGAGATCCCCATCGCACAGCGCCCTCTAGTTCCAAACTAAGCAAAGCTTGTGTTATGGGTACCAGACAACTGATATACATACTTTTTTACATATTTCACACCCAAACACGGAACAAATAAACATGTTCATACACACAAATATTTGTCCCAGACGGGAATCGAACTCGCAACTCTTGGCTGCGCAGTTAGGATCTCTAACCACTTGGATAATCGGTCAGTCATGTCAGTCAGTCGGTACGATTTATTAATACCGATCCGAGGAACTTAGGGCGGTATTAATAAATGCTGTCAATTTTTTTATTATATGGCTACAACACAGTAACTTGTGATACACATGTTGATTCGTACGTAAACGTCTTAATATACCTCAGACGACTGTTTGTGTTTAGTTACCAGGCCGACGACGGCATACACCGTGGAAAATGATTGATGGAATTCCTACTTATACCGATACCCTGTATGACGCGACGTTCTTAAAATTGAGCGATTGCCAGAACAGCAATCGCTCAATTGAGCACAGCACAGCTGAGAGTCCTTGAAAACATTAAAGAAATAATGAATGATGTTCCATTGTAAGAATAACATCGAATTTCTAATGATAGGCACTTATTTCTCTTATACATGTAACATGTCTTTCTAATTGCTTAAATTTTTTTTTTGGTGGTCTTCGTTAAGTAGGTAATTTCTGTATGTAGTAGAAATTGCTCATAGCTCCTACAGTACTATTACTGTACCGCGTACTACTACAAGCTTCTGATTGTTTTAAATCGTTTGTATTAAATACATTAATAGCATAGGAAGTCCACTGTTGTTTAAAATATGTCAGGTGTCAGTTATGTCCTCCCCGATCCCTTCCGGGAAAATGTTAGAAGAGGAGAGCTTGTTTCCGTCTAAATATTCAAGAATAGACCAGTCTAGTATTCACTGACATATGCAATTTATATACGTACGTATACTTACAAGTTCGAATCTGTTTTACAGAGGGGGTTTTATTCAGGCCCATTTTGCTACTATTCCTAAGGTAAACCTAAACACAGAATTGTCCAATAAAACCCGGCCAAGTGCGAATTGGACTCGTCCACGAAGGGTTCCGTATTACCGTATTATATAAAAAACATGTTTCTTCTACGGGGACCCCCTTTAAATTTTAATATCATTTTATTTTTAGTGTTTGCTGTTATAGCGACCATAGGTTCAGAAGATATAAAGCCCCGTGAAAGACAGACGAACAGGCGGACGGAGCCTTAGTAAATAGGGCTTCAGTCGGTACCCTGTCCATGGTCTGTGTGGTCAATTCGCCCAGCTTCTCGTTCATCAAAAGTACCTACCGCTTTCTCTGTAACCAAATTCAAATTACATTGAATGTAATACAATGTACAATACACGTGTATATATGATTACGCTGCGTATTTCCAAATAAAATTATTAACTTATCGCCATTATTTTCACCACTTAGCCTTATTAATTTACCTGCTTGTCGGAATTGTGCGTCTAATGAAGCGTTTCATTGATTTTAATTAAAACGGAAGCGAAATGTCTAAAATTCACACTTAACTTGGTGAAATGATAAACGAGAGGTAGCGGTGAAATTCGTATTAAAATTAATTCGTTTTAATTATGGTTTTAACGTGCAGTTACTTCGAAACAATTTCGACATATAAATTTTTAAAGCTACAGGTACTTATTTACATATGTCGATGGCGGCATTTTAGTTATTCAACGAAATATGCGACCTCCATGCAATGACAGTATTCAATAAAAATAATAAGCAAGCTCTTGCAATATTTCATACAATTAAATATATTACCTATAATATATTTAAATATATAATATAATATATATATATATATATATATATATATATAATTTATATAATATAGATCATCCCAAAATCATAGTTCAAACGAAACAGAGTGACATAAGGCGATAATTTGTTTTCAAAGTAGGTAATCGCACACATACTGCCATCCAATTGTGAGTGGTTTACTTATAACTTCTTAACTGAAATTTTATTATCGTATCTAAACAATAAAAAGTCATGAAAGTTGCATTTTTAATAAATAAGTAAATAATAAATTAATTTTGGACATGTTGTAACATCTATCTATAATAGCACGTCGACATGTTATCGAACTTCTAAGTTCTCACGACCATTCAATAAAACAGAAAGATCCAGATAGAGAAATAAATTCCATTAATTGAAAAAATAAAATCATTTTTAAGAGGGAAGAATCGCACATGATTTTTGATCCTTAAAGGCGTCTGGGACCGCTAATTATTAGGTACTTTAAGGTTACTTAGCGGTCCCCGACGCCTTTAAGGATCAAAAATCATTAGACAATGAGCATACTTGTATTATTTCACACTTTTTAAAGGTTAGTTTTTTTTTGTGTCGGGGGTTTTTAAAATTTTTAACTTAATTTTTATTTCAAAATTTTTAAACTTTTATTTAGTTAAACTAATTCATACATAATCAGACAAAAAATAATTTTCAAGTTTTTAGTTTTTATTTCGTTAGTTCAGATTCCTCATTGCCTTTCAATATAGTGTACATTATGCTACTAGTCAGCCCTTTCATTTGCTATCCATATTGATGCAGTAGTGAAAAAAATGTAATTCGCCATTTTAAAGTGGCGGCTATCTTGAATTTGAAATTTGTCATAGTGTATAGTATTCTACTAGTCAAGTTCTTTCCTTTGATATTCATATTGATAGAGTAGCGAAAAAAAATGATTTCCGCCATTTTGTGCTGGCGGCCATCTTGGATTTCAAATCAGTCAGAGTGTATTCTACTAGTCAAGTCCTTTCATTTGATACCCATATTGATGAAAGTGTTAAAAAAAATGTAATTCACCATTTTGTGGTTGCGGCCATCATGGATTTGATATTTGTCATAGTGTATAGTATTCTATTAGTGAAACCCTTTCATTTGATACCCATATTGATAGAGTAGCGAAAAAATATGATATCCGCCATTTTGTGCTGGCGGCCATCTTGGACGGATTTTAATCAAACATAGTTAAAAACACTCCCGACTAATTCACCTTTCATATGAAAAAATCCGCATCCAAATCGATTCATCCGTTTGGGAGCTACGATGCCACGGACAGATACACAGATACACACACACGTCAAACTTATAACTCCCCTCTTTTTTCGTCGGGGGTTAAAACCAGATGCCATTGGCGCCACGCACGTGCGAGAATTTTCCCACACTCAAATAAAAAATAGAATTGTAATTATTAAATATAATGTTCCAGAATTAGAATATTCGCGACGTCTGACTCGTGGAGGGGAGGCGATGATCAGAAGTCGAACGCGACAGTTTTTGAAAATAAGTCAAGTGCGATTAGTTGGGAAGTGCGGAGTGATATAACGGTATAATTTGTGTTCGATATTGATTGTTCTTAAGTTTATTTGTGAATTCCTTTTTTAATAAAATAAAGATAAATAAATTATATCCCCAAAAAGCAAGACAAAAAGGACTATTGTGTCTGAGACTATTGGTTTAAAGCTTATCATGAAGTAAGCCAAACAAAACACCGTTAGAAATAAAGTTATTTATATCTACACTAGCTTTCTGCCCGCGGCTTTGGCCGCGTGGACCTAATTTTGTACCGAGACCGCTAAAGCGATATTTCGGTTTAGTCGTGAAAAGATAACAAACACACGGCCAAAGTTCGTGCCTAAAGTTCTTTATCAGGGTTAAGGTAATCACGAAACCTACAAATATAGAACAATATAGAACATTCTCAACAATCAGTTCCTGAAAAATTAAAACACAGACGTGACTATGAACTGTGTTATGCCGCCTCTACACATAGGCCAGCGCATTCGCCAACGCGCTGGCGGTGCGCTTGCCAACTCGCTTGTGAGTAATCCACACATTGGAAGGTCATTCATAGTTTGGTTCGGGCCAATGTGCGGACGGATTCAAAACGGATATTGAGTCGCTAACAGCTGCAGCTGTATATTTATTCACAGCTTATAATTACTTTGTAAATGTGTACAAGAAAAGGATGATAAAAATTTTGGGTTCCACAGGCAGTTTTCACTCTAATACAGCTCAATAAATTTAAATGTTTTCTCGTTATTCATGTTCGCTATTTCGTCAAGTTAGGTGTTAATTCGCCGCAAGAAGAAAACGTGCACTCTTGATCGCTGCTCCGGGCAAATGATCGCGCCGCGCGCGGCCAATGTGTGGATGGTGTGCCAAGCTTGCGACAAGTGTCCTTTGATGTTTACGACATCGCGCGGCAAGCTCGCAAGCGCGCCAGCCAACGTTCAAATACCTACCGCCAATGCGCCAACGCCTGTTCTACACATTGGGCCAGTGGCTCGGCTAGCGCACTTGCCAACGCGTTGGCCTATGTGTAGAGCCGCCATTAGACGATCACTAAATCTGACGTGCCAAACCAGCCAAACACATTACGAGTACACTTGCACCTGCTAACATCGAACAAACGGACGAGTCAAACGCGTTTGACCAAGCTATTAAGAGAAAATAGCTTGAAATACACGAGTGTTATGGGTTATATAGGCAATACTGACCCAAAGTAACAATTTTTGGAAATCATCTTTTTGTTAACCTTGCAACGGTCGCGTGGACTACGTATGTAGTCCAATAATATAAAATGTAAAAATTTTCTGGAACGGTAAGCGTTAGTTTCATGCGTCGCTAGGCACTTTGAAATCAATAATTGAGAGTGCACTCAATGCAGTGCAAGCGCAAGACAACCACAGATCGCAGAGGCAACGTCGAGAAACGTACTGCACCGCTATCATGATTGTGGAAGAGCGCCCAATGGAAAACACCCGAAGGACGTGCAGAGCGCGCAAAAAATTCATTTGTGGGGACATTCGAAAATATTGTGTCGTTCTTGCGCAAAAAATATTATAAGTAAATATTTTTAATAAATATGTTTATTGTGATTTCAGTTAGAGGGAAACCTGTGATTTCTATGGTAATTTAGAAAAGTCTTTTATTTTTGTTTATTAATTATGACACAGAGGTTGTCATTACATTTGGTTGATTTTATCGTGTTGAAAAGAACTGTACTGCTATCTTTTCGTAAATAAAATAAAGAAATAATGCTTAAATATATTTTTATTTCAATTTAAAAGTGGACTACGTATGTAGTCCGCGTGACTACTGCCGTTTCATTTAGATTCGCAACCTCTGCAGGGTTAATTTGTCAGCTTGTCCGTTTGTCTGTTTAATTATTATTTAAATAATCACTTGGTTCACAACTTTGGTCACATTTATGGGGTTTAGACAGGTTAGTGTACATTTTGTAATAAAGTGGAAAATGAGAAAAACCTAAGTAGGTATAGTAATCATATACATATTATACACAAAAATATAGGATACTTTTAGTCGAGGATTTTCGATTGTTGAACAATTAACTGAAATTATGCGTTTTTTTCGAAAGTTATTTACTAATGAACTCGTTAGGTAATGACGCAATTAACCTTTTTAAAAGTCAAGTTACACAATTCGTGAATTTCGAGATCGGGCGAGAAGCTCGTGGTCCAGATCCCATATTCCAAAAGACTTTCTTATTCGATTTAAAAAAATAAAAAACATAATGAAATTAAAAATAAAATTACATAGAAAAAATAAACAATATGTGGGTGAATCAAACAGTTGGTTAAGAATTCTATTGTAATTATTGAAAATGAGAAAATTAATGTATATATGTTGTTAACTCGTTAAAAGGACTTATACTAAGAGTTTGATAAAAACATGTGTGGGTACGTATGATAGGTTATACATGATTTTAAAGGAGGAAATAGGGGGCGAACCTTGCATAAACGTCTTTGTCTTTTGAAGTTTGAAACATGAAAATTTGAATTAATAATATTAAAAATATCTGCGACATCACACACAGCGCCATCTAGTCCCAAAGTATTATGCTTATATGGGTATTGTGGGTACTTGACAACTGATGTTGTCTTCTTTCTTTCTTTCATATAATATATACATTATATAAATTGACGACGACGACTACTGGGTAGCGACCCTACCTACGAAGCTGGAGGTCCCGGGTTCGAATCCCAGGTCGGGTCAGTATTTATATGATGAATATTGATATTGGTACCGGGTCTTGGTTGTTATATGTATGTGGTGTCTTCGTGAGGTACCCAAAACACAAGCTAATGCTTAGTTTGGGGCCTAGACGTTGTTGTGATATATACATTATTATTATATAGATATTTTTACACCCAGGCACGGAATAAGTAGACATGTTCAGTGAATTACAGCTACTTTCACATTTAAGGGGGACGGGGACGGGGACGGGGGGGACTAATTCAACCATGGATGCTTACTGCCTTAGATATGCTTTACTACCGGGTTGTTTGTAAGGCATAATCTATATCATGTGTTTTATATTAATGTTAGTTTAACCGACAGAGTACAACACAATGGAACCTAGCAAAAAATTTAAAGAATTTTCCGAGGCCTGTGTTATTGCTCTTATAATGATTATATCATTACCTTCATAGCGATTTCTAAAGCTTTTGCCCGTAAAGAATCGGTGATTGCGGACATAACTTCTCAGGTAAGTGCACCTACGTAATTCGAGAGACTGCTTTATGTGAATTTCGTATAATCGGAAGCGATTTGAGTGAATTTATTCTTTTAGAAATCTATAACACGACTTAGTGTTAACGTAGGCAATATGTTTCTGAAAGATGTTGAATTACTGATATACAGTGTTTTCTAGGAGTGGAAGTGCCAAATATTCGACGTAACAGAAAGGTTAAGATGAGGCTGAAACACGCTTATCAACATATATGTTTATTTTTTTATATTAAAGCAATTAACGAAAAATTATCGACTGACCGAGTGGTCGAGAACTACAGAAGCAAAGATCGCGGGTTCGATGCCCACCCGGGACAAATATTCGTGTGCATGAACATGTCTATTTGTTCCGCGTCTGTGTGTGTAAAATATGTATATATTATAAAGATTATTGAAGTATGTATATCAGTTGTTTTATACCATAATACAACCATAATATTTGCCTACTTTAGGACTAGGTGGCGCTGTGTGAGAAATTCCAGGTATTATTCCATTCCATTCCATCAGCCCTTTTTATACCCCTTTGCAGGGGCTTAGGCCTCTCCTCAGGTATTATCATATTAGTTTTATTTGTAATTTCGTAAAGAAATAATTTCACTGGAACGTTTTTCTTCATGTTAAAATGAATTGCAAATGGGCACGAAACGAAACGATCTGTCAATCAGCCGCATACTCCACCGTTCTAAATTCTCCCTACTCCTTATACGGCTTATAGTCTCACATAAGATTATTGCAGTAAAAAAAATAAACAAATATTGGCACTGAATCGGTACTATATGTATCTACTAAATTAAGTTATTGTTTGTAATAATCAATCTTGTTTTTACGAGATAATTTCACAGAATTTAGTTGTCAATTTTGCCGGTAATAATAATAGTAAGATGAATGCAAATCATTCGCATCCCTTTCGAGAGGTGAAACAGCGACTAAATTAAAGTAATTTACTTTCAATTATACAAAAATAATATATAAATTACAAGTAAATTCTAAATTAAAATGTAATTAAAAAAAAAACCTATAATTTAAAAATACTATCTAAATAATGCTAAATGAAATAAAAATTAAAGAGACGACAGGTTCAGGGTGCCAAGGATACTTGCTGCGTTGCTACGCTGTATTGCGTGCGAGACTGATCCTCTGAACAAGGTATTCCTTCCTCAACGGATCACCTGTCAAAACACGCAGCGCGACACCCAAATCGTGAGCAAATAATTTAGCATCCTTAGACCAGGGACTCATCGTCTCAGTTACCCAAATCAATAAAAATAAAATGTTATGGATATCTAAGTGCTGACGTACTGTTGTATCAACGCGCTCACTGTTATTGAAATGCAAGGTTTTTATTGATGGATGTTACAAACATTATATTCTCCGGACCTCCCTCAATGATTCAATACGAAAATAACAACGACGACATGGCTGTAGTAGCAGAGTTTTTCTAGTCCTATTAATAAGATTTTTATTCTGTGGGAATAAAAAAACTAGAAGAGCGGTTTAATAAATGTATTAAAATAGAAAGATTTGATGTTGAAAAATAAAATATTACAATGTTATTTCCGTGTTTTTTTTGTACCATTACTAGGAAATATTTGATTGGTCCTCGTATTTCATTGAAGAAACGCGAATAAAGATTTTGACAATTTACACACAAAAGACATTTCCTGACTTATCTACCACAGCCGAGCCGAAATCACTGAAGTAAAACATACGATTTGTAATCACCTTTCTTTTGTGACGGAAGTACTCGCGAAGGTGTTTTTGAAATTAAACCTCTTATGGGTGGGCCACGTAAATGTAGTAGTAGAAGAACGCGACCTATATTCTTTTCCCAGACGAAATATGGTTCATATACTAAAAAACATATTAAGAAACTTTACTAAGGAGGGTCTTTGAAGAAGGATTGGTACATTAAATTCGGTCCAGGTAATTTTCAATCAATATTGTGAATTTAAGGTTTTTTTTTTGAATAATTAGAAAAACTTTTTTCCCATATACATTTTTGTAGAAAAATTTTTTTATATGCTCCAAAACGTGCAATTTTCAAGGTATACAACAACAATAAAAACCAACAAAACTGTCAATTATTATTATTGTTTTAATGGGAAACAAAGACTGATTTTAACCAGAACTCTTTAATTTTTTTTTATCTTCCCGCTATCCAAGGAAAGTTATTATATTGGGTCCGATTTGCGAATCAGTTTTCATCACGTTTTTATCTGATCTCCATGTTTTGATGTCCTGGAAAGCTATTCTGACCATTTTCGGCTGGACGTCGGTATGTGACTGTGTGTGTGTATGTAACTTTTTTGTCGTACGATATTTTCAGAACGGAATGACCAATTAAGCTTCGTGATACGGCGTTTGAAAGGATTCATTGAGACTTAGATCTGATCAGATGTTGAAGTCAATCGGTCCAGCTGTTTCAAAAATATTCAAAAAATAAACCTCCAAAAAATTTTTTTTTAAGTAACTGATATTTTCCAACCGATCGACTTGAAACCTTATATACGTTTTTTGTACTTAAAAATTGTGTCGAGTGCCGCCAAAAATATCAAAATCGAGACGCGTTCAAATATATCGCAGTTCACAAATTTCCGAAGACGTGTTTTTTAAACATAACTTTGAGATTTTAAGATCCATCGATTTTTGGCTTTACATAAAAGTTTTGTGCTTACAAAATTATATATAATGCCATAAATTGCATTAAAATCAAACAAAGCGTTCCAAA
Source organism: Luffia ferchaultella (assembly GCA_949709985.1). Lineage (NCBI taxonomy): Eukaryota > Metazoa > Arthropoda > Insecta > Lepidoptera > Psychidae > Luffia > Luffia ferchaultella. Next base: position 8,596,847 of record OX453263.1, read on the forward strand.
AATAACTCTGATATTAGAACCCCAAAATATGAAAAATTAATGCAAATAGTATCTTTGATATGCAAATAATATATCGAGATGTATATTTTTGTACTGATAAAATTTCTACAGTAATGTTCTATCTAAATAATCCTGATTTTAAAGCTCCAGAAAACTACCTTTCAAACCTAGTTGTGGATTTTGAGAAAAAGGTAACATTTTCTTTGAAATGTCCCAGGTTTCTGAGCTTGAAGAACTCTAAATGTATAGAAATTCTGTTTTTGGACTAGGAAAGCTCGGAAAATGAATATTATGTGCTCGAAGAACCACGAAAATCGATATTTTGAGTTCGAAGAGCTAAATAGCTTTCTAATTTTCGAGCGCTTTGAACTCGAAAATAGCGGGAAGTTTCAGGGATGGCCTGCAGGGTCAACCGATTTTTTAAAATTTGAATCCGCACTTAATATAAGCACTTTTATTTTTATATGTTAAAATGAATTTTACAATTTTAATTAAAAGATTGCCTGGGCCGACATTAGGGTGCCAACCCTCATTTTATATTATATGAAAAATATTTCGCCTGGCAAAAGAATGAGATGTTCCCAAGATATATCGAGATATTTGAACATAGAGAAAGCTTCAATACATTATGCGAAAAAGCCGTTATTGTAGCGTCAAAACAAGGCTACGTAACTTGGACTTTGTAGAACTCGCCCAGTCGTCTACAGCGTCTAGTCGATAGAGATGTTTATAGATTGTGTATAATTTTAGCTAAGCAGTGGGAGACAGTTTTGGTTAACTATATCCCACTGAAATCATTTGATTGGTTGCTTTTAGTAACGTGATTATGTACACCTTTTTTCTGTAAGATATTATTAATTTATGAAAATATACGCTTTAAATAAAATAAGAAGCAGAATGAACTGATTCTCTCTGAAATGATACATTCTGATGCGACAAAATGTCCGTTTTGCAGCGCAAATCGAATCTTTGTATTTGTTTGATCCTTAAGGAAGAAGACAGCAGCATATGATTTAGAGTGTGCATTTTTAGTTTAAACTTTGTATAGTTCCAATCAACCTTTATGGCGGATGTGAACATAGACACAAGTCGCGTCGCAGTAACCAGTTTTAGGTGCAGCGGGACGCAGTGGAGCGAGGAGCATATGACTGAACCTGCGCAAGCATGCGTATAGCGTTGTATTCCGATCCGCCATAAAGTTTGATTACAACTATATCTGATATGGACTCAAGTATCGGGTGTAAAGCAGTTGCGCGGGTGCCGGCTTATGAACGTTTTAAGTGGTTGTACAAAACAATCGAAAGGCGATCTCTACGCAATGGGCGCTGCTGTCAATTTCATTACATTAAACCTTTTTTAATTTATTTTTTTCTAGTTATTTGCCGATCACCTATTTCATTATTTTCCTTCAACAAAATTTTACAGTACGAAATTATGACAATTCAGGAGGCTCTGGAGGCAGTATAAAGTAAATTTTGTACTAAAATACGATTCCCAGTCTCCATGGAGGTATGACAAAAAGAGACAGCTGCCATAAAATATCATAACCCGTGTCGTATATGTATGCAGAGCGCGGGCATGAGCTAGCAGGTGTTGTATAGAAATTTCTACTTTAATCTCTAACACATCCCACAAATCTCGCACACTAGGTATACAATATTTTCTCTCGTCTGAACCATAAGACAACAGCAATAAAGCTTTGTGGTTGTAATAAAAACACGCCACATTAGTATACGATAATAATGCAAGGAGATAAACTGTTTATGGGCCGTAAAACATATAAGAACCCGCATCCTGCCTAGACTTGTAAGGGCAATGGCGTTTGGCTATTTCGGGTGATTTTTTTAAGTCACAGATGTCAGACCTTTTGGTTGTTGTTGTTGCAATATATTTTTATGAAGTGAATATAAACGTACCTACAACGTAACTGTTTGTTCCCATATGAAAAATCGTATTTTATAAGCAGCGTGCTAGTAATGCATGAATAAAAAATAAACACCTGTTACGCATAAATAGAAATATAATTATATTTAAAAAAAAGAAAATTCCTACTGATAGTAAATTTAAATGTTTTCTATTAGATACGTAAATAATTCTATTGCAGGGATGCTAACAATGATGGTGAAAAATGATAAGCAGCTCATCATCATCATCATCATCATCAGTCCATTTTTACCCCACTGCAGGGGCTTAGGCCTCCCCCAGGGTGAGGAGGGGGGCTTGGAGCTTAAGTCCACCACGCTGCTCCACTGCGGGTTGGGAACTGTAACGACCGCCATCTATTGACAGCGTCCGGGACCGACTGCTTAACGTGCCCTCCGAAGCACGGTGTCAGTGATATTGTGTATTTAAGTCATAAAAACTCATTGGTACACGCCCGGATTCGAACCATGGCCCTATGGGGCCTTATAAATTTGAGACAGGTTCTTTGCGCTCTGGGCTATCACGACTCGCAGCAGCTCATATATAGCAAAAAATTAAAAGCGTAGTCGAATGACGTGTAAGTGATCAACGACTCCGAGCGTTCCTGGACAAGTCTTATCGCAACAATCCTGAGCGGGTTCGAGCGCAAATTTAAGGTGGTCGTGGCAGGACGCCTGGTGACCAGTTTTTATTGATCATATATTAGGCAAGTGTTGCGTAGGGTAAATTGTTGACGTAGACATTCGGTAGACACTCTGTCCGTATTTGCTAACGTTGTTAAGATTAATTTTATGTAATATACTAGCTGACCACAACCGTACTAAAATCGGTTATCAGGTATTGGTATAAGTTATTAATTAGTTATACAATAATACTTGGAAGCAGATACTTTGTTCTTCGCTTTCTTTAACAAGTTTGGTTGATGCAAAACATTCTATTTGCTCTATTTTCGTAACAGTAACTGCGTAGAAGCTTAAAAATTTGTAACGTCATTACTATTTTCTATTCTATTTTGCATCTAGGAAATAGTAGATCGAGCCAAGTAGATGATAGAGTTACTAATTAATAAATAATAAGACTTGAATGAAGGGCGCTCAAGGGACAGTAGGTTTGAAATCAGAGCGGAAATGAGGCGAGACGCGCCAACTTTATTATTCAGTATTCAACGGTTTAGAAAACCTACGGCGAAGTAAGTTAGAAAAGTACGGCGAAGATTCAACAAGAGTATTCCACTTTTGTGATGATCAAACTGAAATAAGTTTATGTATTTCAAAAATCTACGCATCCGTGTCTTTCCGTCAAACAGACGAGGCACTGAGACGACCGTTTAGTCTAGTGGGTCCCCTGTCTACGAAGCTGGAGGTCCAGGGTTCGAATTCCTGGTCGGGTCAGTATAGATATGATGGATGTTGATACTGGTACCCGATCTTGGTTGTTATATGTATGTGGTGTCTTCGCTTGGCACCCAAGACACAAGCTAATGCTTAGTTTGAGGCCCAGACGTTATTGTGATGTATACGTTATTATTATTATTACTGAGAGAATTCTTAAGCTTCAAAAATATGTCTTACACATGTTTTTTGAAATAAGTTTCACAACTCTTTGCAATGCCGACAGTCTATAATAATTTGGAAGTAAACAGGCTGTGATATACGGAGAGACAGACAGACGGACATGGGCATAAGAGTATTATATATATAATATAGTATGGTTTGACCGCGCCTTAAGTATGTGCGCGGCGCGGAGGGAAGGCAGCCTCTAAGCGTTGACGACGGACAGACAGAGCAGATTTGCCTCCCTCCGCGCCGCGCACATACCTAAGGCGCGGTACAGCAGTTTCGGTCAAACTATATACCTAAATAAATATATATTTCTGTGCGTTAGCTGTTACTATTTGATAGCAATAAAAACAAATCACTGTTAAAGCCTTTTATTGCAAATACTGATGTTTCTTTTAAATTTTAACGTACTGTTCGTCATTAGACATGCCCTTGCTTCAAAATGAATGTCGTGGGTAATTAATATAAATATATGATTTCAAAAGTATTAAGAATCACAAGCGAAGCTATTTGAAGATAAAACAAAGCGAAAATGAACCGTCTGGAATTCAAAGCGGCTATTGAATTTCACAGCTATATTGCTAGACTAGAGGTTTGAACAAAGAAAATCGGTTTATTTAGCAGAATAATTATTTGTTTACGTTCACGCGATTTTAAAGACAGAAATCTTATATAATACGCTGTTATGCTAAAATTATGATAAACTTAAATAGAAATCGAATTGGTGTGATAATTTATTGAAAATAGAGTATATTATTAATTCGTATCGAAAGTCCTAACCACTTTTAAGTAACACAATTACTGTCTTTATTTATTAATTAAAAGTAATTGTAATTATCACTACATATTATAAAATAAAGTTCCCCGCCGCGTCTGTCTGTCTGTCTGAACACGATAAATTCAAAAACTACCGAACGGGTTGGCATATTGTTGACACCAATTGACAGAGTGATTCAACAAGAAGGTTCACGTGTATAATTTATTAATTTTTTGTGCAAAGTTGTTTAAATTTATTTATTTATTTATTTGAACAAATTTGCACAAAAGAAAACAAATACAAATATGACGATTATTGTTGAAGAAGTCGGAAAAAATTCAAGCCGGCTGGGATCTATCATCGAAAACGCTGCCTAATCTTTTTGAGATATAACAAAATAATGTATGAAGGAATTGTGTATCTTATATAGGACTAAAGAAAAGTCCACGTTGACATTACGTCTATCTTTTATGGATAGCTTACTATACCTATTTTTATGTTTAAAAAAATGGTGTCATATGATGAAGTAATTGGAAAGCAATTTTATGCACATTATGATTGCTTTTTACATTATACAATTTAATTAATATCTTAGGAGCTATCGCGAAATATAAATATTGCGCGATCAGCCGGGCGGCCATACGCTACGGGACGACGACGGGACACGCGTAGTAAGGTTAGGTTAGATATGTATTTATTCTTTACTTTTTCAAATATTTATAGAATTGGAAATGAAATACTTTAAAAATACTCCAACTAGGATGAACTTACGTCACATTTAAAGATAATCAAATCCAATTCACATGGTGGACGCAACAAGCTGATATGCGGCTTATATGCTCTGCTACCCGTACGAAGCTGGGGCGGGTCGCTAGTATAACATATGTTCTTCTCCAGGTTTCGAGTTACCTCTTTAGTGAATGTAATGAAAGTTATTTCATTTGTTTAGCCGTGAAAACTTGACAGAAACTCATTGTTCCACAAAACTAGACATCGCATGATTTTATTGCGTTTCAAGTTACGTGTTCACCAAATGTAATCAATATAACTTCAGTAATTTAGCCGTGAAAACGTAACAGAAACTGACACCAGCCACGACACGACAGTTCCACGACACAAGCTAAACCATGATTTTAGTTCCACTATAGCAGACATTCCATTATTTCTTTGGGATTCAAATTACCTCTTTCATAATGTCAGCGAAATCAGATTAATAATAAAGACAATCTTGTCGCCTAACATCACCCCCCATGACCTTCTTATAGATAATCCGATGAAGACTGACCACTGAGATTCAGTGGGACTGACCGATTGATTAGAGATCCTAACTGTAAAACCGAAGGTCTCAGGTTCGATTCTCATCCGGTAAAAATATTTGTATGCATGAACATATCTATTTGTTCCATGTCTCATTTTATATTTGTCTGGATTACGAATAATAAACTTTTAGGCTGACTGACCGGTTGCCTGAGTCGTTAGAGACCCTAACTCTCGGAGCCGAGGGTCGCGGGTTCGATTCCCGCCCGGGCTAAATATTTGTGTGCATGAACATAGCTATTTGTTCCGTGTCTGGGTGTAAAGGTACAGGTTGGCAAAGTATGTATATCAGTTGTATAATACAAGCATAATACTTGCTTATTTTGGAACTAGATGGCGCTGGGTGAAATGTCCTACATATTATTATAAAAAAAAGCTAGGCTATAAATATTTATATTCTTACATAGTGTAACAATTTTCCCCTACACCCGGATTTCTTGCGATGCTTATTTAGTTCCTAACTTCCATCAAAAGGACAGAAAGTTGTACTTAGGGAAAAAGGAAAGTTTGTCTTCATATTATGATATTATAAAAGCTTCTGCACTATAAATATATGTCATACATGTAAACTTTTTCTTGACTTAAACTTTTCGAATGTTAGATAATCAAATATACACACAATGACAAAAAAATCAACAATATAGTGCATTGGCAAAATTGGTGGTGTTTGTTGTCCGTTTTTAGTACTATTATTGAAAAACTGAACCGCATGCACTGAACCGGACGCTGTCAATAGATGGCGGTCGTTACAGTTCCCAACCCGCAGTGGAGCAGCGTGGTGGACTTAAGCTCCAAGCCCCCCTCCTCACCCTGGGGGAGGCCTAAGCCCCTGCAGTGGGGTGAAAATGGGCTGATGATGATGATGATGATGAACCGCATGATTTTATTAGATAGGTCAGTATAAATTAATTTGTTCTAAAGGATCAGTTTACACGACTCGGTAATAGGACCCAGCCCTTTTCCTTGAAAAAATACTACGGTGTTTTACTACACACCGCTGAATCGGTATTCATAGATCGAACTGCAGCCTCAGAAACAATTTTAACACAAATACACAACATAAAAACACCCAATAGTAAATTAGGTTTCTAAACGACTCAATCGTTGCATTAAACATAATTGCTACTATTTTGAATATCTTTGTAAAAAAAATTATTCCCTAAAAAATTTTTTTTTTATTGACAAATTGCAGGAAATGTGATTTGGAATTCTTTAATTTTTTTTAAATACGAATTTCACATGTGAGTCACACAAAAATTTACTTCACGCCAAATATTTCAGAACACCAATTGTTGTATTTGCACTCACCTTTTTGTTAAGACAACGTGGTATCTCAATTAACATCCATTATGTGTAAATGTTTTTTTTTCTTTAAAGAAAGATGTGGACCAAACTGGCGGAGACCAACTGGAGACAGAGAGAGCTGGAGGAAACTGGGGGAGGCCTACGCCGCGGAGGCGACTTCCACAATTTATGGACAACTTAAAGGCAACCAAAGCTAACGACGACACCATGCATGGAAACATTCCTTTGATATAAACATATTTTTTGACATATTGTTTGAATGTAGTATGAATAATTTTATCCTTAATATGCGATTGTGGTAGAATAAAGGCTATTTTTATTTTATTTTATTTATGTGTAAATTATGTTGCTTAAAATTCATGCACACACGTAATAAGTTTTTTGTACTTTATTGATTTCTGTTTACATATCCTAAAACGTTTTTTATATGTTCATTTTTAGTGGCAAAATGTCGTGATAGCCCGAGCCGCAGCGAATCTGTTTCAAATCTGAGGCCATTTATTTGGTCGTTGTTCGAATCCGGGCGTATACCAATGAGTTTTTTCTGACTTAAGTACATTAACTGTCACTGACACAGTGCCTCGGAGTGCTAAGCAGTCGGTCCCGGTTGCTGTCAATAGACGACGGTCGTTACAATCCGGCGACCCGCATTGGAGCAGCGTGGTGGATTTAAGCTCCAAGGCCCCTCATCTTGAGGGGAGGCCCAAGCCCCTGCAGTGGGATATAAAAGAAAAGGGCTGATGGAATGGAATGGAAGTGGCAAAATGATAAAAATATTCCAAAGCTCGGGCATACACACTTCAATGTCCAAGAGCGGAGTAAGGAAGCGGCTTATTACGGCAATTGTCAAGGTTTAGTACCCCAAAAGAACGCAACCCTTACTCTTTTGTCCGTACATCCCTTTGTATATCGTATTGGTGACGCTCAGCATGTGTTATAGGTACTCGTCTACATATATCCTTTTCCCTTTATCACATAACGGTATAGCTTCATTATTTACCTTGGTTTACACATATCGATTTTACTAATCGGAACGTTTCGTGCCATATACCGCATGCTTTTAGTAAGCAGTTACCTAGTTAGTGAGTGTTCTACTAATGCTTGTACTGAATTAATGATGAAGCTATTGTGTTTGTACATAAATATATACTTACCTCAACGATATTTTAATACTGGATGCGTTTTCGCTAAGTTGATAGAAATGTCTCCGATATTTATAGTTTGTAATATGTATAGAATTAAATTGATACAAGCATGGAATAAGTACGTCAAGTCTAAGACGTCGTGATAGCCCAAAGCGCAATGAACCTGTCTCAAATTTATAAGGCCATAGGGCCATGGTTCGAATCCGGGCGTGTACCAATGAGTTTTTCCGACTTAAGTACATTAACTATCACTGACTCCCTGCCTCGGAGAGCACGTTAAGTAGTCGGTCCCGGGCGCTGTCAATAGATGGCGGTCGTTACAATCCCCAACGCGCAGTGGAGTAGCGTGGTGGATTTAAACTCCAAAACCTCCCTCACCCTGGGGGAGGCCTAAGCCCCTGCAGTGGGCTAAAATGGGCTGATGATGAACATTTAGAAGTAATATTTGAATACCAGTCGGCAAGTACCACATGTATCCGCAGCTAAATTATAATCTAATAAAACAAAATTTGGTAGGTTTTGTATGTATTGGTAGACTTTTGGCACGGACACTTTTACTTTTAGAACGTGTGGGCCACATCGATGCTATAATAATCAATGACTTAAATGCATACTTTGATAAGGTACTGGTACATTTCGCCTGGGCATAGTGAGGCGAGATATACTTAAAAGCCAAAAACGGAACCCTTATTATTTCTTCATACCCTTATGTCCGTCCACTGTCCTGTCTATCACACCTTCTCAGTTTCTATGTTTACAGACATCATAATTTATTTAAATTATACACCGTGTTCAGCGGAATGTACTCTAAACTTAAAAAACGCGTACCGCATAACGAACTGAACAAAAAGTTTCAAGCAAGCAGTAGCGCAAACTAACGGTTACCGAGAAAAAAAACTACGACACGGACAATATAAATGCTTGGTTATCCAACTGTTAACGTGTCTAATACTATTCCGAGACAGTTGGTCTACCACTAACCACCAACTTGACAATGATTCAATAACAAAAAATTTCACTAACATTCCAGCTTTCACGAGCAGTTTCTTTAGTTTTGTGGCGTTCTATTAATTTTGTAAATGCACATGATTAGAAAAAGTATCATTTTCAAATTGTATTTAATGTTTGCCATTAAATAAATGAGATAAGCGGTAAGAAACATCTCTTCTCGGTAACCCTTGGTTTGCGTCATCTGCTCACTTTAAACTTTTTGTTTAGTTCAGTAAAGCTCTAAACGCCCTATAAGTTTGGAATACGTTCAACCGAACACGGTGTAGGTATTTTTATGTTACGGGTAATACTAGAAGATTGAGGAAACCTAGGTTTACCCGGGTTTACTTAGAAATTACCCAAGGATTTTGGGTAATGTCCAGATTTATAATTAAAATAAATTTTAATTCGGGATTTAACCATACTCACCTAGGCCTACCCAATACTGGCTGGGTAATGCGTTGCGTCAACAGTTGTTGCCTGTGAAGGGGTTGAATTGTAAATTTCTAATTTCCAAGTGATTTTTGAAAAAACCTAAACATTTACATATAAAGAATTTCTTAGTATAAAATTAATTTTATGTTTAATTCTAAACTCTACACTACTTAAATATGTCCGTTTTTTAAAAAAAAATAATTGATTATTTATAGATAAATTTAACGGAGGATTAGCGAGGACGGCAATATTAAGTTTTGCTCCCCTTCGAAAAAATCCTAGATCCACCACTGTTGTTTTTGGAAATACACAAATTTAATTTTGTGGCGGACGGATGTGCTTGAAAGACTTTATTACCATCGAATTTAAACCCCCCCATTACCCTGGGGGAGGCCTAAGCCCCTGCAGTGGGGTAAAATGGGCTGATGATGATGATGATTACTATCGAATTTAAATGTGATCGATTCTGCTTGAAAAGCAAACGCATAATCATTCCGACCACAGAGACAGTTTACGAGCCGAATTCGACGCCACAATTTTATTCGACTTACAACGGCAGCTAAATTATGTACACAAAGTCAATATTCTTACCTAAAAATATTGGGGAATGGACTGAACAATGAAATGTGTTAAATTGCTGAAATTAGTCTTTCTTTAAATTTATTTTTATTTTTTATTTATTTATTTAGAACAACAAACAACTTGTACAATGAAACTTGAATATCTAACGATATTTTTGTTTTTTTTTTTTGTAGTTTTTGTGTGTTTTTCGGTATAATGTTTTACTTTTATTTTGTTTGTTTGTTTATGTTTTTGCTCTCTTTAGTGTAGGATACCTACTTATTGATCTGTTTTGTTTTTATGACTAATTTTAGTTTAAATAATATACTGTTATGTTATCATAGATTTAGTTAACTCATAGTCAACTCAATCTTAAACAATAGGCAGCAGTTCGTTTTCGTTTTGTTTTCACTCCGATTCAATCGTAGGGTGGCAGCTGTCGTAGTTGTCTATAGTATTGTACCACGTCACATCAACAGATAGAATAGATTATCTTGAAAATAAAAATAAAGTTAATAATAACTACAAATAAGTATAAAAAGATAACTAAGAAAGAGTCAGTGTGCTGATCATTTTACCCAGAGCGAGAGAAACAAAGATAAACTTGCTAATCATGTCAGCCGCCTCAATAAAATCACGAAATCTTTTAAAGGGCAATAAATAAATAAAATTCCAGCTGACATTCAAGATCTACCCCTTAACAAGTTTAAAACTACGATAAAACGAAAGCTTTATGTAAAAGCTTATTATAAAGTATCAGACTACTTAGATGATAAAAATCCATGGGTGTAAGCCGCTCGCCTATCAGTTCGTTTCAATAATATTATTCTTTAAGCACTTATTGTTAAAAAATTGTTTATAATTTTGTTAAAAAGAGCATCCATCAGTTTCTTACGTATTCTTTTGAGAGGAACCAGCATTTTTGAATGCGCCTTTGTGGTGACGTTCTTCCACAAAGTAATAAAATTCACTCTTATGACGTATTTCAAGATTATGTTACATAACTATGAAATAAAGATATTTTGATTTGAGCGGAATGTGCAAACGAAATGTCATTCATCTTTAGCGTACGTAAGCTCGAATATGGCCACTAATCCATATGGAGTCTCTGTGGTATGTACTGCGATTGGTCGGCATATTTTTCGTCACGTGCTGAAGTCAACAAAACATACATCCATATATATATTTATTTTATGTTAGATAATAAAATCATTTGGGACATCCCACATAGCGCCATCTAGTCCCAAAGTAAACAAATATTATGCTTGTATTATGAGTAGATACTCAATAATTGACATACATACATAAATATTCTTTATAATATTTATAACTTTACAAACAGAAACGGAACAAATAGACATGTTTGTGGACATGCACAAAAGTATTTGTTCCGGGTTAGAATCGAACCCGCGAACTTCGGTACTGCAGTTCGGTTCTCTAACCATTCAGCCAATCGGTCATACTTTTAAAATAAATACAATCCTAATGTTACTATAGATACTACACATTGGATATTGAGACAACAAATACGTAGGTAATAACGTTCCAAATACGATTGTGTTTTCATGCAGCAATATTTTATCCTGAAATAGTTTCCTCACGTGTAAAGGAAATGTAGGCGGGCAGAGCAATGGATACCTTTGGAGTAACAGCACAGTAGAGCATAACGCAAGTAGGGCAGTGGAACGCGAGCCGGTACAATCTATTTTAAGAATTCCACAGCACCAGCAAAAGCATATCGATTTGACCATTGGGAGCGATGTATATTGCTAAATTGTTTCCGATACTTTACTTCATGTTATATTAAATTTTCTATGTTTATGTCGAGTCTGGCAAAAGATTTTGACGACGATGACGATGAAAAAGAAGATGACGACCGCTTAGCCTAGTGGGTAGCGACCCTGCCTGCGAAGCTGGAGGTCCCGGGTTCGAATCCTAGATCGGGTCAGTATTTATATGATGAATATTAATACTGGCACCGGGTCTTAGTTGTTATATGTATGTGGTGTCTTCGCTTGGTACCCAAAATACAAGCTAATGCTTAGTTTGGGACCTAGACGTTGTTGTGATTGTGTGTGTTATTATGTTATTATTATTATTTAAAGTAGAATTAACATATTGGGATGTGATTTCTATGCAGTATACTAGGATATTTTAAAGGTAGATGGACGAATAGATTTGGTTTGTAAAAAGATGTATTGATTTTAGAGTGTAAAGTGCAAACTCACAGTCGAGGTTTTTTTTAGGTACTATATGACGTATTTATAGATACCGCTAGATGGCATAAAAACGCTTGTCCATATAATTTTTTTTTAATTTCGGTTTTTTTTTACTTCTGCTCTCATACCTTGCTTCTTGTCGCATGATAGCAGGTCAACAGGAAGTATACTATAAATTTTGATTTGATCCTTAAGTTTAAATGGCGGTATTTGATTTTATGGAAGCTTGATATTTTTTACAGCTCCAAAGGATCGTTGACCTACATATTTGATACGTGTATTAATTTCGACTTGATACGCGTTCCCGAGAAAAAGGGTCTTGATATACAGACAGATAAATGGACAACGAAGTGATCCTATAAGGGTTCTTTAGGAAAAAGAAAGAAAAAAAAGAAGAAATGAAAAGAGAAAAGAAAGTGTGTGAAGACCTGCCTTTAGTGCGGGGCGTCCTGAAAAAAGTAAATCAACGAAAAAGGTGGTATTAAAGAAGGGGCATGTCCATGTACACGAATATTTGTCCCGGGTGGGAATCGAACCCGGGACCCTTGGCTCCGCAGTTAGGGTCTCTAACCACTCGGCCATTGGTCAGCCAAGTACGCGACGCTCCATCCTGATTATTACACTATCTAAGCCGAATATATAACTAATCAAAGTTTGTGTATTTACGACCCGCTTGTGACGTCACTCGGTGCGCATTACGTAGAAATGACCAACGTTAGCTTATACAAATGTAACCGAATGACGTCATGGTATCACTGCGTTTTTGTATAAGTGTATCAATACAACTCTTTCACTAATTAGTTTTTGTTATAGAGTAAATAAATTTGACAGCAGCGTTTGGTTTTATTAGAGGTAGAAATGTCACTTCACAGTGTCGAAAATGTCAAACGATATTTCGCGAGGTGAAGACCGGCGTGCGGGGACCTCGCGGACTGAAATCGCCATCTTGCACCAGCTAGCTAGAGTATGAGTGGTTAGATGGTCAACGCAGAAGATGGCTTCTAATCAATTCGTACTTTTAGGGTTTTTATTAATAAATATGACATATTTCTATAAAAACAAAAAACACAAGACACCCTTATTTTACCTTCTTTGACAGACATACAGGTGGAATGACATACATCGTAGACCCCTGTTATTACAATCCGGTTACAGAAACCTAAAATGGATTGTACAAGAATATAGATTTAATTACTATCTATTAACCTGTATTTAATAAATAATAAACTCGAAAATCTTGCAATTTTCTTGTAATTATTATATCCTAATAATCCAGTTACCACGTTATCCTATTCATATCCATGCGAAGTTATTTTCACTATCCCAAAAAAAATATAATACACGGCCGACCGCGCGTTTTTAGTGTCAAAAGCAACTTTAAATATTTAAGCTGCAGGTAACAGGTGGCGTTTTCATCTCCACGCCCGCCGTCGCCACGCCTCGGTTTCAGTGGAAAATTGACAGCGTTGGAAAACTCGTTAACTCCTAGATTTTTTTTTATAATTGAGTAGTTTTGTTTGCTATGAACAATAAAATAAATAAACATAAATATGAAATTAGAAGTACAAAGACAGCTTAATAGTTTTCTCGTAGAAGATTTACAATAATTTAGTTTGATTATAGTTAGTCTGGACAAAGGGCTCCTCTCTATAGAATGTGCGAAGATTTCGATAGTAATTTTAACAATATAGATTTGTTCGATACTAACAAGGAATCATTTAAGCGTGAGTTAAAAAGGCAATTAAGTAGGTATACATGATAGGTAAATTCAAGGTATTATTATTGTTAGTCTTTTGTGTTAATATTATTATTTCTGCAGGTTTATTTACGTGGCGCACGTTTACTTTAGTTTCATTGTTTTTAATTCTAAATTAAATTTTCCAGTGAGAAATTTATATATATATAGTTGTAACATTTTTATTTCTTATATTGTACTGTAGCATATTTTAAACCACACCTGTAACTGTTTTTTCTCCTAATAAATAAATAAATAAATAAATTTATTTTGTAAATACTGCAGGAAAATAGTGGCGTTTCAATAAATCCTACAAAATTAAATTAAAATTAAACTAATAGTTGGTGGTACAAATGTAGTATCTTTGATTATATGTGTCTCGATAGAGTGTTGAGGTCAAAAAAAAGTAGATAAAATGATTTCCTAACGATTAGGTTATAAGTGGCGCACACTGGGACGGTTAGTATTCGTATATAGTTAGTACGCCATAGCGAAAGTGTAATCTGTTCAGTTACACTCACAAACATACGAAAATTGGCGTATTTTTTGTTATCATTGTGTTGTGTAAGCAAGTTGTGTTAAAATTTACTACCAGTCGCCCGCGGCTTCGTTCGCGTGCATTACGCGTTTGTATTAGCATTCATTAAAAGTTATATAAAAATTTTATCCAAATACTGGATCATTTATCATTCAAATTGATTAATTTCAATCAAAAGTTAAATACCTACCAATTTTAACTATTTCATTTAAGTTAGGGTTAAATTTCGATAATTACTAAAACAGGTGTTACTGAATTTCCAATTTTCATGGTTTTACCTTTGAAAATGACGAATTTCCGTATAAACTTTCATCCTCTATTTTACTCCCTTATAGGTTAAATTCTCGACCGTCTTGAAAAACGACATACTTTAGTTCGACCCAAAGATCAATAACAATTTTCATACATTGAACTTATAATTGACGAATTATAGAACAACTTAAATTCCTATTTTAACCTCTTAAGGGTTAAATTTTCATAAATGGTACATACCAGTTTGGAAGTAAAATAAACCTGCGCCATAAGATAAAAAGGCAGATATGAATGTTGCTGGAAAAAGCGAGCTTGGGAATATGGAAGTAGGGATATCACTTTCATTTCTCAAAGTAAAATCTTACACCGCTTTTACTACAGCCCTAAACTTAGAGGAGTGCTCGTTGTTTATTAATATACCGTTGAGAATTCCATTTCTAGCCAGCTACAAAAATTTAGGGTATGCTACGTAATTATAAAATATTTATATTCCACGATACACATGTAGTTTCCGTGTGTGTGTAGAAATAAAAAAAACTTTTTTTTAAAAATATTTTTTGTGGTGTTAGAAGCTTTATAACAATCTTCTTTTTATTCTTCTTTGCCTTATTCTATTACTTGGGGGCCGGCCCTCCTCCTTTTTAGGCACTTAGATGTTTTTATACAATGGTAATAAATATGATAATAATGACGTATACATTACAACAACCCCAAACTAAGCATTAATTTGTGTTTTGGGTACCAAGCGAAGACACCACATACATAAAACAACCAAGACCCGGTACCAGTATCGATATTCATCATATAAATAGTGACCCGACCTGGGATTCGAACCTGGGACCTCCAGGTTCGTAGACAGGGTCGCTACCTAATAGGCTAAGCGGTCCTCTGTATGAATATATGAATACAAATACAACACAAATTATATGGCATTTTCGACACTATTTAAAAATAGTGTAAAAATTAATTTTATACTACACCTGCTCGGAAAGCTCTCTAAATACCTACTTCATAAAGAAAAAGGCGAAGAGTCTTTCTGTAATCCCTTAGAAAAGAAAAAATTATGATAATCCATTACTCCCGCTGTCTTTTCTATTATTAATATACGAATCTTTTATCTGAAATGTATTCTAGAAGCGATAGTGACGATTTGTTGACTTCAACAGAATTTAAAAAAGCTGCTCAAGTTGTTATTGACGACTTGTTGGAACCGGGGAAAAACATTGCTTTAAGTTTTATTAATCGCAGTACTTTTAATATTAACTTTAATTCATAAACATTTTATTGGTTTAATTTTCCTCGTAGGTGTAATATAAAGTAGTGAACCGTGGCATCACTGGAGAAAATGCGATTCCTGCCCTTCTTCCCTCGGTGCAAAATCTACTATTACATCCTGTATAAATAACTGAAAAAAAATTATTATTCATACCTATTCTTTTTAGTTCAGTTCATCGCACTCACACTTTACAGCGAAACAAATCCATTAGTCCTTATACTCACTAGCAGGACGGGTGGTGGAGCGCAAACCGCTGGAAACGGCGGGCGACAGGACGATTTCCCCGGCGGAAACCGTCCCGCCATCCGCTGGTCTTCCCGCAGTTTGAGCAAGTGTTTTGTCAGTTTAACATGGAGACCAAAGACGTAGCATGTATTATTTATATATACATAGAAAGCTGCGATAGCATACCAAATTATCCTTACGTCATTTGGGAAATGTGGAATAGAACTAGCAATTTTGATGGTATCAAGTGGACTTCTGTGCACCATACTTTAAAAACAGGAAAGCTTAATATACAATATGTAAATCAACAGATCTCTGCTACTTCCGACTGTAGTGTTGATAACCATTCAAATAGGTAGGTATATTCCTTTTTTTTAAAGTGGAATTGTACGAAAATTTACAAAAACCCTTTTCTGCGTTTACCGTCTAACCACCCATACTCTAGGAGGTGCAAGACGGTGAATTTCAGTCAGCGAGGCCCCCGTGCGCCGGTCTTCACCCCCGCGAAATTGCATTTTCGATACTGTGAAATGACATTTCGGACTCTATTAAGACTAAACGCTGCTATGTATATAAAATTTATTACCTCTATGAGTTAATGTAACGGATTAGGTCATATTGAGTCTTTCTGTATTGAATGTGGTCGTCACAATTTTTTTGGCTGCATTATCCGAAGAGCGCATGTTTAAACCACTGTGTACAAAATCCGATACTTATACCTACATAAAAGATATATTGTTTCAGTCTTATCAAGTCGTATTCCAAGTAATGTAGGCTTGAAAACTCGGTCATGAAACTTTAATTACTATCAGGAAATCAACATTTGGAGCCGCGGGCAATCACCAGTGGACTAGGTACAGGTTTGTATTCTTGTAAGTCCGTTTTACATACGAGTCTGTGTAGGTATCTTGTATATTTTTGCATCGAAATTTCGCAACGCTATCCATGTCTCAAGAGATTATGCATAATTGCATAGCCGAGCGAACCAGTTAACGTCAGTGGTTTCCAACTAGCAACTCAACAAAACTAAAACGGAAACTGGGTACGGGAAACTTTGATTTCTTAGTTCAAAGTTTTGCTTTTCAATTTGCAGTTAGATTATTTCATCAATTCTATCAAAACCAAACTACTCTAGACTTTAGCGCTTTAGAGTGGCAATAAGTTTCCCACTTAAATTGTTCGATTAAAGAAGGCCCATGTAGAAATATTGTCATAGCCATAGAATAAATAAATTTGACAGCCGCGTTGAGCGCACCCGCGTTTTCCATACAAATTGTCATGATTCTATATAGATAGGTACAAATACCTACTTAATACCTACTTACTATTTACTTACATTCCAACCAATGCCTCGGCTGAACTCGCGGTGCCCGAAGTAGATGTCAATTGTAGCGACCTTCAGTCCTTGATGACTCTTTATCTCAGGGTTTAAGGTAGGTAGGTATAGTTACTAAACCCTCTAAAGATGCTCCTTGAGTTTATTGAAATTAAACAACGGAAGTATGTATAACTAAAGACTCTATATTACAATGATCACACATATAGATAGAACAAAGCTTTGGTTTACTAGAAACTATCGTAGATTGTAAATTCAGCAAATACAAAAAATATATAACGAGAACAGCGTTGTTCTAATAAATTTATTTTAGATTAAATTTAACTTTCATAGCCAGGCTACTTGGCATAAGCAATCTAATTAGAGACATTACTACATGGTCTGTGGGTACCCTTTTGACCGATTATTTACAACACGGAATACTTGCGAGTTACACAAATTAGTCTTCCGGGATCATGTCATTGGTACCATGTTTTAGGCCAATCTCATCAGCTGGCTATATTATTACTCGCCATAATTCCAAAATTCCATTACTTTATAACCTAAGGTAGGTATTTGCTGACTCCATACGAATTAATGAATGTAAATATTTTTACCTCCAAAACTTCTTATATGCGTCGTATCGAGGTTTCCACCCTGGCTGAACGTGGCAACAAGCCAAACTGACTTTCGTTTCGAGGTGTACGAACACCATTGACGGATTCACTGGTTTATAGGCACACTGTATCACTTTATGACGCCACATTTTGACAAGAAATTTATATCTTCGAAACGTACAAAACCCAGTTGTAACGAATAGGTATGGCTAGTTACTCATATGACGGTAATGTGCTGTAGCTAATTTCTAGCAACCGAATTGCAAACGAGCCAAGATCTTCGTAGACAGTTATACTTTAATATGAACACTAGTCTAAGCTAAAAAAAAATAACTGAAAATCTGTTCAAGTCCAATGCGATCATATCATGAACTCATTCTTGTCGCTCCAAATGTCGTTCTGGTGTCGTGGGACTCGTGGTGGGCCAGGCGCCAGCCCCCCGCTACCCGCTACCACATATCTTATCCGCGTGTGTGTGTGTTTAAACCGCGCGGATTAGCCAATGACAATTCGATTTTATCCACCTAAATTATTTTTGCACACAGAACAATCGTCGGGCAGTTCCGCGGTTCCACCAATGAGAAGACAGCGTTTGAATTCTTTTGAGAATTTACTTTTAATAACAATAAATCTAGAACTTTCCATTACGAACAGTTTATACGACAAAGGTACTTAAGTATAAACTTATAGAGGTCACATTTCTCTCGAAGTGTTACGAAGTATGTTACATTTTTAACGTCGGCAAGGGGTATACGGTTTAAAGTTAAGTGCGAGCTTTATTTTGAAATATATTATTTATTTTGTATGAGCTAAACCCACTTTGTTCATTGTTAAAGTTTATTGTTTTGAAGATGTAAAGATAGTTCAATATGCATGTAAAATAATACTGAGTCAGAGACAAGAGCCGTACCTACGTCAAGTGCGAGCTGAGTGTCTAAGTTATGACGGTGTCATTTTATGTTAAAAGTTACAGTATCATAAAACTGAAAGTGTATGGTATTTTATACAAAAATACCACTACATAGCCTAGTTTAGATCTGAAATTTCCTGAACAAATTCAAATTATAATAATATCTCGTACCTACATAGCATCGGTTTATTTATACACGTATCTGTGTCTGTATCTTGTCACTTTTTTTGAAAATTAAAATATGAAATAGACAAGCATATTACATTTAAAATTTTTAACGATTGTAAAGTATGGTTTAACGTAAAAACGATTGCAAATGAAACTTTAAAACATTACAAACATGTATTCTACTATTTATTTTGAGAATAACAATATTATCATGAATATTGATATGTTACATACGGCTCCACTTTCTGTCTCAAGCCTCAAACTTCTATTAAAACAGTTCCGAAGTTGTTTCCAAATTAAATGAAAACGGACATTAAAAACATCATAATAGTAGTCTTAATTTTAATTATATAAGAAACTAGCGACCGCCCGCAGCTTCGCTTGCGTAGACTACACATTCCTGTTTTAGGTAGTATTAACATTCGAAATGGTTTATACGTACTTTTTGCTGAAACTAATATTGGGTACACCCATTCAAACTTATAATCTTCATTCTCCCCACTTCTTTAAGAAAACCGATACTACCATACTTTTAACCTCCCATTTCCCACCCTTAAAATGTGGAAATCCAAAAACCCTGGAACACGTCTTTATTTATTTATGTTAAAATTTGTATGTTTCTAACTTAAATTAATTTGTATGTGTTCACTGCCGTTATAAATAGTTAGTTCATTTAGACATTAATAGATGGCGTTAAAATCTATTTACATCGCGCCACTGATATTTCCATATAATTATAAGATATGTTTGTAATTTATATTCAATGTATGAACAAGAACAACAAAAATGATCAATAGATCAATAGAACAATAGAACAGCATTAGTGCGTATTATTTAAGGTGTAGTAAACCTAGCCTCCTGATCCACATTAGTCACACCTTAATCATGGTCCATAACGAGCCGGATCAGTCAGAAGGAGGCAGGTATTTTTTGCTGTTCAGCTCCTAATGGGCAGTGGTTCGCTGTCAAAGAGGTGCTTAGTACAACGGGGGAAACTGTGCCTTCCGACGCCGCCGTCACCATAGTGCAGTGACTGGCTGGCTGGTAGTACAGGTTTCCGTTTCTCGTCATCCCTTGCCACCGCAGTGCTGTGGCCGCCCTGCCGCCGTCACCATAGTGCAGTGACTGGCTGGCTGGTAGTACAGGCCTCCGCTTCTCGTCATCCCTTGCCACCGCAGTGCTGTGAGCGCCCTATCCAGAGAAGACGAAGACTGGAGAGCAACCAGGACGGGCCTGCCTTCCTACACCGCCGTCACCGTAGTGCAGTGACTGGCTGGTTGGAAGCACAGGATCCAGCTTCCTCGCCCTCTTCAGTGCGGGGCAACAACATAGGACATCGAAGCGAAGCCGCCTTTCTGGTGCGGTGCGGTACGGTGCCCGGTGCGGTGCGGTACGGTGCCCGGTGCGGTACGGTGCCCGGTACGGTACGGTGCCCGGTGCGGTACGGTGCCGGGAGCGGTGCGGTGCCAGGTGCCGGGTGCAAGACCTGCCAGAGCGCCGGACGTTTCAGCAGAGCAGTCCGACAGCTTGGACCCAAGGACATCGGGCGACTTTACGATTTGTGGTACTAGTGAAGACAAATCGTGAGTACTTTTCGAACATTATTTGCCAGGCAACTTTGAATCTAAAACTTATAATTTTATGGACTTTAAATTGATGCAATTTCGTGCGAAAAAACCATAATATTATATTTTCATAGAATACTATTAGGAAAACTGTGTGCCTGATTCAGTCCAAGTTTACTTTTCAAAAACACTTGTAAAAACTTTTGAAAGTTCATTTGCCTTGTGTTGAATTTAGAAAAATGGATTCACTAATCAGATTACAGTTTGAACTTCAAAGTACAATAGGTAATTCTCAGTCAAGATATTGTAATAAAATAGCTCAAGATAAAGTTAATTTGGAATATGTAGAATCTCTTTTGGAAAACTTAGATCGAGACTGGTTATTATTCCGTGAAAATCATATTAAAATAATACAAGTGGCTACTGCCAAAGAACTAAAAAGTAGTACTTATATAAAACAAGATATTTACAATAAGGTCGAAGAATTGTATATGGATTATTATTCGGATCTAAAAGCCGAACGAAATGTGTTGTCAAACAAACAAAATAATAATTCTAATAAGAGTAGTAGTAGTGAGTCTGGCAGTGGCAACGGTTCACTTGTAAAGTTACCCAAGATAGTAATTCCAACATTCTCGGGAAAATATTCCGAATGGACAACGTTCCGCGATTTGTTTATTTCTTTAGTAGATAAAAATAGTTCACTCGATAATGTACAGAAATTGCATTATTTGAAAGGTCATATCACAGGTGAAGCCGAGCAACTGATCAGACACATTCCTATTACTGATGCAAATTATACGCAATGTTGGAGTCAGTTAGAAAATAGGTACAATAATAAAAGGTATCTCGCTAATTGTATTATGAGACGATTATTTGAACAAAAACGTTTGCATACGGAATCAGCGAACAGTTTAAAAGAATTATTAGATACGACATCTGATTGTATAAACGCGTTAAAGAACCTTCACGTTGATGTGAGCACTTGGGATTTAATTATTATCCATATTGTGACATACAAACTCGATCCAGAAACCCGAAAACAGTGGGAATTAGTAGTGTCCAACGAAAGCAGCGCGGAATTGCCTACTTTGAGGCAATTACAGAATTTTATTCAGAGTCGTTTCAAAGCGTTAGAATTCATTGAACCTAAAAGATTGACAGGGCAACATTACAGTGGCTCGCGCATCAATCCATCAAATTCAAAAGTCATGTTAGCGACACATAACATGGCATCGTCTAGTACTAAGTCATCCAACACACTGTCGAATAAAGCAACAGCGTTTAAATGCGAGTACTGTAAGGAAGGTCACAAATTATGTTTCTGCAAAAAGTTTATGAAACTCGACGTGGACGATAGACGTCAGTTTGTTGTTAAAAATAAGATATGTTACAATTGTTTAGGCGGAAACCACGTAATCCAACATTGTCAGAAGCCTACTTCATGCCGTATTTGCAACAAGAGACATCATTCCCTTTTGCATGTTAGTTCATTCAACGAAGTGGTGGAGCAGAAACCAAGCACTTCTTCTGAAACTTCTGACACTTCAAATGAGAATGTGCCAAAAGTTTCATGCCTTTCAACAGATCAAGTCCCAAATCAAAGGCAAGTATTATTAGCCACAGCGCTGATAAAAGCTCAGTCTGATTCTGGTGACTATCAAATAGTACGAGCTTTATTAGATCAGGGCTCTCAAGCTTCATTCGTAACTGAAGACACAGTTCAGTTCTTGCGTTTGAAGAAGATTCCCATCAAAGGAATTGTATCTGGTCTTGGCAACGATAAAAATATCGTGTCAAAGTACATGACTACACTCATTCTTCAATCACTATCAGAAGCTAACTTCAAGATAGAAGTCGAGGCATATGTCTTGAAGAACATTACTTCCTATCTGCCAGAAAGGAATGTAAACGCTCTAGAGTGGAAGGATCTGAAGCAATTAAAACTTGCAGACCCACAGTTTAACAGGACTAATAAGATAGATATTTTGCTAGGTGCGGATATCTACAGCCAAATATTAAAGGAAGGCGTCAAGAAGGCTCCATCTGGGTCTCTCGTCGCACAGTGCACCAGACTAGGCTGGATACTATCTGGCATAGTCAGACCTGAAAACAGAAATAATAAGGTCAACAGCAGGACAAATCAAATCACGGTAATGCATGTACAGGTCAATGAAAACGAGATGTTAAAAAGGTTTTGGGAAATCGAAGAAGGTTTTAGTGCAAAGAAAATGCTTACCGAAGAAGAACAGAGATGCGAAGAAATATTTGCTGCAACTACGAAAAGGACACCAGATGGTCGTTATGTAGTAAAACTACCGTTTCGAGATGAAAACCCAAAATGTATAGGAGGAAACAGTAGACAGATTACTGTAAGAAGATTCAAGGCCATAGAAAGAAAACTAAATAAAGATCCAATCCTGAAAGAAAGATACACTGAAGTTATTAGAGAGTATGAAGAATTAGAACATATGAGAGAACTAAAGAAAAAAAGTGAAGATGACGATGGTGTGTACTTACCACATCATGCAGTTATTAGAGAAGATAAGTCTACCACAAAGGTACGCGTTGTCTTCGATGCATCCTGCAAAAATCAAAATGGTGTATCATTAAATGATACACTCATGACAGGACCTACCTTGCAATCGGATCTTCGTCATATCGTTATGCGGTGGAGAATTTACCCTATTGGAATGATAGCGGACATTATAAAAATGTACCGACAGGTACGAGTTGCAGAAGAAGACGTCGCATTCCAAAGGATAGTGTGGAGACAGAATTCTGCAGAAAAGATCAAGGATTATGAACTCTTGACTGTCACGTTTGGTACAGCATCAGCTCCTTACATGGCAGTGAAGGCGCTGCATGAAGTCGCAATTGATGAAGGAAAGAAGTTTTCAGTAGCGGCACAAAGGCTTCCTGAATCGTTCTACATGGACGACTTGATGAGTGGCTGTTTCACTATACAAGAGGGACAAGAAGTATACCTGGAAATGACAAATCTTTTAAGAAAGGGTGGATTTGTATCACAGAAATGGAATAGTAACAATGAAGAACTTCTTAAATATATAGAAAAAGCTGAAAATAACAAACAGAACAATATAAAGGACAACAAGGACAAGGAGAAGATCAATCAGGACAACAGAGAAAAAGTACAGGACAAGGTGATAAAAAATGTAAATA
Source organism: Luffia ferchaultella (assembly GCA_949709985.1). Lineage (NCBI taxonomy): Eukaryota > Metazoa > Arthropoda > Insecta > Lepidoptera > Psychidae > Luffia > Luffia ferchaultella. Next base: position 8,620,842 of record OX453263.1, read on the forward strand.
ATAACGAAGAAAAGAACATATGTGATATTACAAAAATATTAGGACTTACCTGGTCACGACGCGACGACGAATTCAAGTACACGGTGCAGCGTCCTCCGGAACCTATCAGATATTGCACGATTATTCGACATTGGGTTGGATAGCTCCTAGTGTAGTGCTGGCTAAAATGTTTATTCAAAAACTCTGGCTGGCAGATGTAGATTGGGATGAGAGCGTACCCATAGCTTTAAAAAATGAATGGGAGACTTACCTCCTAGTCGCTGATTACTTGGTCGAGTTCTCGAAAAACAGCCCGGTCGCGACAATTTAACCCGAGTGGTCACATTAAAAACAAAAGGCTCTGTACTGAAGAGACCTACTTCTTAAATCTGTGTATTACCTACCAGTTAATAAATAATTGTTATTTTAGTTCAATTTATAGTCCCAGAAAGCAAGTTTGTTTGTTAAATAAGTTTAATGTCAATGTTTAGTACTGTTTAGCTTTATGTATTATCTAAAAAAAGTAATTTTTTGTTTTTAAGTAACTGAAGAACTTATTCTTCGACGAAGTTCTTGGTGGGCGATATGTTCACTGCCGTTATAAATAGTTAGTTCATTTAGACATTAATAGATGGCGTTAAAATCTATTTACATCGCGCCACTGATATTTCCATATAATTATAAGATATGTTTGTAATTTATATTCAATGTATGAACAAGAACAACAAAAATGATCAATAGATCAATAGAACAATAGAACAGCATTAGTGCGTATTATTTAAGGTGTAGTAAACCTAGCCTCCTGATCCACATTAGTCACACCTTAATCATGAGGACCATGATTAAGGTGTGACTAATGTGGATCAGGAGGCTAGGTTTACTACACCTTAAATAATACGAACTAATGCTGTTCCATTGTTCTATTGATCTGTTGTTGTAGTTGTTCTTCATACAGTGAATATAAATTACAAACATATCTTATAATTATATAGAAATAACAGTGGCGCGATGTAAAAACATTTTAACGCCATCTATTAATATCTAAATGAACTAACTACTTATAACGGCAGTGAACAGTATGTTTGTAACTAACTTAGTAGTTTCGGCGTTATCTACGCTGATAGATCAGTGAGGACAAACGACAGACAGCCACAAAAAGTAGCTGTTGTCACTCTTGACAACCTTCTTTCACGTCTGCAAAGTTTCATTAAAATCTGTTCAACCGCTTTGGAGATTAGCTCGAATAGACACATAGACGTACAGACAGACAAACGGACAAAAAGTAGCGTATGTCACTTTTGACCACCTCCTTTTTATAACCGTGAAATTTCATTAAAATCGGTTTATCCGTTTTGGAGATTAGCTCGAATAGACAGATGGACGTACATACAGACATACAAAAGGTAGTGTATGTCACTTTTGACCACTTCCTGTCCACATCTGTGTCATTTCATCAAAATCAGTTTAGCCGTTTTGGAGATTTATTCGAATAGACAGACAGACAGATAGTATTATTTTATACATACAGCCTATAGCCTTCCTCAACAAATAGACTATCCAACACAAAAATAATTTTTCAATTTGAATTAGTAGTTCCGGAGATTTGCGCGTTCAAACAAACAAACAAACAAGCTCTTCAGCTTTATAATATTAAGTATAGATAGATTATAAGATAATAAAAAAATAAGATATTACTGAAAACCATATCAAAGTCTATTGCGTGATTCGGAAATAAAAAGTTAACGAACAGAGGCAGACAGCGAATTTATTTTCATCCGCTTTAGTTTTCATATTTCGATAAAAACTGCTAAGATATCAATTTAAATTGTATGGTGTAAAGAACAATTATAATATGCATGAAATGCTTAAGACAACTTACGTATTTAATTTGATAAGGATTAATGTCACGTTTAAAAAACATGTTCGCTAATAGTACATTATGTTAGAACAAATTTGATTGTTATAAAAAAGGTTATAGTAAGTTAACCTTAAAAGATACACATATGCTGTCGCGGACTTTTGGTTAGAACTTTTAAAGGGGAACAATTCCGTAGTACATAATTTTTGCTTAACATCAACTGTTTACGCACCGCGCGCGACGGAAGCTCTCAAAAGGAATAATTTTTCCCGTTTTTGCAACATTTTTCATTGATGCTCTACTCCTATTGGTTGTAGCGTGATGTAGTTTAACCTATAGCCTTCCTCGATAAATGGACTATCCAACACAAAAATAATCTTTCAATTTGAACCAGTAGTTCCTGAGCTTTGCGCGTTCAAACAAACAAACAAACAAACAAACAAACAAACAAACAAACTCTTCAGCTTTATAATATTAGTATAGATAGACAACTTGCCCTAAAAGTTCCCTATATTGTTATTTTAAAAATAATTCGATAAATTTTCGATAAATCGTTTAGTAGGTAATAATAAAATTATATTTATTAATTCCGATACTTTAACGACATTATTATTTAATATTTTAAATATTAAATAATATTATTCGAAAAAATCTCCCATGTTTTATTAATCCCTTTTCTTATTTTTTATATTCAGAAACTTTAAGACTTTGCATGATGTCATTTCCGTTGATTTGGTCACGAAGTTGTGTCTGTGTAACATAGATATAAATGCTATGTAACCAATTCTCATGTTGAGCTTTATTCGATAGTACCAACTCATTCAACTCACCAGCGTCACAAGCAATGAACGGTTCCTCAATCGGGCCAAGCTTAATTCGTTGGCCGAAACGTAATCCCCGAACGTCCCCTCTGTTGGGCCAATTACAGCTGACGCCTCCGGCCCTAAAGTACACTCAACCAAAGGGTGATTGCTACATTAGGCTAATTTCACATATAAAAAGAAAAGGGAAAACGAACGTTTTTAGGTAGACAACTTGATTAAGCAAAGAGGTTGTTTTTCTACAATTATTTATCGACTTTATAAGATGTCGTCAACTTTTTGTAATATATCCTAACTAACAATACAAAGCGAAATTGTGTTAGCTTGTTTGTCCTTTCTTCACGTCGTGAAGGCGCAACGAAATTACGTAATTTTCACTAGTAATTGAAAGAAAGGAAACTAACATAGACGAAAAACAAAATATATTAATTACCAAAACTAGTTCTCTATAATGAGTAAAAATATCAATTATTTACACTAATAAAACTTTAAAATAATACCTATATTTAATAAAAATTTAAATAGAAATCAAAATATAATTTATTGATATTCAAAATAAATAAATTATATTTATACATAAAAATGTAAGCAAAAAACATTGACCAAATATACGCCAGTTGATGTTTTGAAATATTCACTGTTAAATAGAATTTCGTATGACCCACGTGTAAAATCCGTAATGGAAAAGAAAATGAAGATTCTGAAATTACATTTCATGTGTTATTTCACATGTTTGTTTAAAACAACGACGATCGCGTATGTTTTGTCTAATCATTGAGTCGGACATTTTGCTTCATCCTGACGATTATGATATCTATGTATCTTGTATACTTTAAATATTAATTTTGGATTTTACAACGTTACGTAAGTATAATTTAGTAGTAATATGAATATAAGAACCCATAATTTTAAATTATATAAAAAGTAAAACTAAAAGTATTTACAAATTAAAAATACTATGTAAATTATGATAAATGACAAAATTTTAAAGAGACGATGGGTTCAGGGTACCAAGGATGCTTGCCGCGTTGCCGCGCTGTATTGCGACACTGATCCTCTGAACAAAGTAGGTACTCCTTGCTCAAAGGATCCCCTGTCAACAGACACAGCGCGACACCCAAATCGTGGACAAATGATTTGGTATCCTTGGACCAGGGATCCATCGTCTCGACAGCAAAAGGGATGAAATGGTAACGATTTAAAAGTTCCATGTGTTTGGCTGTTTTCCTGCGAGCTGCTGTCTCAGCAGCTGCTCCAGTTTTTTTAAATGTATTTTTTATATAACTTTGACACAAAGTATTTACGCAAGTTACATCCCAAACAAGAGCTTTATCACTTTTGTATGGAACCATAGTGACACCATCGGGTCTTTTGCCGTCACCCCGAAAGATACCTTGAGGCTCAAGACTGGAATATGAATATAATATTTCCAAACAAGCGGCAAAGCTGAACGGCTTACCGCTTGGACGGCCGCGCTATGTATTAAACTATGCATATTATGCATATTATATGCCTTTCAGCTCACCTATTATTACGTATTTTGTGCCCTTAACTTAAATGTTAAACGCTTAAGGTAAGGTTGGTGCTGTAATCTATTGTTACATTTTATGTTAAGTTCAATGTTATCGCTTTCAGGCGATTACTTGTTTATACAGTTTAAGATTGATTGGAAAAGTTTTTATCGGAATCCCATGGTTAGATCAGCTCACAATGCGATGAGTTTTATTCAAATATTTACACTTGACTAGCTATAACTATGGTTTTACTTAAACGAATTCTCCATTTATTATGGAATATTTATATGTGGTTATACAATAAACACGCCGTGGTTCGAATCCAAAGGTATGTATCAATGAGTCTTTATAAATTACGTACTTAAGGACGTATAAACAAAAAGTGACAGCTCGAAAATAGGTTTTACTTGACAGCTTGCTTACTACTACACGCGCATCTGCACCAGAGGCAACACATACTTGGCTCTATACCAGAACTAATTAGTCTTGATCATTATTATTTTTATTTATTTAAAAATTAGTTTTCTTTTATGTCAGGTTTTTAATGTTGCTTTATTTTATATAATAACTAGCGATCCGCCCCGGTTTCGCACGGGTAGCAGAGCCATAATGTTTTTACGGTCGTAGTGTCGTATCAGCTTGTTGTGTCGAACATGTGGACTGGATTTCATTAGATTTAAATGTAACGCAAGTTCGTCCAACTTGGATTATTTTTAATGTATTTTATTTCGAATTCTATAAATATATGAAAAAGTAAAGAATAAATATCTAAAAACAAACTAAAATATTTCTTTGTATACAACATTGATAACTTCAGCCTAACCACGCGTGTCGCGTCGTCCGGTATGGCTCCTAAGATATTGATTTAAATTGTAGAATACAAACGGCAATCATAATGTTCATGAAATGCTGAAGGTAAATGTCGTATTTAATTTGATAAAGATTAATACCATATCCGTATAAATTGTTTTCCAATCACCTCATCATATTACATCATAAAAATAGCATAGTAAGCTATCCATAAAAGATAGATATATGCCATCGTGGACTTTTCTTTAGTCCTATAAAAGAGACACAATTCCTCCATACATTATTTTGTTATATCTCAAAAGGATTAGGCCGCATTTTCGATGAAAGTTCTCAACCGGCTTGATTTTTTTCTGACTTCTTCAACAATAATCGTCATATTTCAACAAATTTTCTCTTGAATCACTCTGTCCATTGATGTTAATAATATAATAATAATAATAACACACACAATCATAACAACGCCTAGGTCCCAAACTAAGCATTAGCTTGTATTTTGGGTACCAAGCGAAGACAACACATTCATATAACAACCAAGACCCGGTGCCAATATTAATATTCATCATATAAATACCGACCCGACCTGGGATTCGAACCCGGGACCTCTAGCTTCGCAGGCAGGGTTGCTGCCCACTAGGCTAAGCGGTCGTCCGCCATATGCCGTCATATGCCAATCCGTTCGGTACTTTTTGTGTTTGTCGCGTTCAGACAGACAGACAGACGCGGCGGGGGACTTTATTTCATAATATGTAGTCATAACAATAATACCTGGGACATCCCACACAGTGCTATCTAGTCCCAAACTAAGCAAAGCTTGTGTTATGGGTGTGGGTTAAAATGTCTTTTAAAGTTCCATAAAAAAAATTATTAGACAATACTATACTGTGCCACAGTTATCGTATGAGGAGTTTTGCAATACGAGTGCATTTTGTTTGTGATACATGGCGATGGCGAAACCGAGGTCCCATTGAATGAGGTGACCTTTTCATTTCCCATTTCGTCAATTTCTACTATTTTTGATTCTGGACCGATTGTTTTCAAAATCAATGTCTAAGAGTCTGTATGGTCTTCGATTACGAATCTGTGCTCAGAACTAAAAAAAATTACTGCCTTTAAATCTGTTTTAGTTTTTGACCTGATTGCTTTCAAAATCGATATCTATGGGTCCATGTGGTCTCCCTTCACAAATCTGCGGTCAAAACTGAAAAAAAAAACATACAGGTGGAACTTATAAAAGCGTATTAAAATTAAAATAATTGCTCCATTCCAAGAGGACACCACTTTTTACATATGTTTTAATTTAATTTTTTTATCATAAAAAATTTATTAGTTGGTCAACTCGGTAATGTATATATTATGTACATTGTATATATAGTGTAAGATTTTTATTTTAAGTTTAATAGCTTTCCGCCTTGGTAAAAAAAATAATTCAAACTAATTCAATTCATAAAATCTTATAAATTTACTTTCACCCACGTCTCAAGATTGATTGAGTTCAACTTTACCATACGTACAGCATTTGATCGGAGAAAAACAAAGACGTACACCCAACCTTTCAATAGCGCTCCTCGGAGGGGTCTGAAGCACGATTCCGTGTGCGCTTGGTTTTATGCTGTCAGTGTGCTGTCAGTTCATACAAAATAGTATGGCGAAATTTCCGTGAAATTGCATATTATTGATAATTTTTTTCTGCCACTTTCCCGTTTATTATCAAAATTTCCTCTTACAGAAAGAAAGGATGAAGTATTAACAATACTTAAATGATTTTTTAATCTCAAAAAACCTTGTGATGATGGTGTAATATGTACCGAAAAATGTTAATTTTCCGCGATTTCGGCAAAAGTGGGTTACAAAATAATATTTTTTCAGTGTGAATGTTTTTGTGAGTGTAAAATATGCAAATGTTTTCTAACATAATTGTAAATTAAGAACTGATCTTTATTTTAGAATTAGGTTTAAGACCATATACCTTTCCAAACTTCCTAAAAATGTACCTAAACATCCCGTTTTTTTGTAATTGCCCCCTTAACAATCATTGAAAGTTAAGCCGCCGGTATTGGTTGCCATCTATAGAAGGCAGTCGTTAAAATACACCAACCCACACTGGAGCAGCGTGGTGGATTAAGCTTTCAGCCCCCTCATCCCGAGGGGAGGCCTAAGCCCCTGCAGTGGGACATTAATGGGCTGATGGAATAGTATACATACTCTCGCTCAAATGGCTCAACAATCTGAAACTGTTTGTCCTACTGGATCGATAGTGTTGAGTCGTGATATTTATGTCGATGATGTTGTTTCTGGAGCGGACTCCATTGAGGAGGCTAACGCCATACGGAATGAGCTGAATCAAATCTTATCGGCTGGGATATTTCACCTTAGAAAATGGACTTCAAATAGTTCAGAATTCTATCATGGACTAGATATATCTGATTTATATTCAGATACCTTTCGTCAGTTCGATGACATGTATGATGTCTCATTAAAAGTTTTGGGTTTGTCTTGGTCACCTCAAACTGATAACTTTAGTTTTGGAGTAGTTGTCGAGTCACATAAATGTACAAAACGTCAAATATTGTCTGAAATAGCTCGCATATTTGATCCATTGGGATTTCTTTCACCAATGATATTTTTTGCTAAATACCTAATGCAGCTCTTGTGGGCATCAAAAGTGTCCTGGGATGACGAAGCACCTGAATTTATACTTAATGAATGGTTATATTATAAATCACAGCTCACATCATTAAGTTCTATCTCGATTCCTCGTAGAATGATTAAATCTTTTGTTGTAATGGAATTACATGGATTCTGTGATGCGTCAGAGCGTGGTTTTTGTGCAATTATATATTGTCGGGTTATAGATCAAGAACAACATTGTTCTGTACAAATTGCTTGTGGTAAATCAAAAGTAGCACCACTTCGAAAGGTTTCCATACCTCGTTTGGAGTTGTTAGCCGCCGTTTTGTTATATGATGATTGCAAACATCTTGTTTCCTCTGATGTAGATGTAGTTTTGAGCAGTTGAGGGCCTTTCGCCATACAACTCATTTTCCTACGAGAAGCTATTTGCTTTGAGTTCGGAACGGATAAGAAGTTTGGTTTGAGCTGTACTTCGCATATAATATGGGCTTACCTATACGAAATATGTTTTTTGAAGTCAACAAACTTGCAAAGTTACATATTGGTGTTATTTAATACCCAGATATTTTTCATCCACGTTTTCTCCTAATAACTATTCCGTTCGTATTATTTTGGCTTTCACACAAATTACATTAGAGCATACTTACACATCCAAAGTTAATTTTCACTCGTGACCTCTTAAAAAAAATGAAAAGTCTTTTATTTTTTTTATTTCATTAAATTTTTGCTAGTGATTTAGATTTTTGTGCTTTTTGTGCAGATTTATTGCTCTAGATTTAAAACAACGACACTTCTGCCCTCTATCTTCGAAAACACGAACTAACAAACACTCTCGAATTACGCATAAGGATAGATTAAAAAAAAACCGGAAACATGTAATTTTTTTAATTTAAACATTAACATAAGGCTAAATACCATATTAAAATATTATAATTTCAACTTCAGACGTAATGGAACTTTCGTACTTTCGTATTTTCTTTATGATTGAATTCCCAAATAATCTGATACCCACCTTTTTTTTAAATATCAAACTAAAAAGGTAAATACATACCAATTTATTTGTTTTTTTTTTTTAATTTTAGAAAAGATGTAACTATTGTACAAAATTCAAATGGGTATGTATACCCATTTAAATTTTAAGTAAGTAAGTAAGTAATGGGTATATATACCCATTTGAATTTTTTACAATAGTGATTCAATTGTTGTAGTGAATTCAAGTCTACAAAACTTGAATTCACATTTTTAGTTAGATATAGTCGAACAAGGGATCGCAGTACAAGGTCGTGTTTAGAGATCGCGGTAACGAGGAAAAACTATAATTTTCTTATGTCTTCTCTCGGAACGGCTTTGTTTATTATTTTTTATAAACTTATTATAAATTATATACTCTCCCTGTGTACCGCGTAAAAGCACTGGCCATTTAAAAAATACTGAAGGATATTTAATTTATTTTTTTATGGATTATTTATTTCTAATAGTCTTTAGTCTATAAGTAAGAACCTGTTAATGGCCTTTTATAACTATTATGTGTATCAATAAGTTAATTTGTGCTGTTGGTTTTCCATACAAATAAAATAAAATAAAAAATAAAGTAACGTATTTACTTTTGCCATCGCTAAGGTGATTTTAAACTAGTTTACATAAATAAATCTGATTTATTTAACTACTTTTGATTTGTATGCTGTCTTAAGTTTTAAGTTTTAACTTAAAAAATTAAAGTGGCAGTATTATTGACAAAAGTAATAAGTGTATACATAAATATTATATTAACAGAAAAAAAATATTGGATGACAATACGACTGGAATGTTTAGTAGCAAAATAAATAGTGTTTTATAATACAATTTTGTAACTTTGACATGAAAGTAATTTTAAAACAATGATTTAATTTGTAATAAATTAAAAAAAAAAAAACTTGTAAACATGAATTTTGTATGAAAGTGTTCCATACGAGTTACCAGAATATTGTTAGATTTACTATAAAATTACATTAAGAATACTTCTAAACTCGTAATTCAAACAATAATTTCGCTACAGTAATAATATACCTAGAACGCATGACTATCTGTTTGATGGTCACAAATAAAACTAGAAATTCTAGTCCTAGTTTACTATATTTTGGTCCGTATGCTCTCTGTGTTTGGTTGGTGCCCAAAACTATCACCCTTTTAATATCTTTTGAAATGTCTGCTATTTAGGGTTGGTAATTAAAAGAATATAACAAGCCATCCAAACGCTTTTTGAGGGATTCGAAATTCGGCTAAAATAAATTGACGTCCATCATTTCTAAATTGATAGATTAAATTAGTAATTAGTTAATTAAGTAAAAAGTAATTTAATTTATAAGTCGTGATAGCCCAAAGTGCAACGAACCTTTCTCAAATTTACAAGGCTATAAGGCCATGGTTCGAATCCGGGCGTATACCAATGAGTTTTTCTGACTTAAGTACATAACTATCACTGACTCCGTGCCTCGGAGAGCACGTTAAGCAATCGGACCCGGGCGCTGTCAATAGATGGCGGTCGTTACAATCCACAACCCACGTGGAGCAGCGTGGTGGATTTAAGCTCCAAGCCCCCCTTCACCCTGAGGGAGGCCTACGCCCCTGCAGTGGGGTAAAAATTGGCTGATGAAGTGAAGAAATGAAATGAAAATAAAATTAGGTTAGGTTTGTTTTTTACTCTTAATTTAAAGCGTTTTAATGACAATAATGCCCTTATAAGATGTATCTATTTGTATCCTGAATCTTTCTGCATTTTCGCACCCCTCCCCCCGGGCACTTAAAATATTAATATGGGTGGTTGTTTTGGAAACCCGTATCTATTCCATAATTATCTATATTACTAATAATTATCAATTTCATAGGTGACTGTACTTTTAAGCCTATGTATAAGTTACAATTGGAGCTGTCATGCGTATGACAGGGTTAAATAGCCCGGAGTTATAATATCATATACCTATTACAGTATTGTCTTGTATTTGATTTATGGCTATAAATCAGATGAATTTATTAATAATTGATTCATCGTGTTTCAAATGGTATATTCTGGAATTTTTAAGTCGATTGTATATATATACCAATTTTTTTTTCACTAATGCAATATTATAACGATATGAATAATAATAATAATACCTGGGACATCTCACACAGCGCCATCTCGTTCCAAACTAAGCTGAGCCTGTATTATGGGTACTAGTCAACTGATGACATACTTAAATAATTCTTTACAATATTTATATTGTAATTATATGACGACCGCTTGGCCTAGTGGGTAGCGACCCTGCCTACGAAACTGGGTTCGAATCCCAGGTCGGGTCTGTATTTATATGATGAATATTCATACTGGTACCGGGTCTTAGTTGTTATATGTATGTGGTGTCTTCGCTTGGTACCCAAAACGTAGCTTTGCCGATTAGCTTCTTTCTTAATTTTGGATTATTTAAAAAAAAATATAGAGCATTGACAAACAAACTAGAAAACCGTAAATATGGTTTTTGGCATAATTATTTTATGAAGTAACTTTTTTTTAAATCGATGTTGTCAAATAATTCACTTTATTTTTTTGCACATAAGCATTTTTACGACATCCGTATACGAATGTAGCCGAACAAGAATTTTTTGTTAAATAAACCCGAAAGTATTTTGTATGTAAAAATAACATAAAGCAAACATAACATTTTCATAGCGCAATCGCTACAGACTGGCGTAACATTACGATGTTCCGATTTCGCATTATAAGGGTAAGCGCGCATTTCAAGCTATTCGTAAAATATGTTGTTAAACATCTGATGGTTTGTACGTTTATGTTTATTTATACTGCTGTAAACTGTAATGAAGTGATGTGGTTACATGGAAAATATTTTCTGGAAAAAAATCTTCTGATGATCTAATTAGGAGGACCTGAATCTAAAAAAAATGTTATTTTTAATTTTCTTGTATGTTTGTATGTCAATAACTCAGGAACTTGCCGTGTGGGAACGGCAAAGAATACAATTTCCCACCGCCACCGGGTAGCGTGTCGTAAGAGGCGACTAACCCTGGTTAGCAGAAGATGGGCAGCAGCATCTCTCTGTGAAACTATTTACTGCGATCACCAACCCGCCTGCCAAGCGTGGTGATTATTGGCAAACCCTCCCAATGCAGCACACAAACACACAATGGCCCCTAGTCTCCGGCGGCCCTTCTATTCCTTGCCACGGCAGCGGTCATTGTAACGGAAGGGCAGGGTGTGCGAAGAATCCCCGGAAGCGTTGGACGCCCCCCGGCCAGGTGGACAGATGACCTGAAACGCCATACCGGGGGTAGTTCGATGCTAAAGGCGGAGGACCGTGTGTGGTGGCGAGCCTTGGGAGTGGCCTATATCCTGCAGTGGAGAGACACGGGCTGATGATGATGATGATGAACTCAAGAACCGCTTTATCAGATACTTTCACTTTTAAATAGATGACATTGTTGTTTAACATTTCGGGTACGTCCGTATATCACCAAGTAGCCATTTTAGAAGCAAAGCAGTAATAAAAATGTAAATACCTATGTTTATTTTTGACATTGTAAAGAGAGAAAAATTATGTTTAAAATACAGTGATTATTACGCGTCTACATCAGTGCCATGCGACAGAGTGCCCAAATAGCATTAACTCGTTGTATAGCAATGCTGAAAAATAGCCCGAAGTAAGCGCCAGAAATCCGAGATGTGGACCAGGGAAATCGATAAACCTTTCAAGAACTGACACGTCACAGAATCCTTTGCTCTAGTGTCTCGACACCACAGACCAGTCAGATTATAGACCACGCTTTAATAAACGTCAGTACGAAAACGAAATCGCCAAAAAGTGGCGGGGTGCGGGGAGAGGTCGGCTAGTTTTCATTGGGTCGTTCAAAATTGACAATTTAATGGCTTCCGACGTGCTTCCAACTGACGGCTCACTAGTGACGTAGTTATGTAGTGTCACTACATAGCCTTGGCGAATGCTACTCCCTGTCAAAGCGTGGTCTATTAGGTTGACTTGTCTGTGCTCGACATCAAACGACACAATACATTGCTGCTCCCCAAGGCAGCGTATTTATGTCATTTGCTCACCACCATTTCTTCATTTATGTCCCACATCAGTAAGATAATTATTTGTTGGAATGTAACTAAAACTAAAGTAAATGCGTACCTACTGAAAAATCAACGGATCTCCTGCTTTCACACGAACTTCTTACGACATTGGAAATGAATGTAACGGAATAAGGCAAACACACATATTTTGGATAATATTTTTCGAAATAAATTTCTTTCGCAAAAAAAAATAACACAACTGTATCTGAATAAGATTAGAACTTCGAAATATAACATTCTATATAACATTTCGATCGAACAAACCGAATTAGTACGAAATGTAACACCAGCGCATATCCGACTTCCAAGTAAGGGAACCTCTAGCCACTACTTCCGGTTGTCCAATTCTAACAATTTTAGTCTCAATCGATCCTCCGTTTAATTACCTCGAGCCGTTTTTTTATTTTTTCTTATTCAGATCTAGTTTTCGAGATATGGAAAAAAATTGCGATTTTTTCATTTTGCCGATATTTTTTTTGTTTTTGAACTTTTTCCAAATTGTCTTTTGTCATCTTGTAGAGCTCGCCGAGCTGCGTCTTTTGACACCATCCCGATATCTCGAAAACTCTTTGTGCAATCTGCCTGTCTCACAAAACTCCCAAATGACCCCCTATATTCCAACGAAATGAAAGTCATTTCCAATGATAAAAGGTATGGTATGAAGTAATCTCGAATGTGCACATAGTAACATTTGATAACCAACACACAAAAATAAATTAACCGAACAACTAGCTGCTGCTTACTATATACACAAAACACGAATTGGTCACCAACTTGGATTATGTTTGAGCAATTTCTTGTATTTGTGTCGTGATAGTTCGAACGTAGCGAACCTGTTTCAAATTTATAAGGCCGCATGTGGCCATCGTTCGAATCCGAGCGTGTACCAATGAGTGTATGAAACGTTAACTATCACCTACTCTATGCCTCGGAGAGCACGTTAAGCAGTCGGTCCCGGCTGCTGTCAATAGATGGCAGTCGTTACAATTCGCCAACCCGTATTGAAGTAGCGTGGTGGATTAAAGCTCCAAGCCCCTCATCTTGAGTTGAATGCCTAAGCTCTTGCAGTGGGGTACAAAAAGGGTTGTATGGATGGAATTTCTTGTCCAGAGGGGTAATACGCTGTCCAGTCTAACACAGACTGAATCGTCCGTCATCGTGGCAGTTAGTTTACATGTCTTTAAAAGGGTAATCGGTTTTGTAGCTTTAAGCTCAGTAAAAACACTAAAGGATTTAAGTTCGTTGTAATTACTTATCTATGTCGGATTAGTCGACGCGCTTGTGGGTTTCAGCGAAGGAGGGGCTGTCTCTTGATATGAATGACACTTGTATAGAGCGACCCGATACGGACAAATGTCATTGACAGTTGTAAAATTGTTATTTGTAATTATTCATAGGTATTCTAATATTTCCACCAACCCGTATTGGAGCGACGTGGTGGGTTAAGCCCCTGCAGTGGGGCAGTAACGGGCTGATAGCATGGTATAGTATTCTAATAGTGGGTAGCAACCGTGCCTACGAAACTGGAGGCCCCGGATTCGGATCCCAGGTCGGGTCAGTATTTATATGATGAATATTGATACTAGTACCGGGTCTTGGTTGTTATATGTATGTGGTGTCGTCGCTTGGTACCCAAAACACAAGCTAATGCTTAGTTTGGGGCCAAGACGTTGTTGTGATGTATACGTTATTATTATTATATTTACATACGATGAAAGTTATTATCAGTACTTAAACATAGGCACAATCCATTGAAAAGAAAAGAAAAAGAAAAAAAGTGCGCGGGTATAGGGCGGGAGGAATGGCAATTTCGCTTAATACAATTCAAGCTCTTAACATTCTCTGAAAGCATTTTCTTAACTCAATCTAGTTAACTACATAAAAGGTTGTGCCTAATTTTACTTAACCGTGTCTATAAGCGTTATTCGATGTATCTTGAGCTTGAGAGCACTTCAACTCTTTTTTAATATAGACAATCAAATGAAATCCTATTAAGTACCCTGTAAACATTATGTAGATGGTTAATGTCTTAGAATTATATTAAGACACCTCCAGAATATTTGGCGATTTACGAACACACCCAATATATTATTTAAAATATACCTCTTTAGTTAACATTTCGTAAATCCGAGCTTGCTGTCATCTTACAACCAACATCTTACAACAGTTACAACCATTATTACAATAGTCATGTACACATGAGCTTGAAAGTTTATAATAACTTAAGTAGGGAAATCACTGACAGTAATAATATAAATACATTCCAAAGGAAACTAAAAGAGTATTTACTGAGTAATCCTTATTATTCAATCACAGAATTTTTTGACATATAATATTGTAAATAATTTTATCGTGAATAGTTTTATTGTAAATAATTTTATTGTAAAAATAGTATTGCATTGTGTACTGTACCTATTTCAATTTTGTATACCTAAATGGTGTTATTGACAAAATAAATTATTATTATTATTATTATCTAGTCCTAAATTCAGCAGAGCATATACTATGGGACCATATATTGTGTTAGACAACTTATATATGTTTGTAGGTATATACAAAATGGAAAGAAAACCGACGGGAGTCGGTGGGAAAGCACCATAATTTATTGATGATACCAAATTTTACTATAAGGAAACATTTAAGATACTAATGTTGTTTAGAACAAATTGATCCTTATGATTGACCCAATCGACTGGCGCGCGAAAGTACAGGGTTTTATTTGTTTTTTATATATTTTTTTAATACCTGGTGCATTACACACAGCGCCATCTAGTCCCAAAGTAAGTAAGTATTATTCTTGTATTATGGGGTAACTATAAAACTTATATAAATATTCTTTATAATATATATGTCGCAAGATGATTTGATAATTTGAATTTTCGCGAAAACCCTAGGGATTTTGCAAAAACACGGATAATTAGACAATGGTCAGAGCGCCCAAATCGGGATTTCTTCGTTTTAAATGTCAATCATTCACGCACGTTGTCTTGTTTATGCAACTCAGCAGTCTTTTGTTTTAATTGTGGGAGTGTGCAAAAGTTTCTATAAATCGATATTGTTATTTCTAACCCTTCATAACTCAATGATCTAATACTTCAAAGCTCACAGGGTAAAACTAGGAACCAATCAGAATAAGATTTGGTCAGTAAGCAAAAATCTAGCCAATCAGAGTTAAGGATATTCAATGTTACTAGAGCGACTCGCGTTTTTGCAAAAACCCTATCTTTTTCCAGTAAGATTTGCAAATGTTTTCGCCACTAATTATCCGTGTTTTCGCAATATACGTAGGGTTTTCACTAAAATTCGAATTATCAAATCATCCTACGACATATACAAATACTTTTACAGCCACTCAAAGAACAAATAGACATGTTTGTGTGTATCTACAGTCGGCGTCTCCGACCACTAGTCGGTTATTCTAAAGTATTGTATGTGCAACATGGGCACTCAGCCAGCTGGCGCGGTCTTTTTACACCCCACGAGAGACTTCATTCATTGTCCATTATTTGGGAAGGCTTTCGCATCTACCCCTTCTTATTTATTACTTGTTTCGTCAGGAGTGATAAATTATCGGTTATGTAAACTATCCAAATAAAACATATACAAATTTGGAGAAATTATTTATTAAACAAAGTAATAATGATAATGTACACTGAGCATTAACGTAGAAACCGATATAATATTCTGACAAGTCAAGGCAACTCAAACACCTAAAACAATTCCCTCATGTATGGATCAATTTGGACAGAAAAATACGAAATCAGAAATTCTGGTTCTGCGTACGAGCTTTTATCATTCGTTGGACACTTTTTACTGAGTTACCCGTTTTCACTCCAAAAAGTGTATGATATAAGGTACTAGTGAGCCTACGTACATATATGTACGGAGATGTGACGCGTTGATATTTTGTGCTTTTATGCTGAGGAGAATGATGCGTGCAAAAAGCTTTGGAAGTGGCCTGTTCATGCATAGTTAATAAATGAGGTGTTTTGCTTGAAATGCGAATGTTATTTGCACATATAATTTTCTTACAGTTGTATAAAGGTTTGCAGTTTCATTTTAATTATAAATTTTTATGACCTTTTATCTTGTGTTCATAATGACCTTAGCAATCACCAATATTTTTTTATCAATTAAATTATTAATTAAATTAAAATTGTTTGTTTGTTTATGAGTAATGACCCCTTATATGTTCAAATCGGTTACCTCAATTCAACGATAGAAATTTCCTGTCACGTACACACCATTTCATACCTTTGACGTTTTTTTGGGAAAAACAACATTCTTGCTCACTTTTTCAGATCGTTCATCGGAATGCCTGAATTTGAATGGACTTTGCAACACATTTTTTTTTCTGACTGGGCCAAACTATAACGTGTTTATTATGTCAAGCCAATCAAACAGTGAAACGGCCCCTCAACCACTCCAAGTTAAAAACTATAAAA
The DNA here is from genome assembly GCA_949709985.1 of Luffia ferchaultella. Lineage (NCBI taxonomy): Eukaryota > Metazoa > Arthropoda > Insecta > Lepidoptera > Psychidae > Luffia > Luffia ferchaultella. The sequence continues at coordinate 8,638,001 of OX453263.1, forward strand.
ATACCCGTCATCATACAAAATATTACCAGTAGAACCACCGCTCTCAGGTTCGCAAGACCTCGTCTAGTTATAATGTGGGTTAATGTAAACAGTGATTGTGTTACAAATTAAATTAAATTTATTTTATCTGCAATTCAACTTTCGTTTTATACAAAGTAATTTTAATAACATTTATTATCAATCTATATATTTAGGAAAAAAAAACATATTGGATACGTTCCGTGTGGATATTGGCTCATATATCTTTGAAAAAATGGGTTTGTGTAGCCCTAAGCCGAGCTTAAACTTAGAACTTTATTTAGTTTCTTAGTTTCCGGAAAAAAAATCAGTAATATAGCAGAAATTTTTCTGTAGGATACGCCTCATAATTCTAATAAATAAATATTATTTTTATACCCTAATTATATTTAAAAATGAAAATTTTGTGACGTTCACGATAGTGCATATGATGTCTTTGAATTAACCATAAAATGAAATAAATACATTTTCACCACAATGTCTTGAAAACAGTAACCGAGTAGAGAGCCGCGAGCAAAATCGTAAAAGCGATTTATTCTTTGTTGCCTCGACGATATAACAGTGTAGCAGTTAGCTTCAAACAAATTGCTTAACCTCGAGCGATGAAAGAAAGCCTGGAAAATTAACAACTGTATTGCATTTAAATTTTGCAAATTGAAATGAATTAAAAATATATTAGGAAAAGAAGAGAGAATCGATATTTTAAACATTTTAAATTTACTCTGATTTTGAATTTTTATTTGAAATTTGAAAAGCTCTGAAATTTTGTTACAATACTTTCAAGTTTCTTTCGCCTTGGTATACGTATTCAAAAATCACATCTGTTTTGTGCTTTCCGTAGGATAAAAAAGGTTAATTAAGGTTTACAATTATTGACAAATATGTAACGTCTCCACTGTGTTCTCCCTTTGCCACTCTCTTACTTGCTACAACTTCACTTTTCGAAGTTTGCGTCCATTATTAATTCTATTACAAGGCAAGGCGGTGTTGGTCATCAATTTCGAACCACGCTCAGTTTTGGATCCCATGGGATAAACAGTCACAGAACAGAAAACAGAATTACAGTTACTCACCGGCTCATCTTTATGTTTGTGTTAAATAAATACACTTCGTTTCGTTAGTTACGACCACGCGCCGCGAGACGTCAAGTAAAACTTTCGAAATCAAATTCAAAAAGTTTTTATTCAATATGAGATGTTTACACACACTTATTGAAAGTCAAAATAAATTGATTAGGTACCGGTTCAAAAACTAGAAGGAGAAGAACCGGCAAGAAACTCCTCACTGTTTATTTTATTTAAATATATATTTTTCTTCATTGTTTTTTTTTTAGTTTAAAGTGCTTACAACTATTACAATGATGTCCATGCGTCATTTAAATACTCGCTAATACAATAGAAAGCTTTTTTCATTAGTTGGACTTTAACTCGCTTCATAAATTGATTAGAATTCAAGTCTAACATTTCTTTTGGAATTTTATTATTATAAAAACGGATACAATTTCCCATGAAAGAATTATTATTAACCTTTGAGAGCCTGAACCTGGGAATTGATAACATATGCTTATGTCTTGTATTTAAGTTGTGGCCATCACCCACCCTAGAGAAAGCATTTAAGTTTTTATGTACATAAATTATGTTTTCATAAATGTACTGACAAGGGGCTGTCAAAATGTTACTTTCTCTAAAGTGAGCCTTTACATACTATCTCTAAATTTTAATTTATATATAGCTCGAATAGCCCTTTTCTGCAGAACTTTAGGCTATACTATTAGTTAGAATAACTATCGATTTATGATTGATAATGATATCGTGATAGCCGAGAATAAAGCGAGTCCGCTTCTAGTTTAGAAGGTCGTGGTTCGAATTCCAAGGTTGACCATTGAGTTTTTTTCTAACTTATTTACATAACTATCATCTGACTGTGCCTCAGAGAGCACGCTAAACCGTCGGTCGCGGTTAAAATCACTGTTAAAATCCACTAACTCACTGGGGTAGCGTGGTGGATTAAGCTGCAACCCCCCTCACCTAGAGGGTAGGCCTAAGCCCTGTAGTAGGGCATTAATGGCTTAATTAATGGCTGGTATGGCATGGTAATAATGAAGTCATAATTTCTATTTATCTTCGTATTTTCAAACCGTGTTCTCGATTTCTCAATATCCTTGGGTATTTACTCCACAATATGAAAATCGAAGCTAAAGCAACAATATATATATAAATATACATTATATGAAATATATTATCAACTCATTATAATTATTAATTAATAAATAGTAAATTTATTTAAATTCTATTCAAATATATACAATGCAACCAATGATATAGAAAAAAAAATTCATTTGTCTGTAAAGTCAGTTTACTGACGATAGTTGATCGTGACAACGTCATAAGAAAATACTGATGGAACGGTTGCATTTTTCAAAAGAAGATTTTAATTTTATTTGTTTCATAGATATTATGTATGGATATAAAGAAGGAGGTAAATGGAAATCACAATTGAATTGATTAAGTTACATTTATTTGTACGCATAAATACAATTGTCAATTTTTTTTTACAATGTACATAGTTTTTACAAGTATGTATGTGCGTTGAGCAATTGTTTTATATGGAACGCCTCAGAGCGAGGTAACGCCGCATGCGTCATGTTTTTTCGTGCGTGCAGCCGGCTCCATCGAATTATAAGACGTTTTCACGTCAAAAAAAAAACAATAATAACATATTTACAAATAAAATATATCATTTAAAAAATTATCTGGAGTCACGGTACCCAGAAGACTGGCAGCGTTTCCTCTTAGCCAGGCTTATACGTTGACGGAAATAGCTACCAGCCTTCCGGTCGCCAGACTCCTCGACCAATCGCACAGACACTTCCCTGGCGAGTCGCTTAGCCTCTGGACCCCACGGCCCCAGGGTTTCAACTCCAAACGACGCAAAAAAGTATTGGTCTCCAATATTTAAATATTTGCGCCGCTTGGAGTTCTCAGCGGCAGACGCAGCCGCGCCAGCACGCTTGGAAGACACTAGAATGTGGGACGGAGCCAACGTATCAGCACAGGTAGCGTCCCACACCAGCGGCCTGCCAAGCTTCCACGGCCCAAGTGTCATGCCATCGGGCCTTTTGTTGTCATCTCGAAGGACCCCACTCGGCTCGAGGATAGCCGGACACCGAGCGGAGGCTAAGGCCCTATGGATGACGTCGTTAATTAATTAAAAACAAAAGCTTATTCTAACTTAAAAATTAACTACTAAAAATAACTACAAATAAAAATTATCATCTAAATCAATGACGTAAATCGTACATAACTACCCTTTCCTGTAAGTACGTGTGCGTCTATGTGGCAAATCCTTGAAATTGTTTCAGTCTGGTTTTACGCAAAATCTAGTTCACATATCGGTCGTTGATAAGCACAATCGGACTTATTACTGTAGCGAGACACTCTCCGCACGCACCCTGTCTCCGGATATAGTTGAGTCACTCGTATTGATCACTCGTATTCTATAATTCAAACAGACACCACCCCCTCTACTGTACTATATGCTGCTGTACTTTACTATTCTATGTAGACGTTTAAATGGAATTTCCATATGAATGACAATGCTAAACTGTGAAACATATTTTGGTATAAAAGAAGAGTGCAATGCACTGCTTTCGATACAGCACAAATTATTTATATGTCTGTCGGTACTTAACTATACGACACAAATAAACTTCGCAAAATGTAATCTAGAATTAAAGAGATTTCGTATACATTACATAGAGATAATGTGTTATATTTTGTTAGAAGCTCTAAAAAAGCTCTAAAATAGTTAAGAGCTTGCAACAAAATATAATCCATACAACTGAATCTCTATCAGGATTTTACCTCCCACATACGTCGCACATCATTCCACAAAGCGCCATCTAGTCCCAAAAATAAGCAAGTATCATGCTCGTATTATGGGTTACTATACAACTGGTATACATACTTAAATATATTTTTTTTAATAGTAAATACATATACAGATAGTTTTTGCACCCAGATAAGGAACAAATAGACATATCCATCCACACAAATATTTGTCCCGGGCGAGAATCGAACTCACTCTAACCACTCGGCCAGTCAGTTTTACTTTAGTGTCGATCGAAAAAAGCACAGTGATCTTTTTTTAAGAACTTTACTTCCGAACTCGTGTTAACTCAAGTGCATTGAAACTGTTTATTATGTATCGGAGTTGAAGTATGACATTGTTGTTTGATATAAGAAAAAATGAGTCGTGATAGCCCAGAGCGCAACGAACCTGTCTCAAATTTATAAGGCCCCTTAAGGCCATGGTTCGAATCCGGGCGTGTACCAATGAGTTTTTCTGACTTAAGTACACAATATCACTGACACCGTGCTTCGGAGGGCGCGTTAAGCAGTCGGTCCCGGACGCTATCAATAGATGGCGGTCGTTATAGTTTCTAACCTGCAGTGGAGCAGCGTGGTGGACTTAAGCTCCAAGCCCCCCTCCTCACCCTGGGGGAGGCCTAAGTCCCTGCAGTGGGGTAAAAATGGGCTGATGATGATGATGATGATGATGATGATAAGAAAAAATTAAAATAAAAATTACTAAGAAAGAAGTATAACACGGGTTGTTCTATGTGAACAGTTAGAGTGCTATATTGATAAAGTACAACAGGAGATTGGCTACATAACTCTAGTCATCTTAGATTCACAAGAATATCGACGAAATGAAGCTAACCAAAAATTTTATGAATCAATTTGACGCTCTGGAGAACAAATCTCATTTCTATAAATATCGTATTTACACAAAACTTTTAATTTATATATTAAAATTTACCAACCTTTACTTTCAATAGTGACTTTCATTACTCTGAAATCTTTTTTTTATATAATAATCTCAAAAATGCGATTAATTTTCAATATTTTTCAAAATGGCGGCGATTCTTTAAGACCTTGAATATTTAAGTTTTTGAAAGTGAAAGAATAACACCAAATACGCATGTGTATCAATTTCCAACTCTACTCGTGCGATTACTAGATTAAAACCGGGTTCATTCCATCTTGACAATCAAACTTCTGTAGTAAAAGCAGAGAGCACATCTAAAACCTTACATTGTAAGAAAAAACAACTTTGCATGCAGCCGGTAGTCGTAAAAACGAATTAGTAAGGTTTGTTTAGTATCTGTTGTATCTTCACATAATATATGCATTGTATGAAAGTGATTAAAATGTGAACTTGTTGAAATTTATTTTCGTAGAATGTATCATATTTATCTTTTAATACACTACATATTTCACGCGTACTGTTTTATACGAATGATACACTGTTGATTATTCGTTATTCAAACACATTGGAATACCTTCATTTAATGCTTGATTTAGCAAGCCTTCTGGTCGTCACTAAAAATAAAAGTGTTGAAGATATTATTTCTATATCAAGTTGTACAGGAACCTACCATTTTTTCCCGCCATCTCTGATATAATACAGTTCCAATCAAACTTTATGGCGGATGTGAACATAGGCATAAGTCGCGTCGCAGTAACCAGTTGTAGGTGTAGCGGGACGCAGTGGAGCGAGGGGCATATGACTGAACCTGCGCAAGTATGTTTATAGCGTTGTACTCCGATCCGCCATAAAGTTTGATTGGAACTATACCAGTTCAAAAAACACAATTTGATATCATATAACTCATTGTTAGAAATAAACGCGATATATCCACACATATTTCTTATCTTTAGCTATTCTTAGGAAACATTTTAATTTATTCACCCCATTTTACGACAATATTATAGGAGTGAATTATACAAATTACCGAACTCATTAGTGCTATCAGAAAACCAAAGTTAACATAGATCATGGATCATAAAAAAAGTTTCAAATGGGATGTGGGCGGGATACTCGATCCGGGCATGAGTGAATTGTAATTAAACTCTCATTGGTTACAATGAATTAAGACTCAAACATTCCTGCATATACGGAAAGATCGATAAAAACCGTATTTGACGAAATAATAGCGATTACGGTAAGTATTATCGTAGATATCGTAGAATTGTTTTTACACTACACATACCACACAGTCGGTAAGGTGTTGGTGTGTACGTGTGAATTTTGCCTATATAGACTAGCGAATTTGCAAGATTTTGCTTTTTAACATCCCGCTATCCAAGGGAAGTTATTAGTTTAGGTCCGATTTTCGAAAATCGAGTTTTCAACAGATCTCCATGCTTTGAGGTCCTGGGAAGCCATTCTATTTCCGGCTGGACGTCATATATGTGTGTGTATGTAACTTTTTTTTTCGTACGATATCTTGAGAACGGATCAACCTATTAAGACGCACGTTACAGCGTTCGAAAGGGTTTATCGAGACTTGGATGTGATCAGATTTTGAACTCAATCAGTCGAGTTGTTACAAAGATATTAAAATAAACAAAAATCAATTTTTTTTAACGTTTTTTTTAGATAACTTTGAGATTTTCTGACTGATCTACTTGAAATTTTCTATACGCTTTTTGTGCATAAAAAACTGCGTGGAATGTCGTCAAAACATCAAAATCGAATGACGCGTTCAAAAAGCAGTTTATAAATTTCCGAAAAAGTGGTTTTTAACATAAATTTGAGATTTGACATAAAATAGATTTTAGACTTTATACAAAAAATTTGTGCTTACAAAATTGTATAGAATAAATTGTATACATTGAATTCAAACGTAAATTCAAAAGATATCGCAGTTCAAAAATTTCCAAAATACCGTTTTCTTTGAATATGTACTTGGTTTTTGAGCTCGAAGATCTCTAAATTTATAGAAATTCTATTTTTGAGCATGGAGAGCTCAGAAAATAAATATTGTGAGCTCGAAGAGCTCAAAAAACCATGAACATCGATATTTTGAGTTTGAGCAATAGCTTTCAAGCTCAATAGCTTTCTAATAGGGATATTTTCGAGCGCTTCGATCTCGAAAACAGCGGAAAGTTTCAAGGATGGCCTGCAGGATCAACCGATTTTTATTATTGCGTTACTTGTTTATTACGTTTCTTTTGCTCTATAAAAGTGTACCACATCATTGGTAAGCATGGTGCCATATTTTGTATCATAAGTGTTGACTTGTGTGAGCTGATTTTTGGTGACACTGCAAAATAGTTTTATAAACACTTCCATCATACTTGTCGTTGTTTCGTGGCATAGATACATTCATAATTAGTGACCGTCCTCAATCCGCGCAATGATACGCGCAGTAAGCTTCTGTTTAATTGGTTTTCCTTAGAGCCTACCTTACTCGCGTAAGTCTCTCATCATATTTATTTGAGGTATGAAATGACGTGTCGTGAAAGCGCAAACCGAAATGAACCTGTCTCAAATTTATAAGGCCATGGTTCGAATCCGGGCATGTACCAATGACTTTTTCTGACTTAAGTACATAACTATCACTGACTACGTACCTCGGAGAGCACATTAAGCAGTCGGTCCCGGTTGCTGTCAATAGAGGGCGGTCGTTACAATCCCCAACCCGCAGTGGAGCAGCGTGGTGGAGTTAAGCTCCAAGTGATAAAATCGCAGTGCCTATCTGTTCGCGTTAATATTCAAAACAGCTGAACCGATTTTTATTACAGAGATGGAGACGAGGTTATCAGGAATGACATAGTTTACTTTTTGTCTGTCTGCATTTCTGTCTGTGTGTTCGGGCTAATGATCAATATGGCAGAGTCGATTATAATTAAACTTTGTAGACATGGAAATCAAATTATCTTGAGTGACACAGCCTACTTTTTGTATGTATGTCTGTGTCTATTTGTCGAAATCAGTCGCTACATTCTCAAAAGTCGTGATAGCCCAGAACGCAACGAACCTGTCTCAAATTTATAAGGCCATAGGGCTATGGTTTGAATCCGGGCGTGTACCAATAAGTTTTTCTGACTTAAGTACATTAACTATCACTGACTCCGTGCCTCGGAGAGCACGTTAAGCAGTCGATCCCGGACGCTGTTAATAGATGGCATTCGTTACAATCCCCAACTCGCAGTGGAGTAGCGTGGTGGATTTAAGCGCCAAGCCTCCCTCGCCCTGGGGGAGGCCTAAGCCCCTGCAGAGGGGTAAAATGGGCTGATGATGATGATGATTCTCAAAAGAATATTGTAAAACATTTTTATACCACACAGAGATAATGAAAAACAAAATAAGAGAAACAACATGTATAGAACTACAGGATTGTGAATAGAATGAATGTCATGTGGGTGAACTGCACAAATATTGAAGTAGAAATATTGAAGCAAGAACCTGAGTCCTTATGCAGGTTCAACAGTTATATTTGTGTAGTAAATTTATGTCATAACGATATAATATCTTATTAAGTCTTAACATATTGTGTAAACATTATTTACAAATGTACTAACATAACATTTCAGGCCTATTCTAAGTTTATCGTGTGAGACAAAACTGATTCCAATATTCCACCTTTAACTCCGTACGTAGAAGCACAGCCATTAACATATGTGGAACGATCAGACGCTCCAAGCCGTTACTCTGTCATGGATTTTACCACAGACCATTGGAGTAGGTTAGAGTTGGCATATAGGCGGTTACGCTGTCCCTTTCAAGGTGTGTCAATGTGTGGCATACTTAAGACAGATCTCTTAACCTAAACTCCTAAATGCATCATCGTATCATACCAAAGATGTAAAGGAAAGGGATGAACGACTCTTTCTAAAATGATAGAAATCTGAGACAAAACTATTTACGTAACATGCTTTGTGAGTAATCATTTTTGGGTCTCTGAACAAATACCGTCACATAGCACCTCTAACCTACTCGATTCTCTGTGGATTTTACAAAAGGGCCTCGTAAAAAAGATCGCCCTTAGACGATAAAAAGCGCCGCGACATTCACTTTGTTCGTATTCTACTTATTGAGCTACTTTATCTCGTTTTCATTTACTTCGGGTCAGACGGGCTTATTTCTTAAAATACTACAAGTATTAGGATTTCGCTGGGTTTGAATTTGGAATTTCGTTATCTTTGTTGTCGTGTCCACAATGGAGTTAAGAACTGGAAGCTCCAAGCAGATGTCGCTGTTGTTGAGTGTCCCTAAATAATTCGGCCATTTTGTTTGTCAGTAACTTGTGAAATGCTTGTGAGTGTTTAATAAATTTCTAAAGATAATAATAAAAACTTCGACTTGACTTAATAATTTCACTTCAAAAAGATTTTTCCAGAGTCTTCCATGTGCTGCATGTTAATTTGAAAATACGTGTGCTACTTTTTTTTAAAATAATTAGCTGCACTTTTGCTGCGATTTTAAAAACTACCCTGAAAAAACGTTTTGCTTGTGCGTAAGGTTCTTACGTATTTGACAGCCATATCATCATCATCATCAGCTCATTTTTACCCCACTGCAGGGGCTTAGGCCTCCCCCAGGGTGAGGAGGGGGGCTTGGAGCTTAAGTCCACCACGCTGCTCCACTGCGGGTTGGGAACTGTAACGACCGCCATCTATTGACAGCGTCCGGGACCGACTGCTTAACGTGCCCTCCGAAGCACGGCGTCAGTGATATTGTGTACTTAAGTCAGAAAAACTCATTGGTACACGCCCGGATTCGAACCATGGCCATATGGGGCCTTATAAATTTAAGACAGGCGTTGTGCTCTGGGTTATCACGACACTCATATCACGACAGCCATATGTCAAACTATAAAATCACTCAAAACTAGTGACCAGTGGATATAAAGACTTATTATATGTTTTTCTTTCCCAGTGACCTCAAGGGCTACCGTTCATGGACAACAGGCGGCAGACCAGACGACTTTTATAACGCATACAGCTTAAAAGTGCAAATTTTTGCAATTTCTCCATTATGTCGAATCTTTATCACGAATTTGAAAAAAAGAATCGACGAACGACGGTCAGGCGACTCTTACAGTCGCTCAAGCGACTAAATTAATAGACGCCGTCAATCGTTGAAGCGACATTGGGCAACAAATACAGATGCAGAGGCGATTTTAGCAATCGCGTCCAAACGCGACGACAGTTGCGCTTGTGAGCGGATGCGGATACCATACAAAAACCAGGAAACTTAGTTTTACTTTTTTTAAAAACAGTCGCTTATGCGTCTAATCGTCCATGCCATGATTCCATGAACGGTATCTGTATGAAGAGTGTGCAGTGGCAAATTTCCATTCAAACGGCGTTAACGGTTCCACCCCATTAAACCTTAACCAACTGGTGCAAAAAAAAATGTTATTCAGATTAGCAAAACTTAGGTTTTTATTTTTTTAAATATGTTGTTACATCATAAGAAAAAAAACTTAAATGGGCGGGTTTTTTTAAATGCGCCAGTCGGTCAAGGTTTAATGGGGTACAACCGTCAACGTCGTTTGTTTGGGAATTTACCACTACACATTCCCCTTACAGTTTTATCGTACACACCTTCGAAGTCTGTTATTGAGACCTAGTTATCACTAGTTTGGTTTTGCAAAGTACAGTGAAAGCAAGGCAGTTTTCTTCAAAGGCGTTAGAACGTTAGAACCTTTTAATATATATATATTTGTATAATATATTTTTTTATATATAGGACGTATTTAGCAAACGCAGTGTCAGATATGAAGTAACAGTCGTTTCAAATCAATATTCGGAATAAGTGTCAACGGTATACAAGAAATTATGGAGTAAATACATTTGATAGCATCGTTTGGTTTTAATAGAGTGATAAATGTCACTTCACAGAGTCGAAAATGTCAAACGCAATTTTACGGGGTTGAAGACCGGCGTGCGGGGATTCCGCGTGGGTGACACTGAAACTCGCCATCTTACTCAAGCTAGCTAGAGTATGAGTGGTTAGACGGTAAACGCAGAAAAGGACTTCTAGTCCATTCATACTTTTATTATGCAAGAAATAAACGACTTTTTAATGAATTTTAAAATGACTTAAGGCAAAAGGAAATCTTTGCATGTAATACGTCGGCGTTGATTTATGTGGAATAAATGCAGTAATTAAACCAATCTAGCAGTCTCTGACATTGTCAATCTTGACTGACTAGTTCATCAAACCTCAATGGATTAAACAACGCCTAGCCTGCCAAAACTATGCCTGGAAGAGAAACAACTTTAGCTGCATGCTAAAAAAATTGAGACTATTTAAAAAAAAAATACTGTATTTATGTTTTCTATCGAAAACATGGTTCAAAGTAATAAACTGATTTTGTTCTTTTGTTTAATTTAAAAATTGGGTTTTTAGTTTTTTATTTTTCAAAATGATAATCGATCGATTATGATCGGATATGACCCCATATTAACAATTTCATAGAGAGTAGAGTTGAAGTTATTCTATGCCACTGATAACTGCTTGGCTAGGAGTTTTTTTTTCGAAATGGCGTATGTGTAATGACGTACCTATCCTTGGGGCATTCAGAGAAAAACTTCGTGTTAGAACGTTGACATTTTATGCTCAAAGCAAAATGTGAAGAAACACTGAGTTTGCCTCAAATTGACACAACATCACACGTATCAATTTGAAAAATCTCCTAACCAAGCAGTTGTCAATCAGTGGCATAGAATCATTTCAACTCTATGCTGTCAACAAAATTGTTAATATGGTCATATGCGGGCTTAACAATAACTATTTTGAAAAATTTATTACTAAAAAACATTTTTTTAATTAAAAGAATATAAATTAGTCACAAACCGAAAGCAAAACGCAAAATGAGACGGTCCATAGAACTAACTAACAAGCACGCAAAATAAAATATTAATTTCTTATGAAATTCAATCAGTTTCATAATTAGTGTCTGTCCAAGATAAAAAAACATTTTTTTAATTAAAAGAATATAAATTAGTCACAAACCGAAAGCAAAACGCAAAATGAGACGGTCCACAGAACTAACTAACAAGCACGCAAAATAAAATATTAATTTCTTATGAAATTCAATCAGTTTCATTAGTGTTTTTCCACGATTACTATTTGCGAGATCGCTGTGGCGAGTGTCGTGGCGCTGCTAAGCTTTTTACAAATTTTTGTTCTGGGTTTGTTTCAATTTGGTGAATCCTGGTTATTTAAAGACATACTAGTAGTACGTAGTAGTAGTTATAATATAAAAGACTATTTTCTGAATTTCCAAGTTGACATGACGTTTTCCATTGACTCCTTTCCCTCCGAATGAGATTTAGAGGAATTATGCCGGACATCTCCCCACTTACGTAATTAATGAACGACCCCAAACTTATACAGGCTACCACACGCTACACTGTGACTAGTTCGTACTTCGCTCCGTCCTATTAAATATTTTAACGAGTGCAAAGTGGTCGAGCGCTGTAACGGTTTTTTTCGTTTCTAAACAAATTGTGATTCTATATAGGTACAAATACTTACTATTTACTTACATTCCAAGCAATGCCTCGGCTGAACACGCGCTGCCCGAAGTAGGTGTCAATTGTAGCGACCTTCAGTCTTTGATGACTCTTTATCTCAGGGTTAGGTTAGGTTAGGGTTCGTGAGCTGACTGAGAACGGTCGCGTACAACCCAACCAAACTAAGGTATCGTTACTAAGGCCTCTAAGGATGTTCCCTGGGTTCATTGAAATTAAACAACGGACGTATGTACAACTAAAGACTATATATTACAATGATCACACACGGAAACTATCGTAGATTGTAAATTCAGCACATACAAAAAAATATAATGAGCACAGAGTTGTTCTAAGATATTTATGAGCCTCTACTACAACGTCTGTGGGTACACTTTAACCGATTATTTACAAGACGGATTGCTTGCGAGTTACATAAATTAGTCTTCCGCGATTATGTCTTTAGTAGGTACCTACCATGTTTTAGGCCAATCTCATCAGCTGGCTATACTATTACTCGCCATAATTCCAAAATTCCATTACTTTATGACCTGAGGTAGGTATTTGCTGACTCCATATGAATTATTGAATGTAAATATTAATACCTCCTAGAGTCCATTTTATGCGTCGTATCGAGGTTTCTGCCATGGCTGGACTTGGCGACGAGCCAAGCTGACTTTCGTTTCGAGGTGTACGAACGCCATTGACGGATTCACTGGTTTATAAGTACACTGTATCACTTTATGACACCACACTTTGACAAGAAATTTATATCTTCGAAACGTACCCACTTGTAACGAACAGCTAATTTCTAGCAACCAAATTGCAAACGAGCTAAGATCTACGTGGACAGATACTTTAATATGAATACTAGACTGAGCTAATGAGGACTACATAGTATTTGCACTGCATCTAGGCATAAAGAAAAACTGTTCAAATCCAATGCGTTCATCGATCCATTCTTGTCGCTGCCGCTGCCGGCCGCCCTCCAAGTGTCGACCGACAGTGTCGGTGTCGTGTCGTGGGACTCGTGGGTGGGGCGGTGGGCCAGCCAGCCCCCCACTACAACATATCTTATCCGTTTGTGTGTGTTTAAACCGCGCGGATTAGCCAATGACAATTCGATTTTATGCCCACCACCTAAATTATTTTTATACGCGGCTCTCGTTCTAGAACTTTCGGTCATATTAAATAGATGCGCAGTTAACCTTGAACATAATATGATTGTGTGAGAATTATTACTACTGACCGGAATAGTCGTACAGTTCGGCGGTTCGACCAATAAGAAGACAGCGTTCGAATCCTTTTGAAAATTTACTTTTAATAAGAATAAATCTAGAACTTTCCATTTCGCACATTTTATACGACAAAGGTACTTAATTGCAAAGTAATAGAGATCACATTTCTCTCCAGGTGTTACGATTTAAATACGGTTTAAATACGGTTTAAAGTTAAGTGCGAGCTTTATTTTGAAATATATTATTTATTTTGTACCTATGAGCTGAACCCATTTTGTTCATAGTTAAAGTTTATTGTTTTGAAGATGTAAAATTGGTTCAATATGCCTGTAAAATAATACTGAAGACTGAGTCAGAGACAAGAGCAATACGTCAAGTGCGAGCTGAGTTTTATTAATAATTTATTGACATTTATGTCTATGAGTGAAGCGACGAACCACCCAAAAGATGAACATTGTAAAAGTCGAACACACCATGAAGTTGAATCTGACCACGGCGTGGTGTAATAAATGTAAACGATCCCGCGGCCTTCTTTTGGTTCAAAAGGGCTAGCTTTCAATTAGCTTATATGCTGATCGTTGAGGCTGTCTTAATTCATTCAACAAATAGCCTCGTGTGGCCTAGTCGTCTAATTGAATGTCGACATTTAATGAACAGGCTAGCCGTCCGATTGACTGATTAATTTATTCAAATGGCGGCGATACATGACCGAAATACCACTCATTTCACGTTTACCTACTCATAATAAAATGAATAAATAAATAAACATTTATTTCAGACTATCAGGGTCCATAGTGAATTACAAATTATTTTAAAGCTATAGTAAACACACAATGAAATAAAATTATCTAATATCACAAAATAAAATAAAACAAAATTGCCTAATATTAATAATAATAATAATAATAAATGGGACATCCCACACAGTGCTATCTAGTCCCAAAGTTAGCAAATATTACGCTTGTATTAAGTGGTATTAGAAATTGATATACATACTTAAATATTTTTTAATATGTACATATATGAACACTTGTACACCCAGCCACGGAACAAATAAACATGTTCATGTAAGTACACTAATATTTGTCCTGGGCAGGACTCAACCCACGACCCTTGGGTCCGCAGTTAGGGTCCCTAACCACTCGGCCAACCCGTTAGTAAAATATTATTTAATGAGACCAATAACTGTCCCCACCCAGTATTTTTTGAAGGGACAGTCTGGTCTAGCAGCGATTATAACGCCGAGCCAAAATTACTGAAGCGAATCGCACGAAATTTGAACATGGGGTTTGTTTCGTTTCTATCCCTAAGGGATAACATAGATGAGAATCGTTCTTTTTGTTTTAAGTTAAATACATGAAAACTGGTATATAGACTTCGGGTCAGAAACTAAACATGTTGTGATTGAAAATTTTTGAAAACTTACACATAAGGGAGCAAAATAGGGGATGAACTTATGTATGGGACTTCCGTCAATTTTGAAGTTAAATTAATGAGAACTGATGTTTGATCTTTGGGTCAGAAACTAAATATATCATGTATCAAGATACCTATTTCAAAAGGAGTAAGAAAAGGCACGAATTTTTTTAAGGAAATTCTGTAATTTTTAAAACTATGAAATTCATTATTTGGTTTTGTGGTCAGAAATTAAAAAAAAAAAATGTGTTTCAAGGTTTGTAGTGGACGAAAGTATGTACAGAATCTCGTTATTTTCAAGATCAAAACCAAGTAAATTGGTATTTAGCCTTTATGAGGACAGTCTTTCCCTCTGCGGCTTCGAATTGGCATTGTCATCTCCGTTTCAATCCCTCCCCCCGCTCCCCCCGACCTGTTCCTGAGTGAGAGAGATGACAAGAATAAATTTCCAAAAATACCTTTAAAATACCTACCAGTCGAAACAGCTTGCGGGCCACGGCTGTTTCCACCCCTGAAATGTGTATGAATTCGAACCAAAATTTGCAGGGTTATTAAGAAAGGAAATTTCTAGGCCGGTGCGTTTTTTTTTCTTTTGAAACTCGTATCAATATCGAATTTACGGCTCAATAACGAAAAACTGACGGTTATCATGTTTTTCTGGAATTTATTCTAAAACAACTAAACAAGACATCAAAAAAACCAAAACATACCGCCCTGTGACAGTACAGGATAGTATTTCTCTTATTACATATATTTTCTATAAATATTGATACAGAATTACAGCGAAGATTAGACACGAGCTGAACCCTCTTTTTTGTGTGAAAAGCCTCTACCCCTTTAAGTTGTAAATTAACAAATACCTATTTTAGCAATTATAGAATTTTAACCATTACAGGAGTAAATAGTTAAAATTGGGATTTAACCATTTCGATAGAAATTAAAAATAGAATGAATCAGTGTTTTTGTAAAATTATTAAATAACCCTTAAAAATAAATGCTAATACATACATGAGTGTAATCCATATGGATTACACTCCGCTCGTATATACGAGCGGAGCCGCGGGCGATAATACTACATAGCACAGATTTCTCATTTCGGATATTAGATGTTCCATTCCAATCTATTCCATTCCATTTATACCCCACTGCAGGGATTTAGGCCTTCCACTGGGTGAGGGGCTTGGAACTTAATCCACCACGCTTCTCCAGTGCGGGTTGGTGGATTTTAACGACTGCCATTTGTTGATGGATCCCGGATGACATTGGATGTGCTTGATCAAAATAAGTAATGACCAGAATCACTGTAAAACAAGCTCTAGATTGATATTTAAGAATGGTATAATTAAATTATTATTTATTTCATTTAGGTGGGGCTCAGCCTCACTTCGTTCACCCACAAAACCTCCACTGTTTACGGAAACACGGTACACGGGTACTATTTGTAATGACATCATATGAAAAGATGTTATTAACCAATACACATACCTAGTTACCTCACCGGGAAAATAGGGAAAGATATGAAAAGCCTTATTGTGTCCCATATTCCTTCGGGCGAAACGCAGTTAAGCTATATATACATCTGAAAGTTCCACAAAGCTCACCGCACACACAATCGAAAAATTGTGTGTTTTGTCCAATAAAGTTTTGACATATTAGGTAAACTTCTTTATTACATTAAATATTTACATAATTAAGAAATGTAAATATTTACGTGTGTTTCATTGTGCCCATAATACAAGCTCTACTTAGTTTAGGACTAGAGAGAGTGCTGTGTGTAAGATGGCCCAGGTATTATTATTATTGTTTATTTATGCACATTTAAAAATCATTTGAAAATTCGCAAAGAAAAAACCTGTCAAGTGCGAATCGGAGTTGCGTGGAGAGGGTTCCATACAATAATGTGGATCTAATTTTAACCTCTATCCTCCTTACCATAGCACTTATTACTTCTCAATTAAACTAAATTTTATAAATCCATTTCTCATAACAAATGTCAGTTGTCTAGCACCACTGACCAGTCAACCTATAGACCACGCTTTAATAAACGTCAGTACGAAAACGAAATCGCCAAAAAGTGGCGGCGTGCGGGGAGAGGTCGGCTAGTTTTCATTGGCTCGTTCAAAATTGACAATTTAATGGCTTCCGACCTGCTTTCAACTGATGGCTCACTAGTGACGTAGTTATGTAGTGTCACTACATAGCCTTGGCGAATGCTACTCCCTGTCAAAGCGTGGTCTATAAGGTTGACTTGTCTGTGTCTAGTACCCACAATATAGCTGCCTACTTTGGGACTAATTAGCCATGTGTGAGACGTAATTGTTTCAGAAAACAAAATACCGTAAGTGATAGTAATTTTTTAGATGTACTATACCGTGTAACATCTTCTTGAAACTATACGTATAGGTACCTATATAGTCATTAAGGGTAATTGAATTCATGTTCAACCCACTAGTAGGTATATATTAGCAAAGAAAAGGGCAAGGACGCTTATTAATATATTATTCTACGTGCCAGCACGTGTCTCCGCATAAAAGAATTGTTATCACTAGCTAACCCGTGCTACTTCCAAGAAAAATATATAAAAGCCGACGAGAACCGAAAGAAAACAATGGCGGATGATTGATGAATGTTGTGCTCGGCTCGATAGCGTTCTGTTTGTTACCTTTGGCATAAATAAAATTCACGGTTTTAGGCATACGAATGTATATAATGCGAATATTCAAATAAGGATTTACGTGATAGTCAAAAAATAAAAATAAATAAAACAAATACACCGAGGGAGTAAAAGCAAGGAGAGTTCGCCATTGCGGACGAATGCCCGTGCTCTTGTCAGGGTTTAGTGAACGAATTTTTTAAACTGGGCGGCGTGTATTCGGTGCTGCGTTAATTTACTGGAGTACAGTTACAATCAAACTTTATGGCGGATCCGAAAGTAGACACAAGTCGCGTCGCAGTAACCAGTTTCGGGTGTAGCGTGTCGCAGTGGAACGAGGGGTACAAGACTCTACACAAGCACGCTTAAAGCGTTGTATTCAGATCCGCCATAAAGTTTGACGCGATCTGTACCTACAAAAGACGTCCTTTATCGCCGCCTCGTTGTTCGCATTTACTTGAAGTTTTGTATTGTCAATCCGTTTAACAGTTTTAGAATGGATAAAACGTAAAGATTACCATGACATAGAAAGCTTAATTAGATAGCGTCTACATCACGCGCACGCCCACACACACGAACGCACGTCTCATGGATTTTTTATTCTTTTTCTTTTAAAATGTTATGGGTAAGAAACGTATTGTATGACAAAATAAAGGAATAGCGAGGCATTCTATTATAAGTTTTTTTAGAAATACTTAAAAATCTCTACTCTATATTATTTTTTAATTTTTTTTTTTTTAACAGGTTCAGTGCATTCTGGGCGGCCGCCGGTGGCTAACAAATGACTAGGAAGTACAGCCATGACGATTATCGACACAGAGGACGTGGTACATAGTTTATACGACAGAATAGACCAAACACTGACCGTCATAGTATGTCATGAGCACAATGGGTTTTTCAGATCGGAAAAGGTGGATATTTTTTCACCATCATCGCCTTTTTTAAAAACTTTATATAAGTTTAAGACCACCTAATTACTGTAGCAACTCAGTTTTTTTTTTGGAAAATAATGTACATTTATATGTATAGATATTATTAAAATGTTAGTTTATTATTGATTTCTAAGGTAATTAGTTAACCTGATTGTTAATATATGGTGCATGTCGAGTTTACCGGTAATTGGATAAGCATTCTAAGCTACATCTTAAATCTGTTGGCAGACCAAATAAATAAATAAAATAAAAGTGGTATGCCAAGCAAAATACCTGCTATTAGAGATATGTAAGATATTAATAGGAAATTATGATTTAAAAAAGAACATTAGTTGATATTTTAATATATGTAAGGGGGCCATACGGGTTTGATGGGTGTCGGTATTTTCTTATCGACATCTATTCGATAATTGTTACATCACTAGTAACTACGGTAAAGTAATGTAGTTTTTTGATAGCAACTCATGGTAACGTTGCAGGTCGACGCCTCGGGTTTAGATAATATTATATTTTCATTTGTAGATATTTTTAATAATATATATTAGTACTGCGCTATTATAACAGAATGTTTACAATGAAAAACGTCATAAGCCTAGAAAAAAAAGCCAGCGCAGTCAAGAAAGAAAGGCGCGAGCTTCATTTGAACTATGAACGAAATGAACACGTCCGAACAATAAATATACCCTTCGAGTCTTTCTGTGCGTACGTATTACTTAGCTTCATTTAGCACAAAATTCACTGGAAATCCTACTCAATGGTACGGAATGAAGTAGGATTTAAAAAGTTGTGAATGAATTTTTCTCCTGAACTCTACTCCACTTCACCGTTAGTCTGACAGAGATTTTAATACGCACCGCTGAAAACGGCGACGTATTTAATACTTCTGTACAATGGAATTCGTGATAGCTCAGAGCGCAACGAACCTGTCTCAAATTTATAAGGCCATAGGCCCATGGTTCGAATCCGGGCGTGTACCAATGAGTTTTTCTGACTTAAGTACATTAACTATCACTGACTCCGTGCCTCGGAGAGCACGTTAAGCAGTCGGTCCCGGTTGCTGTCAATTGATGGCGGTCGTTACAATCCCCAACCCGCAGTGGAGTAGCGTCGTGGATTTAAGCTCCAAACCCCCTCCTCACCCTGGGGGAGGCCTAAGCCCCTGCAGTGGGGTAAAAGGGACTGATGATGATGATGACAATGTAAGTCGTCCCGTTTTTATCAAATTTTAATCAAATCATCAATAACATCAATATTTTAATCAATAATTTAATCAAATCTTTACTCATCAGCGACAAAAATAATATTGTAAGTAAATATGAACCTTTGATTGTCCATTGGCTATTTTGAAACCGAGATAGTAATAATTTCGCTCGATAGAAAAAAAATCACCAAAAGAACCTTAATAAACATTTTCTTTTGTAATAATAAATATCATCGTCATCAATATCATAGAACCGACAACCGATGGGGTAGACGGGTTCTCGAGTGGAGGCCACGTATTGGGAAGCGAAGCGTTGGACGCCCTCCGGCAAGGTGGACTGATGACCTGAAGCACCATACCAGGGGTAGTTGGATGCGAAAGGCGGAGGACCGTGTGTGGTGGCGAGCCTTGGGAGAGGCCTATATCCTGCAGTGGAGAGACACGGGCTGATGATGATGATGATGATGATGATGAATAAATATCATAATTCTTTAACGTTAAAAAAATATCAAACGAAGGTTTTTCTTATACCTATCCATTGGTTTTTTTTTATTTTTGTATATATATTTATTTCTTTTGTTATTGAAAATATAAAGAGTGCCGCTTGCGTCTTTATTTTCAAGCAGTCTTGTATCCCGTTTGCACTAGAGTATATGGCGCTCCTGCCTTCTCTATCGCACGTTGTACTGACTATCCAGGCATTGTACTGACTCTTTAAAAAAATCCAAAATAAAGGTATATGTCTGGATATATCGCATAACGTTCACTTTCACTGCGGTAGCTGCGCGGTGCAACGGGAGAGTGATTCCGCACTGTCTATTTATTAAAGCGACTACGTTACCACTACGCGATATACGTTAAGCGGTACGGCTTTAGTTCTATGACATACATATATATTCCGTATATAGTTAAAACCTTGTATTTTATTATGATAATTTTACTAAAACGTTTTTAATATTTCTCTAATTACGAATAAACATATTTTTTCACAGACATACCTATTTGCACATCTCTTATTCATTTATTTCACTATCCCAGCGGTATTTTCGCTTAGCTTTCAAATCCATTATATAAGCTTTTGCAGATTCGTAGACTTTAAAGCGAAATTTTCGCACAGGGCAACATAATAATTTACGTAGGTATGTTAACCAGATCTGCCCTAAATACTTCCGCATACACGATCACCCAATTAATACAACATAATTACCCACTGCTAGCGGAGTACCTACTGTAGTGAAAATTCCTTGTTTCATAAAAGCGCAAAATGGGAAAACAAGTAAATAACACAGTTTTGTTAGTAATCCACACTAATACTATAAATCTGAAAGTCAGCTGGTTTGTATGTTTGTCACTTCACGTAGTAACGAAGCAACGAAACGACGCGATTTATTCCATGGCCATAAATAAACGGACGGAGAGTGAGACAGTTCTCGGTCGTCTATCCCGATAGAAAGTTCCCGTGGGATACCAAATTCGTATTTCCTTTACGTTGCAACGGAGCAATAAAAACGACGTGATTTTTACATAAATTGAGTATTTATCATAGACTACTGTTTGTCCCACACAAAAAAAAACTGTTTCTTGAATCAAGTAAATATTATTTCATGTATAACTAAGAAGATATTGTTTCATAACGCAAAATATTATATAATTATCTGTAAAAGACATATAATGTAAATATAAATATTGCTTCGTTATTGTGTTTAATAAAATGATTACTATATTGTTTCAGATAAGTGTCAGCCTGAGAAGGTAATAAACACTCCTTCAATACTATTTTAACTATACGAAATAACAAAAAATAATTATATAAAAAGTAAAACTAAAAGTATTTACAAATTGAAAAATACTATGTAAATTATGATAAATGACAAAATTTTAAAGAGACGATGGGTTCAGGGTACTAAGGATGCTTGCCGCGTTGCCGCGCTGTATTGCGACACTGATCCTCTGAACAAAGTACTCCTTGCTCAAAGGATCCCCTGTCAACAGACACAGCGCGACAGCCAAATCGTGGACAAATGATTTGGCATCCTTGGACCAGGGACCCATCGTCTCGACAGCAAAAGGGGTGAAATGGTAACGATTTAAAAGTTCCATGTGCTTGGCTGTTTTCCTGCGAGCTGCTGTCTCAGCAGCTGCTCCAGTTTTTTTAGATGTATTTTTTATATAACTTTGACACAAAGTATCTACGCAAGTTACATCCCAAACAAGAGCTTTACCACTTTTGTATGGAACCATAGTGACACCATCTGGTCTCTTGCCGTCACCCCGAAAGATACCTTGACAAGACAGGAAGGTATCTGTGCAGAGGATAGAGCGTCTTTTACAATGTTGTTGAGACGATAATGCCTGGAAAAGCGACCAGCATTTTTTATGCAGGAGAGCCCATGGAGACCATAAGTATCTGCATTTTCCCCACAGGCACAACGGTGAGATCGGTAAATATTGAGACCTAATCTCAAAGAGACGGCGATGCGTAAGGAGGCCGGGTCAAGCAACGAGCCCAAATTAGGAGAGGGAATAGCTCGCAGCCAGGCACCGGACTCACTTTCACATGAAGCCAGGAGACGCGCTTCATCAGTGATTGATGATCTTGGAAGTGTGTTAAAGATATTTTTCACTATAGGGAGGTCCCAGGCCTTTTGAGTACATAGAGAAAGAGGATAATCAGCTGAAGAAGCGGATTTCCAGAGAGTTAAACCCTCCAGTTCTCTATGGAAATGAGAAATAGAGAGAGAAGTTCTTGAAAGTAAAGCGTTGCATAAGAAGATATTATTTCAAGATAAAATAATTATATTGTTGTTGCAAGCCATATGTCGTTTGTCTAAAAAATATTTACTTACTTTGAGAGAACGCCCTCTTCGGCGTATACTATGAAACAATATTTTCTAAGTTTGTTAATTGTTGCTGTATCCATGCAAGAAGCTATTATATCAATACACTGGTTTTGTATTAGGGATTTATACACGTATAACGTGTACAAATTATATGTAAATATCAATATAATTTGGGAGCCAAAAAATTTTAACATAAAAACTATAACGAAAGAAATAACCGTTTGTTATTTTATGAACAAATATCTAAATATGAAAATACCATAACATAGTAATAAATATTTCGGGGAACCATCAAAATTATAACGATATTTATAATAATGCAGATTTCTTTCAAAACCTAATCCCAACAATTCGGGTGTTTGGTATTTTATGTAAAATCATTGAGGCTTGTTGAAAACATTTAAATGTCATTCATAAGATATTATATAAAAGATGGAAATAGATATATATGCATTTTCAATACATTTGCTGTTAATAAGGTCTTTATGACATCAAAACTTGAACCGTAATGTTGTATTTTACACTACTAGGCCTTCTTCACTTTACACTAATCACAAACGATCATATGTTTGTAACGCATGGGTAAACCGCGAAAAGCAGCTCGCTCCCGCCCTTAGCTCCCGCTATTATTACGTTTGAAGTATTTACCTAATTTTAATCGCAAATGTATTGAAAAACATCGTATGATGCTCGCGTTCAGGAAGCTGGCTATTATAGTCATCGGTTTATTATAAGCACTCGGCTTCGCTTCGTACCTATAAACACCTCGACTATAATATGTAGCTTACCATACTTGCATCATAATGTACTATTATAGTACAGTTATAAAATTTCAGTATACAAATGTTTAATCTTGTCAGTGTCAATAATTCGTAAATTATTTGTAAATAAATTTGTAATGTTTAAAGGTTTAAACTGAACTTTCCATTTATTTTTTTTAATTTAAAAATTCGACGTAGGTCTCATCCATATACTCATACATCATACCCCGTAAAAAAATGGCGCCGCGCCTTTATTAAGTAAACGAAGCAAGTGTTTTTTGAAATTAGTGATAGTCCTCAATTAACTCCTAAAAGGGTATATTCAACACGATAAGAACAATTATATTGATGTAAAGCAAAAGTACGCCCTTAATAAAAATTGCTTCACCACCCCCGATGTTGAACCCGCGACTGAAACGGATTGGTGAGATCTTGTGACATATTTAACGTACGTACGGTTTAATAGAGATTGCAGTATCAGTTTAGGTAGAGAACGAGACCGACTCAAATCTACGGGGGTGAAGGTGGACGCGCGGGAATCGCCAGACGGCCCTAGGTTCAGAGTCGTATATATATGTTATATCATATGCGGATGTCATATCGCCTACGCCACGCAACACATAAAATTACGAACTCTGTGAGCGAGCGCAACTTTAAAAGCTTTACTCAGCTGTCGCCAGTTGCTAATCGAATTCAAAAATAATTTCGTAAATGTCTGCTATGATTCTGCTCGCCTACAATGACTGTGAATTGGGTTAACGTGTCGACATTCGCTAGCGACTCGTAATTTTTTTTATGTGAAGCTCAGTTCATCTTGGTAACACTAGAAACGCTGTCCATACAAATCTTTTACGAGTCGCTAGCGAGTTTCGACACCTATTCAAACTTATAGTAATTAGCCGTGCTGGGGCGTACAGTGAGAGTTGAAGCAAACAAAACGCAATTCTTTTGAGTTGATATAAAAGACACTGAAAAGCACTATCTGTCTCGCTTACGCCCATTCGTTATAATTAGCAAAAGCGAGATAGAAATGTTCACGATACTTTGACTCGAATTTATATAGATTGTTCTTAATGTTTTTAGTGTTTAGTGATGTCTTAGTGTTTTATTAGTTTGTTCCATTCAGGAACCAATATTTCTACCTATGCATTTGTTGATAATATAATCGAATAACGATGTAATAAAAGAATCGATTTTATTTTAATAGGTACTGGAATGTCGAATAATTACTTAAATATAATGAAATACTAGCGTGAAATCGCTATCAATAATCGAGTGGACCACGACCCATTAAAAAAATTTTTACCTACATGAGGAAATTGATACAAGTGATAACGAATTCTTGGATGAAGAAAAAAATGAACCAATGTGTTCCTATTTTAATAAATAAATGTTTTTAAAATTACAGTTTAATTTTATTTTCTAAATTAATAAAATGATTTCGATTTCGACTGTTATATTGCGGAACATTTTTTTATTTGTAACGAATTCTTTTAGTAACATGACTTTGAATGATACATTATATCAATACAAATATTACCCATAAAAAATATTTGTCGACACTCCACCACGAGCTTCCAAAAGTTCCATCACTTGTCTGTTTCATAGATTTTTATTTTAGATTACTTTCGCTTCGAGGGTTGTTATTGTAATGTACTGCTAATGGATATAATAGATAAACGTAGAAATGGCTAGGGCTTTCTATTTTAATGAACGTCTATATTGTGTAAGCTGTTTTTAATGAAAAGATTTTTAGTCTTAAATTCTTAGTAAAACAAATCACTAAAGGAAAATCGTTAACACTAATTGATACTTGAATATTCATGTACTTCAATTGAGTAATTGTAGATGTTTTCTGATCGTAGTCTGCCTTTTCTCATTCAAATTAAAATTAGAATTATTAAATATTACGGTATTATATTAATAATCCAGTGTATAATATTAATTGGATTATAATTCGATAAATCAAGTAATTTTGATTAAAAAAATTTTTGAAGTAAATCCAAAATAGCCGATTTCATATGTTCATAAAATAGTTTAAAATTAATATTTTTAAGTTTTACCATTTTAATAATTTAAAACAAAAATTCCAAGAGCAACGGTTATGAGTTGAATTACACAAATCAATAGAATTTATTTTAAAATAAAAGGAAACTTATTTGAGAAGATTTATGTTAATCCATTATCTACATTAGATAAGATAAGATAAGATAACTTTATAGATAAGATAAGATAACTTTATTCACTGAAAATTTCTATAAACACTGAAAATTTTCTATAATTACGAGTATATAATGCTACAAAATAAAATAAAATATAAATTTGGGATCCCTGTCTCCTAAACTAGGTAAGAACCTGTGCTATAGGAGACAGTTCCTCCTCAAATACATGACGAAATTATTGATTTACTCGCATCACAACATAATCAGAGCAAGCTCAATAGATTTTGTTTTATTGCGTACGTACGTTGGCTCAACACAATACACATGCTTACAATAATAGGCTTTCAATTTTTTCATAATTTAATTTTTTTAACCACCGTTGCACCACAGATTTTACATCATATAGATTCAGAGGATAAATGTTTAATTCTTTATTAATTCTATTATAAAGAATTGCACTTAGTCCCCAGTATTGATGGTGCGAAAAAGATGTGCGGACAAGAACAGACGGGCACACAGGAGTGCCCCGGCGTTTTCTTAAGAGGGAGTCGTCCAGGGACATCTCGGAATGTTTGCGAAGAATTGCTCGGAGAATAAAGAGCTGTCTCACAGTAAGAACACCAGCTTCCGAATACAATATAGTGGTAGGATAGAGACGGGGTTTAAAATATATGACCTTGAGAACCGCCCTTTGTGCTCTTTCCAGTCCCAGAAAGTGAGTCTTGAACGCACCGCCCCATGAGGTAATACAATATGTGATAATAGACTCGCATAAGGCACAGTACGTCATAGAAAGCGTCTCACTGTCGGCTGAATCACGTAAATTTTTAAATACGTATATAAGTCGCCTAACTCGTTGAATGACATAGTTAAGCTGAGTGTGCCAGCTAAGCCTCTCATCAAGAAACACACCTAAATATTTCACACTGGGAACAGTGCCAATGTTTTGACAATTACAGGGCGTTGAAGGATCTATGCATTCATGAGCAGTAAGCGTAGCCAGTGCTGGGTCCCTGATTAGTGAGAAACGAATGATTTTTGTTTTTTCAATGTTTAAGGTTAGCAAGTGAGTTTTTAGCCAAATCATAACAGAGCGCAAAGCTTTTTCAGCATTTGCTTTGGCGGCGTCCCAGTCATCACCGTATGCAAGCAAGGCTGTATCGTCCGCATAAGCATATAAATCGCACGAGTGAAGGGGAATGTTACAAAGGTCATTGATGTAGATTAAAAATAGGGTAGGGCCCAAGATACTACCCTGTGGCACACCAAATCTCACGGTTTCCTCGTCACTCACTATTGAATCCACTTTTACAAATTGGGAACGATCTCTCAGGTAATCTCCAAAAATTTCCAAAGTAATACCACGCACTCCTATTTTTTTCCTAACCTTTCTGTCAAGTTTACTAGTGATCGAATTTGTGAGCTTTCCAACAGCGTCCTCCGTTGATATTCCCTTCCTGAAGCCAAATTGATTACATGATAAAACATTGTATTTTGTCAAGAAACCAATCAATCGATCATTAAGGATACGTTCAAGAATTTTAGAGAGTGCTGAGAGAATAGAAATGGGTCTATAATTCGTGAGCTGGCTTCTGTCTCCGCCCTTATAAATTGGATATACTATCGCTTTTTTAAATGCCTTTGGAAATATGCCTAAGTTTAATGAAAGATTACAAATATGTGTTATAGGATCTATTAAGGCTTTTCGAGCATTTTTAATTATTTTAGCCGAAATGTCGTCCCATCCGGTTGTACAGTCACTTCGTAATCCGATAATGATTCTCTCTATTTCTGCTGGATCTACTGGTAATATGACCAAGGAATTTGGAAGAGAAGGGGAGACCTCACTGTGTAAGTCGTTGGTCCCGTCATTTTGGAGGAGGATTTTGCTAGCAAGACTATCCCCAACATTGGAAAATGTTGTATTAATTTTATTAACAGAAGATCTGGGATTATCATCCAGTTTCAGAAGTTCATTAGGAGCCTGCCGTTGGCATTTTCTGTTAGTAATTTTATTAATAACTTCCCACGTAGTCTTAGGATTTCCTTTGGCTTTGAATAGTTCCTCTTTATTATATTCTATTTTTAGTTTTCTTATCAAACTATTACAAAAATTACGGTATCGGGTATACGTAAGCTTTGCTATGCTGTTATTAGGTGACGTTTTAACCTTCAAGTGCATTCTATCTCGGTTACGTATACAGCGAAGAATTCCTGGTGTTATCCAAGGTTTCATAATTCTAAGATGTCTTGGAACCCGAACGGGAAAGGAATGCTTGTCTATTATAGGTTTTAGAAGTGCAATAAAAGAATCTGCAGCCACATTCGGATGCGTAGCATACATCACAGATTCAAACTCTAGGCTTTCGATTTCTCTATTTATTGAAGCATAGTTTAATTTACGAATGTAGGATTTATTGGAATTGACATTTGAACTTTTGTCCACTAATTTAAGGGAGAGAACAACAGGAAAGTGATCAGTTACTGCTGATTTTACTACAAGGACAGAAGAAGGCTGTGTAGTATTGATAAATACATGATCCAGACAATTATCCAGACGGGTTGGATGCGTATGAGCAGCAAGTAGACCCATAGAGGCCATGAAAGTAAGGAACTCATTGGAATGAGCGTCTATGTTATTTACAGGCTTTATATCAACATTCAGATCGCCTATGAGTATTTTATTTTTATAAATATGCAATGTGTCATTGATACGTTCTAAACTTAAATAAAAGTCTGAGAGGTTTTCATACGAGGGAGATCGGTAAACTGCCACAATTGCAGTATCTCCAGAGAGGCACAACAAACAGTTTCCATCTTTAAATAGAGGCTCCGTGATTACGCAATCTATACGAGAGTTAACATATATTACAACTCCGTCATTCTGAATAGGATTATTGGTAGTGTAGTAAACTGAAAAACCTTCCAAATTAGGAATAATACCGCCACACTTTAGCCAACACTCAGTTAAAACAATAAAGTCATAGGATAATTGTGTAATCGAGAGAAAGGCAATAAATTGGTCAAAATTTTTGTTTATGCTACGTATATTGATTTGTACTATATTAAGACCATTTACAGCGTTAGGGATAAATTTAAGGCAGTCTTGAGGAGCAACTATGTAGGATTCAGAAAGTTTAAAATTATCAAGTTCATCTATAAGGCGTAAAGAGTTAGCCATCTGCGCAATCCAATTTCATTACATGACTGGAGCAGTCTTGGAGTTGACCTATTAGCGAATTTACAAAGCAATCTGAAGAAATTTGCACATATATTAAGTTAAGGCAATTAGAGACCAAGTGTGGAACTTTGACAGAACAGTAACTGTGTGTGCAGACCAACGTTTTTTGCAGATTACCTTTGCCCGCCAAGGCGATGAGATGGTATGATAAAAAGTTATAACATTTATTATTATTATTGTAAGCTGTAGATATTGCTGACCGTAGAACCAAAACTATCCAATAGATGAAAGTCCAAAAACCTTGGCTATGTCCATCAAACTGCGCACACGTCAAACCAAGCAGTGCGTCAAACTGCGCACATTAAAGGACATCGGTACGTATGAGTTTCTTTTTCACCGATTTTCGTTTTAAATGCCATAATAAATTAATTAAAAATGCAATAATTCTATCATTTCATACCTTCATTTGTTAAAATATCCCTAATAATGTCGATTTAACGTCTAACTCATTTCATACCTTCATTTATTAAAACATCCCTAATAATGTGGATTTAAACTGACTCAACCTCATATCTCTATATTGATAAGTTTTCAGGAGAAACAAAAAACTGTTTATTTGCTATAGTTTAAGTTAAATTAAATCAATTGATTAATAAACAGTAAATATATATAAAAGGACAATTTTTAGTAGTAAAAAGATTTTCGAATATTGCATACATAAGTAATTATATTGAATTATATAGATACGTGTTTGCTGAATTATGCTTTGTAATATTTTTAGTGAATATTTACCAAGTTATGAGGTTTTAAAAATCGATCTTACACCAACGATATTGGTACAACATACACCGGTGCATTTTAACATTCTCCAATGTCAGACATTCATGGTAGCACACATTTAAAATATTAGTTTTGTTTACGATTCCGCCCGCGTCAACACACACATTCTTCCTATACCTATACTTTCCGTTCCCGTTCCGTTCCCGTCTACTTCGGAAGTTTACTCCCCCTGTTCCATCCCACAAGTTGGAACTTCGCCCGTCTTGATTTCAACCAACGACAGGGTTTCTAAGCTATGTTTTACTAGTTTTTATCCACGTCGGGACGGAGACGGTTTGCGTTTGGGGCTTGGTTTAAAGTTAGATGTTTTGTGTTTGTTAAATATTGGTTACAATTATCCGTAAAAACCATTAGACCGATTTCAAAACAGTGTTTCGTATGATATAGGTATTACATCAAAGATGGTTCTTAAGCATGTTTTACGGAAAAAGGCCACTAGGGCGCGCTGCATTGATTGATGATTGTGTCTTTTAAACGGCTGGGATTTTGACGTGCTTTGATTTATAAAACCTGCTCTGAAATATTACATAAGTAATTTAAAAAATACATCAAAATGGGCCCAGCTGTTTCAGGTAACACCTATTTGTCTGACCTCCAATCACAACATGTGTGTCATCTATCTGAGTATATGCTTATAAAAAATTATTGTCATAGATCAATTCATTTCTGATTTCAAAAACATATTTTAAATTTTTTGTCCGTTCATCTGTTTGTCTGTACCTACCCTAGTTAATTAAGAATGATTAATTTTGATTAAATTTTCACATTTAAATGGGTAATTTCAGTTCACTTTAGGTAATAAGTATTTAATGAAACGTCAACTTTACCATTGAATAAATTTAAATCTACAGTTACAATCTAGCTAACAATCAAACTTTATAGCGGATCCGAAAGTAGGTACAAGTCACGTCGCAATAAACAGTTTTAGCTTAGAATAATAACTAAGCTTTAGTTAACTAACTTAATTAATAATGTTAATAACTTAGTTAATAACTTAATTAATAATAATAATAATTAACTTAGTTAATAATAACTAAAGCTTAGTTATTATTCTAAGAGTTTCAGGTATAGCGAGACGCAGTGGAGCGAGTGGTATATATACCTGCGCAAGCTTCCTCAAAGCGCAGATTTCAGATCAAGTAAGTATGACACGATCTGTATTATTTAAAAAGGCCGAGTGGTAGCATTTTTACTCTATCAAGCGTTGGTATTGTCTGCTACACAGATCATCTGTTCTATTTTTTTCTTCTTCTGAAATTACGTAGTTTCTTGCGGCACTTCTTCTAAACAATACTTCGACACGGTTTTTCTAGGTAGTTAGTATTGATTTTTAAAATCTTTTCTTTGCTTGCAAACAAAACCAAGTCAAGCCACTAGTATGTGACGATATTTTCATATACTTACGGCAGGAAGCTTAAATCGACAGGTTTGTAATCTGGTTACGGGTTGCGTGACGCGTGCCGATAGGCGTGACCTCATTCTGTGTTGTTTTAAATCATAGACTTAAATCATAGATTATCCCAGCTAGCGAATATGATACCACAAAAACGTACGTCGTTCTTATGAACATAGGTAAGTATTGACAAATACTTATGCAAAAACGGTGCGTGATTCCTATCGAACGTGGAAATTTTTCGTTACTTCACAGAATTCATAACTCTATGGGTCGCGCCTTAGTTAGAGCTCATGCGGTTAGAGTACGTAATTTCAGTTTGAACTATGAGTCGAACGTGAACTGAAATAACAGATGAGAAAGTCGTGGCATACAACGACCGCTGTTATCAATTTTATTTCTCAACAGTCGGGCCACTTGGCTAATACGTTAACGTATACTGCCCATAAATGCAAAAATTCAAATAATTTGCGGGTTGATTGTGTTCAATTAACCGTGTCTGGGTGTAAAATCTTTATATATGTATATATTATAAATTATATTTAAGTATGTTTATCAGTTGTCTAGTACCCATAATACAAGCACTGCTTGGTTCGGGACTAGATTACGGTGTGTGGGATGTCTCAGGTATTATTATTATTAAAGTTTTAAAAATAATGAGTTAAACTTATGCATTAAACTGGGTACACTTGTTTTTGTTGAAAATGTCGAGAAATAAATAGTTTTATTAAGAAGAACGATTTGGCCGCCGCTGTAAATAGTATCGTGAGCGTTCGTAATAATTTTTTTTATTTTATTAAACGAAGATGGTGGATGGTAAAGATACAAAAAAACGTACATTGAGTTTTTATCTTACTTTCATCATGATGTTAACTGCAGGTGTGGCCTTAAGACTGCAATTGATGTATCAAGAAATATCGCCATCTGAGCTATCTCCTAATGTTGAAAGCCGGTAATAATGACCATTATATTTAATGTTAATAATATAACATAACATACGGACACATCACAACAACATCTAGGCCCCAAACTAAGCATTAGCTTGTGTTTTTTGGGTACCAAGCGAAGACACCACATACATTTAACAACCAAGACCCGGTACCAGTATTAATATGCATCATATAAATACTGACCCGACCTGGGATTCGAACCCGAGACCTCCAGCTTCGTAGACTTCGCTATCCACTAGGCTAAGCGGTCGTCTAAAATAATAAAATGCGATTATTAACGGCATGACTAGTTTGCCCCTGTCTCTATTAAGGGCCGTATCTAATGATATAAGTTTGTGGTTTAAACTGTGCCGCGCGCACTCGATTTTTACCCCCACGCTCCCATTATATATTCATGTTTCATGTAAGGTTTTGTTTATGTCTTGTGCTTGTATGCAAATTGTCTTTCGGTACGCCAGCTCTTTGATGTTTATCTATGTAATTAAGGAGGCTGCCGATTTACATAATATTTACTAATAATATATAAAAATCAACTTACACTCGTACCAAATAAAATAGGATACTGTCGATCAATAATATTACATTTGTAGTACTACGTTTTACCACGTCAAATTAAAAATTGTATTTTTCATCGGCCATGGAAATTAAACGACCGAAAATGAATTTTCTATCGAAATGTGAATATTTAAAAATTTATGTGAACAATTTTTGCGAATGGATAACATTTTAAAATAATAAATATCCCTCCGTGTTAATAGCTGGTGAGAAAATAGATTAAATAAGATAAGTTTTACGATCCTTGTGTTAAAATTCATTTTCATACCTTGATTAAGCCAATATACAAGCATAGGTGTACCTAACAAGAAAATAAAACGAAAACTTAATCTAAGAAAATTGACAGCGAACATTTTGGAACGGCTTTTTCGTAAACAAGGAAATAATAGATTCAGCCCGGATTCACTGTAGTAATAAGCACGTTAAAACGTCCGATTAATTTTTTAAATTTAATAATAGAAACTTCTTCATTTCACATTAACATTAAGGTATAAAAATAATTTTCTTAAATTTTTTACATCCTTTGACGAATCTGAGATTTGACGGTTAGCAACTGGGTAATCGAAATAAAAATTATTGTAGACACGACCACCAAAACGTTTGATTCACACGCAAATAAAATAACGCTGGTCGGTCAGTCGTATCTTGTAGGAATTTTTATTTTTTAGATCTCACTCACTGCACTGCTTATTTTAGCTTTCGGTATTGACTTTCAGAACGTCTCTATTTGCAGTAAGCAACTAAATTGTGAATCAACAGAGATGGAGTAATATGAAGCAGGAAAATCACAAATATAAATATATTTTTGAAGATATTTATTTTAACAAATTAATGAAAAACATGCATGATTTGGGTATATAAGAAATATCGTATATCACAAAATACAATTCGATATTTTTTTAAATTTATTGTAAATGACAGCTATCTCGGTGTATCCAAATTCTTGTTTGTAAACAAAATCTGGAAAAAATTTCATTTGTTACCCAAGAAGGAGTGGCCTTAAGGAGGTACCAAGGAAACGAACTTATGCCAAGAAGGATCTCTATATACGGCCTCGTAAACTCCGTACTGTCTTAGATACAAGCTACTTATTTTATGTTTTAGGTGCTCTACAATGTTAAAATTAGTAACTACAGTATGCAGCAGCGTCTATACGCAAAGAAAAAGCTACCATCTACAAACTGGCTGATACTGTTCAAAGCTTTATGTGTTATTATCTGTTACTGTGTGTATTTTCTAGATTGAAGTAGCAGTAGCAAATCTAATTTTAACAAACTCCAAGCTGTTCACAATAAGTCATAAAAATTGCATTTAAATAACCCTTTACAAAATAAAAAAAATTAAACTACATACAATAATTTAATCAAAAACAAACTAAGAAATTTTATTTAATTCAAAATCCTATTCATCATTAATAATTTGTTTTCTACGATTGGTATACTTTTGTACGGTACATAAGATCATGTGAGTACAATGAGGTTTTCAGATCGGAAAGATGGATATTTTTTCATTGTCATTGCCTTTTTTTAGAAAGGCTTTATATAAGAATTGGTCCATCTTAATTACTATAGGGATATAGGCTGTATTTTTGTTTTTGGAATGTATTGTAGTTTTTTTGTGAAACTTCTTATGGCACGGGGTGAGCCTAAAACGACACGAAAATGCGTCACGCTAAATAATATAAGTGGGGAAAATATAAGGAACAATCGGCTTTCACACGAGAAGCCGGTTGTTCCCTATATCCCCACTACTAACTGCTGAGTGTGGGGAGTAACGCCAGAGCGTTACTCAGTTTCGTGTCGCTGGCAGCTGCGTCATTGCTCGGAGTGTCAATAAATGTGAAAACCGTGAAAACCAGATTGATGTTGATAATTTTAATAACATTATGAAAATTCAAATTTTAATACTAAAAGTTCTAAGTTTTCACTTCTGTCGGCAGTTCCTACAACTTTACTGTCAATCAGTTTTTTTTTTAAATATTGGTTTATAATTGTTTTCTAAATTTATTTGTTAAGCTGATTAGTATGCATTCCGAGTTTGCCTATAATTGGATTAGCATTTTAAGCTAGTTTAGTATGTTATTGATCATAGTTCATAAGCTGTATTGTTAAATCTGTTGGCAGACCAAATATATGAAGTAAAGTAAAAAATAAAATATGCACTACGTTTTATTTAATAACAATTATAATTAATTCATATCACACTCTTATTTAAGTCATATATAAGATGTAAATCTAATTTCAGATGTCTAAAACTATTGTTTTAACAATTTAACAAGAATTAATAAAATAAAAGCTAATATCAAATTAAATTCTTATTAAAAACTAAAAATACTTACCTATAAAAACTAACATTAAATAAATAACCTAGGTACTATATACTAAAAACTTCTGACCCTACAAAAAAGCCTAACTAGCAACTTTTCCCGCTCAAAAGTGCCCATCAGATGGGCGGCGTGGCACATTACCAGCGACCAGTGAAATGCAAATAAGAAGCCGAAGCCTGTCCAGCCACTCTATTTCAGACGGCTGCCTATTAGATGGATAAAGGTCTTCGCCTCCGAACACCAAAGTGCCGACCGTTTCGATAGCAACTGGCGGGAAGTCTTATGCCGATACCAAAACGTATTTAGTGTGTTCGGTCCCTGCGGCTGCCTCAGCTGCTGAGCCAAGTCCCGTTGAGTGTATGAACTCATTGTAATAATAATAATTTTTGATATGTTTGTTTCACTGGTGGTATTTATTATATTCATTTTTGTATCTAATATTTAAATGTATGTATATATGTAAAATACGGACAGGAGGAACATAAAATTGATAACATATTAATAATATATTTTATTATCATACGTTAAAATCTGTATTACATACATTTGGATGCGTATGTGTATCTGTTAGTTTTCTTTGTATATATTTGTGTTTGTTTGTATATTTTATTATCTCCCTCTTTTCCTTGTTTTAATTTTTAGAACTTTATTAAGATAAAAATGTACGCACTTACCAAATTATGTACCTTATTAATTTAGGTACGATTTTTTTCCTTCTTCATTTTTTTTAAAATAATTATTTATTATTGTTCAATATAATAATTTAACTTGTCAATAATAATTTTAATCAGAAAAAATATACTTAACATTTCATATACTATAAGTCTATGTTTGAAGAATCAATGGCAAAAGGTTATATAGTTTCCTCGCTTGACCGACTTCCTCTGAATATATAATATTGTTTTGTGTTTACATTCTGCTAGCAATATTATGCAAAACCTTGAGGTTTGTTTATGAAGGAGTGAAAATATTTGAACAGCTGATGTTTTCTTGAACTATAATTTGTATAGTGTTCCTTTACAAACTAAATTTCACGCAACAGTTTCGTTAGCATATTATAATATTGATACAGGTTAGTTAGTTGCCCTAAGTTAAGTTCTAATTAGGTGCCAAAAAATGGTCCTGTATAATCTGTAAATGTGTTTTTCACAAAATTTAATGCAATAAACGCTTATTCTTAGAATTCCATTCCATCAGGCCTTTTTATACCCCACTGTAGGGGCTTAGGCCTCCTCTCAAGATGAGGGGGCTTGGAGCTTAAATCCACCACGTTGCTCCAATGCGGGTTGGCGGATTGTAGCGACCGCCATCTATTGACAGCATCAAAGCTTTGAAAGTCTTACAATGGTATTGCAATATCATATAATAGTCTAGTTGAGAAATGAGTTTCTTGGAATAAATAATTCCAAGTGTTCAAGAAATTAATAGCTCATTCGATTCGGAAAAATATTTTTTCATGATTTCTATCGCCAAAAAATTGCATTTTTAAATATCAAAAACGAAAGAAAACAGGCTTACATTATTTACAATTACTCAAAAACTATAAGCGATAGTAAGATATTAAGACAGAAAAATATCTTACTTTCCGGAACTTCATCTCTATTATTTATAATTTTAATTTAATGTCGTTTTAGCCCGAGCGTACAACACATGAATTTTTTTAAATAGGTATTAAGAGTAATGTGTACTACAGCATTAACGGTTGCATCCCATTAAATCTTAACCGATTGGCGCAAAAAATGTATGGTGTTCAGATCAGCAGAAACTGGGTTCATACGTTTTTAATTTTTAAATATTTTGATAAATCATAAGAAAAATAAATTAAATGTGACGATCGTCACGTATTTCCATGGTTTTGTATGAAATTTGGCACATACCTACACAGATGAAAAATAATTTCTTCAACCAAATGAGTTTACTTCATCCAAAACATTTCTGTTTCCTATATAATTAAAAACTAAATTTCTTCACTAGAGAAAATGTTATTTCAATTAAGTAGTAATTTGTGTAAAGATATTTTTAGATTTAATAACTTGACTTCGAGACAGATTTTTTTCTTGAATGAAAATTTCATTTCTATCTGTGTATATAACTATTGTGACAAAAGTACGAATTGACTAAAAGCTCTCTTCTGCGCTTAACGTCTAACCACTGCTACTCTATCTAGCTGGTGTACCCGTTTGGGGAAATGGCAAGTTTCAGTCCGAATTTCGGTCTGCGAGGTCTCCACGCGCCGACCTTCACTCCGCGAATTCGCATTTGACAGTTTCGATACTTTGAAGTGACATTTCTGACTCTAACAAAACAAAACGCTGCTGTCAAAATTGTTTATTCTATGGCCTCAATGATGACAACCGATCTATAGGTTTAGTTTAGTGTTGCCTGTTCTTACCACCAGCAACGTTTCAGCGAAATCAATTCAGTTAGTTTTCGAGTTGCGGCATCCGATCCTATGTAACAGTATCTTGAATAGTATCCCTTATTTTCAACCACCGCATGAGTTTCTCTGTAACTGGATATTTGCCACGCAGTGTTAGCTTCACTTCAATTTATTTGTTTACGAGATTGCACGTAATGTGGATTTAGTTGGAAGGTAAACAGTTAAATGTACCTACATAAATACAACCGTTTCTCATTAAACACTATAAATATCGAAGTTGTGTTTGAGGGAATATATACTTTGAATATAGTGAATAATAAATCATTTTTCAATACTAGAAAGGAATTTCAATAAAAAGTGGGCCACAAAATTATCGTTAAATCTAAAAAAAATATGTATTTTTTTGAAGTAAAACTTCTTTAGGCGCGACTAAGGGGTAACTCAGATTTTTTTTCTGACGGAAGTGACGTGATACGTGATAATAAATTGATGCAAACGTCAGTCTGACTAGTCAGACGGGCGTCAGTCTG
The DNA here is from genome assembly GCA_949709985.1 of Luffia ferchaultella. Taxonomy (NCBI): domain Eukaryota; kingdom Metazoa; phylum Arthropoda; class Insecta; order Lepidoptera; family Psychidae; genus Luffia; species Luffia ferchaultella. The sequence continues at coordinate 8,675,691 of OX453263.1, forward strand.
ACGTCCGTCTTACTAGTCAGACTAATGTGGCAGAAAGAGATACAAGCAGTTGAAGCAAGCCGCATATATATACTTACATCTTTTTCACTCGCACTGAAATTCACCATGTGGAAAACATGTGAAAAATGAAACAAATATATGTAAATAAAAGACTGCCTTCTATACTTCAGTCATTATTCTGAGACTATGGCACAGTTATTTTCCATCCTTTTATATCATATGCTTAACTGTTACATACAGGGATATACGGAGCTTTTCTACTCTAGTATATTATTAGTATACTTATCATTAGAATACATTGATATAAATGTCGATATCGATACATTTAGGTCAATGAGCGTATTGCATCATATTATCTCTATTTTTCTATCTACACGCAGATTACTTCACTGAACTCTCAGAATCAAAACCAGTCAACGCGTCACCCATGCGCATCACAGTCACACCCTACTCCGTCTAGTCTACGCAATCATGACACTAATAACGCAGACACATTAACTTTAAAACAAAAAAGTACCAAATGACGATGCTAGATGGCACTGATGCCCTTCTTAACATAGACGTAATACTAGGTTCAGGACTGTGCACTCGGCTTTGCGAAACGAGGAGATGAAATAGCGAGGTTCAAGTCTCTTTTCTTCTAGGGTGACAATAATTGAAGTAAAACTTCTTTAGGCGCGACTAGGGAGTAACTCAGATTTTTTCCAAATTTTCAAACGGATCAATTGTGAATAGCAAAGTGAATAAATATTCAACAGTTGTACAAAAAATATTTTGAATTGCAAAGTTTTTTAAAAATCTCTAACAGCAAACCCAATTACCTATCTATCGACGGTCTAACCATACTAGGGTAAGAAATTCTATCCATTGTATAGTTTTGTCGTCTCGACGGATAGACATATCTACCGTCGCACGCCATCTATCGACGGGAGGCCCCGGGAGGGTCGATAAACATGCGGCCTATCTGTCAAATGTAATGGTTTACCTATCGATCGTCTGCTATCATCAAATAAAAATTCGCTAAATTACTTTTATCCTAAAATTGTGAAACGAATATCTATTTAATTTAGTTGTAATTTAGAGTGAAAATGTCTACGTCCAGTGAAAGCGATTCTGACTTCGAACTTTTACAAGAATTGTCAGACTGGGATAGTAGCGAATAATCATCTCATATTTGTTATTATAAAACATACAAAAAAAACTTCAATGTTTTACTTCAATCGCGCGTAAAGGTTACACGCACACACTTTTTTTTTAACACTAAAGGGTTCCAGTTTTAAATAAAAAATGAAAACTATACCTACCTACATAGAAAGCTTAGATAATATAATCTAAATTAAAAACTAATAAGAAAACTAAAAATACCTACAAATTAAAAATACTGTCTAATGAAAATTTTAAAGAGACAACGGGTCCAGGGTGCCACGGATACTTCCCACGTTGCCGCGCTGTTTTGCGACACTGATCCTCTGAATACTTGCCATGGTTATTTTTGCGAATTATTTCGAATTGTATCTAGATGTATTTATGGTATATACATGACTCGCCATAAAGCAGTCCGCGTAATACAGCATTAAAACGAAACGAACAGACCACAAAAGCGCCTTCCGCCCATTGATATCTACCCTTTCGGTGAGATTTTCGGTGATTTACGATTAGGCTGTGAGTTTGTGTTTCCTATTCAATGCACTCGTATCAAACTATAATGAAATAGAGAATTTTATCCACTTGTTAATGTATATTAAAATACTTATTCGGTGAAAATCATTTGTTCGTGAAAATAATTTTCAATGTCAATTGACGTATGTCTTTATTATTGTATGACGGACGGACAGATCATTTAACATATTATTACTTAAGACGAGAAATATGAGGAAAAATCCATGATTTCCCGACGAATCGCAGAAATGTCTAAAAGGTAATCCTACACGACAAACGACAACAAGATGAATTCTAACATAATCCTGCGATCCGTCAGAGAGTGACGTCTGAAGGTACAGAATGAAATCTTAGCCTCAATCTGAAATTAAAAAGATAAAAGCTAAATGGTTTCTTTTTTTCTTTTGCATTATTTTCATCATTGGTTTGAATAGACTTTAGCAACATTTGCAAAAATAAAAAAATACTCAAAATTAAAGACATTAAAATTAATTAAAATTACAGACTTTCAAATAGAAGATAGGATGTGTTGTCTGTATGGAAGAAGAAATATAATATCTAGAAATATACAGTGTGCATTAGGTTTAAACTTAAATGTTATAATTTAAGTGTATCTTTGGTATATTGGTATATTTTAATGTCGCATTTTAGAGTTTAGGCATACATGAGTGGAACAGCGTATCCGTATATATACCAACTCTAACCTATAGTCTTCTCCAATAAGTGCAATGTGGTGGCTACACTTAGATTTTACTGAGTTACAATTTCAATAAGGATTATTTTTAACATCTGCATTATATAATAGACATATTTACATCCTACAACCACTCCCTTCTAGCTTGGATTAACTTTCGTTCCCATATCTATTTCTTCCTTTTAATGTCTACAAGTAAATGCGCAACCATTCGTATTGCGTTTCCTTAACATTTTGTTGGTGTGAACTGAACAGTAAATACCGATAAAATAAAGGGTATCTTAAAAGCTCGGTTTCTAAGAATATGTTTCTGAATTTCTGAAAGTTAATATCTTTACTATATTAATACTATAAATGTGAAAGTAACTCAGTCTATGGTTTGACCGAAACCGCTGTACCGCGCACATGCCTAAGGCGCGGTACAACTATATCTGTTATGCTTTCGCGTCTAAACCGCTTAACAGCTTTTAATGAAATTTGCTACAGAAATTCATTACTTAGAGAAGGACATAGATTACTTTTTGTTTTTCTGTTTGTCTGTCTTTTTGTCCGTCCGGGTTGATCTCCGAAACGGCTGAACTGATTCCAATAAAACTATGCGAACATAAAAAAGAGGTTGTCAGGCAGGAGTAACATAAGCTTCCTTCTATACAAATATGAATATTTCTTGGATAGTTAAGTTTCAAAATGTTCTAGAAACTCTTACAGTGCCCTGAAGTGTCATGCTTGTTTAGATGCGTACATCTGTTTAGTCCATGCAGGTGAAGCCGCGGACGGAAAGCCAGCAGTAATGTAATAAAATTAAATAACACTAAACATTTTTTTGTTTTTAAATTAGTGTCACATTGTAAAATCCCAGTTTTCTTAATCAAACATCTAGACAGATAATATGATATTTTTAGAGCTCCTTAGTTAAATGGCAAAAACACACCCCTTATAATTTTGTCCTATTCGTTTGTTTGTCTGTCCGTGTGCCGCAGCAACTTTACTCGGAGACTTAGTGCTATTTAGATGGAATTCGGAAGATAATACGGACGGTTAATAATCTATTAATCGTCTATTAAATAATAATAATATAATTATACCTGGGATATTCCACACGGCGCCACTTAGTTCTAAACTAAGCAAAGCTTGTACTAAGGGTATCAGACAACCGACATACATACTTAAATATTCTTTATAATACATACATATATAGATATTTTACACACAAACACGGAACAAATAGACATGTTAACGCACACAAATATTTGTCCCGGGCGGGAATCAAATACGCGACACTTGACTATGCAGTAAGGGTCTCGAACCACTCAGTCAAATGAGGTAGAAAAATATTATTTTTTGGGTAGGGCGCCATACAAGTCACAGATGGATGAAAGAAGGAAATTCCAGCGTACATAAGTGTCTTTAAAATGACAGAGTATTCGAAATGACTTTTTAAATTCAATCAATAGTTGTTGAGATATACGCTGCTAAAGTTTTAATGAGTTCTTTCCTCCTTCTTTCACTTTTTGACTATGAGGTATTTATTCTGAAAAAAAAGTACCTGCAACTAAAGTAGTTTCTTATGTATTTATTTTCAGTATTATTTATTGAATTTTATACTTAACATACATACTTAACCAAAACAAAGCAATTTAGAAAAATTGACTATAACTATGCACTTATAACTTTAAACATTTACATGATTTACCTGCACTTTAATATGATATTTAATAATAACAAAATATATATAGAAACTTGTAGTTCTATTTCCATTCTATAGATCGATATAGATATACCACTTTATCGTATCCAGTGGTGGATAATATAGCATATTATTATGCCTATGCATAAAGCATTATTTGAAGCGCGTTATTTAAGTCCAACTAATTTAGAATATTATATTGATTGCCTCTTGGTGCTATTAAATAGCACGACGCGATCCCGCAGTTCCGTTTTACCGATAAAGCGATGCGATCAGCACAACGAAACACGTCCTACAACGAACGCGATTGTGCACTGACTGATTAGCAAATTTAGCAATTTAACATTAGCACAGCTGTCGGTCGACAGCATATGACCGCCGCCCAACGCAGCGAACGAACGAGGTGCGATCGCGTGCCGAGTGCTGCTGCAGACTAAACAGCTGTGGTAGATATTCTCGCGCTAAGCATTACCGCGTTTTATGCTATAGCATAGCATACAATTATACATGCTGAAATAATATAGTTTATAGTCTGAAGCATGTTTTTAAAATATAGCTGATTTTGCAAACATTGCACTAAGCGAATATCGTGAAGACGCTGCTGGGATGAGTAGAGAGTAAACAGATTATAATAATATCATTGAATAATATGAATTTACATAATACGAAGTGACGTCTTCAAATTGGATCGTTTAAATGCATTAGGTCGGGTTTTTCGTATAAAATACACGTTATTTATATCGTATCAAAAATATGAATATTGCTGATTGACATATATTTAAAACACATGTTTAATTTCATGTCGTGATGTTGGAACGTAACAATAATATGTACAAATGGAAATTATCTTAAGTGCGGTTAGTCGTCAATTGCCCGAGATAGAGGAGTTAACTCATGCGAGCTAAACGCGTGTTTACATCCGTTTGTGCGGGTCATTGAGAACCCCGTACGAATTGTACATTATTATTATAAATAGGTCTATTACGGATAAAAATTAAATTATCATGAATCGTTCAGAGATGGTTTTAGTATAGTATACTTAATTCATGATTAACGAATGCGAAATCGGTTTTCGAATTCGAAATTGACTATAAATTATGCTGTGGAAAAACAGCTATTCACTAATAGAAAAAACATGGCATTTATCCAGCATAAGCAGTAAATTTTTTTAAATTTAAGTATATTATAGTCTAAACTTGCCAAGAGACATGTTCATGCACACAAATATTTTCCCCGGGAGGGAGTCGAACTCTCTAGGATCTCTAACTGCTTGGCAAATCAGCATGCAAATTAGCATGCATGCTGATTTGCCAAGCAGTTAGAGATCCTAACTGCGGAACCAAAGGTCGCAAGTTCGACTCCCTTCCGGGGAAAATATTTGTGTGCATGAACATGTCTCTTTGTTCAATGTCTGGGTTTGAAATATCTATATTTGTTTATATATATTAAAAATTATTTAAGTATGTATATCAGATGTGTGGTACCCATAACACGAGCTCTGCTTAGTTTGGGACTAGATGGCGCTGTATGGGATGTCCCAGGTATTATTATTATAGTGAAGTTTATTGCTTTCAAAGTGAGGGTCATTCAAAAAATTTCTAGTATTCAAAATTTTAAATTATAATTTGAACGTAATCCAATAATTCTTCGACATTGTTTCTTACAAGTTTATGAAACTAACTAGAACATTCAGGGGGATGATTCTCGGATCGCATGACTTTATGTTTCTACAGAAAATATCCATGAAACAATGTTTTCTAGAGAAAACGTAATTATGTATACTGAGAATGTCTTATATGATTCTAGAAATAATGTTTTATATGACTTTTGATAATACAGAATTACGTTTTCGCTAGAAAAAAAAATTGATTTTCAATACAGAATTACGTTTTCGCTAGAAAAAAAATTGATTTTCATTGACATTGTCAGAATATTGACGGATATTGACGACAGGCTGACGACCGCTTAGCCTAGTGGGTAGCGACCCTGCCTACGAAGCTGGAGGTCTCGGGTCCGAATCCCGGGTCGGGTCAGTATTTATATGATGAATATTGATACTGGTACCGGGTCTTAGTTGTTATATAATAATAATAATATTTATTTATTAGAAAAAAGCAATATACAAAAATTTTTTGGTCTCTGATTTCTAAACTAGGCAGGGCCTGTATTTTAGAAACCAGTGTCCTCCCAAGTATACAATTTCAGCAATCTTGCAATTTATCAATAAAAACATAAAAACACGATATTCATTTCTATTGATACAATACATATTAAGAAAAAAAAATGGGCATGCTTTATAATAAAAGATAAAATTAAATTTAAAAGACAAAAGGTAGGTAGATAAAAAAAATATAAAATGACAATCATGTATGCACTGGTGAATGAAAGTGTTGTTGGGTATGTTTGAAATGTTGTTTATATGCTAGTAGTAATTGTGAAGTGTGGATGACGGTATGCAAGAGTGAGGTTTGTAAATATTTTATTTATATTTAGTTGTGCAAATTGATACAATGTGGAGATACGAAATAGATATTTTTTATGTTATATTGAATTAAAGAATTAACGTCATTTAAATAATTTGGAAACCCATACAATAACAGTTGTAATATTAATAATCAAACAACAAATAATGCTTCCACACCATCATAATCGAATTTTTCTAACCACTGAATTATTATGTTCTTAATATGGAAATTGCTTAGTCGTTTTACTTCATATATTTTATTTATTTTATTATATAAGCGGGGGGCCACGTACGTATAGTGACGTTTAGCAACGGCACTACGTGAGAAAGGTACAGGACAACGATCTAGTCTTCTGCCTGATTCCGGCAGTAGTGGAACAGTGACTCGATGGTACCGTCTGATACATTGATAAATAAATAACTTCCGTACTGACAGTACTTTTGCTTCTTCATAGACGGATACTGTAGGATGTCTGAAGGGTAAGCACAGTGAGACCTTTAATATAGCTCTTTGCGCTCTTTCGACTCTTATGAGGTTAGTCTTAGCAGCACCTCCCCAAGAGCAGATACAGTAGGCAACTATACATTCACATAAAGCCTTGTACGTTTGTAGAAGTAATACGGTTTCAGCAACCATACGCAAAATTTTAAAAATGTGAATCAATTGTCTAATCCTAGATGAAACTGCAACAGTTTGTAGTTCCCAGTTTAATTTGTCATCTATTACGACGCCTAAATACTTTACTGAGTTGCAGCGATTTAATAACGGACAGTCACATTGCCTCAGCCGCATATTTGGATTTCGGTTGCAAGGAAATGTGTGTATTACAATTTTAAAGGTATCACTGGGGCCCCCCACTTCAGTCTTGCTAAAGCAAAGATATTTCGTTTTAGTTGTATTAAGAGACAGAAGACTATTTTCTAGCCAAGCAGTAACTTAACATAGACCATCTTCAGCCAACAGAGCCACTTCGCTCCATGTACTTCCATGAAAAAGCATGACAGTGTCATCGGCAAACATAATAACATCTGAACCTTTCATTTTAATTTTGCACAAACCATTGACATAAATTAAAAATAGAGTGGGCCCAAGAATACTACCTTGAGGTACGCCGTATACACAAGTACCTTCATTGCTTACATGTCCTTCAACACGGACATGCTGTTTACGATCCGTCAGATAATCCTGAAACCAGCTGTGGGTAACACCCCTAATTCCAATATTCTCTAGATGTCTTAGTAGAATAGGAATCGACACCGTATCGAATGCCTTCTGTATGTCAAGAAATACGCCTAAACACTTCTCGTTTTTGTCGAGGTAAGTGGTTATTAGAGTTGATAGTTTGAAAACGGCATCATCAGTTGATTTTTTGCTACGAAATCCAAATTGTTTGTCATCAATCAAGAAGCGGGATTCTAGGTAGTTCATTAGTCGCTTGTTTGCTAATTTTTCAATTATTTTAGAAATCGTACTCAAAAGTGAGATGGGTCTAAAATTTGTTGGTAGACGTTTATCACCATTTTTGTAAACGAGAACCACTACAGCCTTTTTGAAGATGCGTGGGAACCTTCCTGTTTCAAAACTAAGGTTGCATAAATAGCTGATTGGTTTACTTAAAAAAATGCTGAATTTCTTTAAGAAGGTACTTGTGATGTTATCTGGACCTGGAGCGCTATTAGTTTTGAGGCTGGCGATAACACGTTCTACTTCTAAAGCGTCAGTTAGGTAAAAGGAAAAAGAATTGATAGGTGCGTCAGCTGATTTAGCTTGGTTCATAAGATCTGTTTCATTTAACTGTAGTTTGGTCATTGTCAGGTTAGCCAAATTGCGTCCTATATTGGTGAAGTACTTATTTACCTCATCTAGTGAGTCTGTAGGTGTATTTTTGATTTTTAACAATTCAGTACATTTAACTTTATTTAGATTAAAATTACAAACGTCTTTGATAATTTTCCATGTTTCTTTCATGTTTCCAGTGTTTTTTTGAAGCTGATTTTGGTAGTATTCTTTTTTTAGATTTTTAATTATTTTATTGCACAAATTTCTGTATTTCATATAATGCGTTTTAAGATCTTCATCATTTAGTGTTGACTTTACCCTTTTGTGTAACTTATCCCTGTTGCGTATTGATTTAATAACACCGATTGTTATCCACGGTTTTAAAGGTCGTATTTTTCTGGGTACACGTTTTGTTACCGAGTTCTGCTTTAAAATGTTTTGTAGGTTATGAACAAACAAATCCGCAGCCTCGTCCAAACTCGTAATTGAATACAGAGGTTGCCATGTTTTCGTACTTAGTATTTCTCCAATGGCCTCATAGTTAATAGACAATTTTTCGTATACTGGTTTACATTTTTTGAGTTTAAGGTCGTCTACATACAATAAGATTGGAGAGTGGTCAGTCAGTTTGTCAAATACAACTGTATGCCACTTTTTGTCACATTTTAACATAAAGTGGTCTATACATGTGTTCGTGTATGTTGGTAAATTAATGCCTTGTTTCATACCATGGGTCGCCATTAAGTTCAGATAATTTTCTGCGTGACCTGACAGCCTATCTGGCAATATATCTAGATTAGTGTCACCAGTGAAGATTATATATTTAGTGTGAATATTTTGGAGAAGTTTATCTAGAGAATTTATGTAATTTGTCGGATTATTAAAACAAGGTGGCCTGTATGTACAGATTATAGTATAGTTTTGGTCAATCTCGAGCAACAAACAGTTACCATCAGCTATATCTGGTTCTTTTGTAATAGCACTAAGTCCGTCACGTACGTATACCACCACCCCATCGTTTTGATTGATTATTTTTTTGGTGTAGTACATTTGATAGTTGCTTAAATCTGGGGGAACTAAATTTTCATTTGTCCAACACTCTGTTAATACGAGGATATCCAGCTTTGCTTCCATACTAGTCAGTAACACTAGAAATTTATCAAAATTTTTATTTATGCTGCGTATATTAACAGTTATTATAGAAAAACACCTATGGATGGTGTTCTGGCCGCTAGAAAATATATTACACTGAGGAGCGTCATCTATATAGTTGCAGGGAATACTTTCTCGACAATCTAGGTCGATAGATGTAAAATTATCCAAGACATTGAATTTTTCTGATTGTTAGTAAACAATGTGCTATTCGGCTTTCGAAAATATGTGTATGTGCCTTGTGGTGATATGTGTAGATGTTGAGTATGGTTTGAGTGAATGTGTGCATAGCGATTATATTAATTTTACAAGCATTAATATTTAGATAAGTAAGATTAAGTACTCGAAGCGAACAGACAAAATCTGGTAAGTTAATATAACATTCATAATAACATAGTCACTTATGCTTAATATTGGATAGATCAGCTTCACTGTCAATTCGAAAAAATTTACCTCCCTCCATTTTACGTAGGTAAACTTTACCACGACTCGTCCAGCAGAATGCAAAATCATTTGCCTTAGCGAACTCCCTCGTAATGTAAAACAGGGATCGTGTTCTGGAAGTGAGGCTTTCTGTGACATATATTGGTTTTTCTGGGCCATCAATCTGAAGGTCGCGGGTGTTGAATTTGTGATTCTTGTTGTCCCTGTTATGTTTTTTAAAAGAATTTAAAAAATTGTCTCTCGTTAAAACACTCGTAAAGTCTGCAATAATAGGTTTGTTGTCGTCTGATTTGGTATTTATGCGAAAAACATCCTTCATATCCGTTTTTTGTACGTCAAACTTAAGAGCTTTGCCAGTTTTCAAGATAATGTTAAAAAGATCCTCTTTAGTTTCGACTGATCTTTTCGGAATGTTCTTCAGCTCAAGGGTAATACAACGAGTAGTTCTTTCCAAAAAATCAATTTTCATCTCCAGTGATTGAATCTCTTTGAGATAATTGTTTTTGTCTGCTTCAAACTTCGTGATTTTTGAATTTAACTCGTCGTACTTTTTCGTAATGAACTCGAGCGAGGTGCGAATTTCAGTATTTTGTTCTTTTATTTCGTCCATAGACTTCAAAATTAGCGCCAACTTGTTATCTTGCTCCAGTTGCCAATTCAAAAACATGTTCCTCATCTCCGATTTAAACGACTTCATCTCTTCTGCATAAACACCTTTACTTGATTTGTCGCGTATCGTAACATTTTCAACTGATTCATGCTTACTAGTGACACGATCAGAGTTTTTTCGTTCCCTTTGGTTAGTGGGCATGGTTCCCAACTTAGAGTAATATACCTAGGGAAGCAGTAGTCGTGGAGGTGCACTATTCACTTTACTATTAAGGAGCTGAACACAATACACAGTAAGTACGTACCACGTTATGTTTGAACTCGAAAGTAAATACTCACTATTTCTGTATTCTTATTCAGGTAAATTAATACGAGGTTGATTTTAATATTTTAATGTTTTGAATTTTGTTGTTTATCGAATAAAACAAATATCCCAGAACCAAACACGTCTTTCATCGACGAGAACCAAGAGAGTATGGTATATGTATGTGGTGTCTTCGCTTGGTACCCAAAACACAAGTTAATACTTAGTTTGGGGTCTAGACGTTGTTGTAATGTATACGTTATTATTATTATTATTATTATTATTATGATTATTATTATATTCCATAAATTCAAGTGGTCCAAGATTTGCGCTATCCCCCAGTTGTTTTTTGTATTGAACAATATTTTCTTTGCGTTTTATAAGCGATTGAGATAGATTTAAGTCCCTGATGGAGACAACTAATATTGAAATATTGTACTTACTATACTCATCACCAAAATATTGAGATATGGCGTCACAATGAAGTTATCGTATTACGTATTATCGTGTCATCGAATACCCCTTTCCGCTACACTCACAGTCACCCTATTTTCGTGCGTATCCATATCAGCCCATTATGCTCCACTGCAGGAGCTTAGACCTCCCCTCGGGATGAGGTTGCTTGGAGCTTAATTCACCACGCTGCTCAAGTGCATATTGTTGGATATTAGATATTAGACTTAGTAACCACGGTGAACGGATAATTCTTTTTTACCAATATTTTAATGTGAAAAGACCTAAATTTTTTTAAAATTGAGTTTAGATAATTCCTAATGCCTAGAAAAAATTTAGAAGGCAGTTAAAAAATATTCCTTTATTTGTTTCTTAAAATTTTCCAGTAGTTGTTTCCAAAGAATAAGAATTAGCGAAAAAAAAAATTCCAAATAAAGATAAACATAAGACATAATTAATATTTGGCTGAGTCTTGTTTTTGTGTTGACTCCCGGCAAATACTCGTTACCTGCGTCAAACAATAGGTAAAATTGTATAATGGGAGACGTGAATTATATTACTAGCTAAATATTTGTAATTACAATATTTACAAGCAGCTTGTTTATTACTTTATATTAATAGCGTTTCGTTCTTGTTAAACTTTGGGGGTATTTATTTCAATCCCTAAAAATAAAAGTTACTTAAAGAAAAATTTTCTTCAATTACAAATGTAACTTTTAAAATCGTAACAACTGAAGAGCTTAGCAATCCGAACCAGAATGACTCATTGGGTTTTCTAAGGCACCAATTTCGACGTGATTTATTTGGCGAGATTTCAATTATTAGAAAAATATTCCCGTGCAGATTCATTATTTAGCAAACAATATAAATAATACGTACGTCTGTTTAAACAACGTTAGCAAACATGGAGGGACTGGAGAGAGCGATCGCTGTCATTTTTAACGGTATAAAGTTGAGCGGAACTGACCGACAAATGTTTGGGTTTCTCGATTGGCCAGTTTGCCTACGTGTTGTCAGTTTACATTGGTCCATGAAGAGTGTACATAAGATGCGCATAATCTTATCTTTACCACAGTTCTCGCTCAAGTTTTTTTTCTTTCTTAATTTTTTTATTAATAAATACGCTAACAAAAATGAATTCCATGTGACGACAAAGAAGTTCACTTCTGACGCGTATTCAAAAGTTAAAAGTTCGAACGTTCAAAAGGTACTTTTAAGCGCCAACTTTTTTATTTACCATACTATACCATCAGCCCATTAATGCACTCTGCAGGGGCTTAGGCCTCCCCTCGGAACGAGTGGCTTGGTGTTTTTTTTTTTTACAATCAATTGCAAACGACCTTATACCAATATATTTGGAACCTTGAACCATGATTAAAAGAATCAAACTCGCGATTGGTTCGATTTTTATTTTATTAAAATGTGAGCTCCACTCAAACGAACATCAAATAGCTCTCCGGAGACGAAGGGATCTTATTTTTCCCGTTGAGTACACCAATTTGGCTGTTACGCAAAACCCTTCACAATTTAAAACCGTTTTCAATTACTGTCAGCTTCGAAATGGCGTATATTTAAGAGAATTTTACTTCTGTTAAATTAATATTTAAGAACGTTTTTTATAAAGAATTCTTATAAAAAAAGTCCAAATGAAACATAATTAAATCAAATGAAAAATAAGCTGAATCGAATATTGTACGTTTAGGAATTAAAAATGTTGTTACTGTTGGAAAATTTTGTGATTGAACTAGAGTACGCCCGCGACTTCGTGAAAATGATTGTAATGTAAATTTTATGCCATAATCATAGACTAACAAAATAACAAGACGGATGGTTCAAATTAAAAAATAAAAAATAAACAAACCGTTTAACTTTTCTTAAAAGTGCACGATTTCATGTAGTTTTTCATATACCATATTTATTTAACAATCTCATACTACAGATGATTGATGCTTTTGAATAAATATAAACATTACGGTTTTAATTTTTATTGTTTAACATTAATCGAGATCGTGACAAAATTTGTCGTGACCTCCCGGAATAACAGTAATGTTCACCCATGTGGATGAACAATGGCGGCTTTGCGGGTGAAGCAAGTGAGGCCGAATCTCACTTAAATGTACTGATTCTCCACAACAAACGGCTGATCATAAATATTTTATTTTATTTTATTCGATTCGGCGCGCCGTCGTTGTCGGCGATTCTACGTAGCCAGCGCGCATGGGACGAAACGGGGGCTGAAAGGATTTTTAACAGTCTCTTGGACCAGGCGGCAGGGGTGGACTTGGCGGGCAGACTCTGGAGCCTGGCTAAACGCTCTGCCCTCCCCGCACATGGGTACCCTACAAGACGGCGAGACTTTGCGTGTGGCAGTGGGGCCCCGTCTGGACTGCGATGTTTGTGAACGACATCTATGCATCTGCGGTTCCACGGTGGAGGCCGACGGGCACCATGCGTTGAGTTGTCGTCGCTGCTCGGGGAGATTTCCGCAACACCACGCTCTTAACGACATAGTACGCAGGGCCTAGATTTAGGCCAATGTTCCATGCGTGTTGGAGCCTCTTGGTCATAGCCTTTCCAATGGCAAAAGACCCGCAGAAAACCGAAACCTCAAAAGAGCTCACAATGCAGTTTATCTATCCACTCGTCAAAAACGAACAGCTTTAGAATTAGCAAAACTTTTTTATGAAGTTTAATATCCTACGACCAGACTATTTTTTTTTAATTTTTAGTAGTATACCTTATGTTATCTTTCTAAAAATTTTACAACATGAGATTAATATAGTTCTAATTAAGAACCAATCAAAATGTCAAATTTTATATCTATATACAGTGTGTTACACAAAATATTAAGAAATACCTAGCCACGCCCTTAGCACAGCCCTAAAACTTCTAACTTTTTGACAATAGCTCACAATGCACTTTATCTATCCACTCGCCAAAAACGAAGATCCTTGGAATTATCGTAAGTTATTTTTATCTGGCTACGCGATTAATAGATGACTTTACTGACTTGAAACAGTGTCCAATAGATTTGAAACTAAAAATAATTTTTTTTTTAAGTATTCACACAAACGATATATACTTGCGTCTTGCGTATTTTATTTCGTCCCAATGAAGATGACATGAACGCAAAGCTACCTACCTAGTTGACTTGTGAGAATAGTGCTGGTGATGCTTTCTTTCGACTGAGGGACGTGTTCTCTATTATCATACTTTGTCTACCTAATACCTATATTTATTAAGTAGTCAGATAGACATTAAGTTTTTTTACAGTTGCATAACATTTCATTTTGTACATCATAAAATGTAAAAAGTTAGAATATGTTTATTACTAACTATTACTAATTATTACTTATTATTATATTATTATATAGTATACGTTTATTGAATTTTTTATACAACCATAAAAAGAAAAAAATTACCATCACTGCTCAATGTTGCCTCACTACAAAATACCATCCAAAGCCGCAACTGGATTATACCATAGGTATGAATCAAATTTACGTAAACATAGGTACTTTATTCCACAATTTAACCGAAGCGTGCTTGGTAAGTTTCTTGTATGAAATGAAATTAAACAGTAGTTATAGCATTTGGTATATAGGCAGGTATTTGCAATAAAACGTAGTTACGAAAATAAATTATTTTAATTATGAATCCCATGAGTCACTTGTGCTTCGAACAGAGAGCGCAGATGAGAGAATCTTCTGATGTTTGCTCATCTTTTAGCCTAATAGCTTTTATCCATAGAATTCAAGTACCTGAAATCTGAAGTCATGTTAAACATTTGATTAGTGAGATCTATTTTGAGATTGGATGCTAATTAGCAACATACATTAAAAAAAACACGTCGAATTCAGTACCTACTTTCTATTTTGTTGTAATGAATCATACTTAAATAACGTTAAATCGTATATGACAGCGTAATGCACAACACTATTTTATTTGTAAAAATCTGTTATTTTTATAATTTTATCAAATCTAAAGCATATATCGTCATTCTTTACTGTGCATAATAAGTGTAATAAGTAAAAATACGACATATTTCAAAAGTTTTAAGATTTACGAGTAAAGTGAAAAAACGAAATAAACACGTAGGTATTTCTGTGAACTATGGCTTTTGCAACCATGATCAACACGCGCCTTAATTTGTCAACAATGTTTTAAAACTTGATGGTCAAGTATTGCACACGTACCTAATTAAATTTTCAACATAAAATTGTCCGTTTTCCAAAACACACTGGCGTCACCAGTTAACTGGAACATAACATATAGCGCTAAAGACGGCTGCTGTATGGTGTTGCTATCTCTTTTTACTTACGTCTCATTTTATAAGATAGAGCAGTAAAAACATGATTTTCATACTTCAGTTGAAAACTCTTTCTCCATGGTTATAATCTCAGGTTATAATATCGTAATTGTTCTGAGATCTCGACGCGACGCTATCAAGGTCGCGTTCCGTTCGCATCAAAAAACAGTTGCAAATACCACTTTTGCCAGTTTTTGACTTCCTGACAGAAAAATATCGCCAAAAACATTCACGTCTGGCGATTTAGCTGCCAGTGTCAGGCGTTTACGACGCATCGTTTTCGGCGTTTGTGGTGTTTGTAACTGCCACTTTAGACCCACCTCAAGTGTCAATAGGTTGATTGATTGATATTATCTGATTGATAGTTTATTACATTATATAAAATATCTATCATCAGTTCATTCATCATGTGTAATGTTTAAACTCGGTTTCGCACGGGCAGCAGAGCGCATAGGTACGCTTAGATATTTTTTTTTCTGTCGTAGTCTCATAAAAGCTTGTTGCGTCGAGCTTGTGGATTAGATATAATTGGATTTGAATGTAACGGAAGTTCATCTACTTGGAGTATTTTAAATATATATTAAAATATTTGTGGCAAATAAGGTTTTTTCGATTGATTTCGATTATGGTTTTTTCTTCAATAATTTCGAAGTGTTCGAACGAAATATCCAATATTAATATATAATAAAACAAATTTCATTATATATAAAAAAAATATATAAAAACACCCAAGTATTTCCATGATTAACACTTGCTTCGTTCAGAAAAATTTGAAAACTTCTACCAACAGATGTCGTTGCGGTAGGATTGCAATACGTGTACAACGTTACACAATTACATTTAAGTATTCCAACTGAGCTGAAATCAACATCTAATCCACATGTTCGACAACAACATAAACTATTTTTGTGGCTTCTATAGGAGTTCTAATATAACATATAACTAGATATTCGTTGATTCCTGCAGTAGGGGTGGGCTGGAACTTGGACCGTTGATTTGATTGGGATGCAAGAAATATTTAATATCGATACGATAGTGCCGACTGCCGGCAAGGCAAGTTTGTAGCTAATATATACAATAAGAATTTTTCAAATCCGACTTAATAGTTCCAGAGACCAGTGTGTTCAAACAAACAAACATACTCTTCAGCTTTATAATATTAGTATAGATCAGTTAGGTACCGTGTAGGTATGTGAAAGTGCGTTTGTTTTTGTGATTCCATTCCATTGCGATTTATATGTTATCAAAAGTTAATTTCACAGATTGCCAATCAACTCGTGTAATACATTTCAGCTTGTTCTAATTTATAGGTGCCTATCCTATAGCAGGAACACAGGAATATGGCGTCGGGGGTTAGTAGATGCTGTACCTACTCATGGCTGCGTTTCTACAACCGAAAACTTTTATCAACGACAAATAACTAACCCATCAATATCTATACAGAAAAACGACTTCTGACAATCCGTGTCATGTGAAAAACATTGCGAAAAGGACAACTCGAACCTGATGGTAAAAGGTTATTTTTTGGTTTTCTGACTTTGATAACTGAGAGTGGAATCAGACTCATTGTTATTCACCATCTTGGGGTAGGATCATAATGTTATTGCTCACATGATAAGTCGAAAAGAAAAGACGATGGACTTTTTATGTACTTTGTTTATTATTCTTCTTATACATTCTAAAAGCACCTCTATATAGCTGTGCTCACACGAGCCACCTTCAAACTCCTAGATTATTTACATCAATAACGAGTATCCAAGCTCGTTTTGTTAAAAACATATACAATTAAAATTTTGTATGACATTCAAATTATACAGGGTAAGTCAGAATGTTATGCAGGTTTTCAAAAATTATTATGTGAAATATAATGAACATGTAATATTGTGAGATACGCTGTGTGAAAGGTAAACTCTCAAAGTTTAGTTTCCTGAAACTGATTCCGCGTTCGCCCGCAAGATGTCAGCAGGAGAGCAGTTTTATGGTTTATGGGCCATTTTTCTTTCATTAACGTACTGTGAACGGACATGCTTTCCTTGATATGCTACAACAATGGCTCCTTCCGCAGCTTGAAGACGATAGTGCCGATTTCATTCTGCAGTTGGATGGTGCCCCTCCACATTACCATGGCAGTGTTCGAGACCATCTGAATGAGGCTTTGCCACAGCGTTGGATAGGTCGTGCATCACTGGGTGATCAACAACTCATTCATTGGCCCGTGGATCGTGGATCGTGTTTACGTACCACCACTTCCAACAACACTGGATGAACTGCGTGCTCGCATCACAGAAGCCATTGCTGATATCGACCGCGATATGCTGCAGAAAGTTTGGCAGGAGATTGAATATCGGCTTGATGTCTGTCGTGTAACAAAAGGCGCTCACATAGAACACCTGTGATGTGTTTTTTTTAATAAAAACTACACTAAACTAAACTTTGAAAGTTTACCTTTCACACAGTATATCTCACAATATTATATGTTCATTGTATTTCACATTATAAATTTTTGAAAACCTGCATAACATTCTGACTTACCCTGTATATTGTTAAATGTAGCCCTTGGCTGTAAATCTCAGCAGCCAGCATTACACCAAGTTTATTGAACTTTTTTTCTCAAATATTTTTCCAACAGTAATAGTACTAAAATAAAAAAAGAAACAATGTGGGAATATTGTATAATGTTGTTAAATCTATAAAATTGTTCCCTACTCCAAGTTTTTTGTAGATAACGTATGTATGGCTCAGTTTGTTTAAGAAATGTTGAGTCTGATTTTATTATGTCGAACACTACTTATAATTTTTAATTTGAAAAATAACTGCAAGATCATTTCTTTTCAAGGTCTGAAATCAAACGATTTTTTTTGTTATATTTTTAATGTGAAATAGTTGTTTCTTTTTTGTTAATAACATATATACCAGTAGAACATTGTAGAACATACATTAATTAGAATATATATTTTTTTGTGTTAGAGATATAATAATATAACCAATAACTCAATTCTTCATAACAATTATATTAATCTGTTATTAGAAACTATTGCTAAGAAAATATTTGTGATTTTAAGAAATCAATTTTAGTACATGGATGTTCATAGACATGCCGCATCATGACAACAGAAATGTGAGCAAGAAAATTTAAGCTGTAGATCAAATATACACTAGTTGATATTTTGAAATATTTGCTATGCTGTGAAGTATATAGAATGTTCTGTAACCTACATGTATTTGTACTGGAAAAGAAAAAGGTTCTGACATAATTACATCCAATGTGTAATTTAACACAATGTTTGATTAAAACAATGAAATGTATGGTCTGTCTAATAATTGATATTTTGCTCACGTTTTTGATTGATTTGGATTGGATTAAGATGAAGACATATTTCATTTTGGTCATGATTGTCTTCTGACGTTTTATGGACACATTAACTGAATAAAACGAATCTTAATTTACTTCATCCAGAGAGACAGATTTTAAAAATGAAATGTAAAAAAATACTACAATACGTAAATTAGATGTGTTTATGTGACTCCAAAAGATTATCAATGGCAAAAAGATATGTTGTGAAAAATATTTACTCGTGTAAAAAACGAATATTTCATAAAACCGCAAATATTTTCGTAAAAAAACTTTAAACGATACTTAGTCAAAAAAATATTATATACCTAACCATGTACTTGATTTGATGTTAGTGGTATTTATTAAGCATTAAATCTTATTAATAACTATTTGGGTTTCATTTAAAAAAATAATATATATAAATATTCTAATAATATTATCGACTATACTGCACTATTATATCGATTGTCGATATCGATAGACTTCACGTCGATTCGTCACTATAGCTGCTACCACGACCAGCTAACCAGCACACTGGCGCCGTGCCGTCAACAGGAACTAATATTTGGTACAGTCGGCTCTATACAGAATGCTACAATCATTTTAGGTAGTTAGCCGGCTACAAGGAAAGGAACGACAACAACAGAATAGAGAACAGAGAAGGCGCGCTCGATTATGATTACACACCCTGCACTGTGTCCAAAAACATTACGTACGTCCCGCACCTGCCCCACTTCCTGCCCGCGTAATGTTGCTAGCTCGGGAGAGGTTTTCTACATTTTGTCTAGAAAAAAGGCATTTAATAAAAATGTTATCAGATATATTTAGGTTGCGTCTATATGACCGCGATTATTTCTTGCGCGGCAGCCGCGCGGTCGCCGCGTACTTGTGTTCATTCATAGCAAGTTTTAACTATATTAGGTACTAGGCCAAAACTCACAACATTCAAATTTCCTTCAGACGCCACGTGTTTACTTGAGTTCAATTAGTTTTTTGGTACAATAAAATTATAGAAAGGAAGTAGCGTGACCTTCTGACGCAAGTGTTCTTCATTTAATAAAAAGTTACTCACATCAACATGAAATGCATACGCACCATTGTTGTTAAATAAAAAAAATAAACATTATTTTTTTTATACTTATTACAATAAATAAAACCCGGCTTCAATAAAGAAAGTAAAGTTTTTATTAGGTACTCTTTTGTTGAGTAAGCTTTTATAATATTCTTTTTTAGAATTTGAACTAATTTGCAAAGTTTTACGTTTAGCTAAATAATGTAGGTACGTAATTTTATATCTAAATCTTTTTCAATAACCGTCGTTTCTATGACTGACCATTTATGTGGTCATCATTAACAAAGAATATATTATTTTTTTCAATGAATTTCTTGAAAATTGAAAGAATGATTGCTAAACGTTCAATATTTGCATTTATAACCAAATTTTCAGTTTAAATTTTTCGGATATGCGCCTCACAAATACGACATTTATATAATACAGAGGGAAATAAAGTCCGCCTCTATTTTTCAATGATTAGATAATTCATATATTATTATTTCATTCACCAAAATTTCATTGTAATCGGAATGCATAAAAGATAAATAACGATCGTCGTTCTTGATCGGCGTTATTCCTCGTCATTCTCGATCGTCGTTCTTCCTCATCGTTATTCCTCGTCGTTCTTGATGGTCGTTCTTCCTCGTCGTGATTGATCGTCGTTCTTCCTCGTCGTTCTTGATCGTCGCTCTTGATCGTCGTGATTGATCGTCGTTCTTGATCGTCGTTATTCCTCGTCATACTTGATCGTCGTTCTTCCTCGTCGTGATTGATCGTCGTTCTTGATCGTCGTTTTTCCTCGTCGTTCTTGATCGTCGTTCTTCCTCGTCGTGATTGATCGTCGTTCTTCCTCGTCGTTCTTAATCGTCGTTCTTGATCGTCATGATTGATCGTCGTTCTTGATCGTCATTCTTGTTCGTCGTTTTTCCTCGTCGTTCTTCTTCGTCGTTCTTGACCGTCATTATTCCTCGTCATTCTTGATCGTCGTTCTTGTTCGTCGTGATTGATCAACGTTCTTGATCGTCGTTCTTGATCGTAGTTATTCCTCGTCATTCTTGATCGTCGTACTTGTTCGTCGTTCTTCCTCGTCGTTATTCCTCGTCGTTCTTGATCGTCGCTCTTAATCGTCGTTATTCCTCGTCGATCGTCGTTCTTCCTCGACGTGATTGATGGTCGTTCTTGATCGTCGTTATTCCTCGTCATTCTTGATCGTCGTTCTTGATCGTCGTTATTCCTCGTCATTCTTGATCGTCGTTCTTGTTCGTCGTGATTGATCGTCGTTCTTCCTCGTCGATCGTCGTTCTTCCTCGTCGTGATTGATGGTCGTTCTTGATCGTCGCTCTTAAACGTCGTTATTCCTCGTCGATCGTCGTTCTTCCTCGTCGTGATTGATGGTCGTTCTTGATCGTCGTTATTCCTCGTCATTCTTGATCGTCGTTCTTGTTCGTCGTGATTGATCGTCGTTCTTCCTCGTCGATCGTCGTTATTCCTCGTCGATCGTCGTTCTTCCTCTCGTGATTGATAGTCGTTCTTGATCGTCATTCTTCCTCGTCGTGATTGATGGTCGTTCTTGATCGTCGTTATTCCTCGTCATTCTTGATCGTCGTTCTTGTTCGTCGTGATTGATCGTCGTTCTTCCTCGTCGATCGTCGTTCTTGTTCGTCGTGATTAATCGTCGTTATTCCTCGTCGTTCTTGATCGTCGTTATTCCTCGTCGATCGTCGTTCTTCCTCGTCGATCGTCGTTCTTCCTCGTCATTCTTGATCGTCGTTCTTGATCGTCGTTATTCCTCGTCATTCTTGATCGTCGTTTTTGTTCGTCGTGATTGATCGTCGTTCTTCCTCGTCGTTATTCCTCGTCGTTCTTGATCGTCATTCTTGATCGTCGTTATTCCTCGTCGATCGTCGTTCTTCCTCGTAGTGATTGATGGTCGTTCTTGATCGTCGTTATTTTTCGTCATTCTTGATCGTCGTTATTCCTCGTCATTCTTGATCGTCGTTCTTGTTCGTCGTGATTGATCGTCGTTATTCCTCGTCGTTATTGATCGTCGTTCTTCCTCGTCAATCTTGATCGTCGTTCTTGACCGTCGTTCTTGATCGTCGTTCTTAATCGTCGTTCTTCCTCGTCGTTCTTGATCGTCGTTCTTGATCGTCGTTCTTGATCGTCGTTCTTCCTCATCGTTATTCCTCGTCGTTCTTGATGGTCGTTCTTCCTCGTCGTGATTAATCGTCGTTCTTCCTCGTCGTTCTTGATCGTCGCTCTTGATCGTCGTTCTTGATCGTCGTTCTTGATCGTCGTTATTCCTCGTCATTCTTGATCGTCGTTATTCCTCGTCATTCTTGATCGTCGTTCTTGTTCGTCGTGATTGATCGTCGTTATTCCTCGTCGTTATTGATCGTCGTTCTTCCTCGTCAATCTTGATCGTCGTTCTTGACCGTCGTTCTTGATCGTCGTTCTTAATCGTCGTTCTTCCTCAGCGTTCTTGATCGTCGTTCTTGATCGTCGTTCTTCCTCATCGTTATTCCTCGTCGTTCTTGATGGTCGTTCTTCCTCGTCGTGATTGATCGTCGTTCTTCCTCGTCGTTCTTGATCGTCGCTCTTGATCGTCGTTCTTGATCGTCGTTCTTGATCGTCGTTCTTGATCGTCGTTATTCCTCGTCATTCTTGATCGTCGTTCTTCCTCGTCGTGATTGATCGTCGTTCTTGATCGTCGTTATTCCTCGTCATACTTGATCGTCGTTCTTTCTCGTCGTGATTGATCGTCGTTCTTGATCGTCGTTTTTCCTCGTCGTTCTTGATCGTCGTTCTTCCTCGTCGTGATTGATCGTCGTTCTTCCTCGTCGTTCTTGATCGTCGTGATTGATCGTCGTTATTCCTCGTCGTTTTTAATCGTCGTTCTTCCTCGTCGTGATTGATCGCCGTTCTTGATCGTCGTTCTTGATCGTCGTTCTTGATCGTCGTTCTTGATCGTCGTTATTCCTCGTCATTCTTGATCGTCGTTCTTCCTCGTCGTTCTTGATCGTCGTTTTTCCTTGTCGTTATTGATCGTCGTTCTTGATCGTCGTTATTCCTCGTCGATCGTCGTTCTTCCTCGTCGTTATTGATGGTCGTTCTTGATCGTCGTTATTCCGAGTCATTCTTGATCGTCGTTATTCCTCGTCATTCTTGATCGTCGTTCTTGATCGTCTTTTTTCCTCGTCAATTGTCGTTCTTCCTCGTCGTGATTGATGGTCGTTCTTGATCGTCGTTATTCCTCGTCATTCTTGATCGTCGTTATTCCTCGTCATTCTTGATCGTCGTTATTCCTCGTTATTCTTGATCGTCGTTCTTGTTCGTCGTGATTGATCGTCGTTATTCCTCGTCGTTATTGATCGTCATTCTTCCTCGTCGTTCTTGATCGTCGTTCTTCACCGTCGTTCTTGATCGTCGTTCTTAATCGTCGTTCTTCCTCGTCGTGATTGATCGTCGTTCTTCCTCTTCGTGATTGATCGTCGTTCTTGATCGTCGTTCTTCCTCGTCGTGATTGATCGTCGTTCTTCCTCTTCGTGATTGATCGTTGTTCTTGATCGTCGTTCTTGTTCGTCGTTTTTCCTTGTCGTTCTTCTTCGTCGTGATTGATCGTCGTTCTTGATCGTCGTTCTTGATCGTCGTTCTTGATCGTCGTTCTTGACCGTCGTTATTCCTCGTCATTCTTGATCGTCTTTCTTGTTCGTCGTGATTGATCGTCGTTCTTCTTCGTCGTGATTGATCGTCGTTCTTGATCGTCGTTCTTCATCGTCGTTCTTGATCGTCGTTCTTGATCGTCGTTCTTGATCGTCGTTATTCCTCGTCATTCTTGATCGTCGTTCTTGTTCGTCGTTCTTCCTCGTCGTCATTCCTCGCCGTTCTTGATCGTCGTTCTTGATCGTCGTTATTCCTCGTCATTCTTGATCGTCGTTCTTGATCGTCGTTTTTCCTCGTCATTCTTGATCGTCGTTCTTGTTCGTCGTGATTGATCGTCGTTCTTCCTCGTCGATCGTCGTTCTTCCTCGTCGTAATTGATGGTCGTTCTTGATCGTCGTTATTCCTCGTCATTCTTGATCGTCGTTCTTGTTCGTCGTGATTGATCGTCGTTCTTCCTCGTCGATCGTCGTTCTTCCTCGTCGATCGTCGTTCTTCGTCGTCGTGATTGATGGTCGTTCTTGATCGTCGCTCTTGATCGTCGTTATTCCTCGTCGATCGTTGTTCTTCCTCGTCGTGATTGATGGTCGTTCTTGATCGTCGTTATTCCTCGTCATTCTTGATCGTCGTTATTCCTCGTCATTCTTGATCGTCGTTATTCCTCGTCGTTATTGATCGTCGTTCTTGATCTTTGTTCTTAATCGTCGTTCTTGATCGTCGTTCTTGATCGTCGTTCTTGATCGTCGTTCTTGATCGTCGCTTTTGATCGTAGTTCTTGATCGTCGTTCTTCTTCGTCGTTCTTGATCGTCATAATTGATCGTCGTTATTCATCGTCGTTCTTAATCGTCGTTCTTCCTCGTCATTATTCATCGTCGTTCTTGATCGTCGTTCTTGATCGTCGTTCTTGATCGTCGTTATTCCTCGTCGTTCTTGATCGTCGTTCTTCCTCGTCGTTCTTGATCGTCGTTTTTCCTTGTCGTTCTGGATCGTCGTTCTTGATCGTCGTTCTTCCTCGTCGTGATTGATCGTCGTTTTTCCTCGTCGTGATTGATCGTCGTTCTTGTTCGTCGTTATTCCTCGTCATTCTTAATCGTCGTTCTTCCTGGTCGTTATTCCTCGTCGTTCTTTATCGTCGTTATTCCTCGTCGTTCTTGATCGTCGCTCTTGATCGTCGTTATTCCTCGTCATTCTTGATGGTCGTTCTTCCTTGTCGTTATTCCTCGTCGTTCTTTATCGTCGTTATTCCTCGTCGTTCTTTATCGTCGTTATTCCTCGTCGTTCTTGATCGTCGTTCTTGATCGTCGTTCTTTCTCGTCGTTCTTAAACGTCGTTCTTGATCGTCGTTCTTGATCGTCGTTCTTGATCGTCGTTCTTGATCGTCGTTCTTGATCGTTCTTGATCGTCGTTCTTGATCGTCGTCATTCCTCGTCATTCTTGATCGTGGTTCTTCCTCGTCGTGATTGATCGTCGTTCTTGATCGTCGTTTATCCTTGTCGTTCTTGATCGTTGTTCTTCCTCGTCGTGATTGATCGTCGTTCTTCCTCGTCGTGATTAATCGTCATTCTTGATCGTCGTTATTGTTCGTCGTGATTGATCGTCGTTCTTCTTCGTCGTGATTGATCGTCGTTCTTGATCGTCGTTACTTCTCGTCGTTCTTAATCGCCGCTCTTGATCGTCGTTATTCCTCGTCATTCTTGATCGTCGTTCTTCCTCGTCGTTATTCCTCGTCGTTCTTGATCGTCGCTCTTAATCGTCGTTATTCCTTGTCATTCTTGATCGTCGTTCTTCCTCGTCATTATTTCTCGTCGTTCTTGATCGTCGTTCTTCCTCGTCGTTATTCCTCGTCGTTCTTTATCGTCGTTATATCTCGTCGTTCTTGATCGTCGTTTTTGATCGTCGTTCTTGATCGTCGTTCTTGATCGTCGTTCTTCCTCGTCGTTCTTAAACGTCGTTCTTAATCGTCGTTCTTGATCGTCGTTATTCCTCGTCATTCTTGATCGTCGTTCTTGATCGTCGTTCTTGATCGTCGTTCTTGACCGTCGTTATTCCTCGTCGTTCTTGATCGTCGTTCTTGATCGTCGTTCTTGATCGTCGTTCTTGACCGTCGTTATTCCTCGTCATTCTTGATCGTCGTTCTTGTTCGTCGTTCTTCTTCGTCGTGATTGATCGTCGTTCTTCTTCGTCGTGATAGATCGTCGTTCTTGATCGTCGTTATTTCTCGTCGTGATTGATCGTCGTTCTTCCTCTTCGTGATTGATCGTCGTTCTTCCTCGTCGTTCTTGATCGTCGCTCTTGATCGTCGTTATTCCTCGTCATTCTTGATCGTCGTTCTTGTTTGTCGTGATTGATGGTCGTTCTTCTTCGTCGTGATTGATTGTCGTTCTTGACCGTCGTTATTCCTCGTCATTCTTGATCGTCGTTCTTGTTCGTCATGATTGATCGTCGTTCTTCTTCGTCGTGATTGATCGTCTTTATTCCTCGTCGATCTTTTTCGTCGTTATTCCTCGTCGTTCTTGATCGTCGTTCTTACTCGTCGTTCTTAAACGTCGTTGTTGATCGTCGTTCTTGATCGTCGTTATTCCTCGTCATTCTTGATCGTCGTTCTTGTTCGTCGTTTTTCCTCGTCGTTCTTCTTTGTCGTAATTGATCGTCGTTCTTGATCGTCGTTCTTGACCGTCGTTATTCCTCGTCATTCTTGATCGTCGTTCTTGATCGTCGTTCTTGATCGTCGTTCTTCCTCGTCGTGATTGATCGTCGTTCTTCCTCTTCGTGATTGATCGTCGTTCTTGATCGTCGTTCTTCCTCGTCGTGATTGATCGTCGTTCTTCCTCTTCGTGATTGATCGTCGTTCTTGATCGTCGTTCTTGTTCGTCGTTTTTCCTTGTTGTTCTTCTTTGTCGTGATTGATCGTCGTTCTTGACCGTCGTTATTCCTCGTCATTCTTGATCGTCGTTCTTGTTCGTCGTGATTGATCGTCGTTCTTCTTCGTCGTGATTGATCGTCGTTCTTGATCGTCGTTATTCCTCGTCGTTCTTGATCGTTGCTCTTGATCGTCGTTATTCCTCGCCATTCTTGATCGTCGTTCTTCCTCGTCATTATTCCTCGTCGTTCTTGATCGTCGTTCTTGATCGTCGTTCTTCCTCGTCGTTCTTCTTCGTCGTGATTGATCGTCGTTCTTGATCGTCGTTATTCCTCGTCGTTATTCCTCGTCGTTCTTGATCGTCGTTGTTAATCGTCGTTCTTGATCGTCGTTATTCCTCGTCGTTCTTGATCGTCGTTCTTGATCGTCGTTCTTCCTCGTCGTTCTTAAACGTCGTTCTTGATCGTCGTTCTTGATCGTCGTTCTTGATCGTCGTTCTTGATCGTCGTTATTCCTCGTCATTCTTGATCGTCGTTCTTTATCGTCGTTCTACCTCGTCGTTCTTTCTCGTCGTTCTTTTTCGTCGTGATTGATCGTCGTTCTTGATCGTCGTTATTCCTCGTCGTTCTTGATCGTCGCTCTTGATAGACGTTATTCCTCGTCATACTTGATCGTCGTTCTTCCTCGTCGTGAATGATCGTCGTTCTTCCTCGTCGTGATTGATCGTCGTTCTTCCTCGTCGTTCTTGATCGTCGTTCTTGATCGTCGTGATTGATCGTCGTTATTCCTCGTCGTTCCTAATCATCGTTCTTCCTCGTCGTTCTTGATCGTCGTTCTTGATCTTCGTTCTTGATCGTCGTTCTTGATCGTCGTTCTTAATCGTCGTTCTTGATCGTCGTTCTTGATCGTCGTTATTTCTCGTCATTCTTGATCGTCGTTCTTCCTCGTCGTTCTTGATCGTCGTTCTTGATCGTCGTTATTCCTCGTCGATCGTCGTTCTTCCTCGTCGTGATTGATGGTCGTTCTTGATCGTCGTTATTCCTCGTCATTCTTGATCGTCGTTATTCCTCGTCATTCTTGATCGTCGTTATTCCTCGTCATTATTGATCGTCGTTCTTGATCGTCGTTCTTAAACGTCGTTCTTGATCGTCGTTCTTGATCGTCGTTCTTGATCGTCGTTCTTGATCGTCGTTCTTGATCGTCGTTCTTGATCGTTCTTGATCGTCGTTCTTGATCGTCGTTATTCCTCGTCATTCTTGATCGTGGTTCTTCCTCGTCGTGATTGATCGTCGTTTTTCCTTGTCGTTCTTGATCGTCGTTCTTCCTCGTCGTGATTGATCGTCGTTCTTCCTCGTCGTGATTAATCGTCATTCTTGATCGTCGTTATTGTTCGTCGTGATTGATCGTCGTTCTTCTTCGTCGTGATTGATCGTCGTTCTTGATCGTCGTTACTTCTCGTCGTTCTTAATCGCCGCTCTTGATCGTCGTTATTCCTCGTCATTCTTGATCGTCGTTCTTCCTCGTCGTTATTCCTCGTCGTTCTTGATCGTCGCTCTTAATCGTCGTTATTCCTTGTCATTCTTGATCGTCGTTCTTCCTCGTCATTATTTCTCGTCGTTCTTGATCGTCGTTCTTCCTCGTCGTTATTCCTCGTCGTTCTTTATCGTCGTTATTCCTCGTCGTTCTTGATCGTCGTTCTTGATCGTCGTTCTTCCTCGTCGTTCTTAAACGTCGTTCTTGATCGTCGTTCTTGATCGTCGTTATTCCTCGTCATTCTTGATCGTCGTTCTTCCTCGTCGTGATTGATCGTCGTTCTTGATCGTCGTTTTTCCTTGTCGTTCTTGATCGTCGTTCTTGATCGTCGTTCTTCCTCGTCGTGATTGATCGTCGTTCTTCCTCGTCGTAATTAATCGTCATTCTTGATCGTCGTTATTGTTCGTCGTGATTGATCGTCGTTCTTCTTCGTAGTGATAGATCGTCGTTCTTGATCGTCGTTACTTCTCGTCGTTATTGATCGTCGCTCTTGATCGTCGTTATTCCTCGTCATTCTTGATCTTCGTTCTTCCTCGTCGTTATTCCTCGTCGTTCTTGATCGTCGCTCTTGATCGTCGTTATTCCTTGTCATTCTTGATCGTCGTTCTTCCTCGTCGTTATTCCTCGTCGTTCTTTATCGTCGTTCTTTTTCGTCGTTCTTGATCGTCGTTCTTGATCGTCGTTCTTGATCGTCGTTCTTGATCGTCGTTCTTCCTCGTCGTTCTTGATCGTCGTTCTTCCTCGTCGTTATTCCTCGTCGTTCTTTATCGTCGTTATTCCTTGTCGTTTTTGATCGTCGTTCTTGATCCTCGTTCTTGATCGTCGTTCTTGATCGTCGTTCTTCCTCGTCGTTCTTAAACACCGTTCTTGATTGTCGTTCTTGATCGTCGTTATTCCTCGTCATTCTTGATCGTCGTTCTTGATCGTCGTTCTTGATCGTCGTTCTTGATCGTCGTTCTTGATCGTCGTTCTTGATCGTCGTTCTTCTTTGTCCTAATTGATCGTCGTTCTTGATCGTCGTTCTTGACCGTCGTTATTCCTCGTCATTCTTGATCGTCGTTCTTGTTCGTCGTGATTGATCGTCGTTCTTCTTCGTCGTGATTGATCGTCGTTCTTCTTAGTCGTGATTGATCGTCGTTCTTGATCGTCGTTATTTATCGTCGTGATTGATCGTCGTTCTTCCTCTTCGTGATTGATCGTCGTTATTCCTCGTCGTTCTTGATCGTCGCTCTTGATCGTCGTTATTCCTCGTCATTCTTGATCGTCGTTCTTGTTTGTCGTGATTGATCGTCGTTCTTTTTCGTCGTGATTGATCGTCGTTCTTGACCGTCGTTATTCCTCGTCATTCTTGATCGTCGTTCTTGTTCGTCGTGATTGATCGTCGTTCTTCTTCGTCGTGATTGATAGTGGTAATTCCTCGTCGATCTTTATCGTCGTTATTCCTCGTCGTTCTTGATCGTCGTTCTTGATCGTCGTTCTTAAACGTCGTTGTTGATCGTCGTTCTTGATCGTCGTTCTTGATCGTCGTTATTCCTCGTCGTTCTTGATCGTCGTTCTTCCTCGTCGTTCTTGATCGTCGTTTTTCCTTGTCGTCCTTGAT
Organism: Luffia ferchaultella; assembly: GCA_949709985.1. Classification (NCBI taxonomy): domain Eukaryota; kingdom Metazoa; phylum Arthropoda; class Insecta; order Lepidoptera; family Psychidae; genus Luffia; species Luffia ferchaultella. Next base: position 8,705,288 of record OX453263.1, read on the forward strand.
CGTCGTTCTTGATCGTCGTTATTCCTCGTCATTCTTGATCGTCGTTCTTGTTCGTCGTTTTTCCTCGTCGTTCTTCTTTGTCGTAATTGATCGTCGTTCTTGATCGTCGTTCTTGACCGTCGTTATTCCTCGTCGTTCTTGATCGTCGTTCTTGATCGTCGTTCTTCCTCGTCGTGATTGATCGTCGTTCTTCCTCTTCGTGATTGATCGTCGTTCTTGATCGTCGTTCTTCCTCGTCGTGATTGATCGTCGTTCTTCCTCTTCGTGATTGATCGTCGTTCTTGATCGTCGTTCTTGTTCGTCGTTTTTCCTTGTTGTTCTTCTTTGTCGTTCTTCCTCGTCGTTCTTAAACACCGTTCTTGATTGTCGTTCTTGATCGTCGTTATTCCTCGTCATTCTTGATCGTCGTTCTTGATCGTCGTTCTTGATCGTCGTTCTTGATCGTCGTTCTTGATCGTCGTTCTTCTTTGTCGTAATTGATCGTCGTTCTTGATCGTCGTTCTTGACCGTCGTTATTCCTCGTCATTCTTGATCGTCGTTCTTGTTCGTCGTGATTGATCGTCGTTCTTCTTCGTCGTGATTGATCGTCGTTCTTCTTAGTCGTGATTGATCGTCGTTCTTGATCGTCGTTATTTATCGTCGTGATTGATCGTCGTTCTTCCTCTTCGTGATTGATCGTCGTTATTCCTCGTCGTTCTTGATCGTCGCTCTTGATCGTCGTTATTCCTCGTCATTCTTGATCGTCGTTCTTGTTTGTCGTGATTGATCGTCGTTCTTCTTCGTCGTGATTGATCGTCGTTCTTGACCGTCGTTATTCCTCGTCATTCTTGATCGTCGTTCTTGTTCGTCGTGATTGATCGTCGTTCTTCTTCGTCGTGATTGATCGTCGTAATTCCTCGTCGATCTTTATTGTCGTTATTCCTCGTCGTTCTTGATCGTCGTTCTTGATCGTCGTTCTTAAACGTCGTTGTTGATCGTCGTTCTTGATCGTCGTTCTTGATCGTCGTTATTCCTCGTCGTTCTTGATCGTCGTTCTTCTTTGTCGTAATTGATCGTCGTTCTTGATCGTCGTTCTTGACCGTCGTTATTCCTCGTCATTCTTGATCGTCGTTCTTGATCGTCGTTCTTGATCGTCGTTCTTCCTCGTCGTGATTGATCGTCGTTCTTCCTCTTCGTGATTGATCGTCGTTCTTGATCGTCGTTCTTCCTCGTCGTTATTCCTCGTCGTTCTTTATCGTCGTTATTCCTCGTCGTTCTTGATCGTCGTTCTTGATCGTCGTTCTTCCTCGTCGTTTTTAAACGTCGTTCTTGATCGTCGTTCTTGATCGTCGTTCTTGATCGTCGTTCTTCCTCGTCGTGATTGATCGTCGTTCTTCCTCTTCGTGATTGATCGTCGTTCTTGATCGTCGTTCTTCCTCGTCGTTATTCCTCGTCGTTCTTTATCGTCGTTATTCCTCGTCGTTCTTGATCGTCGTTCTTGATCGTCGTTCTTCCTCGTCGTTTTTAAACGTCGTTCTTGATCGTCGTTACTTCTCGTCGTTATTGATCGTCGCTCTTGATCGTCGTTATTCCTCGTCATTCTTGATCGTCGTTCTTCCTTGTCGTTATTCCTCGTCGTTCTTGATCGTCGCTCTTGATCGTCGTTATTCCTTGTCATTCTTGATCGTCGTTCTTCCTCGTCGTTATTCCTCGTCGTTCTTTATCGTCGTTCTTCCTCGTCGTTCTTGATCGTCGTTCTTGATCGTCGTTCTTGATCGTCGTTCTTGATCGTCGTTCTTCCTCGTCGTTCTTGATCGTCGTTCTTCCTCGTCGTTATTCCTCGTCGTTCTTTATCGTCGTTATTCCTTGTCGTTTTTGATCGTCGTTCTTGATCCTCGTTCTTGATCGTCGTTCTTGATCGTCGTTCTTCCTCGTCGTTCTTTCTTGATTGTCGTTCTTGATCGTCGTTATTCCTCGTCATTCTTGATCGTCGTTCTTGATCGTCGTTCTTGATCGTCGTTCTTGATCGTCGTTCTTGATCGTCGTTCTTCTTTGTTGTAATTGATCGTCGTTCTTGATCGTCGTTCTTGACCGTCGTTATTCCTCGTCATTCTTGATCGTCGTTCTTGTTCGTCGTGATTGATCGTCGTTCTTCTTCGTCGTGATTGATCGTCGTTCTTCTTAGTCGTGATTGATCGTCGTTCTTGATCGTCGTTATTTATCGTCGTGATTGATCGTCGTTCTTGATCGTCGTTCTTGATCGTCGTTCTTGATCGTCGTTATTCCTCGTCGTTCTTGATCGTCGTTCTTCCTCGTCGTTCTTGATCGTCATTTTTCCTTGTCGTTCTTGATCGTCGTTATTCCTCGTCATTCTTGATCGTCGTTCTTGTTCGTCGTTTTTCCTCGTCGTTCTTCTTTGTCGTAATTGATCGTCGTTCTTGATCGTCGTTCTTGACCGTCGTTATTCCTCGTCATTCTTGATCGTCGTTCTTGATCGTCGTTCTTCCTCGTCGTGATTGATCGTCATTCTTCCTCTTCGTGATTGATCGTCGTTCTTGATCGTCGTTCTTCCTCGTCGTGATTGATCGTCGTTCTTCCTCTTCGTGATTGATCGTCGTTCTTGATCGTCGTTCTTGTTCGTCGTTTTTCCTTGTTGTTCTTCTTTGTCGTGATTGATCGTCGTTCTTGACCGTCGTTATTCCTCGTCATTCTTGATCGTCGTTCTTGTTTGTCGTGATTGATCGTCGTTCTTCTTCGTCGTGATTGATCGTCGTTCTTAATCGTCGTTATTCCTCGTCGTTCTTGATCGTCGTTATTCCTCGCCATTCGTGATCGTCGTTCTTCCTCGTCGTTATTCCTCGTCGTTCTTGATCGTCGTTTTTCCTCGTCGTTCTTCTTCGTCGTGATTGATCGTCGTTCTTGATCGTCATTATTCCTTGTCGTTCTTGATCGTCGCTCTTGATCGTCATTATTCCTCGTCATTCTTGATCTTCGTTCTTCCTCGTCGTTATTCCTCGTCGTTCTAGATCGTCGTTGTTGATCGTTGTTCTTGATCGTCGTTCTTCCTCGTCGTTCTTGATCGTCGTTCTTGATCGTCGCTCTTGATCGTCGTTCTTGATCGTCGTTCTTCCTCGTCGTTCTTGATCGTCGTAATTGATCGTCGTTATTCATCGTCGTTCTTAATCGTCGTTCTTCCTCGTCGTTATTCATCATCGTTCTTGATCGTCGTTCTTGATCTTCGTTCTTGATCGTCGTTCTTGATCGTCGTTCTTGATCGTCGTTATTCCTCGTCGTTATTGATCGTCGTTCTTCCTCGTCGTTCTTGATCGTCGTTTTTCCTTGTCGTTCTTGATCATCGTTCTTGATCGTCGTTCTTCCTCGTCATGATTGATCGTCGTTCTTCCTCGTCGTGATTGATCGTCGTTATTCCTCGTCGTGATTAATCGTCATTCTTGATCGTCGTTCTTCCTGGTCGTTATTCTTCGTCGTTATTTATCGTCGTTATTCCTCGTCGTTCTTGATCGTCGTTGTTGATCGTCGTTCTTGATCGTCGTTCTTCCTCGTCGTTCTTGATCGTCGTTCTTGATCGTCGTTCTTCCTCGTCGTTCTTAAACGTCGTTCTTGATCGTCGTTCTTGATCGTCGTTCTTGATCGTCGTTATTCCTCGTCATTCTTGATCGTCATTCTTTATCGTCGTTCTTCCTCGTCGTTCTTTCTCGTCGTTATTCTTCGTTGTGATTGATCGTCGTTCTTGATCGTCGTTATTCCCCGTCGTTCTTGATCGTCGCTCTTGATAGACGTTATTCCTCGTCATACTTGATCGTCGTTCTTCCTCGTCGTGAATGATCGTCGTTCTTCCTCGTCGTGATTGATCGTCGTTCTTCCTCGTCGTTCTTGATCGTCGTTCTTGATCTTCGTTCTTGATCGTCGTTCTTGATCGTCGTTCTTGATCGTCGTTCTTAATCGTCGTTCTTGATCGTCGTTCTTGATCGTCTTTATTTCTCGTCATTCTTGATCGTCGTTCTTCCTCGTCGTTCTTGATCGTCGTTTTTCCTTGTCGTTCTTGATCGTCGTTCTTGATCGTCGTTATTCCTCGTCGATTGTCGTTCTTCCTCGTCGTGATATATGGTCGTTCTTGATCGTCGTTATTCCTCGTCATTCTTGTACGTCGTTATTCCTCGTCATTATTGATCGTCGTTCTTCCTTGTCGTTCTTGATCGTCGTTTTTGACCGTCGTTCTTGATCGTCGTTCTTAATCGTCGTTCTTTCTCGTCGTTCTTGATCTTCGTTCTTGATCGTCGTTCTTGATCGTCGTTCTTGATCGTCATTCTTCCTCGTCGTTCTTGATCGTCGTAATTGATTGTCGTTATTCATCGTCGTTCTTAATCGTCGTTCTTCCTCGTCGTTATTCATCGTCGTTCTTAATCGTCGTTCTTGATCTTCGTTCTTGATCGTCGTTCTTGATTGTCGTTCTTGATCGTCGTTATTCCTCGTCGTTCTTGATCGTCGTTCTTCCTCGTCGTTCTTGATCGTCGTTTTTCCTTGTCGTTCTTGATCGTCGTTCTTGATCGTCGTTCTTCCTCGTCATGATTGATCATCGTTCTTTCTCGTCGTGATTGATCGTCGTTCTTGATCGTCGTTCTTGTTCGTCGTTATTCCTTGTCATTCTTGATCGTCGTTCTTCCTCGTCGTGATTGATCGTCGTTCTTCTTTGTCGTTCTTCCTCGTCGTTCTTGATCGTCGTTCTTGATCGTCGTTCTTGATCGTCGTTCTTGATCGTCGTTCTTCCTCGTCGTTCTTCTTCGTCATTCTTGATGGTCGTTCTTCCTTGTCGTTATTCCTCGTCGTTCTTTATCATCGTTATTCCTCGTCGTTTTTGATCGTCGTTCTTGATCGTCGTTCTTCCTCGTCGTTCTTAAACGTCGTTCTTGATCGTCGTTCTTGATCGTCGTTATTCCTCGTCATTCTTGATCGTCGTTCTTTTTTGTCGTAATTGATCGTCGTTCTTGATCGTCGTTCTTGACCGTCGTTATTCCTCGTCATTCTTGATCGTCGTTCTTGTTCGTCGTGATTGATCGTCGTTCTTCTTCGTCGTGATTGATCGTCGTTCTTCTTAGTCGTGATTGATCGTCGTTCTTGATCGTCGTTATTTCGCGTCGTGATTGATCGTCGTTCTTCCTCTTTGTGATTGATCGTCGTTATTCCTCGTCGTTCTTGATCGTCGCTCTTGATCGTCGTTATTCCTCGTCATTCTTGATCGTCGTTCTTGTTTGTCGTGATTGATCGTCGTTCTTCTTCGTCGTGATTGATCGTCGTTCTTGACCGTCGTTATTCCTCGTCATTCTTGATCGTCGTTCTTGTTCGTCGTGATTGATCGTCGTTCTTCTTCGTCGTTATTGATCGTCGTAATTCCTCGTCGATCTTTATCGTCGTTATTCCTCGTCGTTCTTGATCGTCGTTCTTGATCGTCGTTCCTTAACCTCGTTGTTGATCGTCGTTCTTGATCGTCGTTATTCCTCGTCATTCTTGATCGTCGTTCTTGATCGTTGTTCTTGTTCGTCGTTTTTCCTCGTCGTTCTTCTTTGTCGTAATTGATCGTCGTTCTTGATCGTCGTTCTTGACCGTCGTTATTCCTCGTCATTCTTGATCGTCGTTCTTCCTCGTCGTGATTGATCGTCATTCTTCCTCTTCGTGATTGATCGTCGTTCTTGATCGTCGTTCTTCCTCGTCGTGATTGATCGTCGTTTTTCCTCTTCGTGATTGATCGTCGTGATTGATCGTCGTTCTTGATCGTCGTTCTTGATCGTCGTTCTTGATCGTCGTTATTCCTCGTCATTCTTGATCGTCGTTCTTGATCGTTGTTGTTGTTCGTCGTTTTTCCTCGTCGTTTTTCTTTGTCGTAATTGATCGTCGTTCTTGATCGTCGTTCTTGACCGTCGTTATTCCTCGTCATTCTTGATCGTCGTTCTTGATCGTCGTTCTTCCTCGTCGTGATTGATCGTCGTTCTTCCTCTTCGTGATTGATCGTCGTTCTTGAACGTCGTTCTTCCTCGTCGTGATTGATCGTCGTTCTTCCTCTTCGTGATTGATCGTCGTTCTTGATCGTCGTTCTTGTTCGTCGTTTTTCCTTGTTGTTCTTCTTCGTCGTGATTGATCGTCGTTCTTGACCGACGTTATTCCTCGTCATTCTTGATCGTCGTTATTCCTCGTCATTATTGATCGTCGTTCTTGTTCGTCGTGATTGATCGTCGTTATTCCTCGTCGTTATTGATCGTCGTTCTTCCTTGTCGTTCTTGATCGTCGTTCTTGACCGTCGTTCTTGATCGTCGTTCTTAATCGTCGTTCTTTCTCGTCGTTCTTGATCTTCGTTCTTGATCGTCGTTCTTGATCGTCGTTCTTCCTCGTCGTTCTTGATCGTCATAATTGATTGTCGTTATTCATCGTCGTTCTTAATCGTCGTTTTTAATCGTCGTTCTTCCTCGTCGTTATTCATCGTCGTTCTTGATCGTCGTTCTTGATCTTCGTTCTTGATCGTCGTTCTTGATCGTCGTTCTTGATCGTCGTTATTCCTCGTCGTTCTTGATCGTCGTTCTTCCTCGTCGTTCTTGATCGTCGTTTTTCCTTGTCGTTCTTGATCGTCGTTCTTGATCGTTGTTCTTCCTCGTCATGATTGATCGTCGTTCTTCCTCGTCGTGATTGATCGTCGTTCTTGATCGTCGTTCTTGTTCGTCGTTATTCCTCGTCATTCTTGATCGTCGTTCTTCCTCGTCGTGATTGATCGTCGTTCTTCCTCGTCGTGATTAATCGTCATTCTTGATCGTCGTTATTGTTCGTCGTGATTGATCGTCGTTCTTCTTCGTAGTGATTGATCGTCGTTCTTGATCGTCGTTACTTCTCGTCGTTCTTGATCGTCGCTCTTGATCGTCGTTATTCTTCGTCATTCTTGATCGTCGTTCTTCCTCGTCGTTATTCCTCGTCGTTCTTGATCGTCGCTCTTGATCGTCGTTATTCCTTGTCATTCTTGATCGTCGTTCTTCCTCGTCGTTATTCCTCGTCGTTTTTCCTCGTCGTTCTTGATCGTCGTTCTTGATCGTCGTTCTTGATCGTCGTTCTTGATCGTCGTTCTTGATCGTCGTTCTTCCTCGTCGTTCTTCCTCGTCATTCTTGATGGTCGTTCTTCCTTGTCGTTATTCCTCGTCGTTCTTTATCTTCGTTATTCCTCGTCGTTCTTGATCGTCGTTCTTGATCGTCGTTCTTACTCGTCGTTCTTAAACGTCGTTCTTGATCGTCGTTCTTGATCGTCGTTATTCCTCGTCATTCTTGATCGTCGTTCTTGATCGTCGTTCTTGATCGTCGTTCTTCTTTGTCGTAATTGATCGTCGTTCTTGATCGTCGTTCTTGACCGTCGTTATTCCTCGTCATTCTTGATCGTCGTCTTGTTCGTCGTGATTGATCGTCGTTCTTCTTCGTCGTGATTGATCGTCGTTCTTCTTAGTCGTGATTGATCGTCGTTCTTGATCGTCGTTATTTCTCGTCGTGATTGATCGTCGTTCTTCCTCTTCGTGATTGATCGTCGTTATTCCTCGTCGTTCTTGATCGTCGCTCTTGATCGTCGTTATTCCTCGTCATTCTTGATCGTCGTTCTTGTTTGTCGTGATTGATCGTCGTTCTTCTTCGTCGTGATTGATCGTCGTTCTTGACCGTCGTTATTCCTCGTCATTCTTGATCGTCGTTCTTGTTCGTCGTGATTGATCGTCGTTCTTCTTCGTCGTTATTGATCGTCGTAATTCCTCGTCGATCTTTATCGTCGTTATTCCTCGTCGTTCTTGATCGTCGTTCTTAAACGTCGTTGTTGATCGTCGTTCTTGATCGTCGTTATTCCTCGTCATTCTTGATCGTCGTTCTTGATCGTTGTTCTTGTTCGTCGTTTTTCCTCGTCGTTCTTCTTTGTCGTAATTGATCGTCGTTCTTGATCGTCGTTCTTGACCGTCGTTATTCCTCGTCATTCTTGATCGTCGTTCTTGATCGTCGTTCTTCCTCGTCGTGATTGATCGTCGTTCTTCCTCTTCGTGATTGATCGTCGTTCTTGATCGTCGTTATTCCTCGTCATTCTTGATCGTCGTTATTCCTCGTCATTATTGATCGTCGTTCTTGACCGACGTTATTCCTCGTCATTCTTGATCGTCGTTATTCCTCGTCATTATTGATCGTCGTTCTTGTTCGTCGTGATTGATCGTCGTTATTCCTCGTCGTTATTGATCGTCGTTCTTCCTTGTCGTTCTTGATCGTCGTTCTTGACCGTCGTTCTTGATCGTCGTTCTTAATCGTCGTTCTTTCTCGTCGTTCTTGATCTTCGTTCTTGATCGTCGTTCTTGATCGTCGTTCTTCCTCGTCGTTCTTGATCGTCATAATTGATTGTCGTTATTCATCGTCGTTCTTAATCGTCGTTCTTAATCGTCGTTCTTCCTCGTCGTTATTCATCGTCGTTCTTGATCGTCGTTCTTGATCTTCGTTCTTGATCGTCGTTCTTGATCGTCGTTCTTGATCGTCGTTATTCCTCGTCGTTCTTGATCGTCGTTCTTCCTCGTCGTTCTTGATCGTCGTTTTTCCTTGTCGTTCTTGATCGTCGTTCTTGATCGTTGTTCTTCCTCGTCATGATTGATCGTCGTTCTTCCTCGTCGTGATTGATCGTCGTTCTTGATCGTCGTTCTTGTTCGTCGTTATTCCTCGTCATTCTTGATCGTCGTTCTTCCTCGTCGTGATTGATCGTCGTTCTTCCTCGTCGTGATTAATCGTCATTCTTGATCGTCGTTATTGTTCGTCGTGATTGATCGTCGTTCTTCTTCGTAGTGATTGATCGTCGTTCTTGATCGTCGTTACTTCTCGTCGTTCTTGATCGTCGCTCTTGATCGTCGTTATTCTTCGTCATTCTTGATCGTCGTTCTTCCTCGTCGTTATTCCTCGTCGTTCTTGATCGTCGCTCTTGATCGTCGTTATTCCTTGTCATTCTTGATCGTCGTTCTTCCTCGTCGTTATTCCTCGTCGTTTTTCCTCGTCGTTCTTGATCGTCGTTCTTGATCGTCGTTCTTGATCGTCGTTCTTGATCGTCGTTCTTGATCGTCGTTCTTCCTCGTCGTTCTTCCTCGTCATTCTTGATGGTCGTTCTTCCTTGTCGTTATTCCTCGTCGTTCTTTATCTTCGTTATTCCTCGTCGTTCTTGATCGTCGTTCTTGATCGTCGTTCTTACTCGTCGTTCTTAAACGTCGTTCTTGATCGTCGTTCTTGATCGTCGTTATTCCTCGTCATTCTTGATCGTCGTTCTTGATCGTCGTTCTTGATCGTCGTTCTTCTTTGTCGTAATTGATCGTCGTTCTTGATCGTCGTTCTTGACCGTCGTTATTCCTCGTCATTCTTGATCGTCGTCTTGTTCGTCGTGATTGATCGTCGTTCTTCTTCGTCGTGATTGATCGTCGTTCTTCTTAGTCGTGATTGATCGTCGTTCTTGATCGTCGTTATTTCTCGTCGTGATTGATCGTCGTTCTTCCTCTTCGTGATTGATCGTCGTTATTCCTCGTCGTTCTTGATCGTCGCTCTTGATCGTCGTTATTCCTCGTCATTCTTGATCGTCGTTCTTGTTTGTCGTGATTGATCGTCGTTCTTCTTCGTCGTGATTGATCGTCGTTCTTGACCGTCGTTATTCCTCGTCATTCTTGATCGTCGTTCTTGTTCGTCGTGATTGATCGTCGTTCTTCTTCGTCGTTATTGATCGTCGTAATTCCTCGTCGATCTTTATCGTCGTTATTCCTCGTCGTTCTTGATCGTCGTTCTTAAACGTCGTTGTTGATCGTCGTTCTTGATCGTCGTTATTCCTCGTCATTCTTGATCGTCGTTCTTGATCGTTGTTCTTGTTCGTCGTTTTTCCTCGTCGTTCTTCTTTGTCGTAATTGATCGTCGTTCTTGATCGTCGTTCTTGACCGTCGTTATTCCTCGTCATTCTTGATCGTCGTTCTTGATCGTCGTTCTTCCTCGTCGTGATTGATCGTCGTTCTTCCTCTTCGTGATTGATCGTCGTTCTTGATCGTCGTTCTTCCTCGTCGTGATTGATCGTCGTTCTTCCTCTTCGTGATTGATCGTCGTTTTTGATCGTCGTTCTTGTTCGTCGTTTTTCCTTGTTGTTCTTCTTCGTCGTGATTGATCGTCGTTCTTGACCGACGTTATTCCTCGTCATTCTTGATCGTCGTTTTTGTTTGTCGTGATTGATCGTCGTTCTTCTTCGTCGTGATTGATCGTCGTTCTTGATCGTTGTTATTCCTCGCCATTCTTGATCGTCGTTCTTCCTCGTCGTTATTCCTTGTCGTTCTTGATCGTCGTTCTTGATTGTCGTTCTTCCTCGTCGTTCTTGATCGTCGTTCTTGATCGTCGTTCTTGATCGTCGTTCTTGATCGTCGTTCTTGATCGTCGTTTTTGCTCGTCGTTCTTGATCGTCGTTTTTGATCGTCGTTCTTCCTCGTCGTGATTGATCGTCGTTCTTTCTCGTCGTGATTGATCGTCGTGATTGATCGTCGTTCTTGATCGTCGTTTCTTGATTGTCGTTCTTCCTCGTCGTGATTGATCGTCGTTCTTCCTCGTCGTGATTGATCGTCGTTCTTCCTCGTCGTTCTTGATCGTCGTTCTTGATCGTCGTGATTGATCGTCGTTATTCCTCGTCGTTCCTAATCATCGTTCTTCCTCGTCGTTCTTGATCGTCGTTCTTGATCTTCGTTCTTGATCGTCGTTCTTGATCGTCGTTCTTGATCGTCGTTCTTAATCGTCGTTCTTGATCGTCGTTCTTGATCGTCGTTATTTCTCGTCATTCTTGATCGTCGTTCTTCCTCGTCGTTCTTGATCGTCGTTCTTGATCGTCGTTATTCCTCGTCGATCGTCGTTCTTCCTCGTCGTGATTGATGGTCGTTCTTGATCGTCGTTATTCCTCGTCATTCTTGATCGTCGTTATTCCTCGTCATTCTTGATCGTCGTTATTCCTCGTCATTATTGATCGTCGTTCTTGATCGTCGTTCTTAAACGTCGTTCTTGATCGTCGTTCTTGATCGTCGTTCTTGATCGTCGTTCTTGATCGTCGTTCTTGATCGTTCTTGATCGTCGTTCTTGATCGTCGTTATTCCTCGTCATTCTTGATCGTGGTTCTTCCTCGTCGTGATTGATCGTCGTTCTTGATCGTCGTTTTTCCTTGTCGTTCTTGATCGTCGTTCTTCCTCGTCGTGATTGATCGTCGTTCTTCCTCGTCGTGATTAATCGTCATTCTTGATCGTCGTTATTGTTCGTCGTGATTGATCGTCGTTCTTCTTCGTCGTGATTGATCGTCGTTCTTGATCGTCGTTACTTCTCGTCGTTCTTAATCGCCGCTCTTGATCGTCGTTATTCCTCGTCATTCTTGATCGTCGTTCTTCCTCGTCGTTATTCCTCGTCGTTCTTGATCGTCGCTCTTAATCGTCGTTATTCCTTGTCATTCTTGATCGTCGTTCTTCCTCGTCATTATTTCTCGTCGTTCTTGATCGTCGTTCTTCCTCGTCGTTATTCCTCGTCGTTCTTTATCGTCGTTATTCCTCGTCGTTCTTGATCGTCGTTCTTGATCGTCGTTCTTCCTCGTCGTTCTTAAACGTCGTTCTTGATCGTCGTTCTTGATCGTCGTTATTCCTCGTCATTCTTGATCGTCGTTCTTCCTCGTCGTGATTGATCGTCGTTCTTGATCGTCGTTTTTCCTTGTCGTTCTTGATCGTCGTTCTTGATCGTCGTTCTTCCTCGTCGTGATTAATCGTCATTCTTGATCGTCGTTATTGTTCGTCGTGATTGATCGTCGTTCTTCTTCGTAGTGATAGATCGTCGTTCTTGATCGTCGTTACTTCTCGTCGTTATTGATCGTCGCTCTTGATCGTCGTTATTCCTCGTCATTCTTGATCTTCGTTCTTCCTCGTCGTTATTCCTCGTCGTTCTTGATCGTCGCTCTTGATCGTCGTTATTCCTTGTCATTCTTGATCGTCGTTCTTCCTCGTCGTTATTCCTCGTCGTTCTTTATCGTCGTTCTTTTTCGTCGTTCTTGATCGTCGTTCTTGATCGTCGTTCTTGATCGTCGTTCTTGATCGTCGTTCTTCCTCGTCGTTCTTGATCGTCGTTCTTCCTCGTCGTTATTCCTCGTCGTTCTTTATCGTCGTTATTCCTTGTCGTTTTTGATCGTCGTTCTTGATCCTCGTTCTTGATCGTCGTTCTTGATCGTCGTTCTTCCTCGTCGTTCTTAAACACCGTTCTTGATTGTCGTTCTTGATCGTCGTTATTCCTCGTCATTCTTGATCGTCGTTCTTGATCGTCGTTCTTGATCGTCGTTCTTGATCGTCGTTCTTGATCGTCGTTCTTCTTTGTCCTAATTGATCGTCGTTCTTGATCGTCGTTCTTGACCGTCGTTATTCCTCGTCATTCTTGATCGTCGTTCTTGTTCGTCGTGATTGATCGTCGTTCTTCTTCGTCGTGATTGATCGTCGTTCTTCTTAGTCGTGATTGATCGTCGTTCTTGATCGTCGTTATTTATCGTCGTGATTGATCGTCGTTCTTCCTCTTCGTGATTGATCGTCGTTATTCCTCGTCGTTCTTGATCGTCGCTCTTGATCGTCGTTATTCCTCGTCATTCTTGATCGTCGTTCTTGTTTGTCGTGATTGATCGTCGTTCTTTTTCGTCGTGATTGATCGTCGTTCTTGACCGTCGTTATTCCTCGTCATTCTTGATCGTCGTTCTTGTTCGTCGTGATTGATCGTCGTTCTTCTTCGTCGTGATTGATAGTGGTAATTCCTCGTCGATCTTTATCGTCGTTATTCCTCGTCGTTCTTGATCGTCGTTCTTGATCGTCGTTCTTAAACGTCGTTGTTGATCGTCGTTCTTGATCGTCATTCTTGATCGTCGTTATTCCTCGTCGTTCTTGATCGTCGTTCTTCCTCGTCGTTCTTGATCGTCGTTTTTCCTTGTCGTTCTTGATCGTCGTTCTTGATCGTCGTTATTCCTCGTCATTCTTGATCGTCGTTCTTGTTCGTCGTTTTTCCTCGTCGTTCTTCTTTGTCGTAATTGATCGTCGTTCTTGATCGTCGTTCTTGACCGTCGTTATTCCTCGTCATTCTTGATCGTCGTTCTTGATCGTCGTTCTTGATCGTCGTTCTTCCTCGTCGTGATTGATCGTCGTTCTTCCTCTTCGTGATTGATCGTCGTTCTTGATCGTCGTTCTTCCTCGTCGTGATTGATCGTCGTTCTTCCTCTTCGTGATTGATCGTCGTTCTTGATCGTCGTTCTTGTTCGTCGTTTTTCCTTGTTGTTCTTCTTTGTCGTTCTTCCTCGTCGTTCTTAAACACCGTTCTTGATTGTCGTTCTTGATCGTCGTTATTCCTCGTCATTCTTGATCGTCGTTCTTGATCGTCGTTCTTGATCGTCGTTCTTGATCGTCGTTCTTGATCGTCGTTCTTGATCGTCGTTCTTCTTTGTCGTAATTGATCGTCGTTCTTGATCGTCGTTCTTGACCGTCGTTATTCCTCGTCATTCTTGATCGTCGTTCTTGTTCGTCGTGATTGATCGTCGTTCTTCTTCGTCGTGATTGATCGTCGTTCTTCTTAGTCGTGATTGATCGTCGTTCTTGATCGTCGTTATTTATCGTCGTGATTGATCGTCGTTCTTCCTCTTCGTGATTGATCGTCGTTATTCCTCGTCGTTCTTGATCGTCGCTCTTGATCGTCGTTATTCCTCGTCATTCTTGATCGTCGTTCTTGTTTGTCGTGATTGATCGTCGTTCTTCTTCGTCGTGATTGATCGTCGTTCTTGACCGTCGTTATTCCTCGTCATTCTTGATCGTCGTTCTTGTTCGTCGTGATTGATCGTCGTTCTTCTTCGTCGTGATTGATCGTCGTAATTCCTCGTCGATCTTTATTGTCGTTATTCCTCGTCGTTCTTGATCGTCGTTCTTGATCGTCGTTCTTAAACGTCGTTGTTGATCGTCGTTCTTGATCGTCGTTCTTGATCGTCGTTATTCCTCGTCGTTCTTGATCGTCGTTCTTCTTTGTCGTAATTGATCGTCGTTCTTGATCGTCGTTCTTGACCGTCGTTATTCCTCGTCATTCTTGATCGTCGTTCTTGATCGTCGTTCTTGATCGTCGTTCTTCCTCGTCGTGATTGATCGTCGTTCTTCCTCTTCGTGATTGATCGTCGTTCTTGATCGTCGTTCTTCCTCGTCGTTATTCCTCGTCGTTCTTTATCGTCGTTATTCCTCGTCGTTCTTGATCGTCGTTCTTGATCGTCGTTCTTCCTCGTCGTTTTTAAACGTCGTTCTTGATCGTCGTTCTTGATCGTCGTTCTTGATCGTCGTTCTTCCTCGTCGTGATTGATCGTCGTTCTTCCTCTTCGTGATTGATCGTCGTTCTTGATCGTCGTTCTTCCTCGTCGTTATTCCTCGTCGTTCTTTATCGTCGTTATTCCTCGTCGTTCTTGATCGTCGTTCTTGATCGTCGTTCTTCCTCGTCGTTTTTAAACGTCGTTCTTGATCGTCGTTACTTCTCGTCGTTATTGATCGTCGCTCTTGATCGTCGTTATTCCTCGTCATTCTTGATCGTCGTTCTTCCTCGTCGTTATTCCTCGTCGTTCTTGATCGTCGCTCTTGATCGTCGTTATTCCTTGTCATTCTTGATCGTCGTTCTTCCTCGTCGTTATTCCTCGTCGTTCTTTATCGTCGTTCTTCCTCGTCGTTCTTGATCGTCGTTCTTGATCGTCGTTCTTGATCGTCGTTCTTGATCGTCGTTCTTGATCGTCGTTCTTCCTCGTCGTTCTTGATCGTCGTTCTTCCTCGTCGTTATTCCTCGTCGTTCTTTATCGTCGTTATTCCTTGTCGTTTTTGATCGTCGTTCTTGATCCTCGTTCTTGATCGTCGTTCTTGATCGTCGTTCTTCCTCGTCGTTCTTTCTTGATTGTCGTTCTTGATCGTCGTTATTCCTCGTCATTCTTGATCGTCGTTCTTGATCGTCGTTCTTGATCGTCGTTCTTGATCGTCGTTCTTGATCGTCGTTCTTCTTTGTTGTAATTGATCGTCGTTCTTGATCGTCGTTCTTGACCGTCGTTATTCCTCGTCATTCTTGATCGTCGTTCTTGTTCGTCGTGATTGATCGTCGTTCTTCTTCGTCGTGATTGATCGTCGTTCTTCTTAGTCGTGATTGATCGTCGTTCTTGATCGTCGTTATTTATCGTCGTGATTGATCGTCGTTCTTGATCGTCGTTCTTGATCGTCGTTCTTGATCGTCGTTATTCCTCGTCGTTCTTGATCGTCGTTCTTCCTCGTCGTTCTTGATCGTCATTTTTCCTTGTCGTTCTTGATCGTCGTTATTCCTCGTCATTCTTGATCGTCGTTCTTGTTCGTCGTTTTTCCTCGTCGTTCTTCTTTGTCGTAACTGATCGTCGTTCTTGATCGTCGTTCTTGACCGTCGTTATTCCTCGTCATTCTTGATCGTCGTTCTTGATCGTCGTTCTTGATCGTCGTTCTTCCTCGTCGTGATTGATCGTCATTCTTCCTCTTCGTGATTGATCGTCGTTCTTGATCGTCGTTCTTCCTCGTCGTGATTGATCGTCGTTCTTCCTCTTCGTGATTGATCGTCGTTCTTGATCGTCGTTCTTGTTCGTCGTTTTTCCTTGTTGTTCTTCTTTGTCGTGATTGATCGTCGTTCTTGACCGTCGTTATTCCTCGTCATTCTTGATCGTCGTTCTTGTTTGTCGTGATTGATCGTCGTTCTTCTTCGTCGTGATTGATCGTCGTTCTTAATCGTCGTTATTCCTCGTCGTTCTTGATCGTCGTTATTCCTCGCCATTCGTGATCGTCGTTCTTCCTCGTCGTTATTCCTCGTCGTTCTTGATCGTCGTTTTTCCTCGTCGTTCTTCTTCGTCGTGATTGATCGTCGTTCTTGATCGTCATTATTCCTTGTCGTTCTTGATCGTCGCTCTTGATCGTCATTATTCCTCGTCATTCTTGATCTTCGTTCTTCCTCGTCGTTATTCCTCGTCGTTCTAGATCGTCGTTGTTGATCGTTGTTCTTGATCGTCGTTCTTCCTCGTCGTTCTTGATCGTCGTTCTTGATCGTCGCTCTTGATCGTCGTTCTTGATCGTCGTTCTTCCTCGTCGTTCTTGATCGTCGTAATTGATCGTCGTTATTCATCGTCGTTCTTAATCGTCGTTCTTCCTCGTCGTTATTCATCATCGTTCTTGATCGTCGTTCTTGATCTTCGTTCTTGATCGTCGTTCTTGATCGTCGTTATTCCTCGTCGTTATTGATCGTCGTTCTTCCTCGTCGTTCTTGATCGTCGTTTTTCCTTGTCGTTCTTGATCATCGTTCTTGATCGTCGTTCTTCCTCGTCATGATTGATCGTCGTTCTTCCTCGTCGTGATTGATCGTCGTTATTCCTCGTCGTGATTAATCGTCATTCTTGATCGTCGTTCTTCCTGGTCGTTATTCTTCGTCGTTATTTATCGTCGTTATTCCTCGTCGTTCTTGATCGTCGTTGTTGATCGTCGTTCTTGATCGTCGTTCTTCCTCGTCGTTCTTGATCGTCGTTCTTGATCGTCGTTCTTCCTCGTCGTTCTTAAACGTCGTTCTTGATCGTCGTTCTTGATCGTCGTTCTTGATCGTCGTTATTCCTCGTCATTCTTGATCGTCATTCTTTATCGTCGTTCTTCCTCGTCGTTCTTTCTCGTCGTTATTCTTCGTTGTGATTGATCGTCGTTCTTGATCGTCGTTATTCCCCGTCGTTCTTGATCGTCGCTCTTGATAGACGTTATTCCTCGTCATACTTGATCGTCGTTCTTCCTCGTCGTGAATGATCGTCGTTCTTCCTCGTCGTGATTGATCGTCGTTCTTCCTCGTCGTTCTTGATCGTCGTTCTTGATCTTCGTTCTTGATCGTCGTTCTTGATCGTCGTTCTTGATCGTCGTTCTTAATCGTCGTTCTTGATCGTCGTTCTTGATCGTCTTTATTTCTCGTCATTCTTGATCGTCGTTCTTCCTCGTCGTTCTTGATCGTCGTTTTTCCTTGTCGTTCTTGATCGTCGTTCTTGATCGTCGTTATTCCTCGTCGATTGTCGTTCTTCCTCGTCGTGATATATGGTCGTTCTTGATCGTCGTTATTCCTCGTCATTCTTGTACGTCGTTATTCCTCGTCATTATTGATCGTCGTTCTTCCTTGTCGTTCTTGATCGTCGTTTTTGACCGTCGTTCTTGATCGTCGTTCTTAATCGTCGTTCTTTCTCGTCGTTCTTGATCTTCGTTCTTGATCGTCGTTCTTGATCGTCGTTCTTGATCGTCATTCTTCCTCGTCGTTCTTGATCGTCGTAATTGATTGTCGTTATTCATCGTCGTTCTTAATCGTCGTTCTTCCTCGTCGTTATTCATCGTCGTTCTTAATCGTCGTTCTTGATCTTCGTTCTTGATCGTCGTTCTTGATCGTCGTTATTCCTCGTCGTTCTTGATCGTCGTTCTTCCTCGTCGTTCTTGATCGTCGTTTTTCCTTGTCGTTCTTGATCGTCGTTCTTGATCGTCGTTCTTCCTCGTCATGATTGATCATCGTTCTTTCTCGTCGTGATTGATCGTCGTTCTTGATCGTCGTTCTTGTTCGTCGTTATTCCTTGTCATTCTTGATCGTCGTTCTTCCTCGTCGTGATTGATCGTCGTTCTTCTTTGTCGTTCTTCCTCGTCGTTCTTGATCGTCGTTCTTGATCGTCGTTCTTGATCGTCGTTCTTGATCGTCGTTCTTGATCGTCGTTCTTGATCGTCGTTCTTGATCGTCGTTCTTCCTCGTCGTTCTTCTTCGTCATTCTTGATGGTCGTTCTTCCTTGTCGTTATTCCTCGTCGTTCTTTATCATCGTTATTCCTCGTCGTTTTTGATCGTCGTTCTTGATCGTCGTTCTTCCTCGTCGTTCTTAAACGTCGTTCTTGATCGTCGTTCTTGATCGTCGTTATTCCTCGTCATTCTTGATCGTCGTTCTTTTTTGTCGTAATTGATCGTCGTTCTTGATCGTCGTTCTTGACCGTCGTTATTCCTCGTCATTCTTGATCGTCGTTCTTGTTCGTCGTGATTGATCGTCGTTCTTCTTCGTCGTGATTGATCGTCGTTCTTCTTAGTCGTGATTGATCGTCGTTCTTGATCGTCGTTATTTCGCGTCGTGATTGATCGTCGTTCTTCCTCTTTGTGATTGATCGTCGTTATTCCTCGTCGTTCTTGATCGTCGCTCTTGATCGTCGTTATTCCTCGTCATTCTTGATCGTCGTTCTTGTTTGTCGTGATTGATCGTCGTTCTTCTTCGTCGTGATTGATCGTCGTTCTTGACCGTCGTTATTCCTCGTCATTCTTGATCGTCGTTCTTGTTCGTCGTGATTGATCGTCGTTCTTCTTCGTCGTTATTGATCGTCGTAATTCCTCGTCGATCTTTATCGTCGTTATTCCTCGTCGTTCTTGATCGTCGTTCTTGATCGTCGTTCCTTAACCTCGTTGTTGATCGTCGTTCTTGATCGTCGTTATTCCTTGTCATTCTTGATCGTCGTTCTTGATCGTTGTTCTTGTTCGTCGTTTTTCCTCGTCGTTCTTCTTTGTCGTAATTGATCGTCGTTCTTGATCGTCGTTCTTGACCGTCGTTATTCCTCGTCATTCTTGATCGTCGTTCTTCCTCGTCGTGATTGATCGTCATTCTTCCTCTTCGTGATTGATCGTCGTTCTTGATCGTCGTTCTTCCTCGTCGTGATTGATCGTCGTTTTTCCTCTTCGTGATTGATCGTCGTTCTTAAACGTCGTTGTTGATCGTCGTTCTTGATCGTCGTTCTTGATCGTCGTTATTCCTCGTCATTCTTGATCGTCGTTCTTGATCGTTGTTGTTGTTCGTCGTTTTTCCTCGTCGTTTTTCTTTGTCGTAATTGATCGTCGTTCTTGACCGTCGTTATTCCTCGTCATTCTTGATCGTCGTTCTTGATCGTCGTTCTTCCTCGTCGTGATTGATCGTCGTTCTTCCTCTTCGTGATTGATCGTCGTTCTTGATCGTCGTTCTTCCTCGTCGTGATTGATCGTCGTTCTTCCTCTTCGTGATTGATCGTCGTTCTTGATCGTCGTTCTTGTTCGTCGTTTTTCCTTGTTGTTCTTCTTCGTCGTGATTGATCGTCGTTCTTGACCGACGTTATTCCTCGTCATTCTTGATCGTCGTTATTCCTCGTCATTATTGATCGTCGTTCTTGTTCGTCGTGATTGATCGTCGTTATTCCTCGTCGTTATTGATCGTCGTTCTTCCTTGTCGTTCTTGATCGTCGTTCTTGACCGTCGTTCTTGATCGTCGTTCTTAATCGTCGTTCTTTCTCGTCGTTCTTGATCTTCGTTCTTGATCGTCGTTCTTGATCGTCGTTCTTCCTCGTCGTTCTTGATCGTCATAATTGATTGTCGTTATTCATCGTCGTTCTTAATCGTCGTTCTTAATCGTCGTTCTTCCTCGTCGTTATTCATCGTCGTTCTTGATCGTCGTTCTTGATCTTCGTTCTTGATCGTCGTTCTTGATCGTCGTTCTTGATCGTCGTTATTCCTCGTCGTTCTTGATCGTCGTTCTTCCTCGTCGTTCTTGATCGTCGTTTTTCCTTGTCGTTCTTGATCGTCGTTCTTGATCGTTGTTCTTCCTCGTCATGATTGATCGTCGTTCTTCCTCGTCGTGATTGATCGTCGTTCTTGATCGTCGTTCTTGTTCGTCGTTATTCCTCGTCATTCTTGATCGTCGTTCTTCCTCGTCGTGATTGATCGTCGTTCTTCCTCGTCGTGATTAATCGTCATTCTTGATCGTCGTTATTGTTCGTCGTGATTGATCGTCGTTCTTCTTCGTAGTGATTGATCGTCGTTCTTGATCGTCGTTACTTCTCGTCGTTCTTGATCGTCGCTCTTGATCGTCGTTATTCTTCGTCATTCTTGATCGTCGTTCTTCCTCGTCGTTATTCCTCGTCGTTCTTGATCGTCGCTCTTGATCGTCGTTATTCCTTGTCATTCTTGATCGTCGTTCTTCCTCGTCGTTATTCCTCGTCGTTTTTCCTCGTCGTTCTTGATCGTCGTTCTTGATCGTCGTTCTTGATCGTCGTTCTTGATCGTCGTTCTTGATCGTCGTTCTTCCTCGTCGTTCTTCCTCGTCATTCTTGATGGTCGTTCTTCCTTGTCGTTATTCCTCGTCGTTCTTTATCTTCGTTATTCCTCGTCGTTCTTGATCGTCGTTCTTGATCGTCGTTCTTACTCGTCGTTCTTAAACGTCGTTCTTGATCGTCGTTCTTGATCGTCGTTATTCCTCGTCATTCTTGATCGTCGTTCTTGATCGTCGTTCTTGATCGTCGTTCTTCTTTGTCGTAATTGATCGTCGTTCTTGATCGTCGTTCTTGACCGTCGTTATTCCTCGTCATTCTTGATCGTCGTCTTGTTCGTCGTGATTGATCGTCGTTCTTCTTCGTCGTGATTGATCGTCGTTCTTCTTAGTCGTGATTGATCGTCGTTCTTGATCGTCGTTATTTCTCGTCGTGATTGATCGTCGTTCTTCCTCTTCGTGATTGATCGTCGTTATTCCTCGTCGTTCTTGATCGTCGCTCTTGATCGTCGTTATTCCTCGTCATTCTTGATCGTCGTTCTTGTTTGTCGTGATTGATCGTCGTTCTTCTTCGTCGTGATTGATCGTCGTTCTTGACCGTCGTTATTCCTCGTCATTCTTGATCGTCGTTCTTGTTCGTCGTGATTGATCGTCGTTCTTCTTCGTCGTTATTGATCGTCGTAATTCCTCGTCGATCTTTATCGTCGTTATTCCTCGTCGTTCTTGATCGTCGTTCTTAAACGTCGTTGTTGATCGTCGTTCTTGATCGTCGTTATTCCTCGTCATTCTTGATCGTCGTTCTTGATCGTTGTTCTTGTTCGTCGTTTTTCCTCGTCGTTCTTCTTTGTCGTAATTGATCGTCGTTCTTGATCGTCGTTCTTGACCGTCGTTATTCCTCGTCATTCTTGATCGTCGTTCTTGATCGTCGTTCTTCCTCGTCGTGATTGATCGTCGTTCTTCCTCTTCGTGATTGATCGTCGTTCTTGATCGTCGTTCTTCCTCGTCGTGATTGATCGTCGTTCTTCCTCTTCGTGATTGATCGTCGTTTTTGATCGTCGTTCTTGTTCGTCGTTTTTCCTTGTTGTTCTTCTTCGTCGTGATTGATCGTCGTTCTTGACCGACGTTATTCCTCGTCATTCTTGATCGTCGTTTTTGTTTGTCGTGATTGATCGTCGTTCTTCTTCGTCGTGATTGATCGTCGTTCTTGATCGTTGTTATTCCTCGCCATTCTTGATCGTCGTTCTTCCTCGTCGTTATTCCTTGTCGTTCTTGATCGTCGTTCTTGATTGTCGTTCTTCCTCGTCGTTCTTGATCGTCGTTCTTGATCGTCGTTCTTGATCGTCGTTCTTGATCGTCGTTCTTGATCGTCGTTTTTGCTCGTCGTTCTTGATCGTCGTTTTTGATCGTCGTTCTTCCTCGTCGTGATTGATCGTCGTTCTTTCTCGTCGTGATTGATCGTCGTGATTGATCGTCGTTCTTGATCGTCGTTTCTTGATTGTCGTTCTTCCTCGTCGTGATTGATCGTCGTTCTTCCTCGTCGTGATTGATTGTCGTTCTTGATCGTCGTTCTTGTTCGTCGTTTTTCCTCGTCTTTCTTGATCGTTGCTCTTGATCGTCGTTATTCCTCGTCATTCTTGATCGTCGTTCTTCCTCGTCGTTCTTTATCGTCGTTCTTGATCGTCGCTCTTGATCGTCGTTTTTGATCGTCGTTCTTGATCGTCGTTCTTGATCGTCGTTCTTGATCGTCGTTCTTGATCGTCGTTCTTCCTCGTCCTTCTTGATCGTCGTTCTTGATCGTCGTTCTTGATCGTCGTTCTTGATCGTCGTTCTTGATCGTCGTTCTTGATCGTCGTTCTTGATCGTCGTTCTTGATCGTCGTTCTTGATCGTCGTTCTTGATCGTCGTTCTTGATCGTCGTGTTTGATGGTCGTTCTTTATCGTCGTTATTCCTCGTCGTTCTTGATCGTCGTTCTTCCTCGTCGTTCTTAAACGTCGTTCTTAAACGTCGTTCTTGATCGTCGTTCTTGATCGTCGTTCTTGATCGTCGTTATTCCTCGTCATTCTTGATCGTCGTTCTTGATCGTCGTTCTTGATCGTCGTTCTTCCTCGTCCTTCTTGATCGTCGTTCTTGATCGTCGTTCTTGATCGTCGTTCTTGATCGTCGTGTTTGATGGTCGTTCTTGATCGTCGTTATTCCTCGTCATTCTTGATCGTCGTTCTTGATCGTCGTTATTCCTCGTCGTTCTTGATCGTCGTTCTTGATCGTCATTTTCATTTTGGTTTTGGTTTGGTTTTGGTTTGGTTTTGGTTTAATATTGGTTTGATTTTTGTTTGGTTTTGGTTTGGTTTGGTTTTGGTTTTGGTTCGGACTTGGTTTGGTTCTGGTTTGGTTTGGTTTTGGTTTGGTTTTGGTTTGGTTTTGGTTTGGTTTTGGTTTGGTTTTGGTTTGGTTTTGGTGTGGTTTTGGTTTGGTTTTGGTTCTGTTTTGGTTTGGTTTTGGTTTGGTTTTGGTTTGGTTTTGGTTTGGTTATGGTTTGGTTTAGTTTTGGTTATGGTTTTGGTTTTGTTTTGGGTTTGGTTTAGTTTTGGCCTTTTTTGGTTTTATTGTGGTTCTGGTTTGGTTTTGGATTGGTTTTGGTTTGGTTTTGGTTTGGTTTTGGATTGGTTTTGGTTTGATTTCGGTTTGTTTGGTTTTGTTTTGATTCTGGTTTGCCTCTATTTTGGTAATGGTTTGGTTTTGGTTTGGTTTTGGATTGGTTTTGGTTTGGTTTCGGTTTGTTTGGTTTTGTTTTGGTTCTGGTTTGCCTCTATTTTGGTTATAGATTGGTTTTGGTTTGGTTTTGGTTTGGTTTTGGTTTGGTTTTGGTTTGGTATTGGTTTAGTTATGGTTTGGTTTTGGTTTGGTTTTGGTTTGGTTCTGGTTTGGTTTTGGATTGGTTTTGGTTTGGTTTTGGTTTGGTTTTGGTTTGGTTTTGGTTTGGCTTTGGTTTGGTTTTGGTTTGGTTTTGGTTTGGTTTTTGTTTTGGTTTAGTTTGGTTTGGTTTGGTTTGGTTTGGTTTGGTTTTGGTTTTGGTTTGGTTTTGGTTTGGTTTTGGTTTGTTTTTGGTTTTGGTTTTGGTTTGGTTTTGGTTAGTTTTGGTTTGCACAAAACGTACCGTGTACTTACACAATATCAGTACGCAGTGGGACCACACATGAGCTTAGTAGAAATAAAATGAGCACTAAGAACTACGAAGGTAAATTCGCCTCTGTAACGATACATCCAATTGAGCTGAAATTCAGAATACATAAGTGACTTCGATGACAATGTAATATAGTGGTAACATGGAGATGTTCTGATGAATGAGTCGGAAGGTGGTCACCGGAACTCTGTAGCGAATCATCCTATTGAATACATATCTGTATTTCTGGAAAAAAAAATTTATTCCTCTGTGGTTTAAGTTTGAATACTGGATAAGCTTCATACGCTTATTCCGTAATATGTGACCCTGTGACCCTTGTGTCGGATATAAATATCGAAATCGAAACTAGACAAATATCGATATATCGACCGTTCTAAGCTGATAATATCGATGTAACAAAATAATAATATTGGGACGTCTCCCGTGTCGTTAAACGCTTTTACAGTCCACGAAATGAGACTTTACAATCTACATTAAACTAGTTTTAATTTATAAAGCGGTTTAATTTTTGACTAGTTTATAATACGCTAAAAATATGGACAAGGGGCGGTAAGGGCAGTTGGCACGGTGAGATGTGTCAGCCGCGAGAGCAGTCTGACTTTTCATGAAATCGAAGTAGCTATGGCCGAGAGTACGGATTTTTGAAAAGGCGCGTATTCATTCATTTACCAGTCACTGTCTATGTACAATCGCATACATCAGTCCCTATCCCACTAATTTTAACCCGCGTTGCGTCAGTTATTATTAATTATATTGTGTTATCGTTGTTTTTGTGAATTTATTATTGTTGTTAGTATTGTTAACTGTTTTGTTACACTGTGTTACATGTACATTGAATACAGGCCATTGTAAAAAACTATATACAGGCTGTTTGGTACAGCGACCCCCAATTTTTTTTCCTAGATAGTACAACTTATTTACAATCAGATTAAGTCAACTTACCTCTATGAAAAGTGTTACGGTTTTAAAAAAAATCTTATTTTTGTGTATTTTCATCAATACCCTGATTAATCGCAAATTACTTGAATTATCTCATGAATTGAACATACTGTACTTCTCCAGTTAGTTTTATTCATTTCTCTAATTACTAATTTAATATTTAAATACACAATTGGTTCCGTATCTATCTCCGCAACAACACTGACAACGGTCAAAGTTATGTAATGTCGAATCAATAAAATAAAACAAAACATTTTAAAAATTTAATGAAAGCAAATAAAATTTTTTTTATTTGTTCAACTTACGTCAAAAACTTTTTTGGTTATTCTACTTTTCAGAAATGTATCACATGTGCATGTTTGGGATATGTCTTTAATAGCAAAACATAAACATACCAATTTTAGGTATAAAAATGAAAATAACACTTTAATTTCTGTTCGACTATGTATAGCGGGGGCGTGTATTTATGAGTTGTGGGAGGGCAGGAGAGTAACATTCGTTGTGTTAATAGCATACGTTGTTCAGGTGTAATCTATGAACCGCTATATAGCAACGTAGTGAAATTAGGAAATTTTTTTTTGGATAGGTTGCCATACATGTAATCGAAGTACGAAAAATAAAATTCTTCGTATATTAACGCGAGAGGTACCAAACGATAGGTCTTAAAAATGATATCAAGGTTTCAAACATTTCTTTTTATTAATTATTATTACATTATTTACAAGACTCTAACAAAAATAAGGACTTTCAGACAATAGTTTTTGAGAAATGCACTCCGCATTTCTCAAAAACTATTGTTTGAAAGTCCTAATTTTTGTTAGAGTCTTGTGTCCCCTCCTCTATCACCTAAACCGTTGTTTTGTGGAAAAAAATTATGACAGGAGTGTATATAACATAGTTAAAAGGAAAACTATCACAGCTAACTAGACAGTTTTATTTAACGAGTAATAGATTGACTTAGAAAATGTACCTTTATAAGTAAAAATTTTGTAAAAATTCCATACAAAATGATAGATAGCGTTTAGTCATTAAGTGAAAACTAGATGCATTTTATCTTTGTGATGCATAATAATGACGTATTTTAACAAGTACTAACCAGTTTCTATATAGTCTAAAATAAAACAAATATTATTGTATTTTAAACACAAGGAAATCCATACTTTGCCATAGGCACGAGAATTGGATTTGTAGAAATCCTATCTAATATTAGATTGTAAAATATGTTTATTTGTCATTTTTTCGCGTCGTAACGGAGCACCGAAACGATGTAACTGCTATGATATGATAATATGAAGAAATAAACATAATGTAAAAACCACAAAACTTATTTATGATCTATTTATAAAAAGTCAGCTATAATGTTACTTATAATTCACTTAGTATTTTACATGTAATCAGTAGATGGCGTGCTTTTGAATTTATTTCGTAATACAAAGACAATAATTGACCAATTCAAAAAATAATTCTTTTGCACTGGTAGACTATTTTTTAACATGAATAAATTATATTTCGATACAATACGAATTGACCAGCGCGTTAAATATTAAAAGTCAAAATAATTAAGCGTTTGTTCTTACGGTTGGATTAGTTAATAATACATCGTTTTATTCGTACATAAATCAAAATTCACACGACCTTACATATTTTTTTATTTTAATTATTTAATATTTATTTATTGTATTATAACTTACATTTTTATATTTTTGATTTTCCCTCGGGCAATTAGAAGCTTGAAAGCGGTTATTACTCTAAAGATTTTTAGGAACATATGTATTTGTTTCATCGATATAGGTAAATAAGTATTTTTTCCACGTCTGTCCCTTGGGTAAGCTTTCGAATTTTGGGAGGCTCAATGAAAAAAATTTAATGTTTTACATTATACAACCTGTTAAAAACTTCAATAATATATGGGAAATTTTCAGGAATATTACTTGAGACTTTATAATATTCTTGTAATTTTTAATAAAACAAATTGTTTCCGAACGTGGTAATAACTTTAAATAATGAACATTTTGACATTTTGTGAAAAAGAATTTATGTTATGTTATGCATAAAAAATATATTTAAATAAAAGATTGTTACACAAGGAATGAAAGGGACACATACAAATAAGTAGGCCTTTCACCCGAGGTTACCACTCTACTTTTCATTTCTAATATGAAGTAAGTAAATTAAAATGCGTTAAATCCATATCTGAATCTGATGAACTCATTTCAGACAAATATATGTATACGTAAACGATTAGCACTCGACAAAACAACTGAAGATCGACTTGCAGCTTTCTCGCCATTTTCTTTTTTAAATTATAATTTCACGTCGCGATTTAGCAGACTGGCTGTATCAAATGTTAGGACATGGCTTGTATAGTTTTAGATTTTTTTGACAGCAGGGAAAATCGTTTCTCAGGGACGAAAAGTACTGTTATCATCCCCCTGATCAGGTAACTTCAAGCGTACTTTTCGAGTATGCGAAATGAAATAGTAGATTGTTGCACGAGGGATGAAAGGGACTTATTTCTTTTCGAGTGCATAAATAGATCTTTCACCCGAGGTGAACACTCTGCTTTTCATTTCGAATATGAGGAAAATAAATAAAAACGCGTTAAACCTATATCTGAATTTGTTGAACTCATTTTATACAAATATCTATACTATAGGGGCAAAAATTTTTTGTAGTTTACTTCCTATGAAAATTGACATCTCTCTGACTATTACTTATTGAAAGAAGGGAAGGTTGTCGTGTTCTCAGCCGCACCTGGCCGACCAGTAGATGTTGTAGTAAAACAAAAAATGAATTCACTAATAAAACAAATTTCTTAAAACTTTATACAAAAACCATTTATAATATTACAGAACACAAGTCTGGACAAGGCCTTCGTAACTGGGTACGGTAATCTACTTGTTTTACTGGGAACAATTCGCGTCATTACTAGGTATTTTATATGATTAAATATAAACGATTCGAAGCGGCGTTTTGTTATTTGATTGGCTTGACGCGTTTGACACTTTAGTGTTTTGGCCAATCAGAAAACATTCTGTGTGATTCGTAAGTCCAATTTATTTAGGCCGTACGATGACCGGTGTATTCAGTCAGCAAGAAATGTTGTTTTTCAAATTATTTGATGATAACGAAAAATTAACGGAAACTGTTGCGAAATCGAGGTCGCCGATTTTGGACTTTAGTACAAGCGGTTAATACCCTTATATATCTGTTACGTAAATAATTAGCACTCGACAAAACAACTGAAGATCGAATTGCCGCTTTTTTGTGTTTTTTTTTTCTGTTGTATTCTACCAGCCAGTATTGTTAAGTAATAAATAAGTGGTCAGAGAGACGCGTGAATTCTGTAGTAGATATTAGTGAATTTCCTCATTTATTTAACTGTTGCTTAGCGCAATAAATTTCTATAGAATTTGCCTTCATTTTACTGCGCACACACAAAAAACTTTGAATCGTAACAATGTTCTTATTTGTAGTTTATTGCTCAGAATATATTCCACAAAGGCATATTGTTGTGAAGATCTTTTGACTTGACTTAACATATTATTAAAGTGAAAACACGATAATAGAGTCCCAAAACTCAGTCGAGTGCTAAATCTAATCGCCAGGTGGTTCAGTAAAATCGCTGTATTTTACTTGGGGGGTTGATTCTAAGTGGATTCGTTACGGTGTCATCTTCAAAGTCATATTAAGCTGTCAGAATAAACGAATACTAAATATTGATGTAGATCCTATTTGACCTTGAAAAACACATAAATTTTTATTTGTCCTATTTTATTTATACCTCCAAAAATACTGATTACTCGTAGATATCAATACACATTAACAATTAAATGGAGTGTTGAACGAAATATAGGTACTTTTTATCAATTGCACGCTACTAGTCACTGCCACAAGTTGAACTTGTTGTATTTACGCAGGGAAACCAAAATAATGGTGAAAATCCTCTAATAATGGTTCCTGATTTATAAATATAAAATAAATAAATAAAAATTTATTCTACTTAAAAATGAACAGTTATTAACATACAAAACACAGTATGATACCATCAATCAAGAACAGTTTTTTTTTAGCATTGACCGGTTTGACGTAGCTTTTCGATAAATAAAACAATCAAAGATAATTTTTGATGTGAACCATCTGTTGGCAAGGGTATAAAACTGATTGCGTGGAGACGCGTCGCCACGGCATGCAAATACTTAGAGGAAATAGAACCTTATGTCTTTAATATAGGTTATCAGTTCCTGCGCAAGCGGTCTAAAAGGATTTCAAACAGCAGTGCCTTGGAAAAAGTTTTCAAATGGCGATGTTAAAAGATGTCCATAGTGCCGATATGAAGCACAGCGACTTCTGCGGCGTTTCCTAACCATTATATTTCCATATATACGTTACATTATTTCATACAAACTGATAAAAATAAATGTCTATTTAACTTAAGAAAGGAAAAAAAGGAAAATATGAGTTTAGTATAAGTTACAGGTATTTATTTATTTTGATTCTAAAATCACCGACAGCCATTCCGACTCCACGAAGTATTATTACATGCATATTACTACTCTGTTGGTTTTTGATATTAACCAATTACCACAAATCTACCTCGAATACAATCCGTTGCATTTAGAGCAAAAAGGATCTTATGGCTTTACTGTAGGGTATCGATTCCTGTGCAGCTGGTCGAAAAGGTTTTTTTTAAATGATTTAATGAAAATAAATGTTTATTAAATAGTCATGATTGTCTGTAGAAAAATCATAATATTTAATTTTTTTATTATGCTTTATTTAGTCCCTGTCGCAATCTTGTCTTTTATGCATATTACTTGTACAAACTTGATGTTTCACATCTGCCAGGCGTCCCGTGCCGTGATGGCTCACTAGTTTTTACTCCTTAGTTTCACCCTATAATGACTATTATTATTATTTTCTTTTCAAGAACTAGTTTATTGTTTTTTTTTTCAGTATTATGACCAGTTATTATTACATGACTTGAAGTTAAGACATGATAAATATGTTTAATGTAATTAAGACATGATAATTAAGACGAATCTGTTGACGCTTAATATGTTAAAATCCATCACGATACAGCGTCATTGTTAAAACGAGAATCAGACCCCAAATCGAAGTAAATGCCAATTTCGACAATTTATAAGGCGAAGAGACGCGCGGTCACAAGTTGGGGATTTTGCCGCCGAAAGCCGTTCCCTCAAGCGGACGATATGTGATGAGTGAACACTTCCGAGAGAATGAGTTTTTTCATTCACTCCATTGTATTCACTCGTTCAACCTTGAAAAATCAGATATATTATACACTTACAAGTTTTTTCACAAGGCTGTACTGTAAGGCTGTAACACAAGGCTGTAATGATAGACCAGAGCCAGACTTTTTTTAACACTTCAACGACAATTTTCGCTAATATTTTGGTGTGTTTAGAATTGTAGAGTTATTGGTTTTATACTTACTTTAATAAGCATCATAAGAGCAACATCTCCTCTTTAACTTATAAAATTTTATTTCTATATTAATATACACACTACTTCATTTCACTTCACTTCATCAGCCCATTTTCACCCCACTGCAGAGGCTTAGGCCTCCCCAGGGTGAGGAAGAGGGCTTGGAGCTTAAATCCACCACGCTGCTGCGGGTCGGGGATTGTAACGACCGCCATCTATTGACAGCAGCGCCCGGGACCGACTGCTTAACGTGTTCTCCGAGGCACGGAGTCAGCTATAGTTATGTACTTAAGTCAGAAAAACTCATTAGTACACGCCCGAATTTGAACCATGGTCCTATGGTACATTTGGGACAGGTTTGGGCTATCGTGACACTCACTACATTTGTTTGTAACTTAACCAAATGTGATTGGGTTGAGAAAGCAAAACAAAAACCTTGGAAGGAAACTTATCCCTGTAAAATTTATGGTGAAATTCACTTAGAGATCGTTTTTCGCCTTTCGATATTATAATTAAATTTTGAAATGCTTGTAAATCTTCTAGAGTAACGAAAATGTTACGTACTCATGACATAAAGAATGAGAAGAGTTCTTTTTTGAACACGTTTTGCACAATATTTCCAAAGTTATGAAATGTTACTTGGGTCTATTAGCTTCCAAGGTACCCAAATATAAAATCGTCCCCAAAACCTCAATCCAACTTTCTTTAAAAAAATCAAGTTTCAAATAATATATGAGATTCTGTCAATGGCTCCACATTAGAAGAAGGTAAGGTAATATCCGAAAAGCTTCGGAAGGCAATCCAACTTCTATATTAATAGACCGTCAACCGAGGTCTTTTTTCTAATCAAATGTGTGACTCCTATGATCAAATGTGTCTATATTTTCATACCTCATTGCAGGGGCTTAGGCCTCCCTTCAAGATTAGGGGGCTTCGAGCTTCAATCTACCACGCTGCTTCCCTGCGGGTTGGCGGATGCGGAAGCGGAATTCTTTTATATTTTTAATATTTTCCCTTAAAAATGTAGACTTTTATGTCATCTGTTCTAATTATAGCTTTCTCCAAACCGTCTTACACTATATACTATATTTACTGGTCTCATAGTGGTCATCGACAACCACATGTGGAAACCCGACGCAATTCATTTCTTTTTACTCTAGACGGCAACCTTGTGATATTGTGATATTAAGAAAATTCTTAATCTTTCCAAACGGACAGAAAGACAGGTATATTTGATGACAGAAAGGTGTTTCGAATCTGCCGTATTATGTCACTAAGTGCTATAAAATACCTCAAAAACACCGCCTCGGCCGACGGTCTAAAATGTTTCAAATAGTGGACCGACTAGACTTCGACTATTCATGTAAGCTTCGGATACAGTTCCAAAATAGCAGCGTGTTTAGTTTCTAATACTTGTGTACTTGTATACAACCGTTATTTATGACTTATGCAGTACCTACAATATCAAGTAGTATATTTTATACATATATATATATATACCATAAAAGTACGAATCGACTGGAAGTCCTCTTCTGAGTTTACCGTCTAACCACTCATACTCTAGCTAGCTGGTGCAAAATGGCGAGTTTCAGTCCGCGAGGTCCCCGCGCGCCGGTCTTCAACCCTGCGAATTTTCTGCGCGCTGGTCTTCAGCCCTGCGAAATTGCGTTTGATATTTTCGATACTGTGAAATGACATTTATGACTCTATTAAAGCCAAAAGCTGTCAAAGTTATTTACTCTATGATACATACCTATATTCCAAAAGTTCTGCAGCTTAAAAAGTCGATGTGGACAATGACAGATGAATGAGAAAATAAAGCTAATGTTGTGCCGTAGGCCCATTCCGGCAGAGCTTTATTTCTGTTTTATAAAAACCCGTCAAGTGCGTTTCGGGTCATGCATTGGAGTGTGTATCTCGTGGCAAATTTCCATACAAAAGGCGTTAACGGTTGCACTCCATTAAACCTTAACCGATTAGCGCAAAAATATTATATAGTATTTAGATCAACAGATACTACGTTTATACGTATTTATTTTCTTAAATATTTTGACAGATAATAAGAAAAAAACAAGCTTAAATGCACAGGTTTTTTTTTTAAATTGTTTCATTTTCCATAACATGTTCAACATGAAACTAATTGCATTTTCACAAGAACCCGTCGAACTATTACATGGACAGACAAACAGACAGACAGACTGACGTGGAGAAACTATATAAGGGTTCCTTGTCAGACCGGACCACGGAACCCTGAGCGTGATTACAGTAATATGAAATAATAAATATACATACTATATAAGGCATAAGAGTACGATTTAACTAGAACCCCTTTTCTACGTTTACCATCTAACCACTCATACTATAGCCAGCTGGTGTAAGATGGCTAATTTTAGTCCGAGTTTCAATGAGCAAGGTCCCCGTGCTGCGCTCTTCACTCCCGCGAAATCCCCGCACACCGGTTTCAACCCCCGAAAATGCAAAATTTCACTTCGATACCGTGAACTCACATTTATGACTCTATTAAAACCAAACGCTGCTGTCAAATTAATTTACTCTATGTAAAAGCTAATCAAAAAGATGGAAACAAGTAGTCGAAAAAAGATATCGTTATAGGAACATAGAGTGTATAATTCAAACAAGATCTTTCAGCATCGACTTTGTGAAGCTGTATTTACCCTTATTAAAAAAAAATCCGAATATTTTTTTAAACTTCGTGATAACGCAGAAACAATAGAAAATTTTATAATGGCAACAGTTTCACATTAATTAATTAAATGTGAAATAATAAAAAACCGGCCAGTATTTTGAAAAAAAAAACTGTTTTATTCTCACTTTTTTTTTGGTCCGCTAAATATGCTGGCATGTGTATATAATTTTCTTTGATTTGTCATTATGAAATTGCATAACATTTAATTGTTTGTTTAATGTTGCAATTAACCTTAAAATTTTGGCATCGTTCATATTCTGACATCATCCACCTCTCCTGGTTCTCTCCCCAAGACAAAATAAAATAAAATTGTAACTAAAAAATCTTACAAATATGGCCGCCTGAATTTTTCGTAAGACAAAATTAAATTAAATTCTAATTAAAAAAAACTTATGAATATGGCCGCCTGAATTTTTCGTAAATATTTTCTCTTTGACCGTAAAGACATTATCATAAGCACAAGAACTTGGTGTGTTAAAAAAAAAAAGCAATAGGAATGAGCTAGTTCAATTCAATAATGTAGGTAATGGCGAAGGGTCGAAATGGCGCGATGTGGCGATTTTTTCGCAATCTTATTCGGGTTATTGCAATATGTTCTATTTTCTAGTGTATTAGATTTACTTTGAAAGTAATAAGATCGAATTTAAAAATAATATTCAATCTAAGATGTTTACATACACAAAATTAAAGTCAAAATCGATTGATTCGGAACCGTTTCGAAAAACTAGAAGGGAAAGAACCGGCAAAAAACTGCCCCCTGTTCATTTTATTTAAATATATATGTTTTTCTTATCAATTCTTTCTTTTAATTTAAAATAAAAGTATTAACAATGCGCACTCATAATTTAATTATTCGTTAATACAATAGTAAGCTTTCTTTGTGAGTCAGACTTTATTTAACACTCTCTATAACTCTAACGTTTCTTTTTAAATTTTTTAATTATATAAACGGATATAAACGCTGTCAATAGATGGCGGTCGTTACAATCCCCAACACGCAGTGGAGTAGCGTGGTGGATTTAAGCTCCAAACCCCCTCCTCACCCTGGGGGAGGCCTAAGCCCCTGCAGTAGGGTAAAATGGGCTGATGATGATGGTACAAACGGATACGATTTCCTGTGAAATAAATATTAATCTTTGAAAGTCAGAACCTGGACATTGATATACTTGTTATGTACTAAAAATTTTATTTTCATAAATGTACTGACGAGAGCCCTTTAAAATGTCACTTTCTTTAAAGTGTGCTTCTAGACTAACTTTTTAATGTAATTTATTTTACTTTCATTTATTATTATTATTATTAATAATTTATATAATTTAATACTGATATCAATGAAATGTGTTTTACCTTACACATTGTTTAACAATTGCCGCAGATTTCACACCTATGTAAACTATCAAACTATTTCATTTCAGGGCATTAGAGTTAATTCTGACTTTCACAAATTGTATAACAATTTTGTAACAGAAAACAGCAGAATTAGATGACAAGACAAATAAATGAGTTTGAAGAGGAAAGGGTTAGGGCATAAAGAATACGTAAGTCAGTAGAGCCCGAGGGCATTATGACCCAAATGTGGTCATTTCTCATATAACAGCTTTATACGAGGGCCGCTTTTGTCCGGCAAATGTCAGACCATCAAGTTTTGTAGATGTTGAAAATACTGCGTCTATTTTCTATTCTAGCAATTAGGTATTTATTTCTAGACTCTGTTTGTACAAATGTTTTTTTTTGTCTAGTTTTGTGACGAATATTTGTGATACACCCATCTTATATTCACCAATTTTAAGATTTTCGTCTGTCGGTCTGTTTGTTTGTCTACATCTTCAACTCATCAACAGTTCAACCGATTTCCATAGCATTTATTGGTGTACAGAAAGACGCTCGTCAAATTAACCTCCATACGTAATTTGTATGTAAGTAAAAGATATATTGAAGTAAGTTATACTTTAAATTTATTAGAAACACAATATCTTGCCTTAAAAGTTCCCTTATTTCATTGAATTTTCAGCTCGAGTTTGATCGGACATTATCGTAGTGTAGGTAATATTATTTCTGGAACATATTATGTCCAAAAAAGCATCATTTACAGTGTGGAAAAGAAAAGTAGTGTAAAGCAGTGTGGAAAAGTGTGTAGCAGTATTAGTTTGAATTTTTAAAGTATCTTTAATAGCTACCGAATAATCAGCTGGTCATTTCTTTCTGTTCGACACTGTATAGGTCTCAAGGAGATTGACTGACCATATTGACTTTTATTTCAATACATGTTAGATATATCACAAAGAACTTTTTGTTAAAAGACATCGAAATATTGTCAACCTATTGCCATTGAAACCAATACGGGCTTCTCTCAGTGGGTCGGATATAGACAACAATAACAGACGGTGAAGTTCGCGCATCTTTGTTGAACGTTGACATCACCGGTCGGTCGATAAGGTCACAATAAGGTGCTGTGGGTTCGCAGCTCGCATCCGTCCGCAGCTAAATTCATGGACCTCGAGACGCTATCTGCGGCGATCTGGGGGAAAGTAAAATAGATTTATGATTAATTGCAAATCAGTTTTATTTTTCTTCATAACTAAATGCTTTTTCATCGTCTTTGCAAATCGTATCTCTATTAGTCTAGGCGAGAAGTGAGTTCTTGGGAAAAATAAGTAAAAATATGTTCATATGTTCCGAACTTAATTATAGACTTATTTTTCTCAAACAACTCACTTCTTGATAAGACTATATGTGATATCACGTCTCTGCAATCTCAAGATCAGTATTCCTTGACCTTCCCGTAACCGAAAAAGCCTTAAAATAAAAGAGGGTGGGATAATTTTAAGCAAAATTTACATGTAAAAATTATGCGTGTCAGTTACACGGCACACCTTCGGTCTACGCAGCTTTATATGTCATATCGAGCAATAAAACCAATTGGACTTTTTACAATCCGTTCTATGTTAGAACTAATAATATTATGTCGAAGTTAGCTATAAAATTCTAGTTAGGTAATTTTAAATCATTAGAAATATATAAATACTGGGCGAGTCAAACGAACGGACCCTGAAAACAAAGTACCCTATAACTATTTTGTTTAAAGAGAACTTTATTTTATTATAATAGATAATAAATTTTGTATTCATAGAGCTTTGAGCAGGCTCTCGTGTGAGCTGGAATTCAAACAGATAGAGATAAAAAACCTTTCTGTAATTTTATGAAATCAGTAGAAAAATCTATCACAGGGATGATTTGTATAATGTTATTTATATTGTATGGTCTTCATTTTCATTTGAGACATAATATTCAGTGAAGAGATTTCATCCCAATGATTAATACTATCGACTGGTGCTATAAAACACAAGATTTTTTTTATATTTGTCAGCCCGATTCCCGTTTCAAACGAGCCATTTTTTTTTATAATTCTATGGAAGCAGAGTTTATTAGCTTTAAAAAGAAAAAGTTTACTTTAAGTAAAAGAACATAGATGGTAAAAGCTATGTTTAAAATTTAAGCACTTCTTTTCCAAGGTGCGTTATTCGACTGGACCGTTTATTAAAGTTGGAAGGATTTTGTCAACGAATTATCTCAGAGATAGCGGGACAGAAAAAAATATTAAGAACTCAAATAATCTAGAAAACGAATGATTAAATAAGTATGCGTGTGTTAAGTAAGCGGTTTCGATGTACCAATATTGAACATTTATGCGCGGGACAGAATTTGAAGTTATTAACTATAGCAGTAGGTCCACGAGGAGCTGAACAACAAATACAAATCAGTGGCATACTAGATTATAGTATACTTAATATTTTATGATCCCGTGAACCAGGTTAATAGAAAAATAACAGTACAACATTTTTGGGACCACAACAAATCACTGTTACGAGGTTTGTAAACTTCTGAAGCAAACTGAATATGGGTAGGTACTTATTATTTGGAACAAAATTTTACATTGTCAGCATGTCCACTAACAATACTAGTTTCAATAATTTCAAAACATAGACTGTATTAAAATAGTTTACGTATAGATAAATCAATGAAAAGAAGGATCGTGAAAGAAATCAAAGATGAAAATGCTTGCTTGGATCAGTTTCATAGTAATTTTCATGGATAAATCTTGATATAATTTGCTATGAACTTCTTCATAGGGGCTTGTACGACAGTATTATAGTTTTATTACTTTTGGGCACATTTTTGTAGAGAACATGTCGTACACATATATTCAACTTTAGCGTAGACATACCGCACAAAAATTTGAAAATAAAAAAATACTTGTTCATTCGGCAAGGCTGTTCGGGCCAACTAAAGGGTCTCTTCATCGATGTAAAACAATAGTACCACAGAATATTAAGTAAATATTTCAAGTACCCAAGTGCCACTGCGGGTCAGTTGACTTCTATCTCGTGAATAATTTTTCATAAATAAAAAAATATATTTTTTACAATTTATACAGCGTTACTTTTTGTATGGACTTAAACACGTCGCATATTTATTTTAAGCTACGTTTAATAATTCAAATTGAGAAATGTCTGTCATTCCTACCAAATTAGAAATCTGTGACGGTTTCGGAGCCTATTGTAGCGATAATTTGTCTAAAACAATACAATTGATACACGCTCAACGGCGACGTTTTTTTTTCGTAGTAGTAGGCCAGATATAGAATTAATACTCTATGGTATAGCCAAAGCCACATTTAGTTTTAACTGTAACATTTGAATCAGATTTGAGTGTCGTGATAGCCAAGTAGCAGCGAGGCCGTTTCTTGTTTAGAAAGCTGTGGTTCGTTGCTACATAGCAATGAGTTTTTCTAACTTACGTACTTAAATATCACTGAATCAGTGCCACGAAGAGCACTTTAAGATGTCGGTCTCGATCGCCATCAATAGATGGCAGTCTTTAAAATTCACCAACCCGCACTGCAGTAGCGTAGTGGCTTAAACTTTAAGCCTCCTCATTCCGAGGGTAGATCTAAGGCCCTGGAGTAGGGTATTAATGGGCTGATAGTATGGTATGGCATTTGAATCAAAAGCATTTAAGTTACTGAAATAATAGTGACAATTTATAACGTTTTTAAGACGTAAGTACAGAGACGTCATGATAGTTATCATAACGTCTCTGTACTTTCTTAAAACCGCAAAGGTTTTTATTTTTGACTTGGTTCACTAACACCACCACTTTTACAATATTTCCCAATACTTTGCGCCAAGCATGTGCTTATATATTATATATTACGCTCGGTCGCATGGAAAAGAAAAACATGAACCATTATTACAAGAAATGTTTTGTAGCTAATCATATTTACAAACGAACAATATTTTGCTTTTTTTTTGTTAAGTCGAAAAAATTGTTTGCAATAAATCAGTATATTTCACGTGGGGAAAAATCTCAATTTACTTTATAAACAAATATAGGTTCGGAATCGGTTTTAGGTTTGATTTTTTAATTAAAATTAAATTTATATCAATATGAATAGAATTGAAGCTTTTATATTATAATATTCTAAAAGAATAGTTGTTTAAGTACATTTTAAACACTAACAACTTTTAAACAAACTTTTTTAAAATTTATAGCATTGAAAACTGTTTTCAAAATTACTCCTTGTCAAATTCTGATTTTGTGTCATAATTTTTTTTATTCAATACAAACATATTGATATTGACTGACCGGTCGATTGAGAGGTTAAAGACCCTAACTGCGGACCTGAGGGTCGCATGTTCGATTCCCGTCCGAGACAAACATTTGTGAGCATGAACATGTCCATTTGTTCCGTCTCTGGGTGTAAAAATCTATCTATATGTGTATATATTATAAGAAAGATTATCTAAGTATGTATATGAGTTGACTAGTAACCCACAACACAAGCATAAAGCTTGCTTACTTTGGGACTAGATGGCACTGTGTGGGATGTCCCAGATATTATTATATTAGCTTTTACTATTTTCACGTATGGCCATTCATTTGAATTAAATATTGAGAAATAAACAATCAAAAAACTCCTTTTCATAAAAAAGATATTTTTTAACGTAATTAAATCTTAATCTGAACGTGTTTTACTCAAACAAGGCACGTTCCAATTGTGGTTTGTCTGGCGGGTAGAAAAGCCACAGACAATCCTCTCTCTTAATGTTTTGCCGGAAAATTCTGCAGCAAACCCATAATAAATAACGCTACAGCTGGTATACTATGAACACAAAGTAATTTTATTCGGTTCGGTTAGGGGTAGCAATTTCGTTATTTTAATTTTCCGTGAAAAATATTATTATACATAACAAATTTATACCTATGAGTGTGTTAGGAAAATACCTAAAAGAATGAAGACATTTTATATGCATTGGAAACTAGCGGTCAAAGGCGCAGCTTTAATATATTGTTGATAAGACGGAAAATTGAAAAATAATATAACTATTCACAAGAACTGTCGTGTCGCCAATGCTATGACTATGCCGTGACTTTGTCGTGTCGTGATAGCCAATTGGTAGCGCGCTTTTTTCTTGATTAGAAGGCCGTGGTGCTAATCCCAGGGCTTGTATTAATGAGCTTTTTCAAACTTATGTAATTAGATAACTATTACTTACTCTATGCCTCGGAGAGCACGGTAAGCCTTCGGTTCCGGTTTGCGATCTATTGACGGCAGTCATTAAAATCCACCAACCCTAACTGGGGCAAACCCCGTGATCCTGACTGAAGGCCTAAGCCGCCGCATTTCACAGTGGGGCATTAATGGGCTCATGGTACGGTACGGTATTCACATGGATTTCATTGCCTGAAAGCAGACCTTTGTGTAAATTATCTTTCATTGTTTTTAATTTTACTCAGCCAGTGCCATTTGTTGCGAATAGGAAAATAATAAACGACGTAATTTCTATTTATATTTATTATTTTATTTAATCAAATAACAACAAATCAAAATCGACATTCATTCGTCATGTAGTAATATTTTTACATTATGTCTATGTATTTTTAGGTACGAATACAAAGGTATAAATAATTGTGATCTGTCTCAAATTGTCAAAAGATATTCGTAGCTATGGAACGAAACTGTACCAATCTTTCTACTCTGTGAATCTTTCGCATTCTTATTAAAGATATGTAATGGTACAATAATAGTTTTGGAGTTTGTAATAACAAATAATAATAACGTATATATCACAACAACGTCTAGGCCCCAAACTATGCATTAGCTTGTGTTTTGGAAACCAAGCGAAGACACCACACACATATAACAACCAAGACCCGGTACCAGTATTAAGATTCATCATATAAATACTGACCCGACCTGGGTTTCGAACCCGAGAGCTTACCCACACGGCCACCATAGTTCATCACATTTAAAAATAGGGAAATATTTATTTTCTTTCAGTTTAAATATAAATGAAATGATTTCGACTGCGCCTTTGAATTGAATTAAAATATCAGCTTCGTAGCTAGGATCGCTACCCACTAGGCTAAGCGGTCGTCAACTCGAATATAACTCGAAGAATAATAACTAATGGACAAGTAAATATAGATAGAACATATAGACCTACAGGTCAGTACTGACTTTACAAACTAATCCTAAAAATACTCAACAATTTCTGGTTCCGTGTACCAGGATAAATCTCTGGCAATTCTTGGCCACGGTGACCAGAATCTCTTATAACGTAAACATTACATACATATTTTTTTTTAACCCAAAAGTTAACCAAGTGTTGCACAAAAGTAATTTTGTTTTAATTTCTTTGTCATAATATCGAATATTTTCTATTAAATAAAAAAACCATAAAAGAACGAATTGGCTAGAAGCCCTCTAATGCGTTCACCGTCTAACCACTCATACTCTAGCTAGCCCGTGTAAGATGGCAAGTTTCTGTCCTAGTTTCAGTGCGCGAGGTTCACGCGCGCTGGTCTTCACCACCTCGAAATCCCTTCGCACCGGCCGTCACCTCCGGGAAATTGGGGTTGACATTTTCGATACTGTGAAGTGACATTTATGACTCTATTAAAACCATATTAAAACCAAATTCTGGTGTCAAATTTATTTACTCTATGTAGAAAACATAGTAACAGCTGACTAATTACAAAATATTGTATATACACGTGAACATTGTTGTTTACATTATTATTGTGGGAATAAAAATTTAAATTTTTATCATAATTACATAATTTCATAGAATTTTTGCGGCAGGAAGTAATATATATCTGATATCTGCACCATAAGGCCTCCAACACAACGACGCTGATGTCGATCGCGTACGTGTCGGCGACGACGCGACGTAGAGAACTTCATACGAAACGCGCTGCTGATCGTCAGCGGACCTTTGTTGGAGGCTTAAGGCATTTCAGAGCCGCACATATGCGAATTCGGCTGAATGTAATCCAAACTTATAGAGCGTGTAGCTTACCGAATTCAACAAAAAGATTTAATGAAAAACAAGGTAAGTGATTAAAAAAAATGTATTTTAAACATGTTGTTGTCGGTAACCGTTAGTTTGCGCCGTCCGTTCATTTGAAACTTTTCGATAAGTTTGATAAGCTCTACAAGCTCTATAAGTTATAATAATAATAATACATAATACATGGGACTTCCCACACAGCGCCATCTAGTCCCAAAGTAAGCAAGTATTATGCTTGTGTTATAGGTTACTAGACAACTGATATACATACTTAAATATTCTTTATAATATATACATATATAAATATTTTTTTTTTATATATATATAACAACCAAGACCCGGTACCAGTATCAATATTCATCATATTAATACTGACCCGACCTGGGATTCGAACCCGGGACCTCTAGCTTCGTAGGCAGGGTCGCTACCCACTAGGCTAAGCGGTCGTCGTAAATTTGTACGTCGTCGTAAGTTTGTACTACGTTCAACAGAACACGGTGTATACGGCAATACTGAACATGATTATAATAAGAAAACAGTCTGCTAAATTAAAGCAATGTTTTTATATAACCTCTTGCACGAATGCTCGCACGATGGATGAGGTGGCACATGCGATTGATACGTACGTTCTGCGTCGACACCCATGTTGTCAAGCCTAACGAATTTGAAATAGTTTTTCCTTAACAGCTGTTGACCGCACGCTTTAGATACGAAAGTATATGTCCAGACAAGCGGTGGGCTTCCGCAGCAGGACCCAGTCGGTTGCCGCGAGCTGAATGAAGTCTTGAATTACAAGTTTTCATAGACATGCTGCTAGAACATCCAAGATTTACTGAAATATAATGAACTGTCTCCGCTGACTATATGATTTAATATATCTCGTGAGGCACGACAAAAGGCACGATTCATCATTTCATAGGTACTTTTCTGTATGTATTTACTGTCGTTACTAACTAGTGAACAGGACTGCTTCGAAAGGAAAAATCGCATCAAGTTTCTAACGTGACCGAACTTAAGGGGATAGTCTTTCTCTTCGCGGCCTCGATTTAGCGTCGCTGTCTCCATTGTCGACACGTTCTTGAGTGTAAGAGATGACAGGAGCAAATTCCCAAAAATATCTATAAAATGCTCCTCGAAACAGTTTGCTGTCCATGTCAAAACTAAAATTTGCAATGTTATCAAGAAAGGTCGTCCATAGGGCCGCGTGTTTTCCTTATTTTTGAAAATAATATTAAGATAAAATTTACGAATCTTTACTTTCTGAACTAAAATATCAAAGAAATTCATGTTTCTGTAAAATTTATTAAAAAAAACTAAACGAGATGTGACTAAACTGTTACAGAGTTCCTCGTATTACATATATTTTTTCTGTAGAAATCAGTAAAGGAATTCAGCGAGGGACAGTCACAGGCTTAGACCCTGTTTTTTGTATGGAAACCCTACCGCCGTATCGACGCAAATATGGACAATTTAATATCAACTTTATGTCGCTTACATTAAGGTCAGAATAGTTTGATCACGCGGGCAATGTATGAAGAAACTCGATACGACTTTTTCGTTGTGTCCACCGTGTATAATAATAAATGCAGAGTATCTTCACTTCACTTCATCAGCCCATTTTTACCCCAATGCAGGGGCTTAGGCCTCCCCCAGGATGATGGGGGCTTGGAGCTTAAATCCACCACGCTGCTCCACTGCGGGTTGGGGATTGTAACGACCGCCATTTATTGTTAGCACCCGGGACCGACTGCTTAACGTGCTTTCCGAGGCACGGAGTCAGTGACAGTTATGTACTTAAGTCAGAGAAACTAATTGGTACATGCCCGGATTCGAACCATGGTCTTCTTAAA
Organism: Luffia ferchaultella; assembly: GCA_949709985.1. Taxonomy (NCBI): domain Eukaryota; kingdom Metazoa; phylum Arthropoda; class Insecta; order Lepidoptera; family Psychidae; genus Luffia; species Luffia ferchaultella. The sequence goes on from OX453263.1 coordinate 8,747,903, forward strand.
TTTGAGATAGGTTCGTTTCGCTTTGGGCTATGCAGAGCATATCAATGAAAATTGGTATATTTCTACGGAACCCTGATTAACTTAATTCCAATTCGCGTTTAGTATTTTTTTATTTACGATCCTAGAATATAAATGGTGGTATATTCGCACCGCGTACAATTTGGCGAAGCCGTGGCCCGGGAGATAGTAATCAATCAGTGACGTCGTCGTCCGACAAATAAGACTGTCCGAGTGTCCGTCCTTCGACCTCGGAGATGTAATCGAATCTAATCTATGGGCTAACACTTTATTTTTCTCGTACGTACTAACCATGGATGCACATACAGATACCGCATCGTGACCACAAAAATGTGAACGAAAGATATCCCACAGACTAAATTAAATATACACCACTTGATTTTTTGACATATTCACTGTGAAGTAAAATTTATGCGATGCACTTGTAAAATTCGAACTAGAAAACAAATAAACATTCTGGAATATATTTTTTGTGTAATTTAATATAATGTTTAAATTAAAAAAATTGGAATGACGTATGGTCTGTCTAATCACTGAGCCTATTATTTTGCTCACGTTTTCGATTGTTTCGAAGTATGAAACGCTCCATCTGCTGATTCTGCTATCTAAGGTATCAACTCAACTTTATGTGATATACTTTAGCCATTTGGTGAAGTTGAGTGTAAATATATATTTTACTTATTTCATCACATTATTATTTCATTTTGTAGTTTCTTCGTGGGTAGGTACAAATATGCGTACTTCTACAACTTAGTAAGTTGGATTTTCGAAAAATTTAATTTTCAGGGTTTACATGCATTTAGTAAAAATAATAATAGACCATAATAAAGAAGACAGACTGTATTAGAAATAATAATAAAATGTTTTTTGTAAAGAACTTTAGTTCAATTAAGTATAAAGAAAACAAATATCGGTTATTTTTCCAACGCCTTATTATAAAAGAAAAGTTATATTATAAAGATATATATTTAAAAAAAAAATATAAAATAAAAGAAAAATAACCGATATTTGTTTTTTTTTACTATCACTCAGTTCTAAAATATTGAGATACGGCGCCACAGAGTTATCGTATTACCGTTGGGATGCGGGGGCGACTGACAATTGAGTCGATCGACGGCCGCTGAAACGGTTTATCCTCGATGCACCTGCGGTCGCCCTTTCTCGTTCATAGTATTTATGTTCGACTTAAGGTCATTCAGTCGGGGAAAATATTATGATGTGAAAATTTGTCCTTCTATTTTTAACCCCCGACGCAAAAAGGGGGGCGTTAAGTATAAGTTTAACGTGTGTGTGTATCAGTGTATCTGTCCGTGGTATCGTAGCTCCCAAACGGATGAACCGATTTGGATGCGAATTTTTTATATGAAAGATGAATTAGTTGGGTGTGTTCTTAGCTATGTTTGATGAAAATAAGTCTAAGATGGCAGCCACCACAAAATGACGAATATCATATTTTTTCACTACTCCATCAATATGGATATCAAACGAAAGGGCTTGACTAGTAGAATACTATACACTATGACAAATTTCAAATCCAAAATGGACGCCACCACAAAAAGAGGAATTATATTATTTTTTAACCCCCGACGCAAAAAAGGGGTGTTATAAGTTTGACGTGTGTGTGTATCTGTCCGTGGCATAGTAGCTCCCAAACGGATGAACTGATTGGAATGCGAGTTTTTTTCATACGAAAGGTGAATTAGTCAGGAGTGTTCTTAGCAATGTTTGATGAAAATCAGTCCAAGATGGCCGCCGCCACAAAATTACGGATATCATTTTTTTTTCACTACTCCAGCAATATGGGTATCACACGAAATGGTTTGACTATTAGAATACTATACACTATGACAAATTTCAAATCCAAAATGACCGCCACCACAAAATGGCGAATTAAATTTTTTTCACAAATACCTCAATATGGGTAGCAAATGAAAGGGCTTGACTAGTAGATTAATGTAGGTACACTGTATTAAAAAGGGATAAGGAATATTAAATAACGAAATAAAAACTAAAAACTTGAAAATTATTTTTTGTCTGATCATGTATGAAATATTTTAAATAAATAACTAAGCTTAAAAATATTGAAATAAAAATTAAATTTAAATAACCCCAGACATAGAAAAATTAACCTTTAAAAAGTTTGAAATAATGCAAGTTTGTTCATTGTGAAATGATTTTTGATCCTTAAAGGCGTAACCTAGTGCCTAGAAAAAATGTGAAAATTTCGAGAAAGTAAATGTCGATTTTCTTAAATTATTAAAAATTATTGTAAAAATAAAATTTGTAGTTATTAATACTTAAAAAATAATCGACACATTTCGATTTTGAATCACAGGTCCACTGCAAATATTTTCTATTTTATATATATTTTGTTATATATAAATTTGCATGTAATATAAACCTGTTACTGTTTTTTATTTAGTGATTGTGAACATTCATTCAAATATAACCTTTTTTTAAATATAGTTACATATATTATATAGTTATAGGCCTACCTACTTGAATAATACAATCATTACGCAATATATATGGCTAATAAATAATGTTTTTTTTTCATTATATCAAATACAACTAAAATTTACTACCTTTGCAGTAAACAAAGTTAGCACCACTTTGTTCACATTCAGTAATTCACATTTAAGGGTAAAACGAAAACAAACTTCGAAAAGAATTCTAATTTCCCTGGAAACGCAATATATTTTCGTTGGTTTATTACTATGAAGTACAGAAGTTAATAAACTACCTCCGGTATTTTGTTGTTTCGTGAAACCTAAAATGGCGTTATTTACGAGACTAAAAATAACTTGAGTAAAAATTATTGGCGAATTTCTCGAACTTGTAATGTTCTGCAAGCTTTTATTTATTTAAAATATTTCGTGTTCGGCTGAACTTAGTTTAAACTTATAGAGCGCTTCTTACCGAACTAAACAAAAAGTACATAAACTGTTAATGAAATTAAAAAAAAAACAAGTAAAATTTCTAACGTTTTTTCTCAGTAACCGTGAGTTCGCGCCTTACGCCATATGTTTGGATTACTTAAGCCGAACACCTGGTATATTATAAAAAATAATTTATTGCTCGTTATAATACCTATCTATAACGCATTATGTACTATGTCATAAATATTGTGTATTGTTAATATTTGAAAAACGAATAAAGTGTATAGTGATCGTACATAGTGCAAATTTTATAATTTAATTTAATTTACACTAGTAGATAGTATATATTGTGTTCTTTCAAATGATAAACAACTTTGTGTGTATAGAACTTAATTTTTTTGATATTCACGTTTTAATAAATTTCGGGAATATAATTACGCTAAAAAAATTTTATAGATATAAATACCCGACACTAATTAGATAATCACTGTAAATGGAAATTTGTTTGTAACAATCACGTAACCTAAGCCTTTCGATCAAAATTGGTCAGTAAAATTGCAAGCTCGAATATTGTACTTAATATTCGAGCTTGCAATTTTACTGAGCACAAGCTTTTTCGTGGAACTTGTTACGATCGAATTTAAGTTTTTTCACGCCGCTATGTAACGTCCGTGTGAGACGTGTGGTTGGATTCCAAGTAAAAAAATGAAAAAGTAAGTGAAAAAAATGTTATTTGTATTTATTTGTAACCAGTATAGTAATTGATAAAGCCTGTGCATTGTATAAATATAATGCAATTATTTTTATATACATGTATATATTTCTATACAGAATAATTAGATAAATTCGTAAAAATAGAACTTTGAATTCATAAAAGTACGAATTGACTAGAAGCTCTCTTCTGCGCTTACCGTCTAACCACTCATACTCTAGCTAGCTGGTGCAAGATGGCGGGTTTTAGTCCGCGAGGTCCCCGCACGCCGGTCTTCACCCCCGCGAAATTCTGTTTCACAGTTTCGATACTATGAAGTGACATTTCGACTCTATTAAAACCAAACGCTCCTGTCCAATTTATTTACTCTATGTTGGAATTACATACTACCATTAAAGATATCAACTACCTATTTTAAAAACTTAAAACTTTATAAGAATAGGGACTCGGTAACAGAATTTTGTTACCGAATAATAATAATTGCTGTAATATTTCAGGATACAAATCAAGATGATGACAGGTGATTAAATACGTTAATCGGCAAATTTTCTTAAGAAGTTCAACTTCCAAAGGGTAAGGCTTTAATGTCGACTGCATAGCGACGTAAGTGAAGCCTGCCTCTAATATAACAGTAACAAGACATTCGTTTAAAGTATGTACGTGTAAAATTTTCTGTCGTGTCATAGAGTGGCATAAACCTGTAAGCTTGTTAGTGCTCAACTTTTATACCAAATAAAATGACTAAGTTTTATGACCTATAAGCTTTTTACGACCTTCAATATCATTTGTTATATCTCTACAAAGTTATACGAATAGTGAATTATTATCTTTCCTCCTTTTTACACAAAGATAAACTTGGATCGAAAGAAAGAGACGGAACATAATTTACTAAACCGCATAATTGTTTTAGGATCGGACACTTAAAATGGGTGTCCGTCTGTCTGCCTGTATGCCATAGCTTTTTATTCTAATTATAGATGCACCGAATGTGGGTTCTGCCCATAGGTTCTGCCAAAGTTCAGCTTCGGCCGAATGTTCGGTTTAAACATGTGCCGAAGCCGAAGTTCGGCCGAACTTCGGTTTAAATTGGCGCGCTTTTATCCGATGAACTTGTCGGTTCGTGTTCATTTGGTCGCTTCGCTTGCCATGCCACCCGCGCGCGACCCGTCCTTCACCTGCGATCACTCTGCCGCTTCTCATTTGACGTTTTATTATCACAATTTTTAAATGAAAAAAATTTTTGTTAATCTCAATTTTTAAATAAAGCGTAGAAATTGTTGTTTTTAATTCTTTTAACCTTCGAAATACAATACAACTAGCGACCGCCCGCAGCTTCGCTTGCGTAGACTACAAATTCTTGTTATAGGTACTATTAACGTTCGAGATGGTTTTTAGGTACTTTTTGCTGGAACCAATTTTGGTTACACCCAGTCAAACTTTCAATCTTAATTCCCCTTCCACCCTTTAAAAAAACCGTTACAATTTTTCATCTCCCGTTTCCCACCCTTAAAATGTGGAAATCTAAAAACCCTGAAACACGTCATTATTTAAGTTCCTCCATTCCCATCCTTAAGTTTGAAATTTCTAAAAAAGCCTTTTTTAATCTAATGCTTACGTTATAAAATATACATATATTCAAAATTTAAGATTCCTAGTAGATTTAGTAGTTTCAGCTGTACGTTGATAGATCAGTGAGGACAAACGACAGACAGTTAGACAGACAAACATACACAAAAAGTAGCTTATGACCATAGCTTATGACACTCTTGACAACCTTCTTTCACGTCTGCAAAGTTTCATTAAAATCTGTTCAGCCGTATTGGAAATTACCACGAATAGATAAAATTGAATTGAATAGACACATAGACGTACACACAAACAGAAGGACAAAAAGTTGCTAATGTCAAATCTCTTGACAACCTTCTTTCCCGTCTACAAAGTTTCCTTAAAATCTGTTTAGCCGTTTTGGAGATTAGCTCAAATAGACAGATACACGTACAGACAGACAGACGGACAAAAAGTAACACTTGTTAGTTTTGACGATCTTCTTTTCATACTTGTGATGTTTCATTAAAATCGGTTTGGACAGATGGACGTACAGACAGACATACAAAAAGTTCTGTATGTCACTTTTGACTACATCCTTTCCATATATGTAAAGTTTCATCAAAATCGGTTTAGTCGTTTTGGCCGAAGCCGATTTGCTCGAATAGACAGACAGTTTGTTTTCATATATATAGCCTATAACCCTCCGCTAGATTCAGGCTATCAAAGGCAAAAATAATTTTTCAAATCCGACTGGTAGTTTCAGAGATTAGCGCATTCAAACAAACAAACAAACTCTTCAGCTTTATAATAAGTATTTCTATTATATAGATTAATAGATTATAAGATAATAAGAAAATAAGATATTACTGAAAACCGTATCAAAGTCTATTGCGTGGTTTGGAAGTAAAAAGTTAACGAACAGAGGCAGACAGCGAATTTATTTTCTCCCGCTATACTTTATATATTTCGATAAAAACTGCTAAGATATTAATTTAAATTGTATGATGTAAAGGGCAATTATAATATGCATGAAATGCTTAAGACAACTAAAGTATTTAATTTGATAAGGATTAATATTACGTTTAAAAAACATCTTATCTTATCTTATCTTATCAAATAGTACATTATGTCAGAACAAATTTGATTGTCATAAAAAAGGTTATATTAAGTTAACCTTAAAAGATACACATATGCTGTCGCGGACTTTTAGTTAGAACTTTTAAAGGGGAACAATTTCGTAATACATGGTTTTTGGTTGACATCAACCGTTTACGCAGCGCGCGCGAAAGAAGCTCCCAAAAGGAATAATTTTTCCCGTTTTTGCAACATTTTTCATTGATGCTCCACTCCTATTGATCGTAGTGTGATGTAGTATAAGCCTATAGCCTTCCTCGATAAATGGACTATCCAACACAATAATAATTTTTCAATTTGAACCAGTAGTTCCTGAGCTTTGCGCGTTCAAACCAACAAACAAACAAACAAACTCTTCAGCTTTGTAATATTAGTATAGATGGTGTGAATTTTTATCTTAAATCTTTTATTCAAAGTAATCTCGTTGAAAAGCAATAAGTATTTTTTAAATGAAAAGTATTCTTCATTACTTTTTTAAATTAAGTCTTATTTACGAAATATTCAGCTTGAAAAGTGACTTTTTTCGTGAGTTGCACGTATCCTCCTATAAATTCTGAAATAGTATTCTTGAAAATCTGATAGAGTCTATAACACTAGCCTATAAACAGAACTTATTAGTAAAGCCATAAAGATCATATAGGGTCTATTATTGATACACAAGTTATAGCGGACTGAATGCAATGTGTAATAGTTTTGTCATTTATAACTTGGTATACCTTTAATGAAAGACTTAATTGATGCACATTATGAAGTACCTATCAATAAGTAGTTATATTAAAAACAAATTACAAAAAACACTTTAAAGAAATACTTATTGAAAAAAGAAATTATTATTATTATTTTAAGGCTCACATCCATGTCGGCCTTCTTGACGTTTTGTCCCTTTCAGTTTTCGAAAGCTTTCTTTGTTAGAGACAGAGAAAGAATATTGCCGGCTACGTTCAAATCTTTTAAAGTTTTACCTTTTAAGGACTTTTTAAAAGAGAAAACGTAATTTAAAGACACGTATTTTTAATTATGTGTGAAGATTTGCATGTTGATAAGTTGAATAGTTGACGAAAATTAAGTTTAATTTAAAAAAAAATATATAAAGGTGGTCCTCTTAAAGCAGTGATATAATTAAAGGACCAATTAATTAAATATTAATACCTTAGACATGCCTTGGACATCCCACACAGCGCCATCTAGTTCCAAACTGAGCAAACCTTATACTATGGATATCAGACAACTGATAGAAATACTTAAATATTCTTTATAATATATACATATATAGATATCTTACACCCAGACACGAAATAAATAGACATGTTCATGCACACAAGTATTTGTCCCAATAAAATTCAAGACGTTAATTTTAACTGTCGTTTTTGGCCTGTAGCACAGACCAGTCAACCTATAGACCACGCTTTAATAAACGTCAGTACGAAAACGAAATCGCCAAAAAGTGGCGGGGTGCGGGGAGAGGTCGGCTAGTTTTCATTGGCTCGTTCAAAATTTACAATTTAATGGCTTCTGACGCGCTTCCAACTGACGGCTCACTAGTGACGTACTTATGTAGTGTCACTACATAGCCTTGGCGAATGCTACTCCCTGTCAAAGCGTGGTCTATAAGGTTGACTTGTCTGTGGCCTGTAGACAACGTAGATAAATTTTAGTCAATTATCATATAACCACGGCCATGTCCGTTGCAAAAAAATATACCAATTGACACTATCTTATATCTTTATTTATTTTATACCGAATTATTGTGTGAATTTATTAGCTGAAAAACTTTTGACCTGTATTTCAGCACAACTTTACCTTTAGGTAATCTAAAAATAAATATAACCCAAAACGGGACCGATAAAGGCCGGAATGCGAGATTAGTTCTTTAAGGACTCAACAGAGGGCTTCTTTCTGTAATACTATTTTATTATTGCTTTTTAATTATTTTCTATATAGAAGCTTAGAAAGAAAAACGTTACTTAGTTTACCACTAGAGAGTGTTGTATTAGATATATTATTTTACGGCTTTCCTGTTAATTATAGTTTTCAAAACAACTGAAAAGCAATAATATATTTGGTACTATATACAGACAAGAAACATTTTTCTATGAGATAGTGTGTATAAAATAATTACAAAATCTTCGTGCTTCATGGAAAATTAACGCCTCAATATTATGTCAATTTATTTTGAGTACGGCTGGCGAATGACAGGGATAAATAAACCTTCAAAATATATTATTCATCTAGTTACAATGTGAATCGATGTCAGGCGAATTTCAATCCTAAAAACCACAATTGCGTAGAATAAAAATTTTAATAAATTACAAACATATGTTTGCATTATTTTTGTATTTCAACAAAATTTCACAACATGTTGTAAAAATAAGTAAAAACGATTTAACTTAGTTTTCACTGATTTGAATACTCTATAATTTTTTATGGGGCAATCGTTTAAAGTTTTATGGTGTGCAACGGTTAACGCCGTACGGTCAATTTTGCATCACTTATTAATATCGCTCTATCTAATTTCATTAATCTATGTCAGGTGTGTAAGTATAAATTGAGTGACTCGACTTGGTCTATTTTAATACCATTAAAACATCATTGCGTTTACTTTGGTATATCTGTCAACGAAATCTAAACTGAACGGTTGTGTACCGTGTTTATTGTTTTTAACGGAAACATATTCAAGGGGAACGTTTATAGGACGTATTTGTAGTATTCGACAGTTTGATGGCTTGCTATATAAGTAGGAAAATCATTACTAATATAATTTACTAGCTGTACTCGCGACGTCATACGCGCGGCGGTAATATAGGTACACTTGAAGTCAAATGAAAAGATGGTTTTTATAAAATTTATCTTTTGAATTACATTTAAGTTTAATCTCAAACCGTATTTTAAATTGTTTAATTTGATTTATAAATCTTTAAACTATTGAATTCGTGTCGTGTCGTGTGAATTGAAGTCGTGATAGCCCAGAGCGCAACGAACCTGTCTCAAATTTATAAGGCCCCATAGGGCCATGTTTCGAATCCGGGCGTGTACCAATGAGTTTTTCTGACTTAAGTACACAATTTCACTGACACCGTGCTTCGGAGGGCACGTTAAGCAGTCGGTCCCGGACGCTGCCAATAGATGGCGGTCGTTACAGTTCCCAACCCGCAGTGGAGCAGCGTGGTCGACTTAAGCTCCAAGCCCCCCTCCTCACCCTGGGGGAGGCCTAAGCCCCTGCAGTGGGGTAAAAATGGGCTGATGATGATGATGATTAAACTATTGAATTACGAAAGGTACTTACTCGGATCCAGATTTTTTTTTATTTAAACTGACGAAAGTTTTAAACTATCAATTATTTTCAAACGATTCACGCATAAAAGTGTTAAAATTTAATATGAGGGGGAGGCGGGGAAAATTCATATCAACAATTATTTTTTTTATAAATTTAAAAAAGTTTATTTGGGTTATTAACTAGACAGACAAAATTTTTTTAAAATTTAAACTAACAGTTAACAATTTTAGTTTTGTAGTACCATTCACAAAAAAATAAAAAAATAAAATTTGGAGTGCCTAGCTACAAACAGGTCCAAAGACGGAATTTTGTCCCGGGCGGGAATCAGTCGGCGTCTCTTATATTCTCAGCCCATTTTTACCGCACTGCAGAGGCTTAGGCCTGGGTGAGGAGGGGGCTTGGACCTTAAACTCATCACGCTACTCCACTGCGGGTTGGGGATTGTAACGACAGCCATCTATTGACAGCACCCGGGACCGATTGCTTAACGTGCTCTTCGAGGCACGGATTCATAGTTATGTACTTAAGCCAGGAAAACTCATTGGTAAACGCCCGGATTCGAACCATGGCCCTATAGCCTTATAAATTTGAGACAGATTCGTTTCGCTTTGGGCTATCACGACACTTCTTATATTATTACAAGCATTTTTGAAGTTCTTTACGCGCGTTGGCATGAAATTGTTGGCTACAGTTGGCAACAGTCATCCCTTTTAAAAATTTGGTTTTGTAGTTAGTTATTTTCAATGCTCAAGTATGATTTTATTGAAAATCTTTTTATGGAAAGGGCATAGGTTTCTTGTTATTTTATATTTATGCTCACCATACTTAATCAACGGTTTTTATTATTCCTACGCGCTTCAATCAACGAAAGGATCGAGTTCAAAGGCCGTGGTTGCGAATTTCGTCAAGATTAAAAAATTCGAATTTTTCATCATAAAATGAAAAAAATCCAACGAGTGAAAACATTTCTGTTATTAAAATGACGACGTTTCAAATTTTCATTGAATAAAAAACTCGCTAATTGAAGTTGAACGATCGCGTGATTTTTTTGACCGCGTGTATTGTATTTGTAGGTACATAAACCGCTAAAAGGAGACGACAGGTCATTGTGGGGCTTCTTGGAAAATTCTGAAACTCTAGAGACCTCTTTTATTTTATGTTATCTTTATTTTTCATAAAGTTTTTGGAAAAAAATTTTTCCTAGTTTTTTAAGCGACTTCAAAAAAGAAGGAGGTTACTTAATTCGACCGTATATATGTTTTTTTTTTTTTATGTGTGTTCAGGGATAACTTCGTTGTTTATGAACCGAATTGGATGATTTTTTTTTGTGAAAGGGAGATATCTCCGAAATGGTACCATGATAAGAAAACCAGGATCTGATGATGGCATCCCAGAGAAATCGAGGGCAACCTTCGAAAATCGTATTTAAAAGTATCGTATTTTAAGTATTTTGATAAAGTACTACTACTAGTACTATTTAATGAAGGTCGGTAGTCGATCTGATGATGGAGCTGAAAGACAGTCGAGGGAACTCCTCAACGACTTACATCAATTACCTGGTGTTTGGACTTGATTTATTTCTATTGATGAGATCTTTGCACCCATATGGATTATAAGCGCCATTACAGGTCTGATGATGGAGACCATACGCAATCGAGGGAACTCCTCAACGATTTACAGCAATTACCTGGTGTTTGGACTTAATTCATTTCTATTAATGAGAACTTTGCACCCATAAAGGTTATAAGTACCTTTACAGGTCTGATGATGGAGACCATACACAGTCGAAGGAACTCCTTAACGGTTTATAGCAATTACCTGGTGTTTGGACTTGATTCATTTCTATTAATGAGATCTTTGCACCCATAAAGGTTATAAGTACCATTACAGGTCTGATGATGGAGACCATACACAGTCGAAGGAACTCCTTAACGATTTATAGCAATTACCTGGTGTTTGGACTTGATTCATTTCTATTGATGAGATCTTTGCACCCATATGGATTATAAGTGCTATTACAGGTCTGATGATGGAGACCATACACAATTGAGGGAACTCCTCAACGATTTACAGCAATTACCTGGTGTTTGGACTTAATTCATTTCTATTAATGAGAACTTTGCACCCATATGGGTTATAAGTACCATTACAGATCTGATGATGGAGACCATACACAATCGAGGGAACTCCTTAACGATTTACAGCAATTACCTGGTGTTTGGACTTAATTCATTTCTATTGAAGAGAACTTTGCACTCATATGGGTTATAAGTGCCATTAAAGGTCTGATGATGAAGACCATAAACAGTCGAGGGAATTCCTCAACGATTTACAGCAGTTACTTTTTGTTGGGCTTCCTTCATACGGTTGAATGTGCCAAAATGTTCAGTTCGCACAAAAATAATAATTAAGATTGAAGTTTTACATAGGAATACTACTGCCTACTAGGCATGCTGATGCGTCAATTTGACACTGAATTTAAGTTGCGTAATCGCGGTTTTGTCTCATTAGAGTAGCGCGTTTAGTAGCCCTATTTATACTAAATACAAATAAGTTACAGATGCGTTCAACTAAAAAATGAAAAATAAAATAATTTAAAAAAAAAATAAAAACCGACTTCAAAAACATAAACTAAAAAGTTAAAAATAAAATTTTCACTTTATAGAAAGGAGCATTAACAGGCGGCATATAGTTAATGAAGTCGGTGACAACTCAGACACTTTAAATGGGTACTTACCAGGTAATAACAAATTACAACAATGATATATTTATAACTATAACAAAAATAGAACACAATTTAAAGTGTCTGAGTGAGTAGGCACCGACTTCATTAACTATATACCGCCTGTTAATGCTCCTTTCTATAAAGTGAAAATTTTATTTTTAACTTTTTAGTTTATGTTTTTGAAGTCGGTTTTTATTTTTTATTTACTACTTTTTAAAAAACAGTAGACTCGTGTCAACGCGAAAATAAGTACCTAATTAGAAACGCTATCAGAATAGCTTTAGGTATCGCATATTTAATTTAAGAAACATTCAAATCAGTGCTGTCTTATTTGGTGTTTAGTGTAGACAAAAATTTTGACATTTCAAACTATTCTTTATTTGAAGAGCTTTTTAATCATATTTGGTTGCAAACATTATATTTAAAACTTCGTATTTAAAGGGATTACAACAAGGTAATCTTACATCAGGCACGCGAGATACACCCGCTTAAGTTTTCTAAAGAATGAGCACCAAATCTGCGTAGTAAAATCAAGTATAAAATGGGTTACGCTCACGGCGATGCTTAGTTTTTGGTAAATTAGTTATATACGTTGTATCATCAAATAATACAATTACAATTTTTATTTGTACAATGGGGTTATTTTGATATTTTTGGAAACATTTAAGTGTATTAAGTTAATATGCCTTTGCTTCTGGTACCATAGGGGAAAAAAAGTTGTCATGTCGTCACATTCATGGTTGATTGACGTCAACAATTGTCAACAATGAATGATACAGCTGATACAGACATATGTGCAATCAATCACAGATTCAATCAATGCAATATAGTATCAGTTTTATTTGACGTACCGTTTTTTTTTATGTAGGCAGAAGAAAATTATATTTTAATTTGTTTTTACAAATATCTATAAAAACCCACATTATATATTGTTATTATAATTATATTATTTCTATTTAAGAACCAAGTTTTTCATACGCATCAGTTCGTCCATCGCCTTCACAAACCATTGCATCATTTTGACAAGGCAAACGTAGTATGGAAGGTGGCTCTCATTCTTTGTTCTGTAGTTAAAAGCAGCCGGGTCATAGACTATTCAGTTTCAGAATATTTTCAGAACGGAAAACCGATAGAATACAATCTTTTGCAGTCCTGTCAGCCCTGTCACTATAGAGGAAACATTATTGGATTTCCTGAAAACCTAAGGTCCTTTGAGTATATCGATTTCAAGGTACACTGAGCACAAATTCAAAGTACACATCGATGACTTTAATAACAAGAAATCCGAGGAGGGTTAACAGATTGGTATTTAAAAAAAAAAGTTTTCTGTGCATATATAGTGGGCAAAAATGCAGAAATAATTGTATTTTATCGTACTGTGTTCTCGATATCGATTTTATTGACAGTTCGCTGTCACTAGTTTGGTTGTAGGAAGTTCGGTGAAAAACAAACGCGGAACAATTTAATTTGTTTCTGTTTTGTTGTTGTGGCACCATGTTTCAGCAAGGCATTGAAATGTTTGAACCACCATATATATAAGGGGATGCAAACCACTCGACCACGCATTCGACCACATTCTATGTCGGTTAAATTTGAAATGAATGTTGAGTGACACCATAAATACAATTTCGAAAACAAATAAACATTGGCGTATATATCAAAAAGATGTGTGTATTTTATAAAAGTGCAAGCGCAAGAACTTATGAATCGTCGAATACATAAAGAAATAAAAAGATTCACTTGACAGCGTTCTATTTCAACGAGATTTGAAATGACAAAGCGAAGTTTTGAAAAGAAATAAACTAGCTTTAGTATTTTCATTTGTCAAATGAAATATTCTTGTAATAAAACTAGTTGTGTGTGTCAAAAATGGTGTCAAAATGACGTATGTATTTTATAAAAGTGCAAGCGCAAGAACTTATGAATCGTCGAATACATAAAGAAATAAAAAGATTCACTTGACAGCGTTCTATTTCAACGAGATTTGAAATGACAAAGCGAAGTTTTGAAAAGAAATAAACTAGCTTTAGTATTTTCATTTGTCAAATGAAATATTCTTGTAATAAAACTAGTTGTGTGTGTCAAAAATGGTGTCAAAATGACGTATGTATTTTATAAAAGTGCAAGCGCAAGAACTTATGAATCGTTGAATACATAAAGAAATAAAAAGATTCACTTGACAGCGTTCTATTTCAACGAGATTTGAAATGACAAAGCGAAGTTTTGAAAAGAAATAAACTAGCTTTAGTATTTTCATTTGTCAAATGAAATATTCTTGTAATAAAACTAGTTGTGTGTGTCAAAAATGGTGTCAAAATGACGTATGTATTTTAGAAAAGTGCAAGCGCAAAAACTTATGAATCGTCGAATACATAAAGAAATAAAAAGATTCACTTGACAGCGTTTTATTTCACCGAGATTTGAAATGACAAAGCGAAGTTTTGAAAAGAATAAACTAGCTTTAGAATTTTCATTTGTCAAATGAAATATTCTTGTAATAAAACTAGTTGTGTGTGTCAAAAATGGTGTCAAAATGACGTATGTATTTTAGAAAAGTGCAAGCGCAAGAACTTATGAATCGCCGAATACATAAAGAAATAAAAAGATTCACTTGTTAGCGTTTTATTTCAACGAGATTTGAAATGACAAAGCGAAGTTTTGAAAAGAAATAAACTAGCTTTAGTATTTTCATTTGTCAAATGAAATATTCTTGTGATAAAACTAGTTGTGTGTGTCAAAAATGGTGTCAAAATGACGTATGTATTTTATAAAAGTGGACAAATGTGAATTAGATTTAAAACTTTGAAAGGGAATATGAATTCTAAAGAACTTGTCATACCTTTTATTAAAAATTTGATACAGAATCAGGGTTAACAAAACATTTAAAAAAAACACTATAAATTACGCCACCAACGTATACGCTTTATATAAAATTACCATAAAAATCACCAATGGATGCTTCGAAATCAATAACAATCAATATATGCCTTATATAATATTACCATGGAATATCACCAGTGAACCACCGGATGATTCCAAATCCACTAAACTCGGTGGGCGACAATTTAGACAATTTATCATTAGAAGTGTCCACCTCAAGAAATAAACAAGTTGTCAGTGTCTTAGTGACCTGTACATTTTATTAGAGTGGATTATTTCTTGTTTTTGAAGGAAGAAATATAGGTGAAAATTTTTTTTCGTGCATTTTCCTGAGGTCACAACAGGTCACAAAGACCCCAGCGTCAACTATATCCGTTTTGTCACTGTGTATCGATTGAGAACACCCATGTAATATGTTAGCCATAATTGCTGACCATATATTGTGGTCAACTTCATAGGTTAGTTGACTGTAGAGTTGACCTATTTCAGTATTAAATGTATTGCCTTTTGTCTTGTAGACACTTTATTTGTATCCATCAAATTACGTAATTAAAGCATACAGTTTTAATTTTTTATTTCGTTACACAAGTTGAAGTCAAAGGAAACAATTAACAGTCAAAACAAATTAAATATCAAAGACAGCCGCGTTTAGCCTTGCTGCCGGCGTCGCGTCGTTGTCGTCTACGTGATATACGTATCTACTTATTTATGTTATTTTGTTATGTGGTCATGAATTTTTGAGATACTTGAATGCGGTATGACCCATGTACGACCACTTTTTCTTATTACTCGTTTTTTTTTAAAGTAAAAGTAAATTAACTTTTAATTATTTAAAAAACTATAATTTTTATAAGTGTAAAGTCGATAGCTTTCGAATGAAATTAAAAGATTTGCAAAATAGGATATATTTTCCAAAGTGGTAGCGATTCCTTTTTAGAAAAAGAATACCATACCATCAGCCCGTTGATGCTCCACTCCAGGGGCTTGGAGCTTAATCCATCACGCTGCTCCAGTGCGGGTTGTTGCACTGTAACAACTGTCATCTATTGGTAGCAACCGGGGCCAACGGTTTAACGTGCTCTTCGAGGCACAGAGTCAGTGATAGTTGTGAACATCAGTTAGAAAATACTCATTGGTACATTGCGTGGTATTGCTATCACGGCCTTCTACACTAGAAACGGGCTCGCTTCCACTCGGCTATCACGACCCTTGTATACCAATTTTCAAAACTATTCGTGTTCGATTACGACCTTAGAGGTTAAAACGACTGGATTTTTGTGTACATCAGACTATTTTGTGAAACCTGATTTTACTTCCTAAGTAACAGTTGATGTTACATATCCTGCAAGAAGAACTATCATGTCACTTAATTTTTTTTTTTTAACTACATCTAGGCCCCAAACTAAGCATTAGCTTGTGTTTTGGGTACCAAGCGAAGACACCATATACATATAACAACCCAGACCCGGTACCAGTATCACTATTCATCATATAAATACTGACCCGACCTGGGATTCGAACCCGGGACCTCCAGCTTCGTAGGCAGGGTCGCTACCCACTAGGCTAAGCGGTCGTTTTTTTGTGTTTGTGAAATTGTGAAAGTTCCATCAAAATCAATTTAATGATTCTTAAGTGATAGGTAAGGGTACCTACTACAGGTATGGCTGCGAATTTTTATTTTAGAGTAACAAAAGTATCAATAATAATAACTGGGACATCCCATAGAGCGCCATTTGATCCCAAACTAAGCAAAGCTTGTATTATGTAGCAGACAACTGATATACATACTTAAATATTGTTTATAATACATACATTTATAGATATTTTACACCCAGACACGGAACAAACAGACATGTTCGTGCACAACAAATATTTGTCTCGGGCGTGAGTCGAACCTGTTACCCTTGGTTCCGCAGTTAATGTGTCTAACCACTTGGCCAATCGGTCAGTCACACTTCATCATAGGGGAGATCCATTATGATGAAGTGTCACTGTTACGGTCTTTATTGGGACATATTTTTTAAATAAAAGTAACGAATAGAAGGACATAAAATATACCAAGTTTGTGTAGTACCATGCACAGTGAAGGGTTCTGTAGTCAGGATGAACAAAATAATTTTTCAAAATATCTTATTTGAACCAATTGTTTTATAAGTTGTAGATTTTTTTTTCAAAATTACCACCGTTTCTTTGAAAAGTTTAAAGAGGATCACACTTGTTAGGGTTTCAGAAGTTTCAGCAACTGTTAAATTAAATAAAAAATCGCTTATAACCTCTATAGGTACTTGTGGATCTATCGTATTCCGAAGCACTCACGTCTTCCATGAAAAGGGACAGATTAGAAATATTTTATAAATGCAAAGTAATTTTAATTTACATATGAATACCGATTGACCGATTGGCGTAGTGGTTGGAGGTGTCGATTGTAGATCCAAAGGTCGTAAGATTCGATTTCCGCCCGGAATTGAACACTCAAATCTGCGTACTGGAAATTTTTGTCTTACAGTTACATGTATGGTAACCTATTCCAAAATCAGTTTGCGAGTAAAATGGTTGTGACAGACAGACGAACATACAAACAGATAGACAGGACGAAACTCAAAGGTTCTGTTATTTTTTAAATTTGGTTAGGGGTTCCTAAAAAATAAAATAAACTGTTTTGTCATAAAATTTTCGATAGTAGTTTCGAAACGTTCGGTTATTTCAATAACGGTTTAGTTATTGAAGTCTATAAAAATTTAATAAACTCTATGACTGTCGAATTGGGTTCGAATGCTTGTATAGTAAAATTAGTATTGGGACTATAAAATTCCAATACTCTAGCAATGAATAGCACGCCGAATTCAAATACATTTTATTTTTTCACCGTCGCTTCGGCTAATAAATTTGTTATTTAAATGGAAGCGGTATGTTGTTTGCACAATAACCTAATATTAGCTAATCATTTGGGCGCACCCAACGTCGAATAAAATACACAAATTTATTGGTGTTTGTATCTTAATTGGATGTATAAATAACGATTTCAAATGCGTCTCAAACTCAGTTGTATAATTCCCATGCTGCTGTGGCTAAGTATTACTTGTCACTTTGTTGTTTTTATGATTCAATTATAGACCATGACACTGCAATGGAATGCCCTTTGATAATAAAAAAAAAACGGTCAAGTGCGAGTCGGACTAGTGCGAAGAAAGTTCCGTATGTATAAATCATTACATTACTTATTATTAGGGGTCCGTACCTCAAAAGGAATAAAAACGGAGCTTTTTCTCAAAAACGCGTGAAGGTATCAAGCTGAAATTCACATCGAATACTCAAGTCCACTGTCCCTTAGAATTGTGAAAAAATCAAACTTCTAAGCCAACGCGATGAAAGGATACAGCCGTTTATGCTGCAAATTTTCTATACTCGCAATGGAATCAAAACCTACAGGGTACTTCCCGTAAACTCAGAATCTTGAAATTTGGTACGAAGCAACGTCTTATAGCACAGATAAAGGAAAAATTGCGAAAAGCATAAATTTTTAGTTATACCATATAATAAAAATACTTATTACTCCTTTCCTTATGAACGCATTAAATTTAAATTCATTTAAGATATTTTTCATATTGTACGGTGGCATGGAACCCTTAGAGTGGGAGTCCTACTTGCACTTAGCCGGTTTTTTAAATCGGAATGTAATTTAGGTCAGAAGTTGAACCCGAATCCTTCGCATAAGTACGCTACCACCATAACCACTAAACCAATTCAACTTATTAGTTCTCTTAGAGTTGTAAAAAAGTTAAGCGTCTGTGTTAACTCATTAAAAAAATAGGGCTGTATATGTCGCTTAACTCTCATATACAAATCAAAACCTATAGAGTACTTCCTGTAGACCTAGAATCATGGAATTGAGTAAGAAGCAAGATCTTGAAGCACAATATTATTATAATATTTTTTAGTTATTTCGCAGTTATATTAAAATATGTTTAATATTTTAAATTGGAATATGCATTTACGTGAAATTCTAGCGGTGAGTAGCGATTATGAGGAGTGTGCAGTGACAAATTTCTACACAAAAGGCGTTAATAATGTCTGCACTCCAATAAACCTTAACCGATTGAGAAAAAAAAAATTGTAGTCAGATCAGCAAAAACTACGTTTATACGTTTTAATTTTTTTAAATATTTTGATATAACATTAAAAAAAAAATAATGCGTGGGATTATTTTTCGATTTTTTTTTAATTTTTCACTATATGTGAAAATGCTATTCGTTCATGTTGAACATGAAACTAATTGCATTTTCATGATTCATGATGATTCATTTTTATGATATATCAAAATATTAAAAAAATTAAAAACCTATACGTAAACCAGTTTTAGCGGATCTGAACAACATAATTTTCATGCGACAATCGGTTGAGGTGTAATGGGGTGCAACCTTTAACACCATTTCTATCGAAATTCGCCACTACACACTCCTTTTAACACTTCAATATGACTGCATTTTTCGTTTGTTGTTAGTCGATTGCAATTTTTGAATAATATTTTTCTTAAACAAACATCACTCAGAAATCAATAACATGAATTCACCTGCTTCATAGCCCGAACATAGACTTACAAAAGGGTACGTTTGAGTTGAGGGGAGTGTCTCGAGTCACAGACAAACCATAGTTAAAAAATATATAATCTTTTATGTATAAATAATTTGTATTGCAATCTTTGTATGTGACTGTTTGTGTACTAAATAAATAAATAAAAAATAAAAAATTGCGTGTGACGTTAACAAACGGTCAATTTATTATCCTTGTTTGCTTTGAAATACTATAATTTCGACAGACACCGATCTATCTCGTTAAGATTATTCCTTAGTCCTTGATGTTACACTCAGGGTCAGTTATCAGGGGCAGGGGCAGCGGTGTATGGCGCTGTCGTTGATAAATGAACGCCGCAGAGCGCCACAACAATGGGAATATTTGCGGACACTAGGCGGACAGGCGTGTTATGTACATGTTAAGAAAATTGTGGAAATGATGATCCTATAAAATAATGTCCTTCTTTTTCCTCCTCTATATTTATGTTTGATTTTCGCGTCTGTCCGCGCGGGCGAAACCGCAGGCGGAAGCTAGTGTACGTTCAGCATTAGTGTATGTTCAGCATTAATAAATATAATCGATCAATAACACACGTTACTGTTCATTTAATAAAATGCTGGCAGGAGTCCAAAGTATCAAATAAAAACTAATAGATACGCTATCAGTTATTTAATGAGCTTGCACCAAATTTTTTGACACATAATTTTTATATTTTTTGCCAAAAATATAAACCAATTTATAGCTTACCCTTGAAATAAAAAAAGTCAAGTTTTTAATTTTCTTATAGTTAGTGTATTCCAAAAAATAGGTGATAAAATATCCCTGTGACGTCAACTGGACAGAATTTTAAACTAAATAATGTCTTATATTTTTATTGATTCATGAGGATTATAATTTCATTTGACGTAGTGAACTTACCTGAACATTTAAAAAAAAATAGTTTTAGTCTTTTTTTACTGTAGAAAGCAGCACAATAAGCTCAACCGCCCAGATGACGTCACAGGGGCAATTTCGACATCAGATGAATTTTCATAAATATCTGTGAAATTCGCAAAAAAAGAAAAATTGATATTTTGGGGGGTTGTTCTAGAAACTTATTCCTTTTAATTTTAATGCACAATTTTAAGATTATCAACTTTGAATAGAGGATTGGCTATGCTCCACGACCGCCGCCGCCTTAAAGACATACCATACAATACAAACCCCACCCTAGAAATATCGGAGCACGAGTTATGTATATTTTTTATTGTTTGCAAAACATGAATAGATTACACAAATTTACTCATTATAACAGTTTTCTTTGAACCCTTTTTTTATTAATAAATTGAATAATAAATATCATTACAAAAGCTTTATAGTGCTAAGTCAAAACATCAAGTGGCGTATTTTCAGTCTGTAGTATATTTTTTTAACTCACTTTTATTGTCACGCCCCGGTATCTTGATCCGGAAATGATTATACATTATACAAATTACCTATATAACCATTGGGTAAATTAATTTGACAGCAGCGTTTGGTTTTAATGGAGTTATAAATGTCAGTTCACAGTATCGAAGTATAATTACGCAATTTTGGGGGGTGAAACCGGCGCGCGGGGACCTTGCGCACTGAAACTCGAACTAAAACTCTCCATCTTACACCAGCTAGCTATAGTATACGTCGTTAGACGGTAAAAGCAGAAGAGGGCTTCTAGTCAATTCGTACTTTTATGCTTATAACAAACAAATCATAAACTTTGTTCTAGTTTTTGTTACAGGAAATCCTATATACGGCAATCTCTTCCCCATAATCCTTCGCCTTTGTCCTTAAGAAGCAGTTCAAGGTTGTGATCAATATCTTGATGTATGATTACAGCTTTATCTGTTAGCATCTGAGTCAACTTAATGAAAGGCAATTCTTTCCAACTTACGTCGTAACGTTACCTATTTCGACGACAAAATTATCTATTTATGAGCAGGTGCTAGTTTTATAGGTTTATTCTAATTCGTATTTGGTATTATGCCGAATTATTATAATGAATATTATTAATTTTTATTTTATAACTGACATAAATCACTAAAAAATATATATAACTGCATATCTCTAAACAATCCCTTATGCTTACACTAAAATTTCTAAATAAGGACTAACTAAAAATAATATAACTAGTAAAAATATAGATATTATTTATAGTGGAAATTAAAAATAATTAAAAGTTTTTATTTTAATTCAATCAGATAATAAATAATATATTTTACATTAATGCATATGTAATAAATTTCAAACAGAAATAAGTGTCTAAAACCTTTTTTATTTTTATATAATTAAAAAGCTGTTTGTAATTAAGGCCTCTTGAAAAAAAAATTAATTTATGATTCAGTGTATGATTTGAGTGAAAATTTTGCACAAAATAAGTATCTAAATTACATTAAAAAAAAACAATTAAGAAAAACATATATTGAAATAAAATAAACAGGGAGGAGTTTTTTGCCGGTTCTTCTCCTCCTAGTTTTTGAACCGGTACCTAATTAATTTATTTTGACTTTCAATAAGTGTGTGTAAACATCTTATATTGAATAAAAACTGTTTGAATTTGAATTTGAATTAATAACTTATATATTATTTTATTTTTTAAGTTAAGTGGCCTTGTTTTACGAGTACACTGCAATCTATTTCAAGTGTCAAATCTGTAACTCGTTTACGAGCTAGAGCATTGTGGCATACGGACAAACAGTCAGACAGCATAGTGACTTCAATAAAGCTCTGTTCTGCACTTTAGATACGGAACCCTAAAATAAAACATCAAAATTATGTGGGCGTCATAATCCTATTTTTCTGTGAAATAATAACTTCATGCGACCGACCATTCATATACACGCACCGTATACACGCTTGTTATTTCAGACGTCCGTACTTACCCACTACACAGGCCTTTGAATAAAACATGAGTTACTAAAAGTATAAAATAGATATAAATATAGGAAAAACCGCTAATGGGCTTGACTCGTACATTTTAAAAATGAATTTCTTTTCAGTTCAGTCAAGCATGCCATACGGTCGCTGAGTCAAGCATCAACTAAGAGATTCATATCCGTTCCTTTTGAGATAACTAGGCCATGCATATCAGGAATTACGACTTTAAAGCCCAGTAAAATACTGACAACGCGACACTTTCATGAGGGTAAAAAAATATGTATTTCAGGGGCTGAATCGTATAACGTATTGATGTCATGAATAATTAATTATAAATATGAATTAGAAACTGTTCTTAGAAACTTAGAAACTGTAGAAGTTCTTAAATACTTTTTTTTTACCCTTGCAGTGGCAAGGCGGATTAAACTCTACAGGGAGTTGCACCCACTAAACAACCGCCTGAAGCAGAATAAGGACGCGTGTCGTTAGCCCGAAAGCTCCAACGACTTCATCGAAACGGCCAGGAGGCACACTAGGGTGTCACCGGCGCAAAGATGTCGAGAAAGCCCTAAGAGTTACTCGATGCGAAATAATTCCGTTGGCTTGGGCCTCCGGTTAAGATTTACGTTATTAATATAACGTGAAAAGTGTTTCACTGTTCACTCATTGGAGATGAGGTCAGTAGGTTTTTTATTTCTTAATATGAGATATATAAATCTTTGATCGAATTACTTGGATTTAAAAACCACAGTTATTTGAAAATTTAATTCAGATCGCATTCACCGACAAAAAGGCGAGAACCGGGTTTTGCGTGTGCGACCGCGTAAAGATGGCGTGTTGCAGCTAATACGTGAAAGGATAGGAACAACAGGAACAGACTGGGATGTAGCGTGGCTTAAAAGGATTGTTGAAAAAAAACCATTAGTCTAGTCACAGGACAGTTTATTCCACAATAATATAAAAAGTTTTTGTTTTTTCTGTTTATAAAGCACAGTGCTTTTTTAATAAAAGTAAGAAGTTTTGTGGCTGCACATTGTACATATCCTAATCTTATGTGCTACTACATTAAACAAAATTATCTATAAAATATATGTCGTGGCCATATCTTACAATTGATCATTTCATAATGATTCGACAACAATGTTCATTTTCTGAATGGCTCATCGCTCCGCTCCGCTTCGCTTCGCTTCTCGTATATAAATGACCTAATCTAACCTAATCTATCAATTTAGAAATGGTGCGCCATCAACCTATCTTGGCCGAATTTCGAATAAATCCGAAACCGAGCACATCATGAAATGATCAATTTTACGAACTGAACGTAACATATACATCGCGTAATATATCACTGCAAAGGACCTTTACAAATTTGTAGAAAACGGAGCGGTAGTCAGAAGACGTTTTGTTTATTATTTATACAATACAATACAAACCTTACCCAATAATTTGTATGAATATTGACTGACCGGTTGGCCGAGTCCCAGATATTATTTTTATCCTCAAAGTATCAGCGGGTACCAGCGGCGGATGAATTTCATCCCCGGGAGACACGCGGAATTTGCGGCGGAATACCACGCTAGTCAGTTCACACGTAGCGGTGTTCTGCACAAAACGATTTATTAAAGAAATACGTAATAATAATATCTGGAACATCCCACACAGCGCCATCTAGTCCCAAAGTAAGCAAGTATTATGCTTGTGTTATAGGTTACTAGACAACTGATATACATACTTAAATATTCTTTATAATATATACATATGTAAATATTTTGCACCCAGACACGGAACGAAATAAACTTGTGTATGCACACAAAAATTTGTCCCGGGCGGGAATCGAACCCACGAACTTCGGGTCCGCAGTTAGGGTCTCTAACCACTCAGCCATACGGCCAGTTAATCAAAAAGACTATGCCTTTAGGATATCGAAAGTAAGGAATATGCAGCCAGGAATATTAAAGTCTTTTTTTGGCAGCATGATTTGCCATAGAGTAAAATGATAGCGACCGCTTGTGCTTTGTTCATTTTTAAACTGTGTCTTACTCCGCGATTTCCAATTATTTGAGCGGGTGTAGAGAGCCTAGAGACGGAAATTCGTCGCGGCACCCGCTTATCCAGCGGAAGCACACAACGCCTAAAGCCGAAAGGCGTAATGGGTCTAAGAGACATGTTTGAATATTATTCTCTTTTTATTTTTCAGGTCTATTTATGCTCCAACGTCCGTGAATTATGAAATTACGTATCACTGAAGCACGTCACCTGCATGACTTTCTAAACTTTACATAACATTTTTATCTAACCGCTAAAAATAAATATCCATACGAGTATAAATTCAGACATTTTTAAATTTCGTTGATAGACAATAGAAGAATTTTATTATTTCTGCAGTCCCATTTAATAAGTTATTTTACTTAATATTTTACATGATGTCATAATATTTTTTTTAATTTTTTTTTTAAATACATGACAACAACGTCTAGGCCCCAAACTACCAGTATCAATATTCATCATATAAATACTGACCCGACCTGGGATTCGAACCCGGGACCTCCAGCTTTAAAACTAGCTTAAAAAACATGTATTATGTAAGAATAGCTAAATCATAAAAACATAATTT
The DNA here is from genome assembly GCA_949709985.1 of Luffia ferchaultella. Lineage (NCBI taxonomy): Eukaryota > Metazoa > Arthropoda > Insecta > Lepidoptera > Psychidae > Luffia > Luffia ferchaultella. The sequence goes on from OX453263.1 coordinate 8,773,151, forward strand.
TCATAAAACAGCAAATGACCTGAAATATGAACCGACTTTGGATGCTCGTAAGAACGTAACGAATTAACGAACGAACGTAAAAAATTGCTCACATATATGATTTCGATTAGTTTTGGTCTGAAATTTCATCACAATGCGTCAGTAGCTACAAAGCTGTAATTTGTAAATAGTTAGAATGTATACGCTGAAATTAGAAGTGTTCTTAGTGAAACCCAAAAAGCGAATTTTCACAAACAGACTAGTGACAAACCCAACTAGTGTACAAACACGGCCCCATTAAAACATAACCATATAACACGGAATTATTTGCTCTGTAATTGGTATCTTCATTAATATGTAGGAAAGGTTCGTTCAGATGGAGTCGAGTTTATTTTGTTTGATGTGCTATGTACGTCGGGACGTTTCGTGCATGAATTTTTAATTTAATATACGAAATCTCTCGGGAAGTGAGGATTTTGTTACATGTATACAACTTTTTGTGTACCTTTTTCAGTTATTCTAATGCGTTTCACGTAGCATGGATGTTATTTAGAGGATATTTGTTACAACCATCGACGTTAAAGAATATTTCTTTTAGGGTAATAGGCCTTTTCTGTTATTGAATACAGGTGAAGTGCAAAGTTCATCAATTTAACATAGTTATTCAAATGTGAACTTAAACGCAAAGTAATAAGATCGTTCAATTATTTTAGTGTCTGTTAAAACCAAAAAGAACAGAGTAGGTGTGAGATGCCATGCGAAAAGGTATTTGTTCAGAGACACGTGTCGTAAAAGTAATTACACAATGAATATAAGTAAAATATTACGCATATTCGACGGATGGCGGTCGATACAGTCCCCAACCCGCAGTGCAGCAGCGTGGTGGATTTAAGCTCCAAGCCCCCTTCCTCACCCTGGGGGAGGCCTAAGCCCCAGCAGTGGGGTAAAGTGGGGGAAGTGAAGGCTACGCATACGTATATAGTTTTGTCTTTAATTTATGTCATTTTAGAAAGCGATTAAGTCGTTCATCTTTTTCACTCACATCTTTGGTATGATGTCGATGTCGCATTTTAAAATTTAGGTTAACTATAATAACTGTCTTATGTATGCAAGTTACTGCTTAATCGAAGGGGACAGCGTATCTGCCTACAACCTGCCTAACCTACTCTAATGAACCGACTTATATGTACCTAGGTACATACAAGTCATATAAGTCACCGACTTATATCATCATCAGCCCGTGTCTCTCCACTGGAGGATATAGACCTCTCCCAAGGCTCGCCACCACACACAGTCCTCCGCCTTCCGCATCTAATTACCACTGACTTATATGTGCCTAGGTAATTATAATTCATATAAGTATACGACTTATATGTACCTAGGTACATATAAGTCATGTATGACACCGACTTATATGTACCTAGGTACATATAAGTCGGTGTCGGTTAACGTGCTCTCCGACGCACAGAGTCAGTGATAGTTAGTCAGTTACGTACATAAGTTAGAAAGAACTCATTGGTACGTGTCCTGGGATGCGAACCACGGCCTTCTAAACAAGAAGCCGGCTCGCTACCACTCAGCTATTACGACTCATCTACATATTGACGAGCGCTTAGCCTAGTGGATAGCGACCCTGTTTACGAAGCTGGAGGTCCCGGGTTCGAATCCCAGGTCGGGTCAGTATTTATATGATGAATATTGATACTGGTACCGGGTCTTAGTTGTTATATGTATGTGGTGTCTTTGTAAAAAAAATATATTTATATATGTATATATTATAAGGAATATTGAATTATGTATATCAGTTGTCTAATAACCCATAACACAAGCATAATACTTGCTTACTTTGGGACTAGATGGCGCTGTGTGGGAAGTCCCATGTATTATTATTATTATTATATTTTCCGACATTTAACTCATAGAGAGGTGAAATGGGGAAGTCGCGGATCATATTATTTAACCTAAAGGAATACTTACCTAGTGCGTTCTTACCTTTTTACCAACGTCCTCGTCGCTACCAGTTTATAATCATGACGCCTAAACTTACATACAGATACTGCGATGCTACAACAAAAATGTGAGCATAAAAACACACGCCGCAGACCAAATATACACCACTTGAGATTTTAAAATATTCGCTGGTCGTGAAGTGGCATTTCGTTTTACCCACATGTAAAATTCGTACAGGAAGATAATAAAGATTCTGAAATCACATTCAACATTACAGCAATAATGACGTATCTATTGGATTTCGCTCACGATTTCAGTCGTTTCGAAGTATAATACACTGCATCCAGATTATTATGTTATCTAAGGGCGGAAGCTAGTTGAAATACGCCTTTTAAAATTCATTTGAATGAGTTTCTAAATATGTCTATATTATTGAAAATAATAATTAAAATATGTGTGAAATAAAATATTCATGCAATGTTAATTCAGTTCAAAAAATAAAAATAATAATAAAACATGGAACATCACACACAGCGCCATCTAGTCCCAAAGTAAGCAAGTTTTATGCTTGTGTTATAGGTTACTTGACAGCTGATGTACATACTTAAATATTCTTTTATTTTTAATAATATATACCTAAATGAATATTTTACACCCAGACCCGGAACGAAATAAAAATGTTCATAAATATTTGTCTCGGGTGGGAATCGAACCCGCGACCTTAAGGTGTCTAACCACTTCGCCAATCGGTCGTCAAATGTAAATACATTGCTTATGATGTGTGAATGCTTATATAATAATATGGATTGCTAATTCAGAGAATGTAATATATAAAACGGTTTAGGTATTTTAAACATAATTTGATACGCGTCAGTAGGTAGGTAGGTCGTCACAAAAATAGTTCTCTATCACTAATGATGATTTGCGTCACGATGAAAATGTGTTACACTTGTAGTTTAATAATACTCTGTTTGTAAGAAAGAATCGGTTAGGTGCGATTCCGACTTACGAACACAAGTTCCGTAAGTCGAAACATGTCACTTTTATTCTCATAACTTAATTATTCACTCAAAAATTAGCTAAATGCTATGATGGTAAATATTGTAAACTAACAAATGACTGCAAGAAAGTTGTCGTGGTTTCCATAATTTCTACAGTTATTTGAGTTTACGTAGGAAACTAATTATTTCCGAAATAAAAAGTAACTATTAATATTTTTTTAAAGTATTTATTCTATTTGCCAGTAAAAGTCTAATCAAAATTGATTCGGCTTTTTCGGAAATTGACTCGGACAAACAAACATACAGACAGACAAAATAATAAAAAAAAACAAATTAACATATGAGAAAAGTTTTTATTTAGAAATCAGGAGTCACTTTAATTTTATTTATTTATACATTTTCCATTCAGTGATTCGGAAAAAAAAACTAAATTGATGTTTTTTTTCTCTGTTAATTTTATTATAAACTGAAAAAAATTGGCACCTGCACGTGAAACAGTTTATAAAATACGTCTCAAAAATAGGAAAATATCATTAATTAGCTGCTGCTCGTTGCTATATAGGATTCACATTAGTTCTTGGACTGTCCTGGTAAGTCATTGAGAGAATCTTTCCCTGTCTCATCCCTAGATCATCATCATCATCAGCCCGTGTCTCTCCACTGCAAGATATAGGCCTCTCCCAAGGCTCGCCACCACACACGGTCCTTCGCCTTCCGCATCCAATTACCCCCGGTATGGTGCTTTAGGTCATCAGTCCACATGGCCGGGGGGCGTCCAACGCTTCCCTTTCCAATACGTGGCCTCCACTCGAGAACTCGCCTACCCCATCGCTTGTCGGTTCTACGGCAAATCTGACCGGACCATTGTCACTTCAGCTTGCTAATAACTTCGGCTATGTCGACAACATTAGTTCTTCGACGGATTTCAGTATTCCAGATTTTGTCCATCAAGGAAATACCGAGCATAGCCCGTTCCATAGCGCGCTGAGCGACTTTAAATTTGTGGACCATTCCTGCCATGGGAGTCCATGTTTCGGTACCGTATGTCATTGTAGGCAGGACGCATTGTTATCCCTATATAACAAAGTGTAATAAATTGTATCTTAGATTTGACTCTGGGTTACGACTCATAAATTACAAAGGTTTCATTGAAATCGGTTTCGCAGTTTTTGAGTTTGACGTGTTTATTCATTCACAGACAAAAATTCGTTCAATATCGTCCAAATAAACCATTACGACTACCGTTTTGTAAAATATCTTATGTACAGGATTGACTTTGTTACGATTTCATTATATGTATGTAGATACCCAAACTTATGGACTAAAATTATAACTGCATGTCAATCTTCGAAAAAATTAACATCCTATATATATATGTTTTTTTTTCGTGATAATTGGGTAAAAATCAAAATGTTTTTATTCAATATAAGATGTTTACACACACTTATTGAAAGTCAAATTGAATTGATTAGGTACCTACCGGTTCAAAAACTAGAAGGAGAAGAACCAGCAAGAAACTCCTCCCTGTTTATTTAATTTAAATACATGTTTTTCTTAGTTGTTTTTTTTTTTAATATGTTTACAACTATTACAATGATGTCCATGCGCACTTATCATTTAAATACTCGCTAATACAATAGTAAGCTTTTTTCATGAGTTGGACTTTAAATCGCTTTGTAAATTGATTTGAATTTAAGTTCAACATTTCTTTATGAATTTTCAAGTGAAGTAAATATAAAAATAGATTTTAAACGATAACAATATTTATAAACAAAATTATATTCGGTTTATGATTATATAAATTATAACCTATTAAAATTCTATCTGTGTCTCTTTCTTGCAAAACGATATTTAACATTATTTTAAATGGCCTGACGTCATACATAGGTATGTCGCGCGGTATTGCCCTCTCTGTCTAACGGAACATTTTAAACATTCATAACTGTGTTAATAATGATTATTTTTTTTTTTAATTCATTCACCGTTGTGATATATTTAGAAAACTCTTTCATATAAAATAATTTGAGAAAAATTGTTAACTAGTATTGTTTGTACTTGAACAAGTGTCGTGATAGCCCAGAGCGCAACGAACCTGTCTCAAATTTATAAGGCCCCATAGGGCCATGGTTCGAATCCGGGCGTGTACCAATGAGTTTTTCTGACTTAAGTACACAATATCACTGACACCGTGCTTCGGAGGGCACGTTAAGCAGTCGGTCCCGGACGCTGTCAACAGATGGCGGTCGTTACAGTTCCCAACCCGCAGTGGAGCAGCGTGGTGGACTTAAGCTCCAAGCCCCCCTCCTCACCCTGGGGGAGGCCTAAGCCCCTGCAGTGGGGTAAAAATGGGCTGATGATGAACAAAGTGGAACCCCAAAATAAGTATTTCCGTCTTACATAGTAAGTTATCATTACCAGGCCTATTATACTGATGAATTATTACTCCATTGATTTATACAGTTGTGGTATTGATTGAACCATGTTCGTGACGGATCGATAAAAACGAAGGTCAAGCGGATGGGCTCTATTATCTATTTTTATTATCTATTATATTCAGTTACAACTACAGTAGAAACATTTAAGTCGTAGAATAAATAATAATTATCTTAATGTATCGTGCGCCTCTATATGTAGAACCTACGTTTTTCAAGGACACATACAAAGGGCAATGTCTATTAAATGCCTAACATGACCGGAAAGTACGAATATTCCTAAATTCTAAATATAATTAAATATAAATAATAAAATTATTCTCAAGTTTGTAGAGGTCAGGTAAAAATATATAAATTATATTAGTATTTATTTTGTTTTCAGACATATCTTTTCGCAATAAAATCTTTTAAACTAGTTTCTCGTACTTTTTAGTTAAGTATTGTAATTGTAATGAGTTTTTTTTCGATCAAAAGGTCTATGTAGCGTATAATTTATTTTTGTTCATTTCAAGCATTTTTTGTTGGCCAATGGGCATTGTCCTTTATGAAATAAAAAAAATAATTGTGATGAGTTTCAGTGAAAACGTATAATTTATAAAATAAATAATATGTAAACTGTTACATAAAACAATTTGTTTCGCATTAAGTAAAAGGAAAATAGGAATTTTTAAATATTATGAGATAGACCAAATTTATAAAGCCATAGTGCCATGGTTCGAATCCGGGCGTGTACCAATGAGTTTTTCTGACTTAAGTACATTAACTATCACTGACTCCGTGCCTCGCAGAGCACGTTAAGCAGTCGGTCCCGGACGCTGTCAATAGATGGCGGTCGTTACAATCCCCAACCCGCAGTGGAGTAGCGTGGTGGATTTAAGCTCAAAACCCCCTCCTCACCCTGGGGGAGGCCTAAGCCCCTGCAGTGGGGTAAAATGAGCTGAAGATGAGATAGACGCATAAAAATACGAATCGACTAGAATCCCTCTTCAGCGTTTACCGTCTAACTACTCATACTCTAGCTAGCTGGGATGATTAGTTTTAGTCCGAGTTTCAGTGCGCAAGGCCCCCGCGCGCCAGTCTTCAACCCCGCGAAATTGCGTAATGTCACTTCGATATTGTGAATTGACATTTATGACTCTATTAAAACCAAACGTTGCTGTCAAATTAATAAACTCTATGGACAGACACGTATTTTAAAAAAAAACTTATACTAAAGGACCAGTTTATACTATACTACTAGCGACCGCCCGCAGCTTCGCTTGCGTAGACTACGAATTCCTGTTATAGGTACTATTAACGTTCGAGATGGTTTACACGTACTTTTTGCTGGAACCAATTTTGGTTACACCCAGTCAAACTTTCAATCTTCATTCCTCTTCCACCCTTTAAAAAAACCGATACAATTTTTCGTCTCCCGTTTCCCACCCTTAAAATGTAGAAATCTAAAAACCCTGAAACACGTCATTATTTGAGTCCCTCCATTCCCATCCTTAAGTTTGAAATTTCTAAAAAAGCCTTTCTTAACTTAACGCTCACGTTATAAAATAAACCTATGTTCCAAATTTAAGCTTCCTAGACTTAGTAGTTTTGGCTGTAGTAGTTGATAGATCAGTGTGGACAAACGACAGACAGATAGACAAACAAACAAACACAAAAAGTTGCTTATGACACTCTTGACAATCTTCTTTCACGTCTGCAAAGTTTCATTAAAATCTATTTAGCCGTAGTGGAAATTAGCTCGAATAGATAAAATTTAATTGGATAGACACATAGACGTACAGACAAACAGACGGACAAAAAGTAGCTAATGTCAAATCTCTTGACAACCTTCTTTCCCGTCTGCAAAGTTTCCTTAAAATTTGTTTAGCCGTTTTGGAGATTAGCTCAAATAGACAGATACACGTACAGACAGACAGACAGACAAAAAGTAACATTTGTTAGTTTTGACGATCTTCTTTTCATACTTGTGATGTTTCATTAAAATTGGTTTAGACAGATGGACGTACAGACAGACATACAAAAAGTTCTGTATGTCACTTTTGACTCCATCCTTTCCATATGTGTAAAGTTGCATCAAAATCGGTTAAGCTGTTTTGGCCGAAACCTATTTGCTCGAATAGACAGACAGTTCGTTTTCATATATATAGCCTATAACCCTCCGCTAGATTCAGGCTATCAAAGGCAAAAAAAAATTTCAAATCCGACTGGTAGTTTCAAAGATTAGCGCATTCAAACAAACAAACAAACTCTTCAGCTTTATAATAAGTATTTCTATTATATAGATTCATAGATTATAAGATAATAAGATAATAAGAAAATAAGATAATACTGAAAACCGTATCAAAGTCTATTGCGTGGTTTGGAAGTAAAAAGTTAACGAACAGAGGCAGACAGCGAATTTATTTTCTCCCGCTATAGTTTTCATATTTCGATAAAAACTGCTAAGATATTAATTTAAATTGTGTGGTGTAAAGGGCAATTATAATATGCATGAAATGCTTAAGACAACTAACGTATTTAATTTAATAAGGATTAATATTACGTTTAAAAAACATCTTTGCAAATAGTACATAATGTTAGAACAAATTTGATTGTCATAAAGAAGGTTATAGTAAGTTAACCTTAAAAGATACACATATGTTGTTGCGGACTTTTGGTTAGAACTTTTAAAGGGGAACAATTCCGTAATACATGATTTTTGGTTAACATCAACCGTTTACGCAGCGCGCGCGACGGAAGCTTTCAAAAGAAATAATTTTTCCCGTTTTTGCAACATTTTTCATTGATACTCCACTCCTATTGGTCGTAGCGTGGTGTAGTATAGCCTATAGCCTTCCTCGATAAATGGACTATCCAACACAACTATAATTTTTCAATTTGAACTAGTAGTTCCTGAGATTTGCGCGTTCAAACAAACAAACAAACAAACAAACAAACTCTTCAGCTTTATAATATTAGTATAGATAAATAGAAATCAGTTTATACTAATAAGAAACAAAAACGCCTCACATATGTATTTGTACTAATACAAAACTAGAACTCTTTGTATAGTGAGTCCAGTGCCACGGTGTGGAAACCGACGACCCTTTTCAAAGTGTACTGACACGATAATCGAACCCGAGCCCTTCCGCTTTGGATAAAGTACCTGAGATGAATCCAATGATAACATTTTCATTTCTGTATACACGTAGAAGATCACGGAATCTCACATTTTTTAGCCTAATTCTATAACTAATGGCATGTTTTAAATAATATGAATAAAAATCCATTTATTTTCAAATAGAACATTCTGCTGTCTTAAGAAAAACACTGCAAGAAACTTAGTGGTTTAATTTTTTTTAGTGACGGCAATGCAAACCATTTTCTTAAACACTAACTGGACTAGATATATTTAATTCCAAGCTTTTTACCATTCGCATATTCCATAGAGTAAATTAATTTGACAGCAGTACTTTTATGGTGTATTCTTTTGAATTATAATATAATAAGTTGTCGTTTTACAAAATTCTTGAATTTATTTGCTGACAAGTCTGTAATATTACTTAGGAGTTTAATATAAAACCTTACACAATTATTACCTTTGAATGAATTCTTTAGTGTCAAAATATCCCCTGTATCAAAATGTCCACTGAATGTTACTTATTTTATGAAGTCTAGTAGTGGGTACTGCAAGTTTGTGTTTATTCCCACTATTAACATAATGTGTTTTTATTAAATTAAATTTTAGATTAAATTAAATATTAAATTTGGGAAGGTTGGGGAGGCCCGCTCAGCGTGCTATGGAGCGGGCTATGCTCGGTGTTTCTTTGATGGATAAAATCAGGAATACCGAAATCCGTCAAAGAACTAAAGTTGTCGACATAGCCGAAGTGATCAGCAGGCTGAAGTGGCAATGGGCCAGTTATATTTGCCGTAGAACTGATAACCGATGGGGTAGACGAGTTCTCGAATGGAGGCCATACGTACCGGAAAGCGAAGCGTTGGACGCCCCCCGGCCAGGTGGACAGATGACCTGAAGCGCCATACCGGGGGTAGTTGGATGCGAAAGGCGGAGGACCGTGTGTGGTGGCGAGCCTTGGGAGAGGCCTCTATCCTTCAGTAGAGAGACACGGCCTGATGATGATGATGAAATATTAAATTTGCTATTATAAGTATTATGAACACACAGTTTATAATTTTCATAAATATTTTTTATGAATTTATTCTGTACGACTTCAGTTTAAGAACAGTAATTTAAAAATCGTGATTTTTTTTGACTAACTATTTAACTAATAACAAGTCATATATAAACACTAGCTTTTGCCCTCGATTGTGGACGCGTCGACATATATAACGTTCCTATAATTATTTTTCAAATTCCCGTTTCCGCTGCCCTACCACCAGTACATCACCTCTACTTCTTCTTTTTAGTTAATAGCGTTTTCTGCTTATAGAAATTTCGGCATTATACATCACTTTTAATGAGTTTTTAATAGAGTCATAAATGTCACTTCACAGTATCGAAATGTCAAAGGCAATTTCGCGGGGGTGAGGACCTGAGGGGTGAGTATGAGTGGTTAAACGAAAACGCAGAAGGGGACTTCTAGTCAATTTGTACTTTTATGACAACAATCCATAGTAGTTATAAATTTTAAGAAAAATGTATTAATTATGTTGGTAATATACAGCTTTAAAAACTGCTAAAACTTAGCAACAAAATTTAGAAAAATAAACTTATATCTAACAAGCGCTGTTGTCTGTTGCCAAATGCGAAGCCAAATATTTTAATTGTAGTTCCAGTTATAGTATAAGAGACGGCATCGGATTGACTAAACTAGCGTTAGGATGGCTGATTTTGTATCAATGCAGCCATTCTAACGATATATTTATCAATCCGTTGCCGCTTCTGGGGATATTTAAACGACTATATCTACTAAATGCACCAACGAATCATATCAGTTTTTGTACTGTGCGTATAGCTAGTATATATAGTATCATATTAACCTTGAATCAGCCATCCTAATGATAATTTACGATAATCGACGACCGCTTAACCTAGTGGGTAGCGACCCTGCCTACAAAGCTGGAGGTCCCGGGTTCGAATCCCAGGTCGGATCAGTATCTGTATGATGAATATTGATACTGGTACCGGGTCTTGGTTGTTATATATATGTGGTGTTTTCGCAAAAATATTTATATATTATAAAGAATATTTAAGTATGTATATCAATTATCTAGTAACCCATAACACAAGCATAACACTTGCTTACTTTGGGACTAGATGGCACTGTGTGGGAAATCCCATGTATTATGTATTATTATTATAATTTATTTGACTGAACAATAGGTAACACGTCTTTCAACGGCTGTACCTACCGAACGCACCAAGGTCATGCTGACAGACCGACTCAATTCTGTTCACACAAGTGATCTGCACGTTGTTTATACTGAATCAGCCATCCTAACGATAGTTTAGTCAATCCGTTGCCACCTTTGGATATATTAGGTAACGTAACACTTGTAACATGTGTTTCAGTGTCTACTTTATATTATTTCTACTTCTATACTCAAAAAATTAAAATAATAATAGGTGCAGTATGTATATACTGTCGGTACTACAAAGCATTAGTGACTATATGCAGCCGCATCCAACTTCATAATGCCGGCGATTCCCATCTCTCTACATGCGCTCAGGGTACTTATTCGTGATATGTACCTGCTCTACTTTGAGACACAGCGCTTTCTAACTAGGCCACAGATTAGGGCCTCGAAGCTGCCTGTCAGCAAACATTGCAGACGCACTGCAGTAGCGCAACCCAAGGTACATCTTGAATGCTGTGCTCGTCATTCTTTAAAAAAAAAAGAAAGAAATAGATTTTTGATGGCTACGGATTCAAAGTACAAACAAACACAAAAACATAAACACAAACAAACTCTTCGCAGCCATGACAAGAACTGACTCATTACCCATTGTAGATGTATATGACCACACCCCCACCATGCACTGATTTTCACTCAGCGCCTGCATATAGTTCACTGCATACCGTACAGGCATAGCAATATTAGCAATTCGTCCACATGATGTAATTTCGTATTTTGATTAGTTTTGTTATAGACGGGAACCTTCAATTAGAACAGAGCGCATCAAACTTTATGGAGGATCTAAGTACAACGCTATAAGCGTGCTTGCGCAAGTACAGTCATATACCTCGCTCCATTGCGTCCTGCTACACCTAAAACTGGTTACTGTGCGACGCGACTTGTGCCTCAAATTCAAAAGAGTTTTTATTCAATATAAGATGTTTACATACACTTATTGAAAGTCAAAATGAATTGATTAGGTACCGGTTCAAAAACTAGAAGGAGAAGAACCGGCAAGAAACTCCTTCCTGTTTATTTTATTTAAATATATTTTTTTTAATTGTCTTTTTTTTATTTAAAGTGCTTGCAACTATTACACCTACTTTACTATTATACCTACTTTCGGATCCGCCATAAAGTTTAAATGTAACTGTACATTCAGCAGCATACGTAACTCTCCCTTTAATTAACTCGTCGCGTAAAACTATGTCATTTATTTTTCAGTAATGTCAGAAGAAAAGACGAACAACAATACATACACACATCCGTATTTATTATGATAAAGTGTAGACAGCAATGGGGACGGAAAAGGGAGCAGAAGAGTAGTTTGAGATAAATATAGCTAGGCCGTTGTAGCACGTGAACTGCTAGTCGTACGTAACAAACTTCCACAATAACCGGAGAACCTTAAACAGGCACCAATATACAGAAAACCGATACTTAGAGAACATGGACAAAAATAATTTTAACAAATATTACTACAATGTTATCAGAAATACTGACATTTAAAAAAAACCTTTTTAGTCGTATTATTGGGTATTCAATTCAATAAATATTTTATTTATTGAAAAAATTAAAAAAATCGGAAAAGACACTAACTTAAACTACGAAAAAAATACTTTAACCTGAATTTTTTTTAGTAAACTATACATTTTTTTTCTAACTAGGAAATTATTTTATTTTAATTGATATATGATACCATATACATCATCTAGCAAATGATTATATTACAAAGAGATAGGTATTTTGTCCCTAAAGTCCCTTTGAAGATGTTGCCCTGATACGTGCCTGTGACTTGTACATAGACTATGTGAACTTTAACACATTATATCAAAACATCCTTTTCAAAACACAGCCATGCGTGTAAATAATTTTATTACACACTAAATTCCTTACTTTGAACGTTGGCTTAATGTCTGAACTTGGTGACGCGCACGTAGTTCTACGAAAGCCCTACGAGGCCCTATTCTTGGCTTTTTGGTTTTACTTTCTAAAGATAATATAAAGTAAACTCAAAAACAACTATAAACCAATCGGTGCCATGCACCTGGTATAGTATACGAGATTTGGCTCCGATCTTACAAAAATAATAATATCTGGGACATCCCACACAGCGTCATCTAATCCCAAAGTAAGCAAAGTATTATGCTTGTATTATGGGGTACTAAACAACTGGTATACATACTTAAATATTCTTTTTTTTAACACCCAAACACCAAACAAATAAACATACATGTTCATGCACACAAATATTTGTCTCGGGCGGGAATCGAATCCGCGACCCTTGGACCCGCAGTTAGTCTCTAACTTTAGATCTTTAGTTCTTTATGTCTCTAACCACTCGGTCAATAGGTTATTCATTAATCACATATATGCATAAAAGACGGTGATGAAATTACAGAAGTAAATGAAAATTTGAGTTGATAATGGGCTTTGACAAAAATTTTAAAGTTGCGCTGATTGTCTTTAAAATTAAAAAAAAAAATCCAAAATAACCTCTCAAAATACAAATTTTTTCTTTTTGCAAATTTCCCAGATATTTAAAAAAAATGTCTGACTTTGAAATGCCTCTATGACGTCATCTGGCGGTTGAGCTTATAGCGCTACTTTCTATAGCAAAAAACTAAAAATTTAAATAAAATTAAAAAAAATTGAGGTAGGTCACCACGTCAACTTAAACTGTAATCTTCATGAGCCAATAACGATATAATGTGCACTCAATAAGCATCTGTCCAGATGACGTCACAGCGATATTCCGATATGAAATCCGAATCCGAAAAAATATGAAAAGTTTGTGTTAAAAATTTTGGTTCAAACACATTTTAATCAAAAGAAAACCATACTTAAGAACTGAAAATAAAATAAACATCCTAAAATGATATACGCGGCGACACTGTCATGGTCCTGCAATCCAAAGGGATTACTGAGGTAGGCGACGTGTACCTGTTTTTGATGAGCTTACCCCTAAATGGGGACGTAAGGATTATATGCGTTCGAGGATTGAATTAAAATGTGTATGTTTACGAATTTAATTATAATTAATTCAATTTTTTGACTTTATTGTACGAAAATACATTTAAAATATACAAAACTGCTAGACTTAAACAGCGTATTATGTTCAGCAAAATATAGTTGAAGATTTATAATATAGATATATAAAAGTGTTTGAATTTTTTTTATATATATATTATTACAAATTTAATTAAAATAATACAACGAATTGCAATTATTTGTAAAAATATTAATATGTCGGGCGGGTAGACGATGTCTCATTTACATGTTACAATAGTAAACAAAAGAAAAAAAAAAATTTCTTTTCGTGAATTTGTATATTGGGGTAATCATGGTTGTGTGCATGTTGGGTATTGTGGATGGGGGATAGGATGGAGATAGGAATAGGGCAACCTGAAAATCAGCGCTGAGTTGTGAGCCAGTTAATTCTGAGCACACAGCCAGCAACATGCTGAGGTTGCCCTAATTGTCATTGTATATGTACCTGGAATTGGGGAAACATGTAGCTGGTAAGGTCTCTATTTGCATTGTAATGACAATAAATGTTCTTTCTTTCTTTCTTTCTTTCTTCTTTCTTCAACGCAGATCACATAGTAAACTCTACGTATATTTGAATTGGATTCTTACTTGGATATTTTATACCAATCGCTAATTCCTTAAACAAATATTTAAATAAAAAAAATCATAATATATTTAAGCAATAGTTCTCATAGAATTTAAAATTTTGTTTCAAAAGTTTAGAATGAATTTTATAAAAAATTATAGTGGGTTTAACCTTGAGTAGAAAATAACAGACAAAAACGTGGACTCATTAGTTTTACCTCAATCGGATGACGTCAAACACCTTCAACAATTTACAATAGTAGAGACACTTCTGCGTGTATGCGTGCATTACAACTTGTTAAGTTCTTGACCCCGGTTGTGTTTAAGTCACTCACACAATTGACAGTGTCAAAGGTTTAGTTTTATCTTCATCTGAAATTCCAATGGCCGGCCAACTAAACCCAAAGACGGAAATATTCACTTTGTCTCACTCATTGCAGGAAGTCACGCGAGCCATTAATATCCGCTGAATTTTCGATGACGTGAAAGGTTTTATTGTAAAAGAGACAATTCCGACTAAAGTTCCAATTATTTTATGTATTGTTATTTGTAGTGTTAAAACGCTAATATTATTGGGGAAAATACTGTTTCTATTACAACTTCCTAGTACCTACTTATATACAATATGTATCCATACCACACTATACCTTCAGCCCATTAACACCCCACTGCAGAGGTTTAGGCTTCCCCTCGGGATGAGGGGCTTGGAATTTGGTCAACCACGCTGCCCCAGTTTTGGTTGGTCGATTTTAACGACTGCCATCTGTTGAAGGCAACCGGCATCGACGGCTTTACGTACTCTCCGAAACACAGAGTAATAGTTTTGTACATAGGTTAAAAAAAACTCATTGGTACATGTCCTGGGATTCGAATCACGACCTTCTTAACAAGAAGCGGCCCACTACCAGTGGCGTGTGATGGGTTCAGACCATGGTTACGCCAACACGACATGTGAAGTTTCAGTTTTCAAATGATTGTGGTGGAATCATGTTATCTTAGCGCCGCCGGCGGCGCCGGCCGCCCGCACCGTGATACCTACCACAAAATCTATAAAAAATATATAGATTTTGTGGTAGTAAAAAATATATAAAATATAAAAAATATATTTATAAAAACATTAAGAATCAGTTTATTAAATCAATGCGTCTTTTCGTTTTAAAAACTCGTCAATGATTTCATTATAAAATAAACCTAACCCAGACCTGAAATATTGCGTAAATATGTGTGGATTCGTTTGTAAAAATCATTGTTTATAAAAGCTAATTGGTTTATAAAGCAAGAGATACCTAAGTTCTGTATGATTTTAATTACCTACTTACTTTGTCACTGTACAATGACTGCGAAATACATTTCTTCCAGTCCATTAAAATCCTCCAAAATTTCCATTTCGGTATTTTACACTTTAACTTCACCTAATTCACAGTTACTTTAATTAAAATTACGTTTCGATTAGAAACTGTAGAAGTCATGTCCATGTTTGAATGAAATCCAGGTCGAATGAAATTGACCAAGAATTTACGTTCTGTATAGGTTAAATTACTTATCTTGTTATTATGCAATAACTGCGATACACACTTCAGTCCATTGCAATTCTCTGAAATTTCCATTTCTGTATTTTATCACAATTAATTTAACACAATTTTAACAGCAGATAATAACACAGCAAAGCAATTGAATGAAGCAGAATGAAGTTAGGTGTTAACATCAAACTGTCTCAGTTAATAACACACGCGAACTTCACTTTGTAAGCCTGGCTTATGAGACGTATGAAATTTCGATACATATCAATGTAATACGACAGAAACGTGAGTGGGATGGATGCCAAAAATCCCTACGTGTAAGAAAGAGACAAACATAAAAGACATCTTTTTACGGCCTTACGCATGAACTTCGTCGAATCCGCCGCAGGCTCACTCGAGGTCACTCGGTCACGTGTCGATTCGTGTCGTGATAGGCGCGTCTTTACGCGGCGTTTGAAACTACGAGCTCGCGGGAAATTCAAATACTCTCACTTCTTCTAACTCTCATTTCTGTGTGTTTTATGGAAAATTTTAGACATGCATGGCTTTTTGGCTTTCAAGGAAAACCCGCGCCTGCCCGATACCACTCGGCTATCACGACAATAAATATGTACTTTTTTTAACTTTTTATATTAGTTATATTGTGTGTCACACCGATAAAACTTTTAAATCTTTTTCAGATGAAAATCTTTATACTCTGGGCTGGTTTTCAAAGTTGCTACCTAAAACTTTCCCATTAAGTTCATTCTTCTCACAGCACCTTATGTTACTATCTTCCGTAAGGAGACACAAACTGATGATAAATTAGCTGTATTTTGATGGATCTCACCATTTTCTACATATTTTTAATTTTTTTTTTGTTTCTTAATTTAAACAATATTTATAAATTACCTATACATAAGCTAAACATTAATTTATTAAATAATATATTTCAAATTAAGATCTAGTTAAAAAACTAAAAATACCTACAAATGAAAAATACTATCCAAGTAATGATAAACGAGAAAATTTTGGGCTGTAAATAAAATTTAAAATAAAACAACAGGTTATCGTCTAATTTGTTATTCCATCACAAAAACGTGAAACAATGACGAATGCCTGAATACCTATTAAGCTTGGAACATTTCACAAGTAGCATGTGAAAAATCACATGAAATGCGTAATCATACGTCGCACCTGCTACTTTCTTTCACATGGTCTGCTACGTGCTACTTCTGCTACAAATAATACTCAACGAAATCGCCGACCATGCGCCATTCATTGTTTTGAATGAAATTTAACTTTTTCACAGTTTCATTGTGAATGCACTCTTTCACAGTTTCAAATATTATCAATGTGATTTCACTTGTAGCTCGGCAGCTGTGAAGGGCGATTGTGTCGCAATTACGTAGTTTAAGTATTGTATGTGTGCTGCGATTTATGTAAAATTATCGTGGGATGTTTAGTCTTAGTGTAAATAAATATAGATTAGTTTAGTACTTGTTAGTCTATTTGAATATAAGTTTCTTATTTTTAAAAAAATGTCCGTTATGACTTGTGTAAATGTGACTGTTTAGTCACTAAAAATTGCTTTCAAAATCAATATCTAAAAATGTGCATGGACTCCGATCACGAATCTGTTGTCAAAATTGAAAAAATTGGCCGTTATTTGGTCATAATCATTTAACTCATATTTCAAATTTAATTTTTAATAGCAAATGGTATATTTTGCAATATTGATATGATTGATTGATATTGATTTAGTGATTGATATTGATTGATTGAAATTGATTGAGTGATTGATAGTATATTACGAACGTTAAAAGCTCGTGGAGTTTAAAAATCACTGTCTGTGCAATTTCACAGGTGAAATCACTGTGAAAAAAATTAGTCATTTCATCAAATGAAAATGAATTAAAAGTAGCAATCATTTTTATGCTTAATACCTATATTCATTAGCCTACAAAAAATGAAGCCTACTTTTTTAATGAAGTCTTTTTTAGGGTTCGTTAGTATATAAACACCTCGACATCAATGACAGGGTGTCTATCACCTAGGGCACACTTTGCCATCATTACCTACAAATTTAGTTTTTACATTTTATTTTTACTTAGCATTTCTGGAGCGAGTATGCATAACTGGATCGCGACACGCCGTCGGAGTATAAAGTGGTCGTTAGTATAATTGGAATTGATTTTACGATAGGAATACACTGAAGTGACTACGACATCGGTTACTTTAACCCATCAGCGAATTCTAAGCCAGTTTATCAGTTCACGTCTGGGTAACTAGTTCTAGAGTGCTTGTGAATATAAATGCGGCTACATCGCTCTTATATAAGACACTGCGAGTCGTTTGCGTGAATTAGTTGCTACAAGGCAATTTTTCTGGTTTCGCACTCATTTCCATTCTTGATTAGTTTCGTATCCGAAGGGAAACTTTGACAGGGATAAACAGTAGGTTAAGTTACTTTCCGTCCCTTTACCTATATCTCTTTGCAGGAAATCAATTTGTTTCATTACGTCACGAAGCGACGACGCAAAAAAAAAACGAACACATTTTATTTCGCATTTATATTGTTACGAGGAGTGTTCAAAAAGACATCAGAATCAGTTTATTTATCTATTATAATGTTTTTTCTTTGTTTTTCAGCGTAGTTACGTTTTAAGTTTAACATTTAGTATATACCGGGTGTTTGGCTGAACATAATCCAAACTTATAGAACACGTAGAGCTTGCTGAACTAAAGAAAAAGTTCAAAGCGAACAGATGGTGCAAACTAACGATTACCGAAAAACATATTAAAATTTTAATTTTTTTCCCTAAGTTATTATTATTTATTATATCATTTTAATAATTTTTTGTTTAGGTCGGTAAGCTCTATACACACTGTAAGTTTGGAACCTTCGTTAAAATACCCTTCCTAAATAATTCTTCATTAATTCCCCTACTGATTACCTAAAAAATTCTCTATCACGGCTGTTAGTGCATAAACGTTTTTAATTTGGCCTTGCAGATGTTCCTAACTTATAAAATTACTAGGGCCAAGGTCCGTTGAATACACAGACAAGTCAACCTTATAGACCTCGCTTTGACAGGGAGTAGCATTCGCCAAGGCTATGTAGTGACACTACATAACTACTTCTCTTGTGAGCGGTCAGTTGGAAGCACGTCGGAAGCCATTAAATTGTCAATTTTGAACGAGCCAATGAAAACAAGCCAACCTCTCCCCGCACCCCCCACTTTTTGGCGATTTCGTTTTCGTACTGACGTTTATTAAAGCGTGGTCTATAGGTTGACTGGTCTGTGGTTGAATATGAAGAATATCTGATTATTTCAAAGCCACTCAATCAATAGTAGACATTGCAACTACTGAGGCGTAGTTTTCATAAAACCGTGGCACAGTGATCCGTCAAAATTATGTTAATTTTTGAACTAATTGTTAAGTCACTACTGCCTGTGGTAGGATGTTTCAAGCGAGGGTCATCTTATTGAATTTCTTTCAGAGTTTCAACGTGCCTAATAATAAGTCCCTCATGTAACTCGTAAGTCTTTGTTTACTTGTCCAATTTTAAAAATTTCTGATCAAATAATATATTTAATAACAGCGCCTTAGCCTTTTTTTTTGTTTTCACACACGCTTCTAAAAAATGATTTTTGTTTTCTGTAAAACATACACAAACGTTTTATAATTAATTCTCATGTGTGATACCTTCAACCTGCCAGTAATAATTAGTGTTGTTCCAAAAAATAAATAACTCCTTTCGTAGTATCGATAATTCGAAAAGTTAGCTAAACGCGGTAAACTATTTAGTTACATGTAAACACGCATATCGTGTGTGTGTGTAGACGTCTTACATTGAATAATTTTTTTTTTTATTTGATTTGATTTGACACGTTTGATACGTCGTTGTGTACGATGAACTGACGCAGGTTAAACACACAACGGATCAGTTGTACATATAACTGCGCAAGTCAACTGATGCGTGTATGGCTAACTTAACAATGAAGTTTATTAAAATGTATCCAATATTTGTCGCAGCTGGAAACAATGAATCGATAGTTGATAGAACCCTTTTGTACGAGTATGATATCGGAAATTCGAGTTTTAATAATGGAAATGTAGAGTTTAACGATCGCTATAGAATATAAACTCTATACAGCTATAGCATGTTTATCGATTTTCTTATATGAATGATAAATGCATTATAGTAAATTATGATGCAAGTGCTGTAAGCTGCATATTATAGTCGAGGTGTTTATAATAAACCGTCGACTATAATAGTCAGCTTACTGAGTATGAACATCATACAACGTTTTTCAATACATTTGCGATTAAAATTAGATAGATACTTCAAATGTAATAATGGCGGAAACTAAGGGTCACGAGGGTCGCTTTTCGCGGTTTACGCATGCGTCACAAACAGAATATTCGTTTGTGATTGCTGTAAAGTAAAAATTACTGTACCCTAGTACTGTAAAACACAACATAACGCTACACGTTTCGATGTCATAAATACCGTATTAATAGCAAATGTATTGAAAAATATATTATTGTCAATGTGTTAAGTTACATCCTGTAGGAAAAAAATAAAACTTATATCTCACATTTAAATCACAATTTATATTCTTAACTTAGATACCATAATTATCAGGATGGAACGTCTCATACTTTGAAACGTGAACAAAACGTTTGACTCAGTGATTAGACAGACCATATGCCATTATAACCGTTTTAATTAAATATTTTGTTTTTGCAGTATGTACCTACGAATTTTATAAGTTTTATATACAAAATTGTATTTCACAGCGAATATTTTAAAATATCAACTTTTGATCAAGATTTGATCTATGGCGTATATTTTTTGTTCATATTTTTGTTGTCACAGCACGGTATCTCTATATATGAACATCCATGAACCTACATTATTTAAATATAATTCTAACTATTGAAGACCAGAACGAAAGAGTAAATAATTTGACGACAGCGTTTGGTTTTAATAGAGTCAGAAATATCACTTCACAGTATTGAAACTGTCAAAGTTGTCAAACGCAATTTCGCAGGAGTGAAGGCTGGCGCGCGGGGACCTCGCGGACTGAAACTGGACTGAAACTCGCCATCTTGCCAAACGGTTACACCAACTAGATAGAGTCTGAGTGGTTCTAGACAATTCGTATTTTAATGACCAGAACAAACAAAATGCCCGCGTTCTGGGCACTTGTATTATTTTTACTGCGCTTCCACAACGCCTAATGCAGATAACTAATTGTTGGCTCACCTTTAAGAGTTCTCGTTATTCATGGCTCCATCGGCTGCTCGAATGAAGGATTGGATCTTCTGGTGTCGTCGGAATTTCTCCATACTTTCAGGAACGCATAAAATAACCGTCAACACATTTTTTGAAGTGACTTTCCATGTTTTGTTGAAGGGTTTAGGCATATTAACCCGCCCGCTTGCCTAAGGCGTCCTGTGGATGGGAAGTAAGTAATCTTACTCGGACTATGGGTGATACCGTTGATCTTCGAACAAGATTCCTCCGCTACTACACTTGTGGTCACACTCCTCCCCTGAGCGTACCTCGATCACCAAGCCGTTAGACGCCTTAATGATCCCCCCCCAACCCCTATCTTTCTTTGTTCGTTGACCCTTACCTTACATGTGGATTCTTACAGACTTCTTCAGCAGGTTTGCTCAACTTAACAGGGTTCTCGCGAAAAAGCGAGATTGGAGTTTGAACATGACACCCCCTGGACCCCATAATTCCACACGTAAGATTACATTATCAGGCGACACAAATTTTACGGTCAATATATAAGTTTTGAGATGCTAAAAAAATTAAAATCTATTAAAATGTATTAGGTTTTGTGTGTCTGTTTTAGAAAAATAGTTGAAAATTAAATGATCCTCATACATTATTGTTCAAGGATTTTTTGTGTCTATGCCATATCTTTCTTAATATTTCATTATCAATGATTAATACATTATTTTTATAGAAACCGCTTATGTATGAACCTAATATTAATTTAAATTTTCAATAAATGTCTGCAAATATCATGTATTGTATAAAAAAAAATTGACTTGGTTTAAAATTTTCAATGAATTCTTAAAGGTTCCATATTCAGTAGAATATGTACCGACAGTATACATTGTAAGATCGTACTGATCTGTAAAGACAACTTTGTGATTGTTAAGAGTTCATGTTACACAATATACCAAATTCCACTTAAATCGGTTTATATGTGAATAGAAAACAAACATTATCGCCGTTAGAAATCACTTATGTCTGTTTCTAAGGGTTCCAGCCATCCATTATATCATTTATTAAAATCGTTTTAACGGTTTAGCCATGAAAAAGCGACAAATAAACAAACACTTTCGCATTTATAACATTAATATGGTTTCGGAAAAGGCGTACCAATTCAATAAAATAATGCATAAAATTACTTAATTTGTATTAAATTAAATCTAATAGTCTCATTCTTTTTGATTAAATTTTACATAAAAAAAAATTATTTATGTCTGTCATCATTTCCCGCCTATTTCTCTGCTATGATGAAGCTCAAGCGAAAACGTTTGCGTGCTATGATCTATTATAAGCTTAAATTTGAAAGATCTTAAACTAGTATTTAATAATTCTCTGTTTTAAATGTTAGTGTTTTAAAGTGGCCAGTTGTCACCTAAATTGTGAAGGTCTGGGTACTTTGGCAAAAAATAGTGACCAGTGTATATTTCATTGAGTAGACATCTTACGACAGCAAAGCTAGAAAATTGTAGATCAGCTAACTCAAAATGGTACACAACAGTATCATTCTAAAAAGTTTTCCAAGCTGTGCTAGAGAAACGACCAAAGATCAGGCTTAGGGGAATTATGCTGCACCACGGCAACGCGTCTCCACACGCTTCCCTCAAAACAAGAACGTTTATTCGAAAATCTAGTATTGAAATCCTAGCTCATCCAAATTACAGCCCCGACCTAGCTCCCGGTGATTTTTTTCAAATTCCAATTGTCAAGGATAAAGTGAAAGGAAAGATTGAGATTTGAGAAAGAGTGAGATTTTTCAAATGCCGAAGAAGCGGTAGCTGTCTACAAATCAGCCATGACTTGTCGGAGGAAGACTGAAATAAAGTTTTTCAGAACTGGTTTAGGCGGCTCATAATTTGGATAGAAAATAATAAGGAATACATCGAAATAATATAACATACATTACTAGCTCCCCGGCTTTGCACGGGTAGCAGAGCGTTTATGCCGTAGTGTTTTTTGTAAGTTATCCTGTATTAATGCTGTATTGCTTAAAATCGCTTCGTAAATAAGTCATTATTCCTCGTAAAAAATAAAGGATATAAACTTGATATTGTGGGTTATCCCTAAGAGATAGTATATACCATTGCGGATTTTTTTGTAGACCTTTTTGAGGTGTATCATGCTGTAGTACATTATTTTGATCTATCTCGTAGATTTCAGCTAGCGTTTGCAATGTAAGCGCAAAAAAAATGTGTTTATTTACATCACATTAGAAACCTCTAAAGTTATCAGTGTTTCTCTACTATATTAGGCATGTTATATACATATAAACTTTCCTTTTGAATCACTCTATCTACTAAAAAAACCAGCATCAGAATCCGTTGTGTGGTTTTAAAGATCCAAGCATATATAGAGACAGACAGACAGACAGCGGGAAACGACTTTGTTTTATACTATGTAGTGATATTGTTTACTTTTTCCAAAACATATATGATGAAATAACCACGTATCGTTTGAGAGTGATAAGATAAAGGCCATGCGTCCGCGCACAAAGTTCAATACAAGTGAAGTTTTTATTGTTTTTAGTGTTTCACAAGCAAATTAGGACACTTTTTTTAAATATATTCCCAACAAATATTAATTTATAATTATTAAGCAGGGGCCTTGACCAGAAAAAATTGAAAGGCGAGCCGGCTGCCGAAAAAAAATAGTGCGAAGTGAAGTGAGTGACAGAATGACAGAAGTCACAGACACGAAACGGGTGTGTTCACGTTTTATTCTCAAGACCGTTTATATTAATCGGGCATAGAAAAGAAAATAGAAAAGATTTACTTTTCTATCATCAGTGACGAATACAACAAAAATACCTGTTTATATATTATCTAGTAGTCCAACAAGTAACAACAACAATCTTTGTTTGATTGCATGCTTATCTATAGATGATATTCTCCGAAACCACTGGACCGATTTTAATAATACTTATGCCGAAGTATTTCGTCAAGATTATGTTAAGATATATACAATGAGTTTATGATAATCCAAAGGGTTTCAAGACCGAAATCATCTATACATTTTTACTATATTATATCGTCAAAAAATAGCGGTACAGGCAGCGCAAATATACGGTTCTTCGAAACCGCTGATCGCCTTTTGATGAAACTTATGTCAAACTTATTTCTTATCTCGATAAACAGTCTTGGGCAGTCTTTGATTAATTGTACCAATATGGTAGTCGAGATTAATGCTTTCTCTTTTTTTACGATAAAATAAATTTCATTTCATTTCATAACGCAGCGAAGTTGAACGTCAAGTTTAGAAAAGAAATACACGAATTGTCGGTATCAGGGTGACGTGCAAATATATGATTGGTCAAGTTTCGTGAATACAGTAGTTCATTATTTTTTTATTATTTTATGTGAAAGAGTTGTCTAAATAATAATAACAGTGAAATTATTTGAAAAATAAAGAATCAATAACTTTATAAATGTTTAAAATCTTCTGTTAGACAGAGAGGTCCATGACGTCACGCCATTTAAAATATTGTTAAACTTTCTTTTTCGAGAAAGAGAGAGAAATACATTTTTAATTGCTTATTTATAAGTTCCATATTTTTTAAACGAATATTTTTTTTAATTTTGATTTTCACGTTAAGACTATTTTTAAATTTTCTTAATAAAAAAATCTATTAAATTTAATATTAGTCAAATATATTGATGTCTGTGAACCGTGAAGCGAAATAAACGTAAAAGTAACATACCATGTGTTTTAATTTACACGGAACTCGGTGCCGTAATAATATTTTTAATCGTGTTTTCACTATGTTTTATTATTTATATAAATTCACTTGTTCGTGTGTATGTATGTAGTAACTATGTTTGAATCAATTGTTGCAACCTAATTCAGAGCCACAATACATACATGTAATTTGGATGACAATGTAATAATCTGGTGACCAGGTGCTGATAATGCAGCTAGGATCGTCTACTCACGAGGGAACTCCTCGATGATTGATCGAATCGACTTGAAATTTTAGATATTTATGATTTGGATGTCAATCGCTAGTTATTGTATTATCGAGCTGATCTGATGCTGGACCTGGAAGGCGGATAACAGAACTCTTCAACGGCTACTTGTAAACCCACCGAGTTTGAGCTTATTAGAGTTGTCTTTACGAGCACTTTTCATAGCACATGGTGATGAAGGTTAGATAATTTATCTAAAAGACTAATAGAACTCATCAAAGGCTACTAATAAACCTATCGAGTTTAGACTCGTTAGATTTTACTTCATAAGCATTTTTCATAGCATGCGGTGATGTGTGATTCAAGGAGTTAAAAGGTAAATTACTTATCCCTTCAGTGGGTTCTCGTAAATCCACTGTGGTGCCCTCATCCGACCTAAGTTAGGTATGGCATAAGGAAAATCATGTCGTGAGTAATCATTGCTGAAGCTCAAGGTAAGGAGTAGCAAACGTATGTATTAACGTACCAACCTTTGCCACTAATCACATACGGATACATTTAGGTATACCTACTCAGTCTACAATAAAATATATAATTTAAAAAACCTTTTTAAAAACAATCTTTTATGCAAAAAAACAAATAAGTATATGGCTTTTGAACTTTAAACACCTATGTTTTTTAATTTTAAGCGCTCCCTTTCTTTATAAAAACTTGTCATTACCTGTTTTCAATAAATTGTGAAATTAATCATGGTATACCTTAGTTGCATTCTTATAAGTAAATGTGATAATGTGACAATGATAATATAGTGGTAGAGAGCCCCTTTCCTGTTTAGAAGGTCGTAATTCAAATCCTAGGAGCAAGTTAAGCCGTCAATAGATGGCAGTCGTTAAAATCTACCAACCCGCACTGGAGCAGCGTGGTGAATTAAGCTCCAAGTCCCCTCACCCCGAGGGAGGCCTAAGCCCTTGCCGTGGGGCATTAATGGGCTGATTGGTGGTAAGTAAATATGACCTTCATATATTTAACCTGGCAACGTTACAAACATCGTCGGGAGGTAGGTCAATAACTCAAAGGTGACGCTCAGATATTTCAATATGAAGGCGTTGAAATCTCCACTGTCACGGAGTTGGCGAATTTTCGCTTTTCCCCCGCCAAGCACTGGAAAGGCGCCAAGTCGAAAATGATGATCGAAAAATCGGCTTAGTAATTCTTATTCATGCTTTTTTCTCTCTCGCTTAAGTACAAATAATGGGCCGTAACGCAGTTACGATTACCATAGCGTCGGTTCAATTGACTGTGAAAATGTACGAATCGAAATCGTGAAGAGTTGTATTTTCTCAATTTCCTATACCTTTCGAGGATTGAGTGAAAATTCGGGTAATGTGATCATCAACATTTCCTTATCGATATGTCGAAATTGGACCAGCACGAGTCGAGTCTCGTGCAGCAGATCTGCACAATTTGCGTACCATGTTGAATCTCCAAACATTTTATGTAGCCTGTTCACTATTTTGTAAAACTTCACACTTTTTTAATAAGCTAGAGAACTTAAAGTAATAATCTGGAACATTCCACACAACGCCATCTAGTTCCAAAGTAAGTAAGTAGTTTGCTTGTATTATAGGGTACTAGAAATCTGATATTATATACATATATATAGACATATACATTTACTTAAATTTTTTTTAATAATTAGTGTTCATTAGCAGACTGCAGTCAGTTAGCTAGGTGTTGGGCGTGTTAGGAATAAATTAGGATTAAAGTATTATTAACCTCAAAGCCTATAGAGATTAAAAAGAAAATCGCGCCTTTTTCGTAATTGAATAGTTTGAATTTAACCCAGTTTTTGACAGATTCAAACAGATTTTGACAGTTCGAACAAGCATCTATCAAAATCTGCTGTCCGACACATAGAGACTTGTTTAGTGGAATGTATTATCTTTTATGGAAGAACCGAATTCTACATAGACGAAGTCAACCCCATGATGTGATTGTCGAATAAAAATGCCTAAACATTTTAAAAAGTAATTTATTTCGTCGCTTTTAGACCCTACATAAGAAACAGTGATGTCAAAGATGAAAATCCTTTTTTTTTGGTAGTACACTTATCCACATAATAATATTCTCACTTTCATAAATTCGGTAAACTGAAATTACATATCGTATATCTATTTATTATATATTTAGTACAGTTTATTATTCACGACACTTAAAAACATAACCCTGTAACTTTTACAAACATTATTATATGATTTTATTAACTCGGTCACAATAATCATGTAATTGCTCAACGATTTAGATTAAAATCATATTCAGTACTAAAAGTTACGAATAGCACAACTAATGATTACAATCTATTGTCATTCGACGACTTGTCTAATTAGCGTGGTCGAGTAATATACTTTATTTAATTCAGAAATTAAATACCATAATATATTACAATAAATATATATATTTTAAACAAGTTCTTTGATTATTATGAAACTTCAAACGCTACATATTACAATTGAAAATGAATATAATTACTTTTATTTAGTAATAGGCCTTTTTCCCAATTAATTTAATTTTTATGAAGCCGCAAGAATATTTATAGACGAGGTAATGCAAAGATTCGCGTTTACATAATATGTACAAAGAATTTTGGTTTTCTAAATAGAATAGAATAGAATAAAATAGAATAAATAAACAACACTTTGTTGGCTTTTGCACATAGTATTCTACTCAAATACCTACTATTATATGGAAAATTCTTTATGGCGTGTTTTGAACGTTTAAGAAATGGACAAGCGAACTTGACGCGGTTTTCAGTATGTAGATCTTGAAAGATGAGTTTTTGTCAACATTAATATCTTACCCTGACTTCTCTCGGTTGGATGTGAATGACAGAATTTTCACTTAAAATAAGCCATCCTACAGCTTTACCAATAAAAACATGAATATTAGCAAAGAGACATTTTAGAACTTTTTCTTAGAATTATGAGGGAATATTTGTTCAATGAAAACATACAGAAAATCAATAAAACCAAAACTGATGCCTAAATTCAATTCATCTACACGAAAGAAAAATACACTCGTCACAATCTGAATTTTCCATGTAATTTATGTATGTATGTACTATAAAATATTAACTACCAATGTTTAGGTTTGATAAGGTTTCATGTTTTGTAAACGAAACATTTATCAGCGCTGCATTACTAACTTGAAATATCGTTTAGTAATGCAGTTAATAAATTTTAATCAAATCTTTATAATTTTATGTTACCAGTCAAATGCTTTATATAAGTATATATAAATATATATATTATAAATTACATCATCACAGTCATGGATATATATTAGTATGTGTAGATCGATTGTCACCAAAGTTAGATATGGTCCAAAGGAGTTGTTTCATTCTGGGCTCGGTCTTTGGACACCTTAACAAAAAATAGCGATAAATAAAAGGATCCATAGAAAAATACACAAAATTTCATTTATTTAGTACCTTCGTTGTACAAAAATTACGTCAGATTTCGTGAGAACAAAAAACCTTCCCCGAACAAATTTTTGGTCGAGACAGCGCTGCCTACGTTAGGCGTCCATCTCGTTCACACTTGAAATACGCGAAATATACCCATCTTTTTCTTTCACAAAACATAAGTAGCGCTATTTTGACAAAAAAATTGTGCAGAGTGTAACTGTCCTAGTAGATGACAGTTTTAGGATATGTAACAGTTTTGTTTGCCATTCTTTATGTCACCATTTTATGTCAGACTGTTTCAATTGCTGAACGCAATATATATTCTGTGCTGCTAAAAAACACGCCAGATTGCTGGAGTTTGTAGGAAAACTCGTTAATTTTGTTGATTGCGCATTTCTAAAATACTAAACAATGTCCTAGCCCAGGTGCCGATACATTTTGAAACGTCTCCTTTCATGTAAATAAAAACATAAAAGCGATGGAAGGAACCACTAGAACGATGGTGATGCTACATCCATGTAATAAATAATATATCAATGATCACAGTTTTGTAGTAAAATTTTTTTGCTATTGCAATGTTGATTACTCAAATTCTGAGGATCTCTTCGTTACGAATTCTATCCCGCAGAAAAACTCTATATAAGCATAGCTCTTTTCATAGCACGTTGAGAGACTGAGCTTCCTGAAGCCAACGTTTAAGAACCGCGTTCAAAGGCTTCGTTGGTCTTTAGGCATGGATATATTGAATTAAAAGACGCTTTCTCAAAGTTGGACCTACAAAACTATATCGTTTGTCTTTGAAAAATTTATTTGTCAAAAGTTTACTGCTCAATTGATATTAATATCAATCTTGACCTCATAATAATTCACAAATTGCTACATGGAAAAAATATGATTTTGTATATACAGATTTTGAGCAACTTTGTCCATATATAAACCTTGTTCAATTACAAATTGTAGAAGTGAATGTTCTTTTAACTGAGCAACGCAAGAAACCATATATCTGATCCTATCTGTACTTTGAAAAAAAAAATGTTGAAGTAAGGGAGTTAAACACTTTTAATTCCCTTACTTCAACATTTTTTTGTTACGTTTTGTTACTTACTTACCCTGCATTACTTTTTCAAATATTGGATTGGATTCTTTACGAAAGTAGCACATTACGTATTGAAATGAAGTTATTGAATTACAATTACAGTTACATTGGATAACAAATCCACTTTTCGCTCTTAAACCAAGACTGATTTGTTCTGTTTCCGTGAATATGTTTGAACGTCTCTCATTTAATACATTTACTCACGCTCTCAAACGAATTCGTTTAAATTGAGCCTCGGTTTACTTATCACGTCCTGATGGAATGTATTCCAAACAAATTTCAAAGGCAGTTTATATTATATATTCATTATTAAATATTGAGAAAAGCTATTATTTTTTAGGCTTTTTTAGAAGAAAGTGTGCAAAGGATGCTGACGTTTTTGTTATCAAATAAATATATAAATTAATTATTCCGTCTTTATTTTTTCATTTCTTTTAAAAAATGTTGTCATGTCAGAAGTATACCCTTCTTTTTTAATAGTTAATCTATCAAGTTCGAAAATAAAATTTTGCATATAATATTATATACATATCCTAAATTAAAAATCATAGGATAATGTTTAAGGTTTCGTTAGATAAAAAAATAAGATCGATAATTAATGTAGCTGCAGCTATAATTAATATGGATGCGGCATCACCTTAGTTGTAATAATCCGTAAATTATTAGTTCTAGTCTCTTTCATAGCCTCACTTTGTTTTTGGCCCATCCTAGCTACGGTGACAACCGATCCGCGCATAGCGATGATCCATGGTTGTGAGAGAATACAAGAGTTGAAATTGTTATTTGGGAGCGAAGATAAAAACGGTTAAATTCGTAAAAACTTCGTGTAATCTACAGCGGATCACCGCTAGAAGTACCTACAGTGCGGATAGCGAGCGATTTCAATATTTTTTTATTTAATAACACAGAAGGCTGCCAGTACAGTTAAGAGGAGACGAACACTATATTATTTTTCACATAATTATTTTTTCTGATAGTAACGCTATTATCGTTTATGATTTTGACATTGAAGTTCGAATTTTCGATGGGCATTTTTTTTTGTAACATAGAAACACTTACACGTAACGTTATACGGAAAGATGAAACTACACGAAAGAAATATTAACACTTTTTTTTAGAAAAAACACCGAGCCCGACTGTCAAATCAGTTTCCATTTTACAAAGCGTAGTTTCCCCACACGGTTACTGCACTATACTTATTTATTTATAAATACAGGGAGCTTTTACTAAGTCTGGTTAGGTGAAATATAGGAGCTTCTAAAGATTTAAAACTCAGAATATGTGCCCATGAATAGATGAACATTCCGACAAATGGACATTCCATTTTATGCTATTTGGTTACAGAACTTTAACAATTTAATGGTGCAAACAAATGCTGTAAAATAAAATTGAAGAGTATATGAAATTGTCCGCCCGCGTGCACAACTCATATGTCTTCAGTCGACCGAGTGCCGCATAGCAGTAGTTAGTGACGCGGGCAGCAAGAAGCGAGCTACCATGATTCTTCTCGCTCACCCTGCTGGCTACACCATAAATTGCCACCAAATCAGACCATTGGTTCTCGAGTAATAAACACACAGACAGACATACAGACAGACAGACGTTGTGTTTTGTAATTTGAGATAGTGTAATGAACGGACAGCCAAACTCATTCTACTTGAGGTTCTTTACATGTCCCTGCATACGCTGTTTCATCGGATAATTTGAACAAATCTATACTAAACTTACTCCTGATATAATCTGGAACTACAGCGTTGGTTTAGGCAGACAGACTAATTTGATAAAAGCCGATAAATGGCTCTCCATAAACATCAGTTTGTAAATTGAGTTAAGGAACTCATCGAAATTACTCCCAAGTTCTATATTTGACTTAACTTGACTTAACGTAAGACCCCCTAACACGAATAATTTTAATTGTCTAATATTAACAATATTTACAACAACGAACCACTTTATAAAATATTATACACCAATAAATACAGGTTTTCGAGAAACAAGAAGTATTGAGAGTGAACAGTAAAGAAATAAATTAAAATTTAAAAGTTATATTTAAATATTCATCCATTTATTCCAAAGTTTAGAACATGAATGCAAAACTACTGATGGTTACTAAGAAGAAGTTTCATCTCAATTTAAAACGTATTTTATATTTTACGCACAACTTTTAAATTTAATTGATTTTCGAATTCATGATAGTTTTTACAATAAAAATCTATGTGTACACAATATGTTATAGAATGAGATTTTAGTAAGACTTTTTCATTTGTTTTAGATTTATATCAAAAATATGAAACAGGTTTTGAATCACGTATAGTCAAAATTCAAAATCTTAATTAAAATATTGCTGAGACATAGTTGTATCGGATTACCAAACTGATCAAAGAAAAAAGTCGTAGGATGAAAATTAATCAGTACGATTTCAGACACAATACTTCATACAGTTGTTTGAAAAGAAAGAACTTATCTTTATTGGCAGTCCCTTAACTAGGATAGTTTAGAGTGACAGAGCAAGTCGTAAAAGATCTACACAGAAACAATCTTTGAAAGAATTCATTAAAAATATATACAAAATTAGAATGATCACACTAAATCTACTATCACATGAATTGAAATACTTGTTGCTACATATTTAATGTCAATACATCACGTAGTTACTAAATACAATATATTTTATTCTAAATTAACAGATTTCATCGAAATCACAACAGTCTAAAATTTACAAAAAAATCTTTTAAATACTTCTTTGGTTAGCAAAGGTCTTTGTTATTTAAACCATTATTTGTAAAGTATTTCTTGGTTTATCTTTAACCTGCAGGATACTTTTAATTTTTTTTCTATTAATTCTCAAATGCATTATCTTATTGAATAATCGAAAAATTATTTACAGGACATTAGAAATAAATACATGTAATCAGGTGAACGACTAGGTTGCATCATCAACAACATAAAACTGTCTTCGGTAACAGCATTTTTTAGAACTAATCTTATCAAAGTTCTAATTAAATCACAGTATCCAGGTCTTTGTTGGCGACCTCAGGCATTGACAATCATAGAAAACTCTCTGAAGCTCTAGTCTCTTCTCTGTCTATCGCAGATACGATTTCAACGCCTTCCTCGTAACTTTGGATTTTGGTTGTATGGTTGACACAATAATGTTGATCAGGGTCACCGTACTGGCTGTGGTAGAACTCTTCGCGCATCATGTGGTTCAGGTTGGAACACCTAAAGAAAAGTATCTCTTGGAATGGTTTTCTGAAGTCTCTATTCAGGGTAGCATATATTATAGGATTGAGCAGGCTGTTTATATAACCAAGCCACAAGAAAACTGCACTCACTGCATCAGGAATCGTTCCTTCTTCAACGAACGGTCGTACCAGAGCCAATACGAAAAAGGGGAGCCAGCATATAACAAAAGCGGACATTATTATGCCTAAAGTAGTAGATGCTTTTCTCTCTTTAGCCAGTTGAAATCTGAGTTTCTTTTGGTGAGGCGAGTGTGTAGGATGCAAGATATCCTTAGCGATATGGCTCTTTTCAGCGAAGTTGGATATTGAAGTTCTAATTCTGTTGGCCGTTGATTTGTTGGTTCCTTCTGAAGATTGACGTTTTCTATTATCATTATGTAAAGGTTTGGCTTCGGTGGGATGGCTGACGTGGGATGTCGACCGATTGATGGTATGAATAGGTTTGGTTGGAGTCTTGGGTTGTTGCAACATTGGACACTGCGATTCGTTAGACTTCCGTCCACTGGAGAAGCACCGTCCAATAGTGCTCTCGGTTTTGTCTACGCTGCACTGTAACAATTGGACACAAAACACTTTTTATTAAATCAACAATAGCAGTTTAGAATAATTATAATAACAGTACTGTTACTGCTTATGTAATAATTCCTTTTTTTTTGTAATAAGAAGTATCAAGACAAGTCTAGGACCGAATTCATAGATGATGGTTACACAACTGAAAAAATTTATTTTGCATAGGAAATTATTTGATTTGTAATGACTGTGTTGAATAAGAACAAGTCACTGCAATGTATGCAGTGACTTTATTCTCTTGTTCTCATGTTAAAACATTAACATTATATTTTCCATGTATTTATTAAATAAATAAATAAAATTCAAGTAATTTCAAAAAATTAAAATTCTTCCTAATATATTTTTTATATTGTAGATGCTATAACAAATGTTTCATCTATGAATTGATATTTTTTATGACCGTATGTTCACTAATTCGTGTGGTAACCAAAACGTTGAACTTAATATGAGAAACTGATGAATAACTATATTATTATTTTTCAATACATACCGTAGTGTTGGTACTGGCAGTAGAGCCTCTTGCAGCAGTAGGTTGCGCAGGCTGACTTCCCAATAGCTTAGCTTCTGCGGCTCCACCGTTTTTGACATTAATTTCAAGGTAGCAATGCGTCTCAAGATGGGATTGTGCCCTTCGCTCATCCTTCACAATCTTCCTTGCCGCACTGAATATCTTGTAGTACACAACTACCATTACAGTCAAGGGCAAGTAAAATGATCCAAATGTTGCATAAATTTGGTAACCCTGATTCTGGCTTACAGAACACGAAGTTTCCGACTTTTCGTTACCCAAAATCAAAACTGGAGGCAAAGATATAAACGCCGCTCCCATCCATACTAAGAAAACGCAAAAAAGCATTCTTCTAGGAGTCCTTTTAACACCATATTCTAAAGGTTTCGTTATAGCATAATATCTGTCTACGGAAATCATGCATAGATTTAAGATACTGGCAGCGCATGATAGCACATCGCTTAAAACCCAGAAATCGCAGACTACCTGTCCGAAAGGCCACGTGCCCAACACCTCGTAGACCATTGCCACGGGCATCACCATTAAGGCCACACACAGATCACTCACTGCAAGAGACACAATCAGGTAATTGCTCGGTCTTCTCAGCTTCCTCACCAAACAGACAGCAATGCAAACTAGAATATTCCCTATCACCGTACCCACTATTACTGTTAGGAATATAATAACAAGGAAGACCGTTAATGCCGTCGAATATCTCGGATGCTTGATGTGTATGTTTCTGATGACAGTGCTATTTTCTTCAAAGAATGTCCAGTTTGTGGTGGCATTAACTGTGATATTGAATTCGGCAGTGGGAAGAGGGTCATCGAGTGGAACTGAAGCTAGCAGTACTCCGGGTTGCAGCAAGAGTATCGCTAGCGTGAGAAGACACGAAGGTAAAGCAACGAAGCTAGGCAGTGGACAGCGAGATCTACGAATATGAGTCGCCATACGAATCCGTATGTCGGGCGACGGGCGTTTTTCTCGTCTTTTCGATATTATCATACATTGGTTTTATTTTATACGGCTTATATTATTCTTTGATATTTTATATGTACAGAACAATTTTTTCGTAGCTCCTTGTATAATTAATAATAATAGAAACTTAAAGCGATGACATTCAAGTTTGAAATATTTCCTCGTCATGCAGCTCTTTAATTATACAAGGTTCGGCTTGAAGGTTTTTCAAGAGCTCTTTTAATTGACATGTTGTCGTAATGATCTTTGCGGTTCGTTTCATATCCATCGAAGGAATGAAGTTAGAATTTGGAAAATGTGCTTTCGCTCGTGGATTTTAATTCTATACTTCCTTCAAGATTGATTTCTGCTTGAAGTAAAAGCCCCGTGTTGTTTTATTGCCCGATGGATACAGTCTAAGAGCAGCGATTGCAATATCCCGTGTTTAGATTGCTTCGTTAGCGTCTTCAAATGCCGCAGAATTTATTCTCAATCTGAAACAAAAAGAAAAGAGGTTTAAGTTGATAACGCAGTAAATGAATCTTATGTGAAATGGAAATAATGACGTGAATATTTTAAGGTTTCAGAACTTATGAATTACGTTTGGTTATATACCAATTTATACAAGATACTCTTATAGAAATAAAATTTTTAAATATTGATTTAAAAATGGAATAAGGCATTACAAAGGTTTCTTGAAAAGGTATATTTAAAAATTTCCGATTCAAGCAGTAGCAAAAACGATTCATTCATTTCTTAGCCATAAGTTCACTTAAATTATAGGTTATCGGTGTTCCCAGATTCCTGTCAGGTTACGAAGAATAAGTTGTAAAGTTAAAAAAAAAAACCGATTGGCAGTTATAGAAACTGTCGACAAAAGTGAAAACTTAGAACTTTTAGTATTAAAATTTGAATTTTCATAATGTTATTAAAATTATCAACATCAATCTGGTTTTCACATCTATTGACACTCCGAGCAATAACGCAGCTGCCAGCGACACGAAACTGAGTAACGATCTGGCCTTACTCCCCACACTCAGCAGTTAGTATTGGGGGTATATGACGCAGCTGCCAGCGTCACAAAACTGAATAACGCTCTGGCGTTACTCCCCACACTCAGCAGTTGGTGGTGGGGATACAGGGAACAACCGGCTTCTCGTGTAAAAGCCGATTGTTCCTTATATCTCCCCCACTTATATTATTTAGCGTGACGCATTTTCGTGTCGTTTTAAGCTCACCCCGTGCCATAAGAAGTTTTACTTCAAAAACTTTGAGCGTGTTCCGTATTACCACAGAATATTAATTTATGTTATTTATTTACTATTTAACAATTTATGTATCTAATTACAAATAGTTTTTATGTGACAACAAATTAACGATTTCCGAATTGTTTTCCTTTAACGAGATGGACGCTAAAGGTTTCGATTTATTTACCGATGGAAAGTATGCCGCATCAATGAAAATATCTTTTTATTGCGTTCACTTAGTACTTTGATTTTTTGACCTAACCCATAGACCTAACTGTTTGGTATTAAATTTAGCGTGACGTCCACGCGTTGGTCTGGACAGACAAACAGACAGACGGACAACGAAGTAAACCTGTAAGGGTTTCTTTTGCCTTTTGATGTACGGACCCTAAAAGTTATCTAATGTAGACGACATTTTAAGGACTTATCTGACACGACATTATTTGTAATGGGCACTGAGATAATAATAATAATCTGAATTGTTGACAATCATATAAACTGGTTGAATTTTTATATTTCCATGAAATGTCACTAAAACCATCAACGAGTTCTGGTAGTGTATGAACCAAAACTAAACCAAAACCCACCGACCAAAACCAAACACCAAATGGTAAAGTAAAATCTCGAAGGTATTTTTAACTTTTTACCTACTTGGTTTGGGTCATTGGTGTATGTAAATTGCGGCAATTGTGACTTTCTAATATACAGTTGCTTGTGTACAATTGAGGGTAGTTATGGGGGCAATTTAAAAACGATTTCCTAGAAACGGTCGGTGCCCTATACAATACTTGGTAGTGGCGTAGTATGAGCGAAATCGTTAGTGGCACCACATAAAATTAAGTTTCAAAGCTACGCGATTTGTAGACAATACGTCTGGCGTATGCGGCGTAACATTTATATTTCTGACTGACCAATTTCCTGAGTGGTTAGAGACCTTTACTGCGGAACCAAGGGTCACGGGTTTGATTCCCGCCCGAGACAGATTTTTGTGTGCATGAACGTGGTTCCATGTCTGGCTGTAAAAGTATATATATACAATATTATACATAATATTTTAGTATGTATATCAGTTGTCTAGTAACCCATAATAAAAGCATAACACTTGTTTAATTTGGAACTAGATGGCGCTGTGCTGGATGTCCCAAATATTATAAAAATATAATTATTATTATAATTTAAAATAGCTGGGACAACTCACACAGCGCCTAATATATTTCATCAGAGTTCAAGTAGTTCTATATTAAATATCATCAAAATCGGGTTATGCGGTTTAGATGGGAAAAAGTGACAAACATACAGACACATTTCTACGCATAAAAAGTGACCTATGTCCGTTTTTGGGATGCAAACTACTTTCTTACCAACTTTTGTTAAAATCTGTTTACCGGTGTAGCCGTGAAAGGGTAACAAACACACTGACATATACCCGCGGCAAAAAGCCTTTGCGTTAATCCAGATTTAAATTCTTCGCAAATAATTTCATCGAAATCCGTCTGTGATTTTTGTGTGACGTGTGCACAGACTGACAACCAGACATATAAAATTTTCAAAGAATGCCGCTTTCGCTTTTATATCTTAAGTTATTTTTACCTGAATCATAATTTTCAAAAATTATTCATTGTACATACACGACCCGGTTCCAGTTTTATTTGTTTATGGCTACTACTCCTCCCCTGCACGTCGTACCATGATATCAAATAGCCAAAAATCTTCCTTAAGAATTGGGCTATCAAATGCAAAAAGAATTTTTCAAATCAAAGTGGAGTTGTAGCGATTAGCACATTCAAATTAAAAAAAAAAAACAAGAAAACGGTAATCGGGGCACCGAAGTATTTGTCCTTCGTTATTCCACTTATACTTTACATTTATTTCAGAAAGATCACTGAAAAATTAACAATTTATGGAAAGCATGAGAACGTTAGAACCTTCGAATTTATAAGACATGCTCGATAAGCGAATCGTCATATCAGAGTGAAACGTAGGTGAAATTAGAAGTGACACAACGATATGAAACGACAGTGGTAACAGCGAAGGTCAAGTGTAAAGTAAAATGAATAAATTGTCAGTGACCGGAATCAATGACAAATGGATTCCATAACGAAACCCACGTCACACATTTTCGAGGTTTTCGCGTTTAGTGCGAAAATTCACTAATAAAGTTAAGTTACTGGTTAATATTTAAACAGTGTGAGTAGGTACTATTATTGGTATAGGCGTGGGTAGACGTTATTTTGAGGAAATTGGAGCCATCACAATGGAAAGTGCAACGTCACCGAGGGCTGACGCGTTGAAAGGCCCCAGACAGCGTCAATCCTGGCTTGGATATAACGTTTATCGCGATCGACATTACAGTTATAATTTGAGACAAAAAAACTGTGTCAGAATTTTATACTATGAATAAATAATTAATACATGAGATAGGTATACCAGACAGCGTCATCTAGTCCCAAAGTAAGCTTATTATGATTGTGTTATGAGTTACTAGACAACTGATATACATACTTAAATATTATTTATATTATATGCATATATAAACATTTTACACTCAGACACGGAACAAATACACATGTTCATGCACACTAATATTTGTCCCGGGCGGGAATCGATCCCACTAACTTTGGCTCTATGCCCCTGTAGTGGGGTAAAAAAAAAAGGCTGATGATGAACTTTGGCTCCGCGGTCTCTACACACTCGGCCATTCGGTCAGTCAAGAGATTAGTGGCTGTATACAATATGAAGTAAATTTAAGAACGTGCCTCACCCTTATTATAACACCATTGATTGAAAGCGTTGCTTTTTTTTTCAGTTTTAACGTCTAATTTATAATTACCTTGTATTATTATCAAATATTTTTAGATCAGCATTTTAGGAATGAAGGAATTGGGAAG
This sequence comes from Luffia ferchaultella, assembly GCA_949709985.1. Lineage (NCBI taxonomy): Eukaryota > Metazoa > Arthropoda > Insecta > Lepidoptera > Psychidae > Luffia > Luffia ferchaultella. The sequence continues at coordinate 8,812,145 of OX453263.1, forward strand.
GCCAGATAAAATCACGATCTACGAGAAAATAAAATCATGACCTTAGTAAAAAACTTTGTAATACATGTATTTATGCATTTATTCATTAATTTACATTTTACATATTTAATCTATTCACTATTCATTAACCGTATTTGGTCAGATTGAAAGTCACGAGCCATTTAATTGACAGAGAGAAATTGATTGATAATGATTGATGACAAGTCAAAAGGTTAACACATATTTGGATATTTCATAAAATTGCCTCGTCTTTGTTTCTTTTGTCAAGTTTGGTGAAGTGATTATACAAAACAAAAAAAGTGTCAATTCTATCATTAACCCTATGGTTTTTACCAAAATCTAAATTCCATATTCTAGTAGGTAGTGTAACGTTGCGCTAGTCGCTACGTTCCTATTTAAGAAGGTACAACTCAAAGCGGTATGGACAGCGCCTTAGCCCGTAATTAAAAAGAGTAAACTGTCAAGTTTTAACACAAAAGGGTGCAGATCAAATGACGAGTTTTTTTCAAAATGGCGCACATGGAACGTCGTGGTTGGTTTCTGTCGATATTTTGAAAAAGCTCCATAATAACCGTACTACGCTGCCTATTCTTATTTTTTATTAAAAATACGAACAGAATCCTCGACTCTGGCGAAATTGCTTTAAATACTGAGAACGCCATCTCCATAACTAAGAAAAAAAAGAAGAAGAAGAAGAAGAAGAAGAAGAAGAAGGATCAAATGACGACTGATGACAGCAGATGACACGACACTTTTCCTGTTTTCTGCTGCATCGCCGCCATCGCCGGCTACTAAATCCTATTCTATTTTATACTATAAACTTTAACTTAATCCTTGTTAACGTTCCCGCTGGGGTGAGTCCTATTGTACTATTCTAAATTATTGTGATTTGTAAGCTGTCTGTAGGTGCCAACTGCTTAGGATGAGTCTGGTTGTTGAACTGGATTTCATCGTCTTGGCACCTCTGGACATTCCTCCAACCCATCGACTGCTTCCAGGAACGTAGTATACGGCAACGTGTTCTTGGCGTGCTTTCACGTAAGTTCACCGTGCATGCACGTGGCCAGGGACAACCCTTGGGTCGCCGTCGGACTTGTTGGTGACAAACGGCTACGGCACGAAGTATAAAAGAAGCTGCGAAGTTCTATCTGGAGCAGTCGGGTTAGCAATAAGAAACAAGCCTCAAGACTAGATTGTCCAGCTAACCACCTTATCTATCACCTAACTCGGAACGGAATCGGCCGGGTTGAATTATAATATAATAACTGTTAACAACAGATATTTTATTTAGAACCCACGAACTAGGTACCTAACTTACCTGTAGGCGAAAAGAAATAAAACGCCACAGTAGCGACGCAAGGTTTTACTCCCTCATTTATGATTCACTACTTATGGGACTCCACGTATATGCATAAATCAGTGTAATGTCCCCTAAAAGGTTTTATCTTTTTCATTTTTTTTAAAATATTTATTTCAGTGTTTTTTTAGTAAATTTTCGAAACTACTGCATTGAAAACTACTTTACCATGAGTCACAGACAATAGGTTTGTACAAAATTTTCAAGACAAGATTTCATATTTTTTTTTCCGAAAATATAGACCGATTTATACCTTCCCCTTAAAATAAAAATAATTAAATCTTTAATTACTTAGTATTTTTTTTTTTTCATAAATTGAATAATGAAATATCCCTGTGACGTCAACTGGACAGATGCTTGATAATTACGTTACTTTAGACTAAATAAAGTCATAATATTTTTATTGATTTATGAGGGTTACAATTTAATTTGATGTAGTGACTTTACCTCAATATTTTTTATTTCGTTTTAGTTTTGTTTTTTTACTGTGGAAAGCAGCGCAATAAGCTCAAACGCCCAGATGACGTCACAGGAACAATTCGAACGTCAGATGAGTTTTCATAAGTATCTGGAAAATTCGTAGACAGAAAAAATTTATATTTCGAAAGGTCATTCCAGAACCTTGATTCAAGTACATGATTCTCGTACACAAAACCCATTAAAACTTTTTTGGTATAGAAACAATTAACCCAAATGATAACTATCAAACATAAATTTGAGACGACCACGATTGTCAAACACGATCCAAGAAAGGAAACAGTGACGTAAACGCGTACAGTGGTTCGCTTCTTAATTGTTTTTATGGTGCTTAATATTTGTTTAGTGGTCATAATAAGGTTATATAATAATATATGTCGCGACAGACAGCTATATCTGACCGTGTTTTATGTATTCTATTGTAGTTAGCGCAAGAAGCTAAAGAATTGCTTGGACTTTGTGATTTTCAAGACAAATTGAAGAAATATAATAAGAATAATAACAACTTATACATCACAACGTCTAGGCCCTAAACTAAGCGTTAGCTTGTGTTGTGGGTACCAACCGCAGACACAATATACAAATAACAACCAAGACCCGGTACCCGTATCAATATTCATCATATAAATACTGACCCGACCTGGGATTCGAACCCGGGACTCCCAGCTCCGTACGCACGGTCGCTACTCACTAGGCCAAGCGGTGGCATAAATGTAATTATGTGAAGCAAATTGTTGTTTCAGTATTTGCTGTCTAGCGAATGAAGCAAATATTGTGTATCATTTTTGAATATATTAGTTTTCAGTAAGTTAGAATATATAACCTTTTTCATTAAGTTTTTTCATGTTTCAAATTTATAAGGCCATAGGGCCATGGTTCGAATCCGGGCGTGTACCAATGAGTTTTCTGACTTAAGTACATAACGATCACTGACTGCGTGCCTCGGAGAGTACGTTAAGCAGCGGTCCCGGGTGCTGTCAATAGATGGCGGTCGTTACAATCCCCAACCCGCAGTGAAGCAGCGTGGTGGATTTAAGCTCCAAGCCCCCCTCACCCTAGGGGAGGCCTAAGCCCCTGCAGTGGGGTAAAAATGGGCTGATGAAGTGAAGTGAAGAAAAATGATTATTCCCAGATTTTTTAACTTAAGTCCGTTATATTTTATTTTAAAAGAATATGCAATTTAAAGAAACCAACTTGAATTTTCTATCAATCAGTCTCAGAACTGTCAATAGTAATAATGGTGTTATTATTTTTATAAATATGTAACGGCAATGGCTTAACTTATAATTCAACCCGGTGACGTCACGCTATAAGAATTTTCAGTATAATATATCTACGAAAATACCGATCTCTAAATTAAAAAAAAAAATCGTTTCTTAAAATTGCCTATTCTTTCGAAAAAAAAAATAACAGACTTTAGTTCATAAATTTGGGAATGGTCAATTGTACCATAAGCATTTTCTTTATTCACGTATTTAACATTTAACTAAGTTTATATCATTTATTTGACACTACGTGATGGATTCATGTAAAAAAAAATTATAAAATTTACTTTACTGTTCAATATTCTCAGTCCGTTCCCATGTCAACCCACGTTCAAAGAGTACGTAGCTTGTTGAAAAACGTTTGTTACTTCTCATTTCAATTCCTTTGAGTAAAAATTTTACGTTGAGTACGTATATCTATATATTATTAAAAAAAAATTTTGTTGTAGGTTGTTAAATCAAACTGTTTCTGATATTCATAAGCCATTTTACAAGCGAGAATATTCAGTGAAGCAGAAAAACGTAATTTACTAAATACAACACGGGAAATAACTAAAGAAAACCGAAGCGTTGGTTCTGGTTGGTTCCAATTTCAATTTTCTCATTCGTAAGGCCTAACCATCCCGCCAGTTATTAGGTAGAATTAAATTTTTGTTTTGTAAGTGGCCAGTACGATTAATTTAAACTTAGCGTTCATTTTATTATAGATGTATCTATATATATAGAAATGTAAACTGATTATTTGTTTACAAATCACAGAAAACACGGTATTTAGTTATTATTAATATTGCCTTATTCTTGTTCTTTGTTTTATGTATATAATAATGATACCTGGGACGTCCCACACAGCGCCATCTAGTCCCAAAGCAAGCAAAGCTTGTATTATGGGTGCCAGACAACTCATATACATACTTAAATATTCTTTATAATATATACACTAATAGATATTTTACACCCAAACACGGAACAAATAGACATGTTAATGAACACAAATATGTGTATCGGGCGGGAATCGAAGCCGCGACCCTTTGCTCTGCAGTTAACTAACTCTAACCACTCGGCCAATCGGCCAGTCAATTATGATACATTGTTATTTACATAGAGTAAATAAATTTGACAGCAGTGTTTGGTTTTAATAAAGTCAGAAATGTGACTCCACAGTATCGAAACTGTTAAACGCAATTTTGCGGGAGTGAATGCTGGGACTCCGGGACCACGCGGACTGAAACCGGACTGAAATTTGCCGAAGATACACTAGCTAACTAGAAGAACAGTAGTTAGAAGGTAAGCACAGAAGAGTGCTTTAAGTCAATTTGTACTTTTATGGTTATTTAGAAGAAATTGATCTTTATGATCGATTGGTGCCATAAAATTGCAGGTTTTTATATTTTTCATAATTCACATGTTCAAATCCCGGCTCAAAAAAGTCATTCATCAAAATTTATTTTTGAATGTTCCTTTTAGTTAAATTTAATACAATAAAATTAGATTACTTGCTCTGCAACTCCCATCTTTTATTTCCATCCTGTATATTTTGAACGTTTGAAGCATCAATTCTTTATTAATAATAGTATTTGAAACTTCCGAATTCAAATTAAGAGACAAGCTTTTAAACAAAAATTTCACATTTAATATCTATACTCCTGAGCTTTAAAAACTGAACAATATTTTTAACTTTTCTTTAAAAAACATTGCTTCAAAAAACCTTTAATGTTATTAATTTTTCAATACATTTGCTATTAATACGGTCTTTATGACATCGAAACTTGAACTGTAATGTCGTATTTTACAGTACTAGGCCTTTTAACTTTACACCAGTCACAAACGAGCATTCTGTTTGTAACCCATGCGTAAACCGCGAAAAACAGTCCGCTCCCGTCCTTAGCTCCTGCCATTACTACATTTGAAGTATCTACCTAATAACCTAATTTTAGTCGCAAATGTATTGAAAAACGTCATATGATGCTCGTACTCAGTAAGCTGACTATTATAGTCATCGACTTCGACTATAATATGCAGCTTATCGTACTTCCATCATAATATACTATTAAATGTGTACCTAAAAACTTGTTATTAATATGTATTTTTTGTCTTAATAACTGAACATATACGTTTGTGTGTGTTTAGTGCCCAGAGGGTTCGTACAATAGCGGCATGCGAATGTTTGCTTTCGCCTGTCATCTTACTTCTGGGCACGTACCGCGGCAGATGCCTTCGTCTTGGGTAGTAATTGATTACCCGCAACATGGTTTTCCCCATACAATTCAAACACCGACGTAATTAATTAACCTTGCCTCAAGCTATAATTATTGGTTTCGTGAGAAGCTTTACAACATTAGTGTGAATATCATAAATAGTAATAGACTGTGAGGAGTTTCCTCTTGAGGATGCAATACTTACTTCACAATAAGCTCATGCTGAAAATTTGGTTTAGTATTAAAAGACTACGTTCTATTTGACCGTCGAGAAAGTCCCTCTTGAGGAAAAATCTTTTATATAAAGCTTCGTATCTCGTCTGAACCGTTGATAAGTTTTCGCTTTGTTTTACCATAATATCTGGGACATACCAAACAGCGCCATCTAGTCACAAAGTAAGCAAGTATTGTGCTTGTATTAAGGAATAATAGCAACTTATGTTTGCTCTCAATAGATGGCGGTCGTTGCAATCCGTCCACCAGCACTGGAGCAGCATGGTGGATTTAAGCTCCAAGCCCCCTCACCTTCGGTGGTGACCTAAGCCACTGCAGTAGGGTATAAAAAGGGCTGATGGAAGATAACTGATATACATACTTGAGAATTCTTTATAATATATACATATATTATCAACATCATCATCAGCCCATTTTACCCCACTGCAGGGGCTTAGGCTTCCCCCAGGGTGAGGAGGGGGGTTTGGAGCTTAAATCTACCACGCTACTCCACTGCGGGTTGGGGATTGTAACGACCGCCATCTATTGACAGCGTCCGGGACCGACTGCTTAACGTCCTCTCCGAAACACTATATATATACATATATATAGATACTTTTACACCCAGAGACAGAACAAATAAACATGTTCATGCACACAATTCCTTGTCACGGACGGGAATCGAACTTGCGACCTTTGGCTCCAAAGGTAGGGTCTCTAAGCACTCGGTCAATCGCTCAGTCAATTAAACAAATAATCATGAATTTGCGATGAAATTCATGTTTGTTTATAAACATTGAACGCGCATACCAATCTACTAAAAGTTAATAATCTGTAAAAGCACCCATTACGTTATTAAAGCATACGTAACGGTTTTGCATGCTTAAAATTAGATGGTCTAAATCTTGATAGGGATGTTGTCCTAAGTCCTGCTGAAATGAAAAATAGTTGTTTTTCTGTCACAAGATTAAGACTACAAACCTCTATATTAATACACCTACGATTTACGTAACGAGATATGCTAATGCAGCCACGCGAACTAAAGCCTGATTTAGACGCTGCCAGTCGGCCTGCCAATAGAGGTTGCCAGTGACTGGATGCCAGCGAGTAACACTGTATAAACGGTTTTTACCAGTTACTGGAGACGCCAGTGACCAACTTCACCTGACCACGTTGTACAACACCAAGTGCCCGTGACGTTCCAGCCAACCTAACAACTGGCGTGGCATCCACTGGCAAGGTATAAACGACACGAGTCTAGGCAATTGGCATTCCAGTCGCCGCTGGTAACGTCTAAACCTTAACTGAATTCTAAAGATGTGCGGAGAGCGCCCATGTTTCATTGAACCTCGCGTATTTTGGTTATATACCCACTAACATATACAACTGAATGGTTATTTGACCTCATGGCAAGAATTTGAATTGGTTGAAGCGGGAGCCAACTAGCAACTGGTTTAGGTCACGTTCCAGCACGTACATTTTCATTCCTAAAGAAAGCACTGAACCAGACCCTGTTCCGTCATGTAATGAAGAGAGATTACAAGGTATTAGATTATTTTTTTTCTATTTCTTCATTTCACTTCATCAGCCAATTTTTACCCCAGGCCTCCCCCAGGATGAGAAGGGGGGCTTGGAGTTTAAATCCAACACGCTGTTCCACTACGGGTTGGGGATTGTAACGATCACCATCTATTGACAGCGCCCGGGATCGACTGCTTAACGTGCTCTCCGAGGCACGGAGTACTTAAGTCATAAAAACTCATTGGTACACGCCCGGATTTGAACCATGGCCCTATGGCATTATAAATTTGAGACAGGTTCGTTACGCTTTGGGCTATCACGACACCTTTTTTTATTTAAAATGTCCTATTAGACAGAGATGGCAATACCGCACGGTGTGACATCAGGCCATTTAAAATAGGTTAAATTTCTTTTTTCAAGACAGAGACAGAATTAAACTTTTAATAGCATATAAGTTCAACCGAATATAAAGCAGCGTATACTTCAACCGAATATAATTTTGTTTATGTATTTTGTTATCGTAGAATGTCTATTTTACTAATATAATATTTTCAGTATTAGTCGAATACCGTATTCCCATGTTTTATTGCTCTGTATCCAAGCCCCCTCATCTTGAGGGGAGGCCTAAGCCCCTGCAGAGGGGTATAAAAAGGGCTACCCGATTGCTTTGTATAGTTTTAAAAATTATTCTGGATTATTGGAAATCGCATTGACAACAGTTTTGGCACGAACCACTGACAAATTTCAAGCTTCAATTAATCAATACTTAAATTTTACATAAATTATACGATATGAATTGCAAGTGCCGAGTAAGAAATATCGATTAAAGCTACTAAAATATTAGTAATTATAACGATATTTGGCTCGCATACAATTCCACATACCTCTCTCTTTATAAATGTAATAATAATAATAATAATAATAATACATGGGACTTCCCGTACAGCGCCATCTAGTCCCAAAGTAAGCAAGTATTCTGCTTGTGTTATGTGGTACTAGACAACCGGCCATTCTATCTAAATGTAGTCATATAATATGTATAACATGTATAACTTTATTGTGATAGCCGAGTATAGCGAGCCCGCTTTTTGTTTAAAAGGCCGTTGTTCGAATCCCAGGGCATGTACCAATAAGTTTTTTTTTTACTTATATACATAATTAACACTGAGTCTGTGTCTCGGAGAGCATGTTAAGTCGTCGGTCCCGGTTGCTATCAATAGATGACAGTCGTTGAAATCCACCGACCCGCATGGGAGCAGCATGTTGGATTAAGCTCCAAGACCCTCATCCCGAGGAATTAAATCCCTGCAGTGGGGTACTATTAATGGGCTGACGGTATGGTATAAATTTGCCGAACTCGTGAAGAATCCTCGCGCTAGCTCATCCCTGTAGATCCAGGTCGATTAGTTTAATAGTTAACTTTCACCGCAGACACCGCACTTTTCTATTATACTATATGCTGTGGTTTCCGTTATTACTTTACGTACATTAACACACTGCTATACGTAATACGTAGAACAAAATCATTTTATACGTTTACCATAAAGCTTTGTCTAACAATGCTTGGCGTTGAAAGCAATGATAAGGGTGGTCCATCGGATGCTGTGTTGACATCTCCGGCGATAAATCATTAGAACACAAAGCCTTTGATCGTTGATAGAGATTAAATGGAGAAACCGTGTACGATAGAGCATTGTGTCCTTTGGCTACGCTTTTAGCGCTTTTGTGACGCGACTCTATATGAATGACGTCACACAAAAATGACATTTGTTTGACTTGGTCGAGGTGAGCCACCGGCGCGCGGGGTCGTATCTTGTGACAGCAACCACATGTAATAACCCAGCTGCCAGTTCTTATTTAAAGATTAACCGTCGCAAGACTTTCCTGGCTGTCATGCCGTCATACTGCCATCGCGCAAATGCGCATTAAAATTGCAATATCGTTGAACAGATCGTTTAAAATTATTTGAACCGACCGCGACCGACGGCTTAACGTGCTCTCCGAGACACTAGTCAGTGATATTTATGTACATAAATTAGAAAAAACTTATTGGTACATGCCCTGGGATTTAAACCACAGCCTCTTAAACAAGAAATGAAATGTAATTTTCATTTAAAAATTGTGAGTAAGCATGTTGCATAAAGTAAATACTTAAACTAACACAAAGACTATAAAGTTATACTGTGTTATTTGTAGTGCTTATAAATAGTTGGCCCCACACTAGGCAAAATTTGCCTGTCCTGTGGTGGCCATAAGTTCAGATTTGACCTTCTTAATACATATCAAGCCGACAATGACACAAATTGCAAACCTCTTATATATGTACAAAAGAAAAAGGAGAAAGAAAAAAAAATAATAAAAATAGGCAATAAAACTACGCAAGTGTTCCAGATTTCCACATTGACAACCAAAAGATGCGACAAAGTGCTAGTGTAAACTATTACTCACAACAGGAAACAATCCAAATGCTTATTTACATGTGATGATATGAGAGATTCTTCACCGATAAGTTAGTTCATGTTTAAAGTACGACCTACTCCCTACATATTATTTTTTCAAATTAAAAAAGAAACGAATTTTTAACAGTAAGCTTGGTGAACTGGTGAACACTGGTGTATTTTAAGATACGCAGCATTTCGGATATTCGCGGTGACATGTACATTATCCGGAAGTAAACAAAAGCCACAAAGTAAACTTATTTGAAAGCTTTGATCTCTGTTTAACATCCTACATATCGTCAGTACGGGAGAGTATTTCATGTTACGACCACAAATATCGATGCAAGCTACATCTATTCTCGAAATAGTTAAAAGCAAAAGGCATTTAGATTTCTGTTTTGACTGCAGAGAAGTAATTTTATGCGATTTGAAACGCGCTTGTCCCAGTAACATCTTACAAATGATTTTGTTATTTCCGTAAGATGATGTTACTTGCATATGCAAAACAGATGAGTTCTTCAAAGCTTTTTAGTTTTAATTTATATACTTCCAAATGTATGGAGTTCTGAAGTCATTTCATAAAAGCTCTAGTCTGTTTACCATAATGTTATAGAGAAAAGTTAAACATTTTGTATTTTCTATTAAACTTGATAAATTACAAAGCCGACGAGCCGTGGGCCCTTTGATTTTGTAATGTCTAGATAGTGAGTCAGTGTCAAAAAACGTACATTAAACTATTACCTAAAAGTTAAAAGTTAATAATTCACGCACACAGAGACGGTTCGTACATGTTGGTATGGCGTATGCATGCGAGAGTATGCAGTCTAGTTACGCATATATGTAAAACTTGGCCAGTCATTTTTGTTGACATTACATTGCGAGGGTCGATCCAGACACTATATAAACAAAGCCGTGGTGAATCGTATGTTCAAAATGGCTGTAACGGACAGTAGGCCTCGTGAATGATTTTATAAGATTTATATTTATCCATTTATATTTTTAAGGTACCATTCCATTCCATCAGCCCTTTTTGTACCCCACTGCAGGGGCTTAGGACTCCACTCAAGATGAGCGGCTTGGAGCTGTAATCCACCACGCTGCTCCAACGCGAGTTGGCGAATTGTAACGACCGCCATCTATTGACAGCAGCCGGGACCGACTGCTTAACGTGCTCTCCGAGGTACGGAGTCAGTAATAGTTAATGTACTTAAGTCAGAAAAATCTCATTGTACACATTCGGATTCGAACCGTGGCCACATGGCCTTATAGATTTGAAACAGGTTCGCTGCGTTCGAGCTATCACGATTTTTAAGGTACATATCTTTAAAAATAATTATTTTATTACGACATCGAAACCGTATTCAAATCGCTTGTTTCGCATTTAGTCAGACCATAGATTAATAGTACTGCGACACGGCATAAGGTTGGAGTTTATTACGGGAGGAAACTTTTAATTGCAGCAAAATTATTAATTACACTCTTCAAGAATTCGCCGTTGTTCATATTATAACAAACGTGCGTTTTATGTTCAAACTTTTCGAGGTACGTAACTGAAAATTATTAGCAGTGTATATTCCGTACACGTTTTCAGTTGAAAACGGCAATTATCCAGAATTTAGGTATATATATAATCGTGGGTTCGATTCCCGCCTGGGACAAATATTGTGCGCATCAAAATGTCTATTTGTTCCGTGTATGGGAGTAAAAAATATTTTTATATAGATAAGTATCTATATAATAGTATATATATAAGTTGACGACCGCTTAGCCTAGTGGGTAGCGACCATGCCTACGAAGCTGGAGGTCCCAGGTTCGAATCCAAGTCGGGTCAGTATTTATATGATGAATATTGATACTTGTGCCAAGTCTTGGTTGTTATATGTATGTGGTGTCTTCGCTAGGTACCCAAAACACAAGCTAATGCTTTGTTTGGGGCTTAGACGTTGTTGTATTTAATGTACTTCATTCAAGTTTGATCTGATCAATGAATTCCAACCTTAAAATTAAGATCCATAGACAAAATACACAAACTTTTTGTAGGTACGAAAGTTTTGTTTCTAAAATAAGCCTTAACTAACTAATATATTGAACATGAAACGTGTCATGATAGTCCAAAGCGAAACGAACCTGTCTTAAATTTATAACGCCATAGGACCATGGTTCGAATCCGGGCGTGTACCAATGAGTTTTTCTGGCTGAAATACATAACTATCACTAAATCCGTGCCTCGAAGAGCACGTTAAACGGTCGGTCCCAGACGCTGTCAATAGATGGCGGTCGTTACAATCCCCAACTTGCAGTGGAGCAGCGTGGTGGATTCCCTCGCCCCGGGGGAAGTCTAAGCCCCTGCAGTGGAGTAAAAAATGGACTGATGAAGTGAAATAAAGAAGTGAAGAACATGAAACATTAGTTTTATTTTTGTTTTACCCGTCAATCTAATCTTGGTCCCTCTAATCAAATAAAGCCGGTCGACGAACTTTATTATTCGAAGAAAGACGATTGGTTATTAATAAATTTATTTATTGAAAGGATATTACTATAACTATCTGTCAAATGTTAGATAAAAAATTGCTTGTCCAGTAAAGCAGCTCCGGGTCTAACGATAATCAAAATTAAAGTTAATTTCAAATTTTTGTTTCGAATCAGTAGGTTTTATTTAATATAAAAATCTGTTTACTATAGAATAAAATACTTTATTTTCATATAAATACACGCTGTATTATCATTGAAGAACTGTTTTGTTAACAATCATAGTGCACCAATCACAAATTTAAAAAAGGAAGGAAAAAAGGAAAAATATAAATAAATAAAGAAAAGATTAATTTCTGGTAAAATTGTTGTTGCACCGCAGATGGTCGCCGGCGCAGCGCCAATTAGCACAACTAACTAGGTCGGCAAAAAATAGATTTTCCTAAATCGTAAAAAGTCATGGGGGGCCCGTCGCTAATTATATATATTTACGATAATGTGAAGTGTCATTTTCGGACGATTTTGTCCCACAGACTTAGAATATCTTCTAATGGAATTCGTACTTAGCATGTGTATTGTAATTTTTCATCGAATTTGAACTAGACATTATTACGTCCTATATGCTCTTAAAGACACTATTAGAAAATATCCGAACAAATATTCATGATTATCCATCCAGTATACATTTCTGATCATAAGTGTCGTGATAACCCAAAAGCGCAACGAACCTGTCTTAAATTTATAACGCCATAGGACCATGGTTCGAATCCGGGCGTGTACCAATGAGTTTTTCTGACTTAAGTAAGTACATAACTATCACTGACTCCGCGCCTCGGAGAGCACGTTAAACAGTCGGTCCCGGACGCTGTCAATAGATGGCGGTCGTTACAATCCCCAACCCGCATTGGAGCAGCGTGGCGGATTTAAGCTCCAAGCCCCCGGGGGAGGCCTAAGCCCCTGCAGTGGGGCAAAAATGGGCTGATGAATTGAAGTGAATACATTTCTATCGAAGAGGAAACAATCTTAAAAAGACGAATTAAGTGATTAATATAACCTTGCCTTACGACGCAGTCTACTATTTTATAGTTTTTACAAAAATTTGTGACAATTTAAAAAAAATCTTTTTCGACGCGCTGTTTTTTTACCCAGATATTTTTCTCATAAATAGACAAAAACGTATCTAATTGCATTTTCGTTGTCGATATATAGTTTGATCGTTGGTATCATTTTTACGGAGGATCCGTTAGGGTAGATAACGGTACTCGAACATTAATTAAATGATTGATAATATATTGTTCGCTTATCGGCGAATTGTGGCCGCTTGATAAGATTATACGCCGACGATTTAGCCTACTGTGCAATGGAAATCATTTGTGACTGGCAAATGATGAGTTATTTTACTTAGCCCTTCAGGTGCTAACGGGCTGTCCCTCTCGATCCGCCGAAAAACATGAACTGCCAAGCGACTTTACTGTAGGGCCCCGCCGGGTGGCGACCACCACTGAAGCGTGCGCCACAACCTTAATTTCTGCAATTGTATGAAAAGGTATTGACTGATATATATTGCTGAAAACTAAATCGAATTCGTTAAAAAGTTATCTTTATTTCAGTTCATTCGGCCCAGAAACAAATATACCGCTGTTTGTTAAAAAAGCGAGAGAGCGAAAATTAAAAAAAAAATTAAATTATAAACAATTTTACTGTACGAATTGCGTTTTATTTGTAGTTTTAACTATGTATTTACATTTAAAAACATAAAATAGAAAGATTCCACACAATTTTTTCACAAGCAAATGAAGAGAAAAAAAACTCAAAAATACGCACTTATAATGTCGACGGTCCTCCTGAAATAATTTTCTTTTTTTTCTTTTTTAGACCAAGTATTTTCTCATATCTTCTAATGAAAAACACTTTTTAACCGTCTACAATGACGCTGGCATCAAAAATTGCCGGACAGCCAACCGACCCTGAGAGGGTAGATAATTGGCACTCGGCCCTAAACCGTACCATCCGTGAGATGGAAACTTGGCACTTGGGGGGTACAGTTCGATTTAATAAAATATGTTCAGTAATAAAATAAACTTTTGTACCTCGGGTAATCTTCTAAGCTGGCCGTAGCCAGTAGCTTGTATAGAGGATAGGAGCTTTCGGAAAGGCAGATAGTATCTTAATTTAAAAAAAAAAAAAAACTAATAAGTGCGAGTCGGATTTGCACACGAAGGGTTGTGCATCACCGTAAAAAAAACAGGTTTCTTGTATACGAAGCCCTTTTTATTTTCGAATTTTGTTTTATTTTTATTATTTGATTTTATAGTGGCTATATTAGTATATACTTCATGGATATTTCAAGTGTTAGCAATGATCGCACAACCACCAACCATCAAAAACTTCGAAAAAGTATATTTTATATATTTGGGGAGCCCCTTTATTTTTCAACTTTATTTTAATTTTATTATTTGTTGTTACAGCGACCATATAATAATACATACTCTGTGAAAATTTCAAGTGTCTACATCGAGGACCAATTATCATAATGGACAAAGTCATCTGTTTTTAGGCATGTCCATTTTTTGTAAGTTTTTGTATTATATTACATTTTACATTTGATTCTAATCATTATCTCATACGAATAATATATTTTAGAACTGAAAAACGTTTTTTCTGGACAAAGAACTCATTTTACAGCATTAAAAATAATGCCAAATACTTACGTATGAAATGACAAATCCGGTTCTTTTAATCCTCCTTTTGTTGTTTTTGACGAACAAGACACAGCTGAACACGACATTTTTTTTTCAAAATTCAAATACTTTTAGCTAAAACAAGAAAACAAAACAACAAAAACACTTCATTACAAGGTTTTGACTGACTAGTCAGTCAAGACTTGACACGATTTACGATGACAGCCCAACGTTGCCAAACGTACATCAACTATCTCTTTTACTCTTAGCTAGACTCCGTGGGATGGACAAAGATACACGATTACGCGTCGATACACTGATACAAAAGCGGCAACGTATTATGACTCCGTCCATTATAATTGGTCCTAGGTCTCCTTATACGGTCTAAACGATGCAGGCCTGTGTGAGACGGACGGACGGACGTTAGTAGGTACAGCGGAATCTTAGTAGTAGGGTTCCCGTACAAAATTACTTAATATGTTTTACGTTTTGTTTTAATGAGTCCTTTTTTTATTCATAATAAATAAAATAAATACGTAATAATAAACACAAAAGCAAAATGTGAGACTTACTACGTAATTTTTTCAGGTAAAGGTACTGTGTGCCTATTTTTTATGCACGTCACTCACTGCCTTTAGCTTAATTTTGTTAAAGAGGTTAGAACCTTTTTGGCTGAAGGCCGACATAACCATTTGTTCCGCCGTTTTATTAGGGTTCCGTAGCTAAACGGCCAAAACGTAACCTTAATAATTTCACCCTGTCCGATGTCCATCTGTCGGTCACAGCAACTTTACTCGGCGACTATTGGCACTTTACAGATAAAATTCCGAAGGTAGATATATAACCTAAAAACCTCTATACAACCTCTATAAACAATTATTTACATGGGGTTGAAAAAAAAAATTTCAGCGCTCATTAATTTCTAGATAAGTCTTTAAAACGACTTTTTAATTTAAACCATTAGTTGTTGAAATATGCACTCCTGAAGTCCTAATAAGTTAACTTTTCAACCATAGTAATATTAATAATAGTGTTTTTGAGATATTTGTTTATAAACTTACTTTTCGAATTTTAACTGTGAAGGAAAATAAAGATATAGATGTAAATATTATTATTATTAGCTTTCACGTTTAAAGTTCAAATAATTCATCCAGACTAAAGAAATATACAATGTGCGAGTTTTTTTTTTTTTAATTTGCGTCTCTATTATAAATTCTGTATTACATTCACAGGTATCATACAGACGAACAAAAAATAATATCTGACATAATGCCCCAAACTAGTCCCTCTATTGGCACTCTTTGCCTTCGGTAATGTGACGCTTTGGGACTAATTTGGGACATATGTCCTTTATGACCTTTTACATTTTTATCTCGCTAACGTGATTTTCTTTAACATTGTCATAGTTATATTATTTATTCTTTTATTTATTAGAAATGGGCATTTAAAACAAATTGTCTATGAAAAAATGTTACGGAAAAATGTTAGTTTCTTATTGCTGTGAAAAAAATTAAAATATTGCTAATAATAACATGTACGAAAATCTGCTCATTCACTTATAATAATAATAATAATACATAAGACATCCCACATACCGCCGTCTTGTCCCAAACAAAGCAAAGCTTGTATCATGGGTACCAGACAACTGATATACACATTTAAATATTCTTTTCATAATAATATATAGATATTTCACACCCAGACGCGGCGATATATACATTCGAGTGTGGTGATAGCGATAAAAATACAAAATAAATAATATAAACTCAACTAAGATAAACAGTCGTCTATGTTACTCTCCGTCCCTTCAACTTGATAGTAAAAGAATACGTCGTTCCGATGCACCATTACGATTTTCACAATGGCTAGTTCTGTGACCCATAAAAACTTCGACTAAGATAAACAGTAACATGTCCCTTTACCACTGTGCACTCTTTTGTTGCTCCGTTACGACATAAAGAAAGGACAAATTTGGTATTCCAGGGAAACTTTAAACAGTAGCCCATGTCATTTTCGGTACATTTTTACCTTTTCAAATAATTTAGTTTTTTCATAACAACGTGTAGAATAGACAAACAAACGGTAGAGTTTCGCGTTTTTAACATTAGTATGGATAGTCCATAATTCTTACAATATATTTAAAACAGTTTCATTTTGTTTAAATCTTGTAACAGTATAGATATCAATATACCGAATGTCAGACAAGAGTTTCTTTATTTGTTTAATGTTAATTCCTAAAATATATATTTTAAAGAGGGCCTAGGCCTAGGAGGGACAAGGCTTTCGAGCCCGATTGAACGCTGCGAGCGTGTACATGTATTAAAAAGGTAATTTTCAAAATTTTATTACAAACGATTTGCAAACAAAAATAAAATATAAAATAGTATTTAGGAGATAACACCACAAATTTTTATTTTAATAGATTTTCATGTTATTTTCACTAAACTGTAACGTGTAGACGACGATTTTGCGCACGACTTTGTTGCGTTTATTCAGCACGGAACAAATTTTTTTACAGTACCAATTACATATATTTTGAAACAATTTTTTTTACACATACAAATATACTATACGCCTCGTACGTATGATTTTTCTGTGATTGGTATTCGCTACCAGTTCGTTAAAAAAAAAACCTGAAAAAATTGTTGTTTCGTGATTACTCAAAAACATATGTTTGAATTTATTTTTTACTTACGTATATTATGTTGTTATTTAAATGAAATTTTGTAGATTGACTAGATAAATAGGTGATGTATGACTATGCATTAAGAAAAGATCGAATATCTTAATTGTTATTGAGAAATTTGACCTGAAAAATTGTGTCATTCGGTTATCAGATCCCGAAATCAGTACACAGAAAAAAAAAAAGAATTCTGTTGTCAAAAAAATATAGTCTTCAATCCATACAAACACAGCATATTCTGTGTACACACAAAAAAAAAGAATTCGTATACCAATGCAAATTGCATTGGTCCAAGAATATACTGTATTTGTATATACATTGAAGATTATATTTTCTTGAGAACAGAATTCTTTTTTTTGTGTAGGGAGCCTTAAACTCATATTTTGGGAGCCATCGTCGCTTGACATATTAAAATCATGAAAACTCTGCAGATATCGTCACAGGCAAAAGCTAGTACAAAATATATTGTTATCTCGGCCGTTCAACGTTCATTTCCAAACTACTTCTCTATCCATTGTGCATAATCACAACTTAATACGGCTAACTGTTAACAAGTTATAAGACAGTGACAGATGGACAGAAAGCACAAATCGATAGGTTTTCACGTAGGTACAAAACCAGAAGAACACTTTTCAAATCTCAAACACTGAATTTTCTTTTAATACATACCGTTTAATAAACATGTTCACGATAATCTACCACACTAACCCCAACTTTTCACTATATTATACGATTAATTAAATTATTATATTTTATGTCATCACTAGTTGTAATATTTTCACAAAAAAATGTCTAAACAGTTTAAAACAAACATAAACACTGAATCGACAAATCGAAATCTATTTTTTTTTTCATTAATCATTGTTTCTTATCTAAGTTTAGGATATCTACTGGGAAACCCCGTATCAGGCCAGCGACTTTTTAGTCTATGGTTTATTCTTCGGACCATGACCTTGCGGTTATCAGCGGAGACTCAGCACGGCCGGAGTCCGACAACTTTAATCTGATGACTTCATGCCGTTGTAAGAAATAAGAGGGTTAACTATAGACGTAAGCAGTTCGCGATAGAGTGTTGTTTTGCTAAGTTTCATTGTAGGCACACAACTGTCAAACATAGACGGGGAGACATGATGGATGGCAATCGTTAATCATATAATACAAACACTAGGAAGTCTGGAATAAGCACATCTGTTTGCATTTGAGATCGTGCGTGCCGCCTAAATGACATTTCTGAATTATTCTGATTTCTATGGTATTTAAAGTGTTGTTATAGAAAAACTTAGATATATATTATAAAGGTTACCTACTTTAACTACGAGGCTGTTACCACTCGGCTATCACGATATGATGAAGCCCGCTTCTTGTTAAGAAGGCCGTGGTTCGAATCCCAGGGGATGTACCAATGAGTTTTTTCTAGCTTATGTACATACTCATCAATGACTCTGTACCTCGGAAAGCACGTTAAGCCGTCGGTGCCGATTGTCACCAATGGATGGCAGTTGTTAAAATTCACAAACCCACACTGAAGCAGCGTGGTGATTAGGCTCTAAGCTCCTTCATCCCGAGGGGAGGCCTAAGCCCCTGCAATACGAGGATCTATGTATATCTCGAAAAAATCGTAATCACTAATCAACAATCCATTTGATCCTGTCGTATTTTTTGCTACCGTAGTTGAGATAAAAATTCGAGGCCCGTACGTACACAAAGACATCCTATTTATCTTCATTTGATACATCATTGATTTGTTGTTTGTTATTGTGTCACAAACTTATCAGTTGTTTTCGTGTACAGGAAATGATACGATAATTCGTTGTTATTTCTTTTCATGATCACATAATACCGTTTCATAGCTTAAAATGGTCGTGTTTCCATGTGTTTCTAGTTAACGAGTTCTTGCAGCAAACGAAATTGATAGATTTATAGATAGTTAGAGACCTTAACTCTGGTATCGAGGATCGCGGTTTCGATTCCCGCCCGGACGATTATTTGTGTGCATGAACATGTCTATATGTTCCGTGTCTGGGTGTAAAAGTATCTATATATGTTTACCAGTTGTCTAGTACCCCCTAAAACTTGCTCACTTTGGGGCTAGATGACGCTGTGTGGAATGTCCCAGGTATTATTATCATTGTACGGAGAAAATGATAGCATACTCGTATCCTTTTTGAATTTGACACGTATATGGGAACGTGTGTAATATTCATCATCATCATCATCACCATCAGCCCGTGTCTCTCCACTCTCAGGCCACTGTCAGGCCACTCCCAAGGCTCGCCACCACACACGGTCCTCCGCCTTCTGCATCCAATTACCCCCGGTATGATGCTTTAGGTCATCAGTCCACCTGGCCGGGGGGCGTCCAATGCTTTGCTTCCCAATGTGTGGCCTCCAGTCGAGAACTCGTTTACCCTATCTGTTGTCGGTTCTACGGCAAATGTGACCGGCCCATTGCCACTTCAGCTTGCTAATCACTTCGGCTATGTCGACAACTTTAGTTCTTCGACGGATTTCAGTATTCCTGATTTTATCCATCAAGGAAATACCGAGTATAGCCCGTTCCATAGCGTGCTGAGCGACTTTAAATTTGTGGACCAGTTCTGCCGTGAGAATCCATGTTTCGGCATCGTACGTCATTGTCGGTAGGACGCGTTGGTTGAAGACATTGGTCTTCAGACATTGTGGTAGTGGCGACGAGAACAGATGATAATATTGCTTATCCCAAACCAGATGAATTTTGGTACTTCACAGTCAATGAAAGGAAATGGATTAAATGATGATTGAAGACTATCAAATAGTGGAAAAACAGAAGGTCGCGCTAGGTGGCAGTGTCAAAACTATCTCAATAAGTAATATAGCATATGAAGACCTGATTTAATTGATACGATAGAAAAAATAAGTAGAATTAAATTCAAAATTTTGCCATTTTTGCTGTCTTTTCAACTTGTTTTTCTGCAGCGCGTAGACTATTGCATAATAGTACATTATGGTGCAAGTACGGTAAGCTGCATATTATAGTCGAGGTGTTTAAAAGCACGAGGCGAAGCTGAGTGCTTATAATAAACAGATGACCATAATAGCCAGTTTACTGAGTACGAGCATCATACGACGTTCTCCAATACATTTGCGATTAAAATTAGGTAGATACTTCAAATGTAATAATGGCGGGAACTAACGACGCGAGCGGGCTGCTTTTCGCGGTTTGCGCATGCGTTAAAATAGAATGCTCGTTTGTGATTGGTGTAAAGTAAAAAGGCCTAGTACTGAAAAATACAACACTAAGGTACAAGTTTCGATGTCATTAAGACCGTATTAATAGCAAATATATTGCAAAGCAGTTATAAATGATGTTTTTTTTTTCGACACATGTGGTCATAAATTAGTTATTAAATTATTTCAGAACATAAAGGAAGGTTGATTTACAAATTCTGGAGTTTAATTTTCCTTTCTGTAGTTTTCATTTCTGACTAAACAGTGGATTTAAATTTCGACGTCAGAATATATTGTAACATAGTTGCTTAATTTCCATATTAACCAACATCACCGTCTGCGGTGGATGAAACAGATGAAGTGGAGTTTGATATTTTATTGTAGAGATTGAAATATGAATTTTCATATGAAGGAACATTCATACTGTATTTATTGTCCATATCATCAACTACACTGAATCGATTTAAACAAAGACAGACTCGTTTTAATCGATTAATCGATTTAAACAAAGACAGATTGTTTGTATGATAAAATTCCTTGGTGATAGATTTACATTGATCAATCATGTAATCAATTTATTCAATTGTGTTATTATATGCATATATTTTTAAAAGCAAGCGCTCTTCAAAACACTGGTAGGTATGTATGTCTTTTCATCAAGATAAGTATCTTGAAAGTAAGCGCCATTTTTTTTATTTTAACATTCTGTACAGCTTCTTTAACATTACCAGATAAATATCTTTGTTTTGTAGTTGGTACTATATACTTCGAAGCTTGTTTAAATTCAAAACAGACCTTTGTAATATCCATTTTGAATTTCCACTTCTAGGCCGGCGGACAAATTTGCTCAGCAATTAAACGGGTAGCCACTCACTGAACGTATCAAACTACGGAGCTAGCCGCAATCTGGCGATGTTATTCGAAATTAGAGAGTGTTTGAAGAGAGGTTAGATTCAAGGTAGCGTGGGTTCTCTAACAAATTTTACACTATTTGAAGTTGAAAGTGCAACATACAAAAGTATTAAAGTAATTATCCTTTTCATATCATGTTTCCTAATATGTGAATTAATTCAAAGCTACGTATTTAGATCGAATATTTAATAAATAAACTGCGATAACTTTTGTAGGTATTTTTAGTTTTTAATTAGTGTTTAATTTGGTATAAGCTTTTACTTTTGTTTTATTTCCCATATTTTAAATAAAACTATTCTTGTTTAAAATTTTAAAAATATTAGGGAACTTTCGTGATAGTGTCGTGATAGCCCAGAGCGCAACGAACCTGTCTCAAATTTATAAGGCCCCATAAGGCCATGGTTCGAATCCGGGCGTGAACCAATGTATTAGCAGTCGGTCACGGACGCCGTCAATAGATGGCGGTCGTTACAGTCCCCAACCCGCAGTGGAGCAGCGTGGTGGATTTAAGCTCCAAGCCCCCCTCCTCACCCTGGGGGACGCCTACGCCCCTGCAGTGGGGTAAAAATGGGCTGATGAAGTGAAGGGTACTTTCAATATTTCCTTATTTAAAATTTAGAAACTTTTCACTTTTGCGTAACACTTCCATCGTTTTTACTCAGAAAGTTTTTTTCACCTAAATATATCTATTAATAGACAGTTTTGACTGGATTTCAATACTGATAGAAAATATATTCTCGACTTAAAGTAAATACACCTAAAACTACGTTACGTCATATAGACGTTCCCTTCCATGAGAATTGTAAATACACAAACATCACATTATGATAAATAATTTCGTTTATATAGTTTTCATGATATTTATATAAAAGTCATTTAAAAAATAACCATATAGTAGAGATAACGTTAAATTCAAAGGTCACGAGACTACGAGAATAAATGTTGTATTTCGTAATAGAAATAAATGAACTCACAAAAAAAAACGAAAATGATATGTCACTTTCATTACTACTACCGTGTAAATTGAATTTATATGTTGGTTGCATAATAATACGAATCGACTAGAAGCCCTCTTCTGCGTTTACCGTCTAACCACTCATACTCTAACTAGCTGGTGCAAGATAACGAGTTTTAGTCCGAGTTTCAGTGCGCAAAGTCCCCGCGCGCGGGTTGCATCCCCGTGAAATCCTCGCGCGCCAATCTTCAACCCCGCAAAATTGCGGAATGTCACTTCGATACTGTGAACAGACATTTACGACTCTCATAATCATCAGCCCATTTTAACCCCACTGCAGGGGCTTAGACCTCCCCCAGTGTGAGGAGGGGGGCTTGAAGCTTAAGTCCACCACGCTGCTCCACTGCGGGTTGGAAACTGTAACGACCCCCATCTTTTGACAGCGCCCGGGACCGACTGCTTAACGTGCCCTCCGAAGCACGGTGTTAGTGATATTGTGTACTTAAGTCAGAAAAACTCATTGGTACACGCCCGGATTCGAACCATGGCCCTATGGGGCCTTATAAATTTGAGACAGGTTCTTTGCGGTCTGGGCTATCACGACATGATATGACATGACATGACATGACTCTATTAAAGCCAAACGCTGCTGTCAAATTAATTTACTCTATGGTCAGTTTGTATGGTCGGTCTATAGTTTATTGAAAATACACCCAGTGAGATTTAAGGTCAGTGTTGGCCAGTAAATATGATGTTCCAAGTCTGAGTAATTATTACGGAGACCGAAACTGAAAGAAAAGTATTCCATTACTTAGTCGATAAATATTGGTGTGGGTTCTTCATGTTTCTGAAAATTTATATTTCGATTATGTGGAAAAACGATGACAAGCATGTATTATTTTTAGATGTTTGACCTTCAAGAAAGTATTGCGGTAACTTGTTTACAACCCAATAGCACTTATATGACGCAGCGATTATCTTGGTTTCTATTAACATAATATTGTTATTATTATAGTTTTTTTTAATATAATTTGATTAAATTTAATTAAATTAGAATAAAATTAGTTTCCTAAAACTTTCTAAATGTATTAATATGCTTATGTTATATTGTCTTTTTCAGAAAACTTAGATTTTATCTCTTACTTTGAAATTAATTCTAAAAAGTCAATCCTATAATCACTTTATCTAGCCACTTTTTTGCCCAAATTATAGTAGATATCAATTCTTTCCAATTAAAGAGAGATTATAAATTCAGTAAGTATTGAAGGACGTGAAAATTTTCATGAACAAATAACATTCCTTTACAAATAAAGAAAATAAAATCCAAGGCAAATAAATGTCCATTAGCGGAATTAACAGATTTAGTTCTGGAAAAACATCGAGGAAAAAATAAAGGATTATTTCTTTATACTTTAATCTACTGTGAGAGTAGGTACATATAAAACATTGTTTCTATGATTATGTTAAATTTTATTCACCGATTCACACTGGAGCAGCCCGGTGGATTAAGCTCCGAACACCCTCATCCCGATGGGAGGCCTAAGTCCCTGCAGTGGGGCATAATATGGTGATATGGTTAAATTCTTGTACACCTGCTTTGCACATTTACAAAGAATGTAGTAACTTTTTAAATTAAGCTTTTGTAATAGCTATTCAGGGTAATAAATATGGCTTGGTGTTAAATTAAATTTTTAGATCAAGCATAAAACGTTTCTAATAAAACACAACCCTACCTCACCCTATTTAGTCACTCTGACATTGTTCAACTATTACGAACAAAAGTGACGCAACAATCTAATCTAATCAATTTTATGCAAATTTTGTTCAGGAATATCTGTCACATCGAGCTTAATTTGTCGAGTTCGGTGTTAAGTTGCCTACGCTGCAACATAATCTAATGTATAATATAATCTCCGTCCGTCATGCTAGAAATCCAGTCGACAGTTTATTGCATTATTCATAAAGCTAGATGGGTGGTACCTCCTACCTATGTAGTTACAGTACAGGCAAAGTCCTTACCTATAATGAGTACAGTACCTTACTTTTAAGACCTAGTTAGCTCAAAAGATTGAAATATACATATATTATTTATTTTGATAACAGAAAAACAGTCATTACAAAACATTGCAAACTAAATATAATAACAAAATAGACCTAAAGTCTTCTTAATTATAAGGTTATAAAAATACAACATAGGTAACTTCATAGTAAAATCCAATTAGCCAATCAGGCAACCTCAGCTGCAGCTCACCGCACCGCTCAAAATACTATAACATTTTTAGTTTTAAATTTAATTAAATAGTTACAAAATATATTCTACAAACCAATATATATATACGTATTTCCGAAGTACCTCACCTTAACTGTCTTTAAAATTGAACTGTTATACTACTGGCTGCAACGTTTTTTTATTTATTCAAATTAAATTTAATGAAGAGTATCTCATTAATAAAAAAAAATAGTTTAAATTTGCATGAGGTCATTATTTCATATTGATATTATTAGCGAATTCTATAACTTAAATTCACAACAAAAAGTTGTTTCCTGTTCACCTGAAATTATTATTGTAATTCAATTTATTAATTCTGAATTATTTTATTTTAAAATGTCTAGTACAGTTATATTTCAATAGTTATTTTCGTTTCATATTAATCTTAACTATGGGTATGTAACTTAGTTGTTGTGGACCTAGTCACCTAATACCACTGACCCATCAGACGCGTGTTCGAGATGGTTCCATTGCGTTTTGTTTTTCGCTAACTTTAATTAAGTTAAAATGATATGCAACTACAAATATTTTTACGATAGTAATAAGAGTCACACAAGAAAATTACAAAAATATTGAAATTAAATACAGGGTGAAATTTAAGTCACCAGCCAAAATTTTTCTATATGTTAGGTATCACCAATAGACCTCATTACGTAAATAAAAATATAGGTCAAATATGCATAATCAATAATAATATCCTAAATATTTTTTAACAAAATTTGGCTACCTCTTACTTACATACAAAAAAGCGGTGCATGGGGCATGTGGGCGGGGCGCGAGTGCACGTGCACACACGAGTGAACGGTGACTAGTAATATTGGTAGTTTTCGGAAAGGTTTACGTAGTCTTAACTGAATATTTTCCTATTGAACGATACTAAAAAGGAACAAGACGGCCAACGGATTTTTATCAAAGGGCATTATATTAAAATTTGGCTGGTCATTAAAACCTCAACCTGTATATAAAAATGATTAAATATTTAATTTTACCTAATCACCATCCTCTCTCCCTAAATTAGACCCACATAACAAATGACATGTTTTTCATGTGAGATAAGAAATGTGGAATTGATTTTCATAACTATCAATATATGTACATTATATCCATATTATGTAACACAACATCTGTCCGTCTGTGCGCTTATAGTTATGTGTACAAGTTTTTTTTTTAGTATGGAAATACTTTATCTGGCCAAGTTTGGTTAACATAAGAATTAACAGAAACAAGTTTAGAGTATCATGTCGGAAAAAATATCACAGCACGTGCGCGCTATGTAGCGGTAGCACTGTTTGGTGGCATCCGAGGTGCCAGCCGGGTCAAAGGGGGAAGGGTCGTGGTCGCTCGCGGTTCAGTGAAAATATATGTATTTTTCACGATTTCACTATATAACATGTGGTCAAAGCAGGCGAAGCCAGGGGCGAAACACTATATGTATATACCCTTTTTTATATACCGTGCATATAGTCGTAGAGTAGTACAAGATGGCTATTGTAACAATTCCCTTAATGTTTCCGAACCCTTCTCTGGTTACGTAGACTAATTGCATTGGAAACTGAGCTAACAACGCTACCGACGCTTTATTTGTACTGTTCGTAATATTATATTCATTAAGAAAAGGTTTTAGGGTTATAGATTTGGTCTATAACATTAAGCAATACAATAATTAAAACGGAATGCCACACTGAGAAGTGTTCTTCGAAAAATATGATGTTTCACCATCACTTGAGCAATTGATGATCGAGATTATCATAAATACGAGGAAACCGAGGAAGACAAAATAAGTGTCATCGTAATTTACGTTACAGGAATCATAATTTTTGCTGACGTATATTTTTTTTCTCTTCGTATTCTTTGTTTTTATTATGGAGGTCATCCATTCAACTGATGATGAATACTTTTCTATGGGGCAAAATCCTTACTAATATTATAAATGCAAAATTTATGGATGTTTGTTACTCTTACACGCAAAAACTGCTAATTGGATTTTAATGAAACTTTACAATAATATAGCTTATACATCAGAATAACACATAGGTTATAATTTATAAAGATACTAGCTTTCCGCCCGCGATCCCGCTCGCGTAGACTACACACTGTTCCGGGACCGCTATCATTTTTTGCATAGATATAATTTATAAGCTGAAGAGTGCCATAGGCTACTTTTATTCCGGGAAAAAGGGTCCCGCTACAACTGTGTAGTCCACGCAAGCGGAGCCGCGGGCGCAAAGCTAGTTATAGGATAATTTCGAATTCTTGAGATTTCTTAGTAACTAAATACAATTAAAATATAGTTAGTCATATCCACGAAACACAGATGCGTTATTTTTATTACTTGTCACTTACTATAGTTTTTGCATATGTCAATTAATAATAATAACTTCACATAATTCATCAAGAAGGTAAATGATTGAAAAAATCTTACAAAATCTGGACACAAATATTTTTTAAATTTATTTTGACACCCCAGTTTTGTGCTATTAGTTTTTTTTAGCGCTATTTAGTCCCAAAGTAAGCAAATATATACTTGTATTATGGGTACTAGACATTTGGTATACAATCTTATTTTTTTTTTTAATGTTTTTTACACTCAGACACAAAATAAATAGACATGTTCATGCACACAAATATTTTTCCCGGGCGGAAATCGAACCCGCGAGTCTTGGCTCTGCAGTTAGGGTCTCTAACCACTCAGCCAGTGATGACAGAAGGAGGCTTTACAAATTTCGCAAAGTTTTAGGTAACAAATCTGGATAAAAGCTCACAAAATCAAGAAAATAATTCTGGTAGCTATAAAACACTGTTAATGACAACTAAAAGTTATTTATGTGACATGCTTTCGTAATAAGCAGCGATGTCGACCTTGTGCGAAGTATTACTAGAAAGTGTAATGTGCGGTTTGTACCATTTATCTTTCTAACTACTTCGAAAATGTTTGTGGCTCATTCTGACACCTGCGACCGTATCACATTTTTTTTTATCAGTTTGACTATATGATAAGTTAGAAATTATATTAATACGTGACTTCTTTCTTTTTCTTGGTTGTTTCCTTAGGGTTGAGGATCGTGACCCCGCCGACGCATTCTGTCCACAAAGTGTTTCGGTCTATCGCGTTGTGGAGGGCTGTGCTGATCGGAACATCCAGATGTTCGGTCACCTGATCCGACCACCGTTTTGGACTGTGTCCCCTCGGTCTTTTCTCCTACATACATCCGGTCACAACCAGCTTCTCCAAGTTATCTCTACTTCTCCTGGCTATGTGCCAGGAAATTGGAACATTCGTCGCAAGCAGACCTGTCTAGAGTCTCTGCTCTTTCTCGATCCTATATCCCTATATTCTATCTATATCCCTATTAAAATGTAAGATTAAATAGGAATTACTCCTTACGCGCTGATAAAAGATTAAGTTCATGCCATTTTCAGTCAAATCCCTTGGTGAATCCATTGCCGACTGGACTGGTTTAGTAAACCGAAAAATTCAGTTACAGAACTTGAAAAAAATCTGAGAATTATGGTATATAATTGCTGAAAACTGCGTGTATTATGAAAGCAAAAATACAATGTTTACTTATTATGCGTACTCTATTCATATATATTTTTAACTCGATGGCCTGTATAAACGTTGTAAACATCTCGACTAAATAGAGTAGCGTCTGAATAACATATGTACGTGTAGAAATTCGCGTAGGTTTTTTTTAACAAGACCATCCTTGTCAGTCAAGAGGCTTTCCAATAAAAGTATTCAATCAAATATTAGTGCTTTTTAAGTCATAGTTTTACTTTGTAAATAAATACGCTGACAGTGAAAGAACTAGTTCTCGGAGAGAATGCCAAATGCTTTTTCATTTTTTTCTCCTCTTTCTTTACGATTTTTGTCCATACGTAATGTACGCTTTTCTCACCAATATGTATTATTCATCGGGACGTAAAAGAAGCACGTTTCACTTTGAAGTTGTTGAAATAGTCTATATTCAAATGAAAAAGAACCCTTCATTTTAGATTTGTGGTATACGGACCACTTTGTACCCTGAATCGTAATTATTATTCGGGCAAACCTTTTTATGTAAAAAGAGACCGTTTTGGATATTTATGGACATCAATTTTATGTAATAAAATTTTCTTATTTTTAACTTCTGGTTTTGAATACGTATGAATACTAAAGTTGTATTAATGTATGGTTCTTTATCTAAAAATGTAAAAAAAATTTAAGAAGTTCCTTCAACAGTTAGTCCATTTGTATGCATTATGAATTTCATAATAATAATAATACACGGGACATCCCACACAGCGCCATCTAATCCCAAACTAAGCAACTATTACACTTATGTTATGGGCTACTAGACAATTGATATACATACTTAAATATGTATCATTTTATTTACAACTATCTTTCCTCCCGCGGGCTTCGCTCGCGTTGACCACAATTGTACTGGGACAGTTAAAAGAACGCGACTCTCCAGAACATTGTAACACTTTCTAGAACATTCTGAAACTTAACTGCCTAAGAAATCTCTATACTTAATTTCATAAAAATCCATTTAGCCATTTTAACATATCCCACAAGTCGGTCAAAAAATCAGTCAGACATTTTGGAGATTAACTGGAACAGACAGACAGACACTACGATTTTCTATATGTATATAAAAATTGCTTTCCATTCTTGACAACGCCCTCTTTATATTTGCAAAATTTCAGTAAAATCGGATCAGCCGTTTCGACGATTAGACTTAACAAACAGACTGACAAACACACAGACAAAAACCAACTTGTGTCACTTCTGATAACCTGCTTTTTATTTCTGTGAAGATTCATAGAAATGGTTTAGTCGTTTTGGAGATAAGCCGGAACAAAAAGACAGACGGACAATCACATGGACAAACAGTTACCTATATCACTCTTGACAACCTATTTTAATGTCTGTATAGTTTCATTAAAATCTTCAAAAGTTTAGCTTGAACTATATAAACAGGCAAAGAAACAAACGAACAAACGAACGAACAAACGAACAAACAAAAAGTAGCGTATGTCAATATTCACACCCGTCTTTTCACGTCTGCGAAGTTTCATGAAAATTGGTTTAAATGTTTTAGAGTTTAGCTCAAAAGACAGAGAGACGGCCAGACAGACAATCAAAAAGTATTGTATGTCACTCCAGACAATCTTTTAATCACATCTTTGAAAGTTTCATTGAAATCGGTTTAGCCGTTTCGGAGATTAGCTCGAATAGACGGACAGACAGAGATACATATAAATAAATTTAGTCATGTGGTCACATAGATCTCGTCAAAACATCAAGTTTGAGTACCAACACGATAGGTCTGGGATTGATGGTTTCGAAAATATAAGCTTTTAAAAATTGGGTCACGTGGTCACATAGATCTCGTCAAATCTAATCTTATTTGGATGTATTATTGCATCACTCACTGGTTTTTCTTAAATAAATAAGTATCTACCTGTGTAATTATCTGAAGTCTGGTTTTTAGGGTTCCGTATCTCAATAGGAAAAAATTGGACCCTTATAAGATGTCTATCCCTGTCCGTCCATCCCTCCGTCCGTCTGTCTGTCAAGACCCTTTATCTGGTCTACAGTACTTTGAAGTTGTGAAAAAATCAAACTACTTAGTTAACGTAAAAAAGATACGGCCGTTTATGCCGCAAAAACGTATATTTCAACACTCTCAAAGAAATCAAAATATATAGGATACTTTCGGTTGACCTAGAACTATGAAATTTGGCACGTAATACCGTCTATGCTACAAGTATAGGGAAAAATATACTAATATATAATAAATATAGTGAAAAATATAGTCTCAAAGTAAATTATTTAATGCTAAAAAGCTGAAATTTGGTATGGTTATTATAAACATTTGTGTACCTATTTAATTTATAATAGTTTTCCAATACCCTAAAACCAGAGTACTTACTTGTTCAGACGAAAAAAACAAGCTCAAACACAGGGCAGATAAAATTAAATAAATAAAAACAGACAAGTGAGAATCAGACTCGCCCACCGAGGGTTCCATACGAATTGGTATATACATATGACCGCGCATATCGTTGCTTAAGCTCGAACATTGATTTTAAGTACGTAAAAAAAAAACTGAACAAGTGCGAGTCGGACTTGACCACCGAGGATTCCGTACAAATAAATTTGTACTATAAATCTGTATCTAGTTTGTTCGGAACCCTCGGTGGGCAAGTCCGACTCGCATCTGTCCGGTGTATGACCTTGTTTGATTCGTTTTAACAAGTACTCTGGTTTTAAGGTGTTGGTAAACTATTATAAAAATAAATAGGTATACAAATGTCCAAAGGTTAGCAAAGTTTTCTTTCTGTTCCCGCTGTGTAGGTATTTGGAGTTTTAACTGTCGTGCTGTTACACATTGGAACTATACCTACAATATTTATACGCTTGCTTTTTGTCTCAGTGGTCTCAGCCATCACGAGAAATTACTCTTATCTATAGAAATAATCAAAATACTGCGACTCATTAGCGCGCGAATGGCTGAATGCCAATGAATTCGGGCAGCGTGACGTCACAAGCTGAACCGTCGCACGGAGCGAAATTATTTCTGAAAGCGCGACTTCAATGTCCTATAACTTCTTTATTTGTAGAGATATTTTCATGATTCTTTCACACTTTTGTTTTATTTAGCATAAATTTTAATAATAAGGAATAAAAAAATTTTAGTAAACTTCTTTATTACAGATAAAGAATAAACCAGTAAAAAAATATTGACAGATCTAGTTTTATTTGAAAAATGAAAAATGATAGACTAGTCTAGTTTTTACCGAAAATGGTTATGTGATGAGTTTAATGGTGAGTTAGTTTTGATGGAAAATGGCAAAGGACAAGTTTGATTTTGATTGAAAACTGTTGCTAAAACATCTATATTCTTTAAAAAAAAGTTCAGAAACATAAGACTGACTTATTCGTATGATTTAATAAGATTATAGTAGGTATACATACAATAAGAACGATCTGGACGATCCGTAAAATAATTTTTGCTAGAATTAATATTTTCAAAGTCTTAGGACATGTCCAGTTTTGATAGAATTTTACTTGTATGCACAGGTATTACAAAGGCTTTGTCCAGTTTAGTTTGAAAATTCGGTCAACATTTGATAAACTTTTATTTTTTGATTGAACGATTCCGCTTTTGATTGCAAACACGGTGTTTGAAATGAAAATTAAAGGGATATTGTAAAGTTATGAAAGAAAATAGTATTTGGTAATGATAGATACGTTTCTCAAAAAAATATTTTGTTTAGGAGGTTAAATGAAACCAAGGAC
Organism: Luffia ferchaultella; assembly: GCA_949709985.1. Lineage (NCBI taxonomy): Eukaryota > Metazoa > Arthropoda > Insecta > Lepidoptera > Psychidae > Luffia > Luffia ferchaultella. The sequence goes on from OX453263.1 coordinate 8,844,078, forward strand.
GGTAGGCCAATTTAATATTTTCACATGAGTAATTTTCCTATATTCGTCTATTGAAGTATTTGATGTGTGTCGTATAGCATTTCACATGTTAGAAAGTTTCGAGCGAAATGAATAGGAAGCTCTGTTCAAATAAAACATGCTTTCTAAAAGTGGCATATAGATGTAGAACTAGGCATATAGCAAAGTCTATTCTTGAAGTGTATTTTAATAGTATTTAGAATATATATTAAAACATCACAGAATCGAGAGCTCGCGACCGCTTGTTAGAAACTTCGCGATAAAAAGTCGGATGTGAACCAGTTGCATTCTCAAATAACCAAGAATTTATTTTCAATTTCGTGCCCACCATAAATTGACACCAAAAAATTGTTTCTTTAAGTGAAGAATTTCAAGTGCGAGTTATAGTACAAGTATAATAGTGAATATTACCATTGTCTCACCATTAATTACATTGCATTGTTTATTGTAATTTATACAGATGTGACTAAAACGACTACGGACTACTTCGCTAGTGCTTGACAATAAAAACAACATCGACACGAAAACACAGTAGATGTGACTAATTTATTTTCGTATGACCTCTCAGTAGATTATGTGGTAACTTCTTTACACAATTTCTAACAATACTTACACAACTTACACAAGTAATATACAAAAGCAAAATAAATCCACTAATAGACCCATGTCACTTTTACACTCTGTAACGACTTACATATTCTTTTTAATTTTTATCGCTTTGTATCTTATTGACATCTCACGTCAATCAGATATGTTGTCAAGTACATCAATTCTTAACATTCGTAAGTTTGTTGATACCCTCGTTCTTTTTTAGAAAATTCTCGGCAAATTAAATCAATCGTAAGTTTTATAGGAAACCAATAAAACTTTCTGGAATGAACTAGTAATCTGAAAATTTTTATGATTGATATAATATTATACAATATTAATCATATTTTTCAAGTGTGAACTTTATTGTAAGGTTATGAAAAACTAAATCTCAGTTTATATAATTAAAACTTCTTCATCATCAGCCCGTGTCTCTCCATTGGAAGATAAAGGCCTCTCCCAAGACTCGCCACCACAGACGGTCTTCCGCCTTTCGCATCCAACTACCCCCGGTATGGTACTTCGGGTCATCTGTTCACCTGGCCGGGGAGCGTCGAACGCTTCGCTTCCCGGTACGTGACCTCCACTCGAGAACTCGTCTATTCCTCGGTTATCGACTCTACAGCAAATGTGACTGGCTCATTGCCACTTCATTAAAATTTCAAATACGTTCAAAATAAACTCAATATTATTAAAAAATTACACTATCATATACCATCCTGCGTTTAACGCGTAAGTCCAATCTATACTCTACCGATATCGATTGGTACAATCAAATATGAGGTGGGGAACATCTGTCGCTAGTATTTCATTTATTCGTTTAGTATCGGCTATTGTTCGTGACCTATAAGTTCAAGATGGTCTGCATGTCTATAATTGCCTATTCATTACTTTCATTATAAACGGCCTACCATTTTGTGAATTTGCATATTCAAAAATTAGGAAGTAATCGAATCCTGAAGAATTCGAAAAAATAAATTATGTTTGAATGTTTGTGACTCGATCACGCTTCAAATGAAATGCGACTCGTATTAATTATAGTTTTATTGTAATATTATAGTACAAATTTTCAATCTCGACTGCAACCCAAAAACCCCAAGAATGAAAATGCGTAAAAATATGCGTAAAACTGCGCGTTTTATGACATAGTCCACTGCGCATCATACAATACATTATGAAAATACGTTTTATAGGATTTAATCTTTAAGATTTATAACAAAATAAAATAATTGTATAAACTGTATTTTCTTGGTAAATTGAATTGCTATTATTTGATGTTTTTTAAGTTTTAAATGTGAAAATTTATACTGAATGTATGTCATTATTTAGTTGACTGTTTGTATGGCGCCGTGTGGGATGGGATACCAGTGAGTGGGATATGGGTATGGGATACTTAGCGGAAACCATTTTGGTACTAATAAATTGTTTAGTTTTAAATTTAACTGTTCTAAGTTTGTTCTCATTTTTTCTTCTTCGCTATTTTTTTATTTCAATGTGCAATTGTTTTATATTGTAGCTATCCTGCCTATGAAGCTGGAGGTCCAGGGTTCGAATTTGAGGTCGGGTCCGTATTTATATGATAAATATTGATACTGGTACCGAGTCTTGGTAATTATATGTATGTGGTGTCTTCGCTTGGCACCCAGAACCCAAGGTATGCTTAGTTTGGAGCCTAGACGTTGTTGTGATGTATACGTTATTATTATTATTATTATTATATTATTATATACATAAGATATATAATAAATTAGTTCAAGCGAGATAGGTTACTAGTGTCAGAAAGTCCATCTGTCCTTTATAGGATATTGCTGAAAGGTAAAATCCTATTTTAATGAAATTCGTACGTTTTCCAGATGATCCCTAAATTAGTTAAATTCTTAAATAACATCGACTCAAGCCTTATCTCTGCATCAGGTACAGTGTATGCCGTCGAGTATAATAAGGCTTATTGTACTAACAAAGCTAGCGTTGGTTTATATAAAATTAATTAAGGAAAAAAATTAACTCATTTTAACTCTGGCAACACAGAAGACAAAAGCATTTATTTTTTCGTATTTGGATATTATTTTTTTGTGTTTTGTACTATGATTCGCGTTTCAACGAATCCTGTTTCGTTTTTTTTAATGGTTTGGAGCTTAATCCCAAGTAATTACACACAACGAAAAAATTTAAAAATAATCAAAATAATTACTTTCATTGAAAAAGAGCCAATTTTCGACAAATTGAAACGTAAAATGGGGAAATTAAAGATTATTCAGCGATAGCATATTATGTCTACCAGCTGTGCAAACCGAGTAGCTGACGCATATTATTATTGTAACAGTACTTTGTGTAATATCTATTCGTAAATACAGTTATTTCAAGCTCTAATCTGCCCGCAACCTGCACCGGAATGGTCTAGACAAACTTAATATTAAAAAAAGGCTGTCATCAAATTTTGATGTTTGACAGAATGATGACGATGACAGTAATTCTGCTCGCGCGTGATTGGTTACTTAGTTCACATGATCGTTAGTGTTCTGCGCTAGTATTGGCTGGTATTTCGAAACTAAACAACACCTACAGAATATTTAATTTTTTGAATTAAATTTTTAAATGCTTGTTAATTAATACAATTTTAATTTTATGTATGGATACTAAGTATTATAGTTTGACCGAAACCGCTGTACCGCCCTTTAGGTATGTGCGCGGGGAGGAGGGAGGCAGCTCCTAAGCTGTCCTAAGCGGTGACGACGGACTGACAGATCAGATCTGTCTCCCTCCGCGCCGCGCACATAGCTAAGGCGCGGTACAGCGATTTCGGTCAAACTATAGATATATTAACATGTGGGTAAATATTGAGACTTGTTTTTGTTGGACGAATAAAATGTCAGCCGGTATTCATGAGTCAATTGGTAGATTGCCACTTTTATTGCCATATATCATTGGTTGGTTGGTAAAAGGTGAAAAGTCGGCAAAAACATCTCAAAGATTACGATGTACTGTCAATTCATTCTGTTTTTCGCAAGTTCTTTGTATACAATACGTTTGTTAAGAATACGTTTCTAAAATCAGGTCAACAGCAATGTCAATAAGATCCATCAGATGCGCCATCTGATATAATCCTTGATAACTTTAAAGGAAGAAGGAAGGAAGGAAAAAAGAAGAACGACAGGGATTATTCTTATTGAAAGGAAACATTAATAAAATTAAATAAATGAATTTCACGCGCAGTGTAGGGTTCCGTAGGGCTATTTGCTATAGTTGCGTTTAGTGCATGTTTTCGGTTTTAGCGATTTATTCTCGATTATTCCAAAAGTATTGGAAATGATTCGGTTTGAAAATTCCGATTCTCCAATTCATCTAAAATTGTCCAAGTTTTAAGGGATTTTTAAATGTTTCCATTTAAAAATTTAAAAAGGTACACTGGAAAAGCTACTTTAGAGTTGAATATATGAGAGTAGATATACAAATAAAATTAATTTCTTATCTTTATAAATCTTATATATAACATTAATGACTCAGTTTTTATTTTGATATTGTAATAAAAAACCATAATTTTACGATAGTTTTACAGTACATTAATTTAAAACTAATTTAAAATGTAATGAAAATAATTTATTTTCAAATATAATAATAATAAAACATGGGACTTCCCACACAGCGCCGTCTAGTCCCAAAGTAAGCAAGTATTATGCTTGTGTTATGGGTTACTAGGCAACTGATATACATACTTAAATTTTCTTTACAATATATACATATAAATATTTTTGCGAAGACACCACAGACATATAACAACCAAAACCCGGTACCAGTATCAATATTCATCATATTAATACTGACCCGACCTGGGATTCGAACCCGGGACCTCCAGCTTCGTAGGTAGGGTCACTACCCACTAGGCTAAGCGGTCGTCGAATATTCGAATATTTCAACTATTTCATAAAACCTCGCTGTACGGTATATTTTTATTATACTCAAAAAAGTTGTAACGAGACGACATGCACCGTGTTCGACTAAAAATAGGCTAGAAAAATAAATCACGCAGAGTTTTCGAATTGAATAAGAAGTTTCAAGTAAGCAGGTAGCGCAAACTAACGGTTACTAACCGAGAAAAATAAATATAAAGTAACACTTCTTTATCACTTACATAAATTTTTAAGGGCAACGGGTATAACACTTTTGTGAAAATACACATTGTAATACAAACACAATAAAACACTACGGGACTGTCTTGCAGCACTAAACTTCGTGGAAAAACTGATAAAATCAATGGCCGACAATTACGTGAAATAGAAAATATTAAATTAGTACTATGTCCAAAGATAATCTAAAACATCGAAGTGACGAGACACACTGCTAATCATCTGACTCCAACGAGTGTTATTGACCATATTAACTCCATAACTCCATATGAACAGTAGGGTGACCAAACATTTAAGTAGTTAGTGTTGTGAAAATTTGTCACCTGCTTACTTACAATTTTTTTTTTAATCAGTCTACTTTTTCGGACTGCGTTCAGCCAAGCACAGTATTATATTGACCCTACATTTTGAACCATGATTGAATCTAGTAATGTATTACTTATGTGGTTTTCGAGTTTATATAATAATGATAATTTGGTCATTGCACACAGCGCCATGTAGTTCCAAAGTAAGCATTATGCTTGTCTTATGGGGTACTAGACAACTGGTAAACACACTTGATTTTTTTTAATATGCATATTATAGATACTTTTTACACCCACACACGGAACAGATAGACATGTTCATGCTCACAAATATTTGTCACGGGTGGGAATCGAAACCGCGACCCTTGGCTCTGCACTTAGGGTCTCTAACCACTCGGCTAATTGGTCAGTCGTTGCGTTCAAATCAAAGCGTTCAGACGAAATTTTAAATAAAGGAATTAACAAAATTAAAAATGTTTTTTGCCTTAAAGATGACTCAATAATTGATTAGAATCCTGAATAATCGTCCGTAAGATATCACTTCGTTAAAGTCTTATAGTAATAAATTTAGATATTTCATTGTAAACGGTTCCAAATTGATTGGAAATTCACAAACGGCAAATAATCTTTCAAGGTTACAGATTAAACTGCTTTGGAATCTCATATTTTACGACGGAGGCTTCAAAACTAAAAATAATATTTGACAGACTTTTCGATTCCGTTTTCCACGTTCAGAAAGGTAGCTCGGAAAATATTCTTTCACAATTCTTTTCGCGTTTTCCTTTACGAATATGAAATGAGAAAATGTGAATTTTCACCATAAAAGGAAGTAAAAAAAGCCTGCCTGTCCTGCTTTATTTAAATCTAGATCTTTTCGATGTTTACTTAGACATAGTGCTAATAAGTCCAGTCTTGCAATGAGCAGGGTGACGTCCGTGACTGGCTGAGTACAGGGAGTGTAAGATGCCCGATGGTACCTGAATGCTCGATATAGAAAATTAGCAATTTTTTTAAAAATTACAAATACCTCTTCGTTATTAGTTCTATATGCCGACGCTTATTAAATGACTTGACATATTTTTTGTTACAAAACAATAATTACAGTTGATTTAAACAGATTTTTAACTTTCAGTCAGCTTTGTGTTTGAAAAAAATTAATACGATAAAGTTAAATTAACGAACTTTTGAACGATCGAAAGATTTAGTTGAAGAATTGAAGGTAAAAATATACAGGATGAAATTTTAACAACAATCCACAAAATTCTAGATGTTAGTTATCACCAATAGCACTCATTACGTTATAATATATAAGTTACATTTTCGTAATGAATTATCTTATCTACAGTGTTATTTTATAACGTTTGGTTGCCTTCTTTTTCACGACGCGCCTCAGACCTTGAGACCGAAGCGGGTCGAAGCGTGCAGCGGCCATGAACGGTGACTAGAGTTATTGGTTTTTTTGGGAAAGGTTTGTATAGTCATATCTCAATATTTTACTATTCAACGATAGTAAAAGGAAACAAGACGGCCATCGATTTTTTACCAAAGATCAGTATATTAAAATTTGGATGGTTGTTAAACTTTCACCTTGTATATTTTTTTCTGAATTTTTGAATCCAATTTAGTCGTTCTTTATTATTATTATCTTTTTTATTTCAGTTTACTGTAATATTAACATTGAAAATGTTTATTGGATCGTTTTCGTGAGGGAGTGTAATTCCGAATTTCCGAATGTATTTCCGAAATTCACAATGGTAGACAAAAGGTAGTAGTGTTAAAAGTTGCAAGGGCTTATGTAACATCGCGTAGTACTAAATTTTTTAAAATCAGCCCGTAACTTTTTTCAGAAAATCGAAAATGGTGAAAAAAAGACGAAATTTCCCAATTTTTAGGACAAAAAGTTAATTAATTCAAGAACGAAAGGCAATATAAAAAGAAATAATTAAAAGAACTGTCGCTAGAGAAGAAAGCTAGTTAAATTAACTGCCATTAGATGGCTGTGTCAGTTCGTGTGTGGGTGTCGTCGTCTACTTAACATGGCGCCACTGTTAGGGGTCACTTTTTTCTGGAGCGGTATGTACATTTGACCTCATCATATTATCTAAATGTGTTTGGCATCGGTGCTTTGATATAAAATACGTTAATATATTAATTTTAATCCATATAGGGCGGAACCTTGAAGACGTGATAAAGCGCATGGAATTCATTCATAAAATTTAATTTCCTCTTTTAATTTCGCCTACGAAAATATTTACTGTCTTGCGTAAGATCAAAAAATTCTGAAGTGTCGACCGCTCCATAGAATCCTTTGTGTTATCATGAAAGGAAGCGTTTGGATTATTCTGCTGGAAATTTCAAATGAAAATATTTTTGACAAAAACCACAACAAGATTTTCAACGTTTTGATAAGTAATAGCTGAATTGATGTAAGAACGTTATCTACAAGATCTTCTAAGGGAATTAAAGAATTTAATTTTGTGATCAAAGCAATGGTATTGTTTTACATAAGTTTTAAAACTTAGAAATGAGAAAAGGATACGATTGTTATCTGCGTGGGTCTCGCGTGGCCTCAAATGCGATCTGATGCGCTTATTCAACAGTATCTATTGGCTAATGATTTCTATCAGGGCATACTATTAAGCATATTATTTTCTAATATAAATTTATTTCATTTGGGAATACTTATATGCAAGACCGTTTTTAAATATCCAAGCAAACGTTTCAACATAAAGTTTTCATACCTATTCCAATTCATAGGATTTAACCATAAGGATTGGATTGATTCTGCTAAATCGAACAGTTCAGTTTCACAGAGGATTGGAATGTGGTGTTTGGAAAAGAAGTATTTAATTTTTTTAAACTAATACGTATGAAAGTATGATGAAATTCCTTCCTTCCTTGTAATTCCTTGAAATTCTACAACTGAACTGCCACGCGGTAAGTTTAATAATCGAATACAAATTCTATAAATTTGTAAAGTAACAAAACTTAATATTATTTCGCAACCACCATGACCTCTCTATCTACAAAAATGTTATGAAAAAATAAAGTTTATAAGTTTGTTTGGGTGTAGGAGGTAATCTCTAAAACTAGTATACTGAAACACGAATAATTAATTGAACCACTCGCTGCGGTTAGGGCACTTGAACCATCACATTTTTTCCAATAATAAAAACTTCTGGATTAAGAAAACCGTTAAGAGCGAACTGTCAGGGCGGATGTCGAGTATTAAAATAAATTTTATTTTTATTTTCCATTAATATTCCAGTGGTTTCTTTTCCCACTCCAAATATACTCCTTGTTCCTCGGTGTCAGACTAAAACATTTTCAAGACGAAAAACTAGCGAAATCAAAGGCATATTTTCCCTATTTCAATGCGATCATTGACAATAGAATTGGGGATCGAAACGTCCCATCGAAGAAAATGAGACGGGGGTTTTTCTTTGTGTGTTATTGAATTTCAAACGGTCAAAGAATTGCAATGGAAATGACAGCCGTTATTGGGAAAAAATGTGATTTGTGACGAAATCGCTTCTTTCACGAATCCAGAATAATATAGTATTTGGGGATTTTGGATGGTATATAATATTAAAGGAAATAATTTTAATTCAAATATGAAAAATCCGGTTGAACACGAATAACCATCCGATCTCCATTATGTATCGTATCTACCGTTTTATTTAATTTAGACATGTGACGTTAAAAAACTCGACTCGCAAATGATATTACATCTAGGACCATAGAGTAAATAAATTTGACAATTTAAATTTGATTTGGCGTTTGGTTTAAATTAGAGTCATAAAATATGTCACTTCCCAGTATCGAAAACGTCAAACGCTAATTTGCGGGAGTGAAGACCGGCGTGCGGAGATTTCGCGGGGTTGAAGACCAGCTCGCGGGGACCTCGCGGACTGAAACTCGCCATCTTGCTCCAGCTAGCTAGAGTATGAGTTGTTAGACGGTAAACGCAGAAGAGGGTTTCTAGTCAGTTCGTACTTTTATGTCTGGGACAGTTTCATGTAGAGTTTTAAATATAGAATAGTTGCTTAGTTGCGAAAACAATAAAGGGGTTATATTTAATAGACGAGCGCTTAGCCTAATGGGTAGCAACCCTGCCTACGAAGCTGGAGGTCCCGGATTCGAATCACAGGTCGGGTCAGTATTTATATGATGAATATTGATACTGGTACCGGGTCTTAGTTGTTATATGTATGTGGTGTCTTCGCTTGGTACCCAAAATACGAGCTAATGCTTACTTTGGGGCCTAGATGTTGTGGTGATGTATACGTCATTATTATTATAATAATAATTATTATTATTGAAGTAAAACTTCTTTAGGCGCGACTAGGGAGTAAGTCAGATTTTTTTTCTGACGGAAGTAACGCTTATTCTGACGGAAGTGACGCTTACTATAGTCTGTGTAGTTTCCGCTATTTAAAAATAGAAGGCGTGCGATGGTAGATATGTCTATCTGTCGATAGATTATTGAGACGACAAAACTATACAATGGATAGAATTTCTTACCCTAGTATGGTTAGACCGTCGATAGATAGGTATTGGGTTTGGCTGTTAGAGATTTTTAAAAACAGACATATCTACCGTCGCACGCCATCTATCGACGGGAGGCCCCGGGAGGGTCGATAGCTTACCAGAGTTAGATTTTTGTATGAAAATGACATTTCGTGCGTCTCAATATACTTCTGACAGCTGTTGAAGGATAGAATTTATTACTGAGGATAAACATGCGGCCTATCTGTCAAATGTGATGGTTTACCTATCGATCGTCTGCTATCATCAAATAAAAATTCGCTAAATTACTTTTATCCTAATATTTTGAAACCAATATCTATTTAATTTAGTTGTAATTTAGTGTGAAAATGTCTACGTCCAGTGAAAGCGATTCTGATTTCGAACTTTTACAAGAATTGTCAGACTGGGATAGTAGCGAAGAATCATCTCATATTTGTTATTATAAAACGTACTACTTCAATCGCGCGTAAAGGTTACACGCACACACTTTTTTATCCCGTATTTTATTTTTGGCATTATTTCTATTCTTTAAAAAGTAAAAACATGTATATTTTTAATGTAAATAAAACATTAAATTACTTCATCATTAGCCTGTGTAACTGATTTCAAAAATAATTCCAGAACTGTATGCGCGGGGCATAGATCATTATTTTTGTGCAAAATGACTAGTGTTTAGAAGTAAGAGAGCTGTTCCCGATGGACAGGCGGATGCATGAGTCACTTCAACGTAATTTCTTGGCATCTTGGCGAAACCACAAAAGTCAAACAATACCACGTTTGAATATTTCAGTCGACCTGTAGAGACCCACTAGAATATATAATCACTAAAAAAAATGTTTTTAATTGTTAAGAGTATCTTTTTGTTTAAATCGTGGAAGATGAAGTTGTCAATTTTATAAATTAAAAACATACTTATCGATTATACGGGACAGCAGTTTTCATATTCCATACCTGAAATACAAAAAAAAAATATCAATTTTAGATATACATGAGCATGTTCGGAGAAAACATATATTTTTTATAGTAACCAATCTACAAATATGTACTGTGTGGTTTATAGTTTATGACATAAGTATATATTTTATTTTTTATTTACTTTATTGGAGACAAACAGTAACAAAAGGCAAAATAAAGTATAGATAGTGTAAGTATACAAACTTAATTACATTTGTTCCCTTACATAGTCTCACTGAGAACATAAAAGGAATTATGAAGTGTACACTGTATAGCCAAATCCAATTAAGTAGTAAAACAATTTGTTAATGATTAAATAAAAATGTTCAAGTAAAGTAAATTTTGACTGTGCAGTACAATTCCTGTCTGCGCTAATTGTTCAGGGCCAACCATATGCAGCACAGCTACACAGAGCCATCCCCAAACAGGCGCTTAAGCTTATTACGATAAATGTCGCGAGAGCACGAAAACATGTCTAAATCATTTAATTTATTATTGTAAAGAGCACATATTCTGTGGATAGGCGCACGTTCACCGATATTGGTTCTGGCTATCGGAACATGAAACAAGTCTTTTGACCGTGTAGGTTTTGGTGGCACTCGGAAACTCACACTAGAGAGCAAATGAGGGGAATCTATATCGCCAACGCAGATACTCCGAAGAGTAAGTGCATCTGCCATGGAGCGTCGATTATGCAAGGACAGCATTTTATATCTCACTAAAAGTTCACTATATGAGCAGCAAGGGTAACGCATTCGGTAGTTAAGAGTACGAAGAAATTTTTTTTGGACCATTTCAATTTTACTATCGTAAGTTTGGTAGTATGGGTTCCAAACTGGAGATGCATACTCGAGATGGGGCCTGACCAAACTTTGGTATAGACAAATTATTGAACTCTGATGCTTAAATGGTTTAGTTACCCGAACGATGAACCCCAGCATACGGTAAGCTTTCCTCAATATAGACTCCACGTGCATGTCAAGTGTAAGTTTAGTATCGAGATATAAACCAAGATCACGTATAGTGGTTACTGTATCCAAACTTTGTCCCCCAAGTTCAAATTTTGTGTTTATTAAGTTAAGTTTCTTGGTGAATCTTATATGTTTGCATTTGTTGAGAGCTAGGTGGAGTTTGTTAGTTGTGCAATATTCATGGAATTTATCCAAATCGTCCTGCATCAAACTAACATCGTTATAGTTTGCTACGTTAGAAAATATTTTCAAATCGTCCGCATATAACAAAAACTTGCAAAACTTAAAGCAAGACGATATGTCGTTTATGAAAACTATAAATAGTAGAGGTCCTAGAATTGATCCTTGAGGAACACCAGACGTGACTATAACGGGAGAAGACATATGACCATTCACAACCACTGACTGCACACGACCGTCCAAGTAAGATGATAACCAACGCAAAAGATTACCCCCGATACCATTATATAGCAATTTTTTAAGAAGCAGTAAATGATCTACTTTATCAAAAGCCTTTTTGAAATCTGTGTATATAGTTTCAATTTGGTACTTATGATCTAAACCTTTAAAAAGATAATCGCCGAAGACAAGAAGATTGGTCAAAGTAGATCTACCACTAAAGAAACCATGTTGTTCTTCTATAATTACATGTTTTAGATGCGAATATATGTGGTTATGTATTAATTTTTCAAAAATTTTCGCTATAGCGGAAAGAATAGATATCGGACGATAATCCTCCACGTTGCTCTTAGAGCCAGATTTAAAGACCGGCGTTATGTAAGCCTTCTTCCATTGACTAGGAAAGGTTCCTGAAGACAGACATTTATTAAAAATTATTTCTAGTGGAGCTGCCAAGGTGTCGCATGTTCTCTTTAAGAATACTGATAAAAATACTGGGCTTATATAGGTCTATTAGATGATAAGGGTACCCTTTACAGAATACAAAAAGCAGTATTATTATATTAAAAAATTATATGACAAATAAGAAATCTTGCCCCGTAATGACTTCGAGCCTCTCGTTGCGCGTTTTTTTTTCCACTAAATTCGGCGTCTATAAGACGCACATCTGCTCGCCTGACCTACGCAGCACCGGAATGGTATGCGCTGTGTTCGGCAACGACCCGTCGAAGATTGCAGCAGCAACAGAACGTCGCCCTGCGTGTGATCGTGGGAGCTAGGCGACGTCATCGCTCGTGACCTGCGGATCCCATCGGTGGAGGAGTTCGTGCACAAAATGGCGCGTCGTATGTTCCACCGCACCGACAACAGCTCCTTCACCCACCTCCACAACATAGCTACGTAACGCGAGCGGTTGTCGAACGGGCGTCCGCTCCCACGCGAACTACTGACGTCACCCGACACATCGCAGCGCGACGCGTTGCCTGCCCGACGAGAGTAGGCAGCATCACCCATCTATTGACCATCGGGGCCGTATTCTCGACGAGAAGATGTCCGGAAACAGGAGGAACCCTATACCCACACCTGCTACCTCCTGAGGGAAGTAGATGACCCGAACTAACTTAATTTATTGTATACAATTTGGCCATGACTTGCCCGTGGTACTACCAGCGTTGTACTACAAGCTGGTCCACGGGGGATTATTTCGCCAGTGGACCAACTATGTACAACTGGTTGTACAAAAGGATATTTTTTACTTGCCCGTAGTACTACCAAGGATTGAGTTAGTTCAAAATTGTTACATGAAACTGATCTTACAGCCACGGGATATACTATACATATATTTGTATATAATGATGATGAACCTAATCTAACCTAATAGATGATTATAGTTACATCATCATCATCATCATCAGCCCGTGTCTCTCCACTGCAGGATATAGGCCTCTCCCAAGGCTCGCCACCACACACGGTCCTCCGCCTTTCGCATCCAACTACCCCCGGTATGGTGCTTCAGGTCATCTGTCCACCTGGACGGGGAGCGTCCAACGCTTCGCTTTCCGGTACGTGGCCTCCATTCAAGAACTCGTCTACCCCATCGGTTATCTGTTCTACGGCAAATGTGACCGGCCCATTGCCACTTATGTTTGCAATTTTCAACTAATTCAAGACTTGATAGTACCACAGGTAAGTGAAAAATGTCCAGTTCTACAACCAGTTGTACTAGTAGGTCCACGGGCATAAAATATCCCGGGAATCAATCGGTAGTACAACCCTGGTAGTACCGAGGGTAAGTCATGAATTTGGCGAGTTTAGCGGGCTGAGGGAGTAAATTTCGATGTATTTACACTTTACGGTGAGTTTGAGTTATTAACTCAAACTCACCAAAGCAAGCTTATGAAAGGTCAAGTAGCACCAACCATTAATTGTAACCTTAAAAAAAGAAAGTGTATCAAAAGAATTGTGCGCGACCAACTGATGATGTAATTTTTTTTAAATATTATGACGATTCACTATCAGTAGAGCAATAGATGATCGAGGCACCATAAAGTACGAGGAATACGAGGAAGAAGAACAATAATAGCGTCAGCATTATTACGTTACAAGGATAGAACAAAAACAATTAAATAACGTCGTATTTCTCGCATTTTATGTCTCAATCATCCATAGCTCTTCTGACAGTCAATTATCATAATATTTTAAGAACACTTTTTTTAGTACACACTAAAAAAAGACGTTGACATGAACTAGTTTTGCTCGTGGTGTCATTAAAGAACATATATACCAGGTGATTTTTTTTCACCTGCCAAATTTTAGCATTATGGTTTTTGGTAGAAATAATGAAATACGTATTTTCTTTAGTATTACTCAATACTACAATACCGAGATAATAATAATAATAACGTATACATGACAACAACGTCTAGACCCCAAACTAAGCATTAGCTTGTGTTTTGGGTATCAAGCGAAGACACCACATACATATAACAACCAAGAATCGGTACCATTATCGATATTCATCATATAAACACTGACCCAACCTGGGATTCGAACCCGGGACCTTCAACTTCGTAGGCAAGGTCGCTACCCACTAGGCTAAGCGGTCGTCAAATGTCAAATGAGTCAAATGAGATATGGCGATTACCTCGGCAATGCGCGGACAACTGACAATTACGTAGGTCAGCGACCATCGGTGGGATACCCTTCTCGCTACACCCGCGATCTCTAGCCCCTCGCTCAGGAGTATTTATTTTTGACATAGTAACTACGCTGTATCAATAACTTTTCGGGCAAAATGTTTTAATGTGATAATTTTAATCTTTTTTTTTTCCAAAATGGCGTTTTTATAACATAGATATACCGCGTTCTGACAACAAAAATATGAGCTTAAAAATATACGCTGTAGACCAATATTCACCACTCGATGTTTTAAAATATTTGCTGTAAAATTTGTGTGACCTATACATATAACATATAAAATTCGTATTTTAAAAGAAAATAAAGATTGTGAAATACATTTCATGTGTTAATTAAACAAAATGTTTGTTTAACCCAGGCACTACACATTAACCCAATTGGGTCAGATTGAAAGTCAAGAGCAATTTAATTGACAGAGACAATTGATTGATAATGATTGATGACAAGTTAATAGGTTAAAACATGGTTAAAACAATAATTATTACATATGTCTAATGATCAAGCCTGACATTTTGCTCATGTTTTCGATCACTTCCAAGTACGAAGCGCTCCCACAGAGCATTAATGTAGATTAGAGTTGGCATGTAGGCGGTTACGCTGTCCCTTTCAAGTATGCAATATGTTGCGTACTTAAGACAGATCCCTTAACCTAAACTCTAAAATGCGACATCATATTATACCAAAGATGTAAAGTAAAGGCACGTAACTGTTTTCTAAAATGAATAAATCTGAGACAAAATTATTTATATACGCGTAACATTTTTACTTATATTCGTTTTGTAAGTAATTATTTTTGGGAGACGTATCTCTGAACAAATACAGTAACATAGCATCTCTAACCTACTCGATTCTCTGTGGGTGCTCCTTCCTGATTATAATGCTGTCTAAGAATGACACCTTATGCCTTGAAAAAAATTGGCAGGAGATGAAAAAATCGACCCGTGTATATGAAAATACGTTGAAAATAAATTCAGAAAACGGGACGTAGTTTTGTATAAATATGAATGACGAGTTGCATATGTTGATGATTTAGTTACAGTCGTTAAAAGCAGGATGTGTCAGTCAACGTAAGTGTTGTATATATGTATTAAGAAACGAGTGGAAAACGTGGAACTGTTGGACATCATGATATCAAATCCAAAAGATACGAAAACCTCGTTTAGATAAAAATAAATTATAAATAATTTTTCGAAAATAGGGTTTTGACTTTGAATTTAACTGGGCTGGGGTGCTTTCGAGAAGCTTCGTTAACAGTTCTCCTCGCTACTACCACAACGTCTGAAGACCAAGGTCTTCAACAAATGGGCCATACCTACAATGACGTAAACATGGACTCTCACAGCGAGACTAGTCCACAAATTTAAAGTCGCTCAACGTGCTATGGAGCGGGTTACGCTCGGTATTTCTTTGATGGATAAAATCAGAAACATTGAAATCCGTCGAAGAACCAAATTTGTGGACATAGCCGAAGCGATCAGCAAGTTGTAGCAATGGCCAAGTGGCCGGTCACATATGCCTTAGAACCGATAACCAATGGGATAGACGAGTACTCGAGTGGAGGCCACGTACCGGGAAGCGAAGCATTGGACACCCTTGATGATCATGACCTAAAGCCCCATATATACCGGGGGTAGTTGGGTGCAAAATTCGGACGACCGTTGTGGTGGCGATGGCGAGCCTTGGGAGAGGCTTATATCCTGCACTGGCGAAACACGGCTCATGATGATGAGGAAGGGTTTTGACATTACAAAAAAAAAAGAGTGATGTAAATGTAAATAAATCATATAAATAAATAAGAAATTATCTGTATATATTTACAAAAATAAGAGGGTTATTTCTAACTTCGTTTTTGATATCACAATTTTAGGACAGTATATCCAGGTTTGACGTGGTCACAAAAGGAAATGGAGTAGACACGGAACAAATAGACATGTTCATGCACACAAATATTTGTCCCGGGCGGGAATCGAACCCGCGACCCTCGGCTCCGCAGTTAGGGTCTCTAACCACTCGGCCAACCGGTCAAATACTCAACATAAACAGCGAACTCGCCATGGAGCCTCACAATTTAGTACGTGATTCTTAAAAGCGGTAACAAATTACCTATTTACACAAAATATTCGTTGCCTATATCTTTATTACGTAGTTAATGTAAAATTAACCAGCGGCGTAGTGTATTTGCTTTGGTAATAAATCACCGTATTCACATTTTAACTACTCTCTAATTTACCGAACCTCCTTGCTTGGTGATTATCGACAAGGGCATCTTCATGTCAGTAAATAAAAAAGATTACTTTATCTTATTGTTTTGGCAACACACTTTAATTTAGACATAAATAAATGTCACAACGAAAACCAGCGAAGTTTATGTCGAACCACGCACAGTCGGAATGAATAGGTATTCATGTTTAAAATTAAAATTTACAACAAGTTTAAAAACAAACATTTCAAAAACTAATAATATATCTTAACTAGACAAATCAATGAAAGTGTTTTATAAGTTGTAGTCACATAAGTTTTTTCAGCATTTTCCAATTTATAGTTGAAAACTTTTCAACCTTATTATTCTTCCTCGTATTCCTTGTACTTTGTGCTGTCTCGATCATCTATTATGATCCCATATATGAAACCATACGTCAAACATCTGGTCATACATCAGTTATGTTTTATCATTTACTAACTTTAACTTGACTTAATTTAACAAACAAAAAGCATACAGCCTACCCACTATGAACATTTTGAGAAACTATTAAAAAACAATTACTTGCCGCAAGGAAAAAATAAATAGTTTCTGAAAATAGTTTAATGAAATAATAAAATAGAAAAAAATATCTAAAAAAAAAACTTTACATATCGAATTGCAACTCATTATTTTGTACGAAATTACAATAAATGAAATTGAGTGTTATTTTCATTGCTACAAGATTGACGTTACAATACACTGACGCGACTCGTGTTTCGGGGTCAATTAAATAATCGACATTTTGAACGCTATTTAGTATAAAATTTTAGCAATTTCATTTAAAGGACAAATGAAATCCTGTGAATTTTATGTCGCCGCGCCCGTAGCAAGCATAAAACAATTTTGTATTAAAATACAATGTTTACAATGTCGGGGGCGTGTTGTACTTATGCGTTTGGTGCTACAAAATGAGACAGCCATCATAAAATGTATTGATCGAGAATCTTTGTCAGTCGTTCGACCTCACCGGCCTTATTTTGTGCTTCAACATAGGCGTGGCGGGCGTTCATACGTCCATGGATATCGACAATCGATAAATATGGATTATAAACGAGAAGCTCTATATAACAGATGAGGTTGAGATGAGGCAAATTCTTATTTTTCCATCTCGCTCACACCCGAGACAACCGAGATAAGTGTGAGTGCGGGGACACTGAATGACGTCTAGAAACGGCAAAAAATCGTCCTTTTTTAAGTTCGATGATTTTTTTATTGTTAAAAAAATTAGACTACTAAATTGCATAATTTTCGAATATAAATAGCAAAGTCTGTAACAAGAAAAGCCTGCCCTGGCTGAACTCGCGGCGCCCCAAAGCGAGTGTCGATTATAGCGACCTGCAGGTAGTACATACATTAAATTTTATTTTTTATTTTATTGTATTTAATTTGATATAAAAATTATGATACTCGTTGCTTAAAATGGTGAAAATTTTGAGACGAAAATTTTATTTCGTGCACCTACTTCTGGTTTTATTTTAAGATTTTAGAACAGTTCTATTTTAATTATAGTGAAATAAATCTTATTGCTATGTACTCGACTATATACTATATTTTTTCAAACTTGTAATATATCTCTAACCATAAAAATTGCAACAAGAAACCAAAACTTTCCTGAAAAACGAGAATGACCTCGCCTCAATCAACATATTATAAAACACGTCTTTCTATCTGTCCGTTTGTGCGCTTATAACTTGAGAACCATTGGTCCTATTTAGATAATTTTTCTTTTGGTATAGAAATACATTATATAGACATGTTTTAGTATACATTGGGTAAGGATACATAGGTAACTTTAGTAACTTTATTAGCAGTAACTTGCGGCGCGGCTGCGCAAAGCAGTGGTGGCAATGTGTAATCATGGATCGGGATATCTGGGGTGCCAGCTTGGCGAGGGACAGGGTAAGGTCGTGGTCGCTCGCTGCTCGTCGTCCGCAAATGTCCGTATCACTACCTACTTGCCCGGAGGCACTCGGTTCAGGGAAAAATGTGTGATCCTAAAGCCGCGGGTGGAAAGCTAGTTTTAGTACATAACATAGTTTTGTGTGGCAAACTGTGGAAATTTATAACATTTGTCAATAACAAGAACATCTTTTCAGGATCTTGAAACCCTTTTCCATGGATGGATATTACAAACTTTAATAAAACGCGAGAAGGTGATGAAAAATTTCTATGTTTATTTTTTCTGAGTAATTTTTTAGCACAACAATACAAAGTAAGTCTGCGATTATATTTCATTATTGGCTATATTCGAAGACGCAATTTTAATACCAATCCATCATACGCCTTCTATCATCATATTTATTTCAACTTATTAGTCAATAAGTTGTTATGAAAATATAATATTATAAATTTCTTACAACTATTTACCGTAAAGTTAATAATTAAGGGTCCCCTTATCCGTTATTTTGAGACAAAACCCTAAAAATCACCATTTATATTTTAAAAATCTAATTATTTTAAAAATTTCGCTTGTGTTTTCAACTAATCTAATTCTAAGTCTGCGTATCTACATTCAATACTATACTACTATAAAAAACGTCGCAGTAACAATACTTCATACAAGCGGCGTTACGGCAAGCGCAACGCATACTTCCGCACATACATACGCCTGCGAAGCTGGAGGTCCCGGGTTCGGATCCCAGGTCGGGTCAGTATTTATATGATAAATATTGATACGGATACCGGGTCTTGGTTGTTATATGTATGTGGTGTCTTCGCTTGGTACCCAAAATACAAGCTAATGCTTAGTTTGGGACCTAGACGTTGTTGTGATTGTGTGTGTTATTATTATTATTATTATTATACATTAATTATTTACTCTACGCCTCAACGCCAAATCTTAACAATTTTTGCGAATGTATTTTATGTATGTTTACCGACGAATATCTTCTGAGAAAATCTTTTAGCTTGGGTTAAGTATTTTCCGACTTAACTAACACATTTATTAAAATCGTCTCAGAAGTTCAAAACTTCTATGATTATTTCTTTTACAAATAAATATTACTTTTACATACAAATAGTATACGTAAATGTCAGCGAATTTTCAACTTACAGTTTTTAAACTTAATTCGGAATTATGACACAAATAAATTAATTATTTGAAAAGTATAAACCCACATCGAAAAAGTTTTAAAATTAAGTTTTTTTTTTAATTTAATAAGAATGCTTTGAAATGAAGAAAAATACATTTTAAAAAAAATACTTGAACAAAAACAAAAAAAAAAACAATTGTTATTTACGTGCTGTGGGTGCCGTGTCATTAGTTTAAGTTTAAATTTTATAAATTATCCAATTATTGGGTAAATCTCCTCCTAACGATTTTCTAAGCTCTTGCGCGAAACTTGGACCATCAAAATGAAAATTCCGAATTATACGTTTAATAGAATTCAGTAATCGATAAACTTTTTTTCAAATACTTGAACTTAATTTGAATAATTTTTAACAAACACAAAATAATCATTTAGCAATGTAACAGACATATTTGACTTACCTATAATATCTATAACGTAATTTCGTTAGCGCCATTTTTACGAATTGCTCATCAATGTAGTAACAACAGCATCCTGGAGATGATCGCTGCCAGACCAGACCTTCAAAAAATACTGGGTGAGGACAGCTTCCTATTGGGCTGCTTAAATAATACTAGGCAAATTTGTTTTATTTTAAATTATAATAATAATACCTTTTATTTGTTTTACTTTGTAACAACAGATAATTTTATTTAACTGTGTTTTTATATTAGCTTTAAGATTATTGTTAACAACTAATTATGGACCCTAGTCTGAAATAAATGTTTATTTATTTTTTATTTATAACTGGTATGGGATCGCAATCCCAATAACGTATTAAAATTTTATATATTTCACAAATAAATTTTATTTCTTATAGAAAGCTCTTACGAGGGACTTACATTTCTAAAGACAGAAGCCATATTTGAGTTACCTAGAGCTTATGGCTGTTTGTTTATTAGCTCGTTGGAAAGTAATGAAAGATAGATATGTATTTTACTTACTTATGGAATACGCCACTGTTTAATAATAATAATACATGGGACATCCCACACAGCGCCATCTAGTTCCAAACTAAGCAATTATTATGCTTGTGTTATGGGTTACTAGACAACTGATATATATACATATATGACGACCACTTAGCCTAGTGGGTAGCGAGCCTGCCTACGAAGCTGGAGGTCCCGAGTTCGAATCCTAGGTCGGGTCAGTATTTACATGATGAATATCGGTACTGGTACCGGGTCTTGGTTGTTATATGTATGTGGTGTCTTCGCTTGGTACTCAAAACACAAGCTAATGGTTAGTTTGGGGCCTAGACGGTGTTGTTATGTAGGTATACGTTATTATTATTATTTTTAAATATTCTTTACAAATATACATATATAAATACTTTTACACCCAGACCCGGAACGAAATAAACATGTTCATGCACACAAATATTTGTCCCGGGGTCCCACAACCCTTGGCTCTGCAGTTAGGGTCTCCAACCACCGGCCAATCGGTCGTTTGTCTTACGTCGAAGGTTTCCATGGACTTCAGAAACCCTTCAAAAATCTAAATCAATGTAAACAAGCGAACTTCCGGGAATATGTAAGTAGAACTGCAGAAAGGACTTTAAAAAAGGAGTACACTGAGAAAAGTGTTTTTTAAATATTATGACAGTCTACTGTCAGTAGAGCAATGGACGATTGAGACAGCATAAAGTATGAGGACCACTAAGAGCAAAAGTCAATCGTCCATTGCTCTACTTTATTAGTGGTTTCAAAAAGTGTGTATGGTCGAACTTCGACCGCTAGGCGACCACTAGTATAATTTATTCGTCAATTTATATTCATCATCATCAACCTATTATTACCCCACTGCAGGGGCTTAGGCCTCCCCCAGGGTGAGGAGGGGGTTTTGGAGCTTAAGTCCACCACGCTGCTCCACTGCAGGTTGGGAACTGTAACGACCGCCATCTATTGACAGCGTCCGGGACCGACTGCTTAACGTGCCCTCCGAAGCACGGTGTCAGTGATATTGTGTACTTAAGTCAGAAAAACTCATTTGTATACGCCCGGATTCGAACCATGGCCTTATAAATTTGAGACAGGTTCGTTGCGCTCTGGGCTATCACGACAATTTATATTCATGTATTGTATAAAACGAACGTAAACAAAATAGTTGAAGCGGAATTTGGTTGGCATCCAAAAAGATGCCTATTAGACGCCTTTGACCCAAATCATTACTTAATTAGGAACAGAAAAGGTAACCTTGCCTTAATTGCTTTATAACCGTCGCGTCGCAACACACCTAAATTTTACCTCCAACCTTACTAATTTTAGAACTTGAGGTAACCCGTATGCAATTCTCTTGATTTTGGGTTCTATCTGTAAGCCCTACCTAGCATCCGAAATTGTTAATATTATTATAATCTTTATTTTTATTATTGTTATGTGCCTTATATACATTATCACAATTTGTACCATCAATTTACTGTTGTGTAATTACATAAGCCCACGCTTTTAGTATTAGCATTTTCCATAGTGTATATTAATTTGACAGCAGCGTTTGGTTTTCGTGAAATTACGAAATTTTGCGGGGTTGAGGACTGGCGCGCGGGGATTTTGCGCACAGAAACTCGCCTCTTACACGAGCTAGCTAGAGTGTAAGTGGTTGGACGGTAAACGCAGACGAGGGCTTCTAGTCAAATCGTACTGTTATGGCATTTTCAAATTATGTAGTGGTTATATATGACCGTAGTTCCGTCCGTACAAACTTATTTAATGGCCCCTTAACACAGACAAGTCAACCTTATAGACCACGCTTTGACTGGGAGTAGCATTCGCTAAGGCTATGTAGTGACACTACATAACTACTCTCTAGTGAGCCGTCAGTTGGAAGCACGTCGGAAGCTATTAAATTGTCAATTTTGAACGAGCCAATGAAAACTAGCCGACCTCTCCCCGCACCCCGCCACTTTTTGGCGATTTCGTTTTCGTACTGACGTTTGTTAAAGCGTGATCTATAGGTTGACTGGTCTGTGCCCCTTAACTATGTTTTCATATACTGCTGTTTATACGTATATTGAGAAAAGTATAATTTAAATAACTATGACAGTTCTCTATCAGTAGAATAATTGATGATCGAAACATATTTCATTGTGTGTTTAGCTTTTTCATTTCATTCAGCTTTAAGATCATTGTAATTCATTAACTAGTCTGAAAAAAATGTTTATTTATTTATTTAATATAAGTATACAACTAACATTTGTTTGGCCATATCCGGATGATATAAATCAGTGTTGAATTTAAAATGGGTGAAACAGCAGAAAACAGTAATCACTACAAAATAAATACATATATGTAAACGTTATATATCCATGAATTAGAAAGCCCCATTGTAACGTAGATGCTTATGTACCGCTAGCACGTCCTAACACCGAGCAAGTCATGCTTTTGAATAGAGTGTAGGGCATATGGCTAAATAGTATGTATGCGTGTGTTTTCGGGTCATTAGTTGCTAACATGTACTCCATACATAAGTCATAAGAAATAACCGAGTTAGGTTAATCCTGCATCCGAAGTTATTCGGGTTTCTTGTGTTTAGATTACGTATCGTATTTTCTTTGTACGTAAAGATTCATTAGCCAAGTAAAATTGCAATGGACTATGAAGGATTTCTGCCCTGAGAAAAGTGTGCATCTTCATTCGAGCAATGGATGACCCCCCCATAATAAAAAACGAGGAATACGAAAAGAAAAAAAATATGCGTCGGCGGAAATTATGGTTCCTGTAACGTAATTATGATGACGTGTAATTTTTTTTCATTGGTTTCCTCGTATTTATGATGACCTGAAATTTGAATTCGCTATACCTAGTACTTTTCTTAGTGTGACATAGTTGGATTTTTAGGAAGACTAAAAACAACCTTTGGTTTGAACTGTGGGTCTTTTATATCTATTAAATGGAATGGAGGGCGAAAGAGAATAATTCCTGTTTTAAGCAACTACCTCAAAAATACAAAGTTTCGAAAAATACCGCTACAAGTTTATAAAACTCGCCAAAAAGGTTTCTACCCTTTTTTTTCTTTTTTTTTTCATGAATAATGATTTCAAAAATATAAAACAATATATCTACATAAGAGAAAGATAGATAGATGAAGGTATACCCAAGTACCAATACATTCTATTGACTAAAGAATTTTTTCTCAAATTTCTATAGTTTATAAAATTGTAGTAAATTCAGTTATAGTAAAGAAAATTACCGCGTTAATATATGATATAGTTTGACCGAAACTGCTGTACCGCGCCATAGGTATGTGCGCGGCGCGGAGGGAGGCAGATCTGCTCTGTCAGTCCGTCGTCAACGCTTAGGAGCTGCCTTTCCTCTTCAGTACTCCTCACCGCGCACATACCTAAGTAGAATGAAAATTAAATTCGTTTGTCTTGCACTGAAACTGTGGCGGCATCTTTTATGTAATAACTATCGCGATAATTTTCTTCATAATAATGCTAATATGAAGATATATTTTGATAATTTTTATATAGTTCTCTAGAATGTATTGTGATTGGGTATAGCTGCAATAAATTGTAACCACGTTGTAACGTACTTGAGCCCCGGTTGTCATTAAAATTAGAGGGAGAGACGCTATCCTATATTAGTCATACGCCTACGAGACGGCGCCCTTATGGCACTGCCCGTGTGTTCGATTGTTCTTAAGTTTATTCGTGATTTCGTTTTATAATAAAATAAAGATAAATAAATTAGTGTTTTAGTGCATCCCAAAAAATCCGAACTCACAGCCCATAACAATACTTATGATATTTTTTTCATAATTAGTGACCAAAAAATTTTAATAAATAAACTCCTTTTTCTATTGTTTTAATCAAACTAATATGCGCAATAATATGCAAATTATTACTCTTTATTAAAATGGACTTAAATTTCATCTCAATTGCAATAAAACAACTTACTTCATTTTTTCTAGTCAAATCACAAGATTACTGACGTTACAGTTTCACTGCTACTTAAATGTTTCTTGCCTAGATGTCACAATAAAGATGGTTGATCGTAAACAAAAGCTTTGTGGTACTCTCGGGTAATTATGTAACGGAAATTATTCTCATAATCATTCATTACTTTATAATTATGAGTTAATTGTTAATAATCATGAGCTTAAATTACAGCAATCTATTAAATAGAATAATTATACAATTTATTTTGTAATAAAATAACAATTTTTATTTTCAGTTTTCTAATTTAATCGTTGGTTGTCTTTGTTCTTAAATAGTTACGAACACACGTAAAAAAATGTTTACCTATTAATATTTTGCCTGTTTTCCCTATTAATATGTTTGTTTACCTATTAATATTAATATGGATAGAACCGTAATAAGTTTATAAGTACAGTAATTTTTTGAATATAATTTTTTTAAGACATCATTTTCGTAAACAATTTTTTACCTTTTTTAGGGTGCCTATACATCTGCGCTGTTTTGCCCGATGTCTCTTTAGTGAAATCATAAGTAAATTTCGCGGGGGTGAAGACCGGCACGCGAAGACCTCGCGGACTAAAAGTCGAATTGAAACTCACCATCTGACCAAACGGGTACACCAGCTAGCTAGAGTAGAAGTGGTTAGACAGTGAGCGCAGAAGGGTGCTTCTAGTCAATTCGTACATTTATGGTTTCATATAACACTTGCTTCAAAAACTTGTTCAGAAGAACTTGCAAACTTCTAGCAACAGATGTCGCTGCGGTAGGATTGAAATATATCTAATATGTTACACAATTAACTGTTAGTATTCCAGTTTTATTATAGATAGTTTAATAAAGCAAAATATCATGTAATAAGTAAATACGTAACAATTTTTTGGACTTCTTTTGAAGTTATGGTAAATCAAACTTCGCTGACATCATAGAATTCATTGATAGAAAATACAAATTTAACAGCAGCCAGCGTTAAACACAGTATAATTTCAGAATCAGAATTTATAAAATATAAATAAATAAGGACGAATTAACATGACACCTAGCTGAGATGGCGTTTGTGTAATGTAGTTTTGTGCCTGCTCGGACAGTAAAGAGAGCGCTCCGTACTAGTACAAGTTACTTTGCGTATTAGTATAGTTCCACAGACAAGTCAACCTTATAGACCACGCTTTGACAGGGAGTAGCATTCGCCAAGGCTATGTAGTGACACTACATAACTACGTCATTAGTGAGCCGTCAGTTGAAAGCACGTCGGAAGCCATTAAATTGTCAATTTTGAACGAGCCAATGAAAACTAGCCGACCTCTCCCCGCACCCCGCCACTTTTTGGCGATTTCGTTTTCGTACTGACGTTTATTAAAGCGTGGTCTAAAGGTTGACTGGTCTGTGTATAGTTCCAATCAAATTTTATGGCGGATCGGAATACAACGCTTTATGCATGCTTGCGCAAGTTCAATCATATGCCCCTCGCTCCACTGCGTCCCGCTACACCTAAAACTGGTTACTGCGACGCGACTTGTGCCTATGTTCACATCCGCCATAAAGGTTGATTGGAACTGTACAGTTTAATAGTACTATTCGGACCGTGATTGCCCATATTTGTCATGTTAGATCATCACTATGGGTTAACATTACAGTAATGTTATCAATCGATCCAGTTCCATAATGACTGTAACGTATGACGTGCATAGATAGATCTCATATTTTTTCGCTGCGAGAGACGGTTTTGTTGTCAGCGGCCGCCATGTTGTAACATAAACAAAGCGCTTCTAGCGCCTCTATCGGTAACTTATATAACTATTTTACGACATGATCAAATAATCTTGACCATTTCATGAAGTAGTTGCGTTTTTAGTTGAACAAATCGACAAACGAACTCTTATCATTGATCTGGTCAAGGCACATCAAGATGTGGCCAATAGACAGTCAAATATTTCATGAAATGCGACCATTTCATGAAATTCTCGAGCATTTCATGTTGTAGGTAATTCTACGATAAGGCCACGACATCAACAAATATTTGCAATAAAACAATAATGAGATTAATTTTATTTTTCAGCACTGAAATGCGATCCAAAAATACATTAAAAAAATAAATAAATAAAAGAAAATACACCTCTTCATAATATAATATTCTGAAATTAAAATGTAATCTTTGTAATTATTTTCGTGAGATGGACGCCCCCTGGTGAATAATTTGTTAAGGAGCCCGTTACCCGGACGTTAATTACTTAATAATATAAGTCAGCTCGGTCCCTACCTGTGAAACTGTGACCGTTAAATGGGTCACGAGGTTTAAGTGAAATGGTAAAGCGACCTCTTTTGACCCTCCTCTTTCCTTGACTGTTTTTACCTTTCCCTTTGTAAAATATAGGCATATATTATGTATATATCAAAGGGGAATATTATTTTGTGTTAAAGCTCTTATAAAAAAACCTGTTAAGTGTATAAAGCTTGCGTGCATGTGTTTTATGCATCGAGATGTTTTTTAGAGAAGATCCACAGTTGCTAGTGAAAATCGCCGCTAAAAGTGTACAAGGATGTATAAACAATCCTATCTCTAATTAGATATATACTGCTTCAAAAGAATAAAATAATATTTCTTCTTTACCTTAACATACCATCAGCACATTAATACCACACTGCAGGGGCTTAGGCCTCCCCTCTGGATGAGAGGGCTTAGAGTTTAATCCACCACGCTGCTCCAGTGCGGGTTAGTGGATTTTAACGACTGCCATCTATTGATGGCTACCGGGACCGATGGCCTAACGTGATCTCGCTTTCCGAGGCACACTGTTTACTGTAACTATTATTGACTATTTAGAGTCTAGTAATTTCTATCGTATTGTTTTAAGTACAATACTTTTAAATATAAAATATGCATGAAATGTATTTTTTGGCTATACCTACACTGCAAAATAAGCGTTATCGAACGTCTTTTAGCACTTAGTTTTAGAGGGACTGTGCATTTTCTCTAATTTATACTTTGATGGTTTTGCCATCGACATCATTGTAATAGTTGTAAGCACTCTAAATTAAAAAAAAAAAACAACAATTAAGAAAACATATTTAAAATAAATTTAAAATAAACAGAGAGGAGTTTCTTGCCGGTTCCTTCTAGTTTTTGAACAGGTACCTAATCAATTTATTTTGACTTTCAATAAGTGTGTCTGAACATCTTATATTGAATTATATTGAATAAAAACTTTTTGAATTTGAATTCAAATTTATATATCGAGTATAAATATATAAGTAATACGCAGTATTCAATTAGTAGTTCAGGTGAACGCGCAAAAGGCCTCTTTCTACGAATTAATCCAAAACTTAATACCCTTTATTGAGCTGATCGTATTATTGCAGTGAGCTGTAAGTTCAATAATAACAGAATAGACTTTTTCGGAATTCATGCGGCCTACTTGTGAATTCTCTCATATTGTAAACATATTCGCATTTACATGGAAGCTTTCTATCAAACGAGGTGTCAATGTCTGTGCGTGCATTTGCGATGAGTTAGTGTTAAATTTTCAGACGAAAATGAAATTATTATGTTGTTACGGAGACACCGATAAATTGAGTAAACAACCGCCACCGGAAATTTTTTTCTAAAAACAACTTGAGGCACTTTTAAACTTTTTGTAATTCTGTTAGAAATGCAAGCACAACTTGAAAGTCAGTAGAGATTGTACTTGATGTTTTAATTAAAATTGTAAATTATTCATAACTAACTTCTAATAAATATACTGAGATTAGAATATATCTGCCATCGAAATGTTTATATTTTTTCACACAACTGACTCACCAATAATCCAAATTGTACGATAATTCTAGCTGACCTACAAACTTGAAATCTACACTATTATTGTAAATAGGAAATATTTGTATTTTTAATAATAATAATAATAACAATACATGGGACAACCCACACAGCGCCACCTAG
This sequence comes from Luffia ferchaultella, assembly GCA_949709985.1. Classification (NCBI taxonomy): domain Eukaryota; kingdom Metazoa; phylum Arthropoda; class Insecta; order Lepidoptera; family Psychidae; genus Luffia; species Luffia ferchaultella. Next base: position 8,872,826 of record OX453263.1, read on the forward strand.
TCCCAAAGTAAGCAAGTATTATGCTTGTGTTATGGGTTACTAGACAACTGATATATATACTTAAATACTTTTTTTAATAGTATATACATAGATAAATATTATACACCCAGACACGGAACGAAATAAACATGTTCATGCACACAAATATTTGTCCCGGGCGGGAATCGAACCCGCGACCGTTGGCTCCGCAGTTAGGGTCTCTAACCACTCGGCCATTCAGTCGTCATTTTTATAACGAATACACTCAAAAACTATTGGACTTATCTCAAAAATTTCTTTCACCATTATAATGCTGCTTTATCCCTGAGTAACATGGGTTATATTTTATTTTCAAACTAGGTTTTCGCCTGCGGCTCTGCTCGCACACTACACAATGGTACCAGAACCGCCATGATTTTTTGCATAGACATCGTTTATAATCTGAAGAGCGACATAAGTTACATTTTATCTCGAAAAAAGGGGTCCTAGTACAATTGTGTAGTCCACGCGAGCTGAGCCGCGGGCGGAAAGCGAGTTCGGAACAAAGTTAGTATTATAAAAGCAAAGTAAGGAAAAGCGTAAGTTTATGAAATTTTTGCAGTAAAACTTTTATCGTTCCACACACATTTTCTATTTTAAAGAGACATAACCATTTGACGTGCATTGCATTAACAAAATACAATCGGGGAACCCATCGCTGAATACTGAATTTATTATTTATAATGATGGATGTCGGCTGAGCTTGTTTATTTATATGATGCTTAAAAACCTAGTCCAACGACAATAAATCGTTCAAATGCAGAATTCTGACGATGTCGTCTCTCTTTCAGCAACACACCTTTTTCAGGTCAACCTAAAAACCATGGTAATGCGTAAAAAAGTTGCTGCCGGGCAAAAATCTGTTGCAATTAAAACTACTTAGCAAAGTGAATCGTTTCTCAGAAAGCTCGTTTCCAGCTGAATACCTACCCCATAATTTGTCTGAAAGCAAAAAGCCGCTCTTGTTTATTGCTGGTCTACTCAGCAACACTTCAAAGGAGGGAGAAGACGAGAAGACATTCATAATTTCATGTGAGCGTGAACAAACAACAACCGATACTTTAGGTCTTCGAAGACGAGGTCAAGCCAACAAAACTTATGCGTTCCCGCAGCAGCGTGTCGAACAAAATGGCCGCATAATTCGTTTGTCTCGAAAAAGGAACATGTTGCCACAAATACATTAAAATTGCAGCATTTTTTGCAGCAGAAAACGTAGATTTGAAGACGCATTCTACGCAAAGACGCACCTGACCTGAGCCCTGGTGAATGTTTTACTACATGTTCAGCAATTTTAAAGGCCCAGGAGTTAGCAATAGAATCTAACAAATTGGCTATTTCGTTAACATCGATTACAGTTACAATGACTGCTTTTATCGCATGCAAAAGTACGTAAACTGTAACAGAGAATACTTCAAATACCAATAAAATTTAACTTAGTTATATCCTGCAGCTTGTTCTTTGTGACATAAATGGTCATTTCTTTTTTTGAATTATGTACGGACAGACACAAACAAACAGACGAACAGACCAACAGACGGACAAAAAAGTGATTCTACAAAGGTTCCACTTTTACAAGTAAGATATATTTTTAAAACATCAAGAGAACTATGAATTATTAAAACGATTGTTAATTAAATAATACTATGAATATGATTTTAATTCAACACTTAAGTACGCTAGTAAATACTTAACATGCTAATCGATATTGATATTGACTGATCGATTGGCCGAGTGGTTATAGACTGTAACTGCGGAGCCAAAGATAGCGGGTTCGATTCCCGTCCGGGACAAATATCTGTGTGCATGATATTTGTACCCTGTCTGGTTGTAAGATATCTATATGCCTATGCATATATTATAAAAAATATTAAAGTATGTATATAAGTGGTCTGGTACCCATAATACAAGCTTTGCTTTATTTGGGACTAGATGGCATTGTGTGGGACGTCCCAGGTATTATAATAATTAAACGTTAGTGACCAAAATTTACCACACTGTTAAGCAAAACGGTACGAAAACCATAAAATATAAACAGGTGTATCTCTGTTTAGGATTTCTATTATTTTGCGAAAGGTCACGTCTTCACCCTCGTTGTTTACGCATTGTTAACTTTGATCTGAATGAGACGTTCGATTTTCTCGACCTCTGAAACCGAGTAAGTAATTTGCTGACTGTACAATGTACGGTTTTCAAGAAAAATTTCTCTAGAAGAAAAGTTGAATTTCTTAATTATACAATTCAATGAAAATATGGTATTAAAAAGCAAGTCAGATTATTCGTCTTTTTGAGCAAAAAACTAACTTTTGAGATAAGTTTAATTACTTAAGATTTCATTTCACTATAAAATTATTTAATTAACATTAAAAATTGTAAACGTGAATTGACGAAATGATTCAACATTTCGTCAATTCACAAATAATGTAGTGTTTTCATTACAAAACATTTTCTACAACAACTCGTTAATTAATTCCCAAAATGTTTTTTTTTATTCCTTAACTTTAGAGAAATACAAATTATACATCGACCTTCAAACTTTTGTCAGAATGCTGCTAAATGTCAAAACGAGTCTCTGATAACTAAAGCTTTGTTGAATTTTATAACTTCGAAGGTACTAATGACGCTTTCGCGCGCTGGCTCTTGTATAATCAAATTTTGGTGAGATCGTACTAGAGACAAAGACTCTCTGTCACGTTTTGTGACAGCTTTTCGTTTTGTCACACAATGGTGTTTTGTTTTGTCGCACCCGAACTCATACTTCGACCCCACAGAGATTGGCATTCGCGTTACAAAAATTTGACCAATAATTTTATCATTACCTTTTATCATGCCAGTCCAAATATTAAAACTCCATCAGTATAGATTTTTTGGTAAATGAAATAAAATTTATACCAAAAGAAAAAAAATTAAAAAAAAAATAAAAAAGGCAATATCACTATAAAAAAATAGCCCAAAAATCATTGTGGAAAATATTTTATATATTTGAAACGATTTTTCGTTTTTTTTTTTGTACTTCAAGTATTTACTAGTTTAACTAAACAATAACCATCTTTTCTATCTTAACTTTTTCTATTTTTACTGTTACATAAATTTCGTATATATTTCCTCTTGCCCGAGTGAATCCAGGCTGGGCCTTTGAATGTTTGAAATGACACAAATAAGCCGAAAAAGTATTTACAAATTTTAAGCCCCAACATGCCGAGTAAATTGTTGCTGTCAAAAGATGGCAGTCGTTGCAATTCGCCAACCCGTATTGGAGCAGCGTGGTGGATTTAAGCTCCAAGCCCTCCCTCACCCTGGGTGAGGCCTAAGCCCCTGCAGTGGTGTATAATGGGCTGATAGTATGGAATGGAAATGCCGAGTAAAGTATGCGGTCGATTCCGGTCTCCCTGCCTGTTTTCTAACAAATGATACTATAATTTGTGCTGACCTTGCTATGGTAAGACAAACAAACAATGTACAAAGTGTAATTTGAGATTGGACCTTTATCGAAAATATGTGCCTGAGATTTACGTCTAAATTTTTTGTCTGAATGTAGGTCTGAAGCCATTTCACAGTGCCGGGTGCCAGGTACCCGGTGGCGAAGTGTATGGGCGTGCCCGGTAAATTACGTCGGTACGTGTGAAAGCTATCTACAGGCTCTAAGGATGCATGACATTTTAAGTACAATAAAAATGACTTTTCTTAAAAACGCGGTGTAGTTTTCGCTAAGAATATATACATTATGTCACCGTCAGATTGTTAACTGTCGATAGATTGAAGACACTAAAATATGTAATATACCTATAGGCTTTTAGGTTAGGTTTTGATTGTGTCAATGCATAAAGTAAATAAATTTGACAGCTGCGTTTAATTCGAAAATGTCAACCGCAACTTCGCGGGGTTGAAGACCGGCGCGCGGGAACCTTGCGGACCGAAACTCGCCGTCTTGCATCAGCTAGCTAGAGTATGAGTGGTTAGACGATAAACACAGAAGAGGGCTTCTAGTAAATTCCTACTATTATGCGTCAAGGCAAAGAGCGAAACGGAGCGGAGTGACGAGCCACCCAAAAGCCTCAAGAAATTATGATTTTCCTATAATTGACTAGTAACAAGTTTACAATTTCACTACATTTATTGTAAACTAAAGGTTTTTCCAATCGTGCGGTCACGTATACACAAAAAAATCAATGCCCTTTACTACTAAACTATAGTGGACCGAGAAGAAAAAAAATTATATTTCGTTAATACAATGACAGTAAACATATTATACAGAAATTTCGCGATAATTACACCCTGTGTTATAATTTGTGTGTTATAGTGTCGTGATAACCCAGAGCGCAACGAACCTGTCTCAAATTTATAAGGCCCCATAGGGCCATGGTTCGAATCCGGGCGTGTACCAATGTATTAAGCAGTCGGTCCCGGACGCTGTCAATAGATGGCGGTCGTTACAGTTCCCAACCCACAGTGGAGCAGCGTGGTGGACTTAAGCTTCAAGCCCCCCTCCTCACCCTGGGGGAGGGGGTAAAAATGGGCTGATGATGATGTTATAATTTGGATATATTTTGGTACCTAAAATGATAACCTAGCGATCAGAAGACATCTTAAAATCCGACTAAATTTAACGTTGCTCAAAATGTTAACACAGGTCCTAAATTTGTACCTACATAAACTCGAACCACCAACACTCTCGTTCAATTCACACATTGTTGTTATTCAAGAGAGATTTACTTTTCGATCGTGGCAATCGAATAGTAAATGGGGATCGTATACACTATCTGAAATGTAAACACAAAGTGAATTACACGATTCCGAACGAAAACGTATTTTTGTGCTCGAATTTGATTTTTCGCATTGCATGCCATTAAAAAATAAATGGTCCCGCGGCCAGGTGGACAGATACCTAAACCACCATATTGAGGGTAGTTGGATGTGAAAGGCGGAGCACCGTGTGTGGTGGCGAGCCTTGGGAGAGGCCTATATCCTGCAGTGGAGGGACACGGGCTGATGAGGATGATGAAAGAAAAATGGCCCACATTAAAACAAATATAGACATAAACACTTAAAAACGTTTGACGGTCACGATATTATAATATGGTCTTGGCCTAATTTTAGTAGTCCATAAATATTTCATGTTATTATTTGCTTTAACTAACGAAAGCATGCATAAACGTTGCCAAATCGTAAAATGTAAACAGTTTATGACTAAAGGTATAATTGTAATATTTGTAATTCCGAGTATATATTTACGATGGAGTAAATAAATTTGACAGCAGCGTTTGGTTTTAATAGAGTCAGAAATGTCACTTCACGTACCTATCGAAACTGTCGAACGCAAATTCGCGGAGTGAGAACTGATGCGCGGGGTCCCCGCGAACTGAAACTTGTCAAAGATACACCAGCTAACTAGAAGAAGAGTGGTTAGACGGTAAGCACAGAAGAGTGCTTCTAGTTAATTCGTTTTATATGATATTTACAATAATAAGATTTATATACGTTTTATATGTATGTTCTACGGCTGAAATAAACTGTCCAAATCGACAATTTTTCAGTGTTTCCCACCTAATCGATGGTAAATGAATACAAATGGTTCACGAAAACCTTTACTATCGGAACTATCTACATCTTCGAGGAACATGAATATCGCATCGAAAAGCGACTTTCCGAAAGTTTGCAATCGAGTCATCGTAATCTATATAAAGTACGCAATAAGAAACTTCTGGAATGTGCGCTTTTCCATGCAAAAAATGGTAATTAAAGGTTTTCGTGAAGCAACGTACTTGTGTATTCAACGTTGTCTGTTTATGTGTAGTTATTTATATATGTGTATATTATAAAGAATATTTAAGTATGTATATCAGTTGTCTAGTAACCCATAACACAAGCATAATGCTTATTTTGCGACTAGACGGCGCTGTGTGGAAAGTCCTATGTATTGTTATTATTATGTGTAAAGTTAATTATTGATGCGCCCCGAAACGATGTATACAGACAGGGTGAGGTTTTGATGACCAGCCAAATTTCAATACAATTGATCTTTGATAAAAATCCGTTGGTCGTCTTGTTCTTTTTTATTATCGTTCAATACGAAAATATTTAGTTAAGACTATGTAAACCTTTCCCAAAACTACCAATATACTAGTCACCATTCACGAGGGCGCCAGTGCACGTGCACGCGGTCCGCCCTTTCGTGTGTAAGTAGAAGGTAGCCAAATTTTATTAAAAAATATTTAAGATATAATTATTGACTATGAATGTTTGATCTATATTTTAATTTACGTAATGAGGTCTATTGGTAATACCTAAATATCTAGAAAATTTTTGGCTGGTTACCAAAATCTGAAAAAGAGATATTTTCACCACTAAAAGTTAATTTATACAGGATAAATTTACTTTTAGTTGTGAAGATATCTCTTCTGTAGTTTTGTAATAAAATAAATTAATGATAACAATAAATTAATAAATAAAGTAATGGTACCGTATTAAGATTTCATGGACTTTGAAAATGAAATGTCATATTATTCATTCACAACTGAAGAGTTTTTATTTTATTGGTGTTTTGTATTCATGGCGTCATATGTGAATACAAGTTTAAGTAAAAAATGTGAACATTTATTTATTTAATTCAAATAAGATCACCAACAGTTTACATATTAAAATGGCACACTTCCATAATAATAATAATATAATAATAATAATAATAACGTACACATGACAACAACGTCTAGGCCCTAAACTAAGCATTAGCTTGTGTTTTGGGTACCAAGCGAAGACACCACATACATATAAACAAGACCCGGTACCAGTATCAATATTCATCACATAAATACTGACCCGACCTGGGATTCAAACCTGGGACCTCCAACTTCGTAGGCAGGCTCGCTACCCACTAGGCTAACCGGTCGTCAACATATATATATATATATAACATGTATTTAACACTGTAAACCTATTACAGAAGATATTAATTTACACGCGCTCTGTCAAAGGCACCAATAATTCTTTTTTTTTGTTTTAGTTTATTAAAATTTTAAAATAGGCGAATATTTATAATGAAAATTTGACGGACATAAATGTATCATTTGCACGCACAGACCAGTCAACCTTATAGACCACGCTTTGACAGGGAGTAGCATTCCCCAAGGCTATGGTAGTGACACTACCATAACTACATAACTACGTCTCTTGTGAGCGGTCAGTTGGAAGCATGTCGGAAGCCTATTTGTCAGCGATATTGTCAATTTTGAACGAGCCAATGAAAACTAGCCGACCTCTCCCCGCACCCCGCCACTTTTTGGCGATTTCGTTTTCGTATCAACGTTTATTAAAGCGTGGTCTATAGGTTGACTGGTCTGTGTTTGCACGTAACCAACACCCGGATGCACGTTTTTATAATTTTTTTTTCTGTCCATTCGTTTGTCCGGGCTAATCTTCGAACCGGTTGTACCAATTTCATCGGAGAACTTAAACTAGTAGGCAGAGAGAGAGGAGTTTTAGATAATATTAAACGCTACTTTTCAATCGGGACATATTTAGGGTTCCTATATAAACTTGCCGTGATAGCCCAAAGCGCAACGAACCTGTCTAAAATTTATAAGGCCATAGGGCCATGGTTCGAATCAGTTTTTGTAATCAGTACCAATGAGTTTTTCTGACTTAAGTACATAACTATCACTGACTCCGTGCTTCGGAGAGCACGTTAAGCAGTCGGTCCCGGACGCTGTCAATAGATAACGGTCGTTACAATCCCCAACCCGCAGTGGAGCAGCGTGGTGGATTTAAACTCCAAGCCCCCGCCCCTGGGGGAGGCCTAAGCCCTGCAGTGGGGTAAAAATAAGCTGATGAAGATATAAACTTAAAAACCGTAGTAATTTCAGAAACAACGCAAACGTTCTCGCGCGCGTTCGCCGGTTAATGAAAAACGGTTTAGTTTTCTAGGTATCGTTGATAAAAACTTTCCTTTTTTTCACTCTCAACTCTTGAACATACTGATAATTAATGTTTTTTACATCGGATACATAGCATGGATATAACACGAAGTCTGTTCGTGTATATTTCTGCTTGTTTCAGCCTTTTGCAAGCTAAAACACGCATTATACTTCAAACATTCAACATCTTTATGAAACTCTGGGGGCCAGTACAAAAGAAAATTGATGCCCGAACAAGGAAACTTCAATATTCAAATAATAATTTGAGAAGTTTGGGTTTACATAACAACGCGCAAACTTAAAGAACTAGGATGTTCGTGTATTGATTGGTTAAGAAGTACATAAGCTACTTTTTGTAGCGGAAACGTGTGTGTATGTATGTTTGTTTGTGTAAATGCGTGTACGTTTGTTACGATTTCACGGTGAAATCGTTGAGCCGATCTAGACGCAATTTGGTAGATAGATATCTCGCCCCTTGACGACGGACATAGGCTATTTTTTCTGCGGAAATATGTTTATACGTTTTGTATTTTTTTTAGGGAGGTATCCCTGAAAAGATCTTGAAGAAATTTGGGAGAGATCGTTTGAAATATACGCTGATGATTTCTGTTAAAGCCGACATATTACAAATGTGTAGTCCACGTACGCGAAGCCGCGGGCGACCTCTAGTATAATGTAAATGACGATATATTTTAAACTATTCAAAAGAGCAAGGTGGATAATTTTACAAGAAACGATTTGTACGTTACTGGTTTGTTTTAAATATAAATTCTTCATTACGTTATCACGTTTAATTTTATACTGCTGATTCGACAAAAATCCGATTTCGTGACTAAAATGCGTAGGTACATGAATAATTTGATTGCAAACGAGACCTTTTCAACTTTTTGCCATTTAATTTAATATTCTATATAGCAAGAGTCAAACGGATCAGGTTCGTATTTGCAATCAGCGAAAATTGAGATTTCGTGTCTATTATAAATTTAATATTTTAATAATAGGGCCTTAAATTTACTTGAAATTGTCGATCTGGATAGTGGCCATTTTATATGCAAATGAAACTTGCATGTCATAATTTTTTAATTTGTGACTTTTTTAATTAAACCTCACTGCTATATATAAATTCAAAATAAACAAAAGAAATTGTTAATTGCATTTCAATGGGGTAGATGACTGTTTTTTTTTAATTTTAAATTATTTATATGAAAGTGTCTTCTAAATATATAATAATAAAAGTTTTGTTTATAATGTCCTGTTAGACTGACTAGCTATTTCAATATTTTTTTAAATACTAGATCCGCCGTGGCGCTGACACAGCAATACACCTTATAAGATGTTGGATATTATTGGAGTCCTCCAAACACACCATTGATATTACGAGTCATGTTCAACATATTAGTCATGTTCCCTCCAAACTTTGGGAGAGACGTGCTAATGAATGCACCGTGCGCCCACCGGTTTAGTTGCTTTAGCAGTGGATGACTTGTAAAATGAACCAAGAGGTAGTCCAACCACTAAAGTCAGTAATGAAGAATTGTAAGCCACGGTGGAAGCAGATCCTCATCAATTTACAGCAGAATTGTTGGTATTGTTTGGAGTTTAGTGTATCCACAATATTGGATACGAGATACGACTGGTCGTTTGGCCGAGTGGTTAGAGACCCTAACCGCGTAGCCAAGGGTTGTAGGTTCGATTCCCGCCTGGGACAAATATTTGTGTGCATGAACATGTCTATTTGTTTCGTGTCTGGATGTAAAAGTAACTATATATTGTATAGCGACCGCCCGCAGCTTCGCTTGCGTAGACTACACATTCCTGTTTTAGGTAGTATTAAGATTCGAAATGGTTTATACGTAGGTGTTATTTGCTGAAACTAATATTGGGTACACAAATTCAAACTTTCAATCTTCATTCTCCCCACTCCTTTAAGAAAACCGATACTCCCATTCTTTTCACCTCCCGTTTCCCACCCTTAAAATGTGGAAATCCAAAAACCCTGAAAGACATCATTATTTATTTATGTCAAAATTTTTATGTTTCTAACTTTAAAGAACAAAGACTCATACAAAGCCCTTCCGTCCCTCCCTCCTTAAATTTGAAATTTCCAAATATTCCTTTCATAAAAAATTGATACGTTATAAAATAAACCACTGTTCCAAATTTCGGCTTCCTAGACTTAGTAGATTCGGCTTTATCTACGCTGATAGATCAGTGAAGACAAACGACAGACAGACACAAAAAGTAGCTGATGTCACTCTTGACAACCTTCTTTCACGTCTGCAAAGTTTCATTAAAATCTGTTGAGCCGTTTTGAAGATTAGCTTGAATAGACACATGGACGCACAGACAAACAGACGGACAAAAAGTAGCGTATGTCACTTTTGACCACCTCCTTTTCATACCCGTGAAATTTCATTAAAGTCGGTTTAACCGTTTTGGAGATTAGCTCGAATAGACAGATGGAAGTACATACAGACATACAAAAAAGTTGTGTATGTCATTTTTGACCACTTCTTTTCCACATTTGTGAAGTTTTATCAAAATCAGTTCAGCCGTTTTGGAGATTTGCTCGATTAGACAGACAGACAGATGGTATTATTTTATACATATAGCCTATAGCCTTTCTCAATAAATAGACTATCCAACACAAAAAGAATTTTCAATTCGAACCAGTAGTTCCTGAGATTTGCGCGTTCAAACAAACAAACAAACAAACTCTTCAGCTTTATAATATTAGTATAGATATTATAAAGAATATTTAAGTATGTATATGAGTTGTCTAATACCCATAATACAAGCTTTGCTTCGTTTGAGACTAGATGGCGCTGTGTGAGATGTCCCAGGTATGATTAATATAAAAAATAATAATATTGACCCGTTTGCGCCAAATTGGCAAAACTGGATAATTAGAATAACATGTATTGAATAACTCGCGCAATTCTGCACGAGTCGGAGCTTGTCTTGCGTTGATTAGTCGTCCAAAAATAAAAGTTTTAAGCCAAATTAAAACGTACGACAAAAAAATTATTATTTACGAATGCCAGAAGATAAAGACCCAATGGCTGAACCCAGTTCAAAGGCCAAAAGCATTTCCCTAAAAAGTAAATTAACCACAGAAAGGTGTTGGTGAGTTTGGTGATCCAGTCATGTTGTTATCCACCGCATGCCTTGCTCACATGTGGTTCACCAATAACAGTTTAGTTCTGCAGCCAGCCACCTTTCGGGAAGCTCCGTCGTCTGTTCTCATCGCCACTACCACAATATCTGAAGACCAAGGTCTTCAACCAATGCGTCCTGCTTACAATGACAATGACATTCACTCTCCATATTTTCCGAATTTGTCCTCTTCACCGACTACAGTTTTACCATAATTAGGATAACTTTGTCCAGCACCAAATTTAGTTCCCAATTAGCAGCAGGAATCATCTTTACGATCTTTCTTGAACTTTGTTTTCCAGAGTTCTATCGCAAAGGCTTTAAAGACCTAAGAGAATGTGTTAGATGGCAAAAATGCGTAGAAAATACATGTTATGTTAATATATTTTTCATAAATGAATACTTTTTATTTCAGAATATTTTTTTTCCGGTCATATTTCAACACCTATTGGAATTTCATTATTTCGTCTGGCTTGTTTTAATCGGATTAATTTTGTACTAAATGGAAAACATAAATTGTAATAAAAACGGGAAATGAAATTAGGAAAAAAAATTAATTAATAATAACCCATTTAAATAACTTCTTAGGTTAATTAGACTTCTTAATTTTTCTTAATTAGACCACTGTTCAGTATTTTATGATTTTATTTTTATATTTTTGTATTTAGTTTTAATTACCTATAATATGTAATTATAGGTAATTAAATGATGATATTAATAAATTACAAATAATATTAATCTTTATTGGTTCAAAATAAACAGAACAGTGTTTGGAGTCTCTTTTTAAGCAAAAAGTATGCTTGTACCCAATGACTTTTTTGACTTAAGTACATAACTATCACCTACTCCGTGCCTCGGAGAGCACGTTAAGCAGTCGGTCCTGGACGCTGTCAATAGATGGCGGTCGTTACAATCCCCAACCTGCAGTGGAGCAGCGTGGTGGATTTAAGCTCCAAGCCTCTCTCATCCCGGAGGAGGCCTAAGCCCCTGCAGTGGGGTAAAAATGGGCTGATGAAGATGCTTGTACCAGAAGACTCCGTTCTTCCATAACGAAAACGTAATTTAGTTAATTACAATTTTTTTATATTATTTGGGTGTGTTTTTGCGTGGGCGAGGGTGCGTGCGAGGTTATGTGTGTGTGTGTCTCCACTTAACTATTTGTAAATGTATAGAAGAATCTATTTCCTCACGATTTAGTGTTTTCAACCAATTATTCAAACAACCAATGGTAGTAATATTTTGTATTCGGTATTAAGATGAATCCCTATTCGTTACATATTAACTTCATACTTCATCAATGGAAAAATGGATAATTGCACACATCGCAATTACATAAGGAGCTCCGAAAGTTGTAACCAGTATTTTCCTCAACTTTTTAACCGTGTGATTGAAAAATCTGAAAAATCATGGAAGTAGCGCTTAATAAATACGATTTTTCTTAAATATACGTTTAAAAGTTAGTGTTTTTTTAATAGTTTAATTACTTAATAATAATAATACCTGGGACATTCCACACAACGCCGTCTACTCCAAAAGTAGGTAAGTATTATGCTTGTATTGTGGATACTAGACAACTGCTATACATATGCTTATTTATAATATATAATAAATATTTTGCACCCAGACACTGAACAAATAGACATGTTCGTTCATGCACACAAATATTTGTCCCGGGCGGGAATCGAACCCGCAACCATCGACTCCATAGTTAGGGTGTTTAACCACTCGGTCAATCGTTAAGTCTTTTTCATATTTATTTAGATATGTACGAACTATCATAATCTAACATTCATACAAATAGATTGAGGCAACGCGACGTCAAAGGAAATGATAAATAAGACTGACCGCAATTACGCTCCGCAATTAAACTATCGTTTACCGACGATTACTGAGCAAAACGCTACTTCGTTAACTAAGGCAAATAATCTTTTCAATTATGGTATTTCAAGAATGAAACCAAAACCCTGGCGATGTAAGATGTATTTATTTCATTTTCAAAAAGTCAAATACAATGCAAACGTTTCTGCTAATGATATACTTAACGAATTGCTTCATGGGTTTGGTACAAAATGGTCATCAACAAATTGTCAAAACGAAGACACAAATAATAAATATTTGTGAAATAAAAGTTTATAACGTGACCATTCTCCATTAGTAAGTCATCATATCATATCGGCCCATTATGCGTTACTACAAGGGCTTAGGCCTTCCTCGGTATTGGCGTCCTTGGAGCTTAATGCACCACGCTGCTTTAGTGCGGATCGGTGGATTTTAACGACTGCCATCTGATGACGGCAACGGACGACGGACCGGGCGGCTTAAGTGCTCTCCGAAACACGGAGTCAGTGATAATTATGTGCTTAAGTCAGAAAAAACTAATTAGGACACGCCGATTTCTGGGATTCGACCACGATCTTCTAAAGTGCCTTCTTGTGCCTTCTAGACAAGAAGTAAGCTCGCCACCACGGCTATCACGACATTATTTAAAGGGCCCTGCAAGTTGGCTGTCGTGGACAAAGCCTTCGAGCCCGATTGGACGCTGCGAGCGTATACATCGGTTAATAAGGTAATTTTAGAAATGTTATTACAAACAAATTCGCAAACAAAAATAAAATATTGTTACGTGTTAGGGTTCGAAGAAATTGGAGAGAAAGACATGCTGACTCTTTTGATGACTTTATTCACTAACACTAGGTCCAACACAAAGCACTAAGTCCAAACACTAAGCACTAACGATGTTCCTAGGTCGTAGCCAAGTCGTAGGTTTCACTGGTATCACTCTTGATCACTAGTTTTCACTTCGAAGTCGCCTCGAAAGTAGCCCAAAACTGAACTGGACTGCTCGTCTTCCTGAAGCTATTTATATAGGTCGTAACGAACCTTCTCGAGCATTCTAGAAATCACTCCACTCACACGAACGTAATCGACCAGATTGGATAGTTCTAGAAAGCCCCACGATTCTTTCCTCTAACGCCATCTAGTATTGAGTAGGGGTTTCATGTTGTCCTTGTTGTAAAACCCTTCTACAAAGTGGTTTTACTGGTTGACGCTAGATGGCGGTCATTACTCTGTCCGTTCGTAACAATATAAAACAGTGTTTGGGAGATAACATTTCAAATTTTAATTTTTATGAAATATCATGTTATTGTTATTAAACTGCAACGCGTAGACGACGATTTCGCGCACCACTTTTTGGCGTTTATTCAGGCACGGATCACTTTTTTTTTACAGTACTAATTAAATAAATTTTAAGACACTTATTTCTTCAGTTACAAATATACTGTTACGTGTTAGGGTTCGAAGGATTTAAAGAGAAAGACCTGCTGACTCTTTTGAAGACTTTATTCACTAGCACTAGGTTCAACACAAAGCACTAGGTCGAAACACTAAGCACTAACGATGTCCTAGGTCGTAGCCAAGTCGTAGATTTCACTTGTATCACTCTTGCTTGATCACTAGTTTTCACTTTGAAGTCGCCTCGAAGGTAGCCCAAAACTGAACTGGACTCGCTCGCCTCCCTGCGACTATTTATATGGGCTGAGACGAGCCCCCAGACTATTCCAGAAATCACCCGATTCGCGCGAACGTTATCGACCGGGTTGGATGATTCTGGAAAGTCTCACGCATGTACTCGGATTTCGAGACTATACTTTTCTTCTAACGCCATCTAGTATTGAGTAGGGGGTTTCGTGTTGTTTTTGTTCTTTAAGTGGTTTTACTGGTTGACGCTAGATGGCGGTAGTTGGTTTGTGTGTTCGTAACAATACTATATGCCTCGTATGTATGATTTTTCTGAATTTAGTATTGGCTACCAGTTCGCTAAAAAAACCCTGAAAAATCTGTTGTTTTGTGCTAACTCAAAAACGTGGATAGTTTGTCTGCCTGTTCGCGCTTTGACGTTGTTCTTTTCCGACGGATATTTTTGGGACTATGTACAAAGGTTTCATTTGACCTCTAGTTTTGCAAGCACCATTTTGGAGCTGATTGAAGCAAACAGAGCAAATAAAGTTTCGTTGTTTATGATCAGGTTTTTTTTTTAAACTTGTCACAGTACCTAGTTTTGTAAGTAACATTTTAGAGTTGATTTGGAACAAATGGAACAAATTGAGCGAATAGGTTTTGTTATTTTACAACGGATTATTTTGGAACTTAGTGCAGAGATTCCCTTTTATGACTTTTTATTAATTTCATGACATTTCATGATATTACAAAATATTTTATGACCGTTGGTGACTTTTCATTATATTTTATAACAATTCGTGACCTTTCGTTACCTTTCGTGACTTTCGGTGACACATCGTGACCTTTATGACCTTTTATGACATTGAATGACTTTCATTACATTTCGTGAAATTTTCTGACATTTCATTACCTTTCATGACATTTCAGGACTTTTTATGACATTTCATGGCGGTACATGACGTTTCAAAATGTCAACGGCAATTACCAAATTCTTAAGTTTGACTTGTTTAATTTATGTGCTCTAAAACAATACAGTAATCAGTGCTGAAATATAAAAGATATTTTGATCAATTAGCGCCGCATAACTCGTTTGCAGGGGCTAATATTTGATATGAATCAACATTACATTAAAACGAGTCATTGGGCTTCGCATATGGGACCCAAAGGGTCGTGCATCCCTGTACAAAATAGTACTTACCCGGCAAGAGCCTTCGGCGTTCATATTTTCCTTTCGTAAATTAGCTTTAACCAGAATCGGAATTTAAATAAAAAATGTTCTGTGTAGACATTGCCTTAAGGCATTAAATGTACCTTTATCAAAAGTTTTGGCACAATATCATATTAAAAATTTTATTTAATTTTGATTACATCGAATTTTATTTTGTGTATATGCAAATCATGATACATTAATTTTTTTACAATAAATAATATCTCGGACATCCCACACAGCACCATCTAGATCTAGTCCCAAAGTAAGCAAGTATTATGCTTGTATTGTGGGGTACTAGTTACATACATACTTAGATATCTTTTTAAACAATATATACATATATAGATAATTCTACACCCAGACACGGAAAAATGGACATGTTCATTCACACAAATATCTGTACCGGGCGGAAATCGAACCCGCGACCTGCGGCTCCGCAGTTAGGTACTCGCTGTCTCTAACCAGTCAGCCAGCCAGTCAGTCGTCAAACAATTAATTAAAAAATAAAAATATTAAGTATAACTTAGATCACAATTAACAATTAAATTTCGCATCTATTTCTCATTCAGTAAAATATATGTGAAACAGGGGCTACACACATTAACCCGGTGCTTAGGTTTAGATTAAGTCAAGTACCTGTTTATCCACTGGATTTCGGATCCAGGTTTTGGATTCTGGAAAGAAATCCCGGCGGCACCAGATATAGTATTCAAGACCGAATGTCAAATATATCCACCAAATGTCCAGTAAGTACCCTTCAACACTACCAGAGTCACCTCCAATGGCAGACTTTTGGCATAAAAAGTCCTGTGAAAACTATTTCATAGTTAATTTTTTATTTCATTATCATTATTTCATACCATTAACTTTGTAATGGTATCTTCCGAAGCATTTAAAACTATTTAAACCACTTTTCGTTTTACTAGCCATGTGGTTATATCCCTAAGGATACTGCTATCTGACCTGAAGGACCAATAGGCTTCATTGGTAGATAAAATGTACTAAAAGTTTTAGAACAATATTATATAATAAAAAAAAATTTCTTTACTTTTTTATGATATCTTAATGAAAATGAAATTAAAATTAAAAAAGTTCATTTTACAGCAGAATAGCGATCTATAAATTATTTAAAAGAACAGTAAAATACTTCAGCTATAGGTACGCAGACAGCAGAAAAAAATTATATGAAAATTTACAGTATGTATCTATAATCCTCACAGTAGACAGCACGCCTGTACCGTGAGGACCCAGTAAGGTATACCAATATCACAGACAAGTCAACCTTATAGACCACGCTTTGACAGGGAGTAGCATTCGCCAAGGCTAAGTAGTGACACTACATAACTAGGTACGTCACTAGTGAGCCGTCAGTTGGAAGCACGTCGGAAGCCATTAAATTGTCAATTTTGAACGAGCCAATGAAAACTAGCCGACCTCTCCCCGCACCCCGCCACTTTTTGGCGATTTCGTTTTCGTACTGACGTTTATTAAAGCGTGGTCTATAGGTTAACTGGTCTGTGACCAATATATAACTTAACTAAAGGACATTTAGTCGAACTAATGTTAAGTAAATTGTAATATGTCAACTCTGATGGATTTTAAACAATCAAGTTACATAAATAACGTTCAACAAATAAAGATAGTTTAAACCCTTTGAGTAATGATATTTACAAATGGATTAATATTTATTGCTGCACGCTTACTCACGATGCTAAGAATTATGGGTGTGCTATAATCTAGCTATAAAAAACAGGTCTAATTTCTTTACATTCAATCAATCCTAGAAACTGGCACAAAAACCTATGACCTATACCATTTTACAGCCAATTTACCGAGGATTACTATTGAGGTAACTTACGTACATAACTATCATTGACTCTGTGCCTCGGAGAGCACTCGGTTCCGGTTGCCGTCAATAGATAGCAGTCGTTACAATCCACTAACCCGCATTGGAGCAACGTGGTGGATTAAGCTCCAAGTCCCCTCATCCCGAGAAGAAGCTTAAACTCCTGCAGTGGGGCATTGATAGGCTGATGGCATGTTACGGTAATGTTGACACCTTTTTAGGTCATTTTATAAACTTATTAACTTTAAAAAAAAGTATTTTAGTCCAAAAACAGGCTGTTTAACTAATATACGAGCATATATTCCAAATTTGTATTTAAATATCTTTTTTAAATTTTCAAATAAACATTGATGTTTAGTAAATAGAACGGTTTAATACTTTCATCGTAACTGTCGTAACCGAATAAAAAACTACATCTCTAAACTAACTCTTTTAAACTCACAACAAAATAAACACAGTCATGACTTCACAAGTGCATTCAAAAATAGTGAGATGCAACATACATCACAATACGCGTAAGAAAGAGATGATGTATTTGACATCACCGGTACTCTGTGGTTAATCTTAAATTTCAAACATTAGAAGGCTGATAATTTATCGCCCATATCGCTTGGTAACGGTCCGTTTGATTTATTATGTTTACAATAGCAATTATGAATAGCTCCTATGCATGGATGTTACTATAATAGGAATTTCTTCATGATGACGAACTCTGCTTTTTTCCCTAGTTCACACCATTGATATTTTTTAAATCAACCTGTGTAAAAGCAAAGGATATAAAAATATACAGCCATTGATTACTGTATGAAATTGTCTCCTTTGCGATGCTCGGTAACGCTTGTTGCTATCTTTTTCATTGTGAGCATGCTAGAGCGAGACGAGAGATTCAACAAATTTCACACTTATCTCAGAAGTATTAAAGTGTCTGCACACTAAAATATGTCTGACTTACATAAAGCCTTAGATAAAGCCTCCAAGCATAGTTAATAGATATAGGCATAAAAGTACGAATTGACTAGAAGCCCTTTCTGCGTTTACCGTCTAACCACTCATACTATAGCTAACTGGTGTTTTCCGTGCCCAAGGGCCAAGCACCCCGCTTTTACCACCGAAAAATCCCCGCGCACCGATTTCAACTCCTCAAAATTGCGTAACGTCACCTCAATACTGTGAACTGACAGTTATGACTCTGTTAAGCGCTGCTGTCAAATTAATTTACTCTATGGTCTATGGGTATAGGTGTAAGCAAATATTTTTATTAGTCATATAAAACTGAATCGATGTTGACCAATAAAGATAGCCTAATCGGCCAAACTGAACGCAAAAGTTCCTAGAATAGCCTTTCGAGTAAACAAAAAGCACAGGTGTGTACAGGCACCCTAAAACTAGTTACTCAAAGGATGGAATTGCAATGAAATCCACCTAATTAGATAAAAATAGTTCTTAGACTTGGACCGCGATGACGACTGTAGTCATTAGTGTGGAGTGCAGGCTATTGTATTATGAGTGGCTTCCCCTGTCTATTTTTTAGCAGGGCCTGGTTAGCCTTTTTGATTAGACTATTTGCTTTGTAAAGTGGCATAGATAGTGCTCCAAGCCCCCCTCCTCGCCCTGGGGGAGGCCTAAGCCCCTGCAGGGGGGTAAAAATAGGCTGATGACGATGATGATGATGATAGATATTGTAGTGTTAATTTATAATAATAACAATAATATCTGGGATATCCTACACAGCGTCATCTAGTCCCAAAGTAAGCAAGTATTATGCTTGTATTATGGGGTATTAGACAGGGGGTATGATATACTATAATATAGTATATTTTACGAAAATATGAAAAAAGTGATTGAGCGGGTACAAAATGATTGATGAAGTTTGTCAACCATACCGTTAAAAACAGTATAATACTTGTTTTTAATTTTTACTATCTGTTTATAGTTCGCGTCAAACTTTATGGCGGATCGGAATACAACGCTTTAAACGTGCTTGAAGCGTACAGTCATATATCCTTCGCTCCACTACGTCCCGCTACACCTAAAACTGATTACTGCGACGCGACTTGTGCCTACGTCGGATCCGTCATAAAGTTTTAGGCGAACTATACTGTTCATTAAAATTAAGTATCTAAAATGATGTTTCTCACAGCTCACTTAAAAATATTTGTGTCTAAAGTCAAAATCATACAAACCACAGAGTAAGTGGCAACCACGTTGCAACATAATGCAGTTGTTTAGTTTCTGAACGTGCCAGGACAGCAGAATGAGTCGTTACCTCGGTGTTGTTTTGTGACTTGTGGTGTGTATGTTTTTATAAATAACCTCTTTTCGAATCTTTGTTTCCTTTTCGATTGATTTCATAGTGTCATTTTTCTAAGTACCTACTGTTTTTTTTTCTCCGACTTAATCATAATGCATTTTTTTTAAGTTGGCAACCCTAGAAGTAAAGGAGGCCCGATTGAGACTGAAAGAAAGCTTGTTTGCCTGTCATTATGGGAAGTATTAGGTGGGAACTTTTGTACCTATGTACGTAACAAGGTACAGATATTTGATGACCAATTGGCCGAGTAGTTAGAGATTCTAACTGCGGAGCCAAGGGTCGCGGGTTCGAATCCCGCCCCAGACAAATATTTTGTGCATGAACATGTCCATTTGTTCCGTGTCTGGGTGAAAGGTATAAGGTATATGTATACATCATTGAAAAAAGAATATTTAAGTATGTATATCAGTTACTAGTACCCAATAACACAAGCATAACACTTGCTTAAAGGTATAAGGTATATGTATACATTCTTAAAAAAAGAATATTTAAATATGTATATCAGTTGTCTAGTACCCAATAACACAAACATAATACTTGCTTATTTTAGGACTAGATGGCGCTGTGCGGAATGTCCCAGATATTAATATATTATACAACATTATTTCAAACACGTTCCATTGCATTAACACAGCGTTATTAGATTTAAGAATGTAGTGTAACGTAGCAAATACACTGTGGCGCGGACTCGATATTTCATAATGGGTAACCGAACGGAGCCAAAATAACTCCGACGTCACTGAGCTTTTACCGGCCACCTGACAAGCAGCGTTGAGAGAACGTGGATTCGTTGTTGGCCCTTGGCTATATATATTGTTGTTCCAATATTAACTATTGACTAGCTCTATAGATGAATAAGCAACGAAAATACAAGACGTGAATCGCGTTATTATGTTACGGAAAGCTAAAGGAAAGGAAACCAGTCGACGTAAATAAAGTAGACAAACTTTCAGTGTTTAATAATTATTTTTGGGGCTGGTAAAATATCTAGTTGTTTACGCGTACTACAATCGAATGTCTCTTCTGTAAACAAAGTTGCAAACCGCGTCTCTGTTTGTGTGTTTAGTTCTTTTAAACTACGCAACGGATTTTGATAGGGTTTATCATTTAGAGATGTTTCCATAAGATTTATATGCACAATACCTACTATATTGCATTAAGATCAAAGCCGATATTACCTATATAATTAAGTAAAAAAAAAAATTTCAGTCGTTTACTTTGCTATAATACTGTCTAATCCTTTTGAAATAGATGTAACTAATGGACTACTGAATAATATTGTATGTGTCAAAAATGCCTACAAAAAGCCCGCAATGGTTATGTCTGTCTTCTAGGGATCCATCACCCACAGTAATCATTTTCATTTTTAAAGTTCTGTACCTCAAATGAAAAGAGAAATCTTTATACAATCACTTGGTTGTCCGTCTGTCTTGATTTTTTACAGCTTCAAGGACCGTATACCTAAGTATATGATATTAATTCAAGTTGACACCCCCACGCGTTCCTGAGAAAAAGGGTCTTGACAGACATACATACAGACAGACAACAAAGTGATCTTATTAAGGTTTTATTTCTTTTGAAGTATGGTGCCTTAAAATCCATTGTAATATTCCCGTGTCCCTCTTTCGGTTACAGATGTTATTCTTTTAAACCATTTGAAGAACACTACGCATTATAGTACATGCGGGAGGTGTCGTTTTAAAATAATTATAAATCCGTAACAATTTATAATGTATTTAATTTTATTCACATTTTATTAACGAATTCCTACTTTATTTTGAATATGACCGCACATTATTTGTCTTTGATAAATCATCGATACAGTAATTCAGATAAATCTTACGACCCCATTAAAAATGGTAGTCACTGTAATTATTATTATTATCATGCACCGGTTATTACAAGTTACGGCCTCGATTGTATACTATTCAATTTTACTGAAAATATATTCGTGAATAGAATATATTCTTTGGTTTTGTTTTCGTTAATATTTTATTGTATAAAATAGTATTTTTCTTATGGCGAAGGTATATACGAAAAACTTGATATTTCAAAGAAAAATTTTGAATTCACGTTTGTGAACTCAGAACATATTTACTTGTAAAAAGTATTATCCCATAAATTATTAAAAATATGGATGCGTTTGGACAAAGACCGATTTTTCGTGAAAAGTTTCGCAGAACCGCCTAATACTTTAATTCGTAGAAAAACTTTAGTGGAACCAGTTTGACTATACTAGAAACATATTCGTGACATAATATTAAACACATTCGCATTTTTTGCATCTCCACCTGAAGTGTGGTCACGATAATATTATTTCTTAATACATTGTGCTTGAAATTCAGTAAGAATAAATATATTAGGACACAAGAATCATGAAAATAGAACAAAGGAATATGGCATACCGTTTGTTACAGCGTCACAAGTGTAATTAGTAGAAACCTAATAGTAGTTTTTTTGCAATTTTTATTAACCTATTCTCTACTCATTAACCAAATTTGGTCAGATTAAAAGTCACGAGCTATTTAATTGACAGAGACAATTGAGTAATAATGATTGATGACAAGTCGAAAGGTTAAATTATTGTCGCCCAATTATTATTGATTGTTCCAAAAAATTAAGTAAGGTCGATTTTCGACCGCTGGTCGACTATCAGTAAACATGCATTTATGAAGACATTTGTTGGCTCTTACCACGCACAGACCAGTCAACTTTTAGACCACGCTTTAATAAACGTCAGTACGAAAACGAAATCGCCAAAAAGTGGCGGGGTGCGGGGAGAGGTCGGCTAGTTTTCATTGGCTCATTCAAAATTGACAATTTGATGGCTTCCGACGTGCTTCCAACTGACGGCTCACTAGTGACGTAGTTATGTAGTGTCACTACATAGCCTTGGCGAATGTTACTCCCTGTCAAAGCGTGGTCTATAAGGTTGACTTGTCTGTGTTACCACGTCAATCTCAAAAAATTAATACACATAGTCAATGCCCCTTTCGAGCGCTGTTCCAAAAATTTACCTATCCCAAAACAAATTATTGTCTATATCCAAACTCATATTGGCACACGTGAACGTTTCCATCAACGCGACGTTCTCCCAAAGAATTTATTTTTAGCGGTACCGTACTTCAGCGTGAGGTTATCACAACAACAACAACGGGAGGTTAGTGTTAGCTGATATGTGGAGCATATCGTGCAAGTTGTATTTTTGAAGTGAAAACTTCTTTAGCCGCGTTGGACACTTTTTGGTAGGGGAAAATCTTATGACTTCGCGACACTATATGCTCATTTAATTATAGAATCACTGTACTGTACAAAAGTGAGTAGCTAAATGAATATACGAATATTTTAAAAATAACAAATAATATAATAAATAACAGGAAATTGATATAAAACTTCGAATTTATTTTGGCGTGTAATTTTTTTTTAAATTATTTGCAATTACGCAATTAGTATTTCACAGTGGCTTGGACGTTTTCTTCCATCAGTCCTTTTTATACCCCACTGCAGGGGCTTAGGCTTCCCCTCAAGATGAGGTGGCTTGGAGCGTAAATCCACCACGCTGCTCCAACGCGGGTTGGCTCGGAGAGCACGTGAAGCAGTCGGTCCCGGTTGCTGTCAATAGATCGCGGTCGTTACAATCCGCCAACCCGCATTGGACGTTTAATTACGACCGTGGTAAAACAGATTTCTAGTTGTTCAGTCATTTGAATTTAATTTAATGATTAGTACTATGGCATGATGACTGCGGTAGCATTACGGTACGGTAAAAATTCAACGGCGAACGGCGGATTATAAAAATCTGAATTCGATACGGCGAATGAAGACTACGGATAAATATTAAAACAAATACGGTAAACGGTCAAATGTATAAATAATCTACTTTTGGTGCGGCGGAAGAAGAATTTAATTTATTTTAAATCCATGAGGTGTTTCTATAAACACCTCGATTGCAGCACGAGGCGAAGTCGAGTGCTTATAATAAACCGATGACTATAATAACCAGCTTACTAAGTACGAGCATCATACGACGTTTTTCAATACATTTGCGATTAAAATTAGGTAGATACTTCAAATGTAAGCAGGAGCTAATGCCGCCAGCGGGTTGGTTTTAACGGTTTACGCACGCGTTACATACAGAATGCTCGTTTGTGATTGGTGTAAAGTGGTGTAAAGGCCTAGTACCTACTGTAAAATACGACTTTACGCTACAAGTTTCGATGTCATAAAGATCGTATTAACAGCAAATGTATTGAAAACATCTTAACAGTAGTTCTCCTGGTATAACTATTCAATAGTGTGATTAAATTATCTGCAAAAACTCAAGGAACCTATTACGAGTAGTAACACTTTACAATCTCTTTAAATGAAAAATTATTATGAAAATTATTTTGAATCCGTTTTTGGGATTTGTATAATTTTCAAGGTAACAAATTGAATTTTGTGAGATTGGTAATTGTAAATTGTCTGTTAGTAATACACGCTACGAAACACTGAGTTGGTTCGTGACCTACACACGTTTGGCCGGTTTTTTTTTTCTTCATTTTAAAACATGAATCTCAAACTTCGTAGGCATGAATGTAAGTAGCTATAAAAGTTTATAATCAACAAATAATCTAATTGATTTCATATTTGTTATTGAGTGAATAATCATTTAAAATACATTAATTAAAATATTTCGAAAACACAAATAAAATGTAATGTAAAAGGTTGCGGGCTCGATTCCCGACTGGAACAAATATTTTTGTTCATGAACCATTTGTTCTGTGTCTGCGTGTGAAACGTCTATTATAAAGAATATTTAAGTACATACGAGTATATCATTTGTCTAGAACCCATGATACAAGCATAATACTTGCTTACTTTGGGACTAGATGGCCCTGTATGATGTCCCAGGTATTATTATTATTATGTATTAATTATCATGAAAATTCGAGGAGATTTCAGGAACTGTTAGTGAATTTCAGGGAACTGTCACTGATGTAAAAATTCGTAAAGCGGTCATACATTTCATTGTGAATATTACTGAACTATTGGGAATAATTTTGTCATAAGGAATTCGTTTATAAAATTAGAAAACACCAAGAAGAACGTAATTACAGAAATAACAAATTCCGTTAATTCATAAATCATGAGCGTCGAAAGGTGGGAGTTGACGGGAGCACACATGTCAAGCGATGCATATTCTCCTTGTCGACGCACAGTTCAAAAGCATATTTAATTGAACAACTGCCAAAAGTGTTTTACTCACTGTCTGTAAAAATGTGGTAATTACAATAATGAGAAAAAGATAAATAAAAATAAGAAATACAGCCCATCAGCCGGTTGTGCTATCATTCTATTTAAAAAAAAATTATTTTACAAAAGGGCTGGTTTCATACAGACGGTTTCTAACACCGAGCTTTGAGTTAGTTAACTAGAGGAATAATACAAGCCATTACGAGACCCATGCGATTGGTAACCTTAATGTTTGTTTGGTGTCTAATCTTTGTGTCACATCTACTGAATAAAAAGCAAACACCGTAAAAAAAAAAGTAAATATAGTTGTCGTGTAAGCCTGAGGACAACGAACCTGTCTCAAATTTATCTCAAGTGTGGCCGTGGTTCGAATACGGGCATGTACCAGAAGTTTTTCTGACTTAAGTACCTACGTATCACGGACTCCGTTCCTCGGAGAGCACGTTAACCCGTCGGTCCCGGTTGCTGTCAATGGATGGCGGTCGCAACAATCCGCCAAATCGCATTGGAGCTGCGTGGTGGATTTAAGCACCAAGCCCCCTCACTCGGGTAGGAGGCCTGAGCCCCTGCAGTGGGGTATAAAGGGCTGATGGAATGGAAAAATATAGTTGACAAAATTTGTACGCTTTGAATCGTTGAATTTAGCGCATGCGCCTATCTACCTATCTAGTCTGCTACATTCAAAATTTGGTGGTTTCTCCGCATATATGCCATTACAACAAACATCATTTTGTCCTAAATATTTGCCTATAATTGTTATATATTATTGTAAAGTTAAGACTTCAAAATAATATACTAACTTTGAAAATGAACAACGCAGATTTTATGACACAGCTCCAATGAAAGTTATCTCTTGGGTACGTAATAGACGAACTTAGTTCGGCTTCTAGTCGGTTCTTGCTAGACCTGCATCTGGTTTGGGATCACGCTTGTTGTATGGGAGCCCCCTTAAATATTTATTTCATTCTGTTTTTTAGTATTGGTTGTTATAGCGGCATGACGCATTTACATCATCTGTGAAAAATGTAACTGTGTAACTATCACGGTTCATGAGATATAGTCTGGTGACAGACAAACAGACAGAAGGACGGACAGCGGAGTCTTAGTAACAGGGTCCCGTTTTTTACCCTTTGGGTACGGAATCTTACAAACTAGTATTTTATAGATGTCAAGTAAATAAAGTTCAGGTAGGCTCCAAGAAGGCGATCTCACTCTAGGCCCTTAAAGTCTAGACCTATAGAGCTATTTCTGTTGGGGCCGACTGTACCTATATTTTTTTATTTTGTGTTTTTACGCTACTCTAAATGAAATGTGTCGGGATAGCCGAGTGATGGTGAGTCCACTTCTTGTTTAGAACGCCGTGGTTCGAATCCTAGAGGCAGAAGCAGTCGTTAAAATCTACCAACCCGCACTGGAGCAGCGTGGAAGATTAAGCTCCAAGCACTCTAATCCCGAGGGAAGGCCTAAGCTCCTGCAGTGGGTCATTATGGGCTGATGTGGTAATAAATATCAAATCAAATGATATTTCAGTACAGATTATTTAACATATATATATCACGTATTACGTAGGTATATACTTTTTGAATTTGGTCTCAATAAATTAAGTATCGGCAATGAAGCGAATTTTGCGTGAACATCTGTCATTGCCGAATATATTGCACAGGTTTCGTAAAATATTACCATTATGTATGCTATTAAATTGTATTTTTCCATGTAATTACGGGAAAAACTGAATTATTCATATACACATTTCAATATTTACAAAGCCCGGGTTCCTCTATGTGACGCGCTCAGTAAAACATACGGCAAATTATTTACAATTTTATTACCAGACCGTTTGTTGAAATGTTTTTCGACAGTATGTATGCATGTATGCATATGTATGTATCTATATATAAGTTATATTTATAAATTAAATTAGCTATATATAAATTAAAATCTAGAGATAGTGTAAAGGCTTATTTTAGAGAAGGTAATATTTTGACAGTCCCTTGTCAGTATATTTATGAAAATATAATTTATGTACATAAGAACATAAATGCTTTCTCTAGGGTGGGTGATGGCCACAACTTAAATACAAGACATAAGCATTTGTTATCAATTTCCAGGTTCAGGCTCTCAAAGGTTAATAATTCTTTCATGGGAAATTGTATCCGTTTTTGTAATAAAATTCCAAAAGAAATGTTAGACTTGAATTCTAATCAATTTATAAAGCGAGTTAAAGTCCAACTCATGAGAAAAGCTTACTATTGTATTACCGAGTATTTAAATGATAAGTGCGCATGGACATCATTGTAATAGTTGTAAGACTTTAAATTAAAAAAAAAAAAAACAATTAAGAAAAATATATATTTAAATAAAATAAACAGAGAGGAGTTTCTTGCCGGTTCTTCTCCTCCTAGTTTTTAAACCGGTACCTAATCAATTTTTACGACTTTCAATAAGTGTGTGCAAACATCTTATATTGAATAAAAACTTTTTGAATTTGAATTTGTATCTAATATATTGCAATATACGACATTCAAGTCACATTTATATAATAATAATAATAGCCTTTTAATCAGATTAGAGTACAATTACTGATTTTGTTACTTACCTTACTTATATCTAACTTACTGCTATGTACATATTTATTTATAGTTTCACTATGACTCAGCAACTACAATCCGTTTGTCATTAGCGACAAAGGCCTCCCCCAAATGTCTCGACAGCTCCCTGTCTTTGGCTGTTCTCGTCCACAAAACTGTTACCTCTTTCATTCCATCGGCCCAATTTCAATTTTATATTTATATAAAATAGTATATTTTAATATCTGTTTAAGTAGATATTGGAAAAAAAACTTTGTATGGTGCCATTCTACGTTGTTCAAACTAAATTCTATACAATATAGTATGTTTTTGTCTTTCTGGCAAGTTTTTTTTTTCTTTTCAGATACGCAGTTTTGTCGTCGATTTTTTTTTTGCTAAACAGTTTAGAGCTAAACGAATTCACTGATAACGATATCCACATTTCACTGTCACTTTCAATTCAGTTCAATTCAATTCAATTCAATTCAAGTCAATTGTATTTCGTTCCACAGTTTTTAGCATACATTTACCTTACATGGCAAATAGACATGCTATATTATTTTTGTGGACCCTGTCATAAAGGGCACAGCAACTCACTGCAGGCCACTGACAACATAGTTTCGCCATGTCCGTCCGTCCGTCTGTCTCTCTGTTCGCCTATCTGTGGTTTTATTTCGGAAACTACTGTCAATATATAGATGAAATTTGGAAGGTAGCTGTAACCTATGAACCGCTACACAACGACGTAGTTAAATTAAGAATTTTTTTTGGGATACGTCGCCATACGTGTAACTGAAGTTGGAAAAAAAATTCATCGTATATTAACGCGAGAGGTACCAAATGATAAGTCAAAATGATATCAAGGTTTCAAATATTTTTTTTTATTTAAGCCAACAGTTGTTGAGATGTGCACTCGTAAAGTCCTAATTTTTGTTAGAGTCATGTCCCCCTTCCCCTATACCAGCTAAACCGTTGTTTTTGGATACGTGGAAAAAAATTATGTCAGGAGTATATATAACGCAGTTAAAAGGAAAACTATCACAGCTGACTAGACTGTATTATTTAACGAGTAATATATTAACTTATAAATTGTACTTTCATAAGTGAAAATTTTGTAAAAATTCCATAGAAAATGACAGATAGCGTTTAGCCAATACGCGAAACTAGTTAAATATTACATAGTATTACTAGGTACTATGAATTTACGCTTTCCTTTGCAGAGCTTATTCTCTTCACAATCGATACTAAAAGTCTAAGGTTCACTGTAATAAAATAAGTAATAAAAATTGTCTCTAGCTATCAGTGCACTCATGTCATTACTTTTCGGATTAGCCAGAGAGAATCGAGTGCCTTCTAAATAACTAACGAAATAAAAATGAAATATATTTATACAATAATTCTTAAATTACATAATAATAACCATTAATGGTTAAGTTCGATTAACATCGCGCTCGTTTTCTTATATTGTATAGTGGTACGGAACCCTTCGTGTGCGAGTCCGATTCGCACTTGGCCGGTTTTTTATTTAACAAATACAGTTGTCGAGTTTCTAGGTTTTTATATTTCAAGGTTTGGACGTTCTAGCCCTCTTGCGACGGATATAAATTATATTTGAAAATGACACGCGATTCACTTAAATAAATAACTGTGACAGATTGAAAAATATTATCGGTACATATATTACTAGAAATATAAGCCTTCCCCGAAAATCAGTCCATCTAATGCTATAACTGGACGTAGCATCGGTAACTGGCTACTTATACACCCCTAGTAAGTCAGCTGTGTATGTACGCACGTGTCGACTTATGAACACACTCACAGATAAGTCTACCAACCACCAGTATGCTGCGAAGTTGTACTATAGATGTTTTACTTCTTTTGTGTAATAATTTGTCCGATAGTACACCGCCGACAATGTTTTTTTTCCGTAATATCGTCATCGTCATCAGCCCATTTTTACCCCACTGCAGGGGCTTAGGCCTCCCCCAGGGTGAAGAAGGGGGCTTGAAGTCCACCACGCTGCTCCACTGCGGGTTGGGAACTGTAACGACCGCCATCTATTGACAGCGTCCGGGACCGACTGCTTAACGTGCCCTCCGAAGCACGGTGTCAGTGATATTGTGTACTTAAGTCAGAAAAACTCATTAGTACACGCCCGGATTCGAACCATGGCCCTATGGGGCCTTATAAATTTGAGACAGATTCGTTGCGCTCTGGGCTACCACGACACTTTCCGTAATATGCAATTCCTATACCATCTTTCGGTCATCATAACATATTATAAAATAAAATCTCCCATCGCGTCTGTCTATCTGTCTGCCTAAACGCGATAAACTCAAAAGTAACAAACGGATTTTCACACGCGGAGTTTCCCGAGAAAAGTTTTTGTGTATGATTCATTAATGTTATGTGAATAAGACAATTATCGTTGAAGACGTCTGAAAAAATCAAGTGAACTGGAAGCTTTCATCGAAAACGCTGCCTAATCCCTTTGAGAAATAACAAAACGATGTATGAAAAAATTGTTCTTCTATTATAGGTATAAAGGAAAGTCTGCGATGGTATATATCTATCTTTTAAGGGTAGCTTATTACCTTTTTTAAATATTTAAAAAAATAATCACATATAACGTGGTAATTAGAAAGCTATTTACATGAATACGGGGCTGGACAGCCCCATACAGACGCGACACGCGTAATGTAAAGTTAGGCAGAAGTTAACAGGGATATAGAAATATTTGTATACAAAATAATATCTCCAAAAGCACTCTAAAACTTTTCGTTTTGTCAACACGCCTGGAATTGTCCAGCGATTCTAAAAAGATCTTGGTTCAAGAATAAAAATAACAATAAATGCTTAAGTTAAGTATGACGTACAGTCGTAGGCCAGTAGATAAGTGCAATGAAACTCGAACGTGAGCTTTTAGTATTGAAAGGCGAGCGTCGTATTATTTCGGGCGCAAATAGAATACAAAGGAAAATCGATTTTGCTTATGAGATTTTCTCAATTTGGCTTCGACACCTTGGAGTTGACTCGTTCAACAAAACGAGACATCTAAACACATATATGGAAGTGGAAAGATTTAAATAAAATCTAATTTTGTTTTTCTAAATAAGATGACTATTATGAAAAAAAACACTTAGGGATGGTGGTTGTACATAGTAATAATACTTGGGACATCCCATACAGCGCCATCTAGTCTTAAAGAAAGCAAGTATTATGCTTGTATTATGGGTTTTAGAATACTGATATATACTTAAATTTTCTTATACATATATACTAATGTTACCCCCGAAATGGAGCAAATAGCCATGTTCATCATCATCATCATCAGCCCATTTTTACCCCACTGCAGGGGCTTAGGCGTCCCCCATGGTGAGGAGAGGGGCTTGGAGCTTAAGTCCACCACGCTGCTCCACTGCGGGTTGGGAACTGTAACGACCGCCATCTATTGACAGCGTCCGGGACCGACTGCTTAACGTGCCCTCCGAAGCATGGTGTCAGTGATACTGTGTACTTAAGTCAGAAAAACTTATTGGTGCACGCCCGGATTCGAACCATGGCCTTATAAATTTGAGACAGGTTCTTTGCGCTCTGGGCTATCACGACATGCCATGTTCATGCACAGAAATATTTGTCCCGGGTGGATTGGGTTCTGTATATAAAGTCTAACCACTCGACCAATCCGTCAGTCTGGAAGTACGTGGAAGATATATTCAGCACGCTTTGTCATTTTTTAAATATGTTATATTTGAAAGAATTGTACTGATATCTACAAAAATGCCGAAGATACAAATTTTTAAATTAAATCATGTTACGAACGTCACTCGGTTACATTACTATGGGCTAACGTAGCGACACCGAGTGACGTCACGAGCGGTCGTAAAAACACAAAGTTTGATTTGGTATATCTCCTGAAATAATAATAATAATAAAGATAGCATATGATTGCGTATGATACATACTTATATTGAAGAAGACGCGCTCATTGGAAAATTTCTTGTCTACAGCTAATCAATTATTTATGAACACAAACTATTTGTTTTCGTTTCTTTTCTAAGGTTCTATATCTCAAAAGGTAAAAAGGCGGAACTCTTATTAGATACTTTGTTGTCCGCCTGTTAACACATTTTTTTTCTGGAATAGCTAAAGGTATCAAGTTTAAACTAAAATCAAATCCGGAAAGCTGCGGCCCTGTAGTACTGCTAAAAACCGGCCAAGTGCGAGTGGATTCGTACGCGAAGGGTACCAGTGTACAACATAAAAAACATGTTCCTTTCATGAGGACCCCCTTTAATTAGAACTTTATTTTATTTTATAATTTTCAAATGTTTACCTATTACAGTTCAGATCAGAAAACACAGACCTGTGACAGACGTACGGATGGACAGCGGAGCCTTAGTAATAGGTTTTCTTTTGATACCCTTTGGGTACGAAATCGTAAATATTGAAGTTACCAAGTCAATGCTATATTATTATTTAGTCCTAAAACCTATATTTTCGTGTATTATAAAAACCTATTGGGTACTTTCCGTATACTTAGTTTTGGTATAAGGAAAGGTCTCACCGTACAAGTGAAAGGAAAAATCTAAACATAAATTATAAAAAATATTAATTAATAGTAGCGTGTCGTGATAGCCCAAAACGCAAGTAAATTCGCGGTCAATACGATCCCCAACTCGCAGTGGAGCAGCGTAATGGATTTAAGCTCCAAGGCCCCCCTCAACCCGGGGGAGGCCTATGTCCTTGCAGTGGGGTAATAATGAGCTGATGAAGAAGTGAAGTGAAAAATAGTAGTGTAGCTGTGTAATTGATGTTTCTAATACTGGTGCAAATTCATAAAAATCTTAAGTTTTATTTTTCTTTCATTCCGATCTTTCGAACCCGCCGATAGTGACTGCGTAACATATTTTATTTGACTGTATTACTATAAGATTGACCAACCGGTTGGCTGAGTGGTTAGAGACCTTAGCTGCGGAGCCAAGGGTCGCGGATTCGATTCCCGCCCGGGACAAATATTTGTGTGCATGAACATGTGTACTTGTTTCGTGTCTGGGTGTAAAAATCTATATATGTATATATTATAAAGAATATTTAAGTATGTATAGCAGTTGTCTAGTACCCCATAATACAAGCGTAAGACTAGCTTACTTTGGGGCTAGATGACGCTGTGTATGATGTCCCAGATATTATTATCATAAGGCATATTTTTTTATTAAATAAAAAAAGTATTTCAAAATAACATGAACATGAAATATTTTCTTTTCAGTATAATATTGCTCATAAAAAGTTTAGTCGCTAGATTTTCCGTGGTTTGTGAAGTAAAATGGATCCCCAAAACACGACTGAATAGCTTTTCCTACGAAATTTAATTTTCGTGAAAAAAAAATATAAGTGCCCTGTAAAAGGTTTATGACCGACCTGCGGATGCCGCACACTGGAGTTAAGAGTCCTTTACCTAGAAAAAAAAATAGAAAATATTATTTTATAGTGTTTACTTAATGTATTTTTTTTTAACAAAAAAATCGTATTTGTGACCTAATTTAACAGTACACATTCCGTTTTTTTATTCTAATCGTAGCCATAGCTTTAACATACTTACTAAAATTTCATCAAAATCGATCTAAGATTTATTACGAGCCGTTCAAACAAACAAACTTACAAACACAGTTTTATATGGTATGTATAAATAAATTGTACGTTAACCCAATTGGGTCAGATTGAAAGTTTCGAGTCATTTAATTGACAGAGACAATTGATTGATGACAATAGGTTAAACGTATGAAAAGTAATAGGTAAGAGTAATCAAAATCATAAACACAAAACGTGTCCCTAATCTTCCCTGAAATAAACATTCCTAATTATGTAAAGTAAATAAATTTGACAGCAGCGTGTGGTTTTAATAGAGTCAGAAATATCACTTCACAGTATCGAAAAATGTCAAACGCAATTTCGCGGGGTGAAGACCGGCGCGCGGGGATCTCGCGGACTGAATCGCCATCTTACACCGGCTAGGTAGAGTATGAGTGGTTAGACGGTAAACGCAAAAGAAGGCTTCTAATCAATACATACTAATACGCCTAATTATGTAGAGCACAAGAATAATATATATTTTTTAAACTGGACTTTTATTTTGTCAGCTATAACAATAGATGTTACAAAACATTATTTTTATTATAAAATATTACAAAATTGCAATACGATTAGATTTTATAATGATTTTGTTCAGAAAATAACTTATTGGTACATTTTATTATGTCTATGATATAATAATTCTTCCTAGACACACGTGAAAATCGTTAAAATCATGTCACACTACACCATCATGAAGTAGTCATCCATCCATCCATCAGTCCTTTTTATACTTCACTGCAAGGGCTTAAGCCTCCCTTGAAGATGAGGAGGCGTGGAGCTTAAATCCACCATGCTGCTCCAATGCAGATTGGCGGATTGTAACGATAACGAGCGCCATCTATTGACAGCGACCGGGACCGACCGCTTTACGTGCTCTCCGAGGCACGGAGTCAGTGCCAGTTAATGTACTTAAGTCAGAAAAAAACTCATTGGTACATGTTCGGATTCGAACCATGGCGACATGGCGTTATAGATTTGAAACAGTTTTGTTGCGGCTCAGGCTATCACGACACACGATTATAAAGTACTTAGTACAAAATTGTAATTTAAAACTTGAAATTAATATCAATTATATAAATTAATAGAAGATTATATAAATTTATAGAAGCTACGTTGAAAGTATTCAAATCGAATAACGCATATGGGGCAACGCAGTTAAGGTAATTAAATGTTCCTAAAATTAATTATTTCGCTTCGTAAATTCGCCCGTATAGACGTTAACCGAGCAATTTAAATGTACCTCTGGACCTTTACAAATATGTTTACGTGAGCGTAATTTTCTCCGTAATAGGGTAATACGAACATAGATTTTTGAAAGCTATCATTTTTTATTTATGTTCACTTAAAAACTTTATCAAATTATACTGATGGTTGAAGGCCTTCTAATAGATTTGATTATAGGTTCATTTAATTCTTTAGAATACAAAACCATCTCTAACACGCGTCTTATCGTCAGTGGCACAAAATATAAATCAAAGATGACAACGGATGCGTTTACCTTCTTATATCCTCGGCGCGCTCTCGCGACGTACATATATTATGGTAACGATAAATGGTTGTTATTTTGATGAAAAGAATTACTATACATATATTTTAATATCTGTACAAACATGGGCCCACAATATGAAAAAAATAGATAGCATTTTATTATACAAAATTATCCATAATCACATCAACGCTGCACCTCTTTTGGAAAAAAATCTGTTAAAATTCCGCGTTCTTCCTCCTCACGTTCAACAGATACTTTCTATATTCCATCTTTTCGTACGAACTACACAAAGAATACCTTTTTCAGACGCTCTTGTACGCATTATGATAAAGTTTTGAATAGTATAGATATATTTTCTGTTACTTTAACCACTTATACGAGGAAATAGCGTGATTTGTTGTTGCATTAGTTTTAGTTGACACCCATTGTTGTTTCTGCATACTAAGTGAATGGCTAGATTGCATTTATCACTTTTAAGAAAATTTGTTGTTACATTATTGCTTCGTAATAATTAGTAAATAGTTTAGTCTCGATTTGTTGCTTGCAATTTTGCGGCTATATTTATGTAAGTGTGTTAAAATTTATGGTAGTTTAGGTCTGTTTGTTTAAGGGTATTTATTTAAGGACTGTATGTGACTGTTTTTACCTGAACAAATAAATAAAATAAATAAATAAAATAAATAAAATTGTCTACTTAATATATTCCATCACGGCTATCCGAAACACGAATTATAAAAACTAAGAAAGGGAATGAAGTGGAACACTAATAATAATAATAACACCTGGGACATTCCACAAAGCGCCATCTAGTCCCAAAGTAAGTAAGTATTATGTTTATATTATGGGATACTAGACAACTGTTAAACCTGCTTAAATACTCTTTTTTATAACATATACGTATTCAGATAATTTTTGAACCCAGATACATATATTCATGCATACAAATATTTGTCCAGGGCGGGAATCGAACCCACAATCTTTGGCTCCGCAGTTATGGTGATATCAAACTGTACTCATGGCTTCAGTGAAAATAGCACTTGACAGTCTAATATTGAAATCTTATTAACTATTACTATTAAAACTAAAATGATTTTACTCAGTAAACAAAATAAACAAAAAAAAAAAACAAAGAATAAGCTTTTTGTGTTGAATTGAAAGGTTTCAGTCGTGTAATCGTGGGCCCACAGGCTTTTTAGACCAAAACTAAATTTGTATGTGATATGAAAAAAACTTGTATTACACAATAATAATACCTGGGACATCCGACACAGCGCCATATGGTCCCAAACTAAGCACAGCTTGTATTATGGGTACTAAACAACTGGTATAAGTATATACTTGAATATGTTTTATTATATATATATGTATATATACTTCGATACTTTACACCCCGACCCAGAACAAATAGGAGTCCCGGATAGGAATCGAACCCGCTAACTTTGATTCTGCAGTTAGGATGTCTAACTACTCGGCTAATCGATCAGTCGAACAGCACTTTTTATAAGGTATTTCTTGCAAACTACGTAATAAAGAGAGATAAACCATAAGATATGTAAGAGAAAACATCATAAAAAACATTCTGTAATACGTCATCCTATTAGGTTTTTATTATTAATAATTATAATAATAATGATTTTAAAAAACCTTATATAAAGTTAATTTCTTATAAGGTTTGTAATGTTTAGGAAATTATCATAAATGCTCTAACATCACGCAAAATTAGAGTAAAATACAAGTGGGACCACAATTAAAATAAAAAAAAAACGTATTATTTTATAATTACATAGGTAGAGAACAATTGACTTTTTTATGTTTTGTAATTACCAAGCAATTTCGATCAGTCTACATCTCTGTCACTGTACAACTAATAAAACATTAATTTAACAAATAATTTTGGAAGTAATTTACTTCTAAACTGATATCACGCATGTTATAAATAATATCACTGCAGCTATTTACGAGCTACATTCTAGCATTTATGTAATGGATGTTTGTTTAGAAAGTTTAGGAAATAAAAAATTAAAAAACACTGAAAATACTATTTGTAACTTTATACGTAATTAAATTAAAAATAATATAATTAAAAACTAATGCATTAGTTATGATGTGTATGTAATACATGTCTCAAACTTTATGGCGGATCGGAATACAACGCTATAAGCGTGCTTGCGCATGTACAGTTATATTCCCCTCGCTCCACTGCGTCCCGCTACACCTAAAACTGGTTACTGCGACGCGACTTGTGCCTATGTTCACATCTACCATAAACTTTGATTGTTGATTGGAACTGTACTAAACAACAAACACTTAAACAATCTGAGTAAGCATATTTAGTAACAATTTTGTTTAGTTGAGTACAAAATTGATATCTCGTAGTAAGTCGATTTTCAGACAATAAAAAACAGTAGGTATTAAATTCTTGCGTCAAATGCCCGCATTGAGCCAAATTAAATTGCTTAAAGGGCTAAACGAGTCGTTAGATCTGCACAAAACCAGTTATAACCGCTCGGTTTATAACCGGTTAAATCCGCTTTCGGACCGGTTATTGTTCTTAAAAATTATACCCCGAATTTCGTGTTAATTTCACCCTTAATGTGTAATCTGAACTTTATTAATACTTAAATATTTTTAAATTTGAGCTTAAATATTTGTTTTAAATTTTTTATGAATATGTATACAATAGCAATAAAAGTCTTTCATGTCGACAAATTAAAATAACTATTTTAAACTTCGTAGTTTTTTTAAAAATCTATACCGAATCTATCTATATAATCTTATCTATAAGTATATATCTATATATACCGTTCTGTTAAAATGAAATGAAAATTAAGTATACAATTTTTTTAGTAACTTTTATCTAAAATTTTATTAATTTATTACCTTCTCTGTAACGTCATCTAAACATATGTTTAATAATTGCATTACTATAGACCAGGGGCTCTAGTTCCATATGCAAAATGAATTTATTTATTATTCTGGCAAAATACTTTAATATATTTTATGTTAAAGACATTTGTATGCTTTTATATGAATAAATATTATTTCATATTTAAAGTAGTATATTTTTAAAACTTAAATGAAATATGTTAAATTACAAGCAAATACTATTTTCTAATGAAAATGTTTGATGTCGCGATAGCCCGAGCGCAGTAAATCTTTTTCGAATTTCGAAGGCCGTGCGGCCGTGTTTCGAATCCGGGCGTGTACCGAAATTGTTTTTAAATAAGTACATATATCGCTGACTCCGTGCCTCGGAGAACACATTAAGCTATCGGTCCCGGGTGGCATCGGGTAGTCGTTAAAATCCACCAACCCGCACTGGAGCAGTGGGGTGGATTAAGTTCCAATTCTCCTCATATTGGGGGGACGCCTAAGTCCCTGCAGTGGGGCATAAGTGGTCTGGTGGAAAAATAAAAATGTTTAGTGGCTCTTTAAAAATTGGGAGATTTTGTAAAATTGTAAGTTTTGGCTCTTCCATCTCAAACGATAGACTAAAGAAGTACTAAGTATTACTGCGAAGCTAGAGGTCCCGGGTTCGAATCCCAGGTCGGATCAGTATTTATATGATGAACTAGCGACCGCCCGCAGCTTCGCTTGCGTAGACTACACATTCCTGTTTTAGGTATTAACATTCGAAATAGTGTATACGTACTTTTTCCTGAAACTAATATTGGATACACCCATTCAAACTTTCAATCTTCATTCTCTCCACTCTTTTAAGAAAACCGATACTCCTATACTTTTCACCTCACGTTTCCCACCCTTAAAATGTAGAAATCCAAAAACCCTGAAACACGTCATTATTTATTTATGTCAAAATTTTTGTTTCTTACCTTAAAGAAACAAAGACTCTTACAAAGCCCCTCCATTCCTTGCTCCTCAAATTTGAAATTTTCAAATATTACTTTCTTAAAAAATTAATACTCACGTTATAAAATAAACAACTGTTTCAAATTTTGGCTTCCTAGACTTAGTAGTTTCGGTCTTATCTACGCTGATAGATCAGTGAGGACAAACGACAGACAGCCACAAAAAGTAGCTGATGTCACTCTTGACAACCTTCTTTCACGTCTGCAAAGTTTCATTAAAATCTGTTCAACCGTTTTGGAGATTAGCTCGAACAGACACATAGACGTACAGACAGACAGACAGACAAAAAGTAGCGTGTCACTTTTGACCACCTCCTTTTCATACCCGTGAAATTTCATTAAAATCGGTTAAGCCGTTTTGGAGATTAGCTCGAATAGACAGATGGACGACATACAGACATACAAAAAGTAGTGTATGTCACTTTTGACTACTTTCTTTCCATATCTGTGAAGTTTCATCAAAATCAGTTTAGCCGTTTTGGATATTTGCTCGAATAAACAGACAGACAGATAGTATTATTTTATACATATAGCCTATAGCCTTCCTCAATAAACAAACTATCCAACACAAAAAGAATTTTTCAATTCGAACCAGTAGTTCCTGAGATTTGCGCGTTCAAACAAACAAACAAACAAACTCTTCAGCTTTATAATATTAGTATAGATAGTATAGATATTAATACTGGCACCGGGTCTTGGTTGTTATATGTATGTGGTGTCTTCCTTGGTACCCAAAATACAAGCTAATGCTTAGTTTGGGACTTAGGTGTTGTTGTGATTGTGTGTTATTATTAAAAAAAAAATTAAAAAAAAATAAATTACTATTTAAATTGGAAAGTCATTATTGTCAATCAAGGTAAATGGAAACAGGGGTAATTGGAAACAGTACTAATATTTCCTACGGTATGGTGTTTTTGATCGTGTGTTCTGAATATAATTTATTGCAAAAATCACCATACCGTAGGAAATATTAGTACCGTTTCCAATTACCCCTGTTTCTAGTTACCCTGATTAACCCTATGTAATATTCATAAGACTATATTATTCTTAAATTTCGTAATTTTTAAAATCCTTTGTACATTTATACATAGGTATTAATTTATATGATAAGCGTGTACTATGGTTGGGCGGACGGGTTGCTACATGCTTGTGGTATCTGCGGCGGACTTTGCGTAGGGGCTGACTGAAAATCTGTGTTGTGGGCGTGGTCACACACACCTGCAGCGTGTGCTTTTTTACTTATTCTTACTTATACTTATTTTACTTATTCGTAGTTGTCTATGTATTATGTATCCGTGGCTGTGATTAAATGCATTTCTTCTTTCTTTCTAAATGTTTTGATTAATTCACGAGGATTACTTTATATCTCTTTGCTTTGTTGTTTTTTTTTACCGTACAAAACAGAGGTATAAACTCAAATGTCCAGATGGCGTCACAGGGGCAATTTTACCTTCAGGGGGTAATGCACGGACCACTTGACTTTATGTATTATGAGACATTGTCGATGAAATTCAATATTTTTCTAGTGAAAACGTAATTCTGTATTCTCAAAAGCCATTTAAAACATTACGAATTTCGAAAATAATATGAGGAAAACCAACTTTCATGATACAAAATTACGTTTTGACTAGAAACGAAATATGTTTCATTGAAATCGTCTCATGAGACTAAAAGTCAATTTTCCGACGAGATCGCAAAAAGAAAATTAAGGTTGTTTTGTAATTTTATTTCTTTTAACGTCAATAACAATCGGCACACTTTTTTCGAGTGCATTTATGGTTCAAACCATAGACGTTCATATAGATATATCGCGTTGTAACAACAAAAATGTAAGCAAAAAAATACATTCCATAGACTAAATTATCACCAGTTTATGTTTTGAAATTTTTGCTGTAAAGTAGAATTTTGTTTGACTCACGTGTAAAATTTGTACTGGTTAAAAAAAATTAAGATTCTGAAATAACATTTCATGTATAAAGTAGCAAAATAATAATAATAACATCTGAGACATCCCACACATCGTCATCTAGTCCCAAAGAAAGTAAGTATCATGCTTGTGTTATGGGGTACTAGACAACTGGTATACATACTTAAATATTCTTTTTTTAATGTTATATGTATATGTACATATATATAGATTTGTGTGCATAAACATATGTATATGTTCAATGTTGAACAGAACCCGCGCCCCTCGGCTTTGCAGTTAGGGTCTCTAACCACTAAGCCAATCGGTCACTCGAAATGTTTGTTAAAACGATAATAATTAAGTATGGTCCGCAAAATCAATAATCACTTGACATTTCGCTCAAGTACTCGGTCGTTTCCAAGTTTGAGACGCTTCATCCTGATTATTATGCTATCTAAGTTCCACACCTACAAGTAATATATAGTGTACAGTCAGCATAGCCCCCTTCTTACCCTGGGGGAGGCCTAAGCCCTTGCAGTGGGGTAAAAAATGGGCTGATGAAGTGAAGAAGAAGTGAAGTCAGCATAGAAAGCTGACAATAGTACCACGAAAATTGAGCTAATTGGCCTCATTTGGTGGAATCAAGTGGCGTCGATTCTTTGCCGTTGTGTTCGACACAATTTTGTTCTTTTTCTATACATGTTTTATTCCCTTTTTCCACCTCTGACACTAATAGTAATATAATAGTTTATACAATACATGTGTGCACAGACAATGCTTATGTGGAATACACTGCACATGTCTTGCACCACGATTACCATACCATACCACCAGCCCATTAATGCCCCAAGTGATTTAGGCCTCTCTTCGGCATATTGGGGCTTACAGCTTAATTCACCACGCTGCCCCAGTGCGGGGCAGTGCGGGGACGACTGTCATCTATTGATAGCAACTGGGACCGACGGCTTAATTTGCTCTCCAGTGAAGCACCGAGTCAGTGATAGTTATGTACATAAGTTAAAAAATCTCATAGGTACTTGCCCTGGGATTCGAACCACGGCCTTTTAACAAGAAGCGGGCTTGCTATCATCCGGCTATTACGTCATATCACGGCATCACGATTAAGTGTGTTATTTGTGTATAAATAAAGCACGCAGGCCATTCTAGTATTCTTTGACAATTACGAATAGAATTTTCAAATAATCTTAAACGTTTATTATAATGTAAAATGCAAATTCTGTACATAACCCTAGATATCCGTTTTTAACTACATTTACAGTTTTTTTTTTAACTTAATGAATACAGTTAGAATCTTCAGAAATGGATTCTTTAGATTAAACTTTCTTATTACGAAGAACTTAATTCTAGAACAATAAATTCTGTTCACCGAACGAAATTCTGTGGTTCTAATTAGACAAATTGCTACTGAAGACTTTTCAAATTTAATTCATTACAATAAAATTACTTGTTTCATTCGTCCTCTAATATAATTAATGTATAACGAAACGTTTTTTTTTTAATTTATTCCAGTTTTCTTTCGTTATTCAAAAAGGAAAAGACTTTTTTTTTATCTGAGAATTAGTTGCTAGGAAAATGAGCGTGTCCTTTTCAACATAATTATGTATGATACGCTATTTCACATGCTAGAGTATAATAATTATGTATCATACGCTATTTCACATGCTAGAGTATAATAATTATGTATCATACGCTAATTCACATGCTAGAGTATAATAATTATGTATCATACGCTATTTCACATGCTAGAGTATAATAAATTAACTATACTTTTTGAATTTCGAAATGTCGATTATAAGCGGACAAATAAATCAAAGTTTGTGTTTTTACGACCCGCTGGTGACGTCACTCGGTGCTGCTACGTACAAATTATCCACGTTAGTCCATAGTAATGTAACCGAGTGAAGTCATAGCACGATTTATTTTGAAAATTTTTATTTTCGTCATTTTTGTAGATATCAATAAAATTCTTTAAGTGATGAGTTTTTCTTAATGAATATAACATATTTCTATAAAATGGAAAAATGACAAGACTCGCTCATTATACTGTATTCATTTATTATTTTCATTGGTGAAAGACTTTGGACAGTGTACATGCTGAGGATTTTGAGTGTTTATGTTCAATTATGAACAAATATTTAGAAAATTTTGTTGTTATTATAGTTTTGAGCATCGGTTTTTAACCATTGATAACTTCTTAAGCGACTGACGTTTCTAAATTTTTCAAAAATGTACGTACACTTTTTATTTACAATCAGGCATTTTGTCTGCCGTGAATTTTGGAAAACTTATTAATTGAAAAATTTATTGGAAAAAGTTAGCTATTTCCATGATAGTATCATATTCCAATACTTACATACCTATATCAGCTTGTGTTCA
Organism: Luffia ferchaultella; assembly: GCA_949709985.1. Taxonomy (NCBI): domain Eukaryota; kingdom Metazoa; phylum Arthropoda; class Insecta; order Lepidoptera; family Psychidae; genus Luffia; species Luffia ferchaultella. The sequence continues at coordinate 8,915,833 of OX453263.1, forward strand.
ATTCACAAAGGTAACAAAGGTAAATGGGAAAAAGCGTGACCTTTTAAAATGAATTGAAATTGGCTGACACGTCAAACTTTTAACATCTACAAATTGTAAAAAAATCCATAAACACATAGAGTTAATTAATTTGACGGCAGCGTTTAGTTTAGAGTCGTAAATGTCAATTCACAGTATCGAAGCGACATTACGCAATTTTGCGGGGTTGAAGAATGGCGCGCGGCGATTTACGGGGGTGAAGACCGGCGCGCTGGGACCTTGCTTACTGAAATTCGAACTAAAACTCGCCATCTTGCACCAGTTAGCTAGAGTATGAGTGGGTAGACGGTAAACACAGAAAAGGGCTTAGTAAATTCATACTTTTATGTATTATACAGATATCACCTAGTTTTCCGTTCGATGAATCTTTTAAATTCTAAAGTTTCTATAGTGTTGTTTAGATTTTTTATAGACATTCAGTATGTTTTTGGTTGGTCAGCACTAAAGTGATTTGCACTTTGATCAGCGAAACGGTAACAGAGAGCGTTGTCGCGCAACTAATGACAGCAAACGTTATGCTCGGATCATTGCGTTTTCAACTAGATTGCTTCTAGCATTTTCATCGTAGCATTTTTAGGGTTTCATCATAAAAATATAACGCAGTACCAACTACTAGGCTTCATAAAATAAATAATTATAATAATAATAATAATACATGGGACTTTCCACACAGCGCCATCTAGTCCCAAAGTAAGCAAGTATTATGCTTGTGTTATGGGTTACTAGACAATTGATATACATACTTAAATATTCTTTTTATAATATATACATATATAAATAATTTTTTTTTCGAAGACACCACACACATCTATCAACCAAGACCCGGTACCAGTATCAATATTCATCATATTAATACTGACCCGACCTGGGATTCGAACCCGGGACCTCCAGCTTCGTAGGCAGGGTCGCTACCCACTAGGCTAAGCGGTCGTCGAATAATTCATTCATAGGTATTTGTGTAATATTTTATAATGAACTTCCTAGATATATTATAGCTTGATCAATAAATAAATTCAAAAAATTATCAAAAGGTCAACAGTAACATTTAATAATAATAATTGTTTATTACCCATAACAGATCTAACAGAATAAAAAAATTACACAACAATCGAAGAATTAAATACTAATATAGGTAATGAGGGCAAGCTCAGTTGGTTTTCAGTTTGCCATCCCCGAACTGATAATACCATAAAATAAATTCAGCATAAGGTCGTGCTCAATACTTATGACATACCATACAATACAGCTATGACAAAATCTATAGCATATTACAACAAAGAATATACGGGTGATAAAAATTCTTGGAAATAATTAGCTGAAATCCACTTAGTTTTCAAGATAGTGGTACTTGGTGCCGTCATACTAAAAAAAATAGGCACACTAAGTTTCTTGCAGTGTTCTTCTTAGAGTGGTCGCGTATGAACCTGCTATATGACGTTCAAAAGTGACAGCAAAGTGTCCTACTTGAAAATAAATATTTTCTTTAAAATAAAATTTACAATATTTGCATATTCTTCGTGCACTCAGTCAGTATCGACAAATACTTAAAATAACAGGACTGAACCCACAGAACGTGAGTCCGACTCGCACTTGACCGGTAATTTGTAATATAGCCGAGTGGTAGCGAGCCCGCTTCTTGTTTAAAAGGCCGTGGTTCGAAACCTAGAGTATGAACCAATGAGTTTTTTTAACTTCACCGGTCCCGGTTACCATCAATAGATGGCAGTCGTTAAAATTCACCAAACCCGCATTGGACGGATTAGGCTCCAACCTTTCTCATCCCGAGTGGCCTAAGCCTCTGCAGTGAAGTCTTAATAGGCTGATGGTATGGTATAGCATATTACCTAATACTCAATTATCTGACACTAGCAATCCGCCCCGGTTTCGCACGGGTAGCAAAGCATATATTATGCCATAGTGTTTTTATCTGTTGTAGTGTCGTATCAGCTTGTGACGTGAATTGGATTTAATTTAGATTTAAACGTAACGTAAATTCATACTACTTGAAGTATTTTTGATGTATTTTCTTTTTTTAATTCCATAAATATTTGAAAAAGTATAGAATAAATACATAAAAACAAACTACAATATTTCTCTGTATATAAAATTCATAACTTCGGCCCAATTTTATATCACGCGAGTTGCGTTGGTGTAAGGCCTCGGCCGCCGCGCCCCGCGGTGGCTCAGCCGCTTATGGCACTATAGTTTTTATTTCTCAGTACCTCCAAAGATATTCATTTAAATTGTATGGTGTAAAAAGCTATCTAATGTGCATGAAATTCTGAAGGTAAATAACGCATTAGATTTTATAAGGATTAATACTGTATCCATATAATTTGCCTTTCAATCATCTTATCGTATGACACCAATTTTTTAAACATAAAAATAGGTATAGTAAACTATCCATAAAAAATAGATATATGCCATCGCGGACTTTTTTGTAGTCCTATAAAAAAGAAACAATTTCTGTATACATTGTTTTGTTATATCTCAAAGGGAATTAGGCAGCGTTTTCGATGAAAACTTCCAGTAGGCTAAATTTTTTCCGCCGACTTCAACAATAATCGTCATATTTCAACTAATTTGCGTAAAACAAAATTAAATTACACATAAACCATCCTTTTGAATCACTCCATCCATTGGTGTCAACCATATGTTAATCCGATTGGTAGTTTTTGAGTTTATCGCGTTCAGACAGACAGACAGACAGACTTTATTTTATAATATGTAGTGATAGCGTTAAAGCTACTATGCGTATCTGACAGCTAAATTGCAAATCAGCTCTAATGTATACATATATCTTAATTGCGCAAGTTTTTGACCCTGACTAAAAACAACTGACACAATTCACTGTCACGTACTTTTATTGGCAATTAAAACTTTCCTTCTTCGAGACCGAGCAATGCTAAGTAACAAAAAAAAAATCATATATTTAGATTGCGTTTCAACAGAAGTAAATTACTTTCAAAGAAGATTAACGAAGTTTTATCTTCTGTGAACAATATCGAAAGCACTGAGCACGTTAGATATACATTTTGTTTAAAATTTGTACTTAAAACTTGAAATTCGAAAATATTGTGAATTGCTAGGTTTTCGCGTTCTTGCGTGTGTGCGACCAATTAGAAATAAATAATAAAATATGTTTATCAATATATCATATTGATATAATAAAATTACCCTAAATTTTTTTCCCATCATTGATTTTATATATATATATATATAAGTTATAGTTTTTAAAATTAAAAAAAATCAATAATGGAAAAAAAAATTTAGGGTAATATTAAAATAGACACATGTCATTGTGACGACGTCTATGTATAGAAGCACGTCGATGCGTTATTGAAAGTACTCGAAAAGATCACACGGATTCAAACACATCGACCGAATACAGAAATATCGAGAAATCTCGAGATAAAATATAAACTCCACAAATTAAATTCATTTTAAAGCCGGTTTTTACTTTAAGAAAATTATGCGTTGGAAAAATAGAATTTTGAGACGGAACGATGTGCACTGACAAAGCAGGCGCCGGAGGCGTTTAGAAATTCCCATGGTAAATTAATATTAGAATATTATTTTAAAATAGAATGTTCATCATCATCAGCCCATTTTACCCCACTGCAGGGGCTTAGGCCTCCCTAGGGTGAGGAGGGGGTTTGCAGCTTAAATCTAACACGCTACTCCACTGCGGGTTGAGGATTGTAACGACCGCCGTCTTTTGACAGCGTCCAGGACCGACTGCTTAACGTGCTCTCCGAGGCACGGAGTCAGTGATAGTTAATGTACTTAAGTTAGAAAAACTCATTGGTACACGCCCGGATTCGAACCATGGCCCTATAACCTTATAAATTTGAGACAGGTTCGTTGTGCTCTGGGCTATCACGATATCAAAATAGAATGTTAGACGATGAGAAACTTCGAGATGCTGTGTGAGATGATCCCTACGGGGTTTCGAAAGACCTATATGAAGAGTCGGCGCGACGTCAGTCAGTCAGTTTTTTTGATAAGTCGATTGCGATCAACGGCGAGCTGTAAATTACAATAAAAGTGTAATTTGTTATCTATGTGAATTGTGATTGAAACAGTTTGTGATTTTCTTTCATAATAAAGTAAAGTACTATTAAATTGGTGTTTTAGTGCATCCTATATATCTGGAGCTATAGCTCGTAACATTATTAAAACTAATAAAACTGATGAATCAACAGTTAGATCGACACAGGACTGGAAGCGATATGGAGTCTGATACTCTCTCGAAACATTACTAAGCTTATTTAGTTGCCCATAAATTACTTATTTTATCCATAGACGCAATAAAAACTCTAGACTCTCTGCCAATAAACATTCAATGAAGCGCTGCAATGGCGGCCATGTAAGTATATGTGAGTGGAACTTTGTAGCGTACTGGTGGTTGGTAGACTTGGCATGAGTATGGTATGGTATGAGTGCGACTTGACTTGAACACACTATGGTATGGGTGTGTTCGTCAAGTTAAAGTGTGCGCCTCAACTGCACTCCATTAAGACTACATTAGTGTCTTTAATGACATCCAAGTGGCGTGATCAAAATTCTAGATTACATTGCGTTGTCCGTCACACGCGTCGCATGCCCACTAATGAGGTGTGACATTTTAATCACGATATTGGTTTACTCCAAATAGAATGATCATCAATGGCCAGCCAGAGCCGTCAGCTGTTTTGCTCACGCCTCAGCAACTTCTACTCCAACGAACATTGTTCAAAGTTTTGCAATCCGATCCAAAAAAAAATATTCATACATTCATAAGAATTCTTATTCGACAGAAAATGTATGAAATTTTTTGAAGGCGTTATTAGATATACAAAAAGAAAGCTTGAATTATTAATGTTATGTCACTACTACATACAGTAGTCATACAAACATTATAGCAATTTTTTTTATTTTATTTTATTCGGAAAACATACAGTGATATATAACAAAAATAATGGAAAATAATTATATCTAAACACCAATTAAACGTTCCCACATATAGAAACTAAAGATACTTATTTGTTTAAACATCTACATAAACATATGGAATAAAGAACAGTAACGATACAGCTATCATTAAATAAAACATTCAAATATTTACCCACTGTGGGACTTTAAACTAACAGTCAGGAAATCACACCAAACCAGCTCTTCGAAATAGTAGCTCTAAAAGTACTTGAAGATGAATTGAACAAATCAAGTTCAGAGAATATAATAAGTAGTTGTGACGTCAATTATAAATTTTTAACTATGGATTATTCCTAGAAAACCTATATATAAAATAAAAAAAAATTACTGAAATACTCTAAATCGTGTATATTAAAAAATTAAAATATTCAATGGTAATGTAAAAATTTTTGAATAATGCGAATTGAAAACTAGTTACAAAAGGTTGGGCGAAGTGAAGTGTGCTGTCTCCGTCAAATTTTAGTTGAAGTAGCTACTGCTTAGTTTTTAAGTTTCTCCTCGTCGTGTTTCGGAGATAACTCGTGTTTTAAATTACGAAAGAAAAAACATTACCGTCCTGTGTGACTCATGACACAAGCCAATGAGGTAATAAACATATGTAGTCATAACTTGTGTATTTAATTGACCCAAAAGGTCATCGTTCACTAGCATTCACACGTAAAACGTAAAAAAAAGAACATTGTGTCTGACTAGAACGAAATTTAGTAAAAAAAATCTACACAATTCATTAGTTTTTATACTATCGGAGGACATTAAAAATGAACATCGAAAATTAAAACTTACAACACACTTGTGTCAAATAATTTAATTAAATTCTTCGAAAAAGGTTATGTATCAATTTTCAAAAATTTAGTACTGTCTATGATGCACTGCGAGCTCTTGCATCTTTTGGCATTTCTACCTTTATAATTTTCTGCAATATAGCCGAATCTCACTCTGTGGGATAACTTATTTGATAATCATTCAATGAAAAGGGCACCTGCCCAGCCCATAGATTTCTACCAATTTTAAAATTTCTTTTTCCAATCGGTAAACAATCTGTCTCCTTCGGAAGTTTATTTTTCGATATTGGCTTCCGTTTTAGAAATAATCAACTTTTTGCCCGAGAAATTTCACCTTTTTGTCACGATATTCGATTTTCCGAAAAAAGTTACGAACCGATTTTAGAAAATATGGTATCAAACGGTGCGCCAAAAACTCCTGCAATTGTAGACACCACTGTTTTTTTGTCTACCACCATAAATTTCGGAAATACAGCTAATTTGCACTCTCTGATAAATATTTTCAATTTTAAAATCCTATATCTAAAAGTAGCACATTACATGACAACCGAATGGCCGAGTAGTTAGAAACCCTAACTGCGGAGCCAACGGTCACGGCTTCGATTCCCGCCCGGGACAATTATTTGCTTGCATGAACATGTTTATTTCGTTCCGGGTCTGGGTGCATTATATTTATCTATCTATATATATATATATATATATATATATATTATAAAAAAAAGGTATTTAAGTATGTATATCAGTTGTTTAGTAACCAGTAACACAAACATAATACTTGCTTAATTTGGGACTAGATGGCGCTGTGTGGGTTGTCCCATTTAATATTATTATATGCGAAAAACTAAAAGGTAAACATAATAAAGAAACCAATCATAAAAGTGTTATTGTTTAAACAGTATATTCTTTACATAGAATATTAAAGTCTCGAACAATATTATGAAGTCTCTTGAGGAGCACGAGTCAACAGAGGAGCAAGTCAAGTAATGAAAAAGGGAAAGTAAATTTCTGCAGTATCGAGATTACACGTTTGAATATTTCATTTTGTAGATGCGGCCTGTTACCTTCGGGCTATAGTGTAAGCCCCCTCACACAGATTTAATTCATATTATGCAGAATTTCGCTAAAAAGGGCCTTTTCTATGCGAATTATGTTCGGCAGTCACGCACGTAAGCAAGTATTATGCTTGTAATATGGGGTACTAGACAACTGATATACATACTTAAATACTATGTTCTTTATAATATATACCTACATATACACTTTTACACCCAGACACGGAACGAATACATGTTCATGTACACAAATATTTGTCCCGGGCGGAAATCGAACCTGCGACCCATAACTCCGCTGTTATGATTTCTTACCACTCGGTCAATCGGTCAGTCTAATAATTGCACGGATAACGAATAATATTTTTTTTTGTGTATTAATTAACTATTATATAGACGTAGTAGATATAAACAAGTTCGCAATTGTTACAAAAAAAAGACCTGCTTGAAGGGTGGTGAGGCAATGTTGAATTTATTAATTTAAGATTTTTTTAGTGCAATAATTTTTTAAATGTTTTTAAATAATGTAATTTATTATTTAATAAAATTTAAAATGAACAGGCCAGACATTTGAAATTTTAATATATTTGAATTTAGTATTTCATAAAGTCGTGATAGGCCGAGCGCAGCGAACCTGTTTCGAGTTTAGAAGGCTGTGCGGCCGGGGTTCGAATTCAAGTGTGTACCAATGAGCTTTTCTGCCTTAGGAAATAACTATCACTGACTCCGCGCCTCGGAGAGCACGTTAAGTTGTCGCTCCCGGTTGCCATCAACAGGTAGCAGTCTTTAAAATCCACCAACCCGCACTGGAGCAGCGTGGTGGATTAAGCTTCAAACCTCATCACCCCGAGGGGAGGCCTAAGCCCCGTAGTTTGTCATAAATGAGCTAATGGAATGGAATGAAATGGATTTAATAAAATATAAAAAGGCCAAATCATTTAGTAAATAAAAAAAAATTGAGGCAAGTTATAATACACAAAAAAAAACGAGAGTCGACAATGCCTTACCATCATTCGCACAGGTTTTCAATTTTACGTTCAAACACTGCTAAAAAAATTTTCACGTTATTAACTGTTGTTAATTATTGTGGTTAAAATCACTAAATGAAAACTCTAAACACGTAACGATATTAACTAACTAATTTTAATTTTTTTTTTAATATTATATAATAATACTACATTTATTTTTCACTATTAATTATAATAAAAAAATACAGTTAAAAAATTTTTTGCAATTAATTATTGTGTATTTATAATGTGAAGTTACTTGGGTATAAAAATTTAACCCCAAGTACAAATAGTTTAATTTTCATAAAATACTCGTACATTATGACGACAATTAAAATATTATTCTACGTACTTGAATAGATCAAAATCTAAATGGACTTGTTCACGCATAGTTTGAAAAAAATATATTAGCAAAGCAATCGATATTATATTAAATTAGCTTTCCGCCCGCGTGGACAACACATTTGTACTACAAGGATTTCTTTTTGCGGGATAAAAGCGTATATCACTCTTTAGTTAATAAACTATACCTATCTATGCAAAAAATTATAGCGTTTTTCGATGCAACTGTGTACTCCACGCGTGCGAAGCCGTGAGCAGAATGCTAGTTCCTTAAAACTATAGACTATATATTACCTCGATGTATAAGCTATATTATTGTAAAGTTTCATCAAATTCCGTTCAGCAGTTTTTGCGTGAAATAATTATAATAATAGTAATATTTGGGACAATCCACACAGCGTCATCTAGTCCCAAACTAAGTAAAGCTTGTACTATGGGTACCACACAACTGATATATATATACTTAAATATTCCTTGTAATATATACACATATAGATATTTTACACCCATACAAATAGACATGTTCATCCACATCCACATAAATATTTGTCCCAGGTGGGAATCGAACCCGGGACTATTGCCCCGCAGTTAGGGTCCCTAACCAATCGACCAAGCGATCATCTTCTTCAGAGTAACAAACATCTATCCATTCTCATAAATTTTTACGTTTACAATATTAAAAGATAATTAGTCATTTCCAGTAATTGATAAATTCAAAGATATGTTGCTCTGTCTGTTCTCGTCGCCACTACCACAATGTCTAAAGGCCAAGGTCTTTAACCAATGCTTCCTACCCAGGACTGTTCCACAAATTTAAAGTCGCTCAGCGTGCTATGAAGCGGGCTATACTCGGTGTTTCTTTTATGGGTAAAATTAGAAACACTGAAATCCGTCAAAGAACCAATGTTGTCGACATAGCCAAAGCGATCAGCAAGCTGAAGTGGCGATGGACTGCTCACATTTGCTGTAGAACTGATAACCGATGGGGTAGACGAGTTCTCGAGTAGAGGCCGCGTACCGGGAAGCGAAGCGTTGGACGCCCCGCGGCCAGGTGGACAGATGACCTAAGGCACCATACCGGGGCTAGTTAGATGCGAAAGGCGGAGGACCGTGTGTGGTGACGAGCCTTGGGAGAAGCCTATATCCTGCAGTGAAGAGACACGGGCTGATGATGATGATGATGATGAAAGATATGTCGGTAGCCAAATAAATTAACATCACGTACCTCTTTTATCTATATTATGTACGGTATGTTTAGATGTGGCTACATTTTTATCAGTCATTGGTTTTTGTCGTTAGTAACTGGCGGGCGCCATTTAATAGTGCAGCGTCGGTATACACTCTCGAAAGTGTTATTTTAATTGAATGAAAACTAATTCCGTATAAGCATGCACTGGAGTGTCGTAGCTCAAATATCCGGTGTTTGTACATATTACGAGGCATTGAGCACCCTTGAACCGTTACGTCAGATGTTTTAATGTTACGCGATTGAGAATAATTATTTTTGGTTGTGCAAGTGTTATGTAGATACGAAGATAAAATTATCGTGAGATCGTTTCGTTTGTTTTATTTTTCCTTTGGATTGTTTTATTTGTTTACTATTTTTAATTCTATATTTATTCGTGTTTGTGAAAATAAAACAGCGGCTACCTTTCATGGGACACTTTGTCTACACAAGATTTTATTTATTTATTTATGTGAAGTAAAACAAAAGATTTAACAAAATACAAAAATAAACCTTAATTGAGAAAATATAAAGCCTATAATTGTTTGCACTGGTACAACCAAATAACATGAGAATAAGAAAGAAAAAAAAATCAAAATTAAATAAACCATTAAATACACAAACCACATATAACACTCATTACAGTAAGCGCAGTCCAGTCAATCATAGACAGACAATTGTTTATTTATTTTATCATCTTATAGAGTCAACGCTACGAACCAAAACTATTTTTATAAAATATAACCAAACGCTGCTGTCAAATTTATTTACTCTATGAAAATACATTTCTTTCGTTCAGAAAATTAAAGGGAAATTATTTATTTGCAGATGATTACAATGAAGAATGAGTGCGGAGGAGCAACTATTATGCGAAATAAGAGAAGAAAAATAAGGTGGGAAAAGATAGATGGAAATAGGAAATAAGAAAGGGGATTAGAGGTGTCCAGAAAAATTAATGCAGTGAAAATGCATCCAATGGAACCAACTCCGAAAACTTGGTGAATAGACTCTTTTGTAAATAAATAAATAATAATAATAATAACGTATACATCACAACAACGTCTAGGCCCCAAACTAAGTTTTACCTTGTGTTTTGGGTAACAGCGAAGACACCACATATATATAACAACCAAGACCCGGTACCAGTATCAATATTCATCATATAAATACTGATCCTATCTGGGAATCGAACCCGGGACCTCCAGCTTCGTAGGCAGGGTCGTTACACACTAGGCTAAGCGGTCGTCAATAAAAAACTACTAGACCGACTGCTTTATAATAAAATTTAAGAAACGTTTAGTATCTAAAAGTGACTAGTGCATAATATTCCTGGTTTAGTACTTGCTTTATTTTATATAGGTACATATAAATTAAATTAGTTATAAGAATAGTATTAAACTGGTGTTTATGATTTGTTACTTAGTATATAGCACATACAAATACAGCGATGTGCGAATCCTAAAAGAGACATAGATACAATGCATATACCTCTTCCATATCATATCTCACAAAATACTTACGGTATTCTGTACTTGCAAATATCCTACGAAAACTTTAGTAGGTATTTGTCGTCTAATTTTTCACATTTGCTGTATGGTTCGGAGTGTTGGGCAACAAAGGAGACGGATGAAAGAAGAGTGCATGTGGCAGAGATGAGAATGTTAAGATGGATGTGTGGTGTAACTAGAATGGACAAGATTAGGAATGAGTATATAAGAGGAAGTCTGAAAGTAGCGCCGATCATAGAGAGACTGAGAAGCAATAGGTTGGAGTGGTATGGGCATGTGATGAGAAGGAATGAAAGGCATATTACAAGGAAAGTGATGAGTATGAATGTGGAGGGATGTAGGGGTAGGGGACGACCCAAGAAGGTATGGATGGATTGCGTGAGAAAGGATATGTGTGTGAAAGGTGTGAGTACTGAGATGACGACTGACAGAGATGAATGGAAGAAGAACACATGTTGTGCCGACCCCACTTAGAGCGGGATAAGGGCAGGAGGATGATGATGCGGTATTCATAGTTCATATCATAAGCTTTAGTTGGATTTTTAAGAAGAATCCATTAAGAAAATGTCCTCTTATGCTATTATTTTAGATATTTTTTTTTAACAGGATCTATAATAATAATACCTCGGACATTTCACACAGCGCCATTTAGTTCCAAACTGAGCAAAGCTTGTACTATGGATACCAGACAACTGATATATAATTACATATATAGATATATTTTTTTAATCTTTTTCTACTTATTTAATGAGCTCTTTCCAACGTCTCATTAGTTAGGTTGCGGAATTAAAAAAAATATTTTACGTATTTTACATGTAACACAAGCAATTTAGTTTTTATTTATATATGCATTTGTTTAAAAAGTTTTTTAATCAGTACAGTAGCTATGTGCTAAAGTAGCTAAGTGTCGTGATAGCCCAGAGCGCAACGAACCTGTCTCAAATTTATAAGGCCCCACAGGGCCATGGTTCGAATCCGGGCGTGCAACTGAGGTGCACAATATAACTGACACCGTGCTTCGGAGGGCACGTTAAGCAGTCGGTCCCGGACGCTGTCAATAGATGGCGGTCGTTACAGTTCCCAACCCGCAGTGGAGCAGCGTGGTGGACTTAAGCTCCAAGCCCCCCTCCTCCCCCTGAGGGAGGCCTAAGCCCCTGCAGTGGGGTAAAAAATGGGCTGATGATGATGATGATGATGATGACAGTAGCTATGATGAATCAATTGCAATGTTCCCCATTGCCATCGATATAATCGTAATGTGCAGTTGATTAAATCTAGATAAGCATCATATTACATGTTAAACAGCAATAATGGATAATTCGTCGTTATTCATTGTCAGATAGACTTGTTCATATACTTATCAAGTATAATTATCAAGTAAAAATTGTTCGTAATGCTTGTCAAAATAACAATAATATTTAAGACATATTCTAACATACGGTCAGCTGGACGAGGCGGGGATCGAAGCCGCGTAGTTTTTGGTTCTGCAGTTGTCATCTTCTACCATTCGACCGATTTTAGTCAGTTTCATTGTTTATTTAATTAATAGAACGAAACGATCCACTAATTAAAACTAATGAAACAAAAGTAAACCTTTAAAAAATCTGAAATAATTTTATACAGAAAATACAGATTTTAAATTTTCAAATGTTTATTTTATCATTAGCTGTTTCGCCTATACCCTTTTTCAAGGTCTAACTTATCTCTGTACAAAATTTCATCAAAATCGGTTCAGCGATTTAGGCGTGAAAGCATAACAGACAGACAGAGTTACTTTCGCATTCGTACAATTATAGTAGGGATTTATAGATCGTGAGAGAATCAAAATGTATTCACAGTACTGCCATCTGGCTGCATTATTTATGTTCTACCAGTTAACACGGGCACGTGGCAAAAAGTAGTAGCAGTAGAGGACAGTATTTTATAAATAAATGCAATGAAAAATAATAATATACAATTTAAATTAATTAATATTTTTAACTTGATGACAATTAATACAAGTAATTGCATATATAATGATACCAAATTTTGAAAAAGCTCCCAATGTAATAATACGAATATATTATAGCTACATAGCTTTTTAGAATACTGTAATTTGTAATTCTTATGACTTTTTGTGATATTCATTTTAATTTAATTTTAATTTGAATTGGGACTAGATGGCGCTGTGTGGAATGTCCATGTTATTATTATTATTTAAAAAAAAAAATATTAAATATTTACACTATTCAATCACCCGAACGAACACGCTTAAAAAGGTGCATTGCACTGTTTTTGAATGATGACCAATTAACAGTTTATTTTCTTAGTGCAATACGCTAGTTGACTATTATTTTTTTATTATTTTACATGAAAGAGTTTTCTAAATATATCATAACAGTGAAGGAATTTAAAAAAAAAATTATTAACAAAGTTATGGATGTTTGAAATGTCCTGTTAGACGTCATACCTATGTATGACGTCAGGCCATTTAAAATAATGTTTAATATCGTTTCGCAAGAAAGAGACACAGATAAAATTTTAAAAGCTCATAATTTCCATATTATTCAACCGAATATAATTTTGTTTATAAATTTTGTTTTCTTATAAAGTCTATTTTTATATTTCCATGATAAATATATTGTATTTAATAGTAGTCAAGTACCGTATTCTTTTTCACAAATTTGTGTCTAAGTTTTTTGCCATTTGAAAAGTTTTTGTAATTAAATTCTTGTTGTTAATCAAATTGTAAACAACAAAAGTGGTTTCTTAAAAGGCAAATACGTGTTGTTGGAAACTTTATTGTAAACTCTATAGAACTCACCGTCGCGTCGTTCTCTATTATATTAATTAATTTGATATATTTATTGCAATGTATATCCGACAAGCGACTTTTGGTTAGAATACGTCAATATGTTCCTAATATCGACTCATAGATCTATTTACTAGAAGACTGCAGTAACTAATATTTCCGAAGGTATACCGCTTAACGTTGGCCTACCGTGCAAAACATACGACTACAGCTGGTAATGGCAACGTCAGACGGTAAATGTTTAGATAAAGGAACATTAATCGTGTGGCGTGGGTAGAGGGTGGGCAGACTAGTAGGCAGTAACTTTACCTAAAAAAAATCATATATGACATAAATGAGTCCTTTTCATTACATATGAAAAAGGACTTACTTATTTGTATATTAATATAATATTATATCTAAATCTTCGTCAACAAATTATCTAAATTACATAGAAAACGATATGGAAATTCATTAATTAGTAGTTAGAAGCCTTAGCGAGATACATTTCCGCTCCAAATAGACTGTTAAATAGATATGGTGTAGTTAGTGAGTTAAATAGAGAATTCCGATCGTTCGCTAACAAATTACGGCTGTGGTATATAATTCACAGTAAATGTGGCGATAATTCATCCTCATTCCATTCCACCAGCCCTTTATGCCACGCGGCAAGGGCTTAGGTCTCCCCTCAGGGTGCGGAAGATTTGGAGTTTAATCCACCACGCCACTCCAGTACCGGTTAATTCATCACAATTTGTCATAAATGAAGAACACAGATGACATTGTCCTTGTATAACCAAATGCTCTATATTTCATCACGAAAGTAAATGGTATTTCATGTTCAGCTTCAATTCACTGAAATTTGTTTACGTGTTCGAATGCCAGAATTTCCTATATACGAGTGTAAAAGCTGTTAATAAACATATCATGATGTGTAATTAAACATAAATTGAATGCGACTAGTTAATAAAAACAATGTAGGTAGTCGTACATCACGTACAAATTGGTTGCGTGTTTTAAGTTCGGAAATATTTTGCCGAACAAAAATAGTGATGTGCACGAATAATACGTGCTTCTGATCATAAATAAATAAGATCATAAAACGACAGCAGCAACTTTTTAGGGCTTAATCGTAGATTCTTATGATAAATGATAATATATTTATTTCGGATTTTATATCTATACAAGCCAGCGTAATAAATAAAAAATTACAAATGTCAACTAATTAAAATAGAACAAAAGTCATAAAATTAGAAATTAACTAGAAGCCCCCTTTTGTATTTACCGTCTAACCAGGCATACTTTAGGTAGCTGGTGCAAGTTGACAAGTTTTAGTCCGAGTTTCGACGCGCCGATCTGCAAACCCCTGGAAATTCCCGCACGTCAGTCTTCAATCCCGCTTAATTGCGTTATATCGCTTTGATACTGTGAATTGACATTTATGACTATTAAAACCTCAGAACAATTACCTAAAGTCATAGAAGAAATGTAAATTTTACATATGTTTAACTTGTTCTAACATGTACAATAAAGCATTAGAAAAAAAAGATAGCTGATACAAAATTATTGCTGCTTATGATCAGAACGTAGCCCCCAAATTCATTTCAACTTATTTAAACGATGAAGGTAAATTCAAATAATTTGATGCAAATGTCCGTCTGACTAGTCAGACTAATGTCAAGCAGGTTGAAGCAAACCGCATATATATACTTACATCTTTTTCACTCACACTGAAACTCACCATGTGGAAAACATGTGAAAAATGAAACAAATATACGTAAATGTAAGAATGCCTTCCATGACTTTAGGTAATTGTTCTGAGATTAAAACCAATCTGCTGTCAAATTAATATACTCTATGTCAAAAGTAAACATTTACGAAAATTAGAAATGTTAATAAAAATAAATAAGATTACTAAAATAAATACAACTAAGCGCAAAAAATAAAATAAATAAAATAAGAATTTCAAAATAATAGAAATAATAAATAATCAACGGGTAACAATTGCTAATTGCTAATGATTTTGTTTTCAATGGTTTTTTTTTTAAATGTAATCTTGATTTTTTTTAACGTACTGGATTAATTACCAATCCGAATTAAAAGTAAAACATTCAAAATACAATTACGATTTTTCATCAACTATACTCGTATTAACCTATTAACTTTTCATCAATCATTATCAATCAATTGTCTCTGTGAATTATAGTAAATTGCTCGTGACTTTCAATCTGACCCAATTCGGTTAATGTGTAGTGCCTGGGATAATGTATCAATCTAGTCGACTGAGTTATGTATATCATAACTTATATAGTTACTTATACCTAGGCATTAAAATGTAAAGTACAAGTGTAGTATATAATCATTATTTTTTTAGAGAATATATCGGGATAGTGTCACAACATGTACCGCACGTTGACTGCGAAATTGAATCTAAATTTTAAATATATTTTTTTTTAATTTGAATTTGAAAGTTTTTTAAAATAATCAGTTACAATTTTTTGAAGGCTACACTTTTTTTATATCTCTAGGTTTTTTTCGTCGTAGGTTTTTTAAATTCTTAATATACAAGGAGTTTTTTTTCATCGTTTCAAAGAAAATTATATAGTTAAAATTGTCACATTAAAGCATTATCAATATAGCGTGGTTTGTAAGTCAAACATAAATGCGAACGAAGACGGGTATCCCGTTGACGCGACGCCCGCTGACCGACGCAATTTTTAGTCGCCTACTTGTCTAATACGATAACTTAGTGATAGCAGATCTCAATATTTTTGTACTAGGGTGTGTATTATCAATGAAAAAACACGTAGGTATGTTATTCATTAAGTCTATTAAAATTGTATCATGATGAAAAAAATCAACCGCGTTTTAGAATGGATTCTAAATCTGTCAGATGAAAGGAAGTATCGTAAAACAAAAGTTTATTTGTTTGTTTATCAATTTTGTATATATAATACAGATGCGCCCTTCAAGTATATAGCGCTGACTAAGAAATTTTCCATTACAAAAACAGTAAGTGCATGCACGCAGCTACTTCGTACTAATGACGTATTTTATCGCCGATTCCCCTAATCTACAATATAAATCTATGTATGTTTAGAAGGTGTAGTGTAATAGTATTAATATATCACACAGTTATGAATGGACGCGTTATCAGTAGAGTATACTTATACATACATGACAACAACGTCTAGGCCCCAAACTAAGCATTAGCTTGTGTTTTGGGTACCAAGCGAAGACACCACATACATATAACAACCAAGACCCGGTACCAATATGAATATTCATCATATAAATACTGATCCGACCTGAGATTCGAACCTGCAACCTCCAGTTTCGTAGGCAGGGTCGCTACCCACTAGGATAAGCGGTCGTCAAGTTAGTGAACCAAAACATTGTAAAATGTACACAATTTTAAAACTATGAAGTGATATGTAGCTAATCCTCGAAAAAAAAAAAATGTTAAGAGCTGGGATTGTTCTCACTTGGCTTACACACTATTAATAAATCGGACTCAATACTATAAAAATCACTACGTTTTTTATATTCTTTCCATTTATGTTCAATCATTTGTTGACAAAATTCACCTAGAGCTTTCGTTGAGCAATCAATACAAAAAAGTGTAGTGTATAATATAATAGTACTTTTACAGCTGAGTAAAAGTCGTCTAAAAGCTCTCAATATAACACGCATCCTATAAAAAATATTTTGATACCTAAAAAACATAAAATTATAATAAAATAAACATTTACATTTCTTCGTACTTGGTGTACACCACACTAATGTACCTACAATCAGTACAAACTGAACTTTGTACTTAAAAATACGATATGAGAATCTACACAGCGTTCTAGATTCGGACGAAATTTCAGTCAAGCTGATTAAATATCGGTACAAACATCTATATCCCTTATTTCATTTTTAAAGGATTTCTGGTTGCGTGCCAGAAACAGATACCCTTCTCAAATAGTGAATGGATTGCTTTTATTCGACAATTATAGAAACAGAACATAGTGTCGAATAGTAGCCGTATAAAAGTGAAAGAATTCAGCAAATCAGCTTTTATATAGCAATTACAGAACGATTATAGATTGAAAGTGATTTGGTCACTTTGACTCAGTATTTTTTTAAAGTAGAGTAAAAGTGCTACAACATAGTGCTGTAAACGTCTAGTCGACAAGACTGTAGCACAATTTACGACGATTATTTATACGACGAATCAGTATTTTGGCAACGTGATTTCAGCTGTTATTCGACTACATGCTGTATAAATAAATTCTTATTCGACTGTTTTGCTGGTTGCTAGTCATCTCTTTGTCTATACTGAATCAAAAATTTACATTTATTTTCACCTATTTCTATTTTCTTAGAACCGCTACATCAATTTTCAGCAACTGATTCAACATATGGAGTATGTATCTTCACGCTGCTATTTTAGAATCAGAGCATTAAGAAGCAAAATAAATCTTGCAATGGGTTTCATAAGACGGATAATATCAATTTATTTCAAGATACGCGTACACAGAAAAAAAAATTGTCTAGAAAATATAGTTTTCAATATAGACAAATAACCGCATATTCTTAGACTAATTCAATTTGCATTTATTTAAGAACTATTTTTTCTGTGTACACATAAAAAAAAAGAATTCTTATTTCAATGCAAATTGCATTGGTCCAAGAATATGCGGTGTTTGTATATATTGAAAACTATATTTTCTTGATAACAGAATTCTTTTTTTTTTCTTCTGTGTATATAAAAAATATGCGTTCGTATCGTGTATTAAGTTTAAGGTTAAACGATATCTCTGATTTCCATATATTATTTAACCAGAAGTAGTTAACTACGCGTTTGTTATACCTGTTTATTTTACCATTTTAATAAATAAAAATATTACAAAATAGTCGTTAAATTTATAAAAATATGTTTTTTTTTCATGGAACGGGTGTAGTTCTAATTAACATATACAATATTCTTAATTTTCAAATTATGTAATACATACATGAGCCCAAGTTTTCTTGAAATTCAAAACTAGAACTGTTTCATGTACATTTAACATTAGTGATACATTTAACTTATTTATGTAGTAAAATAAATACAAGATAGTTCTTAATTTCCAAAAATCTAAATCTGAATAACGCTAATAGTATAAACCACGCAGACGAAGTCATGTTATACGAGTAGTATTTTAAGTTACAAACGGGGTATGCTTACGTATAAAGGTTTTACCAGTAACCGAAATTAATATTAGACAAGAATTTTATTATGTCCGTGTATGAGGTAATAATAAACAAATATCACAAAAATAACCTTCACTTGTATGAAACAACTCGTGTCGGGGTTATTGTAGGTGACACATGACTACGCAAAAAAGTTGTTGAGTATTTACATGTGAAAACGAGTCAGTCACTGACGCAAAGATTGCTAGGTATTATTTCATGCAGCTCGAATAATGCAATAAAAGAGATACTTTTTTTTACAATGAAAATGTTTTTTTTGATCGTGTCTATTATGCAATATCTCAGACATCTCAGAGCTACAATGTGTTATGTGATACAAGATACAAAAAATTTTTTTGAAAAAGTCTAAAAGTAATAAGTTTATGACAAACATTGTGAAAAAAAACGTAAGATTTTTTTTATTTTCGAATTGGGCCTTGATGTTTTGGAAACTAAAACCGATATCGAAAAAATGAAAGAAATCCTTCGGGAGCATTCTGTTGGCTTCAAATTAAGCCCACAATGATCAAATTCCGATAATAATTTGTGATCTCTAGGTGAGTAATCAAAAAAAAAGTAAAAAATTTTGGTGATATATTTTTGGTCATTATATTAGGTATTGTGTTCAAAATTAAATAATTAATTAATTTTAACCAATTTTCATGTACTGAACTGTTAAAACCCGAAAAAAAGGGATAACTCGTGATCCCAGCAGTTTTGATTCACACCCCACATTCCACTGCGGCCCGCCATTCCAGCGACGACGTTGAAAAAGCATCGACATCGAAAGTAGTACATCATTTCGATTAAATTTTTACTATACAACTACATTAATGTGTACCTATATTAATAAAACTTCATACCTAATACTGTTGATTTTTTTTTATTTACAAAATTTACTAAAAGATGATATTGTCAGGTTCATTTTTAATGTGTTTGATAATCGTGTAAGGCACGAAATCTGTGGATTTTCGTTTCAAATAATTTTTGATCCTTAAAGGCGTCGGGAACCGCTAAGTAATAAACTTAATATACCTAATGATTAGCGGTCCCTGACCCCTTTGACGATCAAAATTATTTAAAAATGAAAAAACCTGCATTATTTCAGAATTTTTAAATGTTAGTTTTTGTTTGTGTCGGGGGGTTTTCTAAATTTTAAATTTAATTTTATAATGTTGCTATTTACTTTTTATACTTTTTAAATTGTTAAGCCACTTTTTGAAGTTTTTATCGAAATCGTCTAGAGCCTAACTGCATGCAAATATTGAAACAACATGCATAATGACAAGTTTTATAATAACGCTGTCAAGCCAACAACATGTTTTTCTAGTGACTGACACACAGTTAACTGTTTATCTCAAAAACTACTAAACCGATTCTGATGAAACTTGCACTATTCTCTGAATTGAACTAGTTATTATCAATAGTATAACTAAAAAAAAAGTTTTGCGATCCGTTTTATAGTTTTGGAGATATGCGCGGACAAACATACACTTATGAAATTTGGCACATATATTTAGGAGCTGGTATAGAATACCACACACCAAAACTGTGCTATCCTACCAATATTACATACATACGGGTCAAATTGATAACCTCCTTTTTTTTTAAACTAGTTAAAAATATATATGAAGCGCATATCAAATTGAGGCCTTGCCCGAATACTTTTATTTATTTATATTATGGAGAACCAACAGCAGTATGTAAATTAAAATAGCAGTGAATAGTTAACAATCAGCCATTAAGAGGTTTCTACTGATAGAGAGATAGGTTCCCACTTTAGTAAACAAATGATTAAACATATGTACCCCACTGCAGGGGCTTAGGCCTCCCCCAGGATGAGGAGGGGGAGGGGGGGGGGGGCGGAGCTTAAATCCACCACGCTGCTCCACTGCGGGTTAAGGACTGTAACGACCGCCATCTATTGACAGCATCCGGGACCGACTGCTTAACGTGCCCTCCGAAGCATGGAGTTGATTTGAAACGTAACCTGTAATTTCTAAGGGACTGAAAAGGGGTGTAAAATAATATCTGAGACATCTCACGCTAAAAGTTATATATCAGCAATTGGTCTTCGTTGGTTATTTAACATAGGAATTCCTTACAATTACACGATAATGCAGGCATTTAGGATTTTCCTAAGCTTGATTCTTATATGAGTGTGAAATGGGGGTTGAAACTTACGAGTCGTTGTACTCAATCCGAAACTGTATTAATCAATACATTAAATTAAATATTAAATATGGTAATTTTGCTGTAGCTACAAATTTAATTCGATTCTTATTTAGCTTCATACTGTCATTTTTAAAGTGAAAAGTTATTTAATTTGGAACCTCTTTCTTTAGGGCGCTATCGCATCTAACGCTATCTACTCTTCATGTATTGTTGTTCCATCATCGAATACCAACGGTCGATCGATTGTTTATCGCTTCGTATCCGTCGATCATTCAAAGCAACCACACCAATCGAACAAGGTCGATCGATTTATTCGCTACGATATTGATCGCGTGGGTGTGGTGAAAAATATTTATATGTCTACGCGTTTATTATTTTAGCTAATGCCGCAGTGAAAACAGCAAAAGCACGAGTTAATCGTGATTCATAGTACGTAATGAGTTCATTATTATTGGTCATCGACGATTGAAGTAAAGTTGCAGTACGATTTGTAAGATCGGTAAAATTAAAATTTTACTAGAAAAATTGTAATCATTCTTGGTTGGTCTTGGTTGGTATATGTATGTGGGGTCTTCGCTTGGTACCCAAAATACAAGCTAATGCTTAGTTTGGGACCTAGACGTTGTTGTGATTGTGTGTGTGTTGTGTGTGTTATTCGCTGTACATATTGTCATTAAGTCAATTTCAATAATCAGTTAAACTTTATGCAGATCTAAATGGATCGGATAGGTTAGAAAGTTATATTTCTGTGACTGTAGAAAAAATATTATTTTACTGATTAAGGTCAGGTCCCTCCCAAAATCCACGTTTTTAAATCAGAGTTTCAGCAATGAAAACTCAATACAAATTGAATTATAATTCTTTAAATAATTAATTAAATTAAAAACAATTATAATTCTTCAGTTCCTTGACAAAATTATTCAGGCGTTGAAAACATGGTCTAAATTACTATATCAGATTCAATTATTTTTGAAACAAATGAGCGACTGAAATTTCAAAATTAGTTTTACCAACCGCAATACGAATTTCTTTTGATTTTTTTTCATAGAACGCTGGTCTCTTCTCTCCTTCCTCTATTAACAATTCGTTGTCAACTCAATATCTTCCTCTTGTAGAGGAACCGCCATCGTAACAATAAGACCTATGCAATGCAACACACGTCTATTTCATGCGCGTCCGCCGGCCGTGTGACAAAAAGTTGCCCAGTGAGCGCGCTTCCATATACAAGTACAGGTCGGGTGACAGTCACGTCACCTAGTGTCACTGGGCCGCTGGAACTATTTGTCACCGTAATATCACATCACCACAGTCAGCGCATTCCCATGAAACTTCATACATAGCATTCGACTTGGTAACAAAAAGTCACAATGAACGGCAGTCCTTAGGGAGCGCGAATCGGCCGAGAGATCTGGTCTTGAAAATCAATCACAATAAAATAAATTTAATTTTCTTAGTGAAATCAAAATTTAACTGATCTTACTTTTTTACTGCGACATATACCTACAAGGTTTTCCAGAACAAACACAAGTCGGAATCGCGGTGGCGATCGCGTGATGCTTTTATTTGCACAGTTCACGCGTAACGTCGGTTTCGACGTGATTTTTAGGTTGCTTACTATGGACGAACACGAAATGATTGGTGCTGGTGCGTAGATCTATTAGAATAGACCTTACTCAATATTATGTATGTGTTTGATTATTTATTTGTCCTTTCCTCACGTAGTTATGGTGCAACGAAACGACATGATAATAGATTTTACTCAATATTATGAATGTGTTTGATTGTTTATTTGTCCTATCTTCACGTCGTTGTAGTGCAATGAAATGACATAATTTTTTGTATGGAGATAATCGAAGGGACGGAAAGTAACATAGGTTTAATACATCTTTGTAGTAACATTTTGAAAAAAAAAAAATTAAATGAAAATGAATGACGAGCGGTAATCGTGGTAATGTAATCGTGACTGAACCCTACAGAACCGACCAAGTGGATTTTTACTTTTACTTTAAACATAATTCTGGTTCAACGGGATGTACCCTATATGCATTGATGAGCGAGTTTGCCAGTATCAAAATATGTGCCATTTTTCTGATTGTATAGATTTAGAAGCATGAATTTTTCAACACCTCCAAGAGGCTATAGACCTTAGTCGTTTATATTAACACTATATAGTCGGGCATTTGCGCGCCAAATCGCGGCGTAGCGCGGGTACATACCGCCGACATTACCTAACATAACGCACAACCCCCCACCGGTTTAGAGCCCCTTGTTTCTACAAGTTTCTGACGCCTTACCGCTTCGCGCAACAGAACGAGTAAACTCGTTACCCGCGTTTTACTGTAAAAAGGGGTATGACGAGTTTATTTGTTTCCCGAAAAGAATGTGTTTCATCCTCAAACCCCTTATCTGTCCCTGCGAAAAAGCATCATGACAGATGGACCGACGCACGGCGGAACGGACATATAAGTGGTCCTATAAAAGTCTGGTCGTTTCTTTTTTTGAGGAAAAATCATAGATGGTTACCCTTACCAACCAAAAAAAAAGTATTATATAAGTAATCAGTTCAGTCATGAGTCAGTAATAAGTTTCTACTGTAACTCAGTGCTGCGCGGCGCAATTGCGCCGAAACACTTTACTGAGCTGACACAGCTGGCGCATGATACAATTGGGCGTGGCGCATTTGAGTTGGTAGAATTACTTCAAGATGGCGTCACGTAGCAGTGTAGTAGCGTAAGGCGCGCAAGTGCTTTTTGTATTGGGTTACAAACAGTGCTCCGCGGCGCAATCAATTGCGCCGGCACACTCACTGAGCTGACCGCACAAGCTCAGAGCTTCACTTCACTGCGCCGGTTAGCGTAATTGCGCCGGCGAATGCGCTAACTCATTTGTCTGAGTAAGAGCAGTTGCGCGGTGCACAAAAATATGCTGAGTTACACATGTCTAATTGTGAGTGTTTTGTGAGATAAGTTCTAATTGTTATGCTATTTCTACCTAGTATACAGATTAATGTCGTGATAGTTCCGAGCGCAACGAACCTGTCTCAAATTTATAAGGCCATAGGGCCATGGTTCGAATCCGGACGTGTACTAATGAGTTTTTCTGACTTAAGTACATTAACTATCACTGACTCCGTGCCTCGGAGAGCACGTTAAGCAGTCGGTCCTGGACGCTGTCAATAGATGGCGGTCGTTACAATCCTCAACCCGCAGTGGAGTAGCCGTCTAACCACTCATATTGTAAATAGCTGGTGCAAGAAGGCGAGTTTCAGTCCGCGCGAGGTCCCTGCGCGCCGGTATTCATACCCGCGAAATCGCGTTTGATATTTGCGATACTGTGAAGTGACATTTATGACTATATTAAAACCAAACGCTGCTGTCACTATCGAGTGCAGCGAACCTATTTTAAATTTATAAGGCCGTGAGCTGTAGTTCGAATCCGGGCGTGTACCAATGAGTTTTTTCTGACTTAAGTTAATAACTAACACTGACTCCGCGTCTCGGAAAGCACGTTAAGCAGTCGGTCTCGGTTGCTGTCGATAGATGGCGGTCGTTACAATCCACCAACTCGCACTGGAGCTGCGTGGTGGATTTAGCTCCAAGCCCCCTCAACCTGGAGGGAGGCTTAAGCCCCTGCAGTGGATATAATGGGCTGATTAATTGGAAAAAAAATGCTTAAATCGCTGCACCTCGCGAGCGTTTGTCCGGCTAGACAGATAGCCGTTGTTTCGCTGGCGATCCGCGGTTGATTCCGCGTTTCGCGCCGGAGCGGTGGCGGTGTGCTAATAGCGATAATAAAGTTGACTCGTTCAAATACGGCGACCTTTCGACCTCGTAATAAAAATCGTTTATCTAAGAGATCCCAATTTATTGCGAGGCAAGGGTCAAATGTATATCTCCGTATCGGTAAGCAACAAAATTTAATTCTCTTGCTGTTACAATAAATACATGTTGTTGTTTTAAAGTGAAATTTATTTTTTATGAAAAATTCGCAAAAAAAAAAATTATAACATATCATTACCATTTGTACACTAAATAGTCACTTACATACTCTTCTTTCTTCTGTTATAGGAATTAAGTAGTTCATAAACTAATGCAACTAATCACAGACCAGTCAACCTATAGACCACGCTTTAATAAACGTCAGCACGAAAACGAAATCGCCAAAAAGTGGCGGGGTGCGGGGAGAGGTCGGCTAGTTTTCATTGGCACGTTCAAAATTGACAATTTAATGGCTTCCGACGTGCTTCCAACTGACGGCTCACTAGTGACGTAGTTATGTAGTGTCACTACATAGCCTTGGCGAATGCTACTCCCTGTCAAAGCGTGGTCTATAAGGTTGACTTGTCTGTGCAACTGATAAAATAATATGTTTTATTAAAAATCTGAACGTATATTCGCAAGAAAACAAAACTCTAACAATATAGTAAATCAAAGCAAATAGGTATATAGATAAAATATTATATTGGAGCGAAAATCGTCTATAATAGAATTTATCTGTTGAATTTCATAATAATATCTATTTACAATAGATTCGGGGATATCTCACACAATCTAGTCCCAAATTAGGTACATGTAGATAAATATATTAAATATTTATTTATTTATATATTTATTTAAATATTTATTTAATATATTTCAAAACATATTAAATACATCAAAATATATTTATAATACATACATTATAGATATTTTACATCCAGATACGGAACAAATAGTTATGTTCATGCACACAAATATTTATCTCAGGCGGGAATCGAATCTGTACCTTGGGGTTTTAGTTGGCGTCTCCGACCATTAGACTAATTTATTAGTCAATTTAGCAACGCTCTGTACGAGTATTTAGTGCTCATGAAGTAATTAACCATTAATATTGCATTGTGTTAATATATTGACGTCTATTCATAGAAGCACGTCGATGTGTTATAGAAAGTACTCGATAGACCACGCGGCATAAAAATACGAATTGACTAGAAGCACTCTTCTGCGTCTAACCACTCATACTCTAGCTAGCTGGTACAAGATGGCGAGTTTCAGTCCGCGAGGTCCCCGCGCGCCGGTCTTCACCCCCGCGAAATTGCGTTTGACATTTTCGATACTGTGAAGTGATATTTCTGATTCCATTAAAACCAAACGCTGTTGTCACATTTATTTACTTTAAGTTAATAACACACTTTAGTCCGCGAGGTTCCCGCACGCCGGTCTTCACCCCCGCGAAATTGCGTTTGACATTTTCGACACTGTGAAGTGACATTTCTGATTCTATTAAAACCAAACGCTGCTGTGACATTTATTTACTTTAAGTAAAAAACACACGTGTTTTACTTTTTAAAATTATACTTTTCACTTTAACTATTTTGTATGTAACAAAATTTAATATAAATATTTATTGAAACACGACGTTTTAAGATAAGGAAAAAATACAGTGATATAAAATGTAGATTTGCACGCCACATTGAAGCTTCTACATTATTCATGAAAATAAAAAATAAAACACATGTCGTATTCACATAATGGTTGTGAGCATACCGAAATTAAGTTTAAAAGTCAAAGCAAGAATTAGTGTTTTCAGTGATAGTTGAGGCGATTTCGTCAGTCTTGGACGTACTAGGAAATAGACGACAAACAAATAAAAAGGATTTAAAAGAAAAAAAATTGCCCAAGCAGGTGTCGGACTCGCGCATCGAAGGATCCGTTTCATCCATATAGTAAATTAATTTGCCAACAGCGTTTTGTTTTACTATGTCGTGATAGCCCAAAGCGCAACGAACCTGTCTCAAATTTATATGGCCCCATAGGGCCATGGTTTGAATCCGGGCGTGTACCAATGAGTTTTTCTGATTTAAGTACATAACTATCACTGACTCCGTGCTTCGGAGGGCACGTTAAGCAGTCGGTCTAGGACGCTGTCAATAGATGGCGGTCGTTACAGTCCCCAACCCGCAGTGGAGCAGCGTGGTGGATTTAAGCTAATTTAAGGTGGATTGGCTAGAAGGCCTCTTCTGCGTTTACCGTCTAACCACTCATACTCTAGCTAGCTCGTGTAAGATGGCGAGTCTCAATCCGAGTTTCAGTGCGCGAGGTTCCCGCGCGCCGGTCTTCATCCCCGTGAAATTGCGTAATGTCACTTCAACACTGGAAGTGACATTTATAACTATTAAAACAAAACTTCATTTCACTTCATCAGCTCATTTTTACCCCACTGCAGGGGCTTAGGCCTCCCCCAGGGTGAGGAGGGGGCTTGGAGCTTAAATCCACCACGCTGCTCCACTGCGGGTAGGGGACTGTAACGACCGCCATCTATTGACAGCGTCCGGGACCGACTGCTTAACATGCCCTCCGAAGCACGGTATAAATACATAAATTAGTGTTATAAAACAAATTATTATTTGCAATATAATTAATTATTGAACGTGTTAAATTTGATTAATTAAATCGCACTCAATTTATCGGTTGGTTAAATTGTCTGTATATTTACTGGAAAAACGTTGTTCGGTTAAAATTGTTGAGCTGTTTGTACATTTGACATATATTAATCAAAAGAAAATTAGTAAACCACAAGAAAATATGGATATAATGAATACATATATACTTCTGCATAGAGAAATATTTTGTTTAACGTATTTAATTTTCATAAATATACCATAGATATTTATCTCAAATTAATAATACCAATATTTTACAAAACTAGTTGTGTTACCATGAAAATAGCACAACTTTGATATTTTTAAACAAAGTTAGTTAAAATGCAAGCTACTGGTTCAGTCATTAACAAAACTGGGTTTGACTGCTTTAAGTAGTTATGTAGTCAGTATTTTTAGGTGACTAGTAACAATATTTTTTGTTACTTTATTATTTTACTACATTATTTTTTCTTAGTTAAAAGTACCAAAAAAATGTTTACTAATCACCTAAAAATACTGACTACATAACTACTTATAGCAGTCTTATTTTAAACTAATTTCTGTGCTTTTAGAAATCGGGATTCAGGTTTGCATCACTTGTTTTTAATACCACAACCAATTTTGTTATTTGGTCACTGAAAAACAACAAGTGTCGTGATAGCCCAGAGCGCAACGAACCTGTCTCAAATTTATAAGGCCCCATAGGGCCATGGTTCGAATCCGGGCGTGTACCAATGAGTTTGTCTGACTTAAGTACACAATATCACTGACACCGTGCTTCGAAGGGCACGTTAAGCAGTCGGTCCCGGACGCTGTCAATAGATGGCGGTCTTTACAGTTCCCAACCCGCAGTGGAGCAGCGTGGTGGACTTAAGCTCCAAGCCCCCCTCCTCACCCTGGGAGAGGCCTAAGCCCCTGTAGCGGGGTAAAAATGGGCTGATGATGATATGCATTTTATGACAATCCAGCGTTCGTTTTTTTTTTAGTCTTCAAATTACAATAATACCTTCAAAAAGTTTGCAGTTCGTTAAGTATTGTCACAGGAAGAAATTGCACTAATTTATATGTTTAGCTTTTTCTGTTTATCATTTTGTTCGTCATCAATATATTTGTAATATATTTATACAAATACGACAGTAAAATTGAGAAATATGTACTCATGCAATACTTAAAATTCTATGTTAATATCACGCACACTGATTTAGTAAGTAAGTAAATTAAATGCTAAAAAATTGACAGCTCACGCTCCACCTTTAGGGATGTGTGAATTCTTCGGAGTCACATTAGCTGAACCGATTCATTGAACCGGAACTATACTTTCGGTTCCGTAAACTAGTTAACTTTGACTCGCTATTCACAGATCGACATCTTTATTTCCACGAAACTAAACAACTACAATTTAAGTTACTGAAACTGGTAATACATTTTCATCGATCGGTAAGCTAAGGTATTTTGGTTTGCTATTTTTTTTTAAATTGTATGAATTTTCCGAATCTAGAATATTTATGGTTCGTTTATAAAACAGTGAATTGGCCAAGTTCTCGGATTTGGTTCAATACATTTTCGCTCCATTCATTTTTCTCCACATTTCTATCCTACTCTCTTATTTCCTATCCCCTGAGGCCACGTACGAACGTACCTAATACAGAAAAAGTATTAACGATAATATTTGTATTAGTCGTTTTAGCTCCAGGAATATTAAGTATTATTAATATAAAAAAAAAAAAAAATAATGGTACACACTAGCATACCATATAAAAAAATTGTTTTGAATTGACAGAAATTTTAAAATTCATAAACCTCCTGTACATACGAAATGTTTCTAAGACGCACAAAAATATAAATTTCTATCAATTCGTGAATAAGTCAAATATTGCTGGTTTTGGAGGATTTTTTTGCGGTATATACAAGCCGCTCATGAGATATCTGATGAATTTAAATCAATAATAATAATAACGTATAAATCACAACAACGTCTAGGTCACAAACTAAACATTAGCTTGTGTTTTGGGTACCAAGCGAAGACATCACATACATATAACAACCAAGACCCCGCACCAGTATCAATATTCATCATGTAAATACTGACCCGACCTGGGATTCGAACCCGGGACCTCCAGATCCGTAGGCAGGATTGCTACCCACTAGGCCAAGCGGTCTTCTATATTATTGATGTTTTATTCTTCTTGTGGCCACTACATGAACCTTCTACCAAAATCCTTCGAGGGTTTCGGGTCGCGGACCTTGACTTAAGGGTTTAGAAAATTTAAAATTCGAATCTTCGTATGCGTACCTTTCCTTACATATTCAGTTGAAGGATCTTCCCCAAGGGCCAACTTACTCGGCACGGCTGACTTGTTGAATAATACAACTTTGTTTACAGTATACATTTGAAATATTTACGTCAATGTACTGTGGTTGTAGTTATTGGCCTTTTGTTGGCGCAAGTATCGAATTTATCGTTTTCAAATTGGGTAACTTACGAGTGTCGTGATAGCCCGGTCGCAGCAAACCTATTACAAATCTATAAAGCCATATGGCCGTGGTTCGAATCTGGGCGTGTATAGTTCGCCTCAAACTTTATGGCGGATCGAAATACAACGCTATTATACCCCTCGCTCCACGGCGTCCCGCTACACCTAAAACAGGTTACTGCAACGCAACTTGTGCCTATATTCACATCCGCCATAAAGTTTGATTGGAACTGTACCAATGAGTTTTTTCTGACTTAAGTAAGTACATCCAACTATCAGTGACTTCGTACCTCGGAGAGTACGTTAAGCAGTTGGTCCCGGTTGCTGTCAATAGATGGCGATCGTTACAATCCGCCAACCTGCATTGGAGCAGCATGGTGGAATTAAGTTCTAAGCCCCCTCATCTTGAGGGGAGGCCTAAGCCCTAAGTGGGGTATAAAAAGGGCTGATTGATGGAGGATGGAACTTACGTGCAACTTTTAAAGGATACAAATATTAAACCGATATTTTATGTATATTATCCTGTTTGATGTTTACAGTAAATATTGAATTAGGTTGTGTGTGTATTGTAATGAAATTGTAATAAAAAAAAACCGCCCAAGTGCACAAGCCGGACTCGTGTCTTACGGTTTCCATATAGTCATAAATGTATATTGACGTGTTTAGCGCTACAAAATATATTATAGAACGCATATTTTAATTAAAAAATATTAGAAATATTTCTTTATGCATGATATACCTAACTAGATATTAACTTTCGGATTAATTCCTTTATCTGTACTGTAAAACCTTGCTTTTACCAAATTCCTTTATTCTAGGTCAAAGGGAAGTACCCAATAGGTTTCGCTAAGCTTAATCCACCAAGCTGCTCCAGTGCGGGTTAAAGGATTTTAACGACTGCTATTTATGAATGGCAATACTGATTTAGTTGCGAGTGTCGAAATATTTGGCATAAATAGCTTTATTTTTTATTGGATTGACTTAAAAGCTTGTTTTTAAAGCTGCAAGGGACCATAGACGTTAATGCTAGGTATTAATTTCAAGTTGATAGTTTCACGTGTTCTTAAAAAAAGAGTCTTAATAAACACAGACAGACAGATGAACGGACGGACAACGAAGTGATCCTAAAAGGGTTCTTTTTTCCTTTTCAGGTAAGGAATCCTAAAAATTAAAATACTTAACAATTTTCTATGTCCTTTCTATGCATTAAAAGGACAATACGTTATTATCCGTTCGTCTACATTTACAATATGATTTTTTTTTTAATGACAGACTCGTATATATATATATATATACATACGTTGTACGAGTACCAGCGCCTCGACGTGGTAAGGATGTATTTTGGAGCCGTCCTAGGATCTTTTTATGAAACATATTATTTATAACATAGTAAACCGCTAAGTGTCTACGGAAATATCACCATTTTATTATAATATTCAAAAAACTTAGGATGAGCGTGCTTTGGAGTTCGACAAAACGGAAGCTCTAACGTCGGGGCAATTTTTATTTACAATCAATAGTGCAATTACGCGTCTGACAGGTTAATTAAAAACTAAATGGAATAATTTATCTAAATTGACGATCGCTTAGCCTAGTGGGTAGGGACCCTGCCTACGAAGCTGGAGGTCCCGGGTTCGAATCCCAGGTCGGGTCAGTATTTATATGATGAATATTGATACTGGTACCGGGTCTTGGTTGTTATATGTATGTGGTGTCTTCGTTTGGTACCCAAAACCCAAGCTAATGCTTAGTTTGGGGCGTAGACGTTGTTGTGATGTATACGTTATTATATTATATATGTCATATGCAAAAAGTTTGTTGTTAGAATTTTTCTCCAAAAGTATTACGCATTTTTAAGCTGTGCGGATTTTGTTTTATATTTTTCAGTTGAGTTTTAATACAAAGTTTAACACAAACATGTTGTATTAAAAAACATATTTAAAAAAAATAGAATTAGTCCTTTAAAAATTTATGTGATTGTTTATTTCATTTTTGTTTTAAGTCACTTTTTTTTAAATAATAAATATTACTTTCAGTATTGTAATTGTAAGGTACTGGCAGTCATAAACCAGATTCATCTCACAACCCGGAACTTTGCTTACCTTTACTATTTGTTTTAAATTTAGTTTATTTTTACAAAAATTAAAAAATATTATATGTTTTTTCGAACTGTAGTATTTATATAGCTTTTCGTAACAATGCTAAAAAAACTACTATTTAATTTTTTTCGCTACCACTAACTCTGTATTTATTACGTAACTAGCTGACCCGGCGAACTTCGTACCGCCTAACAGTCAATGAATTTCGTGTTACTTTTTAGCTGAACTAATTTAGGCTTTGATGAACGTAAAACAATGATACAAAATAATATATTTATGTAGATAGAAACAAAAAAGTATTTTATTATGATGAATGATGATGAAAACATACATACAGAATGAGAATAAAAATAAAAAAAAATGAAAAATAATAATTAAGTACTTCAAACTCATGTCAGAAAAAAATGATTGAAAAGTATGTTGTGCAGATTGGGGAAAAAAAAATAAAACGGATTAATTCATTAATAGGATTTTCATTCAAGCACTTTGTGGTAAACGACATTCTTTGTTTTTTTGGTCAGGCGCAAGAACAAATAAAGCGGATGGTTTGCCGACACGTGAGCATGCCACGTACAATTGACCATGAGAAAAACATGCATTTTCTAGATTGAGGCCACAAATAGTCAAGGATTGGCCCTGTGATTTGTTGATCGTCATGGCGAAGGCAAGACGAATCGGGAATTGAATTCGTTTAAACTTAAAGGGCATATCCGTTGGGATCATCGGAATCCTTGGAATAAGAACTTCCTCATCTTTAAATTTTCCTTTAAGTATCGACGCGTGAATCACATTGCTCATCAGTTTTCTTATCAAGCATGATGACTACCGAGCCAACTTTAAGTTTTAAATTGTGCGGTGGTAAACCAGGCACATCCAAGGAGTTTAAAAATTCAGTTGGATAATTAGTGGCTTCTTCTTCGTTTGTTACACAGTCGATAGATTTGAATGAATACAGAGTACCTACGATTTGATTTTGAATTATAAAATTGAGGTCATCTACATCTTTATTTTTAGCGGCCAAAATTGCTCGCTCACTTAACCATTTAGTAGTTTTGTGGTTAGCAATGATATCCGGGAATACTTTGTTGATAAGCTCGTCTTTTGATGATACGAAATTGCAAAAATTTGGAGGAAATGAAATCAAACCGCTCGATTTGTCAACAGGAACACGGCCATTACCGATAGTCAGCAATTGCTTCGAGAAATCATCAGCAGATAGATCGTTCAACAATGCAACTCTCATATTTACAGACAGTTGAAGTTTCTTTACATATCGCCACAGATTTGATGCTTTGAGGCAAGCGTTTATTTCGTCGGCAGCAGTAGATCTTGGAATGACTGGTAGTGTTTGTCGGAAATCGCCAGATAATAAAATCATTGCACCACCAAAACATCTCGAGTCATTGCGCAGATCTTTTAATGTTCGGTCTAGTGCTTCCAATGCGCGTAAATTTCTGAACGCACACATGATGTCTTCAGAAAAAAATAAAGTTGTGGTTAAAAAAAATAAAAAAGGTCTCAGCAACCAGGCCATAAGCTCCAAAAAAAATAGTTGTTACACTATTTGACAGGATTGGACAACAAATGTTTGACATGTAATAAACAAATCAGCATCTATTGAAATGATTAAGTATTCATTACACATATCGAGTTTTCATTGTTTTTAAGATGTATTCTGCTATTCGGGACGGAAACAAATCCAACAAATCAAAAACCATGGCAATCGGTCCAGCCGTTCTCGAGTTATAAGTGTTGTAACAAACACGACTTTCTTTTATATATATAGATTAACATAATATTAAAATTTATTAGTTTATTATAGTTTATATATTTATTAGTATAAATTCTTTGCTATGTAAATGGTAAATAAAATTAGCCCATTCCACTAATGTCAGGAATACCAATTTGACTAAGTACAGATGTATCAGAAAACTAATAGGAATCGGTTAACATCGTACGCGCGGGTTTGCCCGAAGTTGTCCAATGAAATTTAATACGAAAAGTCTTATATTATAACGAAAATACTGTAAAAAATACTTTATTACTAAATACATTTGGTTGTAATTGCCTTGCAAATTGCAGGTACGTCCAGTCACATTACTTTTCTGATAGATCTGTACTTCTTTATTTACATAAAAAGAAGGGCAGCTTCAATCTCAGAGGGTTGAAAGCGTTGAAAACTAATTACGATATTCAACAACATTTAATGTGAAGAACACAAAACAATACATAAGTGTTTCCTGTGTGTGGACCTGTTTCAAATCTATAAAGCCATGTGGCCATAGTTCGAATCCGGGCGTATACCAATGAGTTTTTTCTGATTTAAGTACATTAACTATCATTGACTCCGTGTATCGGAGAGCACATTAAACAATCGGTCCCAGTTGCTGTCAATAGATGGCGGTCGTTATAATCCGCCTACCCGCATTGGAGCAGGTGGTGGATTTAGGCTCCAAGCCCTCTCATTTTGAGGGGAGGCCTAAGCCCCTGCAGTGGGGTATAAAAAGGGCTGATAGAATGAAATGTTAGAGTTGGTAGATATGAACGTTCCGATTCCCTACTAAACTAAGAGACATAGTTTATAGTTAACAGACGATAAGCTGCTTCAGCTCTAGTGCATCTACAGATATTTTCATATTAATTGTTTTTATCCACTTGATTGAATGCAGCCAATTGCTGTTAACAGGGAATCCCCTATTTGCCACTAACTAAAATTATATTCATAGCACTAAATGATACGGATTTCAGGAAATTGTTATCATTCTCGATAGCGGTGTGTGTCATCATGTCATATTAAATACGATTTATTTCCGCGTGTAAATAAACGTTGGATCTCTAAAAGTATTAAAATGTATTTGTGGAGTTTTCGTTTCATTATTTCGGCGCCAAAATTAATAATAATAATAATAATACCTCCCACACAACGCCATCTAGTCCCGAACTAAGCAAAGCTTGTATTATGGATACCAGACAACTGATATACATACATAAATATCCTTTTGTTTTAAATAATATATACATATATACATAATAAATAGACATGTTCATGCACACAAATATTTGTCACGGGCGGGAATCGAACCCGCGACTGTTGGCTCCGCAGCTAGGGTCTCTAACCACTCGGCCAGTGGTCGTTTAGTTAAAAATGAGTAGTACTGTTTCAGTCATTCCTATTTTCAGCATATCATTCATCCATTCGGTCAAGTTCTTGGTCAAGTGAGAGGTTGCTCCCAACACCATGGATGTTCAAAGAGGTATCGTGTTTTTACAACAAAAAGGTGAGCAATAAAATATACACTCACACCAAGTATATACTTGTTATTTTCTCTAAGGTTGTTTGTTACCTACAACAATTCTACTTTCAATATAATGTAATTCAATTGTACTATACACTGTAGAGTACATATTTTTCCATTCCACCGGCCCATTATGCCCCACTGCAGGGATTTAGACCTCCCCCTTGGGTGAGGGGGCTTGGAGCTTAATTCACCATGTTGCTCTAGTGTGGGTTGGTGGATTTTAACGACTGCCATATATATTATATATAATACAGCAACCGGGACCGACTGCTTAACGTGCTCTCCGAGGCCCGGAATCAGTGATAGTTATGTACTTAAGTTAGAAAAACTCATCAGTACACGTCAGGATTCGAACCACGGCCTCGCAGCCTTATAAATTTGAAACAGGTTCGCTGCGCTCGGGCTATCACGATATGATACATCCCACGTGACGAAATATATCTAGTTTTGATATCGGTGCCATCTGTACGGCAATCGTTCAAAATATACGAAAATCAACTATTGTATCGCTTTTTGACTCAGCCTAAAACTTGTATAAAATATATAGTAAGTAGTATGATGATCTATGGCACGGAACTTTTTCCACGCGAGTCCGACTCGCACTTAACCGGTTATATTTTAAAATACGCGCTCTTCCTACTTACACGAAGCATCGACTGTCCAGCATCGTAAATCTTTATTCTATCAAACTATTATTTTTCAAACCTTTTAGAGAGAGCAAAATTATTTATTAAATTACCTAGAATTTACTCAATATCCCTTTTTTTTGCTTCGCCAGTAATATGATTGAGATAATCACAATAATTAATCGTCATAAATAAAAGTAAACTAAGCGTAAACAGAGACAAAATTGAGACCCGGGGCTTAATATAAAATGTTAAATTCGGCATACACAAACCACACGAATTATCAACCGCGCACCAAACAGTCAACATGGGTAGAAAACCGTCTTGTCAAGCGAATGCTATAATGGTTTGTATTATTTTGATAGTGACCAACCAGCTAGAGCTGTCCGTGTATTCCTAGCCTTAAAGTTAACGTCGCGTCGTCCGTCTAATTCGTAATAAGCGTAGAACCGTAGCAAGCTCGAAATTGCCGCACTTAAGCGGAAGACGGCACGCTTCGTTTACCTTACTGTATGACCCTAAGAACTAATTTCCTTTGAGGCAATTACTAAACAGGATATCGAGGCCTTAACCCCAAAGAAACAATAACGCCAATAGCCGTGAACATTAAACTGAGCCAAGTTTAAATTAAACTATCCATTGTTCAGAATATTGCTACAATGAAATTAGTTTTGTATCATCCGTGGCAGCAATGCTAAATTAAGAATAATTATTTTATTTTTGAAATTTGAAATTTTTGAAATTCATGAATACTACAGATGTTATCTATATAATAATAATAATATCTGGACCAACCCACACAGCGCCATCTAGTCCCAAAGTAAGCAAGTACTATGCTTGTATTATGGGTTACTAGACATCTGATATACATTGACGACCGCTTAGCCTAGTGGGCAGCGACCCTGCCTGCGAAGCTGGAGATCCCGGGTTCGAATCCCAGGTCGGGTCAGTATTTATATGATGAATATGAATACTGGCACCGGGTCTTGGTTGTTATATGTATGTGGTGTCTTCGCTTGGTACCCAAAATACAAGCTAATGCTTAGTTTGGGACCTAGACGTTGTTGTGATTGTGTGTGCTATTATTATTATTATTATACATACTTAAATATGTTTTTTTTTAATAATATATACATATATAGATACTTTTACACCTAGACTCGAAACAAATAGACATGTTCATGCACACAAATATTTGTCCCGGACAGGGATTGAACCCGCGACCCTCGGGTCCGCAGTTAGGGTCTCTAAACCACTCGGCCAACCGGTCAGTCTGGACATATGAAGTTAAACATGCTTTGTTTACTGCAAAGCATTCTTCGAAAAGAAAAATGCTTTGCAGAATTAACTTTTATATTCTGTGACACCAAAACGTAGAAAAAAATACAAGTTATGGTCAAAATTGTGAACCTTGTTATGCACATTGCTTTCACGTATATGTTTCGATCTTGAGGTTAGGACAGGTCGAAAATTTTTTTTTTTTATAACATGTTTTTCGTAGTTTTTTTTTTATTTCTTACAAAAACTGTTGAAGTAGGTTTGAATAATTATTTGAATTTGAATTGTGTAATTGTTTTATTTTTTTTTTAATTAACAGCATGGTTTAAGGCTAGCATACCTACGAAATTTCCGCCAAATTATCTAAATTGAAAAACAACAGTTCCAACTGATGAACCGATTTTCATCATTGTTGTATCACGATAACGCAACACTTTCATACTGCACTACTACACGTATTTCAGGGACTGCTCTATACAAAAAATCTTGCCAACTTACAAGAGTTACATTTTTTTATTTAGAAAATTTTACAGATACATCCATATATATTTATATACCTATTTAATATCCGCAATTTGGACAACTTTACCTATGGAAAAAAGTAAGTTCCCAACAAGTAATAGAAATCTTTTTCACTAATTTCGTTGAGACTTGCTTTCCTAGAGTTCTATTGACAAGATATTAATTGTCATCCTATTAGATGGCAAAAATGCGTAAACAATATAGAAAATTATTAATTAAATTAACAATTTTTACTTACTAATTTTCAGTTTCATTTTTCCCTTTTCTATTTTCATTCAAATCAGCCCATAAAGAATCGAATGCGATAAGCATAAAAACACGAATTGACTACAGTAGAAGCACTCTTCTGCGCTTACCGACTAACCACTCTTCTCCTAGTTATCTGGTGTATCTTTGGCAATTTTCAGTACGGTTTTAGTCCATTTAGTTGCATTTGACAGTTTCGATACTGGTGAAGCGACATTTCCGACTCTATTAAAACCAAACGCTGCCGTCAAATTTATTTACGCTATGACGGTAAGCCACAAATAGTAACAACCCTTTTCATCAAGTTTCAATATGTAAAATATTAGTACTAAGAATTACAAAACTGTAAATTAAATTTTGCCGTCGCAACTGATTTGCATAAATTAACTTAATTAATTTATGCACGGCGTACGGCAGTAGATGCGGTGTGTCCAGAATCGTGTTTAGGTTAAAATTCTCTTTTCCAAATATTCCGAGCGAGACCTTTGAATTTACATTGAAAAGGTGAACTTCATTTTGGAATTATTTATTAAAAATATACATAAACCTGACTGCGTAAAAAATGAATATTAACTGAAAAGAGGAAAACAACTTATATATTAAATTTAAAAAAAAACATATATAAAATGCGAAATTGAATAAAAACTTATTTACATTTTTTTCTTATTTTAATATAGTAATATTTAGGTTGTAATGTGTTTTACTAACAAATGAGGCCTTGTTACTTGATATCACATAATAAATAAAAATAATCTCTCCCGGGTACCTCCATAGCATCCATACCTTTTAATCACTCCCACAACTATGATTTTGGCGACACCTCATATATTAAAACCCATATCATATATTTAGGCTATATACAGATGCGTGAGATAGATAGAGAATACATACATATGTGGGGTCAAAATAGAAACACCTTGGCGGCACAATATGTTCCCCATTTACAATCTTTTACGTCTTCATAAGGTACGGCAAGTGTTACCCCCTCAAACAGTTGGCAGCAGTGTTTTTTTTTTCTTTATGAAAATATAACATATTGCCAACGTTAAGCTAATGAAAAAAATGCTATTTGTTAATTTCGGAATGATAATTAAATTCCACACATACATTCAAAAAAAATTATCCTCCGCAACCAGATAAAAAGAATTATATATATAAAGAATTGCTCCCACATTCAATTTCAGTTCAGTCTTTAATTTATATTGGTCAGTACTATTTGCCTTGTGAACATCATCAATATTTTTTATCTTTTGTTAAAAGGGTGTTGACAAACAGACAGACAGACAGACAGACAGACAGACAGACAGACAGACAGACAGACAGACAGACAGACAGACGGAAAAATAAGCGATCCCCTAAAGCCTTAGTTTTTACTCTTTTGAGTTATGAAACCCGAAAAAATTCGTATAGTTTTTAAAATCGCATAGGCCAATCTTAGTTTATTCTGGAAACAGAGATGTGTTAATTTTTTTTTGGACTAACCTCTTCTTCGCGCTTGTTGTAACTGTCCTGCACTCCCTTTTAATAGTTATTAAGTGACTTTTCGAGCCGAGTGGTTCGATTTCCGGTTGAAACAAATATTTGTGTGCATGAACATGTCTATTTGTCCGTGTCTGCGTATAAAATATTCATATATGTACATATATATATAAAAATATACAAGTACGTATATCGGTTGTCTAGTAACCCATAATACAAGCATAATACGTGCTTATTTTGGGACTAGTTGGAGCTGTGTGGAGTGTTCCAGGTATTATTATTATGTAGTTTACGATGAATAAATGTACACAGATTTAATTTTCTTCGAAGTACATTTTACACGCAAACATATATTATATAAAAGCGTGCGTGCAACTGATTTCTATAAGTTTTATTTGTAAAATTACTCTAGAGCAATAAAATATTTTATGGCCCTTTATCCAAGGCGATCATAACACTCGTAGTGGTGCTGCGGTAATAAAAACTATTTGTGAAGTTCAAATTTTATACCGAGCAATAATAAATAAATCCTTTTTATTTTATGTGTTATTTAAAATAATTTCATATTTATATCAAAAACAATAAATAAAATCTATAAAACGAGTTACCCAATCATCTATTGGTATAATGAAAATAGTGTGATTTTCTGAATATGTAATTTTCATTCCATAGGCCCATTATACCCCACTGCAGGGGCTTAGGCCTCCTCCCAGAGTGAGGGGGCTTGGAGCTTAAATCCGCGACGTTGCTTCGGTGCGTGTTGGTGGAGCATCACACGCAAATACTTTACTAAACCACTTAATACGTAAAAACCTGTTTTTCGATTTTTGCAATCCAGTCTCTAAAGGGGTGAAAACGGGTGTTATGTTTGTATATCAATGCACAGTTCGATTGCTGGGTCTATGAAACCTGAAATTGTGCGTAGAGATATCTCATAGAGTAAATTAATTTGACAGCAGCGTTTGGTTTTAATGGAGTCATAAATATCAGTTCACAGTATCGAAGGAACATTTCGCATTTTCGGGGTGTTGAAACCGGTGTGCGGGGATTTTTCGGGGGTGGAGAGCGCAACGCGGGGACCTTGCGCACTGAAACTTGAACTAAAACTTCCCATCATACACCGGCTAGCTATAGTATGAGCGGTTAGACTGTAAACGCAGAAGAGGGCTTCTAGTCAATTCGTACTTTTGTGAGATTTCTTGGGTAATGTAGGCGTCCTCTTGGACAGGCTTTATCAACATACGACGCCCTAGAGGGTGAAATAGGAGTCGAACATTACGGGTCTTTTAAAAAACCCAAAATTATATTCACCGTTTTCCCAACATAGTCGCTATTATCGACACACAAAATTTGGATAATTTTAGTATTCTAAATAATTCTTTATTTTTTTAAACAACCTTCTAATTATTAAACACAAAATTTTTTATTAAATAATAATCATCGGCGTTTAAATCTCAAAAGTACAGTTATTAACCGTGTCTGGGTGTAATAATATCTACATATGTATATATTATAAAAGATTATTTAAGTATCGTGTACCAGTTATTTAGTACCCCATAGTACAAGCATAATAGTTGCTTACTTTGGGACTAGATGACACTGTGTAGTATGTCCCAGGAATTAGTATAATTAAAATATCAAATATACATTTAAAAGCTTTTTAAATATATATTTTTAAAGACCCTTTAGTATGAGAATACTTAAACTTAAACGTATACGTATCGGTTTCACCCACTCCTAAATATCGTATTGCATATTTAATACATTAATTATAAGTGTCGGTAGTCCATATTTGTAAACGGATTAGAGAATTAAATACACTCGTTAATTTATTATTTAAACTAGAGAAAAGGACGAAATATCTTTTTTTTTTACTTTACTACATGTTAAAATTCTACCGTACCTACTTATTTTTCAAAGCCTTACATTTCGAAAATCAAAGCACTTTGTTCTCTTGGATTCACACCTGATACTGGTCGGCGACATACCATCGGCCCATTAATACCCTACTGCAGAGACTTAGGCCTCCCATCGGGATGAGGTGGCTTGGAGCTTCATCCACCACGTTGCTCCAGTGCGGGTTGGGGAATTTTAACGACTGTCGTCTATTGATGGCAACCGCGACCGACGTCTTAACGTGCTCTCCGAGGCACGGAGTCAGTGATAGTTATGTACATAAGTAAGAAAAAACTCATTGGTACATGTCCTGGGATTCGAACCAGAGCCTTCTAAGCTAGAAGCGAGCTCGCTACCAATCGGCGATCACAACACCGGCGAGAGTACGCATTTTTCTTATATACCCCGCGCACCAAAAGGTCACTCTCTAACCTATTTTTCTTTAATTATTTACCCAGCACTGGTACCAACTGATATGAATGCAATGTTTAAAATTTTATAGTTCTTCATAATACCTTTATAAATACCTTTTGACGACCGCTTAACTTAGTGGTTAGCGACCCTGCCTACGAAGCTGAAAGTCCCGGGTTCGAATCCCAGGTCGAGTCAGTGTAATGGTGAATATTCATACTGGTATCGGGTCTTAGTTGTTATATGTATGTGGTGTCTTCGTTTGGTACCCAAAATACAAGCTAATGTTTACTTTGGGGCCTAGACGTTGTTCTCATGTATACGTCATTATTATTCTTATTATTATTATTATAATTAATCCATCTATTTACCGTAGCCTCATCGCCCTTTTAATTTGCTACCTATTGTTATATTTCTTAGGCGAATGCTTTTATTATTCCTTTGTAGAGAATACAGTAATTGGTGGTTTTCCTCAATAGACAGTGATTACGTAGTGGAATAATAGATCTTTTCATCTTAGCTGTATGAATCCACAAGTTGTTTACAGAATAATAACCTTGTCCGAAAATTCATAAAGAAGAAACAGTTCCGTTTCATGCTTTCTAAATATATTCGATTCATGAACTGGAGGACTTCTTAGCATTGAACAGCCCCCAGTAAGTTGACTGACGACCTTGTAAAAATGACGGGCGACCGTTGAATGCAGTTGACTTAAGTTCGTGTGTCATGAAGATCTAGGGGAAGGTCTAATGTCCAGCAATGGACAGCCAGCGGCTGAGACTATTTAACTAACTTAATATCCATTTGCACTTCCGTACAACTTTTACACACACATTCACAGTGACTTCGAAAGTTCATGTTTTTTTTACGAAAAAATTTGACCGATATAGAACGTTTACTGTAGTTTGAGCTGACTGGATACTTAAGCTGTGAAAGGTCCATCAGAATCCGTTTCAAAGTTCTTGGATGACGCCTCAACAGTTTTAAAAAAATGATTTCTAAATAATTTAGGTATGAAACGCGTTTCTTGTCACTGTAATTTCACAGTAATGGAGATAATTTATGAACAAAATGAATATAGATGAGGTCACCTGACTAATATATATTTTTATTTGGGGAACAGTTTCTACAACAGTAAATGGAAATTCCTTTCAAGCATATTTCCATGAATATTTAAAAAAAAATTATAGGTAATTAAAAATGTATTACTAGCAGCTTTCGCAAGCAAAAGAAGAAATTCAAACATCTCTGAAGAATATTCAAAGGCTCGAATAAAATTATTCCCATTTAATTTAAATGAGAGCCTATAATAGTCTTTAAATATCAGAAAAGGTTTAAGGG
This sequence comes from Luffia ferchaultella, assembly GCA_949709985.1. Taxonomy (NCBI): domain Eukaryota; kingdom Metazoa; phylum Arthropoda; class Insecta; order Lepidoptera; family Psychidae; genus Luffia; species Luffia ferchaultella. The sequence goes on from OX453263.1 coordinate 8,958,992, forward strand.
GGTAGGCTTTTCTTACAAAAAGAGGGTTTGGCCCGTATCTAATCCTCGCTGTATTTCTGTATCAATATTTACATAAAAAATATATGTAATAAGAGAAATACTGTCACAACAGTTTTTTTTATACATGTTTAGTTATTTTAGAATAAATTATTGACAAACATGATTTCCGTCGGTTTTTGTTTATGAAAATAATGAGCCGTAAATTCGACATTAATTCCAATTTAAAAAAAAAAACGTACCGCCCTAGAGACGGGATTTATTAATGACCCTGCAAATTTCGGTTCCAATTCATACACATTTCAGGGGTAGAAACAATCACGGCCCGCAAGCTGATTCTACGGGTATTTTATAGGTATTTTTGGGAATTTGTTCTTGTCATCTCTGTTACTCAGGTATAGATCGGGAAAAAGGGATTGAAACGGAGATAACGATGCCAATTTGTAGCCGCGAAGCGAAAGAATATCCCCTTAACGAAATTAAAAGTAGTTAATTGCTCAATTGGATTATTTCTCATCATTGCCTTTTTCCGTTCTTGTACTTTACAAAGATCTAGCGATCCCTTCTGAATTTGTATCCTTAAATGAATCAAAGAATCCCTTTTGTAATTATTCTGATATAATTATCAGTTAAGGCAAAGGAACTGTAAAAAAATAGTATGCATATATCAAACACTTTTGGAATTTTTTTGGATAACATTATGAATAAAAAATATCACTACATATTGTTTACAAACTGCAAGAGATTCTGGTCACAGCAACTGGAAAATTGTCGGAAACAGTACTGACTTCTTATCAGCTCGCTCGAAGATTCCTAAAGATGTAAATGGCCACTGCGTCGTGATCGTGTCTGGACCCTCTGTGTTGTATTTTTGGTTTACACTAAGTATGAATAAATGAATCGCTTGTTCTGTATTATAAATTATAAATTATTATTATATATTATAAATTTTAGAAAATTATATAATATAAATTCTGTGTTTCACTAAGTTTTTTTGCCTTTCCATCCATCAGCCCACATTCGTCCACTGCTGGACATAGGCCTCTCCCAGAGCACGCCACACTCCTCTATCCTCAGCCATCTTCATCTAGCCACTACCGGCAACTAGCTTTATATCGTCGGTCCAGCGAGCCGAGCCGGAGGGCGTCTCACATACGTTTGCCAGTTCGCGGTCTCCACTCAAGAACCTTTCTTCCCCATCGTCCATCAGTTCTTCGGCAGATGTGACCAGCTCACTGCCACTTCAGCTTACTCCCTTTCTGCCATTAAGAAGGTTAAAATTAGGCCTTCAACACCGACGAATTATAGTAACGATGGAACGTGGTGTCGTTCTGAGAGCGCCTCAGTGTCTTCTGTATTTTTCCGACGACCACAATTGCGTGCCGACTGGCTTCTATTAAGTCGAGTACTGTAAAGCGGAGCTGTTAACCACTCGCAGCGTAATGACCATAGGTACTGATATGTCGAGTCGAGCACCACTCTGCGCCGTAGCGCTGGCAACCCTCTGTCCCCTTTGCTGAGCAGAAGTCGGTGCGCGACCGATGCGCGTGAGCTTGTAGAATTTTCAAGATCAATGTGGGTGTCGTTTCAAATGTTTAGAACGTTTGCTTGTAGCAGAGAAAATGGCGTGAACATAAACAAAAACAAAAAATAAACATAAATCTAGAAACTAGTGATGTTAGGGAGCTTCGTAACCGTAACCGAAACTGATATAAAAGTTTCGGAAAATTTCGGACAGGGGCGCAGAGTCCGAATGAGACGTGTTATGACAAGTTTTGTTTTTGCCTGACAGTTGACTTGATACACTTATAACATGTTAGTGATATCCGTAATCGAAACTATCCGAAACTAACGGATAATCAGAAATAATTTAATATCCGTAACCGTATCCGAAACCGGTATAATATAATATTATTATCTATGTCCGTATCCAGATCCGAAATTATAATACATATCCGTAACATCCCTGCTGCATCAATCAAAGAAACAGGAAAACAGGAATTTTCAATAAAGCTGTTCACAAAATTGGTTCTTCTACGGATTTTAATAAGTAACATTAAGAAATTTATACTATATTTCATCACAGCAAGTAAAAGCTCCCATCTATACTAATATTATAAAGCTGAAGAGTTTGTTTGTTTGTTTGTTTGTTTGAACGCGCAAATCTCAGGAACTACTGGTTCAAATTGAAAAATTATGGTTGTGTTGAATAGTCCATTTATCGAGGAAGGCTATAGGCTATATTACATCACGCTACAACCAATAGCAGTGGAGCATTAATGAAAAATGTTGCAAAAACGGGAAAAATTATTCCTTTTGAAAGCTTCCGTCGCGCGCGCTGCGTAAACGGTTGATGTTAACCAAAAATCATGTATTACGGAATTGTTCTCCTTTAAAAGTTCTAACCAAAAGTCCGCGACAGTATATGTGTATCTTTTAAGGTTAACTTACTATAACCTTTTTTATGACAATCAAATTTGTTCTAACATTATGTACTATTTGCGAAGGTGTTTTTTAAACGTAATATTAATCCTTATCAAATTAAATACGTTAGTTGTCTTAAGCCTTTCATGCATATTATAATTGCCCTTTACACCACACAATTTAAATTAATATCTTAGCAGTTTTTATCGAAATATGAAAACTATAGCGGGAGAAAATAAATTCGCTGTCTGCCTCTGTTCGTTAACTTTTTACTACCAAACCACGCAATAGACTGATACGGTTTTCAGTATTATCTTATTTTCTTAGTATCTTATAATCTATTAATCTATATAAAAGAAATACTTATTATAAAGCTGAAGAGTTTGTTTGTTTGTTTGTTTGTTTGAATACGCTAATCTCTGAATCTCTGAAACAGTCGGATTTGAAATATTTTTTTTTTTGCCTTTGATAGCCTGAATCTAGCGGAGGGTTATAGGCTATATATATGAAAACGAACTGTCTCTAGCAAATAGGTTTCGGCCAAAACAGCTTAACCGATTTCGATGAAACTTTACACATATGTAAAGGATGTAGTCAAAAGTGACATACAGAACTTTTTGTATGTCTGTCTGTACGTCCATCTGTCTAAACCAATTTTAATGAAACATCACAAGTATGAAAAGAAGGTCATCAAAACTAACAAATGTTACTTTTTGTCCGTCTGTCTGTCTGTACGTGTAAGGTCGTCAAAACTAACAAATGTTACTTTTTGTCCGTCTGTCTGTCTGTACGTGTATCTGTCTATTTGAGCTAATCTCCAAAACGGCTAAACAGATTTTACGGAAACTTTGCAGACGGGAAAGAAGGTTGTCAAGATATTTGACATTAGCTACTTTTTGTCCGTCTGTTTGTCTGTACGTCTATGTGTCTATTCAATTCAATTTTATCTATTCGAGCTAATTTCCACTACGGCTCAACAGATTTAAATGAAACTTTGCAGACGTGAAAGAAGATTGTCAAGAGTGTCATAAGCAACTTTTTGTGTTTGTTTGTCTGTCTATCTGTCTGTCGTTTGTCCACACTGATCTATCAACTACTACAGCCAAAACTACTAAGTCTAGGAAGCTTAAATTTATAACATAGGTTTATTTTATAATGTGAGCATTAAGTTGAGAAAGGCTTTTTTAGAAATTTCAAACTTAAGGATGGGAATGGAGGGACTCAAATAATGACGTGTTTCAGGGTTTTTAGATTTCCACATTTTAAGGGTGGGAAACGGGAGATGAAAAATTGTATCGGTTTTTTTAAAGGGTGGAAGGGGAATGAAGATTGAAAGTTTGAATGGGTGTAACCAAAATTGGTTCCAGCAAAAAGTACGTTTAAACCATCTCGAACGTTAATAGTACCTATAACAGGAATTCGTAGTCTACGCAAGCGAAGCTGCGGGCGGTCGCTAGTTATTTGATAATTCTTAAGTTTAGGCCACGTTTAGGCCCAAGAGCGGAAATTAAGAATCGTGATATCGTGCTTAATGTACGTAAAACGGCAGTCGTTCGTTGCCTCATTTGGTACCTACTATAACAATTTCCCGCTTTTTCGCTCCATAAAATCGATACAATGTACAACCGGCCCTTCTTATTAAGTCGAAACAAGGTCAAGTTCTATGACGCGTTTCGGCTTTCCAAATAAGGGCTCTTCCACACCGGCGTTACAAACTTCACCAATAACCTCAAAATCGCGTGCTTGCGTGTCTTTTATCGCCCTTAGACGGCTCATTACTGTACCGAACACTATTCAAGTTCTACAACTTTCGATTCATATTACAATCAACAGCAGAGTACATAATAAGAAATAAGAAAGCCATATATGTATAGTTAAGTTAAATATGAAGTAACCCAAAATATTGTTACATTAGCCCAATTAAATCTAAAAAAGCTTAAAAATATGCTACTACCGTTTTGCTGTAGATACTTTGTGGACGACATAACCTATCTTCAGGATACGATCTGAAAAAATAACTTCGCACATGATTCAAAAAAGGTTTTATTGAGGATTTTTTTAAAGCTTCCATACTAGTGAAATACATACTTGCAGCCTTTTCTCGTTATGGAGTTTCGAACCATAAGCCAATGTGGAGGCTGTTACTCTGTATCGTCAGAGAAGTGACGATGACGGTGCTTGTATATATTTGAGTTAAGTTTTTATAAAATAAAAACTCATATGACAATAGCATGGCGGTAATCGAACACACAACCTTTGACATCAAAGGTGGCGTGCTGTAACCCTTAGCTAACACATCAAGTAATAACAATACTTGGAACATACCACACATCGCCATCTAGTCCCAAAGAAAGCAAGTATTATGCTTGTATTATGGGGCACTAAACTGGTAAACGTACATACTTAAATATTCTTTTTTTATAATATAATATATAGATTTTTACATTCAAACACGGAACAAATAGACATGTCCATGTATGTTTTTCCCGGGCGGGAAACGAACTCGCGACCCTTGACTTCGCAGTTAGAGTCTGTAACTACTCAGCCAATCGGCCAGTCAAAGTACCAAGTAGCTTATTTGAGGCAAATCCTCTACATCAGGTACGAATTATTTTTCAAAGTAAACTAATTAATTAGGATATCTACCTTTCTCTTTCTGACACACACATACATACACACACTTGAGAATTACTTACACACTTCGACGACCGCTTAGCCCAGTGGGTAGCGACCCTGCCTGCGAAGCTGGAGGTCCCGGGTTCGAATCCCAGGTCGGGTCAGTATTTATATGATGAATATCGTTTAATGGTACCGGGTCATGGTTGTTATATGTATGTGGTGTCTTCGCTTGGTACCCAAAACACAAGCTAATGCTTAGTTTGGGGCCTAGACGTTGTTGTCATATATACGTTTTTATTATTATAACTATTATTATTATTATTATTATAATCTTTCGTATATTTTGACAGAGCCCATAACAGTTAAGTTCGTATTTATATTCGAAATAAAACCAGTAAATTATTACAAATGTTTGATTTAATTAACTTTATTTATATATTGCTTTGAATAACTCGTTTCATAAATTTGTCCGGTTATATATAATACGAGACAGGTGTGTTACTTAACTAATTTGAATATATAAAGACACTAAAGAAAAATTTACCTTCGAATGTTTAAATTATAATACATGAGCAGTTAAATTTATTATTGATGTATATGTCGCAGGATGATTTGGTAATTCGAATTTTCTCGAAAACCCTAGGGATTTTGCAAAAACACGGATAATTAGACAATGGTGAAAACATTTCTCAATCTTACTGGAAAAAGTTAGGGTTTTTACAAAAACACTAGTCTAGTTAGCTATTATGAAATCAGAACGCTGATTGGTCGGCCGGAGCGCCCAAATCGAGACCTCCTCTGATTGGTTGACGTTTTAAATGTCAATCATTCACGCACGTTGTTTTGTTTATGTTTTTGAGAGCAACTCAGCAGTCTTTTGTTTTAAATGTGGTTAAAAGTGTGCAAAAGTTTCTATAAATCGATATTGTTATTTCTAACCCTTCATAACTCAATGATCTAATACTTCAAAGCTCACAGGGTAAAACTAGGAACCAATCAGAATATGATTTGGTCAGTAAGCGAAAATCTAGCCAATCAGAGTTAAGGATATTCAATGTTACTAGAGCGACTCGCGTTTTTGCAAAAACCCTATCCTTTTCCAGTAAGTTTTCACCACTGTGTAATTATCCGTCTTTTCGCAATATACCTAAAGTTTTCGCAAAAATTCGAATTATCAAATCATCCTACGACATATCTATAGAATTTCTAAGCCCGCTGCCCGCTTCCTTAATAGAACTAATATAATCGAGTGCACCTCACGTTGGAAAACTATTGGTGTACTTTACGTAATTAATATATAAAAAAAACAGGCCAAGTGCAAGTCGGAATCGCACACGAAGGGTTCCTTACCACCGCACAATTTAAAAAATCACGATTGTTGTATGGGAGCCCCCCTTAAATATTTATTTTATTTTTATTTTATTATTATTAAACTGAATATTATAACTAAATATTCTGTGAATATTTCAAGCGTCTACCTGTTGCCGTTATCATTATCGAGCAAAAACGAGCAAAAAAAATCACGTTTGTTGTATGGAAGCCCCCTTAAATATTTATTTTATTCTGTTTTTTAGTATTTGTTGTTATAGCGGCAATAGAAATACATCATCTGTGAAAATTTCAACTGTCTAACTATCACGGTTCATGAGATACAGCCTGGTGACAGACGGACAGACAGACAAACGGGCGGACAGCGGAGTCTTAGTGATAGGGTCCTGTTTTTTACCCTTTGGGTCTAAAGACAATGATTTTGATCATCTAATAATTTAAAATACTCGTAGAAATAATAAGCAGAGGCGAGTGGCTTCGTAATTCTATGGATATATCGTTGAAACGGGTTTATTAAAAGCTACTGACAAGAAAGAATTATCACAATAGTTTCAATGATTAGCACAAGCGAGACATTTTCATTTAATTCACTTTGTCACGAGATTCTATTTCTGGGTCAAAGTTGACCATAAAAATAAAAAGAAAATTCGAGATCCCACACATTTGAAGTTATACCTTTATAATGAAAGTACTTAGATAGCATAACAATTAGGATAAAGAGTTTTATACTTGGAAAGGATTGAATACGTGATCAAAATCACAGAGTCGATGATAATATTTAGTTTAGAAGGCTGTGGTTCGAATCCCAGGGCATGTACCAGTGAATTCTTTTCCTAACATATGTACATAACTATCACTGACTGTGGCTCGAAGAGCATGATAACCCGTCGATTCCGGTTGCCGTCAACAGATTGCAGTCGTTACAATTCAATAACCCGCATTGGAGCAGCGTAGTGGATTAAGTTCGAAGCTCCCTCATCCCGAGGGGAAGCCTAAGCCCCAACGGGGCGGGGCATTAATGGCCTAATGTTATGGTATAGTAGTGACTATTCGTGCTAAATAATTAATTCCTATCATACAAAAAAACTTGTTAACTATACATTTAAGCTGTGATAGGTACAGTTGATATTATAAAAGGATAAAACACGATTTTCTTCGCTAATTTAAGAAATAACTGCGACAGTAATAAACAACAGGTAATCTTATTTGCCTAGATACAATCTAACTCCAGCGCTATGTTTAATTTATTCAATCTAGATTAGATTAGACGCTCTAAGAACTTTTTGTCTGTTTGATGGCTGACCCAGACGAGAGACTTTTGTAAAATGAATACAGAGATACTTATTTAAAAAAAAAATCTCTATAAATATATAAAGATTGCGATCTTTAATATTAACGATTGCATTCATGTTTACGATAATTTCCCTCCAAGGCCCCTTCATTTGGCTTCCCCTGCGTGTCTCTAATTATAGAGATTCAAAGAGAGATATGCAAACGACAAGCAATAACGAACCATAGAAAATCAAACGACACAAAAGAAACGTCAAACATGACAGTTTTTAAAAAAAAAAAAACGTGCTTTCGCTTAGAAACTCTTCAGCGTACTTTGTAAATGGTTCACAAGCAAAATGTTAAAAAATTATTTACTGTTTAGAAAACGATAACTATGCAATTTGTTGCTTATTAAAATATGATAATGTATTGAAAATATATTTTAAAAAATTCCCAAGTGAAATTTAAAAAAAACTAATTCAATATCTATGTAGGTAATTTGTCTCTATCTATATAAATAAAATCGTAGTGTCTCTCTGTCTGTCGGTCAGGCTAATCTCCGAAACGGCTGAACCGATGTCAATGAAACTTTGCACACATACACAGGGCATGATGAGAAATGACAAGGGCAACTTTTTGTTTGTGTATCTGTCCATCTGTCTGAATGTTTAAGCTAAACTCCAAAACGGCTAAACCGAGTTTAATGAAACTTCGCAGACGTGAAAAGAAGGGTGTGAGGAGTCAAAAACGCTACTTTTTGTTTTGTGAACGAACGAAACGCTAGATTTCCTAAATTAGAACTAAGAAAGTCCTAAATCTTCTTTTTTTCGTATGAAATCGCATAAAATAGTTATGAAAGAAGCAGGCCATATGCGTATCGACTGAAACCGATCAAGTGTTCACACTTCAGTTTACTAGTTCAGTTTTATACAAAATCAATGAAAGTTCAGAGGTAACTTTTTTAGATGCTATGGACTTTTACCAATATATACTAAAAATAAACTACACCTATTAGTGGAGCAACACTTTCCCATTTAAAAAAAAATTGTCACCTCAAAAACACTTAAGTAACTACTTTAAGGAAACATGAAAAAAGCCAAGAAAGGATATCCAAATGTAAGAATAAATAATTTCCTTGAAAAAAATATTTGCATTTAAATAATATTTCTTACAAATCTTTAAAATACAAAATTATGTGCAAGCGCAAAAATGAGGGTTCTTGCTAAGTTAGTTTTAACTTTACGTACTTGAAGCTGGTATCATGTAATATAAGTAAAGTAAATCTATTAACATATCTACAGCAATGAGAACGATGGTGTTATGACAAACATATGCAATATTCATTGACACCATAAAATATTGTATTACTGTTTTTTTTTTAATAATAGATATATTAATTAAATAAGGGGAAAAATTGAAATTAATAAATTAATTAAATTAATTAAATAAATCAATAAAATTAATAAATTTAATTTCAATTTAAATAAGGGAAGCAGCGGCGACGGAACCCTTGGTATGTTATTTAAGTACACACTTGTTATTTAAGATGTCCGTTTGTTTTTGTAGTCTCCTAATTTATGAACCTATAAACAGCTTTCAATAAAACTTTCAATGATACCGTGTATTAACATATCTACGTATGTAAGGTATATTTTCAATAAGGAAAGATGTAACCGCATATATACATACGTGACATACATGAAATGTGTAGAAATACAATGTAGAAATATATATATCACGAATAAATTTCAGAAGGCAGAAGAACGCAGATCCAAAGCAGATAATACAGATATGCGTTTTTAAAAACGCTTTAAATAATAATAATACTTGGGACATCATACAAAGCGCCATCTAGTCCCAAACTACGCCAAGCTTCTATTATGGGTACCAGACAACTGATATACTAACTTCAATGTTCTTTATAATATATACATATATAGATATTTTACACCCAGACATGGAACAAACGTAGACATGGTCATGCACACAAATATTTGTCCCGGGCGGGATCGAACCCGCGACCCTTAGCTGAATACATAAATATATTCCTTTTACTAAGGGAATGTCGGATAGAAACGAAAATAGAGCATTATTGATTTTACATTGAAATACGTAAACCATTTTACTTTCATGAGTACTTACTATATCGGATGAATTATATTCCGCTAGAAATAATCGGACGAAAATAGGGTATTTCTTATTCCATGTAATCTCTAAAAGCATTGAACCGTTCTCATACATAGTTTTGTTATCCCCCGAATCAATAACTGATTGTGTATCGTCAGATAAACATTTCAATATATTACAAATGGTAAAATCATAAAAATACGAATTGACTAGAAGCCGTCTACTGCGTTTACCACTCATACTCTAGCTAGCTCGTGTAAGATAGCGAGTTTCAGTGCGCAAGGGCCCCGCGCGCCGTTCTTCACCCCCGCGAAACGCAAACGCTGCTGTCAAATTAATTTACTTCTATGTTATATACTCCATAGTTCACAATTTAATTTTTACATATGTGACTTCATGAACTGGTTTTAGATTTTTGAAACACTAAGAAACGTATTAGCTATATTTTTTGTACGATATGTGTCGTATAGCATGAAATCTGCATTGTTAGAAAGCAAAAAAAAGGTGGTTGAGGATAATTTAATTTTCTATTCATTTTAAAAATAGTGAAAGTAATTATAATCTGACCGTTCATTCAATACCAAACCATCAACCCATTAATGCATAACTGCAGGGGCTTAGATCTCTCCTTGGTATGAGAAGGCACCACGCTGCTCCATTGCGGGTGGGTGGATTGTAATGAATGCCAACTATTGACAGCAACCGGGCCTGACGGCTTAACATCTCCCAGGCACAGTCAGTGATAGTTAGATAGAAGAAAAAACTCATTGGTTTATGCCTTGGGATTCGAACCACGACCTTCTAAACAAGAAGCGGGCTCTGTACCACTCGGCTATCACGACATCGACACTATCATTCAATAACAATAAAAAATTTAAATAGTACCTATATATTGCATATGTTTGTTTTATAGGGCCTCCAATGGAGTTACTATCGATTTTTGACAATAAAATATTAAAAACAAAAATAAATTACAAATACACATTCAAAAAAATTATTATTCAACCTTAAAAAGTATTAACAAGTGACGAGAACAACTTAAATAAATACGACGTCTAGCTAACGGAGATGAATGTGCTGGTAGATTAGTGTCTTGAAGTCGACGGCGTATTTCCGCTACCACAGCCTAGCGAGCAGCATTGCGACCACAGAACAGCACGAAGTGCCAGCAGATACCTACTTATTAGTATAAACAAATGCTAATTTTACGACTTTTAACTTTACTTAACGATCTACTAGATTACCTATACACTGGCTGCCAACCAATCAACTTACCATTGTTACATTTCCGGTTATAATATCTATTGAATTGAATATCTGTGATGTCATGAAGTACTTATTCTATTCCCAGCATCTCTACATAATTAGTGTGATTTATAAAGTACGTATGTTCCTTCACGCTGTGGATAGGTACAGATTATGGGGAATTACTTAAAAAAATAAATAGCGAGTTGGAACGTTGAATAAATAGAATATATATAAATTATCATACGGAAACCAGATGAAACTAATTACACAGAAGGCTATTTTAAAGAATTATTTGCATATTCTTAAGTTTTTGAACAACGTTCGATAATTAATTCGTGTTCGAGTGACAAACCTCTAAGAATATAACATCATCATCATCAGCCCATTTTTACTCCACTGCAGGAGCTAAGGCCTTCCCCAGGGTGAGAAGGGGAGCTTGGAGCTTAAGTCCACCACGCTGCTCCACTGCGGGTTGGGAACTGTAACGACCGCCATCTATTGACAGCGTCTGGGACCGACTGCTTAACGTGCCCTCCGAAGCACGGTGTCAGTGATATTGTGTACTTAAGTCAGAAAAACTCATTAGTATACGCCCGGCAATAACATTACATATTTACAGCTTATCCGAATATATGGCTTAAGTCCTTTATCCGTTATTCGATTATCACATAAAGTACGAATTGACTAGAAACACTCTTCTGCGCTAACCGTCTAACCATTCTTCTTCTAGTTAGCTGGTGTATCTTTGGCAAGTTTCAGTCCGTTTTTAGTATGTGAGGTCCTCGGGCGCCAGCCTTCACCCCCGCAAAATTGCGTTTGACAGTTTCGATACTGCGAAGTCACATTTCTGACTCTATTAAAACCAAACATTGCTGTCAAATTTATTTACTCTATGGATCATTAACTAGATTACGTCAAAGACAACAGAATCAGCAGTTCCATATCTTGATACAGAATTAGAATTCATGACTTTAAATAAATTATTTTTATTAATAACATTATTTGTAATTCAAATAAATAAAGCTAGTGCGCAAGATTATAAACAATTAAAAGAAGGCATAGATTCCTATGTGTTGCTTTGTTCTATAATGGCAGTAAAATTTTTTAAACTTGAGTTTGAAATAGGCAATATTTTTTTTTATTTAATGTATGTGTCTACTAGTACTTTGTTTATTTAAGAAATAAATGAAGGAAATAAATTTCAAAAATAAAATATATTTTAATTAAAATTCGTAGGCAGCACAGTCATAATAATATCTTAATCCCATGAACTTGTATGAAAATTTATTTTTTGTGACTTACTTCTTTCTCCAACTTAGTCACGATTTGTTAGTTTTGTTTTCTTTAACACAAACTATTCTGAGTTTTTATTTTATTTTTAACCCTAACTTTTTCCAGTAAGATCGAGAAATGTTTTCACCATAGTCTAATTATACGTGTTTTAGCAAAATCCCTAGGGTTTACGCGAAAATTCGAATTATCGAATCATCCTGCTACATATGCACACAAATATTTGTACAGGGCGGCAATCGAACCCGCGACCCTCGGCTCCGCAGTTTGAGTCTCTAACCACTTAACCAATCAAAGTCTCATACCTTAATTCAATGGTCGCAGTTTCACTATTATATTTAATTTCGACGAAACTCCATTTTATCGCGTGTCCGAAACACACTTAATAAATTTTATACATTTGTTATTTAAGACACGAAAGACATGAAAACGGAACGGATCCCAAAACAAAAGGGATAGTTCGTGTTTCCTTTTCCGACACAATAACTCAAGGCCCCGAATGTTTGTATAGGAATAACTTTAATATAATGGACTCGACGACGACGGCCCGTCCGTCTCAATGTTTAACGAATTGTCATGATATTGTTTTCTTTCCCCCACTACTGTTATTAGACTAATGCATCTGTATTCGGTTTAAAGTATTTGTACTGTTGAGTATATCAAGAGTTTATTCCTACACAATTATCATGTTGTAATATTTAACTTGAACTTTGAATATTTAAATGCCAGCGAACGCCTGCGATTTTGTTCACGTGGTCTTCACAGTTTCTACATTTTTCCAATTTAAAAACCTTTAGTATTTTCAGGTTAAAAGTACCCTATGATATTCTCTGAAAAATTCTGATCCTGCCAGTGAAAGTTCCGTCAAATTTGGTTCAGTCTTTTCGGAGATCAACCCGGACAAACAAATAGATAAACAAAAATTTAAAAAAAAACGCGTGTTTGGGTTTTGGTTACATGCAAATATACCTATATAAGAGCATAAGAAAAAGTCTTTATTTAGAAATGACTAACACACACACTTGATTTTTATTTATTTTTCCATTCCATTCCATCAGCCCATTATGCCCCACTGCAGGGGCTTAGACCTCCCCTCAGGGTGAGAAAGACTTGGAGCTTAATCCACCACGCAGCTCCAGTGCGGGTCGGTGGATTTTAACGACTGTCATCTGTTGATGGCACCCGGGACCGACGGCTTAACGTGCTCTCCGAGTCACGGAGGCAGTGATAGTTATGTACCTACCTAAGTCAGAAAAACTCATTGGTAAAGGCCCGGATTCAAACCACGGCCGCACGACCTTGTAAACTCGAAACAACTTTTATTTATTAGTTTTAATATATTTTGAGAGTATATATATTTTTATTGGGAATAGGAAATTCGGAAATTTCAGCTAACTTTAAGCTCAAGTTTAATCAGATTTTTTAAACGTGTTTGATTTCTGAAAAACAGGTTATTGTATGAACGCGTTAGAATTGTCTTTTAGTTTTATTCCATCGTAACTGAAGATATGTAAACAAAAATATGCTATCGTACCTATTCTTTAGTAAATATATTAGTAACATGTGGGCATATTTCCCTCCCTACGCGACTTATTTGCCCTGAAATATCTTGAGTGACGTTTTGTTAAATTATATTTTATTGTAACTTGTTTCCTTTATTTGGCTTTCAAATAAAGCAAAAAGTTAGTTGCCACAACACATAAAACGCAATAAAAATATCTATGACAATTTACCTATTTATAAATCAAGTTTTGAACTAAGGTCTTGGGGTAGTAGGCAATACAGTCACGATTTATTAAGTTATATGTTATCTTTAACATAAATTAATTCTTATTTGAATAACGCTTATTTGACGACCGCTTAGCCTAGTGGGCAGCGACCCTGCCTGCTGAGCTGGAGGTCCCGGGTTCGAATCCCAGGTCGGGTCAGTATTTATATGATGAATATTAATACTGGCACCGGGTCTTGGTTGTTATATGTATGTGGTGTCTTCGCTTGGTACCCAAAATACAAGCAAATGCTTAGTTTGGGGCCAAGACGTTGTTATGATTGTGTGTGTTATTATTATTATTATTATAACAGACGAGGAGTTTAATATTTGGTGTTGATAGACTATGAGTAAGTCCACATGCTTGTAAACTAAATGTAAAAATTCGCTTCACTGATAGACGGGCGAAAAAGCACACGAGCGAAAAAGCACACAAAGCACGCGACTTTTACTCGACGTCTACCACTTATAGACTACTCGATTGGGTATGTAAGACACGGTGGAAAGCGCTTTGAAAATTGAATTTGGGACCAACGTCAGCTTGGTAGCGCTTGTTAGGACATGACCGCGTGGAAACGTTTCTAATTCAATTTACTACTTTGTGGTAACCGCTGGGGAAGAACGTTACTGGCTTACCACGAACTGAAAGTCGTAGCGTGCTCTCCACAATGAGGGCTAAGGTGGCGGGCCGCCGTTCATCATCATCATCATCAGCTCCTTTTTACCCCACTGCAGGGGCTTAGGCCTCCCCCAGGGTGAGGAGGGGGGCTTGGAGCTTAAGTCCACCACGCTGCTCCACTGCGGGTTGGGAACTGTAACGACCGCCATCTATTAACAGCAGAGTTTTTCTGACTTAAGTACATAATTATCACTGACTCCGTGCCTCGGAGAGCACGTTAAGCAGTCGGTCCCGGGCGCTGTCAATGGCGGTCGTTACAATCCCCAACCCACAGTGGAGCAGCGTGGTGGATTTAAGCTCCAACCCTCCCTCACCTTGGGAGAGGCATAACCCCTGCAGTGGGGTGAAAATGGGCTGATGAAGTGAAGTGAAGTTCCTTTTTTAATTTAAAGTGTTTAAACTATTACAATGATGTCCACGCGCACTTATTTAAATACTCGGTAATACAATAGCAAGTTTTTTTCATGAGTTGGACTTTAACTCGATTTATAAATTGATTAAAATTCAAGTCTAACATTTATTTTGTAATATTATTGTAAAAACGGATACAATTTCCCATGAAAGAATTATTAACCTTTGAGAGCCTGAATCTGGGAATTGATAACATATGCCTATGTCTTGTATTTAAGATGTGGCCATCACTCACCCCAGAATTTGTGCTTCAGTCTGTATCTTTAATATTAGCGTTTAATATAATTTAATTGTGGATTATAATTTCAATACCTCTTTTTGTTTGTAATAATTCTGGTAACTCTTAACATAACACAAACCTTAAGTTCAGGGTCGAATGTGGTTAAGAAAGCTCCGAAGTAGAAGGGCACGCTTTCTAAGTTGAAATAAACTTTCAAAATAACAAGCGCTAACCAAACATCTCTCATGTACTCTTAAAATAATTAAATGTAATCAAAAACCGTGAAATTAATAAGATAACACATATATAAAAGTAAAACAAGTTTACTTAAAATTAAATTTCGTATCAAAGGCTAAAATGGAGACCTATCCTTGTCACTCAGCTGTCTGCCCGTCCGTATGTCACGGGTCTCTAGCTCGTAAACGGAATGAGTTACAGACCCGATATTTAGGTGTTTGTGTATAATGTTGACCTAAAATCGAATATTGACTTGCAAATTCAAAATTCTTTTTGAAAGAAGCCAAAGAAACTGCTTTTATGTTGGCATGTTGGGATGTTATTGTCTAGAGCTTATGGAATGGTGTGTAAATATATTTTTATTAGGGTTCCGTGTACAAAGGGTACCAACGTGAACCGTAATAGGTACAGCCACTTAAAACTTTCATAGAATGTGTATCACTATGGCCACTATAAAAACAATAATAAAAATAAAATAAATTTAAAACTTAAAGGCTGAATACATGAAACGTGTTTTTTTTTATTATACGGTGGTATAGAAGCCTTCGTGTGCGAATTCGACTCGCACTTGGCCGGTTTTTATCTTTATAAAACAAAGAAATGGGGGACCATCAAGGTAGTTAACTTTAGACCAATTTTGTTACTGGATCTATTGTAAAAAGTAAACTAACTAGGAATTTCTTTATATTATTATATCCTACTTAAATAACGAAAACTGAAATCGCCGATTTATAAAGTACTTGTATTTTCAAGCCACAGATTTTTCAAGGTATGACCAAAACAAATATTTTTCTTTCACGGATTATTATTATATCAGCCCATATGTCCAACTGCAGGGGCTTAGGCCTTCCCTCGGGATGAGATTGCTTGTAGTCTAATCCGCCACGCAAGCTCTGGTGTGGGTCGGTGGATTTTAACCGGGACTTAATGTTGTGTGGCTTAACGTGCTCTTCGAGGCACGAAGTCACTAGTCAGTGATAGTAATGTACTTAAGTCAGAAAAAAATCATTGGCTCATTCCTGTTTCTGGAATTCGAACCACGACCTTCTACATATGAATCGCGCTCACCACCTTACCACTATGCTATCACGACACTCCACCACAAGGCTATCACGGATTATTGCGATGTTATAATACCTCGGAAACTAAATATTTCATACACCCGATTTTTATGTTTTGTGTTATGTGATTATTTTAAATCGAATATCGAATTAAAAATTTAATAAAAATACTTTTTACGATACATTCAAGTGAAAAGTGTGCAAAAATTTTCTTTTTCTTTTTCCGTCATTTGGGGTGGCATTGTCTAGAACGTACTAAGTAGATTACAAATATATTTATAATATATTTGTAATCTACGATCTACGACGACCGCTTAGCCTAGTGGGCAGCGACCCTGCCTGCGAAGCTGGAGGTCCCGGGTTCGAATCCCAGGTCGGGTCAGTATTTATATGATGAATATTAATACTGGCACCGGGTCTTGGTTGTTATATGTATGTGGTGTCTTCGCTTGGTACCCAAAATACAAGCAAATGCTTAGTTTGGGACCTAGACGTTGTTGTGATTGTGTGTGTTATTAATATTATTATTATATATAATAATATATTTTTATAATACATAAATATATTAAAATATTATAACTTCTACGTTTTTTTTTCCTGTTGTTTTTAGCAAATATATTTTGAACAATAACATACAGTTACATAAAGATAAGACAGCATATCGTCAGGCGACCTTATCTCATAGAAATACACAAATACCAATAGATGTTTTGCACTCTATTCGATTTCACAAAAATATTGGCAGATAAGTTAAAAATCGTAGTTTACAATTGTATCTAATTTAATTTGTAAATATCTTAGAATCAAATCATATAAAAGCAAATCATAATAAAACAGAACATCTCAGACTAGATTTTACTAAAAAATACTAACTATTTTTTTTTGCATCACTCCACTTCATCAGCCCATTTTTACCCCACTGCAGGGGCTTGGGCCTCCCCAGAATGAGAGGGTTTGAAGTTTAAATCCACCACGCTGCTTCACTGCGGGTTGGGGATTGTAACGACCGCCATCTATTGACAGCGTCCGGGACCGACTGCTTAACGTGCTCTCCGAGGCACGGAGTCAGTGATAGTTATGTACTTAAGTCAGAAAAACTCATTGGTACACGCCCGGATTCGAACCATGGCCCTATGGCCTTATAAATTTGAAACAGGTTCGTTGCGCTTTTTGGGCTATCACGACTTTTTTGCATAGACAGCGCATAATGGATGGATTTTCGCTATAGCTAGAAACAGCCTTAATTTCACCAAACAAGAACAAAAGAAAAGATCTGTTGCATTCACTGTAACATTACACGAAGCCGTTTATACATACCACAGAACAGTATAGCATAGCACTTTTGTACGTTAATCCCAGTCGATTCGCACAGACGATGCATGGATGTCAACGCCCCAGAGTAAAATAAGTGTAATGGCCGAACAGCTCAATTTAACAGATTCTCGTGTTGTGTATTTTGTATGAAAAAAAAAAATGACTACTTTGTTTTTATTACCCTTCGAAAAATGGTTTGTACACAACATTACACATCATGATTTTGAAATGGCAGAAAATATCGTTTTAATACGACGATGTATAAACTATTTGGCTGCCTTAAAGTTACTAATAGTGCTACTAAATGATTATGTATTTTGTGATCATCATCATCATCATCATCAGCCTATTTTTACCCCACTGCAGGGGCTTAGGCCTCCCCCAGGGTGAGGAGGGGGGCTTGGAGCTTAAGTCCACCACGCTGCTCCACTGCGGGTTGGGGTATTTTGTGATGATTCGTCACAAATATTCGAGAACCATGTACGACTAAGGTAGGAGCATATCTGATAGATGTATATTCATTCGTGATACAACGCTGTGTGTAAATAATACAAATTCACGTTTTCTACATTTAGTCACATATCTACACAATCTACAATAAATGTTATATCTAATAATACAAGAATACATGTTGTAGTAGATTCTTTGTATTTTTGTCGTTGCTGACGCAAGCTGTCAAATGTTGTTGATTCAATCAATTTATAATCAAACGTAGGCCACTGATAAACAAGTGATATAGAGTTTTTTGTTTAAGTGTGAATTTCTCGTAATACGTCCTCGGAACAACCATGTATGGCCGGAGCGGTTCGCTTATGAAATATTCTTTATGAAAACTAATGAAAATTAATAAGTACTTGTAGGAACTTCTAGTTTTAGTTATAGTATATCGAATAAAAAAAAATCGAACAGAATGTGTACTAGAAAAGAAAAATTAATTCTAAACGTTTTTAAGGGTTACAATGTGGATTTCTATATGTTACTGGATATCTCACTATATTTGAGTAGAAATAGTAAAGTAAAATTTACTAAATTACGATAAAAATCAAAATAGCTTTTTACATCCGGAAGTGATAAATGTGGCGAACAAGATAACAAAGGTAGAGAGACGCTGTCCCATTTTCACAAATACCATGTTAAAAATATGTATGTTTGCAAGATTTTAAAGTATTTTGTTATTTGATTTATAATTTATCAGTACCACTATTTGAATTATATTGAAAAACATTAAGTATATTTTTGTTTTGTATTTCTCAACTTTATTTCAGTTCATTTAAATTTTTTTTATTTTTTACTCAATATTTGACAGAAATAGAAAAAGAGGGTTATTAGAAAATTTAGGATATAGAGAATTTTGTAATCTGTCACGAACTTGTCATAATTTAGTTTTTAACGTAACTTTACTAAGGTAACCATCATTAACTGTCAAAAACCATAGTTTCCCTATAATATTATATAAGTAGGCTGACGTATAAAACATTGTTAGTCATAAATGAACAAAAATATTGAACCCGATCTTGTCAAATTTGTAATGATATTTACAGGAAACAATTCAGTTGTCTGGTCGCGAATTTTTTTGTTTTTTGTAAAACAAAAACTTAAAAATTGTGACAAAATTTTGTATAAAGAGTTGCGGCACGGTTTCATACGCTAATCGCGTAAAATCATTTCACAGGTAATCCACAATTATATTCAATTGTACAGAACTGTTTATTAGTTAATTAGTATAATTTTGATATGAATCCAATGATTTTCTTACATTTCGACATAAGTTCAAACCAGTAAAGTCGTACAAAGAAAAAACAACACTTTTGAAGGCTTCGTTTAACGAAAGTTTATAAGTTAGACAAAAATATTTTTTGGCACATCCCATCTCCCGTCGATGACATTATATTGGAAATGAGGTTCAGCTCGGACATCAGTTAGTTTGGAGCGAGTTAGCTTACTTTAAAGAAAACGATGTCGGAAATGATCCGAAGTTAAATAGTGTATCCGGGATTCGACATAAAAATAATCAATTTACGTTATAAATAAAACAAAGTCAATTGCATTATTGCATTAAATGTTAATTTTTGAACAAAACAGTTCAGAAAATACAAAAGTTATTACGTCGAAAATAACTTTATAACTCAATAGACTTGTCCAAAAAGTTATATTAATTGGGCTATACTAATTTTAAGCACGGTAAGCTGCATATCATAATCGAGGTGTTTATAGGCACGAGGCGAAGCCCAGTGCTTATAATAAACCGATGACTATAATAGCCAGCTTACTGAGTACGAGCATCATACGACGTTTTTTAATAGATACATTTGTCACTAAAATTAAGTAGATAGTTCAAATGTAATAATGGCGGGAGCTAAGAGCGCGAGCGGGTTGCTTTTCGCGGTTTACGCATGCTTCACAAACAGAATGCTCGTTTGTGATTGGTGTAAAGTAAAAAGGCCTAGTGCTGTAAAATACAACATTACGGTACACGTTTCGATGTCATAAAGATATAGTTACCTTTTAAAATGAAACAGCTTTTTTCTACATATTGTTGTGTAGCTCGGCACTTTTTTCAGTTGGGAGTAGACGTACCTGTAAAAAAATGTTTTATTTTGAAATTTATAGTTGATCATTTAAGCCGTATCTAATTGTTTAAGTAAATTATTACTCTTCATTTGTTATATTTACTTATTTTAGATATTTTCAAATTTCAAATTCATCAATATTTTAGCCGTCTACTACGATATTCCTCAATTGGCTAAGGAACGTTTTTCCTTTAAATGAAATTTCTATGTTTATTGACGATTCTGGCATGCACAGAAATCAGAACCTGGCGGGTTTCACTTTGATACGGCACCAGCCTTGCATTTTTAGATGGGTAAGCACAAAAAATACATCCCTGTTAACTTCAAAAAATAATATGAATAATTTAGTTTTACCTAGTCTAAGTTTTAATTTTCAATTTTCAATTTCAATTTTCATTTCATTACGTGTTATATCGCGTTCTAGTTCTAATCAAGTAGAATGTCAGCAATGTCAATTGGAGTTAAATTGAACAAATTAAAAAAAAAAAACAAACAAACGGGACTCGACCTCCGTTCTGGTTCCTTCCTGGTGCAAAGAATTGCCATTGCAATTCAGCGCGGCAATACGATGAGCAACATTGGCGTTGGGGGTGATGAGGGGTGGATTATTGGAGTAGTTTTATTTGTTAACATTAATTGTTATTTTATTACCAGGGTTAATTAAACAAATATTCAAATTCCGCTCATACCACACACACATTTCGGTTACACTATCTTGGATAGACCACCCTACTGAACATTTGCTATGTCAAAAGTCATCAAGTCGCACCATTCATGCTAGGCCTTGTGTACAAAAGTTTCGTCGAACCGCGCCGGTTCCATTTCGACGCACCGCGAGGCTAGGGTCGCAGCGAAATCGCGTTGAAACATTTCCATGTGTTTGTTTGAAAATTGCTTTATGTCTAAAAAAACTATTAGTAGTAGTATTGTATAGTATTGGATTAAATTGTCATGTAAGAAAATTCAACTAATTTTAGTTACGGGAACCTTGCAAGGAGGTCTATATTTTTTTATTGATTTTTCATGTCAATCTTTAAATACTTATCTGTATTGATATAATCAAGAACTGCATAACACCGTTAACGCTATCTATTAAAATATTTCTACACGAGCACGTGCGTCTTGCAATTTTATGTAGTACCTAACGCGGGAACAAAGAAAATTTTAAACTATTTTAGCAAAGTGTGAAAGCACTGGCGAAACAATATTATTACATATGAATTGTATTGTTTACATATAAGTACATTTACCTACATTTACATACCTACTACTCTGGCGTGTTTGCTTACAAATAAAAGATTAAGCGTCCACCACCCACATTGCCTGCTACGAGAGTATAAAATCAAAAGCATAAATCCGGCCAAGTGCGCGTGGGACCACGCGTGGTAAAATAACAAGTATTTTTGGTTTCAGCGAATTTAACACTCGACTATTCTGAAACTGACGTATTGAAATTATTGAATAGAATTTTGGTTGAATATCCTAATGCATGTGCATGATACGAGAATGTTAATTAAGGCAAGTATCGTGATAGCTCGAGCGCAGCGTACTTGTTTCTAGTTTAGAAGGCCGTGCGGCCGTGGTTCGAATCCGGGTGTGTACCAATGAGTTTTTTCTGACTTAAGTACTTAACTATCACTGACTCCGTGCCTTGGAGACTACGATAAGCCATCAGTAGATGGCAGTCGTTAAAATCCACCAACCCGCACTGGAGCAGCGTGGTGGATTAAGCTCCGACGTATGTGGTCTGTTGAGTCATACACAAAAGTATATAAAAGTAGGTCCGTCCGAGGTTACATCCAGACGTTATATAGTCAAAGCAATTCAATTGTCACCGATTTTAACTAGATTCCGTAGAACTCGCCGTAGGCACTTTTCGATTTAGCCAACCAATTTTAAATGAAACTTATTTCTAAGACATCTTGCTGCACGACATTCACCCTGAAAACTTGGTGTCTCGATCAAGATCAAACCCCGCTTCGAAGCACCACAAGACCAATAAAAATTTATTATTGCGGAACTGTGAGGGTCGCGTGGGATTACGCTGAAACTTCGTCTCCGCTAAAGACATTTCTTTTCTTTGAAACGTTCATGCTAACACACAGTTTACATTGTGGAACATACATGCGAAATAAACTATTGATATAATAAACGTGAAAGTTCGTATGTTTAGATGTTTGGCAGTCAATCACGTAGCAACGGAGCAGCGGATCGTCGTGATTTTTCACATAGGTATAGTTTAGGAAATGGAGAGTGACATAGTTCCCTACAGAGTTTCTTATGAAATAACTACATTTAAAGTTAAACGGCTGAACGGAGTTTAAAGCAATTTTGTATGAAAGTGTATTGAAGCTTGGAATAATACACAGGATAAATGTTATCCCGGAAAAGTACATGGTTTTTGTATGATAGCTATTCTTCATGCTAAAATGGCTGAACGGATATTGATGAAATTTGGGATAGAGTTTTCTTAGGTAATTAGTTTCATAATTTTCTAAGAAGTCTAACAATATCCTGGAGCGTACGTTTCTTTAGCGGTCCCGATACAACTGTGTAGTCCTTGCGGCGAATGAAGCCGCGGGTGGAAAGCCAGTATAATGATAAGATCTGGGATATCTCACGCACGGTCATCTTGTCCCAAATTAGTCAGAGCTTATATGGATACTAAAACAACTGATACACATATGGCTTGACTAGGCTTGACTAGATGGCACTGTGTGGGATGTCCCAATTATTATTATTATTATTATCTAAATAAAACCACGCGATACAATGCCAACAAAACTGAAAATTGCAGTCGAATTGAGAAACTTCAGCTTTTTTAGTCTGCTAAAAACAGGCCGCAGGATCTGTCACGCGAGAGGCCTTAGCTTGGGCCCCCTTTTTGAGTTTTGTTTGAGTTCAGAGTGACTACCTAATTGTAAATGTTATGTACACCATAAGTGTCATGTATATTAGAATAATACAATAGAATATTTATTTGATTATTATATGAATATATGTGATGTGGTTGTGCTTTAATAAATAAATAAATAAATAAATAAAACAGGCCAGCTTTTGTATTCTTAAGTGTGTGACTAAACAGACCACTTACTCCCGCTACGTTCGTAATACTAACCATGTACTAACTAATCGTCGCTGTCTGCGTCATTTATAACCGAATGTTTAGGTGGTATTTTTTATCTAAGTACGTTTTTTGACGTCGCCACTCTATCTAGATGTATATGTTACGGGTAATGCTAGAAGATTGAGTAAACCTTTGTTTACCCGGGTTTACTTAGAATCACCCAAGGATTTTGGGTAATATCCGAAAAATAATTGAAATAAATATTAATTCGGGATTCATCGATACTCACCTAGGTCTACCCAATGCTGACTGGATAATGTTAGGTGTTGCGTCAAAAATCGTTGTCTGTAAAGTCTAGAAATATTGTCTGTGAAAGGGTTGAATTGTTTTTATTAAAGAAACGAACAATATTTGGAAATAATTAATTCTGTTAAAAGTGCAAATGAAGCCAAATCGAAAACTACTTTGCAATACCGGCGATTGAAGTGATTTGATTTGTGTTCTCGTGACGCAACATCTAACAATACCCAGATACCCAGCCAGAATTCGATAGACCTAGATATAATGGATAGACCAGATAATAATAATAATAATAACATAATAATAACACACACAATCACAACAACGTCTAGGTCCCAAACTAAGCATTAGCTTGTATTTTGGGTACCAAGCGAAGACACCACATACATATAACAACCAAGACCCGGTGCCAGTATTAATATTCGTCATATAAATACTGACCCGACCTGGGATTCGAACCCGGGACCTCCAGCTTTGCAGGCAGGGTCGCTGCCCACTAGGCTAAGCGGTCGTCCAAGATAACCTGAATTAAAATTTATTTCAATTATTTTTCGGACATTACCCAAAAGTCTTGGGTAATTCTAAGTAAACCCGGGTAAACCTAGGTTTGCTCAATTTTCTAGCATTACCCGTAATATATATATATAATTAAAGGATTTATATCTATACGGATATAAAAGATTGGTTCGTGTCGGTTAAGTGATTCTGGGATTAAAAGCTTTCAAACGAACCACAAAAAGATAAATACACAAAAAAATTGACTTTAGAGTGCAGGTATGACTAGTGTGTTTAAAATTTTCCCATCAAAAGCTTTCATGTACAAACATCATTTGGTTATACTTTCGTAAT
Organism: Luffia ferchaultella; assembly: GCA_949709985.1. NCBI lineage: Eukaryota > Metazoa > Arthropoda > Insecta > Lepidoptera > Psychidae > Luffia > Luffia ferchaultella. The sequence continues at coordinate 8,983,774 of OX453263.1, forward strand.
GGTATATCTAGATAACTCTCTAGATACCTATGTGAATGGATTTCTAGAACGTACAATTAATTTTAAATTTACCACCTGAAATTATTTAGAATACAGAATTTTTATTATTTAGCACTTCAACGTGTTGATTCAGGTAATGTCAACATTACCTAGGTGAAATCAACATTAACCATTTTCGGGCTTTTCCGTTAATTTATACACCGCAATGATTAGGCTTCGTGGAAATTATTAAATATCGAAACTATGGAGACACGCACATATGTCGAGCTGTATATGCATGTCCCCCTCCCCCCGCACTTGGCGATCGCTGGTGTACACACACTCACGCACACGAACGCTCACATTGCTTAAGAAAATACTTGTTACTTGTCGCGGCTGTGGCATAACGTTCTAAAATCATCATCATCATCATCAGCCCATTTTTACCCCACTGCAGGGGCTTAGGCCTCCCCCAGGGTGAGGAGGGGGGCTTGGAGCTTAAGTCCACCACACTGCTCCACTGCGGGTTGGGAACTGTAACGACCGCCATCTATTGACAGCGTCCGGGACCGACTGCTTAACGTGCCCTCCGAAGCACGTCAAGTTCTAAAATAATGTCAGATAATTAGGTACTTACCGAGTTTGATACGAAATAACATACAGAGTTAATACAAAAAGTTGATTGTCCTGCAAATAATACAGTGCTATTGAGTTTTGGTACGATTCAGTCTTAATCATTAAAATACAGCGCTTCAATATAAAGTACGTTTCGTCTGTTTTTCGTCTATATGTACATAACGTACTATCATGTCAAATTGTATCAACTCCATTTTATATATTCTTTGAATTAAGACAAAGTGATCGGAAAAAAAACAAACCATTTTGTTGCAAAACGACGGAAGCACTATCCATTATTATTATTTTATATTAAAATCTATTTTAAAATATAGTTCCAAGCAAACTTTGTGGCGGATCGGAATACAAAGCTATATGCGTGCTTGCGCAGGTTCAGTCATATGCCCCTCACTCCACTGCGTCCCGCTACACCTAAAACTGGTTACTGCGACGCGACTTATGCCTATGTTCACATCCGCCATAAGGTTTGATTGGAACTGTATGCAGTACAAGACAGAATTCGAGGTCTCGTTGCTATGAGACGTATATTTTGTTTATTACAAATATGACATTCGTAAAACGAAATTGAAACGGAAGAAAGGATATTTTTAAAATTTAATATATAAGCCCCCATGTTTAGCTGCCATCGATATTTCGAATTTAACTTTTTAAATATTTTTATTTAGTAAGATTTTTAATGACATGAAACGTCCGAATTTTATTGAGATTATTTTTCTAATTTAAATTCCGAACAAAGATTCCTTTTGCCTTTCCGTGACGTCAGTTCCGTCGTTTTTACTCAGAACGTCACGCCTACATACATTTCCAACGTTCTCTGTTAATGAAACAAATAAGACAAATATTAGCATTGCCTAAAATTGAAACCGATGTAAACCAATATTATAAAATTATTAAATTATAACAATTAATTACACAGTATATTTTAACAAAGACCGGATCCTGAGATAACTGTAACACAATCAAACTCCAAAATTATTAACACCAATGTTATATCTTGATTGGGAATCTGTTAGCGAGCTTTGTGGAAGTTCGGAGTTAAAACTTTGAATTTAATTAAAACATAAAGGGAACCGATCCGATGCGAACGGCTTTAGTGCCCGCGGTAATGAAAGTCAAAGGAATTTATGATCCAACAACCTGACGTCTATAAAACCACAATAAATCTGCTATATAACTTGATGTTTGTGGATAAATAAGTATATAGGTCACATAATAATTTGTACGTATGTTAAATGGTTTTGTATGTTAATTATTTTGTTCGTAAGGTCAAAATAAACCTTTCGTCTTCTCTTTGTTGAATGGGGTATCGTTGAATGGATATTTTAATGTTATAAGTGTCTTCTTGCATTTTCATTTTAGAGCATAGTAACACTAAGTTGTTATGAACTTTAGATAAAAAAAACATATTAAAGCTAATAATAATATTAATATCTGGGACATCTCGCACGGCGCCATCTAGTACTAAAGTAAGCAAAGTATTATGCTTGTGTTATGGGGTACTAGACACCTGATATATATATTTAAATATTATTTTTTTAATATACCTATATACATATATAGATACCTCACTTTAAAACTTATTAAAGGCAATATAAATACAAACTGCTATTTAAGTCGCCATTGTGAACTAAGTAACCAATGAGGCGTGAACACAAATCATCAGACTGATTTAATATTTTTCTATTTTCACAATTTTTCCAGTCACTATTGAAAACATTCCCGTTACGAATAATTGATAATAAATACATTAGTTTTATCTGTCCTAAGTTATTTTTTAAATTTATTTTTAATAGACGCAAAAAACAGCATTATTAATTAAATAAAAATGATAAAAGTTGCTATCCACCTCTGCCTGTATATCTGCTGAAACCAAGCAACGGATTTCGATACGATTTTCACAGTCATTTAGAGAATTTTTTGCGGAATTTTCACATGTATAATACACTAGCTTTTACCTCCAGCTTCGTCTGTGTCATTGTAGGTTTTGTAATATTTCTTGGATTTTAATAGGATGGTTTCAAATGTGTATATTGATATACAAACGTTATAGAATTGGTTTTATATAAGCCTTCATGCTCCCATCCCCGCCCACGTTACTTGATGAGAATGAAAACGAAAACGGGACAGGACCAGGACCAGGAAGGGAAACGATAAAACATATATAACGGAAATGAAAACGGGAAAGGAAAGAGCGGGAATAAAATAAGACTGAGATAAAAAAAAGTGAAGTCTATGAGAATGCGGCGCAACCGAAACTGGGGGCTAATGTAATATAATGTATTGATACTATTAGTTCTCCTTCTTGATCGCTTCCTCAGCGTTGAGGATCGTGACCTCGCCGACTCATTCTGTCCACAATCCTCCTCCACTTGTAGTGGAGGGCTGTGTTGATCGGAACATCCAGATGTTCCGTCACGTGATACGACCACCGTTTCGGACTGCGCCCCTTCCGTCTTTTCCCTTCCATTCTTACGGTCACAACCAGCTTCTCCAGGTTGTCGCTACTTTTCCTGGCTATGTACCCAAAAAACTGGAACATTCGTCGCGAGCAGACTGTCGAGAATCTCTGCTCTTTTTCGATGTTAAGCTCCTTTAGTATCGAAGCGTTAATCCGATGGGCCGTTCAGGAGATCCGCAGCAATCGCTGCCAGCACCACATCTCCAACGCATCGATCCTCTTTCTATCTGCGGATTTTAGATTCCATGCTTCCGCACCGTAAAGGATACTATTAGTCACTAGTCAGTTAAATAACATGGTAAGTTAAAAAACGAACTATGTACTATGTTATTGAAATCGTTTGATGGCTTACTATGTAAATTGTATGTACGCTTGCAATGCATAACAGTACGAAATGACTAGAAGCCCTCTTCTGCGTTTACCGTCTAACCACTCATACTCTAGCTAGCTGGTTCAAGATGGCCAGTTTCAGCCTGCGAGGTCACCGTGCGTCCGTCTTCAACCCCACGAAATCCCCGCGCGCTGGTCTTCACCCCCTCGATACTGTGAAGTAACATTTATGAGTCTATTAAAACTCAAATTTATTCGGAATCGGAATTCACAATTTTTATGTAGTTATAAAATTGTTATGAACGTTAACACAGCAATAAGATTGTTTAACTACTTCATTAGCTCTAATGACACTAGCGTTCGAATAATAATAATAATAACGTATACATCACAACAACGTCTAGGCCCCAAACTAAGCATTAGCTTGTGTTTTGGGTACCAAGCGAAGACACCACGTACGTATAACAACCAAGACCCGGTACCAGTATCAATACCTATTCATGATGTAAATCCTGACCTGACCTGGGTTTTGAACCCAGGACCTCTAGCTTCGTAGGCAGGGTCGCTACCCATTAGGCCAAGCGGTCGTCAAATTCTACTAAATAGAGAAAATCTATGAATGCTCAACCTCTAGGTACTGGTTCGTAAGTTATATACCTACAGGTTGATTCATTCAAAACTTGCGAAATTATTTTTAGGCATTAAGTATTATCTAAAGACTCCATTTTCGGAAACAAAAATAGGTTCTTAGGTCAAATTTTCACTCTAAAACATTATTCCTGAATTATCAATGCAGTGTGGTTATCGAGTCAAACATAAATACTATTCACGAGAAAAGTGCCACCGCGGTGCAGCAAGGAGGGGTATCCCGCCGGTGGCTGCCGACCTCGCCAGGATAACGTTGTGGCACCACATCTCAATATTTTAGTACTAAGTGATACTAAAATAAGAACACTTACTTATTATTTTCAACAACGATTAAAATATTGAGGTATGTAATGCAAAAATCACTTGTATTTCATATTATTTGAATTTTAAATGAGGGGTCGTGATAGCCCAGAGCGCAACGAACCTGTTTCAAATTCATAAGGCCCCATAGGACCATGGTTCGAATCCGGGCGTGTACCAATGCGTTTTTCTGACTTAAGTACACAATATCACTGACACCGTGCCTCGGAGAGCACGTTAAGCAGTCGGTCCCGGACGCTGTCAATAGATGGCGGTCGTTACAATCCCCAACTCGCAGTGGAGCAGCGTGGTGGACTTAAGCTCCAAGCCCCCCTCCTCACCCCGGGGGAGGCCTAAGCCCCTGCAGTGGGGTAAAAATGGGCTGATGATGATGAATTTCAAATTGTAATCACGCGACTATTTACCATCGAATTGTTTATACGGATATTACAAAAAAAAATGTTTTCAATTTTAAATCTACATACAAATGCCGATTTTTATGTTTTTTTTCTCTACAAATATAAGATTAAATTTTAAATTTTTATTTGTTTTACTCGACAGCATTTACCTAAGTCAAGAAAACAATGATGTCAGAAGATCATTATTCAAATTTTTCAATCACGCCAGTAATAGAAGGGAACATCGTTTAGTTAGTACGTGATTGGTCAATTTGTAAAATGTAATGACGTCACTATTTTAAATTACCGAAGTTACTAAGTGTCGTGATAGCCCCGAGCGCAACGAACCTGTCTCAAATTTATAAAGCCATAGGGCCATGGTTTGAATCCGGGCGTGTGCAAATGAGTTTTTATGACTTAAGTACATTAACTATCACTGACTCCGTGCCTCGGAGAGCACGTTAAGCAGTCGGTCCTGGACGCTGTCAATAGATGGACGTCGTTACAATCCCGAACCCGCAGTGGAGTAGCGTGGTGGATTTAAGCTCCAAACCACCTCCTCACCCTGGGGGAGGCCTAAGCCTGCAGTGGAGTAAAATGGGCTGATGATGATGAAGTTACTAAGGATCAATGGATTTTTTTATACTCTACATTCGACAACTCATAGTTATGATTTTGGATGAATGATTTTAAATCGAGCAACACTTTAGCATTTCATAACATTCAACATTCGTCAGCATTTCTAAACATTTTCCATCAATAAGTAATGGCATGTTTGTATGGGATAAAACGTGTATATAGCATTTAGTATACGTATACGTTATTATTATTATTGTAGTGTCCCACGTTTACATACGTTATTCGTTAACATCTTCTGAATGAGAATTTGTAATTTTAATAACTTACAAAAACCTTATCTTATGCAATTTAATTTCCTTTTGATATAACATTCCACTGCGCTTGTCTTGCTTTCGTCATTCAATAAATGTTTCAAGCGGACGCGAAATATTTTCTTTGGACGGATTGAATTTATTGTTTAGCAACCGGTTTTCGATAGACTGAGATGATAGATATAGAAAAACCATAGGCAAAGTATTTGCTAATGTAAGCTTAGGTCAAAGAGAGATCTATACAAATCTAAAAATGTAAATAAATCAACGGACAGGAAGCGCATGACCGGATGTTGAATGTATATATACATTATTTCAAAATATTAACGCAGCGATGTCGATTATTAAGGCACACTTGAATCAAAAATACTATATATTTTTGCCTGTCTGTCTGTATGTTTGTTTCAGCGTTTATGACTCATGGACAACTAATCGGATTTTAATGAATCTTTCACTTTTTTAAATAGATAAAATTCTATGATAAAATCATGATTAGACGTAAACATTATTGTGTAATCAATAATAATTTTCACTGTTCAAAGTTGTCGGCATAGCCGAAACGATTAGCAAGCTGAAGTGGCAATGGAGCGGTCATATTTGCCGTAGAACTGATAACCGATGGGGTAGACGAGTTCTCGAATGGAGGCCACGTACCGGAAAGCGAAGCGTTGGACGCCCCCCGGCCCGGTGGACAGATGACCTGAAGCACCATACGACGGGTAGTTGGATGCGAAAGGCGGAGGACCGTGTGTGGTGGCGAGCCTTGGGAGAAGCCTATATCCTGCAGTGGAGAGACACGGGCTGATGATGATGATGATGATTAATTTTTAACAAAATGGATTTTATTTGCAAAAACTGTTTTTCTTTTTATATAATATATGTAATTAGGGAAAAAATTATAATAACGATAATAATGAAAAATATGCCAAGACGCAAACGAAAGTTAATACAAGTCATTTAAGAGGAAGTGATACTTCAAACTTTGGTTACATAACGTCTGAGTAGAGAGAGAGAGAGTCGACGTCAAAAAACGCAGATAGAAATATCACCTAACTGTTCGGTCATAATTCAAGCACTCAGAAACGGTTTGTATATTTGTAGTATGCCACAGCAAGAGTGTGACCACACACTCTCGCTGTGCTATACTGAAAATGCTGAGTCACACATATAACCATTGTAAGTTGATCGGTGGCCCTACTCTGACATGTCACGACACCGAAATAGCACCGAATACGTTCCGTTTAAAAAATCCGGTTGCTAGGACTATAGGCGAGAGTACCGATTTTTGATATGACGCGTATTCGGCGCTAATTCGGCGCTGCGTTAATTTACCAGAATACGCCTGCTGTCTTTTCGTTTACATTGTGTTGCGGGGTTCCATCCAGATATTATATATTCAAAGACTTTAAATATGTGTTTGGACAAAGATATTTCTTAAAATATTGCTTTAAAATCGTATACGTATATGTATAAGGAATCTAAATTTAAACCTTTCTTGATCTATTGACTTTTCCGCATTACGTAAATTTTGTATAATACAAATAAGTCCGAAAATTTAAAAGAATATATGTCATCCAAAATTCTAGTAAAGTCTCTCGAGTTGAGAATCTTTCAGATCGATATACTCGTACAGTCGTTGACTGTTTGATTTAATTCAATAAAATTACGTTCATTAACGACGACGACGATCGACGACCGCTTAGCCTAGTGGGTAGCGATCCTGCCTGCGAAGCTGGAGGTCCCGGGTTCGAATCCCAGGTCGGGTCAGTATTTATATGATGAAAATTGATACTGGTACCGGGTGTTGGTTGTTATATGTATGTGTTGTCTTCGCTTGGTACCCAAAACACAAGCTGATGCTTAGTTTGGGGCCTAGACGTTGTTGTCATGTATACGTTATTTATTTATTATTATTTATTAAAAAAAAGAAAATTAAAGTAAAACGTATTTATCGTTTACGTCATTCACGCTAAGTAACCTCCCCTTGCACGCAGTAAAATTATATGTTGTATCTAGCTCTATGACTCGTCTCCAGTCTGACATCGTATCCCAACTCTCCAAGTGGGAACACGTCGCTTGCGTAGCGCGATGAAATAATGTTTTTCACGTTATTTCCTCTACGTTGCTGTCAATACAAAGAATGTTGTAATTGGCCCGCAACGTGAATTAGCTTTCGAACGATTAACACCTAAATAGGAGTATAAATTCTTTGAAAGAAATATTGACAGAGGCAGGTGCGCAGGTGTTATGCGAGAGAAATTGCAATTTCGTTAGGCGTGTTTCCAAGTACTTAAGATACAAGAATTATTAAGATGCCGCATTTCATTCATATTTAGAAATAACTAAAATGATTAAATGACAGACTCGCAGATTAATTAGACCAGACGTCATTATCATTGTTTTTTTTAAACTTTTTGTTTAATTACACATAAAACATTCAGAATTTTTATTTGTAATCTTGGTCTATGGTGTAGGTACCTATTTTTTTGCTTATATTTTTTAAATTACGGCATGCGGTATCTTTCGTACATTTTATGCTCAAATAATATGTTATCATGTTCATAATGAATAATTCCATTACTTTATCGAAAGCTATTTTTACTGACCGTTTGGTCGAGTGGTTAGAGACCCTAACTGCAGACCCAAGGGTCACTGATTCGATTCCCGCCCGGGACAAATTGTTCTGTGTCTGGGTGTAAAGTATCTATATATGTATATATTATACAGAATATTTAAGTATGTAAGATGTCAATTGTCTAGTAACCCATAACACAAGCATAATATTGCTTACTTTGGGACTAGACGGCGCTGTGTGAGTTGTCGCAGATATTATTATAAAAAAGGCGATTAATAAAAATCTGCACAGATTCGTGAACGTATATTTTCGGCTATGTTAAAAATAACATTATATTTTTATCGATAAGCCGCGTATTTTGACGCACTTACCGAAGAAGGAACGGAAATGAAGACGTACTTTGCAAACAAAATTATCTTCGGCGGGAGCTTAACTTTATCCAGATTTGTAGGATTTCATGTTTTTTATGTCATAAATCTTATCGATTTGATAATATACTATCTCCTAAATACTATGTAAGTATTAATATTAAGTCTTATCAAAAATATCTTGAAAAATACTGGCATTTTACGTTTGCGGAACAATTTAAGTACAAGTTAGGCACTTTATTGACTGTAATATTGTGGTACGTAGCATTGTCAATGATTAACGACGACCGCTTAGCCTAGTGGGTAGCGACCCTGCCTACGAAGCTGGAGGTCCCGGCTTCGTATCCCAGGTCGGGTCAGTATTTATATGATGAATATTGATACTGGTACCAGGTCTTGGTTGTTATATGTATGTAATGTCTTCGCAAAAAATATTTATATATGTATATTTTATAAAGATATATAAAGATTATATTTAAGTATGTATATCAGTTGTCTAATAACCCATAACACAAGCATAATACTTGCTTACTTTGGGACTAGATGGCGCTGTGTGGGAAGTCACATGTGTTATAATTATTATTATTATTATTAATACAGAATTACTTGACGGATTAGGTATCAATTGTGTTTGTAAACATTTTTTATAATTTTCGCCATTCAGCACTATGATAATCCCCTATTTTTTTTTGATGATTCAAACATTAATAAAGCACCTTCCACGAACCCAGATTTACCTCCTGCGTGTACATTTATCAGGCGGTCGCCTTTGGATACAGGTTTTCTATAGCTCATTTTAGAATCGTCTGACCAAGAATTAAATGACTAGAATGAATATAGGATTCATCCATGTTTTTGTCAGCTTCTCGCATTATCCGTATTTCACGCACATATCTGATTCTTTGATACCCTATATCAAATTTTTCCATTAAAATGGGGCTATTATCTTTAGTCTTCCGGAACCGAAATCCTAATTTTATCAACACGGCGCGAAGAGTGGTCATTCCTCCTTTAAAATTCAGTTCTTTCTTTACAGTTATAAGTATTTTTTAAGAGTTGGTAGCGTCTTAAATCGAATGTGGTAGTTATAAACTATTCGTTTGATAGCTTGAAGATCAAAATCGTTTAAGTTTAAAGGCTTAGTCAATTTGGGTCTTCCAGTTTTTTTCGGTGTTAATAACTTATTACCAGTTGTTTGAGCTGAGGACTGTGTAGATGTAGTAGCCATGGGTGATTGAGGTGTCTCTTTTTATTTTATTATTTTACTGATGGTATTTTATTTATATTTATTCTGGTTGCTTTCATAGGGCGTTCCATAATTTTTCCAAAATATTCTTTCGTAAAAATTTCATATTTTGCTTCTTTTGCTTGTTCGGACACGTACACGTACACGAGGTATATGATTTCTCGTGCTTCATGACGAATAGGTTTTCCTTTCTTATCAAATGACATTATATAACTACTGGAAAAAAAAAAAAAAAAAAAAGAAAAAATAATAAAAATTCAAGAAAACTAAGTTTTGTGTGCTGACGGTACACAAAATAAAACGTACTCACTCTCTGACGAGACTGGAGGAATTGAGTCTACGATTGGTCGTTTGAAATGTCTGCGCGACAAAAATTATAGTTCTGCGCAGGTACGTCCAGTCAAATTACTTTTTTGATAGATCTGTATACCTCAATTGAATTTCACTATGTAAAAACTTCCAAGATACAGCACATAAAACAACAAATTCAGAAACGAATGTGTATCCATTACATTAATTTCTCTAATCTTTTTTTTAAGAATATAAAACTTTGTCGTTTTGTATTAAAATGTTTTTAGATTAAGGATAATTAAAATACTATATAAATACAGTTTATTTTAAATGTTATTATTTTAACTACTAGATGTTTCATTAGGTACAGTCTGACCAATTGGAAATCTAATTCAATCTTCTAAGTAAAGCAAAAAAAAACCACATTACTATTCGTAAGAAATAAATACCTAAATCACTCTAGACAATAAATTCCAACTGATTCCCACAGATAGAAAACTTTTATACTTAAAAATATAGAATAGATTCAGCTTTATCTACATTTTTTGTAACATATGCGTCTGTAACATAATCGGGGACAATGTCACATATAGACAATAAAGTCATGTACCACAGGCCTATTCATTGTCACGTGTCGCAGGAAACGTTCTATTACGACATAATATAAACGACAAACCAATTGCGTCGACACGCCTTGGTTTTATCGACAAAACTATAGTTAATATAGATGATATTTAAAATGTGGTTCACTCATGTTTCGGATAAATCCAATGATTTTCACGCAAATTTTCTCGTACCTAATGAAGAGAAATCATTAATACGTTAGATGAAGTGTTTTAGACAAATGAAACGAACTCTTTCGAGTTGATCTTAGTTCGTTATAAAGAAGTTTAAAATTTTATAAAGTTTTATTAGTGTGAAAAGGGTTGAATGAAATGAAATCAGTCATTCCGTCTGTATGTATGTGATAGCCATTTATTAGCAGTGTGTTAGTGTCATACTGGTTAGTGGTTATGCGTATTTGTAAGTAAGGTTGCCAACTTTTATTAAAGATAATACTGTTAGAAAAAAAATAGTATTTAGAAGAATAACAGTATAAAAGCAATCAAAAAGAAAACAAAGGTCCGGAAAGAGGTCCGGATGTTCTTTGACTTGTGATAAATAATCACAAGTCAAAGAACATCCCAATACAATACACAGCATACACATCACAAGTCAAAAAAGAACATCGCTGAAAGATTTCAAAAAATCAACGACTGCATTGTGTTGCAACTTACTCTGTGGTTTGGATGATTTTGGCTTTGTACACTTGTATTTTTGAGTGACTTGTCAAAAATAGTATTTTGGATACATTATTTTTAATGAACAGTAAACAGTAGTAAAGCTCAAGAACAAGTATAATTCTGGTTTGAACAGTATGGTTGGCAACCCTATTTGTAACCGATACATAGGTGTTGTATTAAAATCGTCAAATAAATATTTTAAGGTTTCTCCAATACAAGTAAAGTTATGGTATAAAAAAGTATTTTTACTAACCCCCTCTTTTGGGAGATACGAGTAGATAGTAGATATTAAGATATCATTATTAAGTTATTTGTTAACTTTTCATAATTAGGTCCTGTTTACGAAATATGAGGCTCTAACGTGGTCTTTTACGTGAGTTACATGCCTCCCTCTTCCCTCTGACTATTTAGCCACTGTTTATAGAGTCAACTAGTTCAGGAGTTATAGTCGTATTGTAGTTCAACTAACAACAAACTTTTGATTTTCTTTTATGAGTTTTTTTTGCTTTTACCTTATGCGTGACTTGACATGCATTTGACAAGGTTTTTCTGTCACTTGTATACGTTAAAAATTTTAAATGTCTAATATGATTGTTTAGTTAAAAAAATACACGGCATAATTTTACTTTGAAATTATTCATAGTTATAGTTGATTAATATCAGAGGTAATATGTGAAAATGAGAAAGAAAGAAATAAATGACGATAGATGTATTATAAGTGAAGCAAATTATTATGAATGAAGCCATAAACAACCACTAGTTAAGAAAATAGCACGTTGTAGTCGATGTCTCGTGAAATGTAAATAACTTAAACGAAATTCAATATTCACCGAGATATCACTTACATAAGGAGACGTTGAAAAACAAGTATTAATTTAGTACAGTTGATTTTACGCGCCATCAGATCCCATAGTATATATAAAGAAGCTAGTACAGTCATCGTCGGATACAAGCGTTATCAGGCTTCTCAAGGTACGCGCACTACATGCAAAGAGCCCATTCACTCCGCAAATGTTCTACGCTAAACGCATTCAGTCAAATAGGTTAATTGTATTTACATTTAAATTTGCTGTCTGCGTATCCATTTGTCGTGTCGTCGCTATTCGTGTCTTTAAAAGAGGATATAAACTACGTTTTTAATTTGTATGATATAATAATACTTTTACTTTTCTTGTACATTAAACTTATACAATTGAAATTTTGTTAGTACCTCTCCCTAAAAAATAAGGTAAGAAAATGTTGTATTCAGAATATCTGATTTCGGTAAACATCTTGATAAAATTTCTCTCATAAAATGCAAGATATTGATTGAGATATAAAAAATGTTTCATTTCCTTAACAGAATTAGGTTTGTGATAGACACCGAGCGATTGAATCAAATAAAGTAAAGTAAAGAACTGGATAAAGTTAACTATAAAATTTACAACACATAATTCTTAAGGATAGCCAGGATTTGAACCTTGGTCTTAAACCTTGAAATGGAAGTATCGGAAGTGTTTATAGCAATATGAAGTTTCCATTTCGATTTTGATGGCTTTAGATGACAATAAGCAATCGACCACAATGATCTGCCGCATTGGTTTGGCATTCAAGTTGAACTTGAATATAATATGTTGATGAAGGAAAATGTGATTTCGTTACCCAGACAAAGGTGAAGACACTACTGGTGTGCCCTTGAACTTAAACTTCTTCGTGAACAAGTGATTTTGTTGACTGGTTGAATCACTGATTGATTAAATTAAAATCATTCACATAAAAAAAGATCTGTGCTCTCTTAACCCAGGTCCTACACATTAACCCATTTGGGTTAGATCCAAGGTCCCAAGAATTTGAATGACAAGGACAATTGATTGATAATGATTGATGACAATTTAATAGGTCAAACTAGCTGATATTGATGAGCCGCTTATGTAGGTATGTATGTACGTATGTAAGTAATATATTTATTCATAAAAAGTTACACTTTCATTCAAACCATGCCTCGCAAAACTGCTTACGCAGTTTGACTGCAGGTAACTCGCTTTATATAAACATAGCTTATAAATTATTAAATTAGGTTATATTAATACAATTAATTTACGTAAATGGTTACAGCGTATTTAACAATTGTTTTTTAATAAACTTATAAATTTAGCAAGTGTAGGCTCACGTCTTATGTCCTCGGGTAAACTATTGAGTAAGTATGGAACTCGTTTTTTTAACGTTCTATCTCCGTAGTAATTTTGTACCATGAGTATTTAAAATTTACCTTTGGACATTGATCTTGTGCCAGTTTTATGTTGCACCATATTAGTGAAACGATCCTGTTTACTATGATTGTTTACAAGTAAAAGATATTTATGTATCAGGCTAGCCGGTAAAATTTTACATATTTTATATAGTTTAGAGTAATCTCCTTTACATTGATTCTTTGTCTTTTTATTTACGAGTAATTTTAAAAATCTTGTTTGCAATGATTCTGTTTTATCTATGTATGTTTCAAATGTTAATCCATAGCAATCTAGAGCGTAACTTATTATGGAATGCACTAGTTGGAAACAACTACATTATAACCTAAGATTTTAAAACCCAAGATAACTTGAAATACCATAACTAGTCAGCCGTTACTGCCAATAACTCTGTATAATAAAGCATAAGCGAAAATGCAAAAAAAAATCCATCCTACACTGGATACAATATCTACCACAACAATAATATGGTTTCGAATTTTACAGGTTAAGTGCTCAGCTGAAACTAGCCAGCTGAAGCAAATAAGGACATCAAATGGCGACTTACGAGATGAAGAAGTAAATTGACTAGTAATACATCGTAGGTATCGTGTGAACTCTTACCAAAAGCCTGAACACAATATAAACACAACTGACCCAGATAAGAAAACTTCACTTAGAGCTGCGAAACAGCAAAAGTTTTTACACCTCTGAAATATGGCGTCTGGAGCTGATAAAGTAAAAATATATTTAAAACAACTTTATTGGAAAAAGTACAGAGATTATTTTTGTGTTTTTATGACACAAAAATTTATAGATAAGTACGCCCTTGGTATTGATTTATATGAGCTACATCTAGAAAAATCTGTTGTATTCATGAAGATTTTTATTCCTGTGATAATTGTTTGCTTTTGATGTAGCATGAGTCAAGTATCCTGTAAGTATACGGATTTTCTTAAATTGGAGAATACAGATTCTTTTTAAGAGATCCTGAAGAAGTAAACTTAAGGTCTGCGATGAAAAATAGATAGTTATTTTGTAGAAAATCATATCAGCACACTACAGATTATTTTCGTATTGTAAACAGTTAAATACGTTCCAGTCGATCAGATTTTATTGAAATGAGAATAATTAGTATGAGTTGGGATTATTTGGTTTTCATATTTTGTATAAAGCACTATTATTTTTTATTTTACTGTTAAAATTATTATTTATTTTATAATATAGTATTACAAATATCTATAATATTATATTTTTATAAAATATTACTTGCTTGTTATGAACTTCACTCATATTTTAAGCATTATTGCTGTTTAAACGGAAACTCAGTACCTCCTTTTGTATTTAAATAAAAATAAAAATTAAATCCATTGCCACTTCATTAATTTTCATTATAGACAGAACGGAAAATACTACAGGATGTTTTTACAATTGACAAATACGGTAAAATCGATTTTTCTAATATCATTTTTTTTTTTTCATTTTTAGAAGAATTTCAGTAAACGCTATCTCTCCCTTCTTCAGTTTCATACGGAAATTGGTAACAAATTCTTGTACTGCCTCTTAGTCTAGGCCTTTTATACGTCATTGTGCAATATATTATGGTGGTAGTAATGATACTACTGACAATTCCTGATTTAACTGCTCGGCATCGCAACAAACACAATTTATATTTTACATTCAGATTTATTTAAACAGTTTGAAGCAATATCCAAGACGTAGTAGGTAAATTACAATTTCACATAATTACGTCACGATACAAAGTATATGTAATGATAAAGTACTATAATCATTAAGGTAAGCATGTATAGAACTTCTAACGCATGGCACTGAAAGGACCCAAATGAATTTAGCAAGTCTCGCGCTTTTTACTTAGTGAACTCTCCCCTTTCCCCAATCCAACCAGCAAAATACCGAAATGTTCTAAAATACTCCAGGATTCTACAAAACTCGACTTTTATCAGGTCAGTTAAAAAACACTTACTCTATATAGAATAGAAACAGGACAAAGACAATAAAATTACTAAAGAGTCATTAATGTACCTATGCATTACATGGAATACTGTAATAATATATTGAATATTTCGTCCTGCTTCAGTATTTTAAAAAGTGAGTGTTACAAGAAGACAACAAACTGGAACGAAGAGAAAGCGATTGTCGTATTTCAGCGTTGACATTAGATACAAAGGTATATTTTTTCTCAATTTTTAACTGAATCTTTCGGACCACTAGTTAACGATTCAAATAACGAAGATAGTTTTTTGTACAATATAAATACGTCAAATTCAAATTCAAAAAGTTTTTATTCAATATAAGATGTTTACACACACTTATTGAAAGTCAAAATAAATTGATAAGGTACCGGTTCAAGAACTAGAAGGAGAAGAACCGACAAGAAACTCCTTCCTGTTTATTTTATTTAAATATATGTTTTTCTTAATTGTTGTTTTTTTTTGTAATTTCAAGTGCTTACAACTATTACAATGATATCCATGCGCACTTATCATTTAAATACTCGCTAATACAATAGTAAGCTTTTTTCATAAGTTAGACTTTAACTCGCTTTATAAATTGATTAGAAGTCAAGTCTAACATTTCTTATGGAATTTTATTATACAAACGGATACAATATCCCATGAAAGAATTATTAACCTTTGAGAGCCTGAACCTGGGAATTGATAACATATGCTTATGTCTTGTATTTAAGTTGTGGAAATTATCATATTTAATAATATCAAAAACGGCATCGGTAAGTAATATTATCGACATGCATACGTTACGTGCTTCTCTACTATTAAAAATGTTCTAGTCACATTACTGTTTCATTTACTGTGCCCTTAAAAACCGGTATTTGTTTTGAATAGTTTTAAACTTTAAACTCTGTTGAATTTAAACCGCATTATGTTGATTTTTGTTTTACTTGAAACTACATATTTTTTCGTGTGTAAATATGATTGACGATGTGTTTTGTTATAAAATACATAATAATATTGTGTCTGTTCTTGGAATTAAATTCTTTACGAATCAAAAACTGTGTCGATGTAACACACAACAAATTGTTATTTAAAGTAATAGAAGACACATTAATATTATGATGCATGTACGGTAAGCTGCATATTATAGTCTAGGTGTTTATAGGTACGATGCGAAGCCGAGTGTTTATAATAGACCGATGACTATAATAGCCAGCTTACTGAGTTCGAGCATCATACGACGTTTTTAATACATTTGCGATTAAAATTATGTAGATACTTCAAATGTAATGATGGCGGGAGCTAAGGGCGGGAGTGGGCTGCTTTTCGCGGTTTACGCATGCGTTACGAACAGAATACTAGTTTATAATTGGTGTAAAATAAAAAAGCCTAGTACCTACTGTAAAATACAACATTCTGGTTCAAAGTGTCGACGTCATAAACACCGTATTAATAGCAAATGTATTAAAAAATATTTTAATGTAGACTTACATATACAAACTCTGTGAATGACCATTTTCTTATCTTTCCAATAATTTGCTAAGTTTTAAGTGCGTCCTAACGCAGCCATTCATACCTAAGTGAATAGGCACCTTAAATACTTATGGCTTTTAGAAAATCGTTCCCGTTTTCGGTCATAGGGCTTCCGGACTATTAAAAACATCCATATACTTTAGCCACACACTTTAGCTATCCTAGGGTGCTATGAATCATTAAAAATGCCTAGACATATGGTCTGTGATCTAGGGGCATGCTTCTGTTGTGTTTTAGTGCCTAAAGGCTTATGATGGAAAATAATTTCGAAGAAAAGTTACTGCATTGCCCTCTGGCGGCCTCCATTTACTTTCTCTATATGAACCCATTCTAAGGTAATACCTACGTAAAGCAAGAACCCGCATCAACTTGTCAACTTATCTATTGCAGCGCCCCTGGAGGCCTATAACCCTTAAACCTCTCTAAGTATATGGTCTGAGGGGTGATTCTGAACTAGCCCTATACTACATAACACGGGCAATATTTAAAACTATACCTCAGGTGGAAATCTAATTTTTCATCTAAGATTTATCACACAATTTTGTGGGAAACATTTTTTAATTAGAATTTTAGCAATTTTAAAATAGACTTTTCACCTTACCGCTAGCGATAAGTGACAACATTCGTTCAAAATCTGCCTGCTGGAGCGTTATCTATGTAATAGAAAAAACCGCATCAAATTCGGCTTAGTTAGTTCAAAGAAACAGTCAACTGCAGCCCTCCCGCTGATTTATAAACGGCAAACCAATATAATAACATGCTCATAGCCGTTGAACTTGTCTAAGAATTTGCTCTAAAGTGATTTATATGTATGTAATGCAAAAAACCTCATCTATTTCGATGAAGACTTTTCATAGAAACACATTTACAGCAGCGTTCCCAGGAGACCCATAACCTCCTGAGGTGATTCACATGTAATACAAAAAACCACATCAAATACGGCTCAGTCGCATTAGAAAAAAACATCTACTACCGGAGTCTCTGGTGACTTACAACCATAAAATATAAACTTTGTCACTTCTAGAATCAGATAAAAAAAATTTATTAATAGCCTTTAAATACCTTTAAGTAAAATTTAAGTAGTCCCCAACCCGCAGTGGAGCAGCGTGGTGGATTTAAGCTCCAAGCCCCAATCCACGCCCTGGGGGAGGCCTAAGACCCTGCAGTGGGGTAAAAATGGGCTGATGAAGTGAAGTGAAGAAGTAAAATAGTCACAAACGAGCACAAACAATTTTTATATAATAATTAAAATATGGCCGAAATGCACTTCTGATTAAGAAATAACAATTTTAATCACAATAAAAAAGCATTTAAAAAAAAATTAAAAAAAAATAGCCTAGTTTTAGGACAAATTAAAAAATAATTCACGAAATCATAGTCACTGTATAAGAAGTTAATACATATCTTTGATTATTTTATATATGCAAAGCTATGTCACGTCAGTCAATTTTAAAAAGAAAAAAATATATGTAACACTAATTCAGTAACCATATAACTATGGAGTTTTCGTCATTCGTTTTATTTTACTGCATTGTTATCTTGACTAAATGCGTGATCTCCTATTATAACACATATTACAGTTTAATTCGACAGGAATACATTGAATATAAAATTATAAAAAAAAACTGTCAATAAACATCCAAAGACTGGTCAACTGGCATTATATTTCCTACACAATTTAATAGTAAATAACCTCCAAGATCTTTTGATCTTATTTAATGTGACTGTGTCGTGATAGCCCAGGGCACAACGAACCTATCTTAAATTTATAAGGCGCCACAGGGCCATGGTTCGAATCCGGGCGTGTACCAATGAGTTTTTCTGACTTAAGTACACAATATCACGATCGTGCTTCGGAGGGCACGTTAAGCAGTCGGTCCCGGACGCTGTCAATAGATGGCGGTCGGTACAGTTCCCAACCCCCAGTGGAGCAGCGTGGTGGACTTAAGCTCCAAGCCCCCCTCCTCACCCTGGGGGAGGCCTAAGCCCCTGCAGTGGGGTAAAAATGGGCTGATGATGATGATGGTGAGACAATCTACCAGTCTCAAAAGGTTTTTATTTTTTCGATATTAATTCTTACGTTTTTTGAAACAATCAACTTTTTGTCCGAGACAGAGGGAATTTTTGTGTTTTTCACCGTTTTCGATTTTCCGATAAAGTTACGAACCGATTTTAGAAAATTTAGTATCTTACAATGCTCCGAAAGCTCTTGATTTTTTTGCCATGTCTTTTGTCTATCATCATTAATATTGGAAATATAGGCAAATTTATTAGACTCCTACACGAAAACGATCTAATAAACATATTCATTGTTACAAAAAGTTTTCATAAAAATAATGATTAAGTATGCGTCATCGTTTAATCTGACAAGCGGAAATATGTACTATATATTTATGTAATATGTATTTATGTATTTGATATTGTGAACAAGATGAAAATAAATCAAAGTTACCAGCCGATTCTGTTATCTTTTATTGTAATAGTTACTGTACTTACTCGAGATTGAACGAAATCTGTACCTACGTTATGGAAAAAAATTGACCTCATTTTCGGTTTCAACACACTAAAAACATTAACAGTAGATGATATTATCAAATCAAAATTCGAAAAAAAAATTTTTTGTAGACCTGTGTTATATTAATATTTTGCTAATAGCTTGAATGAATGTGACTTCACTTCCATACGTAACGTGCAGTTACATATTCCTAATGTAAAAAAAAACCTGCACGTAACATTTTTTTCTTTCAGCTTACATGATAGAGAAACTCAAATAACTAAGATTTAAATTTTAAGTATACCGCATTGTGCTATCACAAAGTGCGTAAGCTAAAGAAAATAAAAACGCCGCTCCTTTTAGATATGTGTGCATTTGCTTTGTTAATTATACGAACACATTTTAGAGGCATTTTTTATTGCACAATATTATCAAAAATCTAATATTAAACGATGTTTGGCATGAATTTAAAAGCGTTTATATATCACGTCACAGAAAGACAAACATAATAAAAATTCAGTTGCCATAATAAAGATAAGATCCTTTTAAAACGATAAATGAAGAAACATTTGCTCTGCTAGTGCTACAGTATACAATCGGTTAAATACAAAGTAAGAAAATACGACATACTGAAATATGTACTGCAAATAGGCTGTCAACCTATTTGCTTTCGATTTGTTCAGTATTTACATAAAAATACAATACAAACATACTTATATATTAACAACCAAAACTACAAACCTTATTTCATAAAAAAAATCAATGGATCTCCTGCTTTCGCACGAACTTCTTACGACATTGGAAATGAACCTAACGGAATAAAGTAAATGCACATATTTTGGATAATATTTTTCGAAATAAATTTTTTTCTCAAAAAAAAATAACCCAACTGTATATGAATAAGCTTAAAACTTCGAAATATAACATTCTGTACGACATTCGAACGATCGAACAAACCGAAATAGTACGAAATGTAACACCGACGCATATCCGACTTCCAACTAAGGGCACCCTTAACCACTACTTCCGGTTGTCCGATTCTAACAATTCTAGTCTCAATCGATCCCCCGTCTAATTACCCCGAGCCGTTTCTTTATTTTTTCTTATTCGGGCCTAGTTCTCGAGATATCGGGCTCCACAAATGAAAATCGGGAAAAAAATTACGATTTTTTTCGTTTTTTGCCGATAATTTATTTTTGAACTTTTTTCAAATTTTCTTTTGCCATCTTGTAGAGCTCGCCGAGCTGCGTCTTTTGACAGCACGTTCATCCCGATATCTCTTTGTGCAATCTGCCTGTATCACAAAACTCCCAAATGACCCCCTATACTCCAACGAAATGAAAGTCATTTCCAATGACAACATTTCCAATGACAAAAAAATCATACCTGTATAATTACAAACTACATAGCAACATAAACCAGTCAAGTCCAATCTCTTGTAAAAATGCAACACGCCGTCATTACAAACACGTTCAACATATACCCATTCACCTACTATTTACGGGTTTGTCGATTGGCTGTGTGAGTACCTATTGTATTATTACTAAGTTACAACATATATTGTTTTAGTAATGTATTTTGTATAGATTTTTTTTTGATGTATAATGACTGTATTTTATTGTAAAAGAACGACACATCGCGGTGTACGCACAAACCAGTTATGGCTTTTAGTGCGCCGTTCTCATGTAAAATAATAATAATAATACATAGGACTTCAAACACAGCGCCATCTAGTCCCAAATTAAGCAAGTATTATACTTGTGTTATGGGTTACTAGACAACTGATATACATACTTCAATATTCTTTATAATATATACATATATAAATATATTTTTTTTACAAAGACACCACATACATATAACAACCAAGACCCGGTACAAGTATCAATTTCATCATATAAATACTGACCCGGCCTGGGATTCGAACCCGGGACCTCTAGCTTCGTAGGCAGGGTCGCTACCCTCTAGGCTAAGCGGTTGTCCATCGTCCAAAATATTAACATTGTTTTTGTCAAGTATTTATTAATTAAATAAAAATAAATAAATAACAATAAAAGTACGAATTGACTAGAAGCCCTCTTCTACGTTTACCGTCTAACAACTCATATTATAGCTAGCCGGTGTATGATGGTGAGTTTTAGTCCGAGTTTCAGTGCGCAAGGTGCACGCGCTGCGCTCTTCATCCCCGAGAAATCCCCGCACACCGGTTTCAACACCCCGAAAATGCGGAATATCATTTCAATACTGTGAACTGACATTTGTGACTCTATTAAAACCAAACGCTGCTGTCAAATTAATTCACTCAATACTGTTAACTGATAGCGTAGTAAGAAACAGACAAACCGTTTTCTGTCTATCTTTAAGTCATTCTTAAATATATTACAAAAGAAGCTGTTTGTTCGGTAGGTAGTAGTTGTTATTATTTATCCTATATTAATAAAATTTTACTCATATTATTATACAGTAGATACTTTTTTTCTTTTTTGTCTATTATTAATAGATTTAATCCTAGATATTCGGTGTGTAAACCGAATATCTCGGATTAAATCAAAGTAAATAAACTAACTTACGTACATAACTATCACTGACTCCGTGCCTCGGAGATCACGTTAAGCAGTCGGTCCCGGCTACTGTCAATAGAAGGCGGTCGTACAATCCGCCAACACACATTGGAGCAGCGTGGTGGATTTAAGCTCCACATCCCCTCACCCTGCGGGGAGGCTTAAGCTCCTGCAATGGGATATACCCCTGCAGGGTCCTGCAGTCAAATACAATTTCTACTAACGTAACTTTCAGACTTTGCTTGCATTTGTAACAGAAATATAGGAAGGCTAAAAGTGTCTCGAATTGTATCTATAGAAAACTATTCACGGTGGCAGCAGTTTCTTCAAGTTTGACTTGGTATCAATTTCGACTCTAAAAATCAAATAAAAACCGTTTTTTACCCTATGGCAACGCTTTGGAGTTAACATGGGTATACACAGGAAACGAGACATGTAAACTGAGCTAATTTTATTTTAATCCTTGAAGCGATTTGTGATATCTTCTATAAATAGCGAACTCGCCAAGGTGGTAACAAATTACCTATTCACACAATATTCGTTGGCTATATCTTTATTACGTAGTTAATGTAAAATTAACCAGCGGCGTTGTGTATTTGCTTTGGTAATATATCATCGTATTCACATTTTAACTACTCTCTAATTTACCGAACCTCCTTGCGTGGTGATTATCGACAAGGGCATCTTCATGTCAGTAAATAAAGAAGATTACTTTATCTTATTGTTATGGCAATACATTTTAAATTGAAAACATATGAATCTAATAAAAGATGCCGTACCCGGGATGAACGTTCACGGATGAAATACAAATATTAAGTTTAAAAACAATTATTTAAAAAATTACTTGAAGTATATTATTCAAACCAATTTTAGTTGAAACCCTGAGAAAAGTGTTTATCAGTCGAGCAATTGATGACCCCATTATAAGAAAATGAGGACTACGATAAGGAAAAAATATGTGTCAGCGAAAATTATGGTTCCGGTAACCTTATTATGATGACACGTAGTTTTTCTTTCACGGTTTCCTCGTATTTATGATGATCTCGATCATCAATTGCTCTACTAATGGGACACCATCATATTTTTTGGAGAATAGTTTTTTGAGTGAACCATTTTATAATTGTAGTAATTACAATTTTGTCAGCATTTTTTACCTCAAAGATGAAAAGTTAAATGGAGGCTCTTTTTTTAGGAACTTTAGAAGCGCACATCTTGACCACCATTGACTTAAATAATAAAATAATTTTAAAACCTCTGTATCGTATATAAAGACCTATCTATATATGTGGACAGTTGTAAATCTAAATTTATATCCAGTGATATTCTTCCTCTTCCATGTTTATATATGTTTGAGATATGTATTTTTGTTCAAAATAATTTAAATTTATTTCAAAATGTAAAAAATGTTAGAGAAGTCAATATAAACACACCCTTCAAGTACCAAATCAGAGATTGACAGTTTATAAGAAAAATGTTTATTGTATGGCCATCAAAATTTATAACCATTTACCTGATGTTTTCAAGGATAGAACAAATCAACAATTCAAAAACGATGTAAAAAAATTTTTTTTAAACAAATGCTATTATTCTATTGGTGAATTTTTGAATGATAATGACATGTAATTTGATTGATTTTTATTATTTTTGTGACTATACTTTGTGACTATAATTTATGTATATTATATTGTGGACTGACATGTTAATAATCTTAAATTGGCTCTGCTTTGTATTATATTTGCACACTTTTATCTAAGTAAGAGAATGTTGGAATGTTGATTGAACCATGTCTCTGGCAAATAAACCATTTGAATTTGAATTTGAATATCTATAAATATACCTTCTAAGTGCCTGTTTATAATATTTGAAATATGAAATGAAATGTGTTTATTTACCATTAAGATTTTAGACTAAAACTTAAATTACTTACCCTCACACTAAAGCGTCCTCTGTTTTGTGAAGGCAAGATAGGTATAATGATAGGTATGTAGGTGATAGGTATATAGGTATGGTAGGTAAGATAGGTAGGATGAGGTAAGATAAGTGTCACGGCGACGGCGGTTGACCATAGACTGACAGGCTGTTTTTAAACATGACGAAAAAGAACTTAACTTTGACAATAATCAGACAGACGATTTTTCCAAAAGACACGTCTTTAATAAATGTATTTAAATATACATTTTTCTTTGTTCATTGACGACGGAACAATAAGTTTCACTCGAAACGGCAAAATAATTAAATACATTAACAAGAAATCATTTTGTAAAATTATAGTTCTGAACATGTGACCTCGCCAAAAATTATGAACGAAGGCTAATCATCTCAGGTATAATATCTCTGAGATAGAAATTATCTTGTATCAGAAGCTGATAGTCATGATGATGGTGGAAATATTTGTTGTTGCCAAATTTCCCGCATATATTGTACTTCAATCACTTTGTCCGTTATATTGAACCAGTCAGTCGAAATTGGATTTGTAAAATTTAAAAATTAAAATATATGTATATAAACTGCTTATTTTTATCGAGGGACCGTATTGGTAAAGAAAAAAATATTATTTTTCATAATGACTTTATTTTTATTATGTTTGTTAAATATTGTGCCATTAGAGCAAACGAAATCGATGACTCCGTTGACCTAAATTCTTGTGCCGTCTGTCGCTGCGTTGGGCGACCACCCGCCGTACAAAAACAATAGTAACCACAAATATTAAAAAAGGACATATGACATTGACTGACCGAATGGTCGAGTGGTAAGAGACCCTAACTGAGGAGTCGAAAGTCAATTCCCGCCCGGGACAAATATTTGTATACGTGAACACATTTATTTCGTTCAGTGTTTGAGTGTAAAATATTTATATAATATTATATATGTATATGATACAGCTAAAGATGGGTATGAAAATAAATTTAAGTTTAGCTGGCTAATCTTAAGTTTATTGTTGAGGAGAGGCTAATGTCAAATTATTTAATTTGTTCTGTCTGAAAGAAATTCTGTCGGGTAAATTGCGGTTCCACCATTTTTCTAGGCAGGTTAGATTAGTTTAAAAAAATACAATGAAAATCGAATTTTCACTTGCTACTAAAGTTAGGTAAGGAAATTCTTAACGTACAGTCAATGTGGGTAACTTTGCCCCACTTTTGTTGAATATCGTTAAGAAAAAGAGAGAGTTAAAACTTGTAATAAACGTTGCCTATGTTTTTGGTGGCATCTAAACGCCTAGATTGTATTGCATCATTCGTAAATAGCATCACCCTTATAAAAAATTTAAAAAAAACGATTAAAACTTGTGGGCCAAAGTTATATGGAGACTTGAGGTATAATTGGCCCACCTTTACCCATGTTCAATTATTACGTATTATTTTGAATTCTGAGCTTCTCATTATAACTTTGGCCTCTTGTTTATGCTTATAAACGTACTCAGTGCCCATAGACAACCTATAACCGTCAAAATATTTTTTTTTGTGAAAATTATAGGCTGATTAAAAATGTTGCCATGACACAGGTACTACATTTGTTCTCAATCAAGATTTTTTAAATTACACTTGTAATATTACAATCCTTGACACAAAATACAATTAAAAATGAGTCTTACAAAGTATTATAACATGCAAATTTAATACACTGTTCCAAGATCCAGATCCTATGATAGCAATATATAAGCTCTTTAATCGCCCCACTCCATAGACAGAAAGTCGTCTTTTATCAGAATAGCTTTGGTTAATATCTATAGCGTTCTTTTCACGCACTTTCATGATGTTCTTCTTGGTACATTTCCACACATCAACCTGTTTTGGCCATACCCATGCTTATCCAGCCTTTTGCTTATGTAATATTTCGTAGTTTGGAGCTTGAATACATCTGACTTGCCCAGGAAACAAGCTTCCCTCGCAAGTGCTTTGGTAAGCAACCGGCAATCTTTCCTCTCCTAGTTTGTCTTCAGCAATTGGCAGCAATTCATAAACGATACTGGTAATTTTCACCCGGGCCAATGTTAGCCGTATTTCACCGGCGGCAAAACGGTTTTGAACAAATCATACAATTTCGCTGTAACTTTGTAGATATTTTACATTATACTTGCATATGTGTCAACACTAATAAACAATAAATACAATTTAAGCGCCATATACCTGTTAAAATTATCCAGACACTGCGTAAAAAATAACTTTGTTGCTTAATCTTTTCGACAACACAATCACGCTGCGGACAAAATAGTCTGCGATTTTAAATCTATTGCCAGTATCAATGTCACTGAGTTATGGATGCGTTAAGGATATACTAAGGTACAAAATAACTTAAGAAACATTTTGTTTATTTTTAAATGAATCGTAAAGTAAAATAAAATAATGCAATAGTGAAGAGTGGGCCAATGTTATATTGAAAGCTTAAGTTACCCGCATTGACTTTATTTATTTGTCAAATTTTTGACATTTGACATTAACTTCTCCTCGAAGATTAACCTAAGTTTATCCGGCTTATCTTAAGTTAATGTTCACACCTACCTCTAGTCGTAGCATACAATATACATTATAAAGAGTATTTAAATATGTATATCAGTTTTCTAGTAACCCATAACACAAGCATAATACTTGCTTACTTTGGGATTAGATGGCGCTCTGTGGGAAGTCCCTTGTATTATTATTATTTTAAATATTTTTTATCACTTTTCTTAGTCCATACTTATCATTCACAGCTTGGATCAAACCTGCTGATGATAGTAAGAGATGGAGAGAAGCATCAAAACATTATTAAACCTATTAACTTGTCATCAATCATAATCAATCTATTGTCCTTGTCATTCAAATGCTCGTGACCTTGGATCTGACCCAAATGGGTTAATGTATAGTGCCTGGGTTAAATTTAAATAAAGAATAATGTTTATAAATTGTAACTTCCAATTCCGTCATAAATTTAAAAAAAAAATATTGATATTTGTGATAAATCATAAAAAAAATAATACAGTACCTACATTATGAAATATTTTCGAGTATGTGCCTTTGTCTTTGGAAAATTGGAAATTAGATATTTAGGTTAACTGAGGTTGTATGTGATAGGTACCAATTTTCGAACTCTGAATTTAAAAGCCGTGACAAAACTAAAGTGTCTGATATTTTAATATATTTTTGTTGTTAAAATTTGACTTAGTTTTAGCCTAAATTTGATTGGGCACGAACCAGAAATTATCATTGTTTGTATTTACGAAGAATGACTTACTTCCCTAGAGTTTATATGTGAAGGAAGAAATACAATTATCATTTTATATCGAATAACGCTAGTCAAAGGTTTTGACGATAGATTTAAATGATTAGTTAAGTCCTTCCTATTATTGTGTTCATATAAAAGTAGGTACACGCAATACTCTGGTATATCATGGTATATTATATGATATACTTCATTTATTATTTAATTAATTAATATTAATTAAAAATTAAATTAATTTAAAGGATCATCCTTAAATTAACTAACACAATTTTCAAATGGGGTTTTTTCCAGGTCAACTCGAGCTGCAAACTCATAGTTGTGTTTACAGACAGATACTGCATTTCACGTTCAAAATCGTCATTCAAACATAATCATTGTTAATGTAATTTTTTGAAATTAGTATGTATATTTATATTCCGTTAAAAGAAAATTTCATTATAATGAGACGACAAAAAATGATATTAACATAGTATTTATAAATATTTCCGTGTTCACAAAATTCTGTCAGAGAAAAATAACATAGCAATTATAACTCGTATGAGGAGACAAAAAAACATCGATACATCGCTAAAAGAGGATCAATGAAGTGAACAGCTGTTTTAAAATAATTTCGAAGAAATACGCTTATGGATTGTGTATGTATAGTACGGGAACCCGTAACCGAAAATAGTCATGTTTTTTTGATAGGTGATGTTACACAGAGTACTCATTCCGAAACTGCAGGCCTGCAACTTGGGTTATGCGTGCAGTAAAAACTACGGAAAAGGAGGGTCATGACTTTAACAGTCTCTACACATATATATGTATGTATGTAAGTGGAGATGCTCATCTGTTCTATCCATGTTCCCTCATGATTCCTAAACTAATAATCGTATTCTAACAAACGAAGTTTCATACAATGCGTCTTTACATTCCGCATCTTATAGGTTTTATAAATTCTACCTGAATCCAAAATTGCCAATTTCATAGACTTAATTCCACACTTTGGAGAAAAAAATCAAAACAAACGTATTATTTGATATAAAAAAGGTCCTGTTGAGGACATTCCAAACATGTATGACATATGTAGGTATATTATATATGCTATAAAATATCTTCGTAAGAGAAAGTGACTTAGCGTGATGTGTAATAAATTATTTATAAAATCATGAATTACAATGATTAAAATTAGTATCAAAATAAAGACCTCCGAACTTGCATCATTAAAAAAGTTTATAAGTAAAATCATATGTTAGAAAACGAAAACCCGACTACGGAAAAAACTAACTGAAAACCATAAAACAAGTAAGTTATTTCCGTCTGAAATCAAAACTGCAGATTCTTCTCTTGATATTAAAAGAAGTCATTGTTAAAAAAAAAGAACTCATCGTAGTTCTAATGCACAACTCACTGAATTTCAATTAACACAACGGGCAATACTAAAGGTTTGTATGGCCAAGGTCGCATGCCTTTATTTACCAACATAAATAAGTACGTTATTACTACAGTTTCGTCAAAGCAATTTCAGACTGAAATATCTATTTTTATGCTTTCAGTTACAGTTTTCCGTAGTCGGGTTTTAGTTTCTTACTGTTGTTAAAAAACGAGGATTTGCTTGAGATGAATCTTCAGTTTTTTGGGCACATAGGAACAGTAGTGATAACCTGAAGAAGCTGGTTGTAACCGGAAGAATGCAGAGGAAAAGATCGAGGGGGCGCATCACGAAACGGTGGTCGGATCAGGGGACCGAAAGTCTGGATGTTCCGGTCAGCACAGCCCTCCACTAGACCGAAACAAGTGGAGGAAGATTGTGGTCAGAATGCGTCGATGGAATGAGGAAACGACCAAGAAGAAAAGTAATTATTAAGAAAACATTTTTTTATACTGCTGATTATTTATGAGAAAACCGATGAAGTGCACGGCACACGGCGTGGAGTGTTTTCCGTAATATAAATCATCGAATTACCTACCATTAAAAAAGAAATCTTACTTAAGGCTAAAAGTTGTACCCGACTCCATCGTGTAAGTGGGCTACTATACTAACCACTAGAACAATTGAACTCATTAATACTTCTCGGACACATTAAGCCACACATTTGATACACATTGTTTGCTCAAGAATATTTTCTGTTGAGTAAACTATAAGTGAAGCCGTACTTTTGATGCTCTGTCCTTTTTTTCAAATACTCTTTCATCTCTTTCATCTGGGTGTGAAATATATGTGTATATTTTAGAGAATATTTAAGTATTTATATCAGTTGTCTGGTATCTGGTTTTCACACGTATAGAAATATATGTAAAATAGATCATTACTTATATAGGTATATTAATAAAGTATGACGAGTGCTTAGCCTAGTGGGTAGCGACCCTGCCTAGGAAGCTGGAGGTCCGGGTTCGAATCCCAGGTCGGGTCAGTATTTATATGACGAATATTGATACTGGTATCGGGTCTTGGTTGTTATATGTATCTGGTGTCTTCATTTGGTACCGAAAATACAAGCTAATGCTTAGTTTAGGGCTTAGACGTTATTGTGATGTATACGTTATCATTATATAAGTGAAAGTTTTCAAGCTCAGTAGGTTTGTAGATAGGTGGGGAACTGTAAATTTTTATATATTTTCTAACACAGGTATTGAATGAAACAGGTACTTATCATATGATACAGATATTGTTGTAATCTATACTAATATTATAAAGCTGAAGAGTTTGTTTGTTTGTTTGTTTGTTTGTTTGTTTGTTTGTTTGTTTGTTTGTTTGTTTGTTTGAACGCGCAAATCTCAAGAACTACTGGTTTGTTTTGAAATTTTTTTTTGTGTTGGATAGTCCATTTATTGAGGACGGCTGTAGGCTATATACATAAAAACATACTATCTGTCTGTCTGTCTACTCGAGCAAATCTCCAAAATGGCTACACTGATTTTTAAGAAACTTCATAGATATGTAAGAGAGTGGTCAAAAATTACATACACTACTTTTTGTATATCTGTATGTACGTCCATCTGTCTATTCGAACTAATCTCTTAAACGGCTAAACCGATTTTAATGAAATTTCACAGGTATGAAAAGGAGGTGATCAAAAGTGGCATACGCTACTTTTTGTCCGTCTGTATGTCTGTACTTCTATGGGTCCATTCGAGCTAATCTCCAAAACGTCTGAACAGATTTTAATGAAACTTTGCATAAGGTTGTCAAGAGTGAAATGAGCTGCTTTTTGTGACGTGGCGTTATCATGAGTGGCGTAAGCTACTTTTTGTCTGTCTGTTTGTCTAGGTACGTCTACATGTCTATTCAAGCAAATCTTTAAAACGACTGAACAGATTTTAATGAAACTTTGCAGACTTGAAAGAAGGTTGTCAAGAGTGACATAAGCTACTTTTTGCCCGTCTGTCTGTCTGTAGGTCTACGTGTCTATTCTAGCTAATTTCCAACGGCTGAACAGATTTTAATGAAACTTTGCAAACGTGAAAGAAGGTTGTCAAGAGTGACATAAGCTACTTTTTGTGTCTGTCTGTCGTTTGTCCTCACTGATCTATAAACGTAGATAAAGCCGAAACTACTAAGATTAGGAAGCAGATATTTAAAACAGAGGTTTATTTTATTACGTGAGTATTAATTTTTAAGAAAGGATTGTTCAGAAATTTTAAATTTAAGGGGGGAAGGATGAAGGGGCTTTGTATGAGTCATTGTTCTTTAAAGTTAAGAACATTAAAATTTTAGCATAAATAAATAATTATGTGTTTCAGGGTTTTTGGGTTTCCACATTTTAAGAGTGGGAAACGGGAGGTGTAAAGTGTGGGAGTGTCGGTTTTCTTAAAGGAGTGGAGGGAATGAGGATTGAAAGTTTGAATGGGTGTAACCAATATTAGTTTCAGCAAAAAGTACCTACGTATAAACCATCTCGAACGTTAATAGTACCTATAACAGGAATGTGTAGTCTTCGCAAGGGAAGCTGCGGGCGGTCGCTAGTAAATATTATATACTCTACGTTACAGACACAACTATGGCGAATCTAACGACGCCTCTTTCGTGAAAATCCATCAAGTCGTTTAGGCTACAAAGCATGTCAAAGAAATAGACATGCATACACACAAAAAACATTATCTTCCGATATCAGGTAAAAACATATAATATAAGTAATAGATAAATAAAACTTTTGACTAAATCTATAAGAAATTTCAGGAATTTTAGAGGTATAAAAATCTCTATTAAATCGATACTTGAATATAAATAGATGCAATAAACAGGTTTCGTCTGATAAATTGATGGAATTTTAAAAATAATTTTAACATGTATTAAAATTCGGATTAAAAATATCTTAAAAGATCGCTTTATGTGTTATAAATAGAATTTTGAACGACTTTTGGTAATAAAAACTTTAAAATCTTAAGTTTTTGTGATTTCTTGATACTAAATCCAAGACGCTAAATATTTTCGACAAAATATCTATTGGACATACCTACAGTAAATATAAAAACAACCAAAGAACTGCTTACAAAAGTACATTTTACTGACCGGTTGGTCGAGTGGTTAGATGCCCTTACTGCGGAGCCGAGGGTCGCGGGTTCGATTGCCGCCCGGGACAAATATTTGTTTGCAGTAAAATGTGTATTTGTTCCGTGTCTGGGTGTAAAAGTATCTATATATGTATATATTATATAAAAAAAAGAATATTAAATGTATATCAGTTATCTAGTACCCCATTATACAAGCATATAATATTTGCTTACTTTGGGACTAGATGGCGCTGTGTATGATGTCCTAGATATTATTATTTAAATACGCTAATTCGATTTAAAACTGATTTTTAGTCAAGTTTTTTAACATTCATATACTAAATAGTAAAACATGGATATGAGAACATTATGCGAGCGGATTTTCTGTGACCCAGTAAAACGCACAAGTTCTTCTCGTGTCCATTGGGCTTTCTAATAATTTACAACAAAAATACCCCTATAATAGGGTATTTGACTAATATTAAATACCTATATTAAGTAGGTATATTTATTTGTTAAGAAACTATAAAAATAGAATTTATACGATAACAAAATTTATAAACAAAATTTTATTCGGTCGAAAAATATGGAAATTATAAGCCATTAAAATTTTACTTCTGTCTCTTTCTTGCAAAACGTTTAACGTTTCTTTTAAATTGTGTGACGTCACGCATAGGTACGTCGTGCGGTATTGCCCTCTCTGTCTAAAAGGACATTTTAAACATTCATAATTGTTAATAAAGATTTTTAAAAAATTTTCACTATTACCGTAGGTATGTCTGGAAAAATGTTTCAAATAAAACAATTTAAAATAAAATAGTCAGCTACTGTATTCTATGGATGCCCACTCTAATGAAATCCACATGTCACTTCGCCAATGTCAGCTCATCCTTTTCTACACATTACCTTCGCTGAATCTCTGACACTTCGCTTGTCAAGTGTGTCTTATATATATATATATATATTCGAAGGTACAGTTCTAATCAAACTTTATGACGGATGTGAACAAGTCGCGTCGCAGTAACCAGTTTTAGGTGCAGCGGGACGCAGTGGAGCGAGGGGTATATGATCGTACCTATGCAACCACGCCTATAGCGTTGTATTCCCGCGGCGCTGGAGGTCCCGGGTTCGAATCCCAGGTCGGGTCAGTATTTATATGATGAATATTAATACTGGCACCGGGTCTTGGTTGTTATATGTATGTGGTGTCTTCGCTTGGTACCCAAAACACAAGCTAATGCTTAGTTTGGGACCTAGACGTTGTTGTGATTGTATGTGTTATTATTATTATTATTCCGATCCACCATAAAGTTTGAAGCAAACTATACACTGTTATAGCGCTTTCCATAAAACTGGCATCGAATTACAGCGATCGCTTGCTACCCGACTACGCTGCACATGGATAGGATAATGTGTTTATCAGTCTATATTTGTATGTTTGTTTTTTAGTGACGCGCTTTAGAGACGAAACGCGTGGACAGATTTTGATGATTATGACTATGATCGGTTTATATTAATCTTGTGAGTGTCATTAAAGACGAGAAAGTAATCAAAATTCGATATAACGAAAATCAGACGTCATTATGTGACAAAGAAAAAAAAATTAACAAACTATGTAAAGTGCAGTATCATTGGAAAAATCTACTCTTTAAAACTAAAATTAAAAACACTATTTAAATTGGTTGACAACCGTTTTCACTTAAATTTGGATACTAAGTCACAATTCTTTCAAAAAATCTAAAGCACTATTTTTTCTTACGTACTTTCTGGAATGATAGTGTAATTTTCTATGGTTGAATTTATCTATTAAATTTAATAGCGTGTCAAACGTAATCATTCTAAGCTACTTAAGCTAGACGTTATGTTTTTTTTTTATTTGAAGTCTATTAAAAGAGCACGACAGAAGATGCCGTCTAGACGTTTTGATGATTCATATCAGCCAAGGATACAGTTGCTCGTATGTTTATCTAACTTCGAATCTAGCAGACTAGAAGGCGCACGCTTACTAAACTCAACCACTCAAATCCAACAAATTTTGTCAACTTTAATATTTTTTATTGGTTTCAACCTTTTATTCAATAGTAAGTAACTAGTTGTGACGGGTAATACACAAAGGCTTATACAAAACAAAAAAATCTAGGTAACCAATCGCGTGGGCCATATACATGACCCGCCCTTCACCCTTCCTCGTCCTATGGCTCAAATGTGATAACATTTCTCTAATTAAACGGCCAGCATCACTCCTCTACTGAATTAATTCAGAGTTCGGTGGTTTATAAGGATGCTTTCATGATTCACAAAGAAATGATTTGTTTATTCAAAAGCGTTAAAGTACATTTATGGCGTGTTTAGGTTTTATTGAGTTTCAAATGGCCTTTGGATTTACTATCTAGATATATAATTAATCCTTCGCCTATGTGTTGTCTATGGTCTAAATTCTACTTTGGAATTCGAAAAGAACCACGCATCGGACATGCATCAACTAAGGTTACCGTGCAAGGATGGCATTTTTCACGTTTTTCGTCAGTCCCGTTTTTTCCAGTTGGCTACGTAACCCTAAAATTATTCTGCTCTTATGTAAAATGATAACTGGAAAAACCTATAGTTGAATCTATAAATTAAAATTTACTGTGTTATTGACATATGACTTTTTTTATTTTTCATATAAAATAGTTTTTTAAATATATCACAACAGTGAAATAATTTTAAAAAAATAAAATCATTAATACCAAGGTTATGAATGTTTAAAATGTCCTGTTAGACAGAAAAAGCAACAACGCACGGACGTCAGGCCATTTAAAATAATGTTAAATTTCATTTTGCAAGAAAGAGATAAAGATACAATTCGTTCCATATTCTCCAAAAAAAGTGTCGAACCTTACAATGACTTCCTATGCCAAGGCGGTCCCTTATGTATCCGCCCATAGGTAGCCAAGCACCGAAGCTTTCCCAATGCATCCGGTCGCGTTCATTATAAAGCCTAACACTGTACAAGGAGTATAGGTTAAGTGGTTGTTTAGTCGGTCGGGTTATTCCCCTTCCGTGCTAATCCAACAAAAAAAAAACCGAATAAATTTTGTTTATGAAATTTGCTTGCTATAAAGTCTATTTTTATATTTTCTTGATAAATTTAATATTTTAAATATTAGTCACATAACCTACTGTCAAAATACGACTTCTCCTGATTATAGTTTATTGTGATTAAGTATAGTAATTAAGTATAGTGTCGTGATAGCCCAGAGCGCAACGAACCTGTTTCAAATTTATAAGGCCCCATAGGGCCATGGTTCGAATCCGGGCGTGTACCAATGAGTTTTTCTGACTTAAGTACACAATATCACTGACACCGTGCTTCGGAGGGCACGTTGAGCAGTCGGTCCCGGACGCTGTCAATAGATGGCGCTCGTTACAGTTCCCAACCCGCAGTGGAGCAGCGTGGTTGACTTAAGCTCCAAGCCCCCCTCCTCACCCTGGGGGAGGCCTAAGCCCTTACAGTGGGGTAAAGTGGGCTGATCATGATGATGATGATGGCCTCTTTTATATACACACTTTTTTAATCATTTCAACAGTCGAAAAATTAATACTGAATTTGTTTATACCAAAGACATTGTTTATACCTATGTTACTATATTTTCTGAAAAAAAAAGACTTTCAAATTTAAACAATTTGTGCATCATTTTATCTCAAAGACCAAAAGTCTTGATATAGATTTCTCAACATATATCGCTAGAGTTGAGGTTATCTGATCGTATAAAGAATTAGCACTCGACGTTCACAGCGGCATCTGTCTGCACTGCCAGCTATAAATCGTGAATTAATTAATGTACCACAATAAGTTAAGTCTTGTTTTATAGATAAATGGGTAAAGATTAATTAGCTATTTGGCTGTTCTATTCTATTATCAAAACTGTTTTTCGATAAACTAATTTAACTAATGTTGTAAAGATTTCAATGAAGTTTATTTCTGTCATTCTTTACTTCACTTCACTTCATCAGCCCATTTTTACCCCATTGCAGGGGTCTAGGTCTCCCCCAGGGTGAGGAGGGGGGCTTGGAGCTTAACTCCACCAAACTGCTCCACAGCGGGTTAGGGACTGTAACGACCGCCATCTATTGACAGCGTCCGGGAACGACTGCTTAACGTGCTCGAAAGATCCATGGCTACTCGGTAAGCCGGTATTGGCAAGGGGCCGCTCCAATTTCTTGCCATCAGATTTGTTGTCATTCACACCATCACCTTCCATCACCACCTTTGTGTCATTGAAAAATTGAAAAAAAAAAAACGCGGTTAGGGATACATTTTATTGGGGCATGGGAGGCTCTGGAACCATGCAGCATCGTGTTCCAGCGCCAAAAGATTCACAAAATTCTGTTCAGGGTTGAGGACAGAAGCAATTTCAGATTTTGTTGTGGGTCTGTTGGCCTTTCTGCGAGTAATGTGACCTGTTTATTACCAATTCAAATTGCTGATTCTATAACGCTATCTGCGTTCGTGAAATCAGCCCTTCTGTGAATTCATCTTCGTTTTGATCGCCAGTAGGTAACACATCTACGTATAAGATGAGCATAAATAAATAATAATATCTTGAACATCTCACACAGCGCTATATACTCCCAAACTAAGCAGTGCTTGTATTACGGATACTAGACAACCAGTATACATACTTAAATATATTTAATAATATATACATATACAGATACTTTTCACCCAAATATAGAACGAATAGACACGGTCACGTACACAAATATTTGTCCCGGGCGGGAATCGAACCTTTGTTTCCGCAGTTAAGATCTCTAACCACTCGACCGATCGGTCAGTTAATTAAATTCTAAATTAAATTTTACACAGCACACCATAAAAACGAGGTAAGTACATACATAGGTGTTACACGTACTCGTTTACGTAATACAAAACACGTTACGCGTATTGACATCGGCCGATTGTGTGTAAGCGCGATTACAGTCCGGTAGACCGCGACTGCGTCATGCTGACCGGCGATTTGATTTGTTTACCGACCGCTGACCGTGTCTTCGCTTGGGAAAAAATCCGTATTTGACGACCATTGAATCCACAAAAACAAGAATAATAACTCTTAAATATATCACAACTTCAAATGTAGTTATCCTTGCCATATCGACCTGTTAGTACCTACGTAAATAATTAAATATCTTTACGAGAATAAAATTGTCCCAGAAATATAAATTAAAGTCAGAGTCTCGAGGGATAATAATTACAAATATTTGTAAATGTAATTGCAATCATTTGCGGTTTAACCTCAAAATAAGACGGTTTTATAAAAAATTATCGTATACTTACTACAATTATTATGAGCAATTCTTTTATACATTTAAATAAATTTATTTCACGTAGGTATAGTTCCAATCAACCTTTATGACGGATGTGAATATAGGCACAAATCGCGTCGCAGTAACCAGTTTTAGATGTAGCGGGACGCAGTGGAGCGAGGGGCATATGACTGAACCTGCGCAAGCATGCATATAGCGTTGTATTCCGATCCGCCATAAAGTTTGATTGGAACTATACCTATTCGAAAATGGCTCTAACGATTCGGTTGAAATTTTGTATGTAGGTAAGTATTGTTGTTTAATTTTACCTATACTACATGTTTTTTTTTTAATTTAAATAACCAGTTCAAATGTAGGTAAGATTGTAAAATACCTATTCATATTTAATCAGTATGTAAAATATATTTTCTAAAAACCATAAATAAAAAAAAAACACCGAATCGATCTCGGTCGCCGTATTATTTTATTAATATATTAATTAATAACAGTAATGACAAAAAATGTTTATATTAAATAGAAAAAGAAAAAAGTATACGAAAAGCAATTTAATTATCGTGGCGCGGAGTGGTGTTGAGTAAAAAATAAATAAAAATTACCAATTCAATATTTTTGTCGTCCGTACGTCACGACTTATGCTAGATTCAGAATGCATATGCGAATTTTGGCGTTTCTATATAGCAGACAATATGTATTTATAAATCAATGAAAATTCAAATAAAGCTTGATGAAGTCAGTTTATAAATATGTGTAAATATCCGAACTTACACAAAAAAATAATATAATATGAACATATTTTACCACAAAAAAAAGATAAAAAATTAAACTTAAATTAGACGCATTCACTTGACGAGAATCCTGAAACGCTTGTCAAATAAAAAAATGGATTTTTTTTTAAATATGTATAACAAATATACTCTTTTTTACTTTAACAAAGTAAAGTAGGTGTAATCAAATATAACAAATTACTATCCAACAAAAAAAAAAACTTTGACAGAATTTAAGTAACTTGTACAGTTTCAACAAAATCTATATATAAATAGGTACGTAAAGGAAAAGCTTCAGACCCCTTTTTGAGCATACTAGGCGCACGGAGGAGTGTGATATTCAGTATATTTACAGTTTATGTGGAGAAGGGGTGCAGAAAACTAAAATCTATATACAGGACGAGTTTTTGAGATGGAACTGTATAGCCAAATCCTAAACTATGAAAAATAGCGACAAGTGTTCAAAGGATTCATAAACTCGATTTATTAGAAAAAAAACTGCATATTCACATTTTTTTTAAATTCGTTTCTTTAACAGACAACCAAACTACTTAATTTGATTATCTATATATTAATACGTGAAGAGAAAACTTTGTACCTCTTTTAAAGCGTTTAGGTACCTACGTGTACGGAGGAGTGTGAGATTTGACATAGATAAAGTTTATATGGAAAAGGTGCGCCAAAAACTAAAATATAAACCTTATATGTGTTACAAATATTGTCAACAATACGAGTTTAATAGTCTGTCGTTTGATGTAGTTTGAATTGACTTGAATTGACGACCGCTTAGCCTAGTGGGTAGCGACCCTGCCTACGAAGCTGGAGGTCCCGGGTTCGAATCCCAGGTCAGGTCAGTATTTATATGATGAATATCGATACTGGTACCGGGTCTTGGTTGTTAAATTTAAGTGATGTCTTCGCTTGGTACCCAAAACACAAACTAATGCTTAGTTTGGGGCCTAGACGTTGTTGTCATGTATACGTTATTATTATTATTATTACTTACTTTCACCTATTTATTATTGGTGGTTTCAAAAAAGTGAGTACGGTCGAACTTCGACCGCTAGGCGACCCCTCATCATCATCATCATCAGCCCATTTTACCCCACTGCAGGGGCTTAGGCCTCCCCCAGGGCGAGGAGGGGGTTTGGAGCTTAAATCCACCACGCTACTCCACTGCGGGTTGGGGATTGAGTATACTAGGCGACCCCTAGTATACGTAAATAAGCCAAACAAATTCATTTCCAACAGTCTTTATAATAAAAATTATTAACTAGCATATTATAATTACAATTCATTATATCCAAAAACTTTAAAGTAGGTACTCATTCCAAACATTTTTATAATTGATAAAATTTTTAACTTTATAGTAAGCTCGTCGAGTTAATTTTCAGTTAAACATAGGTTAATCTACACTTTAGGAGTAATACTTAACACTGATCATGTCCTTCTCTGGTTAGTTAATAAACTACATGTTACAATACGGTCAATTTTTTTAATTGGAGGGAACACGGCTAAATGCGGTAGCAAATAAATTAACGAATGAATTGGTAAAACTGGCCACTCGCCTGTTGGTAAATTTTGTCTAATAAACGTTTCGGCGATCAAAATAAAAAATTAATCGCCGGTTAACAAATCAATAATTTAACCGGCGTTTCAGAACTCGTTTATATCAAATAATACATTGATATAACAAATTTCGTGAAAGACAGTGTCACGATAACCGAGTTATTAGCTCGTTTCTCGTTTAGAAGACCGTAGTTCGATTCCCATGGCGTGTACTAATGAGTTTTTTCTAACTTATTTTAATCTTCATTGACTCTTTGCATCAGAGAGCACGTCAAGCCGTCGGTCCCGATTCCCATCAATTGATGGCAGTCGTCAATATTCACTGACCCGCACCGGAGCAGCGTGGTGGATTAAGCTCCAAACCCTCTCACCCCGAAGGGAGGCCCAAGCCCTTGCAGTGGGGCTTCAATGAGCTGATGATGATGATGATGAAAAAGCTGTTTGTAATTAAGGCCTCTTGAAAAATAATTTAATTTATGATTCAGTGTATGATTTGAGTGAAAATATTGTATGGTATAACAAATTTCATATAAATCTTCATTGACACTGATTTTTTATGTTTAAATCACTATATTGAAGCAAGCGCAGAGGCACGTACAAATATAATATTTTAAATTAGTATAACAAAAAACGATGGGGATGCGTTTATATATAATTTTATTCTATAGACAAATTTAAAATATAATATAATTTAGAGGATTATTTTGAACGAATGAGAGAGTAATGGTGTCAAGTTATTCTGAGGGTGTCAATTAATACTCAAAAACTCTCGTAAAATGTAAAAAATAATAATTATAATAAAAATAATACTCGAAGAGTGAAGTACAGCATAGAACATTAAGTAAAATTAGATACAGCACGTAAATGAAGATAAATTACACGTATTTATTGGCAATTGTTCAGTTGTTGCCGGTCCGCAACAGAGTAACTTCCCAACGAACATACTAGTGGAATGAAGCATCGACCCAAACATTTTGACTATTACATTGAAATACTTTTTTTATGGAAATCTTAGACAATTTAGAGTATCGTTGGAAAATTATTTTTTTTATTCATGAATTTTCAAGGGAAAAACCCTCCGGACGACTTGGACCACTTCCTAATTTGCCATTTCCAAAGTTGTTCACTTCCTAATTCCTCCACTCCTATACCGTCCTTTTCCTGAATTCATCAGCATCATCATCATCAGCCCATTTTTACCCCACTGCAGGGGCTTAGGCCTTCCCCAGGGTGAGGGGGGGGGGGGAGCTTGGAGCTTAAGTCTACCACGCTGCTCCACTGCAGGTGAGGAACTGTAACGACCGCCATCTATTGACAGCGTCCGGGACCGACTGCTTAGCGTGCCCTCCGAAGCACGGTGTCAGTGATATTGTGTACTTAAGTCAGAAAAACTCATTGGTACACGCCCGGATTCGAACCATGGCCCTATGGGGCCTTATAAATTTGAAACAGGGTCGTTGCGCTCTGGGCTATCACGACATTCCTGAATTGTCATTCCTTACATACTAATTGTTTTACTACCTAAGCATTCCAATGCCCACATAATAATCTTTGGTTAAAAATTTATAGCTAATGACGTCACGACATTTGTATACGGACGTTGATCGTGACATGTAATAGTGACGTCACACTAATGATTCACATTTTCTTTTTGTATCTCTGTTATTAAACTTCCAAAACAAATAATATTTTTTCTTGGATAAGAACACCTATTGCTATTATCACATAAAATTTTTGAACCATGTTGCAAAATTTTGAACAATGCTCATCGCAACTCAATCCGGTACCAGTATAAATACTGACCCGACCTGGGATTCGAACCCAAGACCCATAGCTTCGTAGGCAGGGTCGCTACTCTCTAGGCTAAGCGGTCGTCGATTTGGAGTGTTTGAATGTTCACGAACGCCATGTTTAAAAAATTGTTCTTATTATTTAAAATTTAACTTAAAATTATTTAAATATTTGCCTATATGCAAACGACATATTGAAGATAACAAGTACACACGTAAACAAAACCGTCTTTGCACTGAGAAAAAAGTCGAAGTTTATGATTTTTATTTTTATTTATTCTCAATATTTTTTTTTTGAGACGAAACCGTATTTCCGCATAATTAATTTCACTGAGAAGTATTTTACATTACGTCTTTCATCTTGTGTGGTGGGCTTTTCATACGGCTATAGATCGTTTGTTAAATTGATAAATCAAATGTATTTTATT
The DNA here is from genome assembly GCA_949709985.1 of Luffia ferchaultella. Lineage (NCBI taxonomy): Eukaryota > Metazoa > Arthropoda > Insecta > Lepidoptera > Psychidae > Luffia > Luffia ferchaultella. The sequence continues at coordinate 9,025,474 of OX453263.1, forward strand.
GTCCTCAAATAACATTAATAATAATAACGTATATTTTACAACAGCGTCTAGGCCACAAACTAAGCATTGTCTTGTATTTTTGGTACCAAGCGAAGATATCACATACAACGAAGACCCGATACCAGTATCAATATTCATCATATAAATACTGACCCGACCTGGGATTCGAACCCGGGATCTCCAGCTTCGTATGCAAGGTCGCTACCCACTAGGCTAGGCGGTCGTCGAATCAATTAATTAATTTAATATATAAATGTTAAAACACTATCGCTTGTCAATATTATTTCATTAAAAGGATTAATCTTCTTAGTAAATGTCAAATCGATTAAGTGTATTAATGTGTACAGTGTTATTATTTATTCATAATTTTGTTTTATTACATTACATAAACACTATGTAATTTGTTTTTATATACTTTTTATAACGTTTTTTTCGTTAATAATAAAGAAAAAATTCCCTATAAAATATTTTAAACTACACAATAGTATGTTTTTAAAAATGTCTTTTAAATTTCCTCTGCTAAATTTCACAGACAAATCAACTACAATTTATAAAATCATCAGTTTGCCAGCTGTTGGCTAGAGTTTAAAAATTACACATTCTTTGTGATTGTTTATACTACGAACAAAGCTACGTTCGATTTTTGGTCTGCGGCAAATTTAAAGAATTTCAAATTACTATCCGACATGTTGAATAATACAAACTTCATGTATAATGTGTTGCTGGCTGTTGACGTTGTTGTTGCTACGTGATTATATGTTTTGTGAATTTGCGTCATACAAATGTAATGTACAATTGAGGAACAATATTATTTTTACATAAATAATGTAATTTAATAAATTATAATATATATATATATATACTTACATATACGTAGCTGCATTTTTAATTACAACATAATTTTTAATAGTTCCTACAAGTTTTTTTTTCTACTCACTGTAGTTGAACTTGATTTTTATCAGTATTTTATCTATATGTCAATTTATCTTAAGACAGTGAATTTTAGATAAGATTATACACGAAACACTTGATAATTAATTATAATTTTTTTTTTATTTATCTTAATATTTTTAGTCCGCTTTATAATCGAAAAACGGGAAAATTACATTATTTACAATATTTGTTTAATTTTTTTTTACAAATTTTCATCCACTTAGAACACTATTTTTGTTTTTGTTAGTATATAATTATTTTCACTATTTTATTACAGTTAGTATTTTAATATGACGTAAGCACGAAAATACTGCGAAATTCCGATACGTGCACTCGACTCGACGGCGCGCAGTCTACTGAACTGTTTATAGCTATAAAGTTAGCACCTGTAGAATTTGAAGTATATGACGGCTGATGTTCTGATACTATAATTTTCAGAAACTATATTATTTCGTGCATATCTTTTACTATCACGGCCTTTTCTCTATAGAGGTTTTTAGACCAAGAAAATTATACCTAACTGTATTAAGCTTGAAAAGGTATTTTAAAAGACAATGATGTGCTTTTCCGTGGTGTAAGTACACACAATTTAAGAAATGTTATTAACACAATTTTCTTCGGGGAGAGGGACTTATTTCACCGGGAAAACTATTTGACTTTATGGTATATGCACGGAAAATGTTTATTCATATTCACATATCGACGACCGCTTAGCCTAGTGCGCAGCGAACCTGCCTGCGAAGCTGGAGGTCCGGGTTCGAATCCCAGGTCGGGTCAGTAATTATATGATGAATATTAATACTGGCACCGGGTCTTGGTTGTTATATGTATGTGGTGTCTTCGCTTCGTACTCAACATATAAGCTAATGCTTAGTTTGGGACCTAGACGTTGTGATTATATGTGTTACTATTACTATCACTATATTACACGTTATAGCTATATATTTTATTTTTTTACCGAAGGGTTAAGAGATTTCAGTATTATTTCCAAATTTCTTCAAACAATTAAAATTTTCTGGTTGTGATACTACAAATCTCCAAATACGCGGCTATATTAATACATATTCATTACGGTCCGTTCTGTTTCGAGGTTCTTAGAATGAGTTAAGAAAATTTATTAGTTTTTAAGTATTTAACGTGCCATTGTTCTTATATAGGTATGGGTTATTTGTAATATTTATCGTACTTGCTTCCGCTCGCCACTTGGTCTGCGTTGTATAAAGGGACAAAACAAAACTCGAATTCATAAATAATCTACTAAACAAATTATTTAACACATAATTTACTGATTTTCCAAATTACACTCTTAAAGGGACAAGGTTGTATGTAAAAAAAAATATAAAATCTATCTTAGACCAATCCTAAGCTGTCTAAAGAATATTTTACATAAGTCTACGAATCTAAGGTAGACGCGTGTTTTTTTTAATAATAATATCTGGGACATCCCACGCAGCGCCATTTAGTCTCAAAGTAAGCAAGTATTATGCTTGTAGTATGGGGTACTAAACAACTGATATACATATTTAAATACCTTTTTTTATAATATATATATTTATTTTTTATAATTGCAAGGTGGGATACAACATAAGTGCAGGTTTACGATTTGATAAATTTGAAATGCTAAGATATCTAAATCTATTTAATCAAAGATCTGAAAATTCCGCTGATTTTTATCCCACTAATGAATCAGAACTAAAATTTATAATAAAGGAGTTGAAAACAAAAAGATCTTGTGACAAATGGAATCTTTCACCCATATTTATTAAAGAAATGTCTAATGAGTTGATAACGCCACTCACAAAATTAATCAATGAAACCTTGGAAACCGGTATATTCCCGAACGAATTAAAAACTGCCAGGGTCATCCCGCTCTACAAAAAGGGGGACAGCTGTGATGTAGTCAATTATAGACCGGTCTCTTTGTTACCAGTTTTTAGTAAAATATTTGAAAGGATTATATGTAAACGCCTTCTGGAACATGCAGAGTCAGGTAAAATTTTCACACATAATCAATTTGGATTTAGGAAAAAGAGATCGACTTCTGATGCAATAGGACAATTAATGAATGAAATATTAAAATCACTGGATGAGCGCTTATATACTCTTGGTGTATTTTGCGATCTTTCAAAGGAATTTGACTGTGTCCATCACGACCTCCTCCTAACTAAGCTCGAGCATTACGGGGTCAGGGGCAAGGAGTTACTGTTGTGCAAGACATATCTGTCAACAAGAACGCAGTTTGTCGAAGTTAATGGATGTACATCTAATAAAGAATATATAAATTATGGGGTTCCCCAGGGATCTATCTTGGGGCCACTTTTCTTCCTATTTTATATTAATGACATAAATAGCTGCTTTTCCCAAAAAATTGAAATTGTTATGTTTGCGGATGACATCGCAATTATCCTTGCAGATAAAAATAAAGATAACTTAGAAACCAAGCTAAAAGAAGTTGTAGATAATCTTGTCCATTGGTTCGAGTGCAATAATCTCTTGTTGAATGTAAGTAAGACAACAGTTGTGAACTTTGCCCTTGGCGGTCGAGGCGAGCAGGGCAAAGTGAATATAGCCACGTTAGGGAATAACTTGGAATTAAAATCAGGCGTAAAATTTTTAGGAGTACACATAGATAAGAAACTTACATTTAAGAATCACATTGATGAACTGGCAAAGAAACTGAGCTCTGCTTGCTTCGCCATTAAAAAAGTAAAGGAACTCTGCGGAGGGGACGCTGCCAAATCTGTTTATCATGCTTATTTTCATAGTCTTATGACGTATGGTCTCCTGTTTTGGGGAACGGCAGCAGAAGCTAATAGAATATTTGTATTGCAGAAGCGTGCTGTTAGATATTTATTAGATATGAAGGCCCGTGAAACATGTCGAGAAGCTTTCAAACAACTGAACATAATGTCTATGAGTAGTGCATACGTACTTCAAAATTTAGAGTATATGAAAAAAAATATTAATAACTATCAAATAGTTACAAATAGCATTAGACGATTTGGTGTCGTCTTACATCCGGCACATAGATTAGCTAAAATATCGAAGAGTTACATTTGCAATGGAGTAAAACTATATAATAATGTTTCTAAAGAAATAAAAATGCAAGACGAAAAGAAATTTAAAAAAGTTCTAAAGAAAATACTTATCGATAAAAGTTATTATAATATTCAAGAAGCAATAAATGATAAAACATGGCAAGTGTAGCTCTTCAAGGTGTAATTGATTTGATTTGAATTACAAGTTTAAATTGTGATTTTTTTGTATTCAATATGTATAAACGAAATGACAATGCCTCTGTACAGCTGCTAATATTAGAATATTATTTGACAAGGCCCTTATACAGCCGCTTTCTCTGACATTTAATATAGGACCTAGAATAAGTTGACCGGTGATATTAATTTAAATTTGTAGTAGTATAATAATGAACGAAGCCTCTTTACAGCGGATATTTAATAGGTTTTATTGTATAACTTGAATAATATGTGTAATAATTGACAATGTTGATTTAAAACAGCAACCTACTCAGCATTAAGCTGCAATAAACTGTGTCTGTTTCTGGTCCAAAACTAAAACAGTAAATGAAAAACATAATTGTATGTATGTATGACCGTAAATGTGGTCAAAAATTTATATTAAGTCCTTGTTTCTTCTTTCAAATTTATTGTTAAGATAAGTAATTGACGTGGCTGAGTGTTCGACAGAATCAAATAGCAATAAAGAAATTGAATTGAATTGAATTGAATTGAAATATATGCTATAAACATTATACAGATACTTTTACACACAGACATGAAACAAATGGACATGTTCATACAATTAAATATTTTTCCCGGGCGGAAATCGAACCCACGACCCTTGGCTCCGCAGTCAGGGTCTCTAACCACTCAGCCAACCGATCAGTCAGATTATACTTTTAAAAAGTACTGACAGATTAATATTTAAGAAAAGTGGCAGTATAAGAGAAGCAATAGAACAGTAATCCAAATACAAACTTGGATGATTTTAACTTAAAAAATTACCGAATCCTATACAAGTTTCCATTTGCCATTTAACTTAAGAATTAAGTTGACGACCGCTTAGCCTAGTGGGCAGCGACCCTGCCTGCGAAGCTGGAGGTCCCGGGTTCGAATCCCAGGTCGGGTCGGTATTTATATGATGAATATTAATACTGGCACCGGGTCTTGGTTGTTATATGTATGTGGTGTCTTCCCTTGGTACCCAAAATACAAGTTAATGCTTAGTTTGGGACTTAGGCGTTGTTGTGATTGTGTGTGTTAAAAAAAAAAAAGTGTTCCAAAAACGCCGTAAAATGTATAAATTTGTAGCCTTAATACTATTTCCTATAATTCTAACTTCAATAAAAATGACCGACTTCCATACAAACTGTCTACTTTCATTCTACCCCTTTGGGGTTGATTTTATCAATCATAGCCTTGCCAGGAATTTTTTAGCCAACCCATTCGCGATGTATTTTCTACGTACTAAATTTGATAACAAAAAAATTTCATCGTTGAAACACATGGGTTAAGGTCGTTGTTAAATCGGATCCTCTATACTATAATAACTACTCTACTAGATCTATTTGAAAAACTACATGAAGACCAAGGTGAAGCTCGGCATCTAATGTTTATACTTAGAAACACTGTAGTATCAACTGCGGAGCCAATGGTCGCGGGTTCGATTCCCGCCCGAGACAAATATTTGTGTGCATGATCATGTTTATTTCGTTCCAAGTGTGGGTGTAAAATATATATATGTATATCTTTAAAAAAATATAAAGATCTAAATATGGATATCAATTGCTTAGTAACCCATAACACACGCATAATACTTGCTTTCTTCTTTCCTATCCACAATTACAATGCTTGTTTTGGTGTATCTTAATTGATTTAATACGTATAGTCTTTTTTTTGCCGAAACATGGACTCTCACGGCAGGACTGGTCCACAAATTTAAAGTCGCTCAGCGCGCTATGGAGCGGGCTATGCTCGGCATTTCCTTGATGGACAAAATCAGGAATACTGAAATCCGTCGAAGAACTAAAGTTGTCGACATAGCCGAAGTGACTAGCAAGCCGAAGTGGCAATGGGCCGGTCACATTTGCCGTAGAACCGACAACCGATAGGGTAGACGGGTTCTTGAGTGGAGGCCACGTATTGGGAAGCGAAGCGTTGGACGCCCTCCGGCAAGGTGGACTGATGACCTGAAGCACCATACCGGGGGTAATTGGATGCGGAAGGCGGAGGACCGTGTGTGGTGGCGAGCCTTGGGAGAGGCCTATATCCTGCAGTGGAGAGACACCGGCTGATGATGATGATAGTCTTTTTTTTTTCATTTAGTAATATAGTATTTATACTGAACCAATTACTTTTGATATAGCACTATCCATGTCGACAGGAACCACTTGTTACTGATTAATTTCAAACAAAAGCGAGGTGTCATATGCAAATAATATTCGTTATGGTTCTCCTTTACTAAGAAAAGTCGTTTATGTAGATAAGAAACAGGCAAGGTCCCAATATTGAACCCTGCGGTACGCCTATTGTGACAAATTACCCAAGATATCGTTTTCCTTTCACGTTCACGTCATTTTTTTTACTCACGTGGAAGGTTTTCGTGAACGCAGAGTTTGAAATTTATGATGTAATAATACTTGAAATGTGTGTTTTAAAAGTTAGTTTTTTTTTAGATTTTTATTACTCAAGCCAGCAATATATACCTACTTACGTATTTCGTTGTTGTAGTTTTAAATACTCTATTGTCCGACACCTGCGGTCACATTCGAGAACTGCTTACTTCAGCAAATGTCGATATTTCTATGCTTTTTATTTCAACGGTGGTAGTAAGGACCCAGCTAGCTTATTGCCATTACAGCTTACTAATCCTGTGGACTACGTAAGATAGTCTTTTACGAATATATTAACAGATATAATGTATGTCATCGATTTGGCGCCTATTTCTTTGTATTTTAATACTTAGTTCTGTCATCTTAATTTTTAATATTTTCAAGTATACAACCTTTTTTTATTGACAATCTTCATATGTATCACGCTAAAAAATCAATCACATTACTAAAAAGCTTTTAAATACCACTCTGTTGAGACACAAAACATGGTGTATCTATATTATTTATATACGTATATAGCATTAAAAAAAAAGAATATTTAAGTATGTATATCAGTTGTCTAGTAATCCATAACACAAGCATAATACTTGCTTACTTTGGCGCTGTGTGAGTTGTCCTATGTATTATTATCATACTTGTATTCAAAATTCTTTATTTTATCAATTTTGCAACTGAGAATGGACGTTTTTGCATGAAACATGAAATGCATATTCATAGTTAATTAAAAAAAAAACATCAAACGAAATAGACCGATAACGATAGGGGGCAAAAAAAATAAAGTTTCTAATCAGTAATATAACATTACAAATTCTGTTGATTTTTTTCCATCACTCCGTAAAACACGAGGATGAAAGGGAAGGGTTATAAGAAGTGCTAGCGCATGGCTTGTGAAATAGAATTTAAAGTGAAATCTATTTCTCAGGCAGCACGTGCACCTTTAAAGTGGCACCCTCTACATACGAAAAAAATTGAAAATGATTTCCCTTAGAGTACACAAACTATATATTTCACACATAACGAAAAAAAAACGCTTTCTGGAAACAAATTATGAACTTATAGTTTAGACAGCTAATCGGCCTTGGCACTAAGTGTCTTAATTGAACATTAACAATCGTCGTCGTGATAGTCAAGCGGTAACGACCCCGCTTCTTGTTCAGAAGACCGTGGTTCGAATTCCTGGGCATGTACCAATGAGTTTTTTCTAACTTATGTACCTACCTATTATTATAGATTCTACTTGGAGAGCCTTGGAGAGCACATTAAGCCGTCGGTGCTGTTTGTTATCAATAGATGGCAGTCGTTAAAATCCACCAACCCGCACTGAAGAAGCGTTATGGATTAAGTGCCAAGCCCCCTCATCCCGAGGGGAGGCCTAAGACGTGAACGCCCATACAAACGCATTTAAAGGATTACGTCGTTAATACCTATGCATAATAATCTTGATATTTTAAATTATAATCTCACTTGAGTTAGAACTAGGTGTAAAGAGTCAAAATTTCAAAATTTCTATAAACTTCCTACTCATAGAGATTTCGTAATATATATATATATATATATATATGTTATATAAATTTACGAAATTTCTGTAACTAGGTAGTTTATGGAAATTTCGAAGTTTTGGCTTTATACAAACCCAGTTTTAACTCAATATAGACTATCATCACCCCTTCTTAATGGGCTGATGGTAATAAGGATTGTCGTCGACAATCAACATAGCAAAACGTGTTGGTACATTTTGGGTACGGTTACAAACTATTTTTATTCATAAAAAATATCTGTGAGAGCTCTTGATGTGGTTCACTAAAGTACACTACGAAAACAAGGCATTATGCCATAAAAATTTATTATTAAAATTAAAAATATAAACCTGCATGCGAATGCAAAAACGTTTATGCAATGGAATTTCCAAATGGAATACGTATATTATTTTACTGTTTAAAAACCGCTCGACTAATTCTGAAAGTCTTTCAGTATAGTACCGAACATTGAATATAGTACACTAGAAGGCGCAAGTTTGCAATATTCAACGACACAAAACCGACAAGTTTTGTCAACTTTACTTCAATTTTTTTTTTATCGATATCTGCCTTTCTAAGTCACTTCGCCACCCTAGTCACTAAGACCCATGGACGAAGACCATTTAAGTAACCGATCGCGTGAGCCGTACACGCGTCCCGCTCGTTTCCCTTCCTCATCCGATCACTCAACTGTAATAACTTTGGTTCTCGAATTAAACGACAAGCATTACACTTCTATTAAGCTAATTCGAAACTCGATGCTCAATAAGTATTTGTTCTTGGTAGTAAACCAATGTCGCTGTTCACAAAATCCTAAATTTAATTATTAATGAAAATTTAAAGATACGATCCTGTGAAGTTTGCCAATAATTTTCAATTTCTTATCCGATTTTTATCTTATGGTTCAATATATGCTCATACTGCGCCATTTTATAAAACACACTGTATTTATGAGGAAGATAGATTTAATAGATGCAAATTTCAATCTACGCACAGACAAATAGACAACTAATTAATTTTTTTTGTACCCCAATTGTAATTTAGTTTACGCTAACTTTATAAAGTAAAAATAATTTTGTATTTGGACAACGCCTGAAATTTTTTTTTAATTGTTATACAATAGATTTATAACAAAATGAAATTATTTATTTGAACTCGAAATTTGTATTATTTTTTTTTCCTAACTTTAACAATAATATAGTGTAAATTTGTGATTTACCGTTTTCGTGTCGTATGTAAAAACAACTCACATATTTAGTAAATATTTTCTTCATATATATTTTTTTTTTGTAATTATAGCCCTCTGCGATGTAACCACGTATATTAGAAACGTACTCAACTTGTACGCTTATGGCTGACCTCGAAAGCCATTAGGAATTTTCCGGATGGTTTTTGGGTCATAAGATTCGACTATCGAGCATGCAATACTCGTATTAACTACAATAACTGCATAGAAACTGATTTTTTGACGATACTGTCAAAATACTTAATGACCTTATTCTAGTAGAAGCAGCTGCGTGCGGCTAAGCTTGATTTATGTTCTTTTTTGAAATAATGATAGTTATATATTGAAAATAGGAAAATTATGAAAATAATTACGTTTATGCCTTCTTATAAAAGGTCATATATATAAGGTATAATGTGGTCTTTACAAATCCAATCGAAATTAATATTTCTAAGAGTTCCAGACCAAAAAAAGACTTCCAGAGTATAGAGATCGCCTAAAGTACTTCCATCTTCAGAGTCTTCAGGTCAGACGTAGAACTACGGACTTGTGCGTTCTTCACAAGATATTTAACGGTGGTCTGGGCGTCGAACTTTTGAATGCTTTTAATTTCAGAGTCAACAAACATCGTTTGCGTGATAAGCGACTGTTTGACGTACCAATCGCGAATAATAACGTCTCTTACAATAGTCTTACAATATTAATATACATTAATCCATATATTTAATAGGTTTTGTAGTCTATATAATGCCTTGAACGATGAATTTGATATGCATCACCAGAGTTACGTCTCATTTAAAAGAGCTTTATCCAAATTATAAATGTTTTCTTTCTTTTTAAATATTTTGGTCGTTTTTGTGTTTATTACTTGATTATTACTATGTATTATTTTACAATGCCGTATATAGCTATTAAGGTCAACTGAATCGCCTCTATTGTATTTTGTGTATTTTATATATTTACCTATTTCTAAGTTTGTTAACTGCTGCTGTGTCTATGTAATAAATAAATAAATAAATAAATAAAAAAGTATCAACAAGAACTCTAAGAGAAGAAGAACTATACATATATATAAAGTACGATACGATAAATACGATAGTAAGAACTATATACTATATATAAGAACTATAAGACCCAGTTGTGCGTCCGTACGGTCGTCTATCATAGGTCTGTATCGTCTAAACCCCATAGCATTGGAGTAGGTTAGAGTTGGCATGTAGGCGGTTACGCTGTCCCCTTCAAGTATATTGTACACTTCAAACTGATCTCATAACACTCTAAAATGCGACATCAAATCATACCAAAGATGTGAGTGAAAGGGATGCACAACTTAACAATTTCTAAATTAATAAATCTGATACAAAACTATTTACGTATGTACTCACAGATCCATCTGACGATCTAACCGACGACGTTGAAAGGCTCAGGGCTTCAGGCAGATCAGACCTTCAGTCTGACGTAGGAGAGCAGTACCTACCACCCGATATCACTTAGTTAACGTAATAAATCTGCTCGAATGGCATCTGAGACTTGTTTGTTCACAGTCTGGCCGTCCAGCTCGAACTGTCATCCCCTGCCGAGGGATCGACACGTGTCGGCCCTCATCTCTAGCATAATCATACGCCTACGAGACGGCGCCCTTAAGGCACCGCCCACCAAAGGCATTAACACACCGAAGCATCCTCAATGCGTCCGGTCGTTGATCAGTTCAAACCCTACACACTCTACCGGAGTATAGGTTGAGGATGTCGTTTAGCATTCTACCCGGCACTATCTGCGCGGTAGGTCGGACGCGCAGGTGTCTGTATGCAGATTCGGCCCTCAGTAAAAAAAACAAAATTACGGATGCCTAATATTTTTATTTATATTCGTTGTGTAATTATTGTTGGGACACCTAACATCGTCACATGGCACCTCTAACTTATTCGATTCTCTGTGGTCTAAACTGTGATAGGTAGACACTTGAAATTTTCACAGAGTATGCATTACTATGGTCGCTATAAAAAATAATAAAAATAAAATATAGTTAAAAATTTAAACAAAATCTCCATACAAGGAACGTGTTTTTTATATTGTACGGTGGGACAGAACCATTCGTGTGCGAGTCTGACTCGCACTTAGCCAGCTTTTTTTTATTAATCAAACACTACATCATTGAAGAGGTCTCGCTTTGTTTTAGAATATGTTTTATAAGCCGAAAACTTTTTTATTTCAGAAATTATATATTAAAAGCTTTGGGACACACTTAAAATAATTATGAATAAGAAAACTTGTTCAGAAATTTGTGAAAGATCGTTAAACATTTATTTTCCAGTCCAATATGTAAAATTATGCTTTAAATATTTTTTCGCTTGAGACTAAGGCTCCATCTTCCTTATCAGATTATTCTATTTTTACTCCTTCACTAGACAACACGAAGGCATTGCACAATCTTTTCGACGTCTAATATACTTGACGACGTTGCATTTACATTATAAAATACCTAACTTAAAATTGACTTCAATAGTTGCTTATAAAATTAAGATTTTTATAAACAACGGAATGTACCTACAACCAATCAACTACAAAATGTAAAATAATTCATAAAAATTACTTTTATAATATTATTTCGACCTCAAGGGTTGTGTGTGCACTCACGGCAACTCCTAAACGGGTTCATTTCGAATCCCAACACTCGTAAAATAAGTAATTACTATTTTATAATAATACTAGCGACCCACCCCGGCTTCGCACGGGTATCAAAGCATAATAGACCATAGTGTTTTTTTTGTCATAGTGTCACAGCTTGATTTTTTCCAACTTCTTCAACAATAATCTTCATATTTCAACTAATTTGAACAAAACATTAATAAATTATACACCTAAACCTTCCTCTTGAATCACTTCATCCATTGGTGTTAACCCTAAGCCAATCCGTCTGGCAGATTTTGAATTTACCGCGTTCAGACAGAATGGCAGACAGACAGACGCGGCGGGGGACTTTATTTTATAATATGTAGTAATAAAGCCGCGCAGCTCGGAATAGATACTTGCTTTACCTAAAAACAGACCTTCCTCCACAAAACAACATATTTGAAGTAGGCACGCAATAGTAATAAGAATCGACGATATACAGTGCAACCGCGCGGCCTAAAACGACCTATAGAAACATCTAGATGGCAATCAATCGTAAGGTAGAGACTACTACCGGGCGACATAAAGTCATGCAGTCGCGCTACCCGGAATACTAGCTTTATAAATACTCCACGTCGTCGCTGATACAAACTCACGACCTTGGCAACGTTCTCAACGCTCTAATCTTCGTCGGATATTAATTGCAGTTTACTACATTAAAGGGTTCAAACGTCCTGGCGCTTTACCCAACTATGAATTATTCGTCACCTGTGTTTGACCTTAGTTTCTCGAAACTAATAATGGGATGGAATAGATTATCGACATCAAGAATATCATAGACTTTATTCACCTACTAAATAAATTTTACGTTGATTTGAGCCGCGTTTTAAATCGCTGAACAGGCGCGGATACAAGGGGGGCAACGGGTGCAATTAACCCTCCCTGATTCACTACTAAAACCCTATTTTATTAACAATTTAATAATACCTATACATTGTACTTAAATATATTTACAATATATACATATATAGATATTGTACACTCAGACACAGAACAAATAAACATGTTCATGCATACAAATGTTTGTCCTGGGCGGGGATCGAACCCGCGACATTTGGTTCTTCAGTTAGTGTATCTAATCATTCGACCTATCGCTTAGTAAGTTTTTTTCTACAATGATTTTTTTTTTCGAAAATAGGAATAAATACCTACACAAAAAGTGTCCCCTGAACGAAATCCTGACTCCACGCCTGACTGAATCCTCGCTTAACGTAAAATCTCCATTTTTTTACTAAATCAAGATGTAGATATCGATGATAGTCGAAATCGAGAGTTTACCACGTTATAATGACAATATAATATGTTAAACTTATTCGTGTTTGCATAATATGGTAAAATCATATCCAACATGAATCTAGAAATTACTACATGGCTAAACCAGTATCTGTCTCTAGTAATACAAGACAGGGAGATGCTGCGTACTTGAGTCAGACAATTGGACGCTTAAACTGTATATTACCATGACAATGCATTATTACGTGTCACACGCAGGACACTAAAATTACATTTGGTACATTCGCTGCACCTTCAGGTTTAGGTTCAAAGTTAGGTACAGAACAAATGTTGAAATCACATGAAAATGGTACCTATAATTTTATTGAACAATGTTATTGCTTTGCGTTAACTTTAAAATGCTATTTTTGTATCTCCTATGTGAATTACTGTATTAATAGTCCGAGCGACAACCGTAAGAAAGCGGAACTCGTTTATTAAAGGATGAAATTTTCATTATATAGTATACATCGTTAATACAATAGTTATTCTCAGTTAAATTCTATTGAAATTAATTTCATTGGCAGATTACCCACGATGTAATGTTACCTTAATAGAAAAAGGAGAAGAAACGGTAATGGCATTGTTTTATAAATTACAAATATTTTTACTGACTAAACGTAATAAAAAATACGGCCATTTATGCCGCATATACATTTTATATAACACTCTCAACTAAATCAAAACCTCCTTCCTGTTGGTTTATAATCATTAAAGTTAAAAAGCGAAATCTCACAACACTAGTAAATGAAAAAATCCGAAAATTGTTAATTTATATCACATGAGAAATATTTTATTATTATATTTAATATAATATAATTAAATGTTTATGACAAACTACACGACTATGTCGCAAATACAATCAGCGATAGTTGCCCCGACTATGTCGTAAATGTAATCAGCGACGTGCTCCCCGACTATATTGTAAATATGTATTATTTTATATTATCTCAAACCTCTTTCAATAGAACTCTCCTCGTACGTTTAACAAAGTAAATCGAACTTGATTGCAATTTGTATTTGGATGGCTGACCGCATTGCATTTATGAAATGAAAATTATAAAATATCAACATTTTAGGTAACCCTCAGAAATCAATTAGCACTTGCAGTCCGAAGTTAACATGCCAAGCGAAAGCTTCATTTTCGAATCTGCACGCTTTTCAAATTTTATGTTAATATTAATGTGGTGCTTTTACATCAATACTACATGCAGCCTAAACTTGTGATTATATATGCCTACATATAATTTGTGCCACCATGCCAGCTGCCGACTTGACGAAATTCTACCGAGATCCCCACATTAAAACTAGTGTAAGTAAATTAAAAAATAAAAATCAGTTGTCTGTAAAGTCAGTTTACTGACGATAGTTAAACGTGACAACGTCATAAGAAAATACTGATGGAACGGTTGCACTTTTCAAAAGAAAATTTTCATTTTATTTGTTTGATAGATATTTTGTATGGATATAAAAAAGGAGGTAAATGGAAATCACAATTGAATTGATTAAGTTACATTTATTTGTACGCATAAATACAATTGTCATTTTTTTTTACAATGTACATAGTTTTTACAAGCATAATAATAATAATAACACACACAATCACAACAACGTCTAGGTCCCAAACTAAGCATTAGCTTGTATTTTGGGTACCAAGCGAAGACACCACATACATATTACAACCAAGACCCGGTGCCAGTATTAATATTCATCATATAAATACTGACCCGACCTGGGATTCGAACCCGGACCTCCAGCTTCGCAGGCAGGGTCGCTGCCCACTAGGCTAAGCGGTCGTCGTATGAATGTCCGTTGAGCAATTGTTTTACATGGAACGCCTCAGAGCGAGGTAACGCCGCATGCGTCATGTTTTTTCGTGCGTGCAGCCGGTTACTTCGAATTATAAGACGTTGTCACGTCAATAATAGGACAAACAAAATAGAGATCTTCGTTTTAAAAATCTAAAAAACTTATCCCGCTCTTCTTTTTATGAAATGATGAAGGAGATTAATCTAAAAGAATAATAATTGAAAAATTGTCTTTTACTCAAAGTTACAGAACACAGGAATTTGAAAAAGGTCGCTCGGATCCTACCGATTTTTTGTCCACGCTCAATTCCCTTTCCTAATGTTATATCCTCGAAAAAAAATCGTACGCACCCCGTATAAATCTGAAACAACGTATTCAGCACTTACACAATTCAGCCGATTGAAAGGGACCTACATAGATTATAATCAGGAGAAACTACCCAACTAAAGACTTATTGCCTATACTTAATATAAAACCAACTTGATATATTGTTATTGTTTCGGACAATGTTTATTCGTGCGCCTCAAACCGAGCTCGATTTATTTACTACCCGTTAGTAGATTTTAAGTGAATAACGATTTGTGATGTGCTTTGCACATATATGATTGACTGATCGGCCGACTTCTTAGAGATCACGAAGTCACGGGTTCGATTCTTGGGTGTAAAAATATTTAAATGTTTATATTATAAATAATATTAAAACATGGGTATTTATTATCTAGTACCCATAACACAAGCATAATTCTTGCTTACTTTGGGACTAGATGGCGTTGTGTGAGACGCCGACTGCAGGCCCAAAGGTTGCGGTTTCGATCCCCGTCCTAAACAAATATTTGGGTGCATGAATATATCTACTTGTTCCGTGTCTGGGTATAAACTGTATATAAATGCATTTAGTATAATTTTTTAAATAATAATATTTACGTATGTATATCAGTTATTTAGTACCCATAATACATGCTCTACTTAATTTGGGATTAGATGACCGTGTGTAAGATGTCTCAGATGTTATTATTATTAGGTATTAAATTATACGCTCGAGGGGACTTGGCGTGACCGGTGGTGGACCACGTAGCGGGAGTCAAGCCTACGGCTTATTTGTGTCATGGTAGTATTTGGGGTTCGTTGTCAGAGTTTTCCTTCTCCAAGTAACTTAGAAATGGAAACGAGATAAAAGATAGTGGCTGTCTCAGAAAAAAGCGACGGTTTATAAAAATGCTCTAGGAATACCGCTTGAGGATTACAAGTTAACGTACCTACCCGTGTGTCTTGTACAAAGCCGGACGGGCATTTGTCAAAGATTACAAGTAGGATATAATATCTGAAGATGAATTTTATTAATACAAATAAATATTCATTATTATTAGATTCATCATCATCATCATCAGCCCATTTTCCCCCCACTGCAGGGGCTTAGGCCTCCCACAGGGTGAGGAGGGGGGGCTTGGAGCTTAAGTCCACCACGCTGCTCCACTGCGGGTTAGGAACTGTAACGACCGCCATCTATTGACAGCGTCCGGGACCGACTGCTTAACGTGCCCTCCGAAGCACGGTGTCAGTGATATTGTGTACTTAAGTCAGAAAAACTCATTGGTACACGCCCGGATTCGAACCATGGCCCTATGGGGCCTTATAAATTTGAGACAGGTTCGTTGCGCTCTGGGCTATCACGACATTATTATTAGATTAATAAATGTTTATTAGCTTATAGACTTAAAAAGATATCTAAGAGTTTTCTTTGCAATAGCATTAAATGTTATAACAAGTTGCCCAAAACAATTAAAGACTTAGAAATCAATGACTTTAAAAAAAAGATAAAAAGTACAATAGCACTAAGGAATTGTTATTCAATTAATGAAGCAATAATTGGCCACATATGGCAGGAAAACTTTTCGGAATGAATAGACTTATTAATAATCATTAGTTTAGTACAAATAGAGATACTTATAGTTGCTCATTCGACAACCAGGTTAATGCAGAGTTTTAGTAGTTTTAAACTATTTTGTAAGTATGACGAAGACCCTATACAGCCAATCCTTATTTTGTTGACATATGTTTATATTGTGTTTATTTAATTCTATTGACATTGACATTATATTGACATTATATTGACATTAAATATTTTAATGTGTGATGTAGACAATGCCCATTTACAGCTGCCATAAGTATCATACTTCTAAATGATTCGTTACACACAGTGGAGTATTGAGTGTATCCACTCAAATGGTACCTGTGTTAAACTGTATTCAGGTACCATTAAAATTCATAAGCTGTTCCTTGCCTGATGTACCAAAATTCATTGTCCGGCTAAGCCTCAATCCACGATTTGACGCAGCCAAATGTGCGTAAGCACCTACGGCATAATAAATAAATAAATATAAATATTAATTAATTAATTAATTATTACATTATTATAAACTTACTCCCTAACTCTTTCTTTTTAACTTTTATTCGATAATCACATTAAGTTCGTGGTAGTTTAATCTATTAAGTCACTTGTTCTGGAGACCTATAAGAACAGGTTCGACCTAGTTTAGGCTCCAGACTCCCACAAAAACCTGTACTATTTTGTAGTTTTTCTGTCTTTTAGTTTTAGAAATTGTGGTGAGAAATAAACAAATAAAATAAATAAACTTGCATAACCATTAGGTTTATTTGTATAATATATGAGATAAATCCAAGAGAAAAATGCTTGCTAAAATTCAAATATATCTAAAATTACAATTAAAAAACAAACGACCAAGTGCGAGTCGGACTCGCGCTCCGAGGGTTCCGTACAAACCTGTAGGTATATAAGTAAAAGTAAGTTAGATTTTGTTACAGCTTAAAGGTATTATAGACCTGAGTATTTGACATGAATTTCAGCTTGATACCTCCACGCGTTCCTGAAGAAAAATGTCTTGACAGGCAGACAGACAGGCAGACGGACAACAAACTGATCCTATAAGGGTTCCGTTTTTTCCTTTTGAGGTTCGGAACCCTAATGAATTACAAGAAATTAATGATTCGTCCTGAAGTCACAAATCATCATCATCATCAGCCCGTATCTCTTCACTGCAGGATATAGGCCTCTCCCAAGGCTTGCCACCACACACGGTCCTCCGCCTCTCGCATCCTACCACCACCCCCGGTATGGTGCTTCAGGGTCACAAATCACAGACAACGAATGCCAACAAAAACAATTTTACACAGCACATTATGCTAACTTCTAATAACTATATATGAGTGTAAATAAAAGTTATGAATAATTAAATATCGTACCAAATATCTGCGTATTTAGCATCTAAATCTTAAATCTGGAAATTTTATTTGAAAACAATTTTGAGTTTAGACGAAACACTAGTTTGAAATCATAAAAGTATGAATTGACTAGCAGTCCTCTTCTGCGTTTTCCGTCTGACCACTCATATTATAGCTAGCTGGTAGTTTATGTGTGCGAGAACCCCGCGCGCTGGTCTGCACCCCCGTGAAATCCCCGCGCGCCAGTTTTAACACCGCAAAATTGCTTAATGGTACTTTGATACTATGAACTGACATTTATGACTCTATTGAAACCAAACGCTGCTGTCAAATTAATTTACTCTAAATTTGAAATAGATTTCTCGCACATATTTCTATTACGTGAAATAGAATCGAAAAGAAGCAGACGTGCATTTTCTTATTTTATACCGGTTTAATTTGGGATCAGGCATCTATTCGAAATAGTAGTACAGTGAAGTGAAAAAAAAACTGACCAGTGCGAGTCGGTTGCATACGAAGCGTTCCGTACACCATATTTAAATAATGTACGGTGTCGAACCCCTCTTGTACGCAATTGGCCAATTTTGTTAAGGGTTTTGAATATAAAAATTAGTTTTCTCAATCTAGTACTCAGGTTGGCAATATGTGATTTGAAAGTCATATTACTATCCAGCGCTATACCGAGATATTTAACACTACTGACTTTATCTAGGGTGCGACACGAACATTGATAGACATCTAAATTGGTATTAGAATGAGAGCATTGATGGGCTACCAGTTTAAGGTTTGTTGAAGGCAGGATAAAACTTCTAATTGAAAAAGTCAAATAATTGGTTTTGTTTGGATTCAATGTCAGCATATTTCGGAAGAGCCATTCTGTAACCATGTTCAACAAACCTTGTTGTGATGCCTCAAAAACATTCGTATATTTAGATCACCTATTTTAGTATGTTTGATCCGCATGCATTATGTTAACACAATGTATTAAGATCTAGCGGTTGGATCATCTTACATCATGGTCGGGATTCGAGAAACTTTATCTTTCTTTACTATATCTTTGAACCCAAGAAACACATTTTAAAGTTCATCTTTTTATTAAGTACCGCTGTAGTCTATAGTTTTGATATGGTAAGTTGTATGTTTGTCCACACTAACGGTGTTATTTTTCAACGGACTTTTAAAACTTGTCATTTGGTTTTTTTTAAATTCTAGTTCTGCAAGTACTATTTTGGAGCTGATTGAAGGGGTTGGATGTAATGAAAAATTAAAGATTTCGTTAATACCAAGGAATTTGTTTTTAATTTGACACACAGGTTCCCTTTGACTTTTTGTTTTACAAGTACCATTTTGAAGCTGATGGTAAAATTTCATACCTGCATATGATGACAAAATCAATTTGGCAAGGCAAGGCAATCGTGTTTTTTCAGTGTTGCGTTTGATTCCGGAGATTAAAAGTTTGGGAAAAACGGAACGGAGTTGTTAGAGACCCTAACTGCGGAGCCAAGGGTCGCGGGTTTGTATCCCTCCCCGAGACAAATATTTGTGTGCATTTGTTCCATACCTGGAACTAAAATATATATGTATATATTATATAAAAAAAGAATGTTAAATATGTATATCAGTTGTCTAGTAACCCATAACATAAGCATAATACTTATTGACTTTGGGACTAGATGGCGCTGTGTTGGATGTCCCATGTATTATTATTATCAGTCACACGCATTTTCTCTAAAACTATGTGACGTACAAATACAAATTTGAAAATTGACCCAAAGATAAGAAGTGATAGTCTGATTACAGACGTTTTTTTTTTAAATTGAATTTGGATGCAGAGAGGCATTTTGAAGGGTCATAACAGGAATTTCAAAAAAATCTCAAAGGACAACGTATCCAATTTCAAATCATAGTTTATTGAAATACGAACTTCAAAATTTGTAATATTTTTCTGTATTAGTTTTCTATAGCAGTTTTCAGAACAAAAAAAAATTAAAAGTTTGGGACCTTATCTCAGAAGCACCACTTAGCAAAATGTGAAAAAAAAATTGTGGATATTGAGTATACTGTAAATTGAAAGGAAATAGTCAGGATTATATTAAGTCATATAGTTTTTTTTTTAAATACACAAAATTGAACTTAACTACGAAACACTAAATTGTCCAAATACGACTTACACTTGAAGTTTTTTCTAACTTAATAGCAATGAACAACAAACCTAAAAGTATGTTTTGCCAAGAGAAAGGTATTTTGAAATTAATAATACAAGAACATTTACAATAGTTTTTGGAAATACTAAAGGTAACAATATTTAAAAAAAGATAAAATAATAATTATTATTATTCAGCCTACTTAGACCCAACCGTACTGTATTTACGTATTTTTTTTTATATGGAAGATATGGCATAAGAAACCATCATCATCATCATCATCAGCTCGTTTTTACCCCACTACAGGGGCTTAGGCCTCCCCCAGGGTGAGGAGGGGGTTTGGAGCTTAAGTCCACCACGCTGCTCCACTGCGGGTTGGGAACTGTAACGACCGCCATCTATTGACAGCGTCCGGGACCGACTGCTTAACGTGCCCTCCGAAGCACGGTGTCAGTGATAATGTGTACTTAAGTCAGAAAAACTCATTGGTACACGTCCGGATTCGAACCATGGCCCTATGGGGCCTTATAAATTTGAGATAGGTTCGTTGCGCTCTGGGTTATCACGACACGGCATAAGAAATAATCGGTGGAAACTATTTTACCGCTTAAATTAAATACAATTGACGAACGGTGCAGTCATATAATTGTTATAATTTTTTTTTAATACTGTTAACTTTTTAGTAGGGCGGAATATAGCACAACTTTATTTCTCAACAATTTTAATATTTAAATGCTTGAAAGCCATTGATTATAATAATAGATTAGCTCTAATTTTAATGTGTTTAGCTCACTGGAACACGTCACTGACGCTGGAATAGAAATATGATAGAGTAAAAATAAAGAAAATTACAATCTATGTATGAAAACTATTTTTAATAAAATAATTTGCATCACGGATAAATTTAAATGCATTACCGAATTTTCCATTGGGCAGATAAATTTGCGGATACACCCGAATACCGCAAACGTCAAAACTGATTTCTATCGCGGACTGGGCACCTGTCAAAACATCCTAGTAACAAACAATTTTTAAATGCCCGCCAAAAATACACATTAAGATCAGCAAAGCGTGCAGCATGCCAAGATCAAAGTATTTCGGTGGTCAATTAGCCAACCATTGCATTTGGCGGGATATTATAAAAACCAGTAAAAATTACACGCTCTATGTACCTAATGTGTCCATGACGACCGCTTAGTCTAGTGGGTAGCGACCCTGCCTGCGAAGCTGGAGGTCTCGAGTTCGAATCCCAGGTCGGATCAGTGTTTATATGATGAACATCGATACTGGTACCGGGTCTTGCTTGTTATATGTATGTGGTGCCTTCGCTTGGTACCCAAAACATAAGCTAATGCTTAGTTTGGGACTTAGACGTTGTTGTGATGTATACGTTATTATTATTATTATTATTATTATTATTATTAATTAAATGTAAATATTAATCCATATTAATTTAATTTCGTAAAAATATCAAATCCTTCATGTAAGTGACACATATAACTGAACTAAATTCATCACAATTAAACTCATATGTCGTAAGGAATTATAATTGTTTGTTAACAAGTTACAGTTTCTATACGCTCTATGGTTCACAATAAGTTCGGCGATCTCACCTCACAAATGCACTGTTTAAGCACAAATTTGATGGTAAATAACGCTTATACGAACTTAAAATTTAAATATCTCTTAGCTCGGTGTTACATTTCTTATGTTATATTTAAATCTTGGATTATATATGATACGGTGCTGGAAGATTGAGGAAACCTAGGTTTACTCGGGTTTACTTACAATTATCCAAGGATTTTGGGTAATGTCCGAATAATAATTGAAATCAATTTTAAATCAGGATTTACCTACACTCACCTAGGTCTACCCAATGTTGGCTGGGTAATGTTAGGTGTTGCGTCAAGAGTTATTTGTCTGCGAAAGGGTTGAATTGTTCTTAATATGCTAACGAACAATAATTGGAAATAATTAATTATTAAATAATTATTAAGTAATGTAATAAAACTACTTTGTGATACCGGCGATTGAAATGATTCGATTTGTGTTCTCTTGACGTAGCACCTAACATTAGCCAGCCAGCATTGGGTAGACCTGTGGGGTAGACCTAGGTCTAGTGAGTATGTATAAAACCCGAATTAAAATTTATATCAAATATAAAATCCTTGACATTACCCGTAACATATACATCTCTTCTAAATGTTGACTCAGCGTCAAAAAACCTAGATAAAAATATCACCTAACTGTTTGGCTATAATTTACGCACACAGAGATTCATGGTTAGTACGGCATAGCGAGAGCAAGTGGCTTGGTTGGTCACACACAAAGCTATATAACTTTGGCCCTTGTTTGTTGTCATTTTGTTACGTAGCTCTGTCTTGGTATTTGAATAACCATAATTGTGCATTCATTTCCTAAACCAGGGCTTTTTGTAGTTTTCTAGCAATATGAAACAAGTATTTTTCTATTGTGTGATTAATGAAATACGTTAACCAGCTTAATTAATCACAGAATTGTATAGAATCCTAAATCTGATGAGCACACGAAACGTATGTTAGAATAATAAAGCCATTCAACTAAATTATCACTTTTTATTTCGTTTAAATACATTCTCCCTTCATTATTATGCATTTCATACATACATACATGAAATCAAGACTGATGGAAAATTTTTATTTAGTACACTTACATAACTTACTCGCTTCATCGGCGACGCTTCTTTGTGTTTATGTAATGTATAATACACGTATACATCAAAATTTTTATGTGTATTATACAGTGTTATTGTATCGGTTGTATTAATTATATTTATTTACTTATTAGGAAAACAAACAGCTGATTTATTTTAAATAAGTAATTTTAGAGTATAGTCCTTTTATATTTTGATAGGTGTAATGAGGTTTGAGGTGTAATTTATGATCGGACTTTGCAGTCGAGTCTTACTTTAAATCTTTTTGTTTTGCTTACGTCATATAAAACGCAAGAGTTGCAAACGTAAAACTTGTCTGTGTCAGTTATGCTTAAAACCGAACATATATTTTTTTAGAGATAAGTATTACACGACAATTGCATTTATTACGTGTGTACAATATATGGTATATTTTTATCTGAAATGCATTATAAGATTAGGAAGATGTGCGGTAAATTTTATTAATTCTTACTGAGTCCATTATTAATAAAATAAAACTCCACGGCCTGTTAACCGTGTTTCAGGGAAACTATAATTGTATTGAGAAATAAAAAATATGATATTTTTAAAAACAATTTTTTATTTAATTAAATTTCTTTATTTGCATATTTTTGTTTATTTTAGCGCCCTCTATATATATAACTTTAAAACATGCCTAAGAACTTACTTATGTAATATCTATGAAATATCGAAACCGAATCAAAATTGACCAAGTTATTTTGGAAATACAAATCAAATGCCGCGCCCAATGGTATGTACAACCGAAAAAAATACTTAAGGTTTAAAAGTAAAGGTTTGAAAGTATTTCTAATAACTTAAGAAATACTTTCAAATTTTTCAAATTTGGTATATTTCAGGAAGGCCGTACGGCCGTGGTTCTTATCTGGGCGTGTATATACCAATGAATTTTTCTGACTTTAAGTACGTAACTATCACTGACTCCGTGCCAGAGAGAGCACGCTAAGCCGTCGGTCCTGGGTGCCACCAACCGATCCACCAACCCGCACTAGAGCAGCATAGTTGATTAAACTCCGAGCCCCCTCACCCTGGGAGAGACCTAAGCCCCCGCACTAGGGCATAATGGACTGGTGGAATATTGACGTCATATCCTTTTTCAATGAAAAACTTGAAAACATTATTCAATATTGTAGTGAAAAGTTTCGGAGATATGACCTAAGTCTCTAGATCGGTTTTGTGTTTTTAACCTGTGCTCGGACTGACATGGTGCTGTAAAGCAAATGGGCGTGCCGAAATAAATTGATGACCAAGCAGCTGTATCACCTTTTAATTTATTTAGTGATCAAAACGATTTCGGCAAGGATATTGGCCGACAAATAAACTTTCCAGTTTTTATGGTCGAATAAACTAAAAAAACTTTATTGAAAACGTGCAAGTAACTATATTTAACATTTCAAACTTTTCAAGTCAACTTTTATAAGAAAATTCAGATTCATAAAATACCATTATGCGTTGTGTCAAAGTAAAATTAATATATAAGTATTGTGACATCACGGAATATGACGTCAATATCGCTATGCACATGTAGATATGTCTATAGATACTCTACCAAGAATGCGATGAAGCTAAAGGATCAATCCCAGCAAACAAATAACAAATCTATATATAAATACGTGAAGGAAAAGCTTTGAATCCTTTTTACTATGCACACGTAGGAGTGTGAGATTTGACATTGTTAAATTTAATGTGGAATAGGTGCGCAGAAAGCTAAAATCTATGTATATCCAATCGTTTGATGCAGTTTGAATTGACTTACTTATTCTAGCCCATTTATTATTGGTGGTTTCAAAAAAGGGAGTACGGGCGAATTTCGGCGGCTGCTGGGGGACCACTGCAATACTCAGTTATTTAATCAAAAGCTATTTAAAAGTATATATTAAATTAACCTAGAAGAAATCACCTAACATTACAATCATTATACAATAGGGTATAATATAATATATAGTATAATATAAAGCTACGCTTCTGTACCAAAATATTGGTATTACTAGCGACCGCCCGCAGCTTCGCCTGCGCAGACTACACATTACTGTTAAAGTGATCTATTGTTAACATTTGAGATGGTTTCTGTGTACTTTTTGCTTATATGAATTTTGGTTACTGTCATACAAAGTTTTGACTCCCGCCTCCCCCTTAAAATTGAAAAATAAAAAACTCTGAAACACGTCGTACTTATTTATGATTAGCGGTCGTGCCCGGATCTGCCCGGGTGGACCACTGAAACGTTCCCCATCGCGTTCTCCCTCCCCTCTCCTTTCCTACTATACCGCTCCTCGTGTCCTAGCTCCATTTCTACGTAACTAATGTATTTAATTTGATAAGGATTCATGTCATGTTTAAAAAACACCTTCGCAAATAGTGCGTTTATGTTAGAATACATTTGATTGCCATAAAATAGGTTATAGTAAAACAACCTTAAAAGATACACATATGCTGTCGCGGACTTTTGGTTTACGCAGCACACGCAACGGAAGTTCTCAAAAGGAATATTTTTTTCCCGTTTTTGCAACATTTTTCGTTGGTGCGCCCCTTCTATTGGTCGTAGCTGATATAATAATAGCCTATAGCCTTTCTCAATAAATGAACTATCCAGCACAATAAAAAAATTTCAATTCGAACCAGTAGTTCTTGAGATTAGCGCGTTCAAACAAACAAACAAACAAACAAACAAACAAACAAACAAACAAACAAACAAACAAACAAACAAACAAACAAACAAACAAACAAACAAACAAACAAACAAACAAACGAACTCTTCAGCTTTATAATATTAGTATAGATGGTAAAACCACAGAAAATCCAGGAGGTTAGAGGTGCCAAGCGACGGTATTTGTTCAGAGACACGTGTCTCAAGAATAATTACCCACACAACGAATATGAGTAATAATGTTACGCACACATAAATAATTTAGCCTCAAAATATAATTTTAGAGAGCAGTTAAGTCTTTAATCCATTTACCTCACATCTTCAGTATGATATGATGTCGCATTTTAGAGTTTAAGTTAAGAGATCTGTTTTAAGTATGCAATATAGTGCAAACTTGAAAGGGACAGCGTAACCGCCTACATGCCTGCTCTAACCTAATCTAATGTTCTGTGGGTAAAACCCTCTATTCCATCTTAAGACTTAATATGGTCTTCTTCAATATCTACACCTTCGTATAAATCCGGATTGACATAAACTACCGACGCACCCTTAGTAAGTCAGTTTACTATTTACGCGTCAACTTCCACTCATACCATTGCAGTCGTTATTGCAGTTTTTCATTGGTTACTCAGTGATAGGGAGTCTAGAATTTTGATTACGTCTGTGGACATTTTTTTTTCTGTTTTAGTTTATTTTTTAATGTATACAATCTATGAAGGCAAGACAACTAAATAAAATTTTCACTTAATTGGCGTTCAATGAATAAAAATCCACAGATCTTGCAGTCCCCGCAACCATCGGTTTCATTGAAAATGAACCTACCCAAACCCGATTTTCACAGATTATTTTATTTCATTGCCACGAAAACGTGGCACTATTCTTTTCAACTCTTTAAACTCAGAAATAAATCAACGAAAAAATTCTCTGCTACCCGTGCGAAGCCGGGGCGGGTCGCTAGTTCAACACATTTGAAACATTTAGGTTTTAAACTGCAGCCTCTGATATCCTTAAACGTTCTGAACTCGATAATTAAGCATTCGAACGAATACAGGCCGAAAGGCGATGACCGTAATGTTAACAAGTTCCCGAACGTCCATAAAATCTAACATGTGATGTCAAATTTCTTGTTCGATTTCCAACCGATTTCCAAAACTTTGGTCTCAAACTGTAGCTACCGATGCCTTCTAACCTTTGGTATAACACTTTGAAAGATCCGACGAATACTCTCTGAAATATAGTAACTTATATCCACAAACACAAGCGATCGACCAAAAAATCTCATCTTTCGGAAATAATTTCTCTTACAATTACCAACCGATTTTCAAAAACTTGGTCTCAAATCGTAGCTACGTTAATAGCCAAGATACTATTTTTTTTATTTTCGATATCGGTCCCCGTTCTTGAAATATTTTGGATTTAGTAAAAAAAAAGTTCCGAAAAAATCCCGATTTTTTTACATTTTCCAATTTTTTTCAAAAACTACTCAACCGATTTCCAAAATTTTGATGTCATACAATGCACAACTAAATTCTTAATCTTTTAAAACCTTAAAATCTTGGCTAGACCCCATACCCTCGGAGTTATGGCCAAAAATGCGTTTCCCGTGAAATGGATATGATAGTCATTTTCAATGACAAAACAACTATGATCATAGTTATTTCAACTATTACAAATGATCATGAAAATAAACATATTACTTGATGTAAATAACGTCTTAGTTGACGAAACCATTGTGTTAGCTGATCTAAACTGACATGACGATATGATCTAAACTATAACTACGTTGTATAACAGTACGAAACCCTCGGAGTCGAACTCGCACTTGACCAGTTTTTAGGGTTCAGTACCCAAAGGGTAATAAAACGGGATCCGATTACTAAGACTCTGCTGTCCGTCCGTCTGTCTGTCTGTCTGTCCGTCTGTCACCAGGCTGTATGTCATGAGCCGAGATAGTAACACAGTTGAAATTTTCACAGATGATGTATTTTTGTTGCCGGTATAACAACAAATACTAAAAAACAGAATAAAATAAATATTTAAGGGGGCTCCCATACAACAAACTTGATTTTTTTGTTCGTTTTTGCTCGATACTGATAACACAGGTAGATGCTTGAAATATTCACAGAATAATTACTTATATATTCACTTTAAAAATAAATAATTAAAATAAAATAAAACAAATATTTAAGGGGGGCTTCCATACAAGAAACCTGATTTTATTTGCTCGATATTGATAACGGCAACAGGTAGATGCTTGCAATATTCACAGAATATAGAGTTATATAATTCACTTTAAAAAATAAATAATTAAAATAAAATAATTTATATATTGTACTGTGGTACGGAACCCTTCGTGTGCGAGTCCGACTCACACTTGGCCGATTTTCTATTTTATCTTATCATTCAGATATGGTATAGAAAATGACACGAGACAGTATCTTCTGTACTTCAAGTAGATTTCCTTGAAGTTCGCAAAAATAGGTAATCAATGTCGATAGAACCACTTGCATTGGACGTGATATACAATCCATTTTTTTATTGATGTGATATAAAAATTATAATAAGTGATATACAAACCGATTTTACTGACCGATTGGCTGAGTGGTTAGAGACCCGAACTGAGGAGCCGAGGGTCGCGGGTTCGATTCCCACCCGGGACAAATATTTGTGAGCATGAACATGTCTAATTGTTCCGTGGAAAAAAATATCTATTTATGTAAATATTATTTAAGTATATTATATTTATATCAGTTGACTGGTATCCATAGTACAAGCTTTCCTTAGTTTGGGACTAGATTGCGCTGTGTGGGATGTCCCAGGTATTATTATTATAAATATTTGGCCATTTCGTTTTGAGTCATGATACTTCTATCTTGCTTATGCCCCTCGTCTGTCTAGAATAAAGGCACGTGGTCATTCATTGCAAACCCTATCACGTCCGAATCCGTCGGGTCGAATACAGATCGGTTTTATACAGACGATTGATACCTCATTTACCCTTACTTTTCTGATTCCCAACTCAGGGAAATATAAGACTTATTACATTTATACATCGTGTGGCAGAATATTGTTTCTTCAGACATATTCGAAATGTTCTAGCACCATTATTTATAAATGTTATCGACAATCTGTGTAATCCAGTGTTCTATAAAATACCTAAAATACTCTATAATAGTCTAATATAATCTATAGAATTCTATAGAATGCCTCAAAGAAAAATGTCAGTAAAATTGATTTAAAACAATAATAATATATTTGTACACCATTTAATATTTTATCTGGGCTCCTAATGACATTCTATAGATTTTCTAGGAATTCCCTAGATAAAGTCGGTAATGGTTAACAATATATAGAATATTTTGTACATTGCATTGACGAAACCGCTATTGTACAGAATGACTAGGTATTCTATACAATAGCTGAATTATATACCTTACCGGTAACATATATCTGTAAAAGAACGTATCGTGGCTCATTGACTGATTCAAATGTCTTTGAAGTATATGAACGTTCTAAATTAAATTAAAACACAAAAGAATGACGCTCATCCTGGGCTAGGAAAAATATTTGAGATAAAAACCAAAAGTGAAGCAGCATTTTTAAGCTATTGCTTATTTTTCTAAAAATACGTGTAAAATTGAAAATGACTATAATAATAGTATTTGAGACATCCCACACAGCGCCATCTAGTCCTAAAATAAGCAAGTAGGTATTATACTTGTATTATGGGGTAATCATAATCATAAGTTTATTGCATGGTACCTACTAAACAACTGATATCCAGGGTTATTTTTTCATCATTGCGTATAATTTTTTATATGATATCTATCTATGTATCTACCTATCCGATACAATTAACCTTAAAACATGGACATACACCACATAGGATGATTGCGTGCGATGGGCGCGCAGGGGTACGGTGGTTTTCGGCAGTGCAGACTTTACTAAATTTTCTAATAATGATACTAAAAATTTAACATTTATTTTTAACAATAATTAAAAAACATTAATTTATTAAATAATAAACTCTAAATCAAAATGAAACTTCTAAATGAAATATTCTTTTATTTTTGAATAAATAGATAGGTATATAAGTGACATTATAATTTTTTCATTTTAACGAAATTACGAAATAAATTTTTAAAGCGCAGTGATAAAAATACTCCTATATACTTTAGTATTTTAATAACATATACATATATAGATAATAGAGTAAATTAATTTGACAGCAGCTTTAGATACTATTGAAAATAATAATAATAATATCGCTTTATTTCTCTCTCACATAACATCATAATATGGTACTTTAAGATTAAACATTGAAACAAATATCAAATTAGAACATGCGAGAGAACTGGTGTCAGTACAAGGGTACAGTAGTATAATGTTCACGTTGTATTTTTACCACATCTATAAAACTAGTAATTGTTTGCTATGGTTTTTCTCCTTTTTTTTCATTGGCAAGCTCAATTATTTTATTTATTTGTACTCTAAAAGTTGCATGTATGATTTGCATGGATTTTTTTTTAAAGTGACGCCAGAATTCATTTAATGTGCTCTATTTACTCATTATCACCTCTATGTCACTTTGTAGGAGAGTTGTATTTATCTTACCTTTCGTTGCTTTCATTGGTGAGTAGTTCGACGTTCGGTATATATAGTCATGAACAAAAATAAGTAGACAGTACTACTTTGGCATATTTTGTATGTTTTAATCTTTCGATTCGTATAATATTCGATTTATAACCAAGAAGGTGAAATATAACAAAAAATTAAAGAAATTCGGGATGTATTCATCAATATATGGGACTTAGTAAGAAAGATGTTTCATCTGGGTTAATTATGTTTTAGATTAATTCAAATGACTTGATCCGCCGGGCTCTTGTGACAGCATCTATCCCCTCATCTTTAGAGCCGAAAGGTTTGTTCAGGGACGACGGCAAGAGACCCGACGGAGCAACGTTGGTGCCTTGGTGCCTGGGCAGTGCTTTGATTTGGGATGTCCACATGTGTGGATACTCTAGCTCCGTCCCATGTCCGGGCCACGGCCCAGAGTGCTGGCGCGGCGGCCGACCAGGCCCAATTATGTAAACGTCGCAAATACTCGGGGTTGATTCCTCACTACGAGTTTGCGGCGGTTGCAGTAGAGACACTCGGTCCGTGGTCGTCTGATACGAAAAAATTCGTAAAAGATTTGTCCACCCGTCTGGTCAGCACTGCTGGCGATCCCAGAGCGGGTGCCTATTTCGCACAGCAACTGAGCATCGCTGTGCAGCGCGGAAACAGTGCAAGCGTAATGGGATCGATGCCACATGGGACCAACCTGGACGATATTTTTATGTTGTAAATAGTAAATATTGTTAATTAGTCTAAGCAATGCGTATATCATTATCACATAATTTTACTATATTTTATTATATATTATATAATATTTATTGTAATTGGTTCAAAATTTTGTTTAATTAATTTCCTAATAATAATTAAAGACGGACTTGTTGACTAAAATTAAAAAAATTAGTTGGGTTAATATTTATTCTCGAAAACAACTAATAATAAGTGCTGGTAGAGTTTAATTTAAGTTAGAGACTTAGAGATGATGTTATGTACTATTATCATAATAGGTTAGAGATTTAAGTGGTATCAATAGTCTATGTTCTGATCTTCCTTTTTTTCTTTTATCATGAAATCCTTCCGAAATTTCAATATTTGTAAGTATTTAAAGTTTATAAGAAATCTCAATGTCCTAGTGAGAATGTGTAAGGATATTATTTTGTAATATGTATGTTTATAATGTAAGTAGATACTGTACAGGGTTATGTCTGTTTATTCTCAAATAAATAAATAAATCTGGTAAACAGGTAAGTAAAGGACGATCTCTTTTAGGATCCTGTACTCCTGGTATACCCTCGTATGAATTATTTATGACAATCGAAAACGTTTGTCGCGAACAATTTTTTGACCCGTTTACGCTACGAAAGGTCGTCGTACTTAACTGATATCAAAACAAGCCTTTTTGCTACTACTTCGTAATATCTCTTTGGGCGGAAATATCAACAACTCAACTTTCATAAGTTCTACCCACATCATATTAACTTTAATGTCCTCCTCAAATTACACGCTGTATGACTTACATTATTTCTTATATTAAGTCTAATAATCAAGGATTAAAAGTAAAACAGTAATGTACACCGAACTTCTTAGTACGTTCATTAAAAATGGTTAGTTTAAGCAGAGAGTACTTAAAGCTAATGTCTATTCCACCTATATGTGTCCCAAAGTAGCGCTTAATTTCATGTGCTGCCACCTCCTTGGGATTTCCGTTAGCTTTGTTGAGAATTTATTGCATAAGTTGGCCAAACTTAGGTTTCTAACTAAGTGCTTTTCTG
This sequence comes from Luffia ferchaultella, assembly GCA_949709985.1. Lineage (NCBI taxonomy): Eukaryota > Metazoa > Arthropoda > Insecta > Lepidoptera > Psychidae > Luffia > Luffia ferchaultella. The sequence goes on from OX453263.1 coordinate 9,057,659, forward strand.
GGGTAAAATTTTGACGCAAAAAGTTTCTTAATAAAGCGGCTCGCATTATAACAGACGAACAAAATGTTTGCAACTACATAAAGGGCTAAATTATTTTTTATATAAATATTTAAGTATGTATATCAGTTGTCTGGCACCCATAGTACAAGCTTTGCTTAGTTTGGGACTAGATGGCGCTGTATGAGATGTCCCAAGTATTATTATTATTTTTGAATAACGAAAACGGATAATATATTTATTGTTTTAAATGAATCAATTCTACTGTATTTGTCTAAAGGGTTATTAAATGGTTATTTTATTATTTTTTAAATATTATTCGAAATGTTTTTAAAAATAACACTTTGCTTATGATATGCCCATAATTGTCACAGAAAACGGGTTATTTTAAAATTTCGTAACCAAAGGGTACCAACGGGAAACTTTGTCTAAGGCTCGGCTCTCCGTCCGTCTGTTACAGGCTGTATCTTCCGAGGGCCAAGTGTGAGTTTTTTACTATTAACTGTGTCGCATGCGTTCTTTATAATTTGTATGGAAACTCGTACAGCACATCTAGCGGTCGTTTTAGGTAACTACGAGTTTCTATACAAATTACGGAAAACGCGTACGACACAGTTAATAGTAAAGAAACTCGCACTTGGCCCTCTGAACCGTAATAAGTATATAGACACTTGAAATTTTTAGATGGTAGATATGTATTACTAAGGCCGCTATGACAAAAATGATAAAAATAAAGTAAAATTAAAAATCAAAGTGGGCCCCATACAAGGAACGTGTTTTTTTTTATATTGTACGGCTTGGCCGGTTTTTCTTTAACTAATCAAACCTGTTACAAAATGTAACAAATAAGAATCGGCAGATAAATGAAAAACGGTCGAGTGCGAGTCAGACTTTTGTACCGAGCATTCCGTACCACCTTACAATGCATTTGTGTTTTGTACTCGTATTTATCGGGGAAAATTTTAGGCCTGCTACAAAGTGAGTGTGATATCGGTCGCGTACCTCGGCGCTTCTTATATCAAATGCAACCACACAGAGTTCCGCTGACGATTAGCAGTACGTTTCGTATGAACTTCTCTACGTCGCATCGCCGGCGACGTACGTGACCGACTTCAGCGTCGCTCTGTTAGAGGCCTTAGTTCAGAAATTCCTTCAGTCAGTGCCAGATCCTCAGTTCTAACCCGACGTAAACACAGTTCGTTTTCTTCTGTGGAGACCCCCTTATATTTTTTTTCACGAACAGACAGCACAGGCTTAGTAATAGGGTCCTGTTGGCACTCTTTGGGTAGATACGTAATTATAACAAACAGGTTAATACGTCCCGCATATCGTCATCTAGTCCCAAAGTAAGCAAGTATTATGCTTGTATTATGGGGCACTAGACTGGTATACATATTTAAATGTGTTTACTAAATAAATTTTATGATATATACATTTAGAGATACTTTTGTCATTGGAAATGACTTTCATTTCGTTGGAGTATAGGGGGTGATTTGGGAGTTTTGTGAGATAAGCAGATTGCACGAAGAGTTTTCGAGATATCGGGATGAACGTGGTGTCAAAAGACTCAACTCGGCGAGCTCTACAAGATGGCATAAGACAATTTGGAAAAAGTTCAAAAACAAAAAAAATCGCAATTTTTTTCTCCGATTTTCATTTTGGGAGCCCGAAATCTCGAGAACTAGGTCTGAATAAGAAAAAAACAAAAAAACTGCTCGGAGTAATTAGACCGGGAATCGATTGAGACTATAACTGTTAGAATCGGACAACCGGAAGTAGTGGTTAAGGTTGCCCTTAGTTAGAAGTCGGATATGCGTCGGTGTTACATTTCGTCCTGATTCGGTTTGTTCGATCGAAATGTCGTATAGAATATTATATTTCGAAGTTATAAGTTTATTCAAATACAGTTGTGTTATTTTTTTTGGGGAAAAACTTTATTTCGAAAAATATTATCGAAAATATGTGTGTTTAGTTTATTCCGTTAGGTCCATTTCCAATGTCGTAAGAAGTTCGTGCAAAAGCAGGAGATCCGTTGATTTTTTTTACACCCAGACATTTCTCGACTCATGTACAAATAAGTAAAATACTACTATTATTTAAACGTACATCTTTCAGCAAAATTGTTCTAAACTATTTTGTTGCATACTTGATACTTTTTATGTACTAAAATACTTGATACTAAAGTGATGTTTTAAAATATTTCATCGTAAAAGTATATATATTTTCAATCTTCCGCAGTGGTGATAATAGATACTTATTGAATTTTATTAAGTATAGGTATTACCTACTTTCAGTTAATTAATTAGGTCAGACTATGAATAACATCCATTCTGGATATTAAAAAAATGGCTTCGAGATATATATAGATAATGTAATAATAATAATAATACATGGGACTTCCCACACAGCGTCATCTAGTCCCAAAGTAAGCAAGTATTATGCTTGTGTTATGGGTTACTAGACAACTGATATACATACTTAAATATTCTTTTATAATATATACATATATAAATATTTTTGCAAAGACACCACACACATATAACAACCAAGACCCGGTACCAGTATCAATATTCATCATATTAATACTGATCCGACCTGGGATTCGAACCCGGGACCTCCAGCTTCGTAGGCAGGATCGCTACCCACTAGGCTAAGCGGTCGTCAAATATAAGTATATATATTTTTAAATAATGTTAAACTATTTTGAGACCCATTAGTACTGATGACAATTTCTTAGGGTGAATTATCTATATAGCTAAATGGAAGTTTGATATATTGTTTAATATATAGTGTTTATTCTAAAATGGGACAGCGTGGGCATATACTTATTATTAAAACCGTACGAGTCACGAGAGAATAGTATTTAAAAACTAGCTCTTTTTTGATAAAAATTAAATTTGTAAATTTAGTTGGTCATATGCTTTGTTTAAGAGATAAGTTGTGAAACTCGTCAATTAATTTTTTTTATACTACTCAACTCCTTTTTTTAACGAAAAACACGAACATACAAATACAAAAAAATACTAACACAGAAATTTTATTAAATTAAAACAGATTTAGCAGATACATTTATAAATTAATTTATTTTAAAATACCGGCTTATAATACTTCTCCGTATAAGTAGGTGATGAAATTCAATAATAAAAGAATGTTTTTTTATTATAATTTCCTGTTGTTTACAATTTGTTTTCTTTAAATTCGCCACGACGTTTTCTAATTCAAAGATTTATTAAATACGTTGCGACACTACAAACGTTCTGAAATAGAATTATTCGAAATATTCCCAAGGTGAAGTGCCTAATCGCAAGATATTTTACGACAAGGAGGTTTGTTTTAAATATAAACAAAAATATCTATCACGGATTCATCGTAATTGTATCCTAATACTTTGAGGCTTTTCTAAAAGTTTCTTTAAATAAAATCGCTAATAATATAAGAGCTTCGGCACACAGTAGTTCAGTAATTAGAGCTTTTTAAGCAATTATGTTCCCGAAAAATGGTCGCCACGATTTCCAGATATGACGCCTTTGGACTTTTTCATTTAGGGCGTGATTAAAAAAAATAATAAATAAAAATACATCACAACAAAGTCTAGACCCCAAACCATAGTGTAAATAAAGACATACGCCGTCTAGACAGGACAGCAATATGGCGTATGAGCTAAGAGTTGTCATTACATGAAATTACTGACTTATATGTACCTAGGGGACTAAACTGTAAGTACCATACTATGAAACTCCGCACGAAAATCATTCAGATCGCGGTGTCCTGAACGACTTTGAAATAGTCGCTTGTGGACCGCCCGTCAGTGTATTCGATTAAAATTATTGTGTATTTTGGAAAAAATGTCTAAGAAAAATGCCTTGCTGTGCCTTTAAAAAGTGTATAAATAACACCCGAAACTTTAAAAAGGCGGATGGGATCATATATGGGCGGATGTACGTGGTTTCTTCGCTTGGTACCCAAAATACAAGCTAATGCTTAGTTTGGGGCCTAGACGTTGTTGAGATGTATACGTTACCTTATTACGTTATTATTATTACTTATCACACGTAACTTCATAATATTTTACAAATTTAGATTTTATCATGGACGTAATAGTACCTACTAGGTAAGTTTACGTCCATGGTTTTTATTAATTTAATTTTTGACAATTACAAATACGAATTACAAATATTGTAAAAGGAGCCTACCAGTTATTCACAAAAGTTTTTTTACCTTGACTGCAAAACAAAACATTCAAATACTATTTAACTTAATTTTATACATTTTTAATTTAATTATAAACTTTAATTATAAACGAATAGGGAAATAACTATGTCAAGTACTGCTCGCAGTACTGTTAGAAATAAGACTTTGATTTGGTTTTTGGAATAAAATGTGAGAGAATCGGGTTGATTAATCTCAAGTTGTATTGGAAATAAACTGTTTTGTATGATTTAAATCGATTTCATTGCGTACTTAATATATAATAATAATAATAATACATGGGACTTCCCACACAGCGTCATCTAGTCCCAAAGTAAGCAAGTATTATGCTTGTGTTATGGGTTACTAGACAACTGATATACATACTTAAATGTTCTTTATAATATATACACATATAAATATTTTTGCGAAGACACCACACACATATATGAAAATAAGAGTTTTCATAAACAGGTAAACTTTAGGTCACATTTCTGGAAAAAGTAAGCGTATTTGACAGGAATTATATTTCATGAATATGCAAGCTATTGTTGTAAATCTAATGCAAAAATAAAAGTTATTTAGAAGTTAGATGTTTTTTTTTTAAATTGTCGTCGTCATCGTCATCGTCATCAGCCAATTTTTATCCCACTGCAGGGGCTTAGGCCTCCCCCAGGATGAAGAGGGGGGCTTGGAGTTTAAGTCCACCACGCTGCTCCACTGCGGGTTGGGAACTGTAACGACCGCCACCTATTGACAGCGTCCGGGACCGACTGCTTAACGTGCCCTCCGAAGCACGGTGTCAGTGATATTGTGTACTTAAGTCAGAAAAACTCATTGGTACACGCCCGGATTCGAACCATGGCTCTATGGGGCCTTATAAAATTTAAATTGTGTAAATTTTAAATTGTGTGTTTACGACAATAAATTTCAATATTTATTTTCTCTCTATTGTCTTTTTGCATCCACTCTGTGTTTACAAATAGAATAAAAGCGAAAACGATTTTCTTCTTAGATACCTCAACAATTTTAAATTCAAATAAAATATATTTCTGGCTAGTATTCATATAAAAAGCATATGACAAAACTTATGACTCAACTAGATATGTACCTACTGTATAAATATTATTAATATTGCAATAACATATTTAAATATATCCTAAATTATTCAAATAAATAAGTAAAATTTGAATAATGAAGATATATTTTTAATATTAATAAAGAACATATATTTAATAACTCTTAAAATTTTTATTAATACGTTATTATTTAAAATTATATATTCATTTTTCTTTCACATTGGACTCTCAGGGCAAGACTGGTCCACAAATTTAAAGTCGCTCAGCGCGCTATGGAGCGGGCTATGCTCGGTATTTCTTTGATGGACAAAATCAGAAATACTGAAATCCGTCGAAGAACTAAAGTTGTCGACATAGCCGAAGAGATTAGCAAGCTGAAGTGGCAATGGGCTGGTCACATTTGCCGAAGAACCGACAAGCAATGGGGTAGACGAGTTCTCGAGTGGAGGCCACGTACTGGGAAGCGAAGCGTTGGACGCCCCCCGGCCAGGTGGACTGATGACCTGAAGCACCATACCGGAGGTAATTGGACGCGGAAGACGGAGGACCGTGTGTGGTGGCGAGCCTTGGGAGAGGCCTATATCCTGCAGTGGAGAGACACGGGCTGATGATGATGATGATTCATTTTTCACAAATTTAAAACTTGAAGGTTTAACGCCTTAGACTTTTAGTATCACATTAGACACGTCGAGTAAAGTCTGTTCCGTGATATACCGCCCGACAGATTAGTAGGTATGGCAGAATGTAACAATTTCATTGAATGTGTGAAATTCGGTTTACCGCTTCAGTCAATGAAACTTATGCTCTTTTTTTAATTTTGCCACATATAGAACATTACCTTGAGTTAAAATAAAAAAGGTTATTATACAAATACATTATAGACATTGACTAATATGTGCGCGATTCATATCCATATGTCACATAATTTTCTAAATAAACGATTGTACAAAAACCTTATAAGAATTCCGTTGAATGATCTTATAAGAATTCCGTTTTTCCTTTTAAAACAGGGCTCTAAAAACATAGTTGAAATAAAATCAAAACATAACATAAAACGATTGCATATAGTAACTATACAAATCTGTCCCTTCCCGAAATGGGCAAAATTTAGAGCAGCTGTCAGTCCACCATAAGTTTTGGAATGAGTGTCTTCCAGTGTTGAAATCAATGTTTTTCATAAATAAAACTGGCAAGAAAATGTTAGTCCCATCTATAACAAGTTGGATAAGGACAATAAAAGGATTTCAAATGATTGTACATTCTTTGCATAAATTAGGCCACACATCTCTGCTGTTGTGACATTTCAACCAAGACCCTTTAGAAAATTTCAATGGAGCTATCAGAGTCCAAGGAGTAGGCAATACAATGCCAAATGTATCTGCCTTTGAAAGTGCATTTAAAACGTTATTAATAAATAATATGACATCATTCGGTGAGGTCCAATTGCGAAAGATAAAATACCATGTTTTCAAACAATAAACTATTTATTAATTGAAGATACTGAACCAGAAGCGCGGACTAATGTTGCAATTTATGAAGAATATGTTTTAATTGATTTTAATATTGACGTGGATTTAATGCTCGAGAGTAAAATAAAAAATGATTTGGAGAAATGTGCTGCAGCAGGGTACTGTAGTGGTTGGCTTTAAAAATTTATAAAAACTAAAATTTATGAAAGCTGTACAACATGCAAAGAAGATTTTGAATCGCAAACCGAGAATGAATATCATAAATTTATAAGAATGAAAGAGTATTGTGATGGAAAGACGTGGCTTCTCTATCCATCTAAATCACTATTAGCAAGTTTTTTGCAAATAGAACATATTGCATTAAACAAAAGTTGTACAGAACAAAATATTGGACAGTACACCAAACTTTCAATTACGTTGATTTCAGCTACATGAGATATACAATACATAAGAATGATGTCCTAGATTTTTTTGTGAATGAGGCAATTATATTTTTCATAAATAATTGGTGTAAGGAATTAAATAATTACTTTGTGGAAAGACTGTATTTACAATGGAAGAAGCAAAATAACTTAAAGAAATGAGAGAAGCTTATTAAATAATTGTTATTTAAAGAAAAGAAAAAATAAAAATATGAAAAATTAATTGTTTTTTAAATTAATACGTTATCCAAAAAAACATTAAAAAATAGTATTGGTAGCTATTCAGAGCAAAAAAATGTATATTAGTTCTTGTAGTTATCGGCTAGATGGCAGCACTGTAAACGTCCAAAAAAACGCGTTGAGAGACTTATCTATTTCAAACTATATATACTGGTCTATGGACAACTGACTTGGCGAGACGCGAGCGCATGCGCATCTTGGCCCTCACGCTCCCCACGACACGATTGGACTGGCGCCGCCCCAGCGCAACGCTCAAGAAGCACGCTAACTGTTGTTATACATACGTAAACTGTGCGCAAATCAAACTAAGCATTAGCTTGTGTTCTGGGTGCCAAGCAAAGACACAACATACATCGGAGGCGTGCATACCATAGAGACATAAAGGCACTGTCCACCCTGTAAACTGGGGACCACAATTTGATAATCATTTATTATAAGTTTTCAAATCACGCGCCAATTTATTTTTTTCAATTTCTCGCATTTCGCGGCGAGCGAGAAACACTTGATAGCGCCATCTAGCGGCGAGTTGTACAACGTGCCACAAATCTACGAATTTTTCGATTTTATTAACACTTGCATGTCTTTTCACGCTTACATGCGACAACAACTTGTCGAATACTAATTATTACTGATGGTCGCATATCACTTACTATCAGATATGAAATACGAGGTTTTTACAAACGGCCGGTTTATTGACTTGTTTATTGACTTGTTTATTGAGCTTGTGGCTGTAGTGTTATGCCGACAAGTTAAATATTTTGTGAATTACCTATTGTAGTTCTTACGTTTGATTGTGATTTTTAGGACGGTCGGATGTTCCCGCCGTGTCCTTGGCATGTCGTTCGTTATTTTTTTTTGTTTTACCCTTGCGATGGGAAGGCGGATTAAACTCAATAGCTTCCGCGCGCCCGAGCTCGTTAGCGTTGTAATGTGTAAAACTTAATTCACATCGTAATGCCATTGAGATGTCCACTGCTGGACAAAGCACTCCCCGTGTTTTCCAAATCACGCAGCCCTGAGCCAGATGCACACAATCTATTACTTGTCATGTGAATAAGCCTTTAGCAATATTTCTTTTATTATTATTTATTTCTTTATACTTTTTGTGAGCTTCACCCAAATATTTCTAATGTTCCATTAAAAAATATATATAATTAAATTAATAAGTATAACTTTCACTATACTATTTTTCGTGGAAGAATTATTGTTACAGCGTTATTACTAGTCAAACATGAGTATTATGCGAGAAAAAGGGGAGACCGTGGGTGAAGCGGGGTAGGGTATCACACTTGTCAACTTGTAACGCAATTGTCAGTCGCCTGCGCTACCCGTAATAAGGTCAATGCCCGTAATACGATAACTTTGTGCTGTTCTGTTTCAATACTTTAGTACCAAACGACTCTAAAAAAAGAAATACGTGGGGTTTTATTTTCAACAAAGATCGTAATATTATTTGGAAGGGGATGGAAAACCCCTCGGAATAATTTATGCTATCATAAAAATGTAACGGGGTAGCGCCTAACATATTATCGGAGACATTGTTATCGATTGTATAGTCATCCTTGAACACGAAAATAACCTTTTTTAATTATTTTTTTGTCTGTTTTAAACATAGAGTAAATTAATTTGACAGCAGCGTTTGGTTTTAATAGAGTTTTAAATGTCACTCAACAGTATCGAACTAACATTACTCAATATTTGCGGGGTTGAAGACCAACGCGCGGGGATTTGACGGGGTGAAGCCTCAGCGCGCGGAGACTTCGCGCATTGAAACTCGAACTGAAACTCGCCATCTTGCACCAGCTAGGTATGAGTGGTTAGACGGCAAACGCAGAAGAGGGCTTCTGCTCAATTCGTACTTTTATGGTTTTAGGAATAGAGTGGTAAGAACAATATAAAGAAATACAATTAATATACTAAATAACATAATTTTTACATACGTATTAATATATTCCATTCCATCAGCCCTTTTTATACACCACTGCAGGGGCTTAGGCCTCCCTTAAACATGAGGGAGCTTGGAGCTTACATCCAAAACGCTGCATCAATGCGGGTTGGCCGATTGTAACGACCGCCACCTATTGACAGCATCCGGGACCGACTGTTTATCGTGGTACACGCCCGGATTCGAAACATGGCTACATGTCCTTATACCTAGATTTGAAACAGTTTCGCTGCGTTCGGGCTATCACGACACAATCGTGATATTATCGTGAATGTCCATGTTGAAGGATGTTTGCAATCACCACTTTCTTTTGTGTAAAACCGAAATATTTTAGTATTTTTATATTTAAATGCCACGTAGGCGTAAAAAATTTAAAAAAATCATTAATAAAACTGCATTGTACAGAGGTTTGAATATTAATTTTTGTGGCATGTTTTTTTTTTTTTAATTTCCTAGAAGTCAGATATATTGATTTTCTTAGTTATTTCTAGTATAGGTTTTTCCTATCTCAAACGAAAATTTTAAACTTCGACACTTGTATTTAATATAACTTAACTTGTTTTTATAGTGTGTGGTTCACTAAAAAACTTGTGAAAGTCATTCGGTTTTATAAGCTAACACGGATAGCGCAAAAATTTAAAAGTCCCCAGAGAAATTTGAATCTAGCTGTCAATTTCCCGACTGGGAATAAAATTCGAATGTAATTTCAGTTCAATAGAAGCTGTAGTCAGTTTGAATCCGCTGCGGGTAAATTGAAGTTATTCGAAGGCATTGATGCTGCATCTTGAGTGCTCGAATGCCTACTTTAGCTTCAAAGAAGTTCGGATGCTTCACTTATTGAATATGTTTTTTTTTTAATTTAATTTAATACTTGAAAAATGTTTTCTCCACCTACATAGAAAAGTGTAACTGTTAACCCATATAGAATGAAAACAAAATCCATTTTTTGCTCATTGGGGAAAAAAAATCGTTTATATTTCCAGCCTGTATTTATTCTTTGTGCAGTATATCTTTAAACAGTGCGTGTTACAAGTTAGTTTAGAAACATTCAACGAGCTATGGAGAGAGCTTATGCTTGGAGTGTTTCCGTGGCATAGAATTCCTAACAAAGAAATGCGCATGTCGCACGAAGAACCGATAACCGCTGGGAAAAAGGTTCTCGAGTAGCGCTAGGGACAACCCGCCACTAGGTAGACTGACGACCTATCGAAAGTGGCAAGCCATCGTTGGTCACAGGCGATTTAATACAGTGTGTTGTGGAGATCTAGAATGCATGACCTAGATCTAGAAGGCATGGTTTTCACTATTCGTATTATTTTGTTTTTCTTATAATAAACTGATTTTATTGCTCTAAATTACTTTTCTTCTTACTGCTCAGCTCCTAAAAGATTAGCGTGATGATACACACCGCTCGATGATTTATATGTTGAACCATGTACGTCTATTTAAAGTGTGTCCTTGAAATCTGTTGAGTGATTTTCTATGATATTTTCAGGGGTAACTAATTACACAGGTAAAATGCCAGTGAAGTGTGTATAGGATATATAGAAAGACACAAAAATGAATTTCTGGCATACCCATTACATACAGGATGAGGTTTTAATGACCAGCCAAATTTTAATATAATGAAAACCGATAGCCGTCTTGTTTCCTTTTAGTATCGTTCTATAGAAAAATATTGAGATATGACTACACAAACCTTTCCCGATAAACCAATATCTCTAGTCACCATTCATGCCCGCCGCCCCATTTCGTTTCAAGGCCGCGGGCGCGTACGTTTACTATAGAGTTAAGAAGGCAACCAATCGTTATAAATTAACACTGTATAGATAAAATAATTTATTATGAAATTGTAACCCATATTTTTTATTTACGCATTGAGGTCTATTGGTGATACCTAACATCTAGAAAAATTTTGGCCGGTTACTAAAATCTCACCATGTATATATTAAGAATATGTGAAATGCCTTATATCTATGGAAATACCTATTTTTTAGCATGGCTCTTTAAAATTCTAGGGCGTATCCGAACCTAGCTGACAGTGAACCGTCGTTTGTCTGTCTCTATTAGAGCAACATCTGTCTTACAGTACCAAAAGGTCTTACAGTACCAAAAGGTCTTACAGTACCAAAAGCGTGACGTAAACGTGTATTTCGCATAAAGTAACAACTGACAGCTATACTTTGATTAGAACGATAAAGGCCTTCACGTCTGGTACAACGTAGTGCGGTCATAAAAGACATCATGGTTCTGATCAAAGTATACCTATCAACCTAATCTCTTTTAGTGCAACACCCTGTACATGATATGTCGTAGCTCCGGCAGACAGTAAGCGGCTCACTGTCAGCTTGTTCTGATTTCACGTGTAAAATGAATCTTAATTTAAATCTACTTTATATTTATTATACTATATTTCCTTCACTTTAAGTATAGAAAATTATTTAAATCATCACGAAACACAAACGTACCAAAATTTTAAAGCATTTATTTCCACGCTGGATATGAAGACTTATAATATATGTACGATAGGGGCACATTCGATTAGCAAGAATTAACATCAAATATTCTACAACTTTCCATTCCATTCCATCAGCCCTTTTTATACCCCATTGCAGGGGCTTAAGCCTCAATATGAGGCTGCTTGGAGCTTAAATCCACCACTGCTCCAATGCGGGTTGGTGGATTGTAAACAGCTTTGTAACACGTAATAAAGTTATACCTAATGTTGTAAATACTCCAAGATAAATGTGTATGAAAATATTAAAATTCTACGGCTGAAGTAAGTAAGTAGGTAAGCTATTCGACGCACACAAAGTATCGAGTGAGATAACTGCATCTTTAGAGATGTAAGAAGCGAATGGTTTTATTTATCTATACTAATATTATAAAGATGAAAAGTTTGTTCGTTTTAACTGGCTAGAAAAATTTTTTTTCGAACTTCATAATCGATATATTCTATTCAAATAACAAATGAGGGCTTTAAGCTCTTATTCAGACCTTAAATTAGTCACCGAAGCCAGTGATAAAGCCATGCTAAATAAACATCGCATGGTATTTTCAATATCATATATATTTGAATTTTGCAATAAGCTTCTAAGTAGATAGATGTAGCAGATGCCTCTTTGAAGTGAGCCGCTTACACCAAACTGAATGGGAGAGAAATCGCTTCCATTTCCTCATAGAAATCCCAGACGAGGCGGTCCGTGTTACATCCACAGATTTTCTTATATGATTGCTTCGGTTATAAACCATGTATAATGTTTCAAAACGAAAATATTCCAACATTAAATTGAATGACAGATTTAGGCTTAAATGTAACGTTAATTACATAATAAAGAGAAATGAAAATGGTCAAGTGTGAACCTAGTTCACGTGCCCATGTTTTTGTCGTCGTTGCTTTGCTTTCACGTTAGTTAGTTGAATCTACTACACCTATTCGTATATAACAAGTGAAATTTTGAACCTTCAAAAATTTAGCATTTTCACAAATCGCAGTTTTCAGGAAAATATATAAATTATTACATATATACCTATACATATGTGTTGTCTACATTATGAATGCGTTTGAGAACTTTCATATCAGAATGTTTTGGTGCCTACTTTTGTTCGTTTGGTAAATTATTTTGGTAAAATGTAAATAAATATGTTGTGGATAGCGCTAGTGTTGACGTGTTTGTGTAAGAGTTTCGTGATTGTTTAGTTGTGTACAGATCATGTAAAATTTCACAATGTTAACTGGTTCGGCCTCCACGACACAGGCATAAAGCCTAGTGTGGAAGGCAGAATGTAAAAACTAAAAATTGTAAATTTTGAGGTAAAATAAACGATTTATTATTATTATTTTATCCCTAAGTAAGTTCGGTAACAATCTTGTACTTTTATTCAATGTAATATTTATTAAAGTAAGCTGTATGATAATAGATATATTACAAAATTATTTAAATAAATAGTACGAGTATTTTGTAACAAAATGATTGTAATTTAAGCACTTAATACGGATAAAATAGAAAACGATCAACACAATTTCGATTACCGTGCTTAATGCTTATATTATATAATTTATTTTTAAATTGTTTCAAAAATACCTATAGAACGACATTATACTCGACATATCAAAAAAAATATCTTGGTGTACACTATAGGGCATAAAACTTTAGGGAACAAAAATTTCATGAAAAGTACATACTTTACTCAAAACCTTTATTTTTTAAATACGGCCTGTCTGCGGGCAGTTATTCTGCGTGTTTTGGCATGAATAGCATCCCAATCGGTTCTGTGCATTCCGTGATATCTGTCTGTGGTTCCTTTGTTTTCGTAACCTTCCGATGGGACTCTAAAAATTTACTCCGCAATAAAATACCAAAAGTGAAGTAATTCACAGTGGAAATATTAGTGATTTGAGGGAAAACAGAAACACATAATGGCGAAAACATTTTCATAGTGACAGATCAGCGTGCTATGATGATTATGGGTGCTTGAAACTGGTAATTTAAGTATTTATAAATGAACCGACTTATTTAGGCCTAATTACACGGTCAGAACCAACCACCGACAGAGGTCACCTCGGTTGAGGCAACTGAACTTCGTTTCTTTCCTACACGGTGTGGTCGGCTCATTCGTTTTGTCTGTGATTTTGTCAAAGATCGAACTCAGGGTCAGTATGGCATCTTTATCTTCAAAACAAAAAATCGGAGTGGCATTAACTCTTTTACTGATCAGTAAAGAAAAAAAAATGAAAAGAATATATATGAATATAGCTGACTAGCTATAAGAGCAAATCGTATTAAGTCATCTAAACGTTTTAAAAGTACTCGACTTCCATGATTTTATATACTGTATTAATTTATTTACTTTTCGAGGAATTCGCTCACAACCGAGTTGGTTGGAATCAACCAAAATATTGGTTGTCCAACCGATTCTACACTGTCAATTTTTATGTCAACTCAACCATGGTTACCTCTGTCGGTGGTTGGTTCTGACCATGTATAAGGCCTTTTAAAATAACACGTTTTTCACTTTGCTTCAATAGAATTCATCCTAGAAGCTCAATTGTTATGAAAATTTTATTTTTTTTCCTAATTTATGTCAATATTTTATAACAGCATTCAGACAATTATTTTTTTCCCTTGTTTTTTTTTTTTATTTTAATACGACTCACCATTTCTTATTTCTAATATCGATCTATGTTTAAAAGTAAACACAAGTGCTAGATATTACCTTAGGTACGACAACAATCAATATGAAGTTTGTCATACTGCGAAGCATAAAAGTATGAATTGACTAGAAACCCTCTTCTGCGTTTAGCGTCTAACTCATACTGTAGCTTGGTCGTGTAAGATGGCGAGTTGCAGTCCGAGTTTCAATGCGTAAGGTCCCCGCGCGTCCCCTTTTTACCCCCGAGAAATCCCCGCGCGCCGGTTTCAACCCTACAAAATTTCGTAACGTCACTTCAATACTGTGATGTCACATTTGTGACTCTATTAAAACGCTGCTAACAAATTAATTTACTGTATGCTGCGAAGGGATCGAAAAAGTGAGTAAAATGTCAAAACCAGTGATTAAATTATCATTGTTTTACACAAACATTTTGTTAATTTACACATGAAATGTAATTTCAGGATTTTTTTTATATTTTCTAAAACGTATACTTATGAATTTCAGATATGGGTCGCACAAAATTCTTTTTCACATGTGAAGAAAATAATTTAAAAAATATACGCCATAAACCAAATAACATTTGGTGTACGGCGTATATTTTTTTGCTCACATTTTTGTTGTCACAACGCTGTATCTCTATGAGCATATTTAGTTTTCACATAAAAACTATATTATCGTCTTAATACAATACAGAATTGCTAAGGCATCATAAATCTCAGAGGAAAATCTCCCGTCGCTCGCGAGGATCAGTTCAAAGGCTCTGATAGACGTCTATGAAATGCGCTTGATTTATGTACTGACTATATAGCAGTCTATTTTCGGTTACGATGTTTCGGATAGTTGAATTATCACTTTGTGCGTAAGAATTTTCCGTGAAAGGCAATTCCCGAAGTTTTGGCCACGGCCTGTGCGGTAGTTTTGCAACTATATTATAAGCGTACATTGATCAATTAATATGGAATAACAATACAAAATGTTCACAACGTTGACTGAGAAAATTTTCATCAGTAGAGCAATGGACGACGGCCCATGATAAAAAAAATTTGATATTATGATTCCTGTAATGTAATTATGCTGACGTGTAGTTTGTTATCCTTGGTTTACTCGTATTTTTGATGGTCTTTGTCATCAATTGTTCAATTGATGGTAAATAACCACTTTGCCAGAGTAGGTCGATTGACGACCGCTTAGCCTAGTGGGCAGCGACCCTGCCTGCGAAGCTGGAGGTCCCGGGTTCGAATCCCAGGTCGGGTCAGTATTTACATGATGAATATTAATACTGGTACCGGGTCTTGGTTGTTATATGTATGTGGTGTCTTCGCTTGGTACCCAAAATACAAGCTAATGCTTAGTTTGGGACCTAGACGTTGTTGTGATTGTGTGTGTTATTATTATTATTACTTACAATAAAAATATAATTGTGACACATTTGTGTGGAAACGAATACCACAGTTTCTTTTATATAGATGCAAATGTTGGCAAATCATTCTTTTGGTTTTCCATATAGAAGGTGCTCAGTGTAGCATTGGTTGACTATTAATTAACTGACTGCAGAATTAAATAGTCAAACGAAACGGGACCAAAATGCACGATGGCAGTCTTATTCGTATTCGGCTGAATGTAGCCCAAACTTATAGGGCGTGTAGAGCTTACCAAACTGAACCAAAACTTTGAAGTGAGTAGATGGCGCAAACTAACTGTTACCGATAAAAACATGTTTAAAATATAATTTTTTTATCATTTATTTTTGTTTAATTCGGTAAGCTCAACACGCTCCATAAGATGGACTACGTTCAACTGAACACGTCGTATAAGCATGAGTTAGTCACTGTGTAATACGCACTGGTTCAAATTTTAAGTCACGCATGCCACAAAGACACGTCACTACATACCTACTATGATTTGTGCGCGACACAGTATTGCGTGTGAATTGCCTTGCGTGAGAGGCGGTGGGAGAATTACACGTTTCGCCTAGTAAACGAACGATTTTGAAATTGAACTTTTTAAAAAATTCAAACTTTTCGGAGCAATGACAAGATGACATCTGATGACATCCTTGTGCTTATAAAATGAATATTTACACGCATTTGCTTTATAATAGTAAGCAGTAAGTAAGTAGTGAACCGTTGGACGTCCCCCGGGCAAGTGGACTGATAACTTGATGCACCTTAACGGGGGTAATTGGATGCGGAAGGCGGAAGACCGTGTGGTGGCGAGCTTTGGGAAAGGCCTATATCCTGCAATGGATAGACACGGGCTGACGACGTTGATAGTTAAATATGCAACTATGTCCAGTTAATCGTAAAATTACGCAATCGCATATATATTGTCGCTGTATCACGTACTGAATTGCATCTATTGTACTGTACTGCATTTGGCAGATCCAATGGTCCGTGGAAACACCGTCTGCCAAACCAAAACTCGCGAGTTCGATCCCTGCCTGGAACAAATATTTGTGTGCGTAAATATATCCATTTGTTTAGTGGCTGGGTAGTAAACAACTAAGTATATGTATGAGAGATGTTCTACATATAATTATTATTACATTATTAACTGTCGTGCTAGCCCGAGCGCAACGAACCTGTTTCTAGTTTAGAAGGCCGTACGGTCGTGGTTCGAATCCGGACGTGTACCAACGAGTTTTTTTTCTGACTTAAATACATATGTATCACTGATTCCGTGCCTCAGAGAGTACGTAAAGCCGTCGGGTCCGGGTGCCTGTTAAAGCGGTTAAAATGCACCAATCCGCACTGGAGCAGCGTGGTGAATCTAAGCTCCAAGCCCTTTCACTCTGGGGGGACGTCTAAGCCCCTGCAGTGGGGCATAATGGGCTGGTGGATTGGAAACAAAATATTACATTATTGTCTCTGCAGTAACAGCGTTATGCTAATGTAAAGAAGTAGCAAGAAGAGCAGCGATGCCATATTACTTAAAATACCTCCTTTCTTTTTGTACATAGAAACCAGTGTTTAGAGACGTCGACTACATTTTATTCGTTTGGTTACAACATTTACCACCTTTGTAAATAAAATCATTTTTTAAGAATCATGTTTGTTATTTCAGTCTGTATTTATCCACTGCTGAACATAAGCTTCTCTCGATGCACGCTCCCCATGCTGTTCCTGCCACCTAAATCGAGCGGATTCCTGCCACCTTTTTAGGTCGTCAGCCCACTTGATTAGCGGTAGCTGGTTAACCAGTGTTGGTTAACCAGCTACCGCTAATCAAGTGGGCTGGTCAACCAAACGTGGTCTGCATTGTCAGTTCTGCGTCATATGTGTGAACTTCAATTTCACAGCTTACTAAACATATTTCACAATGCGTTGGCCTTCCTTGCGGTGCGGAAAGGATCATTCCGTGGTGTCTCTTGGTCACGTACTTACTATCTGTTGAACCGATAACAACGCTCCCGCAACGCGCAGCTACCGTAAGGAATTCCAATGTCGTGGGATATACTCGTTCCTTTAACATGTGGGCTGTACTATGGGGCTGTATCAATTAATTGTCTGTAGCGCAAAAACACTCCCAGTACCTTCTTCGTAGTGCAGCATATGCCCTTAAGTTTGTAGACTAAAACACGACAGGAATCACGTTGCAGCTCCTATAACGTATCAATTCTTGAATTGATAGGGTACCATATCGCAATTGTGACAATGCAAAAACTATGCGTGGATCGAGCCTTTATGGCTGGGGATAGTGCTCGTCCATAAAACGCCCACATTCAAACGCATAGTGAGTACTGTCTTGTTTAGCAAGCCGTCAAGACTTGACGTCTTGACACTAAGTGTCCATCTACGTATATTAACTGACTTTTTCATTGTTCATTCTTGTCCACATCTGCGCTGTAGAGTTGTGTTTTGAGCAGAGAAAGGGATGAGCCCGTTTTGAATTAATACAGATGTTTCATAGCGGACTAAGCATAGGGTGCTGTACCTACCCTAAAATCTACGTCGGTCCAACATATTTCATCCGTGATATAACCATGTTTTGCTCGGAGCGGTTTTCGTCCGCCACCGCTCCATTAATACATTACGCTGAGTGTGCTCTCCACGCTGTAATATTCGGCGGCGCTTTAGCTTCTAAATTCGCCCGATGTATCAATTTAACGTTATTACTGTAATTTGTTCACCAACTTTGACATTTCGCGTTAACCGTACATATTGTTTCGACGGCCGACAGAACTTCAGATTTTTAAACATTGTTGTTTTATATTTATTAGTCTATGTTTCATCTATTGTTGTTGTTATTTGTCCTTTTTTTTCATATAAAAATAATAAAAAGAGTAATTTTTATACATTAGTTCCTTAAAAAAGAAAGAAGTTATTTTGTACCGAGACTGTGTTAATAAAAAACACTCGTTAATACGATTTTCAGTTTTGAAAAGACAATCCTAAATTTGTATGGCGATATTCTCTGAACTTAAAATATTACGTCTAGAGTTAAAATTATTATATTTTACTAATATTTAATTGTACCAATCAAACATAAAATTATTTAGTAGTAAATATTTTGGAAATTTCAATATAGGCAGTAAAATTATTTGTAACTGCCAAAAATAACCTATAAAAATATATTCATTTCAGACTGAAGTTGTGCTAAATTCGAAGTAGTCCATATAGTTCTACCGTTGAGTTCTTCTAGTAGGACTAACCGGAGAAAAAAATTCTTTTATTTGTACTAGTAGGACAGAACGGATTTATTTATCCGTTTTGGCCTACGAGTAGAAATGAACGGACAAAAAAATTAATCAGTCCGTATAGTCCTACCATTTAGTTCTACTAATAGTTGTTATAAAGGAAAAATGAATGAATACTTACACATACTACATACATGTCCCTGCCAATTCAGAATTATAAAAGGCAAATCTAAACGGAAAATATAATTTGGATTTACTTATTTCTAACTTGTAATTGAATATAAGTATTTTGTATCAGCAAATGATGCTGGTCAATGGCCAATTATCCACTTTACTATTTTTAGGATTTTAAAAATAAAATAAGTCATACTTATTATGTTTGTAATCGTATTTGTTTAGTTAAGAGTTAACCTTTCCACACATATGTGATGGCTTTTTCGTTCATTTATCATTGTAAAAATATCAAATTTAAGTTCAATACTTTATTTCATGTAGTTTAAAAAATGCTTGTACTCTGGAAATAGCAGGACTTTACTTTATGCCCACAGCGAGTTGCACCAAAAGTGATAACGTAAACGTATAACGCTTAACGTAAAAATGGACAGCTATACTATGATCGGAACCATGATGTCTTCCATGTCCGCATTTGATTGTACTAGGTATGAAAGTCATCATCGTTCTAATCGAAGTATAGCTGTCAGTTTTTACGTTATGCGTTATACGTTTACGTTATCTCTTTTGGTGCAACTTGCTAGTCCTATTGAATATCGTACAGAAATTAATAGAACTAAAAGAACTTTTTTCTCCGTTTAGGTTTAGTCCTACAAGTAGAACTGAACAGTAGAACTATACGGACTACTTCCAAAATTCACCTATATTATCAAAGTAAACGTCATTTTGTTCATTTATAATAAATAAATAATTTTGTAATGACAAAGTTCTTTTATTTTCCTTTTGAGAATATTTATTTAGGTACCAAAATCACAGAGTACAATAAACCACAAACAATCACAGTACGTGTACGTTACCCTCATCTGGCCTAATGTCTCTCACAATGAATATCAAATGTCAATCATTCAATCTCAAAATGTAATTGATTCATCAGCTTAGAAACAAAACAAGGAAAACGTAATTCCTCGTAAATTAGTTATATAATTCATCGTAAGGGGGCAATTACAAAAAAACGGCATGTTTAGGTACATTTTTAGGAAGTTTGGAAAGGTATATAGTCATAAACCTAATTCTAAAATAAAGATCAGTTCTTAATTTACAATTGTGTTAGAAAACATTTGCATATTTTACACTCTTTCACACTGAAAAAATGTTATTTTGTAACCCACTTTTGCCGAAATCGCGGAAAATTAACATTTTTCGGTACATATTACACCATCATCACAAGGTTTTTTGAGATTAAAAAATCATTTAAGTATTGTTAATACTTCATCCTTTCTTTCTGTTAGAGGAAATTTTGATAATAAACGGAAAAGTGGCAGAAAAAAATCATCAATAATATGCAATTTCACCGAAATTTCGCCATACTATTTTGTATGAACTGACAGCACACTGACAGTATAAAACCAAGCGCACACGGTACCGTGCTTCAGACCGCTCCGAGGAGCGCTATTGAAAGGTCGGGTGTACGTCTTTGTTTTTCTCCGATCAAATGCTGTACGTATGGTAAAGTTGAACTCAATCAATCTTGAGACGTGGGTGAAAGTAAAAGTGAATGGGCATCTTTGTATGGGCTGCGTACCCAGGTTGTATCAAGTTGTGGTATATGTCATTTTAAAGGTCGTATCAATAGCTTTATTTTATAGTATGGCACCAACCATGAAACACGTGCAAGGAAATAACTATGAGTTATTTTATATCTCATATAATGAAATGTTATTTTTAGTGTAAATGTTACTTATTGTACAATATTACTTTATTACTAAGCATACCTACTATACGGTTACCAATCGCTATTCCACCGCCGCTTGCACACCTACATACTCTTAAGACTGGCCAAAAAAATTGCAGGTTTTGCATAGGCTTCGTCTCCATGCTGTATCTAGTGTAGGCATGTTGTTCTTGGATTTCTTATTAAAAAATATAATTAAAGGCTAGTATTGCGTAGGTCGAAATAATTTAAAAAAAATATCATTGAACTAATAATCTAGATCAACAATTATATCATCTAAAAAAGTTGCTGGCAACAATATATAATTTTGATGCCTCGCCCACCCCAAATACCATATAATGCTTATTATATGTGAACATGTGCCGACTGTTCTTCGCCCTATTAGGCACGAACAGTAATTATCGACTCCCTTCCCGTCGTTATTGTAGTTACTACAATATAGGAGTAATATATCCGATTCGACACATGACAGGACTGAATCCAACCTCTAGTAGTATGTATGTGTGTGGGCAGGGCGGTGTAAGAGTTATACTGACAGGTAGCCGCAACGCACAGTATGCTATATAACATGGTAAATAAAATAATATAAGTAAAAAATAAAAACCGACTTCAAAAACATAAACTAAAAAGTTAAAAATAAAATTTTCACTTTAAAGAAAGGAGCATTAACAGGCGGCATATAGTTAATGAAGTCGGTGCCTACTCACTCAGACACTTTAAATTCTGTTCCATATTTGTTATAGTTATAAATATATAATTGTTGTAACTGTTATTACCTGGTAAGTACCCATTTAAAATGTCTGAGTTGGCACCGACTTCATTAACAATATGCCGCCTGTTAATGCTCCTTTCTTTAAAGTGAAAATTTTATTTTTAACTTTTTAGTTTATGTTTTTGAAGTCGGTTTTTATTTTTTTTTTTAATTATTTTATTTTTCAATTTTTAGTTCAACGCATCTGTAACTTATTTCTATTTAGTATAAATGGGGCTACTAAACGCACCGCGATTACGCAACGTAAATTCAGTGTCAAATTGACGAATCAGCATGC
Organism: Luffia ferchaultella; assembly: GCA_949709985.1. Taxonomy (NCBI): domain Eukaryota; kingdom Metazoa; phylum Arthropoda; class Insecta; order Lepidoptera; family Psychidae; genus Luffia; species Luffia ferchaultella. Next base: position 9,079,744 of record OX453263.1, read on the forward strand.
CTAGTAGGCAGTGGTATTCCTATGTAAAACTTCAATCTTAATTATTATTTTTGTGCGAACTGAACATTTTGGCATATTTAACCGTATGACGGAAGCTCAACAAAAGGTAACTGCTGTAAATCGTTGAGGAATTCCCCCGACTGTTTATGGTCTTCATCATCAGACCTGTAATGGCACTATAACTCATATGAGTGCAAAGTTCTCTTCAATAGAAATGAATTAAGTCCAAACACCAGGTAATTGCTGTAAATCGTTAAGGAGTTCCCTCGATTGTGTATGGTCTCCATCATCAGATCTGTAATGGTACTTATAACCCATATGGGTGCAAAGTTCTCATTAATAGAAATGAATGAAGTCCAAACACCAGGTAATTGCTGTAAATCGTTGAGAAGTTCCCTCGATTGTGTATGGTCTCCATCATCAGACCTGTAATGGCACTTATAATCCATATGGGTGCAAAGATCTCATCAATAGAAATGAATGAAGTCCAAACACCAGGTAATTGCTGCCAGTCGTTGAGGAGTTCCCTCGGCTGTCTTTCAGCTCCATCATCAGATCGACTCCCGACCTTCATTAAATAGTACTAGTAGTAGTACTTTATCAAAATACTTAAAATACGATACTTTAAAATACGATTTTCGAAGGTTGCCCTCGATTTCTCTGGGATGCCATCATCAGATCCTGGTTTCCTTATCATGGTACCATTTCGGAGATATCTCCCTTTCACAAAAAAAAATCATCCAATTCGGTTCATAAACAACGAAGTTATCCCTGAACACACATAAAAAAAAAAAACATATATACGGTCGAATTGAGTAACCTCTTTCTTTTTTGAAGTCGCTTAAAAAGAACTTTATAAGCTAGAAATAATGATTATTTAAATAAAAATTAAATAATTTTAAATTTAAATTTCAAAGGCAGTAATTAAATAATAAGTTGGTGTCATACAATAAAATGAAGCTATTATTAAGACCTTTAAAATGACATGTCACAACTTGATACACCACTGGGTACGAAACCGCCCATTGTCTTTTATAATATTTTATGAATTGAATTAGTTTGAATTATTTTTTTTACCAAGGCGGAAAGCTATTAAACTTAAAATAAAAATTTTTCACTATATATACAATGTACATAATATATACATTACCGAGTTGACCAACTAATAATTTTTTTATGATAAAAAAATTAAATTAAAACATATGTAAAAAGTGGTGACCTCTTGGAATGGTGTAATTATTTTAATTTTAATACGCTTTTATAAGTTCCACCTGTATGTTTTTTTGTATCTAATGGAATCTTTAAACGCGGTTGTCACCCACTTCCACTGAAGATATTGGGCTGAAATTCAGAATACATATGTAACTTCGATGACAATACACTAAAATGATAAACATAACTTGATGTTGCAGCCAGGATTGTTTCCTCATAAGGATACTCTTCACCGGTTAATAGCACGAACACGAAACTTTGTATGTAGGTTGGATTTCGATAGTTATCCATGATTTTCACTATAAACTGATGATGCACCACGATAATTTGTTTACAAGGGAATTCCTCAGTGGTTAGATTAGCACCGACATGAAGCTTTGTGTCGGTTTGTATCATTTCATCGTTTTATAGGTAATTGTGAGTTCCACCTTTATGTTTGTAAATTTTAATGGAATGTAGTTTAAAAAATATTAAGACTAAAAAAAGATAAAAAATAATTTATTAAAAAAAATTTATAAATTACACTTTGATACGACTTTGATAGACAATCGAACTTTAAAAAAGAAAATAAGTAGAAAAAAAATTGAAAATTAATGTTATTGTGAAAAATCGTGGAGTGCAATGAAATATTTAAAACAACTGATATCGGGCACCCCACGTTTTGTCACAATAACATTATTTTTCCTCATTAAACACTTTATTCTTATTCTAAAAGTTATTTTCTCCTTTTTAGATCGATTTGGTATCAAAGCGCAAGTTTCTTAGTTTTTTTAAACTATCTGGGGGCACCGCCGTGCCCCCACCAAGTCGAGCAAAAAAGCGTCACGGCCGTACCATCCTTTTCTCGAAGCAATTCAGACCATTTTCGACCCCCTGTAACTTCGTTGTGGATAAAACTAGAAGACTGAAATTTTCAGTAACCATGCAGGCATATTATATAAGCATATTACACGTTTTCATTCAATTTGAACCAGTATTTTTAAGAAATTATAACGGGTCAAATTTCTTAATTTTGTCACTCACTGACTCAACGATCATCAAAATTCTAAGGCACTTCTAGCAGACTTAGAAGCTTCAAATTTGGAATATAAGTAGTGTTTGGTGTATGAATCAAGGAAAAACTAAAAAATCTAGAAAAGACCGCAAAAAAAATTAAGCCCATACAGCCAAGTCTTCAGTTAATTTTTTCAATATTGGCTTTATTCGTAACGATGTTTTATTACGGCAGTTATTATTATATTAATCTGTAGCTGAAGCTCAAGAAGTAGTACCGGAAAAGAGAAAACGGAAGGCTACCTACAAAAATAAGAAAAGTTCATAAGTCCGGGAGAGGGCTTAAAGAAAATTCGTTGCTGGTAGATATACATATATACAATAAGTAGAAGGTACCGAAAAGGAAAAAAGTAGAACTGTCTACAAAATACAAAAAGAAATGAGATCCCATCAAAAACAATACTTGTCAAAAAAACCAAGTCTCGCAACTCAGTTGTTCTGCGGTAAAAAGTTGTGAGATCCATGTAATACCAAGTCGGTTATTAATTTATTCAGTCTCTACTTTTAAGTCTCTACTTGTAAGTATGTAATGTTTTATATAAATATATTGAGACTTGGCCATCGCCTAAAAAAAACGTGTAAATTCAATCGCCTGAAAACACATGTAAATTCAATTATTTAGTGCGATGGCCAAGTCTCAATATATTTATATAAAACATTACATACTTACAAGTAGAGACTTACAAGTAGAGACTTACAAGTTGAGACTGAATAAATTAATAACCGACTTGGTATTACATGGATCTCACAACTTTTTACCGCAGAACAACTGAGTTGCGAGATTTGGTTTTTTTGACAAGTATTGTTTTTGATGGGATAATGTTTGTAGAAGGCGGTCTGAATGATCGTGAAATTTGAAGGGCAAGTTAGTCAAAACAGGGGTGTTCGCACGGTCCCTCAATTTATAGAAATAAATAATGGTAAGAGCTAAGGGCGCGAGCGGGTTGCTTTTCGCGGTTTACGCATGCGGTGCAAACAGAATGCTCGCTTGTGATTGGTGTAAAGTAAAAAGATTTAGTACTGTAAAATACAACATTGCGGTACAAGTTTCGATGTCATAAAGAACGTATTAATAGTAACTGTATTGACAAAAGTATTAATCGTTGTTGTAATAACGCATACAGAATTGTTTTTTTTTGTAATGTGGACCAAATAATAATAAAATTTTAATCTATACGAAACAGACTTTATTTTAGTAGTGTTAGGCCCAGAAAGAAAGAAGTTCAAAATGGCAGACACTATTTTCAGTTTTGACCGCAGATTTGTGAAGGGAGACCACATGGACCCATAGATATCGATTTTGAAAGCAAGCAGTTCAAAAACTATAACAGATTCTAAGGCAGTAATTTTTTTTAGTTCTGAGCACAGATTCGTAATCGAAGACCATACAGACTCTTACACATTGATTTTGAAAACAATCGGTCCAGAATCAAAAATAGTAGAATTTGACGAAATGGGAAATGAAAAGGTCACCTCATTCAATGGGACCTCGGTTTCGCCATCGCCACGTATCACAAACAAAATGCACTCGTATTGCAAAACTCCTCATACGATAACTGTGGCACAGTATAGTATTGTCTAATAATTTTTTTTTATGGAACTTTAAAAGACATCGTAACCCACACCCATAACACAAGCTTTGCTTAGTTTGGGACTAGATAGCGCTGTGTGGGATGTCCCAGGTATTATTGTTATCACTACATATTATAAAATAAAGTCCCCCGCCGCGTCTGTCTGTCTGTCTGAACGCGACAAACTCAAAAAGTACCGAACGGATTGGCATATTATTGACATCAATGGACAGAGTGATTCAAGAGAAAATTTGTTGAAATATGACGATTATTGTTGAAGAAGTCGGAAAAAAATCAAGCTGGTTGGGAACTTTCATCGAAAATGCGGCCTAATCCTTTTGAGATATAACAAAATAATGTATGGAGGAATTGTGTCTCTTTTATAGGACTAAAGAAAAGTCCGCGATAGCATATGTCTATATTTTATGGATAGCTTACTATACTATTTTTATGATGTAATATGATGAGGTGATTGGAAAACAATTTATACGGATATGGTATTAATCCTTATCAAATTAAATACGATATTTACCTTCAGCATTTCATGAACATTATGATCGCCGTTTGTATTCTACAATTTAAATCTTACTTAGGAGCCATACCGGACGACGCGACACACGTGGTTAGGCTGAAGTTATCAATGTTGTATACAAAGAAATATTTTAGTTTGTTTTTAGGTATTTATTCTTTACTTTTTCATATATTTATAGAATTCGAAATAAAATACATTAAAAATAATCCAAGTTGGACGAACTTGCGTTACATTTAAATCTAATGAAATCCAGTCTACATGTTCGACACAACAAGCTGATACGACACTACGACCGTAAAAACATTATGGCTCTGCTACCCGTGCGAAACCGGGGCGGAACGCTAATTATTATATAAAATAAAGCAACATTAAAAACCTGACATAAAAGAAAACTAATTTTTAAATAAATAAAAATAATAATGATCAAGACTAATTAGTTCTGGTATAGAGCCAAGTATGTGTTGCCTCTGGTGCAGATGCGCATGTAGTAGTAAGCAAGCTGTCAAGTAAAACCCATTTTCGAGCTGTCACTTTTTGTACATACGTCCTTAAAGAATACATTTCAATATAAAATACTGTATCAAACAAAAGACAATTATAACAAGTTGCTTAAGAATTTGTATCCATATCACATTAATTTTAAAAATACGGTCTGCCGTACCCAAAATGTCATCTTGGTATTGTTTCCAGCATGTTATTCCCGTTTCAATATTTTTTAATTACTATTCTTCCCTGCAATGATTTCATGGTACAAAAACATGTAAAATAATTAGGATTAATTCCAATATTTTTATAGATAGCTCTGATTGTTGGACGTTATATGATATTTAAAAGATTCTCCTTTGTCATTCAATCATATTTAATGTAGTTCTCGTTTTGTGGAAGTTGAATAATTGTAAAAAGTATATGCATTCATTTATAAAGAATATAATATATTAAGGCCGTAAACAAGTTATCTTTGTATCATAGTTGCAGAATTTCTTTAAAATATAGACAGAAGAATAGAAGAGAACGGTGTGAAAAAGTGTGTTGTGGTAATTTGGGCAAATATAATCCACTGCAGGATATATCTGCATGACGGTATGGCACTTCAGGTCATCTGTCCACCTGGCCGGGGGGCGTTCAACGCTTCGCTTTCCGGTACGTGGCCTCCATTCGAGAACTCGTCTATCCCATCGGTTATCAGTTCTACGGCAAATATGACCGGCCCATTGCCACTTCAGCCTGCTGATCGCTTCGGCTATGTCGACAACTTTAGTTCTTTGACGGATTTCAGTGTTTCTGATTTTATCCATCAAAGAAACACCGAGCATAGCCCGCTCCATAACACGCTGAGCGACTTTGAATCAGTCTGAGTCAGTCCTGCCGTGAGAGTCCACGTTTCGGCACCGTACGTCATTGTAGGTAGGACGCATTGGTTGAAGAACAACATATGTAAACGAAATAGGTAGTATGTTCAAAAACCAGCCAACGCAACGCATGTCGGACCACGCAAAGTGAGGGGTTTCGTAGTGGGGATTTCAAACAATAAGTATAAAACAAATAAATCAAACACTACTGACGTAAAGCTATCCAAAACTACAGAGTTGTACTAATTTATGACTAATTAAAACTTTTCTTTTTCAAAACGTTCAACCCCATGGTCGAAAAATAAGGAGCACATTTTTAAGGAGTTTAAGAGCACATATATCTCAACAACTATTGACTTAAATAAAAAAGTTATTTAATAACTTTTACACGCCATGCCATTCTATGTCATGCCAACAGTCCATTATGCTCCACTGCAGGGGCTTAGGCCTCGCCCCCGGGTGAGGGGGCTTGGAGCTTTAATCCACCACGCTGCTCCAATGCGGGTTGGCGGAACTTTTACATAATTTTAAAAACGTATCTCTAAGTATCCTGCAAATTAATGTGCTATGAAAAATTTCTTCATTTGGCGATCTACTTCGAAAAATTTTCTTCATAATTTTGCTGTACCATAGCGTAGCGGCTCATAGATTACACCTACATTCCAAGTTTCATCTACATAGTGTTAAAAGTTTCCGAGTGAAATACCTGTGACAGACGGACAGACAAACAGACAGACAAATTAATTTAAAAAATATAATTCATAAATAAAAAAGTTATAAAGTACAATTAAAGAGAGGGGGCAAGCCTGTAACGTCAGGCCATTTAAAATTATGTGAAACTTCTAAAAAATTTAATAGCTTATAAGTTCGATTTTCTTCAACCGAGCACATTTTTTTTATTATCGTATAAAGTCTATTTTATATTTTCTAGATAAACATAGTACTTTCAATATTTGTAAAGTACCTAATCCTACTGTGAAAACCGTGCGGGCATACTCGCGTACAATACAGAACAATTTTCTTAAACCTTATATTAAACCCCATGAACGCTTGAAAATCCTCCAAGACGAGATGAATAACATTATACCACGATCCTAAGATATTAGAACGTCGAGTACCCTCCTGGAGTATTATTTCTATACTTGCATAGGATTACCTTCCTCTTGCAAGTGGCACTTTAAGCGACCGTAAAAATGTCTCTGGAGATGCACGAGCTGTTCTCGAGAAATGTAGAATTAGAATTTTTATTACTCTAGGTTCCCTGTAGTGGGATGTTGGAGATATTTTCTTCTTTTCACGTCTTCAATGAAGAATATTTAGTACCTACTGTCGTGCTTTTGTTGGTAGTGTACGTAAAAATTTGTCAAAAGTCACTCATATACGTGTATATAGTAATAAAAAATACTTAAAATACGATACTTTAAAATACGATTTTCGAAGGTGGCCCTCGATTTCCCTAGGATGCCATCATCAGATCCTGGTTTCCTTATCATGGTACCATTTCGGCGATATCTCCCTTTCACAAAAAAAAAATCATCCAATTCGGTTCATAAACAACGAAGTTATCCCTGAACACACATAAAAAAAAAAAAAACATATATACGGTCGAATTGAGTAACCTCCTTCTTTTTTGAAGTCGCTTAAAAAAGAGAAGTATGTCGAGGAGAATACTTACAAGTGGTTAATAGCAATAAATTAATTGGACAATAGGCTATTTGACAATTTTTTTTAAATAATTTTAAATGGAAGAGAATTTTTAAGTATATCACAGCATTGAAATAATTTAAAAAATAAATCATTAAAATATAAACAAAGTTATGGATGTTTAAAATGTCTTGTTAGACAGAGAGGGCAACACCGCCCAGCAAACCTATGCGTGACGTCAGGCCATTTAAAATAATGGTGAATATGGTTTTGCAAGAAAGAGACAGAGATAAAAGTTTAATAGCTTATAATTTCCATATTCTTCAACCGAATATAATTTTGGTTATAAATTTTTCTTATCGTATAAAGTCTTTTTTTAAGCGACTTCAAAAAAGAAGGTTACTCAATTCGACCGTATATATGTTTTTTTTTTTTTATGTGTGTTCAGGGATAACTTCGTTGTTTATGAACCGAATTGGATATTTTTTTTGTGAATATCTCCAGAGTGGTACCATGATAAAAAAACCAAGATCTGATGATGGCATCCCAGAGAAATCGAGGGCGACTTTCGAAAATCGTATTTTAAAGTATCGTATTTTAAGTATTTTTATAAAGTACTACTACTAGTACTATTTAATGGAGGTCGGAAGTCGATCTGATGATGAAGCTGAAAGACAGTCGAGGGAACTCCTCAACGATTTACAGCAATTACCTGGTGTTTGAATTTGATTCATTTCTATTGATGAAATCTTTGCACCCATATCTATACTAATATTATAAAGCTGAAGAGTTTGTTTGTTTGTTTGTTTGTTTGTTTGAACGCGCAAATCTCAGAAACTACTGGTTCGAATTGAAAAATTCTTTTCATGTTGGATAGTCTATTTATTGAGGAAGGCTATAGGCCATATGTATAAAATAATAATATCTGTCTGTCTGTCCATTTGAGCAAATCTCCAAAACGGCTAAACTGGTTTTGATGACACTTCACAGATATGGAAAAGAAGTGGTCAAAAGTGACATACACTACTTTTTGTATGTCTGTATGTGCGTCCATCTGTCTATTCGAGGTAATCTCCAAAACGGTTAAACCGACTTTAATGAAGTTTTACGGGTATGAAGAGGAGGTGGTCAAAAGTGACATACGTTACTTTTTGTCCGTCTGTTTGTCTGTACGTCTATGTGTCTATTCAAGCTAATCTTCAAAACGGCTCAACAGATTTTAATGAAACTTTGCAAACGTGAAAGAAGGTTGTCAAAAGTAACATTAGCTACTTTTTGTGTCTGACTGTCGTTTGTCTTCACTGATCTATCAACGTAGATAAAGCCGAAACTACTAAGTCTAGGAAACCGAAATTTGGAACAGTGGTTTATTTTATAACGTATCAATTTTTTATGAAATAAATATTTGGAAATTTCAAATTTAAGGACGGAGGGACGAAAGGGCTTTGTATGAGTCTTTGTTCTTTAAAGTTAGAAACATAAAAATTTTGACATAAATAAATAATGATGTCTTTCAGAGTTATTGGATTTCCACATTTTAAGGGTGGGAAACGGGAGGTGAAAAGTATTAATTATATACCGCCTGTTAATGCTCCTTTCTTTAAAGTGAAAATTTTATTTTTAACTTTTTAGTTTATGTTTTTGAAGTCTGTTTTTTTTTAAATTATTTTTTATATCTATACTTATTCTATACTAATAATATTATAAAGCTGAAGAGTTTATTTGTTTTAACGCGCAAATCTCAGGAACTACTGGTTCAAATTTAAAAATTACTGTTGTGTTGGATAGTCCATTTATCTAGGAAGGCTATAGGTTATACTACATCACGCTACGACCAATAGGAATGGAGCATCAATTAAAAATTTTGTAAAAACGGGGAAAATTATTCCTTTTGAGAGATTCCGTCGCGCGCGCTGCGTAAACTGTTGATGTTAAGCAAACATCATGTATTACGGAATTGTTACGCTTTAAAAGTTGTAACCAAAAGTCCGCGACAGGCAAGGCAACAAGACAGCAAGCTGTCAAGTAAAACCTATTTTCAAGCTGTCACTTTTTGTGATTGCGTCCTTAATGCACAAATTTAAAATTTTAGGTGATATTCCTTCAAACAAGCTTTTTAAACAAATAAATAAATTAGGTATATATTTTGGAATAAAAATTATTGTAATTTTTTATTATTTTTAGGGTACCGTAGCCAAATGGCAAAAAAACAACACTTTTAGTTTCGCTATGTCTGTCCGTCCGTGTGTCTGTCTGTGGTTTTTCTCGGAAACTATTGGCAATACATAGATGAAATTTGTAAGGTAGGTGTAATCTTTGAACCGCTACACAACAACGCGCGACGTAGTGAAATTAAGAAAAAAAATTTTTGGGATAGGTCGCCGTATAACTGAAGTACAAAAAAAAATTCATGGTATATTAACGCGAGAGGTACCAAACAATAGCTCTTAAAAATTATATCAATTTTCAAACAATTTTTTTTTTATTTAAGTCAACAGTTGTTGAAATCTGCACCGAAGCTAGTAAAGTATGCAGGTAAACTATATATATATGCTATACATAAATAAATATGTATTTGATATTAAAATATACAGGAATAATATGAATGTCGGCCACCAGCGAAAGCAGAAGGAGTACGTACACGCCTCAAAAACCTAATTATTTAATTTTAAAGTTAGACTCAAAAGAGTTTGCTGCGAATAAAGATGGCTAATTACCGCGTTCAGTGGTTACGAGCTAGAAGTTTTAATGCAATGCACAAAGGCTTGTAAATTTCTTGAAATGTTGGATTCATTGCTTTGTACAAAAGTTTATGTAAAATATAATTTTAAATTATGTCAAGGATAATGCAGAAATAAGTATTAATCAAATTCATTAAAATAATCATGTATACCTGTTTCAATTTCTTACTACATTATACGTGTATTTTAGAAATGAATAACCATTTCGAAGTTGACAGCATCGTATCTATACCTATCTAAAATATGCTTTTAAAAAATTAAATAAATGATTTTCCTAGAATGGTATGGTATATCCTAATGGAAAGAATTATTATTTAAAAAATGTAGTCTGTGCAAAACCTTGATGTCAAACTATAATTAATTTAAATAATTTAAAATAAAAAAATATTAATTGATTATCCGAAATTTCAATTACGTTCAAAATAATACCAAACCGGTCTTAGTGTGTTTCGCATTTTGCTGCATTTGTGTATTATTTAACTAATAATCATACACCATACCATACCAAACTATCAGCCCATTAATGCCTCACTGCAAGGGCTTACATCTCGGGCGATGAGGTAGTTTGGAGCTTAATCCACCACACCGCCCCAATACGGATTAATGGATTTTAACGACTGTAATTTATTGATGGCACCCGGAAACGACGGTTTAACGTGCTCTCCGAGGCAGAGAATCAGTAATAATTATGTACATAACCTAGAAAAAACTCATTTATATTTGCCCTAGGATTCGAACCACGAACAAGAAGCGGGTTTGCTACCACTCGGCTATCACGGTATGTATTTATTAATCAGGAAAAAAACTAGTTTTCTACGTCAAAAAAAAATTAATTTGATTTTTTGTTTGGGTGTAGACCGGCGCGCTGGGATTTCGCGGGGTTGTAGATCGGCGCGGGGACCTCGCGGACTTAAACTCACCTTCTTGCACCAGCTAGCTAGAGTATGTATGAGTTGTAAACGCAGAAGAGGGCTTCTAGTTAATTCGTACCTACTTTTATGGATTGCACGCAATGAAAAGGAAAATTTAGACATTTGTTAAAATCAATTTAAAAAAATTTTATCCTAATGAATGGCATATGCCGTCGGACGTGTGTTCTCGTGACCTTGTCATGCCAGGTGTGGTTTTGCCTTTCTCCTATCTTTTCGTAGGTAACTAAGTGACGAATTCTAAATCTAATGAGCTGAAATGGAAAATATGGGCATTTAATCAAATCGATAAAAAATAAGATTTTCATCCTAATGAATGGTAAAAGCCCCTCACCCCGGGGTGAGGCCCTTCAGTGGGTCATTGATGGGCTGATGGTACGGCATGGTGTGAATGGGAAATGCCGTCAAACCTGTTCTCTTTATGTTCTCCTATTGAATTTTTATGTGTATCAATTTGGCAGAAGCGAAAAATCACGCCTTGGTATAATAAAATTCTGTCATCGGAAGTAATTTATTCCGTTGCAAGCGTACTCCGTTACGGAATTGTTAAATATGAATGACATGGTGATGCGGGTGAATTGGAACCAGTTATATTAGATGTCGGTTACAGGATTTCGAGAGAAGCTTACACAAAAGCTTCTTGTACAGTTAAAAAAGAAAACACAACTGAAACTGCCAACAAATTAAAAATAATAAAATTAGAAAAATAGACACGAAGTAAAAAAAACTGGCCAAGTGTGAGTACAACTCACGCCCCGAAATGTCTGTACTGTTATATCGTATTTATTTTTCTCCTCGCTGCCAGATGGCACGTAGACGCATACATCAATTAAAAATTATAAAAAACTGCCTGTCTAATACGGCCATTTAATAATAGATGGAGCCACCATATAAAGAAATTATTTTTATTTTTCATGATCACATTTCTACGTTTCAATTAATAAAACATAACATGCGACTATAAAATATATTTACCTTTAATATTTTGAACTGATATTATTGATTATTTCAACAGTTTCGAAGCGTTTGTACAAAAATCTTAAATTTGTGAAAAATAAGATTTTTGAAAAACGCTTCAAAACTATCGAAAGAACCATTACAGAAATCAGTCGAAAAAACCTTATTTTCCACAAAAAAACCTTATTCTTAGGTTTTTGTACAAACGCTTCGAAATTGTCAAAACAATCATCAAAGTCAGTTAAAAACATTAAAGAGAAATATTTTTTATAGTCGCATGTTATGTTTTATTAATTGAAAAGTAGAAATGTGATCTTGAAAAATAAAAATTATTTCTTTTTATGGTGGCTCCATCTCTTATTAAATAGCCGTACTAGACAGGCAGCGTCTCACCATAACTTGTGCTGTCAAACCTTGCTTCTTACCAAAGTTTTTATAGCTTTATGGACCGTAAACCTATGTATTTGATATAAATTTCAGTTTGATACCGCTCACTCACTCAGCGCTCTTTAAGAAAGCGTTTTGACAGACAGACAGACGAACAAACCGACGCACAACCAAAGATACAAACGGACAACGAAGTGGTCCTATAGGGTTCCTTTTTACCTTGTGAAGTACCGAACCCTAAAATGGAACTAACCGATAGTATTTCAGGAAATTGACGTGTCCATAGAGTCCAAATCCATCAATTATTTTTTTCTCTCAGTAGTAACAAAACAGAATCGAATAAACGACAAAAAATCGTGAAACGTTACCTCACATAGCTAATGTTTAACAAAACGCAATAATAAAACCTCAATTCGGCAATATAATGCAGAATATTGATTGAGCCAAACTTTATGACCGGTCTGGACACGAGACGAATGCAAGTTTGTTTATAGCACACCCATACACCCCCTCTGACACTTAAAATTTACTACTGGCTCGATCTGTATCCAAAGTACTTGGAGCACGCGGCCTGAGTAAGTTATTTTCGGTACTAACGCCACCGGTTTGCGTATATTTAGTGCAAGACACATGTGTAGGGATGTACGAACAAATATCTTTTTTATTCGTAGCTTCGCATATATATCAAATCTATAAAGAAACACGTAAACTTCTGTGACATTTTAATACCTTTTTTTAAATTAACTAAACATTTTTATCCCCTCTCCCGATGCTCGCGGTAGTAATCGTCGGGAAGCGTCCTCTGCCCCACCGCACCACTTCTTCCCACTTATGTCGCCTATTTATCGCACACACACACACACACACACATATCGGGCACAAACCAATCAAAGTATAAAATTAAATGAAAAAAAGGGCGAAAAGGGAAATAAAACATTACTTAAACTATAACAGAAATATCCCGATTGAATCCAAATAAATACCTAGTTCTGGTTAATTTATATTTAATTTCTATTCCTGTTAGTATTAAAAAGAAATATATTTATTTATACTATGCCGAGTAGGTTACGCTATTACTCGTAATTCATCCCAACGCGCTAATCATGGGCGACAAGATTGATGTGCATAAGGCCAAAGTGCGATAGACCTAACAATCAATAAAGAAAATATTTAATATTATTCCTAAGTATTTTTTCTTTGCTGTAAAATACGATATGTTTAAAGAAAAAATATAGTAATATATTACAAAAAAAAAAAATTAGTTACACGACTGGGTAAAAAAATATTAACTGAAAAGAGATAAACGAGCTCTATAATCCATAGAATGCTAATAAAATACAGAATGTTATATAAGGTATTGCAGACTAGAACAAACTATATTATATAATTTTTTTCAGTAAATACGTTTTGTTGTTTTGCCGTTCATATTTATATGTTAAAGTATTTTCTTGACATTCTATAGATTAAGGAGCTCGTTTTTCTATTTTAGTTTTTTTTTTGCGCAGCCTTTATATTTTTTATACATATAACTGTTTTTCTTTCTTTAAACTAACAAAACTAAAGTTCTCTTATTTTTTCAGTCGACTTAGGGCTACACAAGCATAGTCCTTCCAAATATATGTGAGCTAATACCCAGTGAGGTGTTCCGTTTCGTAGTTCATGTAAAAATGGTAACATAAATATGTTATTATAATATATATATTGACGACTGCTTAGCCTAGTGGGTAGCGACCCTGCCTACGAAGCTAGAGGTCCCGGGTTCGAATCCCAGGTGGGGTCAGTATTAATATGATGAATATTGATACTGGTACCGGGTCTTGGTTGTTATATATATAAAAAAAAAATATTTATATATGTATATATTATAAAGAATATTTAAGTATGTATATCAGTTGTCTAGTAACCCATAACACAAGCATAATATTTGCTTACTTTGGGACTAGATGACGCTGTGTGGGAAGTCCCATGTATTATTATTATTATTATATTTGAAGTTTAAATCACTAGCTTTTATTTTGATATCCATATTGTTTCTAATAGCAAAATACTTTTACTTTCCTTCTATTTTTTGATTCGCACACTAAAAAAAGTAGACAGCAGAACTAGTTGTGATACCATGAAAATAGCAAAACTTTCATAATTTTAAACACAGTTAAAATGCATGCTACTGGTTGGTAAGTTGGTACAACTGAATTTGATTCCTTATAACAGTTGTTATGTTGTCACTATTTTTAGGTAACTAGTAATCGAAATTTTTGTTACTTATAACCAAAAACGTTTTTCTGTGCAGATTTAATATTTGAATATTATGCACAATGTGTCATTTTTACATTAAGATGAATCTAGCAACCCATATAGTAAATACATTTGACAGCAGCGTTCGGTTTTAATACAGTCATGAATATCATTTAACAGTATCGAAAATGTCGGCGGAAAAACCGGCGCACGGGGTTTTCGCGGGGGTGAAGACCGGCGCGTGGGGATCTCGCGGACTGAATCTCTGCCAATATGTGAAGATAGGCATAAGTCGCGTCGCAGTAACCAGTTTTTGGTGTAGCGGGACGCAGTGGAGCGAGGAGTATATGGCTGTGCCTATGCATAGAGCGTTGTATTCCGAGCCGCCATAATGTTTGAGGCGAACTATAAAAAAAGGAAATCAGAATTAGATTATCTAGGCAAGCACTTTCAGTCAGAGCAACTCTGTTGACTTTAAGTTTTATTACTGTCTTCATTATATTTTAGCAATTTGACAAATATTCGATATTTTTGAATATTCTAGAAAAATAATGGAAAGTCAAGTCGTCTCGCCTGCATCGTTTTTAATTTTTTTTCTGATATATTTTAGATATTATTACTGACTAAAAGGATAATATTTGATTGTTCACCGAGGGAAAAAAGTGACTGATTACCGCTGAGTGTGCATTTAAGGCCCGACGCCGCAAAGAGGGCCTTATACACATGAAGCGGGAATCGCACCTTCTCCAGAGTGATTTTACTCGTATGCGTAGCATAAAGTAGATGCTAAACGTACGAGGGAAATGAAATAAATAAAATGTTTATAAATTTAAAATTAATATTAAAATTACAGCAATTATTGAAATTTAAAACAACGCTTTTACGCGGTCCCAACAAGTTGTCAGTAACAGCTTGAACAGCTCTTTTTAATTCTATTGGAGTCATCAAATCGTCATTATCGCTTCTGGAAGACATTTTTAATAAAATTATTATGCAAATTAAGCAATCTTTTTTTTATATAGATTTGAGGCACTTTGACAGCTCTGACGTTAGTTTGCTTTTTTTTTAGTTTTTATTCAGAATAAAAAGTAAGTGGCCAGTATACCGTTTTACGTCTTCATATAAAAGATTCGTATGTTATTATTAGAAAAGACAGCGGGAGTAATGGATTTTCATACATTTTTCTCTCCCACGGGAATAAAAAACTTTCCGCCCTCTTATTTAAAAAGTGTTAGAGTGCTTTCCGAGCAGGTGTAGCATAAAACCATGTATTTCAGGAGACGTTGTCTTCTCGAACGAAAAGCGCAGCGAGCATGGAATTTAAAATAGAATCCCGAGCGTAGTGAGGATCCAATGTCACCCGCGAGTTAAATAATTTTGCGCCAGAGGTAACGGTTTAAAATACACATACAGGTCTATAAGCTCAATCACATTTTATATTCATTAGAGACAAAAAAATATTGTGAATATCAAAATTTACCATAAATAATAATAATATTTTTTATTGTACACCAAAAGTTATTAGAAGAAGAATAAATAAAATATCTTTGATGACTAAGTTTGGTACATACAATGGGCGGTCTTATCGCTAAAAGCAATCTCTTCCAGACAACCTTTTGGATGGATTGGTATAAACTTGAGAAAATAATAATAATAATAACGTACACATAACAACAACGTCTAGGCCTCAAACTAAGCATTAGCTTGTGTTTTGGGTACCAAGCGAAGACAACACATACATTCAATAGCCAAGACCCGCTACCAGTATCAATATTCATCATATAAATACTGACCCGACCTGGGATTCGAACCCGGGACCTCCAGCTCCCTTGGCAGGGTCGCTACCCACTACACTTAGCGGTCGTCAATAAATAAAATCAAAAATAAATAAATAATAAATAAATCTTGTTTTCAAAGATTTTTCTTTGTACCAAATGCATGTGGCAACAAAATTATTAAAAGTACAATAATCTACCTCTTTATGACAGTAATTTTATGTTTTGTTTTTTTTTTATACTGTCAGAATTTTATTACTACTTTGTGTTTTTTTTTTATATTAAATCGAATCTGTCTTACCAGCCAATGTACTTTAATATGAAATTTTAAAAAAATAATTATTTGTACCTAATACTCGTAATTAGGTACATATCTTTTGAACTAGTTCACAAAAAATATTGTTACTGTGCTTAGGTACTACTATATTATTTAATTTAAATTAATTCATTTAATTAAAATTTTATGCTTTAGTGTTTAGTGCTAATTTAATTAATATTTCATTTACACTCTTTAATTAATACATTTGTTGTTAAATATTTATAAAATGTATTTAGAACCGAATCTGTCTAACCAGCCATTTTGGATTAATACAGCTGTTTTTGCTCCCGCTACGCAAAATATTTACCCACTCCCGTTTAACAAATGCAAAGAAAGTATTCGTGACTGGCTATTACAAACAAATTTGACATCTCAACTTTTTCTGGGTGGATGACGTAGGCTATAGCTTAGTCCAGTTTAATACTGTCACAGCTGCCACCATTAACCTAACGATAGTTTTGTGTCTTTATTACATTATCTTGAAATTGTATTAGGTTAAGTCTCTTTTTGGACAAGACAGTAAATAAATGTCTATTTTATTATATTTGTTATATTATTATTTTACCGAGTTTGTTAGACATTATCACCCTATCACATTTCACATGTGATATTGAATAGTCAAAACATTTTTTCTTTTAAAGTATATACAGATCACAGAGAGTAAAATTAATTATACGATAGCTGAAGGCTAAAAATTATGACAGACAGAAATTAAATCATATCTAATTATAATCGTTTCAACAGCTAGACCTCCGCTACTGAACGTCTAGCTACTGAAGGTCTTCACACATATTCTTCAGATCATTAGTCCACCTGGTGGAGGGCCGTCCCACAATTCTAGGTCACCACTTAATAACCACCCTTTCTTTTACAGCAGTTGACCTACAATAATTATACTTATCATAATTACCCATATTGCCCGTATTATAAACATATTGGATGGATCGAATAGTCAGATCTATTAGTTTGTAAACTCTATAATCGCCTAAACCCAGCACGCCACAGCCAGCGGATGTTTTCAACTCTCGACGACAGCGCATAATGACACCGCATTCATTTGGGGAATTCGCGTTCGTGGTCTAGGCGTATTTTAACATAAATCTGTGGAGAAATTTTAATGTCTAACAAAATCACCGAGCTAAGAAATACATCTAAATAGAGTACTTGCCTTTGTAGCAAGTACATCGTGTTAAGGTAAATACATATTTGCTTAAAGTCGAATGACATATATTCTTTATATAGGAAGTATTATTAACTTTTGAGAAATTCTTTAAAGGAATTTATTTTTATTCTTTCAAACTCGAACACTCCATACGAAAAAAGTATTTGTTATTCCATTTACGAAGTTTAGACCAAAAATTCGTTTTCATGAAAAATTAACGATAAAAAAATAATTCCATATTTCTTGAAAATTTATGATATTTGCTACATTATCGAGATATATGAAAATGATATAGATTTTATGGCTGCCTGCGCTAAAAAATACGCGAATCGCAAAGCGCAGTGCAATAGGTGCATTAGTTCACGCTAACATGTCAAATTATGTGTATCTAACCAATGCATGTGTTCGTAAACCATTCACACTTTTGTAATTTTTTTATATTTACCTAGTATATAAATGTTCCAAATAAACTCATTACAATAAAGTATTTTTTTAATAGCAGATAAACGAAAAATAACGTTTTATATTATATTCAGAAGTAAAGAATATTTATAGTAAGTAACTGCAACTATTCGCTAACAAGATACGGTTACGATACGCTCTATAGTTTTCACTGGGTGGAGTAATGATTCGTCCTCACTCTCAAAATGAACAAACCAAATTTCACGGCAAATTATCTATTAAATCTCGTTTAAAATATAAGAGAAATTTAAACACAAAAGTCACCATTTCTACACCATCCTAAATGGTGCTATCCTAATGGCATGTAAATTATTAGGTTTTCTCGTTACCACTAGAGATGCTGCACAATTACTCTTATACAAAGCTTTTACAGCGTCGCTAGTGAGTAAACCACTCACGCAGTAGCCACCATCCATGGATGTATCCATTAAGATTAATGACGTGACATTTAATGAAGAGGGAACGTTGAAATTTTTAGAAATAATAATAATAATAACACATACAATCACAACAACGTGTAGGCCTCAAACTAAGCATTAGCTTGTATTTTGGGTACGAAGCGAAGACACCACATACATATAACAACCAAGACCCGGTGCCAGTATTAATATTCATCATATAAATACTGACCCAACCTTGGATTCGAACCCGGGACCTTCAGCTTCGTAGGCAGGGTCGCTGCCCACTAGGCTAGGCGGTCGTCGTATTAAAATATTATAGTAATTAATGAAGGCTGAAACACTATTAAGGAAAAATTGAATTTGTTTCTATCTGAAATTATAAAATCGTAGTGTCTATCTTTATGTTCGGGCTCCAAATCGACTGAACCGAGTTTAATGAAACTTCACAGCATAAAAATATTGTTGTCAGAAGTAACATAGCTTATTTTTTGTCTCTCTGTTTTTCGAGCTGATTTCCGAAACGGCTGAACCATTTGTTGTTTTCATTTCGGAAATATTTAGGTTCCTACGCTAACTTCGGGCTATTTTATTATTTATTTCGACATAATTAGGACTGTGTCATGAAATAGCTTTTTTACCATTTACAAATTTTGTTTTTATTAAATGTATTAATTCTGTGGTTATTCCGAATAAAATAAAGTAAATTAATTAACTAAGCACACACGGAACCGCGAAGTCATAATATTAACGTGAAAGGTACGGTCACCACGACCGCTTGACGACGGCTTAGCCTAGTGGGTAGCGACCTTGCCTATGAAGCTAGAGGTCCGGGTTCAAATCCCAGGTTGGGTCAGTATTTATATGATGAATATCGATACTGGTTGTTATATGTATGTGGTGTATTCGCTTGGTACCGAATACACAAGCTAATGCTTAGTTTGGGGCCTAGACGTTGTTGTGATGTATGCGTTATTATTATTATTATTATTACCAAAGTTAGAGAGTGCAAAAGACATTTTACTAAATCACGGTCAACACGTATTTTTTTCTAACCCGCACTTAACTTAACTTCCGCACCCCGTGGTAATTTTTTTCTTTGAACTTCGGTTCCAAGCAGATAAATCATTCCACAGGATTGGCAGGGTTAAAGGCCAGTAGTGGATACTATGACACCCAGCGATCTCCTATATGTGAAGTACCTAAATTAACTAAGTATTAGCCAAGCACAAATCTTTTTTTGCATAGTTTCCAAGATACTTTTCTTCGTCACAAAGACAGGCAACACAACGAAATGGGTTTAGATCAAAATTTTAAAGTTACTCTGGTTCTAGTTTCTAGAACAGCCTCGCAAAATATTTGCAAAAGTTTTTTTTTTATTTTGTGATAAAGATATAGATTAGTCTATAATTTTACAAGGAAAATTTAAAATGATAGGTCAAAAAATTTGGTCGAAGTCCATTGATAACGTTTTTTTTCCGACTCTTTGAAAATTTTCAAGTAGGCAAAGAAAATGTCAATTATTAAGTGCGCTCATATTTCTACACAAGGCAGTAATAAATAACATGGCAGCTTTTAAAGCACTACCCCGGAATGATACAACTTCAAACTATAGTCATATTTTAGAAGCTATAGTCAAAAAGATTACCGTAGTACAACAAAAACGCAAATTAAAACGCCAGCCCTAAACATTAAGGGCCAAAACGGCGTCAGTGAAATACGACGTGTCCAAAATTTGGGGCGGCAAAGTTTATTCCTCGCTCGATTGGACGCATAAATAATGAAAATTACACGCCGATTGAACTGATACGTCGTTTGGTTTAATGTTAGAATTCCGAACTCTGGCTGAACAATCGTGATATATCAATTCGCCATACACAAATATTAAATTTATTTATCCTATGACATACACGATCCGTTAAAACGGAACGCGAGTTTAATATTTGGAACGGAGCGCTTGATACCGTCACATATCGTAGGTAAAACCTACCGTTCGTTTATGGCTAGACTAAAAATTAAAAAATATATACATACATAAATTATCAACTCCAACGAAATATTTGGTACATTTTTTTAGTCGTATAATCAAAACTTTTGTTTAAAAAAAATGTTCAACGGAAAAGAACTTTAAACACAACGTGGCATTTGTAAATCAGTTAACTTTTTTATCTGAATATATCGAAATAAGCTATTTTTGAAGGTACAGTTTGAAGGTGAAGACGCTCTGCGAGGGCGCTGGCGGCAGTCACGCGCTGGAGGCAGTGACTGGAGACAAGAAAAGTTTGGTCGATTGTTTTTAAAATCGCGCTGCGACCGATGACGTGTTTGTGACAATATTCACAAAGATTTTTATTAGTAGGCGCTCTAAAATTACTTGTTTGCAGTACGGACATTGCAATATATACAGACTGAGGTTTTAATGACCAGCCAAATAATATAATGATTTTTGGTAGAAAACCGATAGTCGCCTTGTTTCCTTTTAGTATCGTTCTATAGAAAAATATTGAGATATGACTACACAAACCAATAACTCTAGTCAAAATTCATGCCCGCCGCCCCATTCCTTTCAAGGCCTCGGGCGCGTACGTTTACTATAGTGTTAAGAAGGCAACCAACACGTTATAAAATAACACTGAAGATAAAATAATTTATTATGAAAATGTAACCCATATTTTTATTTACGCAATGAGGTCTATTGGTGATACCTAACATCTAGAAAAATTTTGGCCGGTTTCTAAAATCTCACCTTGTATAATAGTTAGTAGTTACAAAATAAACAAAAATACATAAAATTATTTAACGCTAAGGAGTTAAACGTACTAGGCACAAAGTATAACAGTAGGTTAGAGTAGGCATGTAGGCGGGTACGCTGTCATGTCCCCTTCAACTATGCAGTATACTGCATACTTCAAACTGATGTCTTAACTTAAATTCTAAAATCCAAATCAAATTATTTTTATTAAATTATAATTATTTTTGGGACACATTTCTCCGAATAAATACCACCACATGACACCTCTAGGCCCCGCCCAAACGCTTAAAGACGTCGACTACTTTAAGCACCTTAAGGCGGACCTACATCGCGCATCGCCTTCACTGTTACACGTGCTCAGCCGTCACAAAACTGTTCGATCTATATGTTATGGGCAATATGTATAATCCGGCATTGTATAGAATGCCTAGGCATTATATACATTGCCTAAAACGTTCAGGCGTTCATTCATTTCATACATTGTCTAGGTATTGTATAAAATGCTCGAAGGCAATGTGTATAATGAACGACAACGGGAAGGAGACGCGTGTGCGGCGTGCGGGACTACCCCGTAAACAAGTTGCAACGATTTTTATTATTATTTACATATTACATTACAAAATTATTATCATTTATTAGATTACAAAAGATTTTTAATTTATATTATTCAGAGTAATGTTTGTGTTAAACTAAAGTTTAATAATGTTGATTTTGAATGGTATAATCAAACTTTACTTAGGTATTTTTTGAATAATATGTTATTGCTTTGATAGCGTAGCGCATAGGTTTTGTGTCGATTACTGCACATGTGAAGATACTTAAAAAATAATTGTTTTTGTTATTAAGTACCTACAAGTAGGTAGTAATTAGATTGCAATTTTAATATTACCCTATTTTAGTTTATTCAAAGATGTTACCTAAGATTTTATTTCCTTTCGAATTATAATTATGTTACCTACAGTTTATTAAAAGTAAAATAAAAGCTTATTTTAAATGAAAACTGTTGGTTTTTTTCGTATCTTGATCAAATTTCCATAATTAAGTGGTAAGAAATGAACAGGGCAACTTTCTGCAGCAATTTTTTGGTACGTTGTAAATGTAAACGTTTACCCGAAGGGAACTACTATGTAAGAAATGTTCTCGACGTAAAAACTCGTAGGTACTTAGGCATACCAACCAATAGAACACATGTCACACACAATAGAATTTGAAATTAGGATTAGCTCTCAAAAGATCAGTACCTATCTAACTAAATCATAGAGAAGAAAAATCTATTACATACATTACCTATGCTTCAACAGGCATTCTACACAATGCCTAGGTATTCTATCCATTTCCTAGGTAAGGTGTAAAATAGTTTGAACATTGAACATCATTTCATACATTGCCTGAACGACCTCGGCATTCTATATATTTCCTAGGTATTGTATAGAATGCCTGCATTATACACATTGCCTATAACATATATACTATATAGATAGTATCATAATTACTATTATGTCGTTTCTTACAGTGGACGTGCGTACGCGCTCTATCAGATGTTCTATGGTACTGTTTCGATCTGTCTGTACGTTACTGTACAGTGAACACTGCAACTCGAAAGGTCTGAGTTCTAAAGTCATTGATGTGATCATGATAAATAAATTAAATTTTGCATGTGAAACTATACTTTATTTCGTAAGACGTAGAGTTGATTTTAATATTGAATCAATGCAATTTATATCTTTTTCATATTCTGTTTATTTATAATTTCTGAGTTGGGGCACATATTGTTTTATCGTTTTAGTACAAGAAATAAATAGGTCTACATTTTTTTGTTCACCGTAGTACAAAATTGACTGACCGATTGGCAGAGTGATTAGAGACAAAAAATGCGGAGCCAAGGGTCGCGGGTTCGAATCCCGCCCGGGACAAACATTTGTGTGCATGAACATGTCTATTTGTTCCGTGGCTGGGCGTAAAATATCTATATAATAATAATACATGCTTCTTCTCACTTCTCACACAGCGCCGTCTAGGCTAAAAGTAAGCAAGTATTATGCTTGTGTCATGGATTACTAGACAACTAATATACTTACTTAAATATTCTTTATAATATATACATATATAAATATTTTTGGGAAGACACCACATACATACAACAACCAAGACCCGGTACCAGTATCAATATTCAACATATAAATACTGACCCGACCTGGGATTCGAACCTGGGACCTCCAGTTTCGTAGGCAGGGTCACTACCCACTAGGCTAAGCGGTCGTCAAATGTATATATCATTAAAAAAAGAATATTCAAGTATGTATACAAGTTGTCTAGTAACCCATAACACAAGAATAATACTTGCTTACTTTGGAACTAGATGGCGCTATGTGGGATGTCCCATGTATTATTATTATTATTAAATAATATACAATATAATAATAATGCGTTGGACGCCCTCCGGCCACGTGGACTGATGACCTAAAGCACCATACCGGGGGTAATTATGCGGAAGGCGTAGGACCGTATGGTGGCGAGCCTTGGGAGAGACCTGCAGTGGAGAGACACGGGCTGATGATGATGATGATGATGATGAATAATACGCTGAAAACAAAATGAAGCTTATATATTAGACAAAGCCGTTTTTAATATCGACAATGGAACAATCTGAAATCAGTTCAGAGCAGTAAAACATTCTTTATTAATCAAAGTCCATCAGCCGCGCGCGGCTCGAAAGAAAACATTTTACAAATTGAATTCCGGATCGTCGAAGTATTTTCTTTTATGCCGAAATGCGATCTAACGGATTCCAAATTCAAATTACATTCAAATAAGTCTACTTTAATGTGGCGTCCGTTTTACTTAGTTTCGAGAAAACCGTCGCACTCGAGTTTGTATTTAAAATATTGTAATTAGTTGTGAGTTTTTTTTTTTAAAGTCTAAATTGGACCGCCGTTCCACGAAAAGTGATTATGAAGAAACTGTAACTTTTAAAACGTGGATTTGTGTGTTTGTCCGTGGCATCCTTAATTCCAAAGGCAGTTAATTTTTATTTATTTTTTATTTATTTATCAGACATATCAACGGCATATAGACAAGTGTAAAATATATTAAAACTAAACAATATTTACATACAATATTCTGAACCTGTCTACACACTATTAACAGGTACGCAACAGCATTCACAAAAATTTCATAACATTATGTTTAAGTACTTATTTATGAGTATATTGTTTAATTTAAATGAATCACAACTTCTTGCAAAAGAACAGAAAAAAAGAACTTTAAAAGAACAAAGAATAAATTCCAATGAGTAGTTGAGAATAAAAGACAAATAACTTCCTAAAAATAATGGCCATAAACACAAAAATAGAACTCTTGAGGACTCAGCGTAAAATACAGGATAAAAATTCCCCAAACAATAAAATTTACAATTTTAGACAGTTTTCAACTTTAGCATTTTATGTTTCAATGTCAACATTGTATCACTAAATATGTCCAGATTAATCTGTTTTTGATATTCATTATATATTGTTTGGCATCTATACAATGGTGAATTCTTACCAAGATTTGTTCTGAAATGACTTAATCGGAAAGTGATATTGTGAGAATGCCTAGTATTTACATTCGGTACAAAAAAATTACATTTCTCTAGTAAATACGGTTCCGAAATTACACCCTTGACAATTTTATACAAAAAATTAAGGTCATGATAGTCGTCCCTTCTTTCCCTAAGAGAGTTCATTTAAAAAAACTCTAATCTTAGTTCATATGGCGTGCTATGTCGAATACCTGCATTTTGTTCCCTAAAAGCCAAAAATCAGGTAAATGCTCGTTGCACCTTTTCCAGACGATCGACATGGATTTTATACGCAGGATTTCAAATGGGACTGCAACATTCAAGATTAGATCTGACAAGCGCGTTATACAGGAGCATTAAGCTTTTTGGTCTCTTAAAACTCTTACAAGTTCTTTTAAGAAAACCAAGCATTTTATTACCCCATTTAGCGACCCGATCAATAGTTTATCTCAAAGGTTTCATATAATTATTGTACATTTGCAAAATAAATAGATCTGAATATTTACCAACTGCAGAGGAAATAGTGTTATAATTTCGGGATGTTTTAGTTTTTTCTTTTTTTTTTATAGACCAAACAGTAAATGAATTTAAAAATTAAAATTTACGTATCTACTAGAAGTACCTTAGAATTTTAATGATCAATGAGTGAGAGTGTCTGTGACAAAATTAAAGACCTTCGACTAGCAATAGTTAGCGTAAACTATATAGATATAAATAGTATGTAATTTTTGAATATTGCTAGCAAAGTACTTGGAGCGCGCGGCCCCGAGTAAGTAAGTCATCTTCGATACTAACGCCGTCTACGTTTATTCAGCGCGAGACAGACGTGTAGGGATGTCAACATAGCGTATCTACGAACAAATATTTTTTTTGTTCGTAGCTTCACATATATATATAAAATCTATTAGACACACGTAAACTTCTGTGACATTTTAATACCTTTTTTTAATTTTTTAATTGAAACTTTTTGGTCCGCTCTCTTAACGCTCGCGGTAGTAATGATCGGGAAGCGTCCTCGGCCCCACTGCACCGCTTCTTCCTACTCGTGTCGCCTATTTATTGCGAAGTTCTTCTACTTATAGAATCTTAACCTACTTTGGTTATAGTACGTTCTCTTTGGGTTTCTAGCTTTACCCACAACGAAGTTACAAGGTGGTTGAAAGAGCCCTGGCTGGCCTCGAGAAAAGGAAGGTACGGCTGGGTGTGTTCGACTTTGTGAGGGCATTGCTGTGCCCCCAGATTGTGTGGCAAGCCGCTCGTTCTTTTTACTTGTAATTTTACAAAGCTTTTATACGGCCCAATATGTCTATTTTTTTTTATATTTTTAAAATGCCCGGTTTGTATGAAGTAAGTAATAATTACTCCACAATATGAAGTTATCTATCTAAGATGGCCAAGTTTGAAAAATATTTGAGGTTAAATTTTTGTCATCCTTTTGTATGTTCTCAAGGTGAACAATGACAAGGGAAGTGTCAGATAGAATGACTCGAACATGGATGTAGCATTCTCCTAATTCTTAGGAGTCGAGGTGTCGAGCGAAATCAACTTTGAGTCAAGAAACAAACGATTTGGAGGTGTCAAAATAATTTTCTGATATTATAAAGTTTGTTGCTACCTAAATTGCATATTTGATACCTAATTAACTAATTATAAAATGTTTATTCATATTGCATTTTAAATTAAAGATATTTATATTTTTAACAATAAATAATAACAAAAAGCCATTTATTTATCCTTAGTAATTTAGAGATAAAAAAATAAAATAACTAAATTGATTGTATTTTTAAATGAATTTATTTTATTAAGGACCTTTTTTCGAGTAAAAGCCTCCTCCATTCTATTCCAAAAATACAAACTGAAAATTAATGTTATAGTTTGACCGAAACCGATGTGCCGTGCCTGAGGTATGTGCGCGGCGCGGAGGGAGGCAGCTCCTAAGTGTTGACGACGGACTGACTTCAACACTTAGGAGCTGCCTTCCCTACTCGCCGCGCACATACCTAAGGCGCGGCACAGCGCTGTCGGTCAAACTATAGTATTGCGGACGAAATTTATTTCTACTTACGCATATCATGGCGAATATTTAAGTGAACGATATACTATATTATATCATATGATAGCATCGAATATTTATCACTCAAATATGTCTCTTGTAAACACTAGACACATCATCATCATCATCATCATCAGCCCATTTTTACCCCACTGCAGGGGTTTAGGCCTCCCCAGGGTGAGGAGGGGGCTTGGAGCTTAAGTCCACCACGCTGCTCCACTGCGGGTTGGGAACTGTAACGACCGTTATCTATTGACAGCATCCGGGACCGACTGCTTAACGTGCCCTCCGAAGCACGGTGTCAGTGATATTGTGTACTTAAGTCAGAAAAACTCATTGGTACACGCCCGGATTCGAACCATGGCCCTGTGGGGCCTTATAAATTTAAGACAGGTTCGTTGTGCTCTGGGCTATCATGACACTGACACGACCCGTCCTATTTGGAATGACGTCCGCGATTCGCCTTCCTCGCGTGCGTCGCTAAATTATTTTTGCCTTTTGTTTCGTATTTTCTCTATAGTACTTATATTTTCACGCTCTATTTCGTAGACATACACTGGCACGCCAATATTTTCTTTTTCCTTATTCCCATCACTTAAATACATTGCTTGTATGAAATCACTCCTACATATTAAGCCTAAAGAACTTTCACTTCAAAAACCTTGGATATTATTTTTCTTTGTGGTCTCAATTTGACGCTTCATTTGTTATTCAACTATATAGTTTCCAGGGGTAATAATAAATGTATTTATTACAGAACAAGAATTTAGGATACACAATAAAACCTTTAAATAATGAATAATTACCGTTACGGACTGTCACGGTAGGAACAGTTAATATAAGTCAAGTTGAACTATATTTAAATAGTTATTTGAGAATATTTCTGTCGACAGTCGGCTCTTTGCTTGTGACTTAATGTTAGTTTGCAGTTCGTGTCTAAAACAAACCCACTAATTGATATTAATTGTACTCTGCGTGTAATGGGATGCGACGCTCACGATACTGCGTCAGAAACATTCGCTTGCGTATTGTGTAATATTTTAAATTTACTAACATCGACCGATAGCTGCGTATGTCTTTGATAATTAAATATTAAAACAAGACAAAAAAAAATATAGGAAAATATTAAGATAATTTCAAAATTAAATGAAAGCATTTTTTTCGAAATAAGACCTAAAAAGGAGGCGGGTGAACGCCGGCGCGGCAATAAATAGCGTCTTTATGGGTCTCATACGAAAAACACAGCATAATGAATAGCGAGTCATGTAATTCTTGCATTTTATAGAAATATGTTTTATTTATTAGATTAGAAGAATAACTAATAAGTGAAAGAATTTTATTGATATGTACACAAATGCCGAAGATGCAAATTTCTAAAATAAATCGTGCTATGACGTCACTAGGTAACATTATAGTTCCAATCAAGCTTTATGGCGGATCCGAACATAGGCACAAGTCGAGTCGCAGTAACCAGTTTTAGGTGTAGCGGACGCAGTGGAGCGAGGGATATATGACTGTACTTGCGCAAGAACGCTTAAAACGTTGTATTCCGATCCATGATAAAGTTTGAGGCGAATTATACTATGGGCTAACGTGGATAATTTGTACGTAGCGGCACCGAGTGACGTCACGAGCGGGTCGTAAAAACACAAACTTTGATTTGTTATATCTCCGGTAATAATGGGTATTTTCTCGAAATTCTGTTGAAGAGGACGCGTACATTATACAGGATAAGATTTTAGTAACCAGCCAAAAATTTTTCAGTTGTTAGGTATCACATATAGACCTCATTACGTAAATAAAAATATAGGTCAAATATTCATAATCAATAATTATATCCTAAATATTTTTTAACAAAATTTGGCTACCTTGTACTTACATAGAGCAAAAGGGCGGGGCATGGGGCATGTAGGCAGGGCGCGTGCACGTGCACTGGCGCCCTCGTGAATGGTGACTAATATATTGGTAGTTTTGGGAAAAGTTTACATAGTCTTAACTGAATATTTTCCTATGGACGATACTAAAAAGGAATAATACTTTTATCAAAGGTCATTATAATAAAATTTGGCTGGTCATTAAAACCTCATCCTGTATAAATATGTCCAATCATTTATGGCATTTTACGAAAAACTTCTCAGATATATTATTTACCTACGTTGTTCTTAACCTCCAGATGTACCTGTAGGTGTATCAAAAATTTTAACAAAATTGTCAGAGGGAAGAAAAATTATAAAATTTGTAGACAGTGGTAGGTAGGTACGAATCTCTTTGAATTTTTGTTTTTGTAGGCTGAATTGAATGCATCTTTTTTAATGTAGAATAAAAGATTTAGTGGGTAATTTTTAGACAAACTTCTCATGAAAACTTATCTCATGAAAAGGCTCTGTAAAGTTTTGTAGGACAATCTGATTCTAAACAGTTTGACCGGTTACATGTATTTGTGGACAAAAAACGCCAATAATGATAATGAGTATGGTTTTTTTTTTATTTGTTTGTACTTTCAATAAATGCAATTCTTTTTTGTGAGACCTATTTCGACCCGACTTTTGTATATGGAAATATATGAAATGAAGATTTCAAACAAGCAATCAATTTTGTTATTTTTAATACATCACGAGGGAACGCGATTTACGTCTTCATCCAAAATGGTAAAACAGAAATATTCCGATTGGAATGAAATTTAAATTCTACCGATTTGCGACTTCCATGGTTATTCGTTTAGGATAAAATGAATCGCAAATTCGGTGATATAATTTAATTTACAATACCGCAATAAAAGAAGAAGGTAAAATTGTAAGTATAGGTACGCGCGATTCCATTTCATTCCACAAGCCCATTATGCCCGATTGTAGGGGCTTAGGCCTCCCCCGAAGGCGAGGTGGCTTGTAATTTAAATCCACCATGCTGCTCCAATGCGGGTTGGTGGATTTTAACGTCGATGTGACACAACTGTCGATGGGACCCGGGACCGACGGCTTAACGTGCTCTCCGAGGCACGAAGTCATTTATGTATTTAAGTCAGAAAAAACTCATTAGTACAAGCCCGGATTCGAACCACGGCCGCACCTGAACTTCGAACAGGTTATAATCGAATATGAATATTTTAAAAATATTTATAATTTGATAATTGATATTATATCAAGTCGATCTGTTGATGGCGCTGGAAGGTGGATAACAGAACCCTTCTATGGTTGACTGACCGACTGGCCGAGTGGCTAGAGACCCTAACTGCGGAGCCAAGGATCGTGGGTTTGATTCCCACCCGGGATAAATATTTGTATACGTGAACATGTCTATTTGTTCCGTTCCTGGGTATGAAATATCTATATGTATTATTTAAATATGTATATCAGTTGTCTGGTACATTTAATACAAGCTTTGTTTAGTTCGAGACTAGATGGCGCTATGTGGGATGTCCCATGTAATATTATTATTACTAGTAAACTCACCGAATCTGGGCTCATGAGAGAGAACCTGGGCTCGTGATAAGATTCTGATGATGGAGCTGGAAGGTAGATTACGGAACCCTTTAGTGATTCCCGTAAAGTAAACCCACTATGGTGCCTTCGGCTGGACTACGTAAGATTGAGTCATAGGATGGGGAAAACCATAGCCAAACTTAAGATGGGTTAAGTCCAAAGGAGATGGATAGCCAGTAATATCTCTGAACACTGGGCAAACACACACATACGAATAAGTTTAGATTAGTCTCATTGATTTTTTTTGGCACACACACACATACATAGGAATAATTTTAGATTAATTTCATTGATTTTTTTTGGACGAAATTGTCTAAAAGCGACACGCCGCACACTGCATGCCTAATTACATATTATGCTAATTGAAGATTTTATAAATTCAATTATTGCAGGGCTTAGGCCTCCTCTCGGGATGAGGGAGTTTAGAGCTTAATCCACCACGCTGCTTCAGTGCGGTTTGCTGTGTTTTGACCACTGCCACCTATTGATGGCAACCGAGGCCGACGGGTTAACGTGCTCTCTGAGGCACAGAGTCAGCGATAGTTAAATACATAAGTCAGAAATACTCGTTGGTACATGCCCTGGAATTCGAATCACGGCCTTCTAAACAAGTAGTGGGCTTGCTACTACTCGGCTATAAGGACACATTATTTCCATGTAAATCAATGTTTCTAATATAATTTTTTCCTTATATCAAATGGCAATTTCATACTTTCACTTACCGCGACGTTTTTATGAATAACTTCAGAGCCGCACAAATAGGTCATACGTACTGTGCGCGTCATTGAAAAAGGAACGCTAAAGCGTATACAGTAGGGTTCATTCCAATAAAACAATAATATTTCATTTGACTGACCGATAGTCCGAGTGTTAGAGACCCTAAGTACGGAGCCGAGGGTTCGATTCCCGCGCGGGACAAATATTTGTGTGCATGAACATTTCTATTTGTTTCGTGTCTGGGTGTAAAAGTATCTATATAAGTACGTATTATAAAAAAATATTTGTTGTGAAGTCCCATATATTATTATTATTATTATTATTTAATACTAGCGGTCGTACCCGGCTTCGCCCGGATGGACTACGGAAACGTTCCTCTTCCCGTTCCACGCATTAGTACATTACGCCCGTTCGAAATCGCGGTGGGTCGCTATTCCAACCATAAAGTATCATTACACTATGGTATCATCTAACATCGTCATCATCCAAACAAATAAATTTTCTGGCGTGTTTAGCAACTATTTGATTGCCATAAAAAAGGTTATAGTAAGTCAACCTTAAAAGATACACATATGCTGTTGCAGATTTTTGTTTAGAACTTTTAAAGGGGAACAATTCCGTAATACATGATTTTTACTTCACATCAACTGTTTACGCACGTAACGTAAGCTATCAAAAGGAATATTTTTTTCTGTTTTTGCAACATTTTTCATTCATGCTCCGCTCCTATTGGTCATAGCGTGATGTAATAATAGCTTATAGCCTTCCTCGATAAATGGACTATCCAATACAAAAAGCAATTCTCAATTCGAACCAGTAGTTCCTGAGATTTGCGCGTTCAAACAAACAAACTCTTCAACTTTACAATATTAATATATAAGTATAGATAAAAGCATTTTCATAATGTAACATGATAACATATTAAACACACGTCAATTAACGATCTATGAGAAGTGTTCGAGCACATAAATCTATCCAAAATGACGGAGAGAAAGTTTGTACGACAATTATACGCATGCGTTCACAACACGTATATTCAATTAAAACTTTTAATGTGTGCACACCACCCTTAATACTTTAAAACATAAAGGTTTCCGAGTACACGATTAGTTACTTTCTAAGTTCTGAAGGTTTGATTTCAAGGTGAGATTTTTTTTAAATTAGTTACCATAGATGCTCACAGAGATACCGTAATGTGGCAACAAAAATGTGAACAACAAAATACAGTACGTAGACCGAATATACATCAGTTGAGGTTTTAAAGTATTCGATAAGAATTTTGTGTGATCCATCTAAAGTTCAAATTAGAAAAGAAAATAAAGATTATATAATTAAACATGTGGCCAAACGTTTCGTCGCGAGCATCGGCCGTCGTCTAAAAGAAAGGGGACTCGACCCTTGTTCAGGTTCCTTCCTGGTGCAAAGAATTGCCATTGCAATTCAGCGCGGCAATGCGATGAGCGTCATGGGCACATTTGCGTCGGGGGTGACGAGGGGTGGATTATTGGATTAGTTTAATTTTTTATTATTATTATTATTTTTGTGTATTACTTCAGTAGGATAGGTGAAATGTTTCTTATATTAATTATTTAGTCAACATTAAACATGTGTAATTTAACAAGACTTTTATTAAACCAATGATAATAAAGAATGGTCTATCTCATTTATGACTGTAATTTTGTTTATTATTTAAGTTGTTTATTATAATGCTACTTAAATTAGTTACATACTTATTTAAAAAATTATAGTTATAAAGTTGCTATCAAAGTATTTTAATTTCTGTTTTACGAGTTTTGAGACACTCTCACCATCATCATCATCATCAGCCCGTGTCTCTCCACTGCGGCATATAGGCCTCTCCCAAGTCTCGCCACCACACAAGGTCCTCCGCCTTCTTCATCCAATTACCCCCGGTATGGTGCATTAGGTCATCAGTCCACCTGGACGGGGGGCGTCCAACGCTTTTTTTCCCGGTACATGGCCTCCATTCGAGATCTCGTCTACCCCATTGGTTCTCGGTTCTACGGCAAATGTGACCGGCCCATTGCCACTTCAGCTTGCTAATAACTTCGGCTATGTCGACAACTTTAGTTCTTGGACGGATTTCAGTATTCCTGATTTTGTCCATCAAGGAAATATCGAGCATAGCCCGTTCCATAGCGCGCTGAGCGACTTTAGATTTGTGTACCAGTCCTGCCATGAGAGTTTATGTTTCGGCACCGTATGTCATTGTAGGCAGGACGCATTGGTTGAAGCCCTTGATCTTCAGACATTGTGGTAGTGGCGACGAGAACAGACTACGGAGCCTCCCGAAAGCAGCCCAGCCCAGCTGAATTCTTCGGTCGGCCTCTTTGTTGAAGTTGTGTTTGCCTAACTGGACAGTCTGTCCTAAATAGACATAGTCTTGCACAACTTCCAGAATCGCACCCTCTACGGTTACCGGTCTCGGTAGAATATGTTCGTTGAACATGACTTTCGTTTCGTCCAAATTCATCCCGAGTCCCACCCGACGAGAGGCGGCATTGAGGCCGTTTACCATTCCACTGACCTCCTCCAGCGACTCTGCCATGATGACTATGTCGTCAGCAAAGCAAGATGCCCTCATTTCATCTCTAATGACGTCATCAAAAATTTTAATGTACCTGCTGTCAACCGTTGCCTTACACAATCTCTTTTGAATATGGTTTGTTTACATAAATTGCTTTCGTACATTTTGAACATAACGAATAAAGCCAGTTTGGAAAGTAATTAATATTTTCAAACAGAAATTCTGTAATTGTAATTCATAGACTAAAGATTGGTGTACCTCATGCTTCTAATGGACTCCACCGACCCAATATACAAATAATATGAGGCAACTAAATACTACGCCGAAAACGGCTTACTCGACAGTCTAGTTTGCTGCCTCTGCTTTGGTTTGCGTCACGTTGATGCGTGTTGACGTGCTGCAGGCATGCTTCAAATAAAATATGGATTTATATAGTAAAACTGCAAACTCAAGTATAAACGAAGTGGCGTCAGCAAATAACCACAAAAATAAAATACATACAATTTTTTTTTAAATGCCTGGAAGGGTGCTTGTAAATATGTGCCAGTTGACCACGTCTGCCTTAACAAGTAGCACAGTTAACATACAAAGTATCTCTCAAAAAATACTACATTTACAAACGTATTCGTTAATTTTGCAGCTTCAAAGGAATATTAAAAGCATTAACTACGAGTATTCGAATGGATATCCATCAACGTTACAAATTAAACGGCGCTAAAGAACTGTACGCCGGCATATTTCATTTTCGCGCGTTCGTGATTAATGCCCCTGAGTCGACATATCCGTGTGTAACGGCGTTCCGTGCTCAGATTTCAAAAACGGTGCGATTATGATCGAAATCATTACAGAAAGCTTCTAAAATTCTGAGCGTATAGATACCACTGCATTTTATGCGCGGCACTTCGAAATAAGCTTCATCATCATCTTCATCATCAGCCCATTTTTCCCCACTGCAGGGGCTTAGGCCTCCCCAGGGTGAGGAGGGGGTTTTGGAGCTTAAATCCACCACGCTACTCCACTGCGGGTTGGGGATTGTAACGACCGCCATCTATTGACAGCGCCCGGGACCGGCTGCTTAACGTGCTCTCCGAGGCACGG
The DNA here is from genome assembly GCA_949709985.1 of Luffia ferchaultella. Lineage (NCBI taxonomy): Eukaryota > Metazoa > Arthropoda > Insecta > Lepidoptera > Psychidae > Luffia > Luffia ferchaultella. The sequence goes on from OX453263.1 coordinate 9,114,676, forward strand.
AGTCAGTGATAGTTAATGTACTCAAGTCAGAAAAACTCATTGGTACACGCCCGGATTCGAACCATGGCCCTATTGTTTTATAAATTTGAGACAGGTTCGTTGCGCTCTGGGCTATCACGACACATATGATCGCTTCGCGGCCTTTTGGCTAAAATCAAAGTGAAATAAACTTATATAAATTAAAATCTAGAGATAATCTGAAAGCTCACTTTAAAGAAAATAGGTACATGCTCACTGCCCCATGTCGTTACATTTACGGAAATATTATGTGTGTACACAAAAACATTAAAGCACTCTCTAATGGGGGCGATGGCCGCAATATATACTAGAGGTAAGGAATATGGTCGCAATTCCTAGATTCAGACTTTTAAAAGGAAACGATGCCTTCATGGGCAACTGTGTTCAACAAAACATTCTATACTGAAAAAAATTATAAAAATATCTAGTATTTCTAAACCGTAAGTAAATGTATCTTGACTTTTAATAAGTGCGTGAAATATATATTATTTTGATTAAAAATTTCTGAATTTATTTTATCTACGAAACAATTGAGATACACATTTCAAGTAAAAAACGCAACCAATCCTAGCGTTACACTTGTCCATGAACATCCATGGATGGACATGGATATATAAAATATATAATCTACGCGGGCGAAAAAGTATTTTTTTATTATGACCTAAAAGTTCAAGTCTTCCTAACTTATAAGGTGAATTAAAAGAAATTGATCCCCGCGCTCTGTACATTATAATTACGGTAGCATTGCGTAGATAGATACACTTTCTGCTTGTCCTGTCGTGACTATCATGGTGTCTCCATATAGGAAAAATGCGAAGTTCAGATTTCCATCACTGTGATTTTAAAAAAAATTTACGGTTTGTAAAGTCGTCCATTCTTAACGCGGCACCATTGTGATGTTTAAATCCGTTTTGACAAATGCCACATCTTACTTGTTTTAGCATATGTATGCGTACATGTGTGTAATTTTTATAATTTAATTTTATACAACAAATTTTGTAATATTTTATTTTTTTAATGTATCTTTGGAAACCACGTTAAAAGCATTCACCAATAATTAAGTCATGAATTAAAAATTGTTGTATTCGTATATAATATATACACAAAATGTACACGTTTTACAACGATGGCGGTCGAAAATGAGGTGGACGACTATTAAGCTATTGCATAGCTTCTATCGCGGGCCTTGAGCGCGGGGACCGAATCCAGAAATTCCGTAACGAAAAAAACTCACGCTCCCCACTCCGACGGGCACGGAGGGTGTGGCTTGAAGACCGTGCATTGTCTAACGTCGTTTCTTTTCGGCAGTCTTCGATACGGTGTTTGTGTGCGTGCAACTAGACGTATTGTACGACTCTACGAAGCTCGCACGAATCGAGACGAGCTATATTACTATATATACTATATATTACATATTACTATCATATTACTATATAATGGGTATTTTTCCTTTAAATTCCAAGATTTTATAGTATTTCTGACTTCATTATTTCTAAAATAATCAGCAACATTGTGTAAGTTTTTTGTTAAAATATTATTTTAACAAAAAACTTACACAATGAATTTCACTATGAACTTGATCTTTTTTCATTGCTTCTACTTCTTTTCTACATTTCTCTTCAAGAACACAGTCGTGGCGAGATTGCTTAATCCAAGTTACTACTTTTGAATAGCAGAAACTACTCAAACTATAGAATATACTATAGGATACTGAGCGTTATTTCCGTCAGAAAAAAAATCTGAGTTACTCCTAGTCGCGCTTAAAGAAGTTTTACTTCAAAAACAAAGAAAAAGAAATACTGCATAAATAAAATAAATAAATAATTATAATTGCATAAGTTGATACAAAATGCTATGCAATAGCTTTACCGCGGCAGTCCTCGAGTGCCACACGTCTTTTTTTTAAATTATTTTATACGAAAGAGTTTTCTAAATATATCATAACAGAAAAAGAATTTAAAGTAATAAATCATTGATAACGAAGTTATGAACGTTTAAAATATCCTGTTAGACACGCACGGCACGGCGCAGGGCAGTATCAGACAATGTCGTACCTATTTAACTGTGACGTCAAGCCATTTAAAATAATATTAAATATCGTTTTGCAAGAAAGAGACAGAGATTAAATTTTTAATAATCGTACGAACTCTATTTTTATATTTTCTTGATAAATATAATATTTTCAATATTCGTCACGTACCCTATTTTTTTTCCATTCCATCAGCCCTTTTTACACCCCACGGCTGGGGCTTAGGCCTCCCCTCAAAATGAGGGAGCTTGGAACTTCAATCCACCACGCTGCTCCAATGCGGGTTGGCGGATTGTAACGATCGCCTTCTATTGACAGCAACCGGGACCGACTTCTTAACGTGCTCTTCGAAGCACGGAGTCAGTGATAGTTAATGTACTTAAGTCAGAAAAAACTGGTACACGTCAGGATTCGAACCATTGCCACATGGCCTTATAGATTCGAAACAGGTTCGCTGCGTTTGCGCTATAACCATATTTTTGTTTATTGTAGACCTATTGTAGACCTATTGTAGACAACACTCTAATATCTATTAATATTTTTTTTTCGAATTTCATTTTTCAAAATTATAAAATTTTATGTACATTAAATTCGAATATAAGAAAATTATTTTAGGTGCTACTGATTTAACGAATACAAAATCGAAACAAGAAAATTGATGGGAAATGTTTCTCTTCCGGGACTTAGCAGGTTTTGGTACAAATAAGTATTTGCTCACATATCCTTCGGGTAATATTCAAGATGAACTCGAAATAGATTTAAAGCAATTCAGATTAATTTCGTCATGTTTTTAAAATTATTATTGAAATATGATTGAAATGGTACATAATGATGCAAGTACGGTAAGTTGCATATTAAGTATAGTTGAGGTGTTTATAGGTACGAGGCGAAGCCGAGTGCTTATTATAAACCGATAACTATAATAGCCAGCTTACCTACTGAGTACGAGGTTCATAAAACGCTTTTCAATACATTTGCGATTAAAATTAGGTACTTACTTCAAATGTAATAATGGCGGGAGTGGGTTTCTTTTCGCGGTTTACGCATGCGTTACAAACTGAATGCTCGTTTGTGATGGGTGTAAAGTATAAAGGCCTAGTACTGTAAAATACAATTTCACGGTACAAGTTTCGATGTCATAAAGATCACATTAATAAAGCAAATGTATTGAAAAATATGTAAATATTTTTACATACATTTTTCGATTTTTCGACATTTTAGTTACATGTATCCTACTTTCGGATCCGCCATAAGGTTTGATTGCAACTGTACCTCTCATTTGCTGTTTTTTTTATTATTTATTAATAGGTTCAATAGGTTTCGCGGTGCCTTGTGTATATATTTTTTTTAGTCTGAGGTCCATGCTTATTATAGTAAGATATACGCTTAACTTCGTCGTCGTATCTATTTAGATTACATTTCTTATAGAAAAACTTTGGCTCCCAATTTAGCTTTTCTTTTCATATTTCATGTGGAAAGAAATTTTCCTCGTGTTCCGTGAAATTGATTCAAAAGAAATATGTCTTACAGCGAGATTTTCAATATAGGCAGAGTGTTAGGACCCGTCCTTTACGTCATAACTAACGATTTGTCGCCCATTTTGAGGGAGGTCGAACTGAAAGCTTCTTGATTCATAAAAACTGACATAGGTAAAGATTATTGCGGTATGTGAAAATCTACCAGTAGTCTCTTTTCTATGTGGATTTTCAATTGATACGAAAAATCACTGGAGGAATTAAAAAGAAACCGGTCAAGTGCGAGCCGAACTCGCGCTCTAAGAATCCGTCCATTCCATCAGCCTTTTTTTATACCAAACTGCAGGAGCTTAGGCCTCCCCTCAAGATGAGGGGGCTTAAAACTTAAATTCACCACGCTGCTCCAATGCGGGTTGGCGGATTGTAACAACCGTCATCTATTGACAACAACCGGGACCGACTGCTTAACGTGCTCTTCGAGGCACCAAGTCAGTGTTAGTTATGTATTTAAGTCAAAAAAACTCATTGGTACACGCCCGGATTTGGACGACGTCTACATAGGTTTATAGAATTTAAACAAGTTCACTGCGTTCGGGCTATCACGACACTAAGAATCCGTACTGTTTTTTAAATAACGTGTTATTGTTAATCACCACCACATGACATGAAAATGCATGTTGTAGTGCTATTGTAGTGTACGACGACCGCATAGCCTAGTGGGTAGCGACCCTGCCTACGAAGCTGGAGGTCCCGGTTACAAATCCCAGGTCTGGTCAGTGTTTATATGATGAATATTGATACTGGTACTAACCGGGTCTTGGTTGTTATATGTATGTGTTGTCTTCGCTTGGTACCCAAAATACAGGCTAATGCTTAGTTTGGGGCCTAGACGTTGTTGTGATGTATACGTTATATAAAAAAAAAACACTGAACAGTGGCGACATCTGGTTGGAGCTTTCAGTTTTTTGTATTTCATTAAAAAAAAAATTTTTACGTGTTTGCAAAATACCGTCTACCGTCATACCGTCATAGTGTCTCATTTCCTGAACATCAAACTTTCATCAAAAAAAGAACTCACTATAGCTGATTCAAAATTAATTATTACAAAACAAAATCAAGCTCACACGTATAAATTAATATGAAAATGCAGATAATGGAATTCCAACTGCCAATTTCTCCCTATAGAGGGCGAATTATTGACATGACCTATATTGATGTATGTCACCTGGTCACATGCATACAATTGTATTGTACATTAATATTTAAATTTATTATTTAGTAAACAACACAGGTGTATATATTAATCTACCTGTTCTACTCTTTTCAAAGATTATCATTTAAATTTGTCTCCATACCATAAGGACCGGTTTCCTTCCAGACCGAATTACATTCCCTCTTTTCCTCTTCCAGACCGAATTAATTCAGATTTCAAATCCTTTGAATTCCGTGTTTAATACATCGTATAGTCCGTGAATTAGCAGAATTTAACAGGGAGGACTAAAAAAATTTCAACAAAAAACACTAACGAAATCTATGGCAGGTAGTCGTTTGACATGACCGCAATCGAGTCGCCATTGGCGTTATCTCTGAACACTTTGCGTTCGGAACCCATTCACACGTGGACTACTATACGAGACAAGCCGCGGGCGGCCGCTAGTTTTAATTTATTTAGTCTAGTTTTCACTCCCTTTATGAAATATACCTTAAAATCTCTTTTGCCTGCGGTAAAAAACCGTGCTAAGCAATGAAGCGTTCCTGTTTGCGAATAGTATAACTAGAAATAAACTTATCGGTCCGAAAGTTTGCTAACCACTTAGACAGAGCCCAGTTTGTATGGACCAGCGAATGCTTTATAGAACAGTTCATGTTTATTATTAGCGGCAAACACTGTTCAGTTTGATTAAAATTCATGCAATCAGTACCAACTTGTACCGGAACTACACAACCCGAAACGGAAAAGCGTCCACAAAGGCACGAGGTTGTATATTTGTACTAGGGTACCAGAGATCTTGTCCCAAACAATTTTTTGTGGTTTAATGCTGACCAGTTGATCGTTTCAAAGTCAGTGCAACGTGACACTTCAGTATATGTGAGACAACTCACGTAAATCTAGTTACAAACTAGATGGCCTGTACTATGGGTACTTGTCAACTGATATGCATATATAAATATACTTACAATTCACGCGTATATAGACATTTTACATCCATATAGTGGTATCCTTTGTCAAGTCAAGCAGTACTAAAATTTCGTATAATTAATTTTATAATTTTACGTACAACTCACTAACGTCTCCAAAATGTACCCCGATTTCATTAAGTCCAGACGGTGGTCCAAAAACAAAGTAAACTTGAAAAGCTGTAAAGTTAAGTATTAATATAACCAACCTACATGCGTGTTGCGAAACAGCTCGGTTCGATTCTAAAAAGGACCTGCTCATGATGGCTTTATAGTAGCTATCTACAAGAATTACAAAAGTAACTACTTCTAGAAAAAAAAAGAATAAGAGCTGCAGTTACCTTCATAGTTTAGAGTGAGATAATAGTAATAAGAAAAAGAACCAGATTTTTACCGAGGTAAAAACTAAGCTATGTTAATCTTAATTTATTCAACTAAGTTAAAAAAAAAATCATTGCTTTGGTACATGAAATAAGAACGAAAAAACACTCTTTTACATTTATAATATCATATTAATTAGATATATAGAAACTAAGCAAGAATAAATATTTAAAAAAAAAGAAGCGTACTACTCTGTAAAAAAAGTACCGGGAATTGTTCATTTAATTCTAATTCCAAATTCAATTCAAAAAGTCTTTTTTGTCGGTGAGTACGCTCAACTGTTTTCTATATTGGTGCGAAGTTTGAGCACCATCTGTCATTTAGTTTGTGTACAGTGCTCGATTTTGTTAGGTCCTCTCAAGTGTGTTTTGCGATTTTTATAATGGATAAAAACATTGAACAAAGAGTTTGTCTCAAATTTTGCATTGCGAATGGAATTTCGTGTTCCGAGTCGCTGAAAATGTTGCAGAAAGCTTACGGTAAATCGACTTTATCAAAAACACGTGCATATGAGTGGCACAGTGCATTCAAAAGCGGTCGGGGTGTGGTGGAAGATTTGCCTCGCTCTGGTCGGCCATCAATGTCTTCAACTAAAGTTAATATCGCTAAAGTGAAGGAAATGGTGACTGAAAATCCTCATTTAAGTTTGAGAGAGATAGCCGCTGAGCTTTCTGTGTCTCACTCATCGATTCGTATAATTTTAAACGATCGCTTGAGCATGAAACACGTTGCCGCTCGACTAGTCCCAAAAGATCTGAATTTTCTTCAAAAACTCAATCGCGTAAAAGTCGCCGAAGACATGCTAGAACGAGTCAGTTTCGACCCTACATTCATAAAACGCATTGTTACTGGTGACGAGACATGGGTTTACGAGTTTGACATGCAAACTAGTCAACAAGCTTCAGAATGGCGCCTTCCAACTGAACCGAAACCGAAAAAACCACGCCGAAGTCGATCAAAAGTAAAGGTCATGTTGACTGTTTTCTTTGACTATCGCGGTGTTGTGCACTCGGAATTCTTGCCAGAAGGTCAGATGGTAAATAAAGAATATTATGTGAGTGTTATGCGGCGTTTGCGAGAGCAAATTCGTCGAAAAAGACCAGATTTGTGGAAAGAAAATTCGTGGATTTTGCACCATGACAACGCGCCATCGCACAAAGCCATCATTGTGAACGAATTTTTGGCCAAAAACTCAACAAATACCATTGAACAACCTCCATATTCACCGGATATGGCTCCGGCCGACTTTTTTCTCTTCCTGAAACTGAAATTACCACTTCGAGGCACCCGTTTTCAGTCGATAGAAGACATAAAAGAAAATTCGCGGCGAGAACTGAAGTCGATTCCGGAAAACGAAAAATGTTTTGATAATTGGATTATTCGTTGGCGTAAGTGTATTATTTCGGAAGGGGCATACTTTGAAGGTGATAAAATAAATTTGGAATAATAATTAACATTTCATGTTTTATTAACCTTTTCCCGGTACTTTTTTTACAGAATGTATATCAGCAGTATATTTAACATTAAATTAAGATGACTGGCCTTCACACGTGCAGGGCATCTTCGGGTCTGTTAGACAGTAAGAACTGAGGTCATGATGAATTACTCGTATAACTTGACACATAATAATTCTTCTACTCGTTACATCTTACTTTATACCGCAAAACAGAAACTAAAAAACCTACTGCGCTTGTGAAGGCCAGGCCAGCATTCTCAACTCGTGCCGGTCATTGTACAACACGATACAATTGTTTATAAGCGGATTAATTAAATACCCAGTGGCATCACAATAGGGGTGCATAGTGGGCAAAATGCCACAGGCCCCCAGCCGAGGAGGCTGCGAGGATTCTCAAACTCGCGGCCCTCTCTGGGCGGGATTAGGTACTTAATTTTATAAAAGTCAATATAACATATTATTGTTTGCAATTAATTCACATTATCTCCATATTAAGTGCATACACATGTATTAAGGTAAACAACATTGGTATTTTAGCTATTGGGTCAAAAAGTAAACATATAGAGATTCAAATTTTTGAAGTGGATCTTCTTATGGCACGGGGTGAGCCTAAAACGACACAAAAATGCGTCACGCTGAATAATATAAGTGGAGGAGATGTAAGGAACAATCGACTTTCACGCGAGAAGCCGGCACACGGTTGATCCATATATCCCCACTACTAACTGCTGAGCGTGGGGAGTAAGGCCAGAGCGTTACTCAGTTTCGTGTCGCTGGCAGCTGCGTTATTGCTCGGAGTGTCAATAGATGTGAAAACCGCGAAAACCAAATTGATGTTGATAATTTTAATAACATTACGAAAATTAAAATTTTAATACTAAAAGTTCTAAGTTTTCACTTCTATCGGCAGTTCCATCAATTTTTTAATATCTAATATTAATTAATAAGCCAATAATAATTAATTAAATAATATATAAATCATATAATATATCCTAACATAAAAGAGTATTGCGTGTACCTACTTTTTTGTGATCGCAATAACAGGAAAGACATATCTAATCACTTAAATCTACCGTCAAACCCTCTGACTAGCGTTATTCGATGTAAAATACTTGTATTTCTTCCTTCACATATAAACTCTAACAAAGTAAGTCATAATTAGTAAATACAAACAATGATAATTCATGGTTCGTGCCCAATGAAATTTAGGCTAAAACTGAGTTCAATTATAACGACAAAAAATATTAATAAAATATCAAAGACACTTTAGTTTTGTCACTGCTTTTAAATTCAGAGCTCGAAAATTGGTACTTATCACATACAATCTCAATATTGACCTAAATATCTAATTCCCAATTTTCCAAAAACTCACACGTGTAAATACCATATCCTTCGCACATACTCGAAAATATTGGGAATGTAGGTACTGTATTTTTAACTTCCCGCTATCCAAGGGAAGTTATTGATTTGGGTCCGATTTTCGGAAATCGAGTTTTCATCAGATTTCCACGTTTTGAGGTCCTGGAAAGCCATTCTGACCATTTTCGGCTGGACGACCATATGTGTGAGTGTGTGTTGTGTGTATGTAACTTTTTTTGTCGTACGATATCTTGAGAACGGATTGACCGATTTAGACTCGCGTACGGCATTTAAAAAGGTTCATCAAGACTTAGATCTGATTAGATTTTGAAGTCAGCCGGTCGAGCTGTTTCAAAAATATTAAAAAAAAAAAAATTTTTTTTTTACGTTTTTAAAATAACTTTGAGATTTTCGAACTGATCTGCTTGAAACTTTGTACACGTTTTTTGTACATAAAAAACTGCGACGAGTGCCGTCAAGAACATTAAAATCGAACGACGCGTTCAAAAGATATCGCAGTTCACAAATTTAACTGAAGATTTGAATTAAAGAACATGTTTTTTAACATAACTTTGAAATTTTAAGATCAATCGATTTTTGGTTTTACACAAAAATATTGTGTGGTTACAAAATTACATATAATGCCGTAAATGGCATTAAAATCAAACGAAGCGTTAAAAAAAATATTGCAGTCTACAAATTTCAGAAGAAGTGTTTTTTTACATAGCTTTGAGATTTTACGACCAATAGATTTTTGACTTTACACAAAAGTTTTGTGCTTACAAAATTGCCGGAAACTGCATCAAAATCAAACGAAGCTTTCAAAAGATATCGCAGTTGAAATAATTCTAAAATAACATTTTCTTTTATACGTCCCAAGTTTCCGAGCTTGAAAAACTGTAAATGTATAGAAATTCTGTTTTTGGACATACAGAGCTCGGAAAATGAATATTATGAGCTCGAAAAGCTAAAAAGCTTTCTAATTTTCAAGCGCTTTTAACTCGAAAATAGCGGGAAGTTTCAGGCATAGCCTCCAGGGTCAACCGATTTTTTTTGAAAATGTAACCCTCAAGAGAGTAAACTATAGATGAAACTTCGTATGGAACTTCCGTTATTCTTCAAGTTAAAACCATGTTTGGTATTTAGCTATTGTGGCAGAAACGAAGCATGTATTATTTCAAAACTTTTGAGAATTTAACCCATAATGCCGTACAATAGGGGACTTTTGTCATTTTTTAAGTTAAAACCATGAATTTTGGTATTAGATTCTTTATGTCAAAAACTAACGTGTAGTGTTTCAAGATTATTGAAAATTTTCCCCGCAAGAGGATAAAATAGGGGATGAATGTGTACGGGAATTTCGTCATTTCATCATAATGATGATGATGAAGATGATGAAATGACATTTTTTTGTAAAATTTAAATTGTTATTTCAACCCAATAAATACGCCCTTTGAATTAGGAGTTTCACTGACGATTGGCCGAGTAATTAGAGAGCCTAACTGCGAAGCCAAGGGTCGTGGATTCGAATTCCGCCCGAGACAAATATTTGTGTTCATAAACATGTATATTTGTCTGTGTTTAGGTGTAAAAAGTATCTATCTATATATGTATATATTATAAAAGAATATTTAAGAATATTTATTTACCAGTTGTCTAAAGCCCCATAATACAAGCATAATACTTGCTTACTTTGGGACTAGTTGGCACTGTGTGTGTGTGGTTATTGTTATAGTTACTAGAAAAGCATCTAAAAATTCACACAATATTTTAAAATTATTTTGTAAGTTGTGATTTTTACTTCGAAGGAAAGCCATTTCATAGTATATTGGCCACGGGTCTCAACAATATAGTTACACCACTGAAATAACCTCATAACTATATGAATAAATGAAAGTCTAAAGTTTATGACAATGGAAAATTTAGAACGGAGCTTTAGTAAACTTTAAGCTAAGTCTGTCTGAAGTAAGGGTTTGCGGTAAGTATACTTAGTTGTGCGTGCGGTCTGCAACTTCCTTGTAAATTTCAAGCGTAATACGATACTATGGTTTGTAAAATGTATATACAGTAATAAGTATTAACGGAATAAGTTACAAAACACTCAAGAGTCGCGTGTATGTACTGCAGTAATTTAACAGCGTTCAATAATAAATAAAACTAAAAATAATAATAAAACAAATAAAATATAAAAAATTGTAACAAATAATTAATCAACATTTATACTACACTCATCATCATCAGCCCATTTTTACCCCACTGCAGGGGCTTAGGCCTCCCCCTGGGTGAGGAGGGGGGCTTGGAGCTTAAGTCCACCACGCTGCTCCACTGCGGGTTGGGAACTGTAACGACTGCCATCTATTGACACCGTCCGGGACCGACTGCTTAATGTGCCCTCCAAAGCACGGTGTCAGTGATATTGTGTACTTAAGTCAGAAAAACTCATTGGTACACGCCCGGATTCGAACCATGGCCCTGTGGGGCCTTATAAATTTAAGACAGGTTCGTTGTGCTCTGGGCTATCACGACACTACACTCTCTATACATCAATTTTATTCTGAGATTAAAACCAAACGCTGCTGTCAAATTATCCGTAACTAAAAATGAGATAATGTCAAATAAAAGAAATTAAAAAAAAAAAACCATTGGTAAAATTGTTTAACCAGTACCTATAAGAATAAAACAATAAAAATTTAATACAAAAATTCAAGATGACTTTCTTTAACTGATACCAATATTTTCTTGCGTAAAATTAAGCTAATGTCAGAGACTTCCACAAGATGAGGAATGCGCGGATTGTATCGTTCGACTCGATCCTAATTTTACATAATACCTGTACTTGATCTGAAGGTTATTTTAAAGGAGCTCCGGCTCCAGCAGAGGTTTTAAAAAAAAGGCAGTTATTGCTAAAGAAATGTTTTTAAGTTCTTGTTTTTGAGTATTTAGTGTTTTTCACTATTTACAGATTTTATTTTATGACGATTTTTTTGCCCTAGTCGGGTATCTTACAAATTTTTTTTTGTTCGTTTTGTATTGCTGTGGAGTAGTATGGTGTCCGTGCCAGAAAAATAAATAAAAATGAGAAAAATTATACATAATTTTAGTACATGAAAATGACTTATACGTTTAGTTTGAGTTTGCAGCGACCCTGCCTGCGAAGCTGGAGGTCCCGGGTTCGAATCCCAGGTTGGGTCAGTATTTATATGATGAATATCGTACTGGTACCGGGTCTTGGTTGTTATATGTATGTGGTGTCTTCGCTTGGTACCCAAAACACAAGCTAATGCTTAGTTTGGGGCCTAGACGTTGTTGTGATGTATACGTTATTATTATTATTATTATTATATGACGGATCTGAAACAACGCTTTATGCGGGCTTGCGCAGGTTGAGTCATATACCCCTCGCTCCACTGCATTCCGCTATACCTAGAACTGGTTATTGCTAAGCGACTTGTGTCTACTTTCGGATCAGCCATAAAGTTTGATTGTAACTGAAACATAGGAATGTTTGTAACCGCTACGTAGGTGTGTATTACGAGGCCTGTATACGTATAGATGCAATTTTGAATAAAGATATGAGATATATATTTTTATTATTTAAGTTTATATGTAATGTTTTTCCTGTACAGTTTTTTACTATTTTTGAGTAAGTTTTTTTGTTTGTTTGTTATTGTTTTATAACTATAAATTATTATTATTATTATTCCTGTCAATATCCCCCAAGCTTCTCAACTTAGGACCAGCTGAAAATCAGCGCAGTGCTTTTTTAACTACAGCATTAATGCTTAGTTAGCAGCTTTTTGGCTTAATTAATGATGAATTTGTGTAATCTTAGGTTTTTGTAGTGTTTTAAAAGTTTGTGTTTCATTTAAGTTAAATTTATGTTTATTTATTTATTGATTTATTGTATTAAAATCTTGAAAAACTAATTTCTAGCGTACGTCTCATATGTGCAAGTGAAGGTAAGAAAATACATTCTCACTTACCTATTCTGTTGAGATATCCACAATGGTAAATATACATGACATGAAATACAATACATGACGACCGCTTAGCCTAGTGGGTAGCGACCCTGCCTACGAAGCTGGAGGTCCCGGGTTCAAATCCCAGGTCGGGTCAGTATTTATATAATGAATATTAATACTGGTACCGGGTCTTGGTTGTTATATGTATATGGTATCTTCGCTTGGTAACCAAATCACAAGCTAATGCTTAGTTTGGGGCCTAGACGTTGTTGTCATGTGTACGTTATTATTATTATATATTATATATATACCAGCCCATTAATGACCCACTGCAAGGTCTTAGGCTTCCCGTCGAGATGAGGGTTCATGGAGCTTAATCCACCACGTTGCTCCAGTGCGGGTTGCTGGATTTTAACGACTACCATCTATCGATGGCAACATACGTATATAGTATCGTACATACATATATAATAATAGTAAAGCAACATCTATCATTTACTATACGCGTATTATACTCATTCGTCACAATATTCCCACGGGAGTCGTCGCCTGATTTAATGGCAACACGATGAGCCACATTCGTCAATCCGTTCCATCTAAACAAACCATTTTCTAGATCAAATAAAATGGATCTATCGCTCTTGGAATATTTATCTTTAAGACAACCAAAAGTATAGTTTTCTAAATAACCTTCGAAAATAGTATAGTGTGAATTCGATTCCCAGTCTGTACGAATTCACATTGAAAAACATCGACAAATTATGTACCTAGATACGTATATTATAATTACGAAAACTGCATTATGTCCTCCTCCAGACCGACAGATTACCTGAGAGCGACAGCAAGATGCCTTTGGGAGCTGATATACCCAGAGGTGGCAACGGATTGACTAAACTATCGTTAGGATGGCTGATTCAGTATAAATAACGTATAGATCACTTGTGTGAACAGAATAGAGTCGGTCTGCCGGCATGATCTTGGTGCGTTTGGTAGGTACAGCCGTTGAAACACGTGTTACCTATTGTTAATCAGCCATCCTACTGCTAGTTTAGTTGACTGAACAATAGGTAACACCTTTTTATCAATATTTGCAGAGCGGAACGTATGCAGACAGCAGCGCAGCCGCACGGCCGAGACGTGCCGGCAACACTACGTGTAGGTATCACGAAGCCCTCGTCGTACAACAAGTTGACCTCTGTGGCGCACTTCCTGAAATTATCGGCCGACGATTGAAATAACCGAAAAATTACCAAAACTCGACGTCGCTTTTATTGAAAAATAAACTATTATTTAACCTATTTCTAGAAAAGAAATTTATTTCGATATATACCTGGGTCATCCCAAACATCGCCATCTAGTCAAAAAGTAAGTAAGTATTATGCTTAAATATTCTTTATAATATATACACCAGCCAGTGTGACCTTTTGTCGCACATCGGCTGCGCAGAGGGTCAGAGAGTGAAATTACTAAATACTAGAATTTATTAGATGACAGAGCAGAGGTGCATAGGACGTCTTGGAATATATCTCATTAGTTCAGGGTACTGGCCTTGGCTATCCGAAGCGGGGCGCTTGGCTCAGCTCACGGTCCGTCGCGTCGTACTGCAGCAGGTTGCGCCAGGAATGATCCAGCAGTTTATATGTTCTGATAGGGTGACATAATTCCCTGGAATATGTCGTCGCTAGTCTTAGTGAGTTACATATAGCTTGTCGATTGAGCCAAGCGCCAAATAGCTATGATTGTTATGAATAGGCATGCAGGCTCAATAGGCAGACATTTGCACAAAAAACAAGTACGTAAGTAATTAAAAACACTTTTAGTTGCAAGCAAATAAAAAGTACAAAAATAAGCACACACAAAATACGCAACAGCAGGTACCTAACTAGGTACATAGATCAATGTAACAAGATTCAACAATACGCTAATATTATGTTTATTCAAAACTTACCAGACGGTTTACGCACGGGAATGCACACAGCTTATATAATACTGAGAATTATATAAATATAGGTAGTGTGTAAAGTCGTAATGTCTAAATTAATGCAAATTAGCATTAAATATATTTTTTTCATTTTAGTTGTGCTTAGAAGCTGACAATTTGTAATCCACATAAATCTGGCAGGAGGTTCAAAATTCAAAACGCTCGTGGTATAGGTAAATTAAATAAAGTCAGATATTGTTGTTGTAAAGAGGATGTCATGCATTTATTACTTGCCTGATGTCTCGCAGATGTAGGCAACTTAAATAGATTTCAGGTATTTTTTTTAAAGAACAGTCATAATATTTGAAAGTATAGTAATAGTTAATGTGGATAAAAATCAGGTAGGTAGTGGTAAATCAGGTTACAATATACTATATGTGTGCCCTTCAATCTAAATCCGTTTAGCCATTTTGGCGTGATTGAGTACCAAACATCCAAATCAACAGTACGAACTTTCACGTTTATAATTTTAGTATTGTATGGCGGGTTGTCTACAATACGGTTGTAATGGTTACCATAATCTAAATTCGATTACGGTCCATTCAATTCGCCCTAGATTATTGTGCCGTGATTAGATACCCGCCTTATGTCGATATTTTTAGTATTTTTTTTTGTTAATATTTATTAATCGATTTTCTATCAACTATCTGAATATGATCTAACGAGCAGTGGACAGTGTGTATAAATAAAACGCACGTTTCTTATATTTCAAAATAAACGGTTTTTACTCATCGATTCCATTTTGTGAAACGCCGCAGCTCTGTGATTTTTCTCTTGCTGATCTTACAAGTAAATGGATTTTCAGGTTTTCACGGGTATAAAAAGCTCGATCGACTGCTAGAACGATTCTTGCAAAAATTAAATTGGTACCCAGACCACGATAAAACTTGATAACTAACATAGATAAGCGAAATGGTCTATTTAAAATGAAAACGGCCTCTTAACTCAGTCCATAACGATCTCAGTGGTAATTCGTTTTATTATTTTGTCCTTTATAGATATAGTAAGGGTGAAAATCAATACTTTCCTTCTAGGTTATATTTTGAATGATTTTGAAAGATTTTCCATTTCTCAACTCGAAACCACTCCTACGCAATATCAGTTAGCGAATTGGACTTTCTCTCTGTGGCTTTGCTTGACACCACTATCACCGTTTCAATCCCTCTTTCCCGACCCATTCCTGAGTGACAGAGATGACAAGAGCGAATTCCCAAAAATACCTATAAAATACCCTTCGAAACTGCTTGCAACGCCTGAAATGAGTATATTTTAAAAGCAAAATCATCATCATCATCAACAGCCCGTGTCTTTCCACTGCAGGATATAGGCCTCTCCTAAGGCTCGCCACCACACACGGTCCTCCGCCTTCCGCATCCAATTACCCTCGTTATGGTGCTTTAGGTCATCAGTCCACCTGGCCGGGGGCGTCCAACGCTTCGCTTCCCAATACGTTGCCTCCACTCGTCTACCCCATCGGTTGTCGGTTCTACGGCAAATGTGACCGGCCCATTGCCACTTCAGCTTGCTAATCACTTCGGCTATGTCGGCTATAAAAGCAAAATATGCAGCGTTATTAAGAAAGGCCGTCCCTGTGGGGGTGTGTTTTCCTTTTTTTTGGAAAATCGTATTAATATAGAAATTCCAAACCATTATTATTAGAAAAAAAATTCGAAGAAAAATTGTTTTTGTGAAACTTAATTAAAAACAACTAAACGAGATAGGTATCGTAAAAACAAAAATACACCGTCTTATAACAGGGTTTTTTCTATTACATATATTTTTCCTGTAGAAATCAGTGAACCCTCTTTTTGTGAGGAAAGCCTACCACCTTAAAAGAACGTTTAGATATTATATTTATGACACCATTACGACCACAGCAGAGTATTATATTGATATCGTAATAAACTTAATAAACAATGCCCACAACTGCTTAAACTTACTTTTTCGGCTCTTCTTTGTCTTTCTTTTTTTCGTTTTATCTCCTGTTTTTTATCCTTCCCCTCTCTGCCGCCAGACTGCTACTATAGGACGAAGGCCTTCTTATTTATTATACAAAGTAGAAACGACAATGCGACAATAAAATGGGAACATTGGCTAAACTACGTCACAGGAGTATTTTGAAACTCTCAAATAAATCATAGGAACGAAAATGAAGAAAAGAAATTCAAACTAACGCAAGAGCAGAAAAAAAGTAGAACACAATTAAATTAAATTACTCTATAGTTGGCACACTAAATTCTAAAACAAAAATAAAAATAAAAAAAAACTTGAAGAGTTCTGGTAAAAATCAAAGTTTGTTTCTCGTTACAACAATAATAAAAATTATTAATACTTTTGTTGCTGTAGGTAATATACCTTGGAAGTTAACTTTTCGGAGCATTCAATTTTGGTGCAAAAATATATATGGGATCATGTATTAAAAAATAAATTACAATAAAATTCTTTGTACTACAGACGTCAAAGTAACTTTTTTCAAGACGTTCTGACAATCATTCTACACGAGCGGCCGTATCAAACACGCGTCGAACCTACGGCGCCTTGCGCGTCCAATTCAATAATATTTTCAGGATCATGTTTTGACGACTGCTTGGCCTAGTGGGTAGCAACCCTGCGTACTGAGCTGGGGGTCCCGGGTTCGAGTCCCAGGTCGGGTCAGTATTTATATGACGAATATTGATACTGGTCCGGGTCTTGGTTGTTATATGTATGTGGTGTCTTCGCTCGGTACCCAAAACACAAGCTAATGCTTAGTTTGGGGCCTAGACGTTGTTGTCATATATACGTTATTATTATTATTATCATATTGGGTCTGCCATGGCGTTGTAGTGCCTCAGGGATGTTCGCAGAAGCTCGCACTGATGGTTTCCATACCATCATGCGAAAGAAAGCGGCCTCTCTCCTGCAACGTCTAAAATGTAGTAATAACAGCATCCTGAAGATGCTGCCAGACAAGACTGTCCCTTCAAAAAATACTGGGTGGGGACAGCTATTGGTCTGATTCAATAATATTAGACAATTTTATATGATTATGTATGTACATTAGCTTTAACAATATTGTTAATAACGAATTATGAACCTTAGTCTGATATTAATATTTATTTATTTATTTTAAACAAAAGTAGCCTGGACTGCTTTTAAGGTGCCAACCCACCATTATTAATCTTAATTAAGGTATTTTATTGTATATGAACAATATTTCGCTTGAAAAAAGAATTACAAGGTAGGTCGGTATCTTGTACTATAATTTTCCACAAACATCAGAGTCTAAAGAGAATTTGAAAAAAAATCTCCTTAGGAAATCGGATGGTATAAAAACTGTCAAAAATGTTCCAAATTCAGCCATTTTTCAGGTGTTATAAAAGTTTAAGTCTCAATTTACTCCGTGGTTTGCGTAATGCGGTAGAGCATTTATTATCATCGCACCGCCCGTTAAAATATACGTGACCGTTCCTGCCTACCCCGGGGAGATAAGTCGTCGTGAATATTTCATGACTTCAACACAAACGAGGCTGGCGATTATGATGTTATCCTCGTCTAAGTAAACGGTTTGCATAACTATATTTTTATCTTATATAGAGTATGGAAAGAGATGGACAATTGAGGACATTTTCAGAACAATTATTACTACAGTGTCGTGATAGCCCAGAGCGCAATGAACCTGTCTCAAATTTATAAGGCCATAGGGCTATGGTACGTACGTACGGAGCACGTTAAGCAGTCGGTCCCGGACGTTGTCAATAGATGGCGGTCGTTACAATCCCCAACGCGCAGTGGAGTAGCGTGGTGGATTTAAGCTCCAACCTCCCCCCCTCCTCACCCTGGGGGAGGCCTAAGCCTCTGCAGGGGGGTAAAATGGGCTGATCATGATGATGATGATATAATGATGATATTACTACAAGAGGACATTTGCTATATTTTGAAAGTTAATCCCCGTTACTGTATAGGACTGCGGTATTCACAGATTCCAAGTGATTGTGTATAATCACTAAGAAATACGTACCATACCATCCATCAGTCTATTAATGCTCCACTGCAGGGGCTTAGGCCTCTCCTCGCGATGAGGTCGCTTGGAGCTTAATCCACCACACCGTCCCATCCCAATGCGGGTTAATGGATTTTAATGACTGTAATATATTGATGGCACCTGGGACCGACGCGATGGTTTAACGTGCTCTCCGAGGCACAGAGTCAGTGATAGAAATTAGAAAATCTTATTGGTACATGCCCTGGAATTCGAACCACGGCCTTCTAAATAAGAAACAGGCTCGTTATCACTTGGCTGTCACGACACGTGAATACGTAAATAACACTAATTCCTTTTCATTAATTTTTCTTATGTGGTCACGAGTACATTAAAATTCGAATAGGTAAAAGTAAATTAAAAAATAAATAAATAAATAATCAGTCATAAGAGTAATTATTTAATATAATAATATAGTACATGGGACTTCCCACACAACGCCATCTAGTCCCAAAGTAAGCAAGTATTATGCTTGTGTTATGGGTTACTAGACAACTGATATACATACATAAATATTCTTTATAATATATACATATATAAATATTTTGCAACGACACCACATACATATAACAACCAAGACCCGGTACCAGTATCGATATTCATCATATAAGTACTGACCCGACCTGGGATTCGAACCCGGGACCTCCAGCTTCGCAGGCAGGGTCGCTACCCATTAGGCTAAGCGGTCGTCAATTATTTGTTATTATATTATGTATATTTTAAATATATTTTTATTTTGGTACATAACCCGCATCCATACTTAAAATTTGCTACTAAAAAATAGCACAGTGATGAATATACCATTTAAATATATACATGTTTTGGTTTTTTTCAAACACTCGTGAATGCTATTGATCAAAATCGGTTAATACAGTTACAGTATGTAGTATCTGTAGATAAAGACAATATCGGTGCTTATGCGCTAACGTATATTTAAAAGAACACTCAAAACAGGTATACAATAACGGATGGTACGTTCGTAACAGCCTGCTTCACAGCGATTTCGACATACCAACACTTTTCAAATACATGAAGGACGCGTCAGACCGCTTCTTTGCCGCCGCGGTCGCGCACTCCAATCCGTTACTTTCGGCAGCGGCCTCTTACGAACCCCCGCCCGCCAATCACTTTCTCAGACGTCCACGGAATGTACTCACAGATCCTCCTGACGATCTCACCACCGAGGTTGAGAGTCTCAGGGCTTCAGGCAGATCAGACCTTCAGTCTGATGTAGGCGAGCAGTACCTACCGCCCGATATCACCTAATTAACGTAACAAATCTGCTCGAATGGCATCTGAGCCTTGTTTGTTCACAGTCGGGCCGTCCAGCTCGAACTGCCCTCCATTGCCGAGGGATCGACACGTGTCGGCCCTCATGCTTATTTTAGCCATACGCTTACGAGACGGCGCCCTTAAGGCACCGCCCTTCAAAGGCATTAACACACCGACGCATCCTCAATGCGTCCGGTCGTTGTTCATGTCAAACCTTATACTCTCCGGAGTATAGGTTGAGGATGTCGTTTAGCCGGTCGGGCTGCACCTTCTGTGTAGAAATCCCAACCCGGTACTATCTGCGCGGTAGGTCGGGCGCGCAGGTGTCTGTATGCAGATTCGGGCCTCACTAAATAAAAATAAAAAAATCAATAAAAACCATTTCCAGCTACTAGTCCGAGAAACAAAGTTTTGATACCAATAATTTTGCTACATTTGTTCGATAACTGCGTAAATATGTTTTCCCTTTTGCTCCTACATAATTGAACACTGAATATGAATAGCATAGAGAAAATGTTACTCGATACGAGCAAGGCCTACGACAGAGTATTATATAACATTCTCCTAAATAAATTATATTCTGTAGGTGTACGAGGTGTGACATATAATTGGTTTTTTTCTTACCTAAAGGGCCGCAAGCAACAAGTAGAGGTATGATCATGTCACCGGACACATCACAAAAATCAGGTCACATATAGCACAGAGTAACAAAATCAATTGCGCAACGCAGTGTACCCTTCTTCTTCTTCTTAGTTATGGCGTTCTCTGCATATATAGCAATTTCGCTAGAGTCGAGTATTCTGTTCGTATTTTTAATAAAAAATAACAAGAATAGGCAGCGTAGTACGTTTATTATGGAGCTTTTTCAAAATATCGCCAGAATCCACGACGTTCCACGTGCGCCATTTTAAAAAAAACTCTACAGTGTACTCGACTGCCTTCTATTTTTAATAAGATTTAACAAAAATATCAACTACCATAGTACCCTATTTGCAGATGATATTTCAGTAGTAATCCTGTAAAAATAATTTAAATTTAAACTATCACGTGGACACCGCACTATCATGCATAGTTAACTGGTTAAGTGATCATGACCTACAAATAAATTTTAGTAAAACAAAATTGATTTTATTTAAACCATTTCAGAAACAATCTCTTCACATAAATTATTTGTTCAGTGAATTAATAAGCGTAAATACATATGCGTTGTTAGGCATAAATATAGACTCCATTGTCAACTGGAACAACCACATACAAAAAGTGACGAGTATATTAAATAGATTCCCTTATGCACTATATGAGCTAAAAAAAACCAGCCAAGTGCGAGTCGGACTCGCGTACCGAGGATTCCGTACATACCTATAGGTATATAAAAGTAAGTAAAAGTAAGTTTGATTTTGTTACAGCCTAAAGGTATTATAGGCCTGAGTATTTGATATGAATTTCAATTTAATACCTCTACGCTTTCAAAGGGAAAGGGATAGTAAGTTCAAAAATATTTTTATTATATGATGTAACTAAAAAATTATGCTTTTCTCAATTTTTCCTTTTTCTGTGCTATATGACGTTGCTTCGTAGTAAACATCAAGATTCTGAGATTGTGGGAAGTACCCTGTAGGTTTTGATTCCCTTGCGAGTATAGAAAATTTGCAGCATAAACGGCTGTACCTTTTGATTGCGTTGGTTTAGTAGTTCGATTTTTTCACAGCTCCAAGGGACAGTAGACTTAAGTATTTGATATAAATTTCAGCTTGACACCTCCACTCATTCCTGAGAAAAAGGGTCATGACTGACAGACAGACAGACAGATACTCAACAACGTGATCCTATAAGGGTTCCATTTTTTTTCCATTTGAGGTTCTGAACCCTAAAAAGCACAGATATAAAAACCGCAACCTACTTATTATGCCTATGCACGCGCACATGCCTGGCTTACAAACGGCATAGTATTATGGGTTAAGAGCACAAATGTTACTAAATTATTTATCTTACAAAAAAGATGTTTTAGATTAATTGTCAATATAAATTCCATGACTAGCTGCAAACCATATTTTATTACAGTAACTTCTATGTATATTCTCGAAGTTGGTAAATTTGTCCAAAAAAAAAACACCCTTATTCCCTCAATATTCTCGACCCCATAGCCTACGTCCTAAACATAGATTAATTAGCACTACCATTTTCCAAACTCCAAATGATTGACTCCTGGCCTTTCGCAATGGCAGTGAAAATATATAATAAAATCCCTCAATACCTACAGAATAAAAATAATATAAATAAATTGAAAAACACATTAAAGCAGATGTTAATTGAAAAATGATATTACACCCTGCAAGAGTTTCTAGGTGACAAGTGTTTTTGAGGTATAGATTATTAGATTATGATAGACTTTGCATTTTATTTTTTATTATTTTGTAGTTTATATAACATTAAATTATTAGTACCTGTTTTAAAAGCTAGAAGCAGTATTAATATCTATTTATAAATTTAAGATTAGATTAAGATGGTTATATGGTATGGTTAAGATGGTAACGGGGTTCATTTATGTAGGTTTGGAACAGATATTGAAATCATAACATGAATGCAATAATGTTTTAAAGTTTGAAAAAAATAAATTTTACAGGAGTGTTTCGTTTTAATAGTCATAAATGTCACTTTATAGTGTCGAAACTGACAAACGCAATTTCGCGGGGGTGAAGACCGGCAATCCGGGACCTCGCCGACTGAAACTCGTCATCTTGCTTGCATTAGCTAGAGTATGAGTGGTTAGACGGTAAGCGTAGAAGAGGGCTTCTAGTAAATTCATACTTTTATGATATAAAACCAGGCTTTTCAAACGTTTATCTACAAAAATTTGATTAAAATTACAAATTCAATTCCTTGAAACAAAAGTTAAACTTCATGCTTCCTTATTTGTTTGTTTGTGACAAAAATTTCGTCATTTTAATAAAATTCCACAAAAAATATTTTTAGGTTGGTTATTAAGTTAAAGTGAGTGTGATACATAGATATGTGTCCCTAGTGAAAAAAATTACTCGTACGCCAGTTTACGTATTTCGAGTATACTTGGGGGTGTTCTATCTCC
The DNA here is from genome assembly GCA_949709985.1 of Luffia ferchaultella. Lineage (NCBI taxonomy): Eukaryota > Metazoa > Arthropoda > Insecta > Lepidoptera > Psychidae > Luffia > Luffia ferchaultella. The sequence continues at coordinate 9,137,893 of OX453263.1, forward strand.
ACTTCCGCTGGAAGCTACGGATCTCTATTTACCGCTACTGTACGAACACATATTAAATTTATTTACAATTATTTCCAGTTATATTTACTTCTATTCATTTCATTGTTATATAAAGTTACTTACCTATTATTAGAAAATAAGCAATTACATTGCAGCTAAATACATAATACAACAGTGTTATTCGATATTCATTATTAAATTTAATTTAATTTACATTTTCAGTAGATAATTATATTTTCACTCGTTTTGTCTGTATAAAGCAGATTTTATAAATAAATCATTGGGAAAGCAGCACAAAGACCGGCAGGTACGGCGGCGACCGGAAGCGAGTGGCGCCCGCCGGATGTGACGTCACTCCTTCGCTCCCTTGCTTCGCTCTTCTACATTAGGTACATAACAGTTTAAATGGAAACAGTAGTCCTAAAAGGCAAACTAAACTTGACACCACCCTCTTTTCTATATAACCTATAATATTTGTTTGCATAAGAATAGAATAAATAACAATTTGGACTCATTGAATAGTCTAAAATTAATTAAATTTTTACCTCTATAACAATTTAAAAAAAAAGTAATTACCAGAGCAACCCAAAAAATCAATCGATTTTCGTTAATATCTTTTAAAAGGTTATGAGTTCAGTTACACAAACCAATAGCACTCATTCTGAGGATGAATAGAAATTTATTCAAGGTGATTTATTTTTATCCATTGCTTTTCTGAATTATGACACCCATTGACATACAGACCAACGTACATCGGTACACATAATTTTTTTATCACCATTTTCGTTTTATATAGTACTAAAATAAATTAAAAAAAAAATTCATTAATTCTATAATATATTAACGTGGATTTAACTCTAATTTGAAGTACATGAACTATTTTAGTTTAGGTTGCAAAATGGTCACATAACGACATTTCGTTAGTATAGATAGAGCTTTCCCATAAGCTCGCGCATTCTGGCCTGCAATACTTTTACATTTTGCATATTTTGAATTAAATTTGGCTTTGAGGAGGGGAGTTCCAAGATCCCATAGAAACACTACATTGGTGTGTTGATGATACATGTATTGTATATGGTATTTTTTATATTTTGAGTTTGTAAGAAAGGTCATTGGAAGGACGATTATTTTTTAATTTGTTATACAAATGTTATATATAATAGTATTGAACATCGGTAGAACAATTTTCAATAAAAACCGGTTAAGTGCGAATTGGACTTGCGCTTTCAGGGTTGCATACCATTATAATAATAATAGTATAGTGTTGTGCTCAAATCTGAACACTACGTATTTTGAACACTCAAATCGTGAATAAAACATAAATTGCGCGTGCGGGCCCCTACAGTCATCATCAGTCTGTGTGTCTCCACTGCAGGATATAGGCCTCTTCCAATTCTCGCCACCACACACGGTCTTCCGCCTTTCGGATCCAACTACCCCCGGTATGGTGCTTCAGTCCAGTACTACCCTACACATAGGTGCTTCCCTACAGTAAGAAAGGGGAACTCTGCCTGCTACAACTAGCGTACAGGGCGAGAATGTTAGTTTTGTTAGTGAGTTGTACTTCTCACCCGTCGACCGTTTCGGACGGTGTTCAAATATGAGAGCAAGCGTCTGTACCGTGGACATCCCACACAGCGCCATCTAGTCCCAAACTAAGCAAAGCTTCTATTATGGGCGCCAGACAGCTGGTTTACAAACTTAAATATTCTTTAGAATATATATATATATATTTTATACCCAGCCACGGAACAAATCATGATCATGCACACAAATATTTGTCCCGGTCGGGAATCGAACCTATAAACGTATAAATTGACGTGTTTATCGCTACATGCTGCCAGAAATGCGAATATATTTCCATTTAAAAATATTGAATAATATATTTTTTGTCATATAACTAGAAATTAAGTCCTTATATTTATGCTGTAAGACCTTGATTCTTGTCAAATTTCATTTTTCTAGATCAACAGGAAGTATCTAGGTAGGTTTTGATTTATTTACTAGTGTCAAAATATGCGGTACAAATGGCCCTATTTTTTATTGGGTTGGCTTAGAAGTTTGATTTTTTTACAGCTCCATTGGACCGTAAACCTAAGCACTAGATATAAATTTTTTGCACTATATATTAATTTCTATTTGATAGGTACCTTCACGCGTTCCTGATCTAAAAGGTCTTGACAGACATACAGACGAACAGACAGGCAGACGGACAACGAAGTGGTCCTATAAGAGTTTCTTCAGACACTCCGATAGCGAATATTCTCACATATTAAAATATAAAGTTATTTGCGCACATGGGTTCCAATGCGTAGACGGCGGGTGGACAATAACAAACCGACCGATCTAGTCGACGACTCGCAAAATAATTATCTTCATTTCACATCTGCTATTGACATGGGCAGCGAAGCCGTTTGTGCTCGTTCTGAGTTGCTGCAGGTGGTCACTACTGACCTGAAAGGTAAGATATATTCTATGTCAATATTGCAGCAACGAAAACAAGAAAATCCGTAAATAATGGCAGTTGATTAACGAAGTGACCTTTGTTATATGAATCCTCAGGATGAATACCCCAAAATGTTTTGTTCGGCGATAATTGATCAGAAAATTTTTGCTTCATCATGATTTTAATATCTAAGTGATTCGGAAAATTTGGATATTGTATTTTTAATGAAATCTGTCATTAACGTGTACAGGCGCTCAAATCTGAACACTTTGAATTTTGATCAGTTTTAAATTGCAGCTAAAATCGTGAAAAAAGACATAAACCGCGCCTGGTGGACCCTACAGTAAGGCATGAGCTTTCTGTATGTCTGTTGCAACTAACGTGCAGGTTGAGAATGGTGAACTTGTGATGCAATTTAGGCAGCTGTAACCCAGTTTAATACTATCACAGCGTTAACCAAACGATGTTTTTGTGTCTTTAGTACATTACCTTGAAATTGTATTAGGTTAAGTCTCTTTTTGTTTTAGAAAGTGAATAAATGTATATTTAAAAAAAAAATTCTGTTCACCCGTCGACCGTTTTGGACGGTGTTCAGATAGCAAGCAGCACAGGCTACAATCATGAATTTATCTGTGTGAAGATAGTAAACTTTACTTTAGTAATATATATTATATTATTTACAGTATCTTCTACACATAATAGCTACAAATAAATTGCACCCATGAATCCGCACCTATAATCCTTGCACGCCATTACGACTTATCTGATTAATTATTCCAATCTGTTTAAACTCATTAATTATTTCAAAAGTACGGCATTCAAAGTGATGATTAAAGGACCCTGATATTCGTCGATAAAATAGAGACTTAATAGAATCTAAGACGCTTCGTAATATAATACGGCGAAGGAGACCGCCAGGACATTCAATAGTTATTTATTTATTTAAAAAAGAAATGAATTATTTACTTATACTAAAATATAGACGACAGCTGTGTGAGCTAAAACACAACCATAGTACACATTTTTAATTAAGTAGTATTTCTTTGCCAACTTGAACTTACCTACTCAACGACATGGTCAGCATATCATCAAGAAATTTGTTATATATGTATACATTGCTTCACGAAAGATCCTCTAACTTCTTGTAAATGAAAACCCTTTAAAATAACAACGAGAAATGTAAAAAAAAATATTAAAAAATTTCAAATAAATGTTACAGTCATATTTTTTAGCAAAAAAAATATGCATAATAATAATATATACATGACAACTACGTCCAGGCCCCAAACTAAGCATTAGCTTGTGTTTTGGGTACCAAGCGAAGACACCATATACATATAACAACCAAGACCCGGTACCAGTATCAATATTCATCATATAAATACTGAGCCGACCTGGGATTCGAACCCGGTACCTCCAGCTTTGTAGGTAGGGTCGCTACCCACTAGGGTAAGCGGTCGTCGCATTAAACAAAATACGTCGCTTGCCAATTTTGTAATAATAATAATAATACATGGGACTTCACACACAACGCTATCTAGTCCCAAAGTAAGCAAGTATTATGCTTGTGTTATGGGTTACTAGACATCTGATATACATACATAAATATTCTTTTTTTTTTATAATATATACATTTATAAATATTTTGCAAAGACACCACATACATATAACAACCAAGACCCGGTACCAGTATCGATATTCATCATATAAATACTGACCCGACCTGGGATTCGAACCCGGGACCTCCAGCCCCGCAGGCAGGGTCGCTACCCACTAGGCTAAGCGGTCGTCATGTCAAGATCGTTCTTTTTTTTACTCATTACTATAACGATAAAGTATAAGTTTTTAGTTTATCCTTAAATCCGAAAACAATTTTTGTACTTACCTTACCTACCGATCGCACGATTTACCTTGAGATACAATTATTGTGTATATGATCATTGTTATACTAGCGACCCACCCCGGCTTCGCACGAGTAGCAGATCATATAAGCCGTAGTGTTTTTTCTGTCGTAGTATCATATCAGTTTGTTGCGTCGAACATGTGGATTAGATTTAATTAGATTTATATGTAATGTAATTTCATCCTACTTGAACTATTTTTAATGTAATATTTACAATACTGTAAATATTTGAAAAACGTAAAGAATATATACATAAAAACAAACAAAAATATTTCGTTTTTTAAGCGACTTCAAAAAAGAAGGAGGTTACTCAATTCGACCGTATATATGTTTTTTTTTTTTTTTATTTTTTTATGTGTGTTCAGGGATAACTTCGTTGTTTATGAACCGAATTGGATGATATTTTTTTTGTGAAAGGGAGATATCTCCGAAATGGTACCATGATAAGGAAACCAGGATCTGAAGATGGCATCCCAAAGAAATCAAGGGCAACCTTCGAAAATCGTATTTTAAAGTATCGTATTTTAAGTATTTTTATAAAATACTACTACTAGTACTATTTAATGAAGGTCGGGAGTCGATCTGATGATGGAGCTGAAAGACAGTCGAGGGAACTCCTCAACGACTTACAGCAATTACCTGGTGTTTGGACTTGATTCATTTCTATTGATGAGATCTTTGCACCCATATGGATTATAAGTGCCATTACAGGTCTGATGATGGAGACCATACACAATCGAGGGAACTCCTCAACGATTTACAGCAATTACCTGGTGTTTGGACTTAATTAATTTCTATTGATGAGAACTTTGCACCCATATGGGTTATAAGTACCATTACAGGTCTGATGATGGAGACCATACACAGTCGAAGGAACTCCTTAACGATTTATAGCAATTACCTGGTGTTTGGACTTGATTCATTTCTATTAATGAGATCTTTGCACCCATATGGATTATAAGTGCCATTACAGGTCTGATGATGGAGACCATACACAATCGAGGGAACTTCTCAACGATTTACAGCAATTACCTGGTGTTTGGACTTCATTCATTTCTATTAATGAGAACTTTGCACCCATATGGGTTATAAGTACCATTACAGATCTGATGATGGAGACCATACACAGTCGAAGGAACTCCTTAACGATTTACAGCAATTACCTGGTGTTTGGACTTAATTAATTTCTATTGATGAGAACTTTGCACCCGTATGGGTTATAAGTACCATTAAAGATCTGATGATGGAGACCATACACAAGCTAGGGAACTCCTTAACGATTTACAGCAATTACCTGGTGTTTGGACTTGATTCATTTCTATTGAAGAGAACTTTGCACTCATATGGGTTATAAGTGCCATTACAGGTCTGATGATGAAGACCATAAACAGTCGAGGGAATTCCTTAACGATTTACAGCAATTACCTGGGTTTTAACTTTATTCATTTCTATTGATGAGAACCTTGCACTCATATGGATTATAAGTGCCATTACAGGTCTGATGATGAAGACCATAAACAGTCGAGGGAATTCCTCAACGATTTACAGCAGTTACTTTTTGTTGGGCTTCCTTCATACGGTTGAATATGCCAAAATGTTCAGTTCGCACAAAAATAATAATTAAGATTGAAGTTTTACATAGGAATACCACTGCCTACTAGGCATGCTGATGCGTCAATTTGACACTGAATTTACGTTGCGTAATCGCGGTTATGTCTCATTAGAGTAGCGCGTTTAGTAGCCTTATTTATACTAAATACAAATAAGTTACAGATGCGTTCAACTAAAAATTGAAAAATAAAATAATTTAAAAAAAAAATATAAAAACCGACTTCAAAAACATAAACTAAAAAGTTAAAAATAAAATTTTCACTTTAAAGAAAGGAGCATTAACAGGCGGCATATAGTTAATGAAGTCGGTGCCAACTCAGACACTTTAAATGGGTACTTACCAGGTAATAACAATTACAACAATGATATATTTATAACTATAACGAATATAGAACAAACACAGTTTAAAGTGTCTGAGTGAGTAGGCACCGACTTCATTAACTATATGCCGCCTGTTAATGCTCCTTTCTTTAAAGTGAAAATTTTATTTTTAACTTTTTAGTTTATGTTTTTGAAGTCAGTTTTTATTTTTTTTTTTTAAATTATTTTTATATAACATTGATAACCTCAGCCTAACCGCACGTGTCGCATCGGTATGGCGACGACGACGCCCGACTTTTTTTTCCTTTTTTTTTCGTAAAATGTTTGCCCATTTTACCATAATACCAAATTAAATTTTATAAGGTAATAAGTAATGAAAGTTTAAAACATCCAATTCCCAACTGCTTTATTTTTAGGGTTCCGAACCTCGGAAGGAAAAAACGGAACTCTTATAGGATCATTTTATTGTCCGTCTGTCTATCTGTCTATCAAGACCTTTTTCTCAGAAACGTGTGAAGGTATCAAGCTGAAATTCATATCACATACTCAAGTCAAATGTACCTTGGAACAGTGAAAAAATAAAACTTCTAAGTCTACGCAATCAAAGGATACAGCCGTTTATGCTGCAAATTTTCTATACTCGCAAAGGAATCAAAACCTACAGGGTACATCCCGTAAACTCAGAATCTTGATATTTGGTACGAAGCAACGTCATATAGTACAGAAAAAGGAAAAATTGCGAAAAGCAAAAAATTTTAGTTACTTCATATAAAAAAAATATTTTTAATACTTTTAAACTTACTACCCCTTTCGTCATGAACGCGTAGAGGTATTAAATTGAAATTCATATCAAATACTCAGGTTTATAATACCTTTAAGCTGTAACAAAATCACACTTACTTTTTTTTATACACCTACAGGTTTGTACAGAATCATCGGTGAGTGCGTTCGACTCGCATTTGCCCAATTTTTTTTATTTAATCTTAGATTAATTTTTCTAATTCATTTGCGACAGATGCAAAGATAATAAATTTTTCATCAAAGCTTAGCACAGAACTTAATTGGCTTTGCATGATTATTATTATTATAATTATTAGGTTATTTAAGATTTTTGAAAGATTCTTTTAGAAAATACCACATTGTTTGTTTTGATCGCTAGCATCTTTGTATATTTATTTTGTTATTACATGCGAATTCAATTATTTATAATTAATTATCTTTTCATTAAAGTAAAAATGTTAATATTCTTAACTTTTTAGTTTAAGTTTGTTTAAAAGTTGAAATTTATATATATATATATATATATTTTTGCGTAAAAGTATACTTTTGCATGATTCCCTCAGATCCTTAGCTTAATTCTACGATGTTTGTACGAAAACAACGAAATACCTTAAAATTTTATGCGATATCGAAAGCTAAGGCTCAACTTCCAATACCTATAAGTATGAGACCCATTACTTCCACCTGCTATGCCGCATTTTTCAAGCAAATTACTTTTTACCCGACGTTCGGAAACCTATTTTCTTGGGTAAATTTATTATAATGATTTTTTTTTGTCGGTTATTCGTAATTCATTATCTGATTAATTAGATTTGTTGTTATAACAACAAAAGTTTATCTAAAGTTTTCTCCTCAAAGTTACGTTAAAGTTGCGTAGGGGCGGTAATTTTATTATGTACTTTGAGTTTGAATAAACGTCATAATTATTATTATAATAAAATTTTCATAATTCAAGTTTGTTGTTGTTTGTCCACTGTTGAACACAGGCCTCTCCTAATCGCACCTTCGCTGCCTTCATCCATTGGGACTTCTTTACCTTCATTAGGTCATTAGTCCTAAATGAACCAAGGGCTTGATAAAGGTGTTTAAGGGTTGATGAAAAGAAAGTCGAAAAACAAAAGAACTTCTTGCCTAGATACTTCGAGAATAATTGGAAAGATCTTTACGCATACCGGGTGTTCGGCTGAAGTCCAAACTTATAGAACCTGTAGAGTTTGGCGAACTAAACAAAAAACGACCGCTTAGCCTAGTGGGCAGCGACCCTGCCTGCGAAGCTGGAGGTCCCGGGTTTGAATCCCAGGTCGGGTCAGTATTTATATGATGAATATTAATACTGGCACCGGGTCTTGGTTGTTATATGTATGTGGTGTCTTCGCTTGGTACCCAAAATACAAGCTAATGCTTAGTTTGGGACCTAGACGTTGTTGTGATTGTGTGTGTTATTATTATTATTATTAGTTTAAATAAATAACAAAAGAAATGGAACTTTAAACATGTTTTCTTTGTCGGAAACAGTTAGTTTGTGCCATCTGTTTACTTAAAACTTTTTGTTTAGTTCGGTATGCTCTATACACTCTATAAGTTTATACCCACTTTCAGGCTAGCACGTGGTATGTTACAAATGGAAAGTTCAGCTGAACTTAGTTCAAATTTAGACATGTTTTCCTCGGTAACCGTCGGTTTGTGCAATTCTGCTCACTTAAAACTTTTTCTTTAGTTTGGTAAGCTTTATACGCTCTTTAAGTTTGGACAACGTTCAATCGAACACGCGTTATAGACAGTATTTTTTAATTTCATTCAAAAATAATGAAATTTTATAACACTAATAAAGGATAACTTAATAATATGATAATACTATGGTAAATCGTAAATATTTTCATTTTTCATTTTCAGTCCAAGTAAATCAAGGAAAAAACGCGATGCTTTTCGTTATGTTATGTCCAGCGAAGAATGTTTATTGGAAAACATCAATTGAGATATGGGCGCACTAAAAGCACTAAAAGTAACTACTAAAATCGTACTAAATCGTACTAAGAGCAACTACTTAATACTGCAAATGTTTTAATAATAATAACACACACAATCACAACAACGTCTAGGTCCCAAACTAAGCATTAGCTTGTATTTTGGGTACCAAGCGAGGACACCACATACATATAACAACCAAGACCCGGTGCCAGTATTAATATTCATCATATAAATACTGACCCGACCTGGGATTCGAACCCGGGACCTCCAGCTTCACAGGCAGCGTCGCTGTCCACTAGGCTAAGCGATTTAGATTGATAATCACCCGGGTACGGCGAAGCCAAAACGAGGATTGTGATTTCAGTCCGTATGTATGTATATTCATCTGTTCCCGTATAACTTCTGAACTACTTGTCACAAATGAGGTATCTTTAAAAGCATCTTGATCTTCCGCTGGTCATAGGTTATGTGACGTCAAATTAAATTAAATTAAATTCAATTCAAATTCAATTAACTCTAGAAGACATAAAGTGATGTATTTAATATTTTTTTTTATAATAAAGGCGCCGTGTTGTCTATCAAATAAAACGGTCCAATTATCACATTTCAAATATATATTTTTGCTACTATTGCTCGATGTTTTGTTTACATTAACTCAATGATTGCGTATAATTCATTTAATAACGTCTCAGACGTCTTCAAAGATATTTATATCGATTCATTTCCCCTTAATTTGTGATTTCGATTCTTTTAGTTGCACTGAAACGAAACTAATATAGAATGCTAGTACAAGAAGCGCCTTGTAGCCTACTGACCTAACTCCTCGGAAATCGTGATCCTCATACAGAAAAGAAGAGACGAAGACTGGGAACGATCTGGTAACGTCTTCCTGAGACGAAGACGCCTGATGGTAACGATCAGATCTTTGGAAACTGCGTTTCAATTCTAAGAAATTTAAAGTGTCAAAAGTGAACACTTCGACGCTAGATACAAAAACGAGAATTTATCTTGAGGAGCGATATGAAGATGAAATCCATATGGTGACATATCATCTCCTTATAAGAGGTCCAGTCCTCCTAGCCAACCGCTCATAAGAATTATATTGAGGAGTAATTAAATTCTGTTCTAATTATAAAATCTAAACCCTAATAGTAAAGGGCTGAACAAATGTGAGCCTTGTTTCGATTTCAACATGTCTGTTTGTTGCGTGTCTGGGTGTATCTATATATTAAAAGGAATATACATAATACAAGCATAATATTTGCTTCCTTTGGGACTAGATGGCGATGTGTGCAATTTCCCAGATATTACTATCATATTATTATTATTCTTTATTTCATCCTATGTCACAAACTCTGAAATCTATCCTAATTTCATTTTTATATCAGGAAAAATCTTTTACTATACTTTTCTTTTACGTCATTCCTCGACGCTAACAATTAAGTCGAGGGGATGAAAATATTTAAAAAAAAAGAGCTTTTATATCGAAAAACAAGTTTAGTTCGTTACGAAGGGGCGGCTAAAACGTTCGAAGAAAATAAGTACCCTTTTTAATGAATATTTATGTGCGCTTTCAAGGGTCGGAAAAATTCTGAACCTGCCAATTGTTTCCATCATTACTACTCAATGACTTGGCTTTTTTGCATTATGGACAAAGCAAATTTGTTAATATTTTTAGTTAATATTAGCGATATTAGTTTTATTATAAAATTTTGCAACATTTTCAATAAAAATGATGAAAAAATTTATGAAAAAATCCGAACAAAGCCGATTGCCCTTTTTTGCTGTAACAATAGAAACTCTTTGGCTTCGATGTCTTTAAGAATAATTAAATGGACCAATGGGCCAAAATTTTGCCTTTATTGGTTGTACGATCAATCATTTTAATAATGCTGACATATCTGTGCACAGATGTCATTTCATAATTAATTTTGATGAAATGGCTACAGCACGCCCCGAGCGAATGACTGACGCTGTCGTAAATTACAGAACTCTTCCATAAACGCTGTTTACTTTCAAACAGATTCAAAGGTGGCGGGTTCGATCCTCAACCGTACAAATATTTGTGTGCATGAAAATGTCTATTTGTTCCGTATCTGGGTGTAAAATATCTATAATATGTATATATTATAAGAAATATTTAAGTATGTATATCAATTGTCTAGTATCCTTAACACAAGCATAATATTTGCTTTGAAAATAGACACCGCTGTGTGGGATGTCCCACATATTATTATAATATTTTCGCTGATAACGAATTCCGTTTTCGTTAGTGGTTCCCGAGAAAAGAAGATAGCAGCATGAAGCTTTTTTTAGACAGAACACATTGTACAATTTTTACGTAATTTAAACAAAGTTAGAAAACACAGACGGAGCTGCGACCTATTCGACAGCTCGTTCAAATATCTGCTTCCATCGGTAATAGCGAATCTTCTTTGAGCTCTGACCGACCAGCACTTACACACACGTTATTCAGTTTCCAAAGATGTCTTTACGGCCACTCTCCGATAAAGATATATGCACACGCAGTAGAACGTGTAAGGTTATGCAGTCGGAATTAGCTTACTGGTTCGATTCAGCCATCCACATCAAGCGATGCTGTATGCTAACCTGCAATGTAATCGAAGCAAAATTGTAAACAGTTACTACAGCAGAAAATCTTAAAACATATTAGATACAGAGTAACAGTTTCAGATACCATTCAACCCTCTTTTGTGTTAAATATTTAGACATATGTTTAGCATATGAAATTCTCATATGAATAAAAATACTCAATAAAAATTACAAAAAAAAAATTAACGAAAATCGCATAAAATGATATAAAATGATATCATATGATGATGATACCATCAATGGTATTATCAATTTGGACAACAGAAGTTAGTGAAATTTCATAAAATAATATACATTAGTATACATACCGATAAAATGACGGTACCTAAATAAACTATTGCTTCTTTGAATATACATCAAATACGGCGTCTATTTTGTTGTATGCGTTACGGGCACTCTTCAGATAACCAGTTTTTAACAAAAACAACGCATGGTGAATATTATTCAAATAATTGAACTGTTCAACTCCAATGCAGTATTATATGAATAATCTTGACCCGTGTCTCTATACAAAAAAATATAGAGGCGTGTCGAGTGAACACGGTGGGTGTTTGTTTTACGGGACCATGCCCATCCAACGGCCTAGAAAATTTTTATCCAACAAAACGCATTATTAAAAGGTAATATATACAATATTATTAATACTCAAATATTTACAGTATGGTAATTGGTTATTTTTGGAGTCAGCGCAAGCCAACGCAAGTTCATAAGCCAACCAGTACTGCGTTTAATTTTAATTTAAATAGTAAATGCCTAACTTATTTCTGCAATGTCATCTGTTTATATGACACACAGACGTAATAAAAACTTTAGACTACATGTCACTGAACAAGCAATGAAGCACTGCAAGAATGGCTGCCATGTTAGTATGTGTAATTGGAACTTCGCAGCGTACTGGCTATGCGTACTTGCATAGTGCATCGGTGGGGCTGCATCAGTTGTTAGTTGGCGATGGTGCGTCCGGATATTCCTGGGTTTAAGATATGAAATTCCAAATTCAAAGGTAGAACACAAAATTCTACGTCCCATCTTATGCTGGGTTGTAACTGTCTACAAATTATGAGACACAACCCTTAATAAGGAAGTGATCACTTTAGGAAAGAAGAATTTTGACAGACAGATTTCTGTGGCCCTCACTTATGTAAAAACTTTAGAAGGTATAACCTTGTCAGATTTAATAATAATAATACTTGGGACATCCCACACAGCGCCAACTAGTCCCAGACTAAGCAAAGCTTGCATAATGGGTACCACGCAACTTATATACATACTTAAATATTATTTTTATTTATAATTAACATAAATAGACGTGCTCATGCACAAAAATATTTGTCCTGGGCGGGAATCGAACTTGCGATCCTTAGCTAGATAATTAGGGTCTCTAACCACTAGGCCAATCGGTCAGTCGTCTTGGACGCATTTGGATACAGATATTATTAAATCGATCGATGAGAAAGCTCTGACCGAAATGATGAGGTTGCCTAATCTCTCCAACAACCAGTTTTTAACATAGAAAATGTCGGAAATATAACATTTCCAAAATTTATGATGGTAGACGAAAAGCAGTGAAATCAAAAGATACAGGGTCTTGTAGGGCATCGTATGATACTAAATTTTTTTAAATCGTGCTGTAATTATTTTCGAACAATCGAAAATGGTAAAAGGAAGACAAAATTTCCCGATTTTTTTGACAAAAAGTAGATTATTTTGGCAACAAAATCCAAAACCGAAAAAATGAAAACAAACTTCCGAGGCAGATAGATTGTCTACCGTTTAAAAAAAGAAATTTTGGAATCGGTCGAAAACTGTGAGCTCAGGAGGTGCTCTTTTCATTGAACGATTATCAGATCAGTTACCCCAAAGATCTCAATCTTTCAAATTTCAGATCTACATTTCAGATAGTTAGAACAGTTTATGAAAGTCCAAAGATGCAACATGTCCAGTTATGTCCAAAGATGCAACAGCTTGCGGGGCATTGTATGGTACCAAATTTTCGAGGTTTTTAATTTTGATGTTCATTTCCAATGTCCTGCGATAGATGCTAGAGGCGCGATCTATAGATTTTTTTTGTGTTGTTATTTACAGATAAGGCGCTTGGATTGAGATTAGGTGAAAAAGAGTAATTTCAGCCACGAATATAGTGGAAGCGAAGCAGTAGCGGAAACAAACGACTATTACATACAAATGCATACAATCTTTCTTGGTGCTGCCTGTGCTCGCTGTTTTTGTGGCCGCGGCCTCTTAAATGGTAGTCAAAACCCACGGAAGTCTTCGCCAAATCGAATCAGGTAAGCCTTAACATGAGGAGATTCCTCTTGACTGCCTAAAATTTCTATCATCAGATCAGCTCTAGGTCTAAGCACCATAATATTACGTTTTTATTGGAATTTCTCCTATGCACTATTTTAATAAAATATGTTAACAGAATAAACATTATCAATCCCCTAATTTTCAATATAAAAAGGTGGTTGGATTTTTATCGAACTTAAATAGAACCACCCCCAAGATATAGCGTATTCAAAGAGCATCATTAAAATTGGTTCACAATCAACGGAGACAACGCGTAAAATACAATAAAGAATACAGTCGAGAACCTCCTTTTTTTTATGTCGAATAAAAACTGTTTTATTGCTACAAGAAGGTGCACCATCTTGTTAAAAGGTATTGTTATTTACCTCCTTTATGTTAATAGTGTTTTCCATTAGACCACGACCGTATTCAAATTTCCTTAATGGCGAAGATTTTATTGTGAAATATGCACAACAGTAATGAAAAACATTAGGACTTTATTATGCGTCTTTGCACTTCTAAGGGAATTAATACCTACATCACTGATGATCAGTGGTGATAATATAAAACTTTCAAAGTTTGTGTGTGAGTTTATTCCATTTCAAAGTGATTGATTTTTCGACCACTTCCTTTTAACTTATTGGCATTTAATAAATTTTTAATAATATAATAATGTAATACCTCGGACATACCACACAGCGCCATCTAGTCTCAAATTAAGCAAAGCTTGTACTATGGATACCAGACAACTGATATAAATACTTAAATAATCTTTATAATATATACATGTATAGATATATATTTTTTTACACCCAAACACGGAACAAATAGATATATTCATCCATACAAATATTTGTCCCGGGCGGGAATCGAACCCGCGACCCTTGGCTCCGCAATTAGATTCTCTAACCACTCGGCCAACCGGTCGTCTATAATTGCGATGACGAAGCAATAATCTAGTGAACAGGTCATATTGATGCAGCGAGCAGCGAGGATAGTCTGTTCACAAAGGAACTCCTCAACGGTTCGTCGAATCGAGTTAAAATTTTACAGATTTGTATGATTTTTATGACAATCGATAGTTATAGTTCCATCGAGCTGATCTGATGATACAGATGGAAGATGTCCAACAGGACTGTTCAATGGTTACTAGTAAACCTACCGAGTTTGGGCTCAAAGGATTTGTCTTTACGAGATCTTTTCAAGCACACGGTGGAAGGTTCTGATGATGATGCTGAGATACGATACGATGACCTTGAACTTGACCACGTAAATTTTCTGATTATTAATTGCATATTTTTTGCACATAATTGCACACAAATTGCACATAAATGGATATAAATATACCGAATTTTGCCTTCACGTACATCACAAAAATAGAGGTAAATAGAACTTTCACATTAAAATAATGTTCTATAAAACAATTATTGATACAGCGTAGTTTCTGAGTCAAACACAAATACCATGCACGGAAAAGAACAAGATGGACGATACAATTATCAGTCGCCAGCTCATCCCCACGGTAATAAGACAAATTTATGACGCCATAAGTCAATACTGAGATACTACTCAATAACACAATGAGTAAGATGCTCCACATTAAAAAACTGTTTTCTTAATTTTATTATTTTTTATACCAAATTTGTTTGCACATAAAAATTCCTATTTTTGCATGAAGTTGTTGTTTGTTCTATGTCTGCCATAGTAGATGTTCATTTAGTGTCCTAATTTAAAAAAAAAACACCGCGGGTAGTATACGAATTGCATTGAAAAATTCTCTTTTTTTTTGTTGTCTATTACCGTGGATAATACTTAAATCAAAGAGTTGTAAGGTACAAAGGAATGAAATTTGAAGGTAGGCTACGGGCTAATTAAGGGAGGAGCTTGATAAAGGTACGCTGTGCGGGTAAAAATTGGCTGCCCACTAGTTTGTAGTAAATGAATTCATTATTGCTGGCTGGTATTAATATAATTTTTTTCTTTTTTTTTTATAGTGGCCTTAAACATTGAAAATATTTATAGAGAAACTATATTACACACTTTTCTTCAAAAAAAAAATCGAAACACTGCTGCAAGTGCTATGAAGAAGCCATTTAAATAAAAAAGAGGTTTGATGTCATAAAAACTCCAATAAATAACTGGCAGTTTAGTCTACACAATCATCATCATCATCAGCCCATTTTTACCCCACTGCAGGGGCTAAGGCCTCCCCCAGGGTGAGGAGGGGGGCTTGGAGTTTAAGTTCACCACGCTGCTCCACTGCGGGTTGGGAACTGTAACGACCGCCATCTATTGACAGCGTCCGGGACCGACTGCTTAGCGTGCCCTCCGAAGCACGGTGTCAGTGATATTGTGTACTTAAGTCAGAAAAACTCATTGGTACACGCCCGGATTCGAACCATGGCCCTATGGGGCCTTATAAATTTGAGACAGGTTCGTTGCGCTCTGGGCTATCATTCATTAGTCTAGTCTACACAATGGTGTACCACAATTCTAATTTTAAATATTTGAATTTTCATCTAATAAATTAATGTAGCGCTCAATGTAGAGACTGATTTCAATGTGTGTTCCGTCAGAATTTCTGCATTTAATTACATTATTTTTACAAAAATATCGTTTTTTTTTAAATAGTGATTGTTAACAAAGTATTGTAACATCCTACTAAAGAGATTTTTTCGTAACAAATATAGATACATCGTCCACGGAAGCCGCCCAAGTCATGGCATTGCTGAATTCTGGCTTATTCAAAGTGTTGTGGCAGTTTCTCTAACAAATCGTTGATTTAACTCTACTAGTGGTCGCCCAATAGACCTTACTAACTTTTTTGAAACCACCAATAATAAATAGGCGAGAGTAAGGCAATTGAAACTGCATCAAACGACAGACTATTAAACTCGTATGGTTGACGGTATTTGTAACGCATATTAGGTATACATAGATTTTAGCTTTTGGCACTCCTTTTCCATATAAATTTTACCTATGTCAAATCTCACACTTCTCCGTACACGTAGTACGCTTTAAAAGAAGTAGAAAGTTTCCTCCTCACGTATTAATATATAAATAATCAAATTAAATAGTTTGATTCCCTGTTAAAGTAACAAATTGTTCAATAATGTGAATATGCAGTTTTTTCCCTCCTAAATCGAGTTCATGAATTCTTTGAACACTTATCGCAATTTCTCATAATTTAGGATTTGGCTATACATTCCCATCTCCAAAACTCACCTGTATAGAGATTTTTGATTTTTGCACTCCTACTCCACATAAACTTTAACTGTGCGAAATCTCACACTCCTCCGTGCGCGTAGTATTCTTAAAAAGGGGTTTAAAAAAGGAGTTTAACTGCAGCAGCGGCTCCGTGAGATTTGAGAATTATTTGTGAGTCATTCTACGAGTGCTTAGAGACCCTAACTGCGGAGTCGAGGGTCGCGGGTTCGGTCCCCGTCCGGGACAAATATTTGTGTGCATGAACATGTCTATTTGTTCCGTGTCTGGGTGTAAAAGTACATAATAAAAAAAAGAATATTTAAGTATATATATCAGTTGTCTAGTACCCCATAATACAAGCATAATACTTGCTTATTTTGGGACTAGATGGCGCTGTGTGGGATGTCCCAGATATTCATCCCATAATAATAATACGAGTTGAAACGACGAGTAACAACGAGAGATTCTGCTTCGGAGACGCTTGGCCAGCTTAAAACAGCTATACAAGAAGAATGAGATAACATACTACAATACAATATTTTTACTTATCCATTCCATAAAGAACCGCATGGAAGCAGTCATTAGAGCCCCAGGAAATGCGACATACCGAATAAACTTTTTTTTAAAACATATTTTTGTCTCATGCCTTTGCTTCTTTACAAATTCTTACAAAACACGTTAGCTACAGAAAATTAATTTTAATTTAAAACATCAATTTAAACGATACATTATAATGTCTGCAATTAATTGACACTATATATTTTCTGTTGATAGATTAGATATATTTTTATAGAATAGATAGATTTTTTTTGTTGAGAAGTGTATTTATATGCAGAATAAACGACAAAATATCGTCACGCAAAGACGGAAGGCTTCGAAATCTTTGTAATTTAAAACATAATTAATGTTTTACTGATACTAATGTTTAAAATAAACTATATTTATGTAAATAAAATGTCGGAAAGTATTTAATTTCCTAATATATTGTAACTAGCTTTCCGCCCGCAGCTTCGCCTGCGTGGACTACACCGTAGTATTGAGAGCACTAAAGGGACGCGCACCATAAGCAGACGTACATACCTTGTAAGAATTTCTAGAACATTCTTCAAAATAATTTCAATATACCCAATGGTGTAACAATAACTCTAACAATTTTATCATTTATCAGTGAGGCATGTGACGTTATTTGTTCGGAGCACAGACAAGTCAACCTATAGACCACGCTTTGACAGGGAGTAGCATTCGCCAAGGCTAAGTAGTGACACTACATAACTACGTCTCTTCTGAGCGGTCAGTTGTAAGCACTTCGGAAGCCATTAAATTGTCAATTTTGAACGAGCCAATGAAAACTAGCCGACCTCTCCCCACACCCCGCCACTTTTTGGCGATTTCGTTTTCATACTGAAGTTTATTAAAGCGTGGTCTAAAGGTTGACTGGTCTGTGGTTCGGAGACACGCGTCTCATAAAATTCAACCACACAACGAAAATAATTAAAATATTACGCCCACTTGAATATTTTTGCTTTAGATTTGTCTCAGTACACGAAGCCGTTGAATCGTTCAACTTCTTTGCCTTATATTTTTGGTATGATTTGAACTCGCATTTTAGAGTTTAGGTTATGAAATATGTCCTAAATATGCAACATACTGCTTAAATACTTGAAGGGGACACCGTATCCACCTACATACCCATCTAATGCTCTATGAGTCTATAAGTTTGGTTAACCAGAGTATTCTTTAAAATCACAAAATATTGGCCGAACGTAGTCCAAACTTATAGAGCGTATAAAGCTCATCAAACTAAACAAAAAGCTTCAAGTGAACAGATGACGCAAACTAACGATTACCGAGAAAAACATGTTTAACGTTTAATTTTTTTATTATTTTAACTTTTTTTAGAATTTTTTTATCTAATTCGGTAAGCTCCATACGCTTCATAAGTTTGAGCTATGTTCAGCCGAACACTTTAAATACGTGATTTTATTTTTATTATAACGTACATATCTATATATATTAAAAATAAAATCACGATTTTCCTAACACATTCTAATTTTTTTTTGCATTATTATAATTTTACTAAAATGTTTCTAGGTACGTAAAAAAGAAAATTGGTTTTGAAAACACCAATTTATTATCATTATTTAATATTATTTAATTTAACAACTTTATAATACTTTGAACTTTATAATTAATTTGAAATGCATTTTTAATCCTAGGAATGCCAATATGTGAGGATTTTTCTCAATTAAGTAAAATTCCGTGTTTGTGGAAAATGCTACCGTGTGGTGAATCATAATTTCGCTCGGTTATTTAATTTTTTATTCTCAACGTGATGAGAAGTTTTACCTTCTACTGACCCAGCCTCTTCTGACATGCTTAGACCTCCATGAGTTTATTTAGTATATAGTTTTTATTGAGTGCACCACTAAAAATTATTTAGCTGACCTCAAAACTACCCGCTGTTGACTAGCTGCTATACCGACATTAAAAAAACATTTTTTATGTGATTAAATACCATATGTGTACCTACACAAATCACTGCTGTGACGATGGATATTAACAGCCTTCGACCTGCACCAGATCAGAGTGGTGGACTTTTGGTCCAAACTCCTTGACTTAATGTTGAGAAAAGTTGAACTCCAACAGTGGAGGCGTGACAGCCTCGTAAAAAACAACCCTTTTTTGCAAGTTTAGGAGATGAGCGTCATTTTTTCTATCTCGTTCGATCTCGCCGAATTTATATCGTAATTGCTCCACAAGGGACAGCGCAAAAGAATGTTGGTACCTCCATGATGCGTACGTATTTTGTACCGCCATTATACAACACATCCTGAAAATGCCCTCACTAGCCCATCTCTTTCCATACTGTATCCATCAGCCCATTATCCCCACTGCAGGTGCAGGTGCCTCCTCCCAAAGTGAGGACGGGCTTGGAGCTTAAATCCACAACGCTACTCCAATGCGGGTTGGCGGATTGTAACGACTGCCATCTATTGACAGCAACCGGGACCGACTGCTTAACGTGCTCTCCGAGGCCCGGAATCAGTGATAGTTATGTACTTAAGTTAGACAAACTCATCAGTAGACATCCGGATTCGAACCACGGCCTCGAGGCCTTATAAATTAGAAACAGTTTCGCTGCGCTCGGGCTATCACGATATGATACATCACACGTGACGAAATATATCTAGTTTTGATATCGGCGCAAATCAGGGGTTGAAGTATGAAACTGCCATTTGGTACAGGAAAAAATGTTAATTACTGAATAAAAATTATTTAATAAATATAACCCTTATTTTCAATGCATTTTTGTCGTTTACTAAAGAGATTATGAATGCCTGCCTTTGCGATAGAAGTTTGTAAAAGCTTTTTCTACTGTTTCTCGGGAACTGAACATTTCCAATTTACAAACTTATTTTATAGCGGAAAAAATTACGAAGTAGATTTTCTAAATGTAACGCTTGTAGCTTAGAAGTGGCTTCTCGTGCAGTATGAGGTCTTGCATCATCGTAAACTAATAATGATGAAGATTGGTTGAGGAGTCACCATTATCAGCCGAAGCTCTTGACTGCAGCGTCAGCTGTTACTGATGCACTTGATGTAAGGAACCTATAATGGATCACGTCACGACTGGAACACTAGACACTCATCATTACCTTTCGTATTTATTTAAGGTACACTTACAGCAATACATATAAGCAATAAAACTTTTCCTTAAAAATTACACAAAAGCACAAGTTACATATATGTTTGCCAGTTAAAAGTACACACAACATGTATTACAACAAGACAACATAAATTTAAATTCCAATAAAACAAAATTTATAATAAACTTAAAATAAATGAAATAACCTCCTTTAAACTTCTGGTGGGAATCGTTATGAACATCTATACTAGATTATTTAGTATTAATATCGTTATATGTTAAACAGATTCTGGAGATTGGGTGATGAAAACCTAAGTTAGTTCTAGAACGTAGAAGGCTGAAAGTTTTAGTAAGCGGGTGTCGGGGATATTTTTATGGAACAGAAAAGAAAATCATATCTAATAGGCTCATGCATTTATTTTGTTATTCAAAAGTTTATGGAGAAACATCTGCGACGATTATTAAAGTTGTGCTTTTGAAAAATGATATTCTTTGATCATATGGAAATTAAACACAGTGGCTTGAAAAAATACTCAGAAACTGAAAACTTTCACCATACAGGTTTTATGTTTAATAATAGGAATGAGTAGCAACGTAATTAACCCCTATTATACCGCTGAAGTAAAATAATATACTATAAGGTTAATATGAATTATTATAATACACAAAATAGCTCAACTAACTGAAATATAAAGTATCTCGTTAGAAGCGGCAGGTAACGTGTTAACTGACAGTTTTATCACCGCGCGAGATTGGGGCTGTGAAATAAATCACCGCGATTTATCAAGCTCGAAAGACCATCGCTGTTCTTCTTAAGGTCTATTTAGGAGCTATTTCACTCACCGACACGACACGACTCCGACAAATTATGCGTCACCATAAGTTCGCAATTAGTTTGTTTTAAGGAATAATTAAGCCATTTAGATCTTACAACGGAGGAAGTTGCGTGATGAAAACATTTCGATGCTCGAACCGACTGTTTCCTACTGTATGATTGTAGAACGCAGAATGGTTCCCATTTTACGAACTAAATACATTCATACACAACCACGAAACGTTTACCATCACCCTATTAATGCTTGGGATGAAGGGGTTTGGAGCTTGATCCACCACACTACTCCAACTTAATTACATCTATACCCTATTTATTTAATTCCTCTTGGTTTCGTTTTACATTTATATATATTTATATTTAAAAAAACGAATTTTGGTTTCAATTTATACACATTTCAGGGGTGGAAACAGTCACGGCCCGCAAGCTATTTCGACAGATATTTTATAGGTATTTTTGGGGCTTTGCTCTTGTCGTCTCTGTCACTCAGTAATAAGTCGAGGAAGAGAGATTGAAACGGAGATAGCGATTCCAATTCGAAGCTGCGAAGAGAAAGATTATCCCCTTAACACATAAATAGGTACCAGCCATTGATTGTACCATCGACGGAACTCCACCTAGTGGGAGCGATTTGCAGTTTGTCTTCTCATTGAAATCAAGTGCAACTAACTACTAAGTAACGTATCTACACGCTAATTATTATTTGTCTAATCAGGTTCAATCAGGTTCAATCAGCGCCGACGACCGCTTAGCCTAGTGGGTAACGACCCTGCCCACGAAGCTATAGGTCCCGGGTTCGAATCCCAGTCGGGTCAGTATTTATATGATGAATATTAATACTGGTACCGGGTCTTGGTTGTTATATGTATGTGGTGTCTTCGCTTGGTACCCAAAACACAAGCTAATGCTTAGTTTGGGGCCTAGACGTTGTTGTGATGTATACGTATGTTATGTTATGTTATGTTATGTTATGTTATGTTATGTTATGTTATGTTATGTTATGTTATGTTATGTTATGTTATGTTATGTTATGTTATGTTATGTTATGTTATGTTATGTTATGTTATGTTATGTTATGTTATGTTATGTTATGTTATGTTATGTTATGTTATGTTATGTTATGTTATGTTATGTTATGTTATGTTATGTTATGTTATGTTATGTTATGTTATGTTATGTTAATCAGTGGTAGTCAACCTTGCTCATAATCTCGCACCTTATGTTACGGAGGTTATTCTCTGATGGCATACGTCGTTGGAGTTCTCTGTCGTCGGCATCGTCCCGACGCATACAAATAGACATTTTCACAATACTAAACCCGTATAGGATACGTCGAATACGTATTAATCAAGATTGGAAAGTTCCTGCAAACGATTCATGTGGAAATGGGATTCTCGGCTTGAATTTTTTTCAATTCATGGTAATTTTTCTTCTTAATATTTGTAAGAAACTGAATAACTGAAATGTTTTGAAAAATTTAAAATGTTTAAGAATTATGTATACGTTCAAAAAAATTGTATATTTACCTACTAATTCGTTTTTTTTTTTAATTGTACTTTTTTGATATTGTGACACAATTTTGATGGTAAAAAGTCCACATATGTCGAAACTAAAAGCATCAAATGATTTGGATTTAATTTCTAAAGATCCGTTTAATGCCCCCCCCCCCCCCCCCATTTATTTTTTTGTGTCTATTTTTTACGTATGGATTTACTACAACAAAATAGTATTTAAAAGATAATCGAAAATAACTACAAATCAGTAAAAACCTTTTGAAATATCGAAATTACCAAATGTCATTCGAAGAGGTATTCAAAGTTTTCAAAATGTCCCAATATTCGAAAATAAATTTTCCGATCCCTACGAATATAATATATTGGTTTCAACGTACAGAAAGTTCTCAATGACTCGTTTTGTGTTAGTTCAACAATAAATCCAGAGTTTTTCAATTTCAGTTCCAACTTATATAAAGCCAGCTTTCTGAATCGTTCGAGCGTGTGTCAGCAAAAAAGTTATAGCCGCAGGCCGCGTCAATAAAATAATGCTGCGTCAATACGTGTTAAAATAAACACTTTTCAGAATGGAAATATTTAGAATTTGTACGTCATTTTAGGGGCTGAGCTGAAGTTTAATAAAGCTTATAGTTTCTTCATTTGCCCGTCCATTCGTCTTGTCTGTTACACCCTTGCAGTTTCTACATGTATATCGGAAACTTGACATTTTATAAAAATTTTATTTTTATTACGAGTCGTATATTTTGTTTCTTACCCTATAAAGAATAAAGGGATTTTTTTTCTTGCTTATTACATCATGAAGTCCAGGTACTAAATGAAATAAAAACTCTATAGACTATTTAGCCTCCCGTATCTGAAATATTTAATTCCAAAGATGCTTTTCTCGTGTTTTCTTTTCAAATTTGAAAAAAAAGCTTATAGGTATATATTAATTAAAATATTAATCAAATTTGGTTCCATTAACACAAGTGGTTTGGCTTAAAAGAGTAGCCCGACTGGGCCTGACATTCAAAGAGATTATACAGCCGCGCGTCACTTACAGCGTTGGTGTTGGGCTAATTGCACTAGCCCTAATTGCACAAATTAAAATTTAAATAACCTACATCAATACTTAAGCCCTGTAAAGGGTCATTCAAATAGAGAAACAATAAAATCTACGACGTTACACAATATAATACTGCCGAGAAAAAGCGCCAAGACAATTAATGTTAAACATTAAAATGTATAACTGAAATAAAATAATAATAATAATAACGTATACATCACAATAACGTCTAGACCCCAAACTAAGCATTAGCTTGTGTTTTGGGTACCAAGCGAAGACACCACAAACATATAACAACCAAGACCCGGTGCCAGTATTAATATTCATCATATAAATCCTGACCCGACCTGGGATTCGAACTCGGGACCTCCAGCTTCGTAGGCAGGGTCGCTACCCACTAGGCTAAGCGATCGTAAAATGTGTTTGTTTGCTGTGTATTTTTATAATTCACTAATCTCTTCTTTTAAGCGTTTGTTTTTGTCTATCCAAAAAATGTATTTAATTCAATAAATAAACATAAAAATATATAGACAACCTCAGTCTCCAATCGATATAGAGATGGCATACAATTATTTTACTTTACATTTTGATCGCTGTAATTAATGCGTTAACGAGCTTTACACGTTAATGTACGTGTGGCCCGACACTAAATGGAAAGAACGAAACTTATACGGTGAGCCTACAGTGTTTGTGGTACACCCATCTCTACTTAAACATCGTAAAAATCTGAAAGAAAAAATTAAAATACACCAAACGTATTCAAGTTACTCTAAAAACACTGTGCGTGTTTTACGTATATACAGGTTCAGATTTTGGTCAAATTTTTCTAAATGTTAGGTATCACCAATAGACCTCATTACGTAAATAAAAATATAGGTCAAATATTCATAATCAATAATTATATCCTAAATATTTTTTAACAAAATTTGACTTAATTCTACTTACATACGAAAGGGCGGGGCATGGGGCATGTGGCCGGGGCACGTGCACGTGCACTGGCACCCTCGTGAATGGTGACTAGTAATATTGGTAGTTTTCGGAAAGGTTTACGTAGTCTTAACTGAATATTTTCCTATTGAACGTTACTAAAAAGGAACAAGACGGCCAACGGATTCTTAACAAAGGTCATTATTAAATATATTAAAATTTGGCTAGTCATTAAAACATCACCCTCACCGTTTTGACGTTAACGACAAAAAAAGATCAAGGTTCGGAAAAGAAATAAATGAATTGTCAGTGACATGGGTGACATTTGGATTTTATCATTGTGAATATTTAGGATTAGGATCAGGATTTATTACACTGCGAACCGTTTAACGAAAAAAATTATAAACAATTCGCGGTCCGTTTTATTACATACCACACAGAGAACATTCAATAAAACCGAGTAATTTTATTTCAGTATAGCCATCACATTTAACGTTCAATTTGGAACCTAGGTCGCTGGCTCCGAGATTGGCATCCTAGATTGCATGAGCCCTAGGATTATTAAGTTGCTCCTGCAACTACAAATTAATCCTTCTATCAAAGCAGAGCACTGGACTTGAGGCTGTGAGACGGTCATTTTCGTTATCTAGCTAAGCAGCACTAGAAACATTTTGACATAAAATTATTTTATACAAAACTATACTGAGATTTATATAGAACTTATGAATTTACTTTGCGACTGTTGTACACCTGAATAATAATAATTTCATGGACATGACGACCGCTTAGCCTAGTGGGTAGCGATCCTGCCTACGAAGCTGGAGGTCCCGGGTTCGAATCCCAGGTCAATTCAGTATTTATATGATGAATATTAATACTGGTACCGGGTCTTGGTTGTTATATGTATGTGATGTCTTTGCTTGGTACCCAAAAACACAAGCTAATGTTTATGTATGTTATGTATGTATGTTATCCCACACAGCGCCATTTAGTCCTAAAGTAAACAAGTGTTATGCTTGTATCATGGGGTACTAGACAACCGATATACATACTTATATGTTCTTTATAATATATACATAATATAAATATTTTTTACACCCAAACACGGAACAAATAGACATGTTCATGCACACAAATATTTGTTCCGGGCGAGGATCGAACCCGCGACCCTTGGCTCCGCAGTTAAGGTCTCTAACATAAAAGTAAGAATTGACTAAAAGCCCTACCGTGTTTACCGTCTAACCACTCATACTGTAGCTAGCTGGTGTATGACGGGGAGTTTTAGTCCGAGTTACAGTGCGCAAGGTCCCCGCGCTGCGCTCTTCACCCCCGAGAAATCCCCGCACACCGGTTTCAACTCCCGAAAATATAAATGTTACTTTGATACTGCGAACTGACATTTATGACTCTATTAAAACCAAAAGCTGCTGTCAAATTAATTTACTCTATGGTCTCTAACAGTACAGTACAGTACAGTTAAAGCAAGTCACTTCAGTATTTGCTGTATTTATTTGTAAAAAATATTTAGCAACGCGCCCGTTGACAGAAGCATCATATCGTTTGCTCACGCTTACCACTTTGTATTGAATTTGTCATTTATACATTGCCGGGTATGTGCGTTGACTGTGGCCATCATGACGGCATGGCAATTACAATTGTCTCACGGCTTCTTCACTTCACTTCATCAGCCCATTTTTACCCCACTGCAGGGGCTTAGGCCTCCCCCAGGGCGAGGAAGGGGGGCTTGAAGCTTAAATCCACCACGCTGCTCCACTGCGGGTTGGGGACTGTAACGACCGCCATCTATTGACAGCGTCCAGGACCGACTGCTTAACGTGCCCTCCGAAGCACGGCTATAAAATGTTAATTTTTGAATGAGACTCCTCATAGCCGAGAGACGCAATACGTAGGTACGTGTGCCCTTACACCCGCAGAGTTGAGTCGCCTTGGTTTCATAGTTGAGGCCGTTACCGATACAATTTTTTATTTATTCAAATACGTAGGTCCGTTCATATGTATTAAGATTTACGTCCAAAGAAAAGTATGCCGTCGTTCTTTAAATCTTTTCCTAGTGAATTTGGAAGTCACGTTTTGATATATTCGTACAATACGCGCCACAGATATAAAAGGCCACCGGCTGGAAGCACTCGCCGATCGGAGGCGAGTTCAAAATTCAAAATTGCCAGAGGCAGCCCTATGTGGGTAAAAGAGAAGTGTGCAGCCGGCGGCCTTTTACACACTTTTACTTCGGTGACGCGTGTATTGTACTTATGCACGCACGTAGGCAGTCATACTTCTTTAGCGTGAAACTATATCTAAACGACATCAAATATCATGAATAATAGTTTAAATTAATTACACTTAGAAACATACAAAACAATAATGGTTATGACATAAACCTACGTTAGCTCTCACTACATTCTAACTTCATGGTGAACTGAACATATATTTCTGAAAAATAATTTCAATATTTTTCCTCTACCTCGTCAAAAGCAGTATAACTTAAAAAAAATTAAACCTGAATTCGTTTTTAAAAAAATTCTCGTAACTCAACCTATGTAGAAAGAAACTCATTGATTTTCGTAATGAATAGTTTTTTATTGTCTCTAGTTCATTTCCTTGTTTTAACGCAGTTAAATAAAAAATGAAATTCTGTACGTATACGTTATCTGCCCGTGCATCCTCGCCATTGGGAAGTGAACTGTGTATCACTCTGTGCCCTAAAATAAAATTTTTGATTGAATCGTTTGGTTGTCTTAGATTGAGATATGCAATACCCACTTCGATATAATTTTTAAAGATCAATCAATATAGAGAAATGTTGACAAGATGTAAAAACAGCCCTAAGGGACGTTAAAGATTTTCTTTATATAGTATCCATTATGTAGATTGAATCATTATTATTATTGATATCAATCATTAGCGTTGTCCGATAATTTAAAATATTGCAAAGCCTTTTTCAATACATTTGCTATTAATACGGTCTTTATGACATCAAAACTTGTACCGTAATGTTGTATTTTACAGTATACTAAATCTTATTACTTTACACCAATCACAAACGAGCATTCTGTTTGTAACGCATTAAACCGCAAAAAGCAACCCGCCATTATTACAATTGAAGTATTATTTTAATTATTTTAATCGCGAATGTATTGAAAAACGTCGTATGATGCTCGTACTCAAAAGCTGGCTATTATAAACTAGGTTTATTATAAGCACTCGGCTTCGCCTTACTTGCATCATAATGTACGTAATGACGACCGCTTAGCCTAGTGGGTAGCGACCCTGCCTACGAAGCTGGAGGTCCCGGGTTCGAATCCCAGGTCGGGTCAGTATTTATATGATGAATATTGATGCTGGTACCGAGTCTTGGTTGTTATATGTATGTGGTGGCTTCGTTTGGTACCCAAAACACAAGCTAATGCTTAGTTTGGGGCCTAGACGTTGTTGTCATGTATGTATGCGTACTATTACAAATGAGAGCTCAATTAAAAACGTTTTAACGTATATTCGTATATTGCTTTATATCTGAACATGGGGAGGCACTCTTGCCTTAAGCGATCGTCGGCTCTTGACATTCTTTTGTTTGTTTTCCATTCTTCTCATTATATTTGAATTTCTAAATTTCTTTTTCTATCTTCCAGTCAGTTGACTGCTTGTTGCATTCTTCATATGCCTGCCAGTGGCATAATCTATACAATATACTGAATATTTTTTTTTAAAAACAATACAGAAATGTCGCAAAAGACAGTTTTCTTAACCTTTTAACTAGTCATCAATTATCAATCAATAGTCTTTGTTAATTATATGGGTCACGACCTTTAATCTGACCAAATATGGTTAATGTGTAGTGAACAGGTTAATAAAGGAATAATGCCGTTTAATATAATACGTAAACGCACAGTGGTTACTTTTACAAGGGCTTCAGTTAATCAAGCTAATTCTAATTAGGGTGGTAATAATTACACTTGCCCCAAATATGAGGTAATACACGCTAATTAGAAAGATCAAGTTGGCCGATTTCACATGCCTAGTGGGGTGGGTATAAATTCTAATAATTCACGCAGTTTTTTCATGTTAGATTATATATATACCGATGATAATTATACATTAATAATTATTAAAAAAAATAATGGAAATAAAACAACCATATTCATGAAAAATGGAAGAAAAATCTATATTTTTTTCTTCAGTGCCAGTGCAAAGAAACGTATGAAGCATTCTACAAACATGAGCTAAGTCCATGTATATGTCCGTAGCTCGTAAACCAATAAACCGATTTTTATATAGTTTGCTTTAATTAAAAGCTCGTTAAATCAACGTTTAATTGACGAGCGCTTGGCCTGTGGGTGGTGACCCTGCCTACAAAGCTGGAGGTCCCGGGTTCGAATCCCAGGTCGGGTCAGTATTTATATGTTGAATATTGATGCTGGTACCGGGTCTTGGTTGTTATATGCGTGTGGTGTCTTCGCTTGGCACCCAGAACACAAGCTAATGCTTAATTTGGCGCTCAGACGTTGTTTTGATGTGTTATTATTATTATTATCTAAATGGTTTTTTAAACGACTTCAAAAAAGAAGGAGGTTTCTCAATTCGACCGTATATATGTTTTTTTTTTCTTTATGTGTGTTCAGGGATAACTTCGTAGTTTATGAACCGAATTGGATAATTTTATTTTTTTTTGTGGAAAGTAGGTATCCCCAGAGTGGTACCATGATAAGGAAACCAAGATCTGATGATGGCATCCCAGAGAAATCGAGGGGAACCTTCGAAAATAGTACTTTAAAGTACGAATACTACCACTAGTACTATTTAATGAAGGTTAGGCATCGATCTGATGATGGAGCCGAAAGACAATCGAGGGAACTTCTCAACGATTTACAGCAATTACCTGGTGTTTGGACTTGATTTATTTCTATTAATGAGAACTTTGCACCCATATGGGTGCCATTTCAGGTCTGATGATGGGAACCATACACAGTCGAGGGAACTCCTCAACGATTTACAACAATTGCCTAGTGTTTGGACTTCATTCATTTCTATTGATGAGAACTTTGCACCCATATGGGTTTTAAGTTACATTACAGGTCTGATGATGGAGACCATACACAGTCGAAGGAAGTCCTTAACTATTTACAGCAATTACCTGGTGTCTGGACTTAATTTATTTCTATTGATGAGAACTTTGCAATTATATGGGTTATAAGTGCCATTACAGGTCTGATGATGGAGACCATAGACATTCGAGAGAATTCCTCGACGATTTACAGCAGTTACCTTTTGTTGGGTTTACTTCATGCGGTTCAATATGCCAAAATGTTCAGTTCGCACAAAAATAATACCTAATTACGATTGAAGTTTTACATAGGAATACCACTACCAAATAGGCATACTGACGCGTCAATTTGACACTGAATTGAAATTGCGTAATCGCGGCGCTGTTTCATTTGAGTACTGCATTTAGAAGCCCCATTTAGACTAAATACAAATGAGTTACAGATGCGTACAACTAAAACTTGAAAAATAAAATAAACTTTACAAAAAAAGTAAAAACCTAATTTAAAAACATAAACTAAAAAGTTAAAAATAAAATTTTAACTTTAAAAAAAGGAGCATTAATAGGCGGCATATAGTTAATTAAGTCGGTGCCAACTCAGACACTTTAAATTGTGTTCTATATTCGTAATAGTTATAAATATATCATTGTTGTTATTGTTATTACAACTAGCGCCAAAACATTCGAAGCTATGTGATGATTTTAAACCATTTGGAAGTTTTTTCTTTATATGACCAAAAAAAAAGTTTTCCAATTAACATTTTCTAATTTATCGATTGTAAATTTAAGAGTCATTTTCACCTCAAAGAAACAGGTGCCTTTTAATATTTGTGATTTAAGACTTAAAAGTTATAATATATTTATTTCTGTAATAACTATCTTTAATTTCTGACCCATATGTCCTATAAATGCAATAATTCTGATTAAAACAAAATTAAAATTTAATAAAAAATTCATTTAAAAAACGTTTGTCAAAAAGTCGAATGGTTAGCATAAGCTAACCATTCGACGCTATGCTCATAAGAGCATAGTTTAGGAACGTTAGCCATCTAGGGTTAATAAGACCCCATCCCTTCGCCGCCGCGCCCTGCCGCGCCGGCAGCAAACTCATTCCGGCAGCAGTTCAGGGTTACTGTGATAAAATTTGTTCTATATCGCACGGGGTCGTTGGCCGGTATGGTACGCGCGGTATATATGCGGTACATTACATGTTGTAGTTCGTACACTTTAAAATTTGCTAAAAACCTGCTTTGTTCAAATTCATATTTAGTGGGTAGTGCCTAGTGGGTAGCGACCCTGTCTACGAAGCTGGAGGTCCCGGGTTCGAATTCCGGGTCAGTATTTATATGATGAATATTGATACGGGTACCGAGTCTTGGTCGTTATATGTATGTGGTGTCTTCGCTTGGTACTTAAAACACAAGCTAATGCTTAGTTTGGGGCCTAGACGTTGTTGTGATGTATATGTTGTTATTATTATATTTTTGATTGAGTGATATTGAATTGATACACAATGGAATTACAAATCAAATTAACATTGTGTAATCACCATTTCATGACTTCGTGCAAAGAAAATTATTAAAGTGCTTTTGAACACAAATTGCTTTTCGTGAAAGCACAGGATTGAGTTTCGTAAAATAAGTTACGTATATTAGTTACTTGAAGTTGTGATGACCGAGTGGTTGAGAGCCTGCTTCTTATTTTAAAGGTCTTTGATTCGAATTTCAGAAACCGGCATGTACCAATGAGTTCTTTCTGACTTAAGTACACACCTTTCACTGACTTCGTGCCTCTTAGACTACGCTAAGCCGTGGGTCCTGTTGGAAATCGGAATCATACTCCAGAGAATTACCTTACCTTTACCTTAACGAAACCTACTCTAATGCTCTATGGTACCACAACAGTCTGGCTCCAGGCTTCCGACGAAAGTCGTTCCCGCATGACGGGATTGAAATATTTCCTGAGGGCTTTGACATCCGATCTTCGTTCCGCTCTCAGAAAGTTTATTGTAATTCGTTCCCCACCTGGCGCCTTGTTATTCTTGTGTATCCGTGTAATGCCGGGTGAGCTTAGCTCTGGTCTGGTCTACAGATATAAAAGTTCGTGTCGTGTCGAAAGCAACTACACAATCCCTTTTTATGGTGCTTTTTATAGAGTTTCAACTTTGGGCTCGTATAGTATGAACGAAATGCCGCATAACGAAAAATAAACACTGTGAAATTAGCTACAAAAAAATAACAATACCTACCTACCAAGTCAGTCGGCAAAAAGAGTAAATACCTAATACTGGCTAATTTCCGCTCAATAGAAGACTTTTAAGTAAGCGTGTTAAGGTTTTAATTTCAAAATTTGTATGGTCATTTACTTTACGAACTAGGTTTATTTTGTACAATTCATAATATTTTTAGAAAATAGGAATATCTAGTGCAACCTACCTTGACAGTTATCTTTCTCTATCCGTAAAAATCTGACCAGCAATATTTTGCAAGTTTCGATAAGTTTTCTAGAAGTGAAAATTCTAATGTGTGTATCAGTATTTAACATAATTTCTCGTAGTGTTTAATGCTTAATTTCAAGCTCTTCTACAATGGATCATTTGGATTTCCAAATAATATCTACAATTTTAGAGACTTATCTACTATATAATTGAATCTCTATGACCACTACTTTTGAAAAAAATGATATTTTTCCAGATGTCGAAAATGAGCAATTAATATAGGATAGAAAACTTCCCTCTAACAAAATAATTGATTTAAAAAACAAAATGGCCAAGTTCGATTGCGCCTTGCACCCCGAGAGTTCCATACTGTTATATAAAGTGTTTATCGCTATTCATCATCAGATGGCATGTGAACACATATAGAAATTAAAAAAAAATATTTATATGTGATACAAGTTGAAATACAAATGAACAGTTTTCGGATTTTTTTCTTTACATCTGGTACGAAACCTTGCTTCTTACCAAATTTCATAATTCTAGGTCAGCGACAAGTAGCCTATAGGTTTTGATTAGAGACTAACTGCGGAGCCAAGGGTGGTGGGTTCGATTCCAGCCTGGGGCAAATATTTGTGTGCATGAACATGTCTATTTGCTTATTTGCGTATATCTATTTATGTATATATTAGAAAGAATATTTAAGTATGTTTATCAGTTGTCTTGTACCCTATAATACAAGCATATAATACTTGCTTACTTTGGGACTAGGTAGCGCCGTGTGGGATGTCCCAGATATTATATTTTTATTATTCGGCATAAACAGTCACATTTTTTTGTATTGGCTTAGAAGCTAGGTTTGCAGCTCCAGGAACCATAGATCTATGTGATATTAATTTCAACTTGATACCTCTACGTTTTCATGAGAAAAGGGGTCTCGACAGATAGATAGACAGACGAACAAAGAAATGGTCCTACAAGGTTACCATCCTTTTGAGGTACGAATCCTTAAAAATACGAGCACTTTGTTATTATCCACCGCTTTGTTTTCTCTCACGGAGCGTTTTATTATAACGAATAAACTTTTTCAATTTACTCCTTTAATAAAGTTTTCTCGATTTTACTACGGCAAAGTTTACTGCGTGTAATCTGTCACTTGAAATTTCGACAAATTTTATCATTGTCCTGCAAGTTATAACGAATTCTAAGTTCTACTGTTATTGTTTCTTCCTCGGCACAAAAGTACGAATTAACTAGAAGCACTCTTCTGCACTTAACGTCTAACAACTCTTCTTCTAGTTAGCTGGTGTATCTTCGGCAAGTTTCAACCCGGTTTCCGGTCCCAGCGCGCCAGCTATCACTCCCTCGAAATTGCGTTTGACAGTTTCGATATTGTGAAGCAGCATTTCTGACTCTATTAAAATCGAACG
This sequence comes from Luffia ferchaultella, assembly GCA_949709985.1. Lineage (NCBI taxonomy): Eukaryota > Metazoa > Arthropoda > Insecta > Lepidoptera > Psychidae > Luffia > Luffia ferchaultella. The sequence continues at coordinate 9,171,918 of OX453263.1, forward strand.
CTGCTGTCAACTTTATTTATTTTATGTTCCTCGGTATATAGTTTTTTTGGGTGCCGCAAATCAAAAGATAAAGGTATTCTTTGCGTGAAACCTCCGTATCTATTACTCGTATATGTTCCTTCTAAAGTTTCTAAACGATAAGTTGTACAAAGTTTAAGTATATGCAACCTAATTTTGCAGCTTATTTCACAGAGGGTATAAGCTGGACTATTATTATTATATATATATATATATATTATATTAGAGTCGTGATAGCCCAGAGCGCAACGAACCTGTCTCAAATTTATAAGGCCCCATAGACCCATGGTTCGAATCCGGGCTTGTACCAATGAGTTTTTCTGACTTAAGTACACAACTATCACTGACTCCGTGCTTCGGAGGGCACGTTAAGCAGTCGGTCCCGGACGCTGTCAATAGATGGTGGTCGTTACAATTCCCAATCCGGAGTGGAGCAGCGTGGAGGACTTAAGCTCCAAGCCCCCCTCCTCACCCTGGGGGAGGCCTAAGCCCCTGCAGTGGGATAAAAATGGGCTGATGATGATTATTATTACAGTTTCTGTCTAAGAAATAAATATAAGCAAGACGTCGCTATCAAAAAAGCGACTAACACTTTATATACACTGTAAAGGGTTCCACAATCGAGATGAACTTTCATGGTTAAAATTCAATTAAAAAGTAAGTATCTCGAAAACTACTAAATTTATCTCATTCAAACTAATTTTCCTTGAAAGTGTTGTTTCAGTTCTACTAACTAATTTTTTTTTCAAAATTACCCATCCTATAGTTGAAAACTTAAAAAAGACGACACTTTTTGGAACTTTAAGAGAAACCCATCTCAACGATATGCCTAAAAAAATGAGTCATTTTAGAACATCTAATTAATATATGATTTTTAATTATCTAAGAGTATTAATAGGTATCTCACACGTTAATGTGTACCTCGGTTACTGGTATGATGACCTTGTAGAGACGGCTACTTGTTTGGCACATCATCTAGGTGCAGTGCAGAAAAGATTTATTCGGCGTACGACGGTTCCGGAAAACTAGGACAGGTGCAGTCAACAGCAGATGATTATATCGAGCTCCGAAACCACCGCCTAATCGTAACCGACATACAAAGTGGTTATCGTTTTCTGGTCGACACCACCGGAGCGAATGAGTCTGTCATACCTAGAAATAAGTTATGTGTGAGTGACAGACTTTTGCTGCAAATGGCACTACCGTGACCGTACCGTTGGACTTTTACTGTAGCGGACATAACTCAACCCATTTTATATGAGCAATGAGCAGACTTTTTAAGTAATCACAAGCTAATAGTATACTTAAGTAGTCGTAAGTTAATAGATCAAGTCACCAATTGTAGCACCAACATATCATTGTCATTATCATTGATCAAAACAGTAGATTATAGTCATCCGATGTACGAGTTATTGGCAATTACTAAACCAATTTCGTTTAAGGAAACTCCACACTATTCTACAGTACATCACGTCGGGGTCACCAGTGTAGAGACGGCTTCTTGTTTGGGATACCATGCAGGTGCATTGCATGAATGATAAAAGATAAATTGACTACGAGTATATTGATTTTTATTGTAACTATTATAAATTAATTTCAATTATTTAACGGATCGCGTGTAATGCGTGTGAGGTCCCGTAGCCGACTATCGTGCTGGTGATGGGAGGTCTTATCACCGCTTGCCTCCTTCTTCATCATCAGCCCATTTTTACCCCACTGCAGGGGCTTAGGCCTCCCCCAGGGTGAGGAGGGGGGCTTGGAGCTTAAATCCCCCACGCCGCTCCACTGCGGGTTGGGGACTGTAGCGACCGCTATCTATTGACAGCGTCCGGGACCGACTGCTTACGTGCCCTCCGAAGCACGGAGTCAGTGATGGTTGTGTACTTAAGTCAGAAAAACTCATTGGTACCATGATTCGAACCATGGGTCTATGGGGCCTTATAAATTTGAGACAGGTTCGTTGCGCTTTGGGCTATCACGAGTCGTGATAGCCCTCGTAACGTCGCGTCGTGATTCACGACGCCGCTTGCCTCCTTACATGGATAATTTATATGTCTATGTGTCGTTAGAACCTACTTATTCAAATTTTTTTTCGTATTTTTGCTACACCATTGTATAGCGGTTCATAGATTATACCTACTTTCCAAATTTCATTTATACCGAGTGTTCGCCTGAACGTCGGCCGAACTTATAAAGCATATACAACTTACCCAACTAAACAAAAAGTTTTAAGTGTGCAGATAGAGTAAATTAACAGTTACCGAGAAAAACATGTTTAAAGTTGAACTACGGTCAGTCGAAGGGCCTATGGATATAACGTACAGCGTGTTCGGTTAAACGTAGTCTAAACTTATAGAGTTTGTAGAGCTTACTAAACTAAACAAAAAGTTTCAAGTGATTACCATCTAATCACTTGAAACTTTTTGTTTAGTTTGTTTTTCTCCGTAAACTAACGGTTACGGAGAAAAACATGTTTAAATTTGAACTACGTTCAGCCGAAGAGCCTGTATATAATATACAGCATGTTCGGTTGAGCGTTTTCTAAACTTAGAGCGTGTAGAACTTACCAAACTAAACAAAAAGTTTTTAGTGAGCAGATAGTGCAAACTTAACGGTTACCGATGAAAACATGTTTAAAGTCTAATTTTCTGTCATTTTTGTAACTATTTGTTTAGTTTGATAACATCTACGCGCTCTCTGAGCTTAGACACGTTCAGCCGTACACCAGATACAGTGTCTGTAGCGTTTGAGTAAATTGGCTGCGACTGACGGACAGGATGAAATTGTAAGGATTCTGTTTTTTGCCATTTAGCTACGGAACCCTAAAAATAAAGCATCGAAATTTTGCGAATTTGCTTATAGACACAAGAAAAACCTACACGTACAGATCGCGTCAAACTTTATGACGGATCGGATACAACGCTGTATGCGTACTTGCGCAGGTACAGTCATATACCCCTCGCTCCACTGCGTCCCGTTACACCTAAAACTGGTTACTTTCGGATCTGCCATAAAGTTGATTGTAAATGTACCTACGCACCAAAACCTTGCCAGTCTCGTTTAGTAGGGGCTGTTCATTAATTACGTAAGATCATTTGGGTGGGAGGGGGTCCAACTAGGTATTATTTTTCCTTACATGGGGTGGGAGAGCGTCTATATAGTTCTTACGTAAGATAAAAAAGTAAGTTAAAATTATAATTCACGCCTACAACCAACTTTACGCCCTTATTTTTGCAGCTTTCACTAAAGATTAACATTGCCGAAAGGTCCCTTATGAGTTTTGTTGTTCATATGTCCAATTGTGCTTGACAGGAAAAATTTGTCAATGTGCTCCAAATACTTTGCGCCGAAAAAGGCTGTGCCGTCATCCAAAATAGTTCATGATATTGCTACCGAAATCGAAAAAGAGCAAGCTTTAGCCGCCTATTGAAGACTAATGAGGCAGGGTAATTAAGTTATGTGCCACGTGAAGCTCATTAACGTCGACATCGTTAAATAGGTGGATGTAGATAACGTTATTGGCCTAAATGAGGCCGATGATCTGATGCAGAGCAGATACTTTCCAGTCGTTGATACACTTGCCGATTGGTTGTGAGTCCCTGGACTGATTCACTTGATGATTAGAAGTAAAACATTAAACAAATGAGTGTTAAATTAGAATATTATTAAAACATTACTTTTCTGTAATAAAAACCTGTAATAACATTTCTATGTTATTTTGGTAGATAATGATCTTATGTAAGATTGGACAGGGCGCGGTGGTTTGAACAAATCTTATTTTTTCTTACATAGGCGGAGGGGTGGGTCAAAAAGTAGTAAAAAACGTCTTACGTAGTTAAAGAACAGCCCCGTAGTAAAAACGTTTAAATTGCTGTGATGTGTTGTGAAACAACGCGACGCCTTATCCATATTTTTCACATCACTGTTTATGTGTACTTATATACAGGCTGTTACCAAACAGCTACCAAATAGCGACCCCGGATTTTTCATTCATGTTTCATTCTGTGACATGTGAAATACCTTTTTTTAAATAACTAAACCTTTTCGTCTACGTCTTACGAGACGTCCTCTGCCCCCCCCCCCCCCCCCCCGCACCGCTTCCCTACTCTTGTGTCGTCTATTTATCGCGAAGACGTTCTACTTATAGAATCTTCACTAACTGCGGAGCCAAGAGTCGCGGGTTCGATTCCCGCCCGGGACAAATATTTGTGTGTATAAACATGTTTATTTCGTTCCGGGTCTGGGTGTAAAATATTTATATATGTATACGAGTATATTATTCAAAAAAAAAAAATTTAAGTATGTATATCAGTTGTCTAGTAACCCATAACACAAGCATAATACTTGCTTACCTTGGGACTAGATGACGTTGTGTGCGATGTCCCATGTATTATTATTATTAGTCTGAACTTTAGTTTTAAATTTTGAGTTGTAACTGATAACTCATTGGCAAACTATAATATTTCATTTGGTATTGAAATTGTACTCAAAATAACCAAATAACAATGATAATTTTTACTACTACTTTTAATACTAACATAGTTACGTTCAAAATCTAGGATAGGTACCTCTGTAATGGAATTTCCATGTAAGTGCACGAGATATAAAATTTTACTGTTCGTATTCTTCTGTACGCCTCGCTAGTGTAAATCTAGAAGCAGGACTACGCGACGTTTATGTGCACAATCGATCATAAATCATATTTTCATAGGAATCTTCACAATGTAAATAACGCGAACAGTAAAATACATCGGCTCGAGAAATACGCTCGCCATGTATGCCTAGTTATTTTTTAATAAATGGTTATTAACAGATTTTTAGATACTTCAACAGCATTTCCCGAAAAGAGTATGCGAATTATGAAATATCAAAACATATGTGGAATACGATTCAAAACATTAGTATGTGCGGCGTAGGGTAACCATTCGTTATAGATTTTCTACAATCCCTTTGCATTATTAAATTCACATTTTAATAGCACATTAACATTACAACACAACGTTGCTAGATTTTATACTCGCAGCAAATAGTCCATTCTAGAATTCTCTAAATGAAATACTAGAGGGCGAAAGAAACATTAGTTATAGCTCGACGCCCCGCTCACTGTGAAATTGCCACGGATGCATTTCGTACAGGTGTGGACTCGCTTTCGTTTAGGCTTCCAAAGCTAAATGGTAAAAGGAACCCAAACATCGTAAACTCGTCTTATCATCCTTCTGTATGTAAAGTCAGGAGAAATTTTTTTTGGGGTTGGTCGCAATATTGAGATTGGAAATTCCTTATTTTTTTACTTGTACATTTCAACTTATTACAATTTCTACGAATCTGGACAACTAGACTTTCGATTATTTTGCTCTTTGTATGTGTGTGTGTGTAAGTTTTTTTATTTTTTTATTTTATAGTGTACCTAATCTCAAACAGTACAGAAGGCACTACGCACGGATTTTTTAAAGTTTTTTATTTATTTAATATTCAACATATCAATCCAATATATAAAATTACACTTTGACTCCAATAAACTATTACCAGTTTGTATAGGAGCCAGTCTTATTATAAATACGTAAAAAATAAAAGATCTTTGCCGTTCTGCCGTTCCCAATGCGAGGTAACGGCGAGCTATCCGATATCTAACCGATATCTATTTGAAATCTATCTCCATATACTAGACGACCACTTAGCCTAGTAGGTAGCGACCCTGCCTACGAAGCTGGAGGCCCCGGATTCGAACACCAGGTCGGGTCAGTATTTATATGATGAATATTGATACTGGTACCGGGTTTTGGTTGTTATATGTATGTGAAGTATTCGCTTCGTACATAAAACACAAGCTAATGCTTAGTTTGAGGCCTAAACGTCGTTGTGATATATATGTATATCACAACAACGTTTAGGCAACGTTTCTATATATGTATGTATATATACTATCCAAATATCCTTCTTTTCCATTTTATGCTGCTGCGACGCTTTCTGTAAATAACTTCACAGCGGCAAAGATTGGTGCGTATTACTGTAACTATCTGTTCTAATAGACATTGTATGGTATTTATTAGGTACTTAGGTGTTATACTTTCAAATAATGTACGTTTTAATTCATTAATTCATTATTATTATTATTCAAAATTCATTAAACTTTAAATAGGCCCATTTGTTCTAAAAATCATAAAAGACAAGTATAAGAAATATTTTAATTAAACTGAGTCAAAATAAAATATTTTTTTCATTTGGATAGTAAAATATTTAATTAATTTTTTACTTATAGAGACTTATTGATTGGAGGTTTGACTTATATGCATATATTTCTACATATATATGTTGTGAAGGTGTTGGAGGGAGGGGAGGAAGTTTTTCATGCCATTTCTATCAGTGGGAACCTGTAAATGGTTGACTGTTAACCACTCACTGCTAATTATTTTCATTTGTGTCTAACTGTTGGTTCTCCTTAATATAAATAAATAAATAAGGATTAAATGAAGTACATTAAATGACAAGATTTGTTACAATATATTGTGATGTGGCTACTTCAAAATTAAACGGCCTTTATTGGTCACTTCACGCATACGTAATGCAACTTAAATATGTTACGCTTCGTGGTCCAGCTGGCAAATGTATTGTAAACAATAAATGCGGCGTTAATTCTCAAAGGTTTGTCTGCGGTTTGTAACATTTGCGCTTGATTGCCTTTACCCATACACAATGTATCTACTTGGCGAATATCCCTTTGTGCTTTGTTGCTTCCTCGCAAAGCATTTGGTCCACTTTATTATTAACATACTATCTAAGTAATACTAACTGGAGAATTCTGTAATTATCGAGGATTTGACCGGCCGATTGGTCGAGTGGTTAGAGACCCTAACTGAACGACCGAAGTTCCCAAGTTCGATTTCCGCCCGGGACAAATATTTGTGTGTATGAATATGGTTATTTGTTCTGTGTGTGGGTGTATATATCTAAGTATATATAATAAAGCATATATAATAAAGAATATTTAAGTATGTATATCAGTTGTCTAGTACCCACAACACGAGCATAATATTTGCTTATTTTGAGACTATGTGTGGGATGTCCCAGATGTTAGAATTATTAATTTTTAGGGAAATCTTAGAATAGCAAACCTGTTGAAGGTTTGTTGCTCGATCATATTTAGCTCTTGGAATAAAATACACCATACATTCTAACAATATTCACTTGTAAATTTAGCAAGACTTCTTTCCGAGATTCGTTTTATTTAGAAATTATTCCTGCTAAATTCAGTTCAAAATCGAAATCCCATTATAGAGTAAATTAATTTGACAGCAGCATTTGGTTTTAATGTAGTGATAAATGTCAATTCACAGTATCGAAGTAGCACTACGCAATTATACGGGGTTGAAGACTGGCACGCGGGTATTCCACGGGAGTGCAGGACCTCTCAGGTGCTCGCGGGGACCTTGCGCACTGAAACTCGGACTAAAACTGGTGTCTTGTACCTGCTAGCTAGAGTATGAGTGGATAGACGGTAAACGCAGAAGAGGGCTTCTAGTCAATTCGTACTTTTATGCAAAGAACGTATAAGGTAGGTGTTTGTCTGTCGCTCGCAGATTTTAAGCTTTCAATCAGATTTTGACGCCTCAAATATACCGACCAGTTTCTGAGACCAATAACTTTTATATAAAAAATTAATTTCTTAAAAATAAGTTTAGTGTGACACGGATTATGATACGGATATGCGATATTCATTTAAATTTTAACGCCACAGCTAAAAAGTATTACGTAATTTTACAATAACGATTGTATGGGAGTTGGAACGACTAGGGAGACCTTAACTGAGAAACGTTTTCAAAGTAATTAATCAAGTGAATAAAGGAGTTTCATTTCATGACCAATACTTTTGTTGTAATACCAGTAATTATAAAAGTACAAATTGACTAGAAGCCCTCTTCTGTGCTTACCGTCTAACCACTCCTACTCTAGCTAGCTGGTGTACCCGTTTGGCGAGATGGTAAGTTTAAGTCCGAGTTTCAGTCCACGACGTCTCCGCGTGTCGGCCTTCATCCCGCTAAATTGATTTTGTAAGTTTCGATACTGTGAAGTGACATATCTGACTCTATTAAAACCAAACTGCTGTCCAATTTATTTACTCTATGCCTGTATTTTATTAAATAAAACTGAGCGTTCTAGAATTGAAATACTTTTTTCTATTTTAACCAATATGAATTTTACAAGACATGTGAAAACATAAAACAGTCTAAGAAGCCATATACACTTAGCCCTAATTTTCTTCACTCCAATACCGGCTGTTGGTTCGTGCTGTGTTTAACTTAAGATGTCTCTATTCATAAAAAAACGAATAAAAAAACTTCCCTTTAAATACATTTTCAAAATTATTCTAATGTTTATTTTGTATTTTTCTTTATTTTACGTGCTATTCGATATGTGGTTTACGAAAAAACATGAAAACACAAAAGATTTTTTACCTTACGTGATAGTGCATTTGGATTTGAAAGGAGCTCCGCCGAAAATAAGTTATTTGATGTCCTTGTTGCCTGTTCTGAAGAAATACGGTGCCAACGGGCTGCTTGTGGAATACGAAGACGTATTTCCTTATGAAGGCAAACTGGTCAACCTTAGCGCAACGAATTATTATAACAGACGAGAGGTCAGTTCAGGTTTTAGGTCAGGTCACGTATTTCAATACAATACAATTGTAATAAATTCGATGACTAATTCAAAATATTATAAGGAAACTGTGAAGTAGTGATAGAGATATTACTTAAAAATATTCATATATTTGTACATACTAGTATAGAAAAACTAAATTGTCATCCCTCACCCTAAAAGACATTTTTTATTTTTGTTTATTTGTTTGAAAGTTTTATAAATCAAAAACCATTACACTTAGTAGTGAATTTTTGACATTTTAACAAATACGATTCAACATATAAATTATCTGTCGTAATAACCCAAACGCAACGAACCTGTCTCAAATTTATAAGGTCATAGGGCAATGGTTCGAATCCGGGCGTGTACCAATGAGTTTTTCTGACTTAAGTACATAACTATCACTGACTCTGTGCCTCGGAGAGCACGTTAAGCAGTCGATCCCGGGCGCTGTCAATAGATAGCGGTCGTTACAATCCCCAACCCGCAGTGGTGGATTTAAACTCCAAACCACCTCGCCCTGGGGGAGGCCTAAGCCCCTGCAGTGCGGTAAAAATGGGCTGATAAAGATTGAAGATGAAGATATAAATTATATAACACGCTATGCCATTTAAAAATAGAGGAGTACATAAGTAATACAAAGAATGATTTCACAAAATGAAATGGATTTTATGCGTATAAATATTAAATAATTGGAAAAGTGAAAATACAACCAGCAACGTCGCTAAATTACAAATCTACTAAAAATATTCGAATCCCATTACAAAGATTACAACTCATATTTTTGTAGAAACGATAATTTATGTCGAAAATAAAAACTATTTTACTATGCATAATTATATAAGATGCTTTTATCCTTTGTGAGGTATGTCAGTCTCGGTATATAAAGTATGTTCCTCTTATCCAATTAAGGTTCAGACTTGGCTCTAGTGAAATATACTTCTGTCCACAGCATGACCCGACTTTAACCCTTTGTTCTGTCAGTTCTGCACCAGAATAATGCATATTTTTTTTCAATATTGGCTTCATATTAAGACACGCGGGAGCTAATTACTAATTGAATGCTAAATGGTGGATTACTTTTTTTACCGCTTTTCTCACTTACTTAGATAGATATTATAAATTTCATACTAATATTGACTTCATCAATTCTTTTTAACAAAGTAAACGATCTCCATAGACACTTTTATATGTCTTTGTTGAAACTTGCATAACTTTGTAATTTTGCATTTCAGCTCCAAAATTTCTTGTCATACGCTACAAAACTCAGCTTCGAAGTGATACCTCTTTTACAAACTTTCGGTCATATGGAATATGCCTTAAAATTAGAAGAATTTCATCATCTAAGAGAGAATCCAAAGTACCCAGACTCGATTTGTCCTGCTGAAGCTGACAGCAAAGCTTTAATAACAAATATGATTGAACAAGTAAGTTTTTATTGCTGCGATAAAACTTGTTCAGGGTCGCTCGAGGTCGTTGACCAAGAAGTGCCATCCCTTATATACTTTCTTTATGAACGCGTACGGATATGTATCCATATAATGACATGGTTACCTATATGGATTTTTATTTTTGATTTTTATTTTATTTAATACAAAATCCACAGCCTTTAAAACTTATACAAAACTTAAGGCCAATAATGGACTTACATTTTGTAGAAAATCACAATTTTTAAGACAGCCAATCAGCAAGTAGAATTCAAAAATTATAAAAAATGTCACCAAAATGCGTTTGTTCGTGTGTGTGAGAGAGTGAGTGTTTGAGAGAGTTGTAATGATTTGCTACATTTCGCTCAAGAATTCGCAGTAGACCTAATATGAAATCTTTGAGTTTAAAAAGCCTTTTCGAAGACTAAACACTTTTGTGGAAATACACCGTTTATTATATAAGAATTCTAATGAATTTCCCTTTTACGCTGGCAGTTAATAGATTCTTGTTACAATCTAATGGAGCCTAAACATTTTTCCAGGTAATGAATTTACACAACAGTGTGTCTCCAGTCAATTTCATCCACATAGGGTGCGACGAGGTGTACTCTATAAATTTTTGTGAGTTGTGTCGCAGTAGAGGTCTGAGAAATGAGTGAGTTTGAACAATACGGTTATAAAGATAATTTTTCCTCGGCGGACGAATAACACCCGGAAAATGGTGACGGAAAATGCTTAGCCTAGTGGGTAGCGACCCTGCCTACGAAGCTAGAGGTCCCGGGTTCGAATCCCAGGTCGAGTCAGTATTTATATGATGAATACTGGTACCGGGTTTTGGTTGTTATATGTATGTGGTGTCTTCGCTTGGTACCCAAAACACAAGCTAATGTTTAATTTGGGGTCTAGATGTAGTTGTAATGTATACGTATTATCATTGTTATTATTAATACACTAACCGGGAATGGACTGGAAAGTACTCACCTTAATATGTCGCTATAATCTACTGACCCACTTTTGTTTGCTCAGCTTCCATCTGTGGCCACCTTCAGGGAGACACTTTTCACAAACAGACACGTTCATGCACACATTAGGAGCTCTGACCACTCGCCCAATCGGCCGGTTAAAACGGCCTAGCACAATTTCCAGATATTAGTCTTCTGGCTATACCACCGAGTTAAGCTTATGAACATTTTTGTACGAAAACGAATGCAGACATAAACCACGTACCAAATACGTCGTCTCCGAGACTTTATGTTGCGATTCGCTTAAAAATATAATAGTATTATTCGAAGCAAAATCCTTGTTTACCTTCTGTTGGAACGAATTTGTTTTTTTTTTAAGCCGGAATTCGTTCCCAGTATCATTGTTTCTATAACCGACCAAAATTTTAAAACACGATATAGCTAAAACACTCACATGTATTTATTCCTCATTACAAAATTATTTATTCGACTCTTCAAAGATTTCTTTCACAATAAGCGAAAATAACAGTCCCTCGGGGTATTGATGTTAATAAAACTAGATTTTTTGTATGATGATTTTTACGAAATATTTAAATTTAATAACTTAGTTTCAAATCCCTTACCTTAGATTACACCCCTTCGATGACAGAAGGACATGAATACTGCTGGTACAGGATTTTTTTTTAATCATTGCGCATAAAAATATATTTCGTACTTTAGTGAAAATAAAAAATATAATTTCACTAGGTAAACAAAGATTAAATTTAATAAAATAATCAACTTAATTTCTTTACAAAATAAAAGTGATCAAATAAAACTAATCCAAAATCCACCCCTCGTCACCCCCGACGGAAAGGTAGCCATGATGCTCATCGCATTGCCGCGCTGAATTGCAATGGCAATTCTTTGCACCAGGAAGGAACCGGACCGGGGGTCGAATCCCCTTTTTCTCAGACGACGGCAGATGCCCGCGACGAAACGTTTGGATTCACTTCCCCAACAGCCAGCATCTTCCACTCCTAGAGGGACGAACAAGTACTTATTTACTCTCCAGAGTAGAGTATTTGACTCGTTTTCTGGCGGCTACAGACTCCGCAGCGGCTCCGGCCGATCCCTCAGTGCGACCAAGATAAGAGGCGGCAAATGTGCTGACACACGGCGTCCCAAAGTAGACACCTACCCTTCTCCCACTTAATTATTTATTTATTCAAAAATAAAAAAACTAAAATTGATTATATTGATATATTCCCTACTCGCACTGCCGAGAGCCGCCGTGCCCCTGCGCCCCTTCGGACAGGTTTAAAAAATTATGAAAAATAAAATTTCGATTTTTTTTTAAAGAATATGTTCTTCTCACGTTACTGAATCATATAAAAAAATATGCGCATTGATAAAAAAATACCCTGTATACATACAAAAATGTAACTAGCGAATACTTCTTACACAAGAACAAAATACACTATTTAGACATGGAATTTCGTGAGTGCAATGTACAATTAGGACACATCTATATATTTTTTTGGTTTGAGACTTTAACTGATTTAAGTTAACCGAGTGGTTAGAGTTCTTAACTGTAGAACCAAAGGTAGTGGGTTCGATTGCCGCCCAGGACAAATATTTGTGTACACGAGCATGTCTGTTTGTTCCGTGTCTGAGTGTAAAATGTCGTATTAACAAAAAGATATTATTATTATTATTACATTAATATCTGGGACGTCCCAACACAGCGCCATCTTGTCCCAAAGTGTGCAAGTATTATGCTAGTATTGTGGGGTACTAGACAACTGATATACATGCGGATATATTCTTTGTGATATATACATGTATAGATATTTTTATACCCATTTCAGCAACTATTGTAACTGTTAATTTCACAGATGTGTGGATTTTATTGGAGTATTTTCTTTAAAAAATATTTAAGTATGTATATCAATTGTCTAGTATCCATAACACAACCATGTTTGCTTACTTTAGAACTAGATGGCTTTGTGTTTGATATCCTAGGTATTTATTTATTTCTCATTCATTTTTAAATTTATGCTTAATATCACTTATTATAAATAATAACGTACACATCACAACAGCGTCTAGGCCCCAAACTAAGCATTAGCTTGTATTTTGGGTACCAAGCGAAGACACCACATACATATAACAACCAAGACCCAGTACCAGTATCAATATTCGTCATATAAATACTGACCCGACCTGGGATTCGAACCCGGGACCCCCAGCTTCGTAGGCAGGGTCCACAGACAAGTCAACCTTATAGACCACGCTTTGACAGGGAGTAGCATTCGCCAAGGCTATGTAGTGACACTACTTAACTACGTCACTAGTGAGCCGTCAGTTGGAAGCACGTTGGAAGCCATTAAATTGTCAATTTTGAACGAGCCTATGAAAACTAGCCGACCTCTCCACGCACCCCGCCTCTTTTTGGCGATTTCGTTTTCGTACTGACGTTTATTAAAGCGTGGTCTAAAGGTTGACTGGTCTGTGGCAGGGTCGCTACCCACTAGGCCAAGCGGTCGTCAAATACATTTCGTTTTGTTATTAATAATGATGATAGAAAACACTCCAATAAAACCCACACATCTGTGAAATTACCAGTTACTCTAGTTGCTGAAATGTCAAATACATAATAAACTACATAGAGTTAGGGTTAGAGAATCAGATAAGAATAGACAACAAAAAAAACTTTTTTTTTCAGAGACATATACATGGATCACGTATTATCGATAAGTCGTAACATAAATTCCAGATATCCCAACGTCACTATTCTGATATGGGACGATATGCTACGTTCTATAAAGCCTCATGAACTGAAAAAGTACCAAATACGAGGCCAAATCGAACCAGTTTATTGGAACTATGGACCCAAGTTGGAAATCAGTAACATTAACATCTACAAATATCATATGAACGCCGAAAATATTTGGATAGCATCCGCTTTCAAAGGTGCCGATGGTAAAAGTGCTTTATTACCAAACTTAACTGAAAGATTGGAAAACCATTTGACTTGGATGAAATTAATAAATAGTTATAAAGTCGATCCAGTGACGAGGAAATATAATTTCAAAGGTATGTCGATTTTGCAGTTACCGAATTTTTATACCGCTAAAAAATTCAGTTATGGCTTTTTAGGGTTCCGCAGACCCTTATAAGATCACTTTGTCCGTCTGTCTGTCTGTCCGTCCGTCTGTCTGTCAAGACAAGACCTTTTATCTCGGGAACGCATGGAGGTATCTAGTTGAAATTAAAACCTTATATTATACGGTGGTACAGAACCCGACTTGCCCTTGACCAGTTTTCTAAATAGAGTGACTCACACAGATAAAAGACAATTTTTCTATTAACAACCTTCCTACTGTTTACTGTTTCATTTTTAATTTCATCTAAGTTTTTTTTTCTGCCTGATTCTCGTCGTTGTAGAAGATTGCTTTAAAAAAATATTAATTCGAACGCTGTACAGATTGAGCGCAAACGTATTGTTTAACGACCGCTTAGCCTAGTGGCTAGCGACCCTGCTTACAAAGCTGGAGGTCCCGAGTTCGAATCCCAGGTCGGGTCAGTATTTATATGATGAATATTAATACTAGTACCTGGTTTTGGTTGTTATATGTATGTGGTGTCTTCGCTTGGTACCCAAATCACAAGCTAATACTTAGTTCGTGGCCTAGACGTTGTTGTGATATATACGTATGTTATAAATTATAATATAAAGTTTTGCCCGCATCTCAACCTGCACATACGTGGACATACATAACATAACTCCTTAACGATGTTTTCCTGTTCGGAATTCGGAGTTTTGCTTGTTTCGAATTTTGTTAACTTTTTGAGTTCTCGGGAACCTCTTCCTTCTATAAACTACCCATGTTTTTACTATTTTATTAATCCCTTTCCTACCGTTTTCTGATCTCTTTCGAATGTACACTGTGTTGCATAAATGTATACACTCAAATACAGACGTTACAAAAACGCTAGAGTCACTGTCAGTGTACAACCAGTGAAACACTGCAATGTTGGTCGCGTAAGTATGCGTGAGTGGAACTTCGCAACGTGTTGGCGGTCGGTAGGTTTACCTGGTATGAGTGTAATTTAGTTGATGCGTGCATATACAACAGCAAGCTAACTTACTAAGGGTACGTTGGTAGTTAGCTTGCGATGCTACCTACGTCCGGGTATTCCTTGGTTATGCTGTCAAACTGTTCTTTAAGACCTTTTCATATATGTCATAAAAAATATTTATAAATTAATTCGTCGTTTTCTCGACAGGTATAATTCTAACTGGGTGGTCACGATATACCCATTTGGACCCGTTGTGTGAACTTCTTCCGGCTTCTATACCAAGTCTGTTCATGAACCTGATGATAATCCAAATATTCAAGGCGAAACCCAATATCGGTAACGTGACGGACGATCGGATAGACTTTTACGATTCTTTTATACGCAAGAATTTATACAAAGCTTTACGATGTACGCAGAATAACGAACTGGACATGAAAAATGTTACACTAAAACATTGCTATTATGACGAAAGAGATGTATATGTCGTCATAAAAGAAATAGACGAATTTCACAACAAATTCATCCAAACCATGAACGATGTATATACTGATGGCGACATACAAGAATATAATTTAAAATCGATAAATATAAATCCATATGTTTTGGAACACAATATGCGAAAATTTAAATCAATTCGAAATTCTTTGTCAAGTATAGAGAAGAAATTAATAGAAGTCCTCAAATTATATTATGACGATCATGTTATAGATGAATATGTACGTTCGAAGCTGTATCATGAAAAAAGTGTGATAGATGAAGTATTGAGAATTATTCGAAAGAAAATCAAAATGAAAATTTGGAAAAGAAGGTACAGTGACCGATACAATAAATACAGAGTTGTATGAAATGCACGAATAAATAATTAAATTTAATAATCGACAGTTTATTTTGACCTATTAGTGTTTTTAGTTATAACCACATATAATTGAGTTACAATCATAATGTATATATACCTAAAAATTACCTAGTAAAAAGAAATTTATCGAAAAAAAAAAAACTTAAGACAGCTTTTTAGACACAGTTAAATTTTCTGACCCAGTGTGCAACTTATCAGGAAATCCTATTTTTTAAACACGAATAAATAAATTAGTCCTATTAAATATTTTTGATGTACGTAGGTAATTTAAAAGAGAATACAGAAAGTAACTGAAAATGTTTCGTCGCCAAAGAACTCCGTAATTAACCATCTAAAAATTCAATATAAAAAATAAAAAATCGTGTTACAATAAGAAAAAATCTCGAGACATTTTAGATAAAGGCTTTGAAAACCGACAACGCCCTTTCGTCCACGACGTGGATTATGTCGGGTAATAATTAAATTCTTTCAAAGCTATTGAAGGATCGAACGCTTCGCCTATCCTATTACATTTAGAAATGAAAATTTAAAATACCACTGTAACTACATAGAATTTCCAGAGTTTATTCATTGATGTACCAATACTACGTTAAACGATCAGATATTTTAAAAACAAAATAGAAAAAAAACTTGTAGACGTATTTTAAATGATACGAGTTTTACTCAAAAACAGAAAACAAAAATACAACATCTACGTTGAAACTACTTTTCCAGTTCAACAGACAAAACTGACGAAAATTACTGAACTAACAAACGTGGAAATGAAAGGAAAATTCCTAAAAACCTGATTTTTAGAAGTGATAAGTAATTATTTTTTTATTTTCACTTTATTATCCGCGGTGACATGATTAAACTTACATGTAAACCAGCTAATCAAAAAGAAAATAAAACAAACACAGTTTTTTTTTTACAATATTCTTAGATAGGAGACTCATCGAGATGGGGCGGCTCATCTGCAAAACGATTTTGTGAAATTACACATGTCATGTAACTTCTGAATTTGTTTTTTTTTTTTCAGTGCGAATTTCGCATGTGCGTCACAAATATCTAATGACGTATATTTGGACTGTGGCGTATATTTTTTAGTTCACATCGAGGTATCTTTACTAGTACATATGATCATCCATGTATTAGGTATAGATTGTTCGGCTTGCCCAAAAAAACACGCCTTAGAAATGCCCCGGGCAAGGTAAAAAATAAATGGAACACAGTATAATAAAAACCCCAACGTATTGTAACTGGGTAAATAGACTATGCATGCATGTTCCAACATTTTTTTTAAATTTATTTATTTAATAATTACACAATATAATCCATTTTGTTAATAACATTTTGTTTTTATTTTTTTAAACTCGAATATCAATAAAATTAAAGAACACGTTTATTGTAACAAATATGTACATATTTTTAAAACATTAATTTATAAAATTTTGTATAATGACAGCTTAGAATTTTTTGGTATTACCTACACGTCAAGGCAATTCGAATTGCAGAAAACCGACTTGCATACAATTCGTACGAGATTTATTTGTGTCATACACAGACATAATAAAATATCTAGATTCCCTGTCACTGAACAGCAAATGAAGCACTGAAATGGCGGCCGGGTAAGTGTTTGTGAGTGGACGTCCGTAGCATACTGGTGCTCAATAGACTTACTGTGATATGAGGATGCTACGACCGGATATTCCTGGGTTCAAGGCGTCAGCTAATCGAATTAGATAAAGAATCATAAACCCCTAGTTTCAAACAATGGCATATTAACCCGTCCAACCACACAAACACCTTCAACAAATAATATTCCTGACTAGAATAGTTGCTTGTATATTTGTCGGTGTAGCGTAAATGAACATCAATGTTTATATACGATTAACAAAGTATCAAGTTATATTACCAAACCAAGTAATAAGTCTGAAGGTAACAGTCGCAGTAACTTAATTCCATAGGATTGTTGTTTCAGGATGTATGCATGTATGTAAAACAGACCTGCTCAACCGGCATGCGTATCGCACTTCAGGCTTATGATGGAAGAACTATAACTTAAAATTATTATCAATATATTTCCAACTTTGGGGCAACTATATAATAAATACTTAACAGGCAGACGGCATCGCTCGACATCAAAGGCGATTCCCGTTTGTGCTACAGTTTTAATTATTGCTTTGTGATAAGTTCATTCAAGTTTTTAGAAGTATGATGAAATATTACTTTGTTAGTTTTCAATTTGTCTATTAAATAAAACAAATTGTCACATCTTCTAAATATTATAATGAAAAAATTAAGCTACCTATCTAGTAAGCAACCATTTGGTTTTCTTCTATAATAAATACTGTAGTAAATATGTCAATATTTAAAATAACTGCCCGATTTGCCGAGTGGTTAGATACCCTAACGGCGGAGTCAAGGGTTGCGGGTTCGATTCCCGTCCGGGACAATATTTGTGTCTATGAACATGTCTATTTGTTCCGTATCTGGACGTAAAATATCTATATATTTGTATATAATATAATAATAAAGAATACTTAAGTATGTATATCAGTCTGTCTGTCAATATATGTGTATGTCTGGAACCCATAATACATGCTTTATTTAGTTTAGAACTAAATGGCGTTAATAGAATATCCCAGGTGTTATTTAAAAAAAAAGAAAATATTGAGTGCCCATTAGGTTTGAATTATATTCAATTAATCTACTCCTAATCTACTGTCGTGATAGCCCGAGCTCAGCGAACATGTTTCAAATTCACAAGGGCGTGTGACCGTGGTTCGAATCCGGGCGTGTACCAATGAATTTTTCTGACTTATATTACTGACTCTGTGCCTCGGCGAGCATGTTAAGCAGTTGATTCCGGTTACTGTCAATAGATGGCGGTCGTTACATCCACCAACCCACGTTGGAGCAGCGTGGTGGATTTAAGCTTCAAGCCCTCTACCGTGAGGGAAGGCCTAAGGCCCTGCAGTGGGGTATAATGGGCTGATAGAATGGAAATCCACTCCCAAGCGAATAAATATAACGATATAATCAAAATTAAAATCCACATTTATTAACTCAAATACAAACAGCAAACAGTAAACTTAAAATATAGGTATAATCAGTAAATATAAAAATATCACTTGTTATAACAATTTTAACGCTAATAGCACCACAATATCTACTTTCATATTTGACACTTAATTGTTACTATATCATATTCATTTATTTTTAGATTCTAATGCAGTATCTTCATTTTCCTTACTTCGAGTTTGTTCTGGGGAAACGTGAGATTCAGATTTCTTTGGTCTATGCACTGGAGCTATTTCAGTTGGTGGTGGAGTGATAGGCACTAGGCTGCCGTCTTCTTCGGCGACCTTCAAACCTATAGTAGCGCCCAATTTGGCACTCGCTTTTTTAAATGTATCAGATATTTTCACTTGGACAACGTTAATGCACATCGAGGTCAGCGCCAAACCAAACACCAAATACAAAATTGAGCCCATCATGAAAATCGGATGATCAGGTACAAAATCACCTAAGCCGATAGTTGACATAGATATGAAAACAAAATAGAATGACTCGAAGAAACTCCACTGTTCCCTCAAATAGAATGCCACGGCGCCTATAATTATGTACAGTATTAAAATTACTATGGCAACTGAAATAGGTAGATTGAATTCGTCATCTATTTCGTAGACTGACGGTGCGGGTGTGTCAAGTTCTATATCAGCTTCAATATCTCTTGGTAGGGTACCAGGCTTTGGGGGTAAGGGGGGTGGAACATCAGTACTCGGTTTTCGCTCCAGTGCTGGCGCCGGTTCCTCTTTCGAAGTACCATTTTCTTCCTCATCGAATATCAGTTGTGATGGTCGCCGCACGACTCCATATACAATATTCAGCCCTTTCATGACCTCCTGTAAAAATAAAATGGGTTTTTCTTTTATCTACTGACGTTTTATCTTCGTTGTGATGGAACATGCAGGGTGGAAGAAGGAATGGGAAATAAGAGAATTAATGGAGGAAAGTGGGAAGAGAGGAGCAGTGGAATGGGTGCGGAGAATCGAAAAGATAAGAAAGGAAAAAAAGGAAATGGACAATAAGTAGGGGAGGGTAGAAATCTAAAAACAAAAAAAATAATTAAATGTAGATAAATTTATTTTTATTTGGGATCGGCAGAATACCAGCGATATGGTATGTCTGTTCGTGGCAGACCATCAGCATGCTGAGCCGATCCCGTTTGCCATTAAATTTAAAATTAGGAATTAGTGTAACGAACTTTGTATATATTATTTTTTGGCAATAAACGATTTGATTGATTGATTGTTACGGAAAGCTAGACTGTAGTGATAACAAAATACTTTTATACATGTTTGAAATAGACAATTTAAAATTGCATCGATGTTAAAATTGTATAAAGATCTGTCTTAATAAGTTATAATCGAGATAGGCTGAATGAGCTTGGGCAAAATGAAAAAAAAGTAATTTTTACATTTTATAATTAAATATGTAATTATTACAAAACCAACAGTTTTTAATTCACTTCGACGCTATACGTATTTACAAAGTAATGGTTTGTTCGATGACGGTCAGTTATTGAACGCGTGACGTTATCGGATCCGACAGTGCGCCCGCCACTCGCTAGAGCAGATTTTATGAGAGTATTGATTTTATCATTGTTTTATTTGTGATTAGTTCATTACTATACGCGTGGGTCTTTTCTGTCAGTCCGTCGTCAACGCTTAGGAGCTGCCTTCCCTCCTCGTCGTGCAAATACCTAAGGTGCGGTGTAGCGGTTTTGGTCAAACTATATCTAACTTATTACTAATATTATGGAACAAAGATTTTAGCCATGTATTTGTACGCTGTGTTTTGTACGCAGTGTCGTCCACAGGGCCATGGTTCGAATCCGGGCGTGTACCAATGAGTTTTTCTGACTTAAGTACACAATATCACTGACACCGTGCTTCGGAGGGCACGTTAAGCAGTCGGTCCCAGACGCTGTCATTAGATGGCGGTCGTTACAGTTCCCAACCCGCAGTGGAGCAGCGTGGTGGACTTAAGCTCCAAGCCCCCCTCCTCACCTTGGGGGAGGCCTAAGCCCCTGCAGTGGGGTAAAAATGGGCTGATGATGATGATTTGTACGCTGAGGCACAATACAGTATTTATAAGCTGTACTTCGTGAAACTATTTTTCTAATATTCCTGAATAATATGATATTGTGCCCACGGCACGTCCTTTCCTAACGAAACTGGCGACAGGAATACGATGACGTCACGCCCTCGCCATGAAAACAAAAGCGGGAGTAATTTTACGAATCTTTAAAAAACATTGTGTAGTAATTTGAAGTGCTACGGGAAAAATTTTGATGTCATATTTTAAATTGAAAGTTCTATATTAAAAAAAATATATATATAATATAAATTTTGTTCCCACTCTCATAGTATGCAATTCATGCTTTATTCATACATTAACTATTAAAGTTACTACATGAGTCCGTGAGTGTATGATGAAGTCGGCAGCGACCCCTCCATGGGTAGGGGGCAATTTTGCTGTACGACAAATATTGTAAAACAAAACGCCCGTTCGAGGACCCCCGGTGCAGCAGGGAAACACTTAGCCAGTACCCGCCTCAAATTGCGTATAATGCGAAAATGGGCAAAGTGTTCAGTCGTAAATATAATTTAAGAAAGAAATAGTTCACCACTCGGAATACACGCTCTACCAACTGCCTAGTGATTTTACTTCTACAGTCGAAGCTTCCAGTCATTTACAGAGATACAAAGAAAAATAATCACCGAAGCATAATACCTTTAATTTATGACGATTTGAACATAAGTAAAATCAACAACTGTATAGTTTACTAAATACACTAAACTGAAAAACATGAATCTGAATTTTTTAAACAACTATCATTACTAATATTATAAACGCGAAAGTTTGTATGTATGGATGTTTGTTACTCTTTCACGCAAAAACTACTAAATGGACTTTAATGAAAATTTACAATAACATAGCTTATGCATCAGAATAACACATAAGCTATAATTTATAAAGATAAACTTTCTCTCTACCAAACTAGCTTTGGCTCCACTCGCGTGGACTACATAGTTGAACCGGTACCGCTATAATTTTTTGCATACATATAGTTTATAAGCTGAAGAGTGCCATAGACTACTTTTATTCCGACAAAAAGGTCCATGCGAGCGGAAAGCTAGTTAATTAATACAACTGAAACCGGTAAAAGCTGCTAGTATATAAAATTTAATAAGCAATCAAATTATATAAAAAATCTTACAAATATACCAGTTTTACAGCTTGCTGCGCACAAAAATTACCTGACATGTTCCAGAGAAAAATTTTCGGGTCACAAGAGAAATTTTCGCTTTGTATTAACATAAAAGAAATATGAGAATTAAACAGTGGCGAGTCGTTTCGCTCACAGAAAAGAGCACAAAAGAAAATTTTAAGATGTTGACGATACACCGCTGCGAGCTAAATCATTATTCACTCTCTTTAAAAGAAAAGTGCCTTCGAAAATAATTGTTTTCCTTTTTGAGGCAACGTTCTTGTCTCTGCTTACCTTTGAAACAATTTTTTATGGCGTCATTTGGTATTATTTATTTATTATAATGATGGGAAGAATAAACAATATTATTCTTTAGAAAATGTTCCATAATTTGATGTTATGCCTCTACGTTAAAAATACACAATTGTTGTAGGTGCGTATGTTATGCGTATAAATTGTTTGTTTATATTCATTTTATACTAGACTAATCAACTGGTTTAGTGAGTGGAGACGCTGACTGCAAACCCAAAGCTCGCGGATTCAATCCCCACCCAGGACCAATATTTGTGTGATTAACGTATCTCTTTATTCCGTGCCTGGGTTGTAGAGATATTCAAGTCGGTATGTATATCAATTTTCTGCTACCTATATTACCAAATGATTGGTGTTCCAGGTATATTAAGGAAAAAAAAATTAAACTTTCTAAGAAGGTATAGATTTATATAGATTACTTGAGTGTATTTATTTGTTTTGTCAGAAATTATTTGTTTCTCCTGCTGTAAAAAATAGGTTCCTGCAATTTGTGTTTTTGAAATTATTAAAATTTTACTAGTGTTATTTTATTTTCAATAAAATATAAGACCTCGATAATTGTAATTTGGTCGACCTTAGACCACCAGTCTTGCGTACCCTCACAGGCACTTATCCCTTATCATTCAATAAACACAAAGGTACAAATCTAAAAAGGTAAAGAAAAAACTCTAGAGTAAATATATTTAGTCATAAATTAGTCAACCACTTACATTCAATTCAAGATAATTGATTCGTGAAGTAAAATAAAATAAAAATAAAAATCCATTTATTTTCAAGTAGAACACTATGCTTTCACTTTTAAACGTCTTAAATTTGTTATACAGCATGAATAGAGAAGAATGTTTGTATATCTAGAACAGGGGTGTGCCTAGTGAAAGTAATTCTTTTGTAATATACGTAACTTTATTTTGTAAAAATAATTTTAGCAAATTTCTATGGTATCAATAAATCATATAATTCTTTTATCTCATTATAAATGAAATACTTTAAGGTTTTAAATGTTACCAAAATAACATATTAAGTCTCTAGACTTTAGAATCTTCAAAATTCATAATGAACCCTTAAAATTTTACGAATAATTTAAATTTAAGTAAATATTAATGAAAAAATACCTGAACTGGCACCGTTCTTCGGACTTTCTTACAACTTCTTGTGTAGTAAAAACGTCGTACAAACGCCCAGAAGAACTTGATGACCCTCGTGAACAGCTTGCCGAAGTCAGCCAAAACAATCAAGAATAATGGTATTCCTATGATGGCATATGCTATAGTTGCTACGCGTCCGTACGTCGTTGTCGGCGATATGTGACCATAACCTGAAAAATTATAAAAACAATAATATTAATATGTATATATCACATAAAAAAGGAAAATTTAGCTGCGACAGTGATAGGGAAAATGGTTTATTTCTGATATGGAAATGTATGATTTTATAATAAACAACACTTTGTACAACTACGTTTTATTTTGATGTATTTCGAAATTTGTGGTCAATATTTGTGTAAAGGACTATTCCTTACCGATGGTGGTAATCAAGGTCAAGCAGTAAATGAATGAATTCATAAAATTCCATGATGGTTTTCCACTGTACGATGTGACACCCGCTTCGTGTGCTGTATGCAATTGATTTTCAAATTCATACAATTTCTTACGTGCCATAGACTTCC
Source organism: Luffia ferchaultella (assembly GCA_949709985.1). NCBI lineage: Eukaryota > Metazoa > Arthropoda > Insecta > Lepidoptera > Psychidae > Luffia > Luffia ferchaultella. The sequence goes on from OX453263.1 coordinate 9,196,120, forward strand.
AATCTTCTTCTCTTAGATAATGACTGCCTTTCCATAAGCTCTCTATGAAATCTCTTTTGACGCTTCTAGTGCCGCACTTGAATTGATTCTCGAAAGATCCTTCGAAACTTTTGAACATAATGCCTCCAAGGCCACATAATATAACTATCAACATCAATTCGCACACGCATACATTCCATAACAACTTTATCGATTCATAATCACATTTCTTGTCACGAATAAATATATTCCAATTTGAGCGTAAACCGAAAAATTTCCAATTTGTTTTTGAAAGTTTTGTCGTAGCTGAGTTGATGTCTTTGATTTCTTGTGCGTGTGGGATAGTTTTTTCTTTTTTATTTATACCATTTTTGGCGTCAACGAGCGATCTCTTTCGTAAAACCGGTTTCTCGTCAGTAACCGGTTTGCTTAAAAAGTCGTCATTCCCAAACAAAATATTAGATTGCCTGTTATCTGCCTCTTGACTGAGTAAATTTAGTTTCCGCGTAAGCTCGGCTGTCTTTTCAGTTAAATCGAAATCGTAGTCATTCTCGCTGGGTGTAGTCGAATAACAGCTGGATGTGTATTCCGACTGACTGGCGTCAACGTACCCCGAACTGCGTCTCCTTCTATTTTCGAACTCCAAATCGAGTCTCTTAATTGGAGATAAGCCAGATAGAATTTCTTTGTCACTTATTATTTGTATAGTTTTTGGACACGATATTCCACGAGAATGTCGCGATGATGGCGTTTTATTTGGTGTTTCTAGGTTTTTATTATTCTTTTTCTTACGTTTGTATTGAGCCGGTAACCTTGGATCGTCTTTAGGAATAGAGAGGCTTCTTGCTCTTGCTTTCTGCATTAATTCAATAATTTCTTTACTAGTCTGACTCATTGAAGTGCCTGTTTTTTCTATAGTATTTTCCACTGTACGTGCAGATTGCGATCTATTTACTTGTGGAGACCTATTTTTCATAAATCTCTTAGGTGTTGGAACTTTACGTCGTTGACTAGCTTCTGCATTATCATTTTTCTGTTTTCCTTGATCCTCACTCATCTCACTCTCACTAGTTTTACCCTGTAAATATTCGTTAGGGTGTATTAGTAAATCTCTCATACACTAACACATTTATTAGTCACATTAAATACAGTAACGTTTCTTCGCTTCTCACGTCATCGAATAAACTGAAAATATAGTGCTATTAACAAAGCAATAAGTAAAATTAAAATTATTCTTAGGTAAAAACTGACCCCAAACCTAGATGCTGACTTGCTTCGCGCTGGTTTTACAGGCGGTACCTTACTTTGTGGTTCATCTTTAATTTGTTTATTTATTTGTTTCACAACAGTCGGTTTAGCATCTGGTGTTAGTTTTTTACTGGGTGTTCTCACCACTCGTTGCCTTATTTCAACGTTCGGTTTGCTATCTACACTTAATTTCCTACTAGGAGTTCGTTCTATCTGAATAACTTTAGTGACCAGTTCGCCTTGTTCTGTATCAGGAGTTTTAGGAGTTTGGTGGGGTTTTGTGATTGGTTTAGGTTTCTCTTCCGTCTTTTCAAACGTAAAATTGGTCTCGTTTTCTTTTTTTGTCGGGGTTACCGGCTTGCTTTTAACACTTTGTTCCGACGTCTTTTTATGTATTTCGTCCGGATAAACAATTGCTTCTTGTTTTTTAAACGTTGGAGAAGCTGGATATGCAAAATCTGACATCTCTCGGGGCGATGCACTCGCAGGTGTCACAGGTGTAGGGGGTGTCAGAGAACTTCTTCGTTCGCTAGGTTGAATAGTCAAAGAACCACGCCTACCTGTATCTTCATCTTTAGGAGTTAATGAATATGTCGTCGTTAGCAATTTATTTGTAGGATCTATAAAACTTCCTTTACGTTCTAAGCCCGTTGTTTCTTCAGTTTTTTCTAGAATTGCAAATGGAGATATACTCCTGCGTCTCCTTTCGTTAGCGGCAATAGCTCTCTGTTCAAGGACTTCGTCTATGTCGAGATCGTAAACAGGGTCCTTAACATTTGTTTGTTCTTGCACCAACCTTTTCATTTCTTCGTAAGTATTATCTGCTTCGATCTCCCTTGAAGTACGATTGGGTTTTACGTCGTCATCATCGGAAGTCGTAACATCTTCGTAAGGTACCGGCGTCCGACCAGGCTCCGGTGTTTTTTCTCTTTGTCTTGCATTGCCTCTATTTTTCGAAATATTTCTTCTCTTTTTAATAGACATGCTCTGAGATTGTTCAGATTCATCCATTTTGTTTGCACTCTTATCTGGTTTCACTATTACTAAATGTCCGCTTGTTTGCGTTTCAGCTTGGGTCGTTATTGTGGGTACGGCTACTAAACTACTAGTTGTACTTTTTTCTTCTCTATTCATCACCAGTCAATCGGCTGAAACAAATAATGATTCATTTTTTGGTTTAGACACTCGACAATTTGTATAAACACTAACTAGTACTTAACAAGACATGATGAATAGTATGAAATTCATAATATTATGTGCCAACTACGATTCAATAATACACGAGCCAATAAATAACAGCGATCTTAATATCTCAATAGGTAATACGTTCTTTATATAGATAGCATTGACATCTAAACGAACGTGTAAATGATGAATTAAAAATACTCACCCGGTAGAGTTAACTTGCATTCTTGATAAAAATTCTTGCTCCAACAAAAAACGACGCGAACCTAATAAAAGGTTCTATTTTCGTCGTTGCCCCGTCTTGACAGTAAACAAACTTTCACATAGTAAACGATCCATCGCCGTCATTGCCTTTTCATTCGAATTGAAAACGCTTTTCTTCGGAAGGAAAACTGGGTAGGGAATAGATAGGAATATTGTAAGAGGTTGTTCGTACGTCTGTTGGAATATATCGAAAGGAATCGCTACCAACGTGTAGCCCGGGCAGCGCGACGGACAAAATTAAACTCGCACACACCTACACACGAGCGGCCCACTTTCAGCGAACACAATACACTGAACGCGGGTATAAATTGCACAAAGGCCGTTTCCCAGCGATATTAGATTTTAGAAAACGTATTAGTTGTTGCTATATACCCATAAACATATCCTCACATTAAACTCAGGAAATAGATAACAATAAACACAAATAAATTTCAATTAGGGATTTGAAATTATTAAAAAATATATAATAATAATAATAATAATAATAATAATAATAACACATACAATCACAACAACGTCTTGGCCTCAAACTAAGCATTAGCTTGTATTTTGGGTACCAAGCGAAGACACCACATACATATAACAACCAAGACCCGATGCCAGTATTAATATTCATCATATAAATACTGACCCGACCTGGGATTCGAACCCGGGACCTCCAGCTTCGCAGGTAGGGTCGCTGCCCACTAGGCTAAGCGGTCGTCGAATTTCCTAAGATCATAATCCTTGCACTGCAAGCGGTTGCTGTTAATAGGTGGAGGTCGTTACAATCCGCCAACCCGCATTGGGGCAGTGTGGTGGATTTAAGCTCCAAGCTCCCTCATGTCGAGGGGAGGCCTAAGCCCTTGCAGTAAGGTATAAAAACGGCTGATGGAATCCTTGCTCTAAAATCGTTGTAAAATAATTTGTGAGAACTTTCTAGGGTTTGATTAAGATTTTATATAAAAAATATTTATTAGGCTTAGCAATCTTAAAAAAAAAACAGTGTCATAAATTTTCAAAATAATTTAGAAAAACTAAATATATAAATTATTTAATTTTAAGAAATAAACATTTAAATCCTTGAAATCACTCTAAATTAAAATCTAATTAAAAACTAAAATTAACAACCTATTAAAAAGTAACTAATATTAAATAAATAACTAGAAACTTAAAACTGATTCGAAAAAAAAAAGCCCACCCGCAACTCATCCCGCCGAAAAGTGCCAATCAATCAAAAGTGCCAAGTTACTTTATTAATGAAGATATTATATTTTATTGTACCTTTTATATCGATAACATTACTTTGCATTAACATATTTAACATATTTTGTAGTCGAAAATCAGTATGAATAGTTACATAATGTGTAGTATGTATTTGCTATACGTATAACCCTAACCTACGTGTCTTAGGATATACGTATATCCTAAGACACGTAGGTATAATACGTACTATCGTTTAACGAATACGACAGTAATACATTAAAAGCTTTATATTTTCCAAAAAAAATGTTTTATGGACTTAGAAATCTTGATTAGGCGCCTCTTAAATGTTTATAATTCCAAATCCGAAATCCATATCGCAAAAACTACCATTTAATTGGTATCAAACAATATATATTCAGTAATATATGAATATACACTATAATATATTATTATTCCCTTTAATATAATCTGCCTCATTATAAGATTCCAAATGAAAGCTAAGCACTTTTTGCAATCGTTCAGTATACTTTCAAAGTGATACTCAAAATAAAACAAATCGAATCGGGTCTGTATTCATAAATACGTATAATTTTTTTTTCCGATTTTGCGTACATGTAGGAAGTTTTAATAAGAGTCAAGATAATTAACGGATGTGAACATAGGCAGAAGTCGTGTCGCAGTAACCAGTTTTAGGTGTAGCGGGACGCAGTGGAGCGAGGGGTATATGACTGTACCTGCGCAAGCACGCTTATAGCGTTGTATTCCGGTCCCCCATAAAGTTTAAACGATATCGGTATTTGACTATTAATGATACTTTATTAGTACAATATTAATTAATTATTATTAGTAATTGTAATTAGGTTTTATTAATAACAATAAATTTTTTCTTCCGTTACACAAATTGTTTTTTTAAGGCATGATTTTCAACCAGAATTTCATGCTTAGTTGTGTGTTTATTTGTCTGTCTGTTTGTCAACCTGACTTGATTAATACGATAAAATAACAAATATTAATTATGAAATTATCGTAGATTTCGTATAAATAATGCCATTAAAAAATATTAAAAATACACCAACCGTATTTTAAAATATCACAAACAAATCTGCGAGCAACATCTAGCATTGAAATACGGTCAGATTTTCAGGCGAGCGGAGTTGCGAACACAGCTGTTGCCGGCAAATTGTGGTCGGCTTTAAAATTCATATTTACATTTTGTATAAATTCATATTATTTACTGAAAGTCTCCTAGGCTTTAAACTCCCTGAACTCTGGACAACCTAAATAACGAAACACATGGCCATATGGCGTTCAAATTTAATTTAAATCATGGAGCTATGACAGACATTTAAACACGGTGTCTGGAGATAACCCGAACACTTTAGAGGATTGTGTATTGTGTAGTTAAGTGGCAAATTCCCATACAAACGGTGTTAACGGTTGCACCCCATTAAACATTAACCGATTAGTGCAAAAAAATTTAAAGGTTTTCACATCAGCAAAAACTAGGTTTATACGTTATTTAGTTTTTTAAATATTTTGATACACCATATGACAAAAAAAACTGGAATGCGCGGTGTTTTTTTTTTCAAAACCGTTAAATTTTCCACAGCAGGTAAACATGAAACTAATTGCATGTTTACATGTTGGTGAAAAATTTTTAAAAATCGAAAAATAACTCCGCGTATTTAAGTTTTTTTTTTTCTTATGGTGTATCAAGATATTTAAAAAATTAAAAAATGTGTAAACCTAGTTTTTGATGATGTGAAAACCATATAACTTTTTGCCACAATAGGTTTAGGTTTATATAAGATGAGATTTTAGTAACCGGCCAAAAATTTTCTAGATGTTAGATATCACCAATAGACCTCATTGTGTAAATAAAAAATATGGGTTACATTTTCATAATGAATTATTTTATGTACAGTGTTATTTTATAACGTTTGGTTGCCTTCTTAACGCTATAGTAAACGTACGCGCCCGAGGCCTTGAAACGGAATGGGGCGGCGGGCATGAATGGTTACTAGAGTTATTGGTTTTTTCGGGAAAGGTTTGTGTAGTCATATCTCAATATTTTTCTATAGAACGATACTAAGAGGAAACAAGACGGCTATCGGTTTTCTACCAAAGATCATTATATTAAAATTTGGCCAGTCATTAAAACCTCAACCTGTATTTATAAATAATATTTTTAATTTAAGGAAAAAAACATGAATGAGTGGCATATGGTTTATAAAGCCGGTGCAAAGTTACTTTTTATTATGTTCTAAAATTTTTATAATTGTTAATACATATATCATTGTTGTAATTGTTATTACCTGACAAGTACCTATTTGAAGTATCTCAGTTGGCACTGACTTCATAAACTATATGGCGTCAATTAATGCTCCTTTTTTTGCATTAAAAATATTATTTTTAACTTTTTAATTTAAGATTTTGAAGTCGGTTTTTATTTTTTATTGTGTAACTATTTCTTATTTTTAAAGTAACAGTAATTTATTTGTATTTAACATGACTAGAGCTTCTAAACATTCTGCTCAAATAAAACGGCGCCATTTAGAAGAAACTGTCGACAAATCGTAATATTATCACCTAACTCTTAACGTTAAGGAGTGCAGTAGCTTCCATCATTAACTAAGCAGTATGAGACGATGGCACACGGACGCAAACACCCGAATAACTAACAAATAGAGCCCACCACAGCTCAAAAATAGAGCCCGGATTTCCCTGAGATTCCATCATCCTATCCTAACATAGCGTTAATGGGATCACCTCAAAAGTAAAAAAAAATTCCTTAAATACATACAAACGAATACAGAACTACTTCCTCTTTGAAGTCGGTTAAAAAATATGAAAACACTATTGCCAATCCCTGCGGGGGTGAAGTATGTTCCATCCGGAACTATAAAGTTCCAACCCACTAAACAAAGACAAGGCTAACCGTTAATAACAACGTAAGTCCACTAAGCCAGTGAAAAAATAAAATTACGGACAAAGATACGTTCTTAAGTCGTTCAACGTGCTCGGAATCGGTGGGGCGTGCAAAGCCTCTTTACTCGACTACAGCGGGTGTTTATTCTTGTCCCCCAAAGGCTATAACAACCTCGTTAGAGATAAAATAAAAACATGTATTTCATTCGCTTCTTGTTAATCCTAAGAGATCGTGATAGCCGAGTGGTGTCGAGCCCGTTTATTATTTAGAAGGTCGTGGTTCAAATCCTAGAAACCAGCATTTACTAATGAGTTTTTTCTGACTTAAGTAAATAACTATCACTAACTCTATGTCTATGAGAGCACGTTAAGCCGTCGTTCTTGTTTGTCGTCACCAGATGGCAGTCCTTAAAACTCACCAACCCGCACTGGAGCAACGTGGTGAATTAAGCTCCAAGCACCTTCATCCCGAAGGTCCCTTTAGTGGGACATAATGTGCTGATGTGGTATGGTATGGATGGTTAACTTTGTTAGATGAGTAAAACTGAGTGGTATTAAGATATACCCGTTCATTTGTGGTTAGAAAAATTAGATTGGCCTAGGTACTTATATTTGCTTTATGGCTGCTCTACAGGTTAGTAGAATTAATATGAGCACCAACGTGTGGAAGAACAATTTGCCTTTGGATGTCAAAAACTATATGGAGAGCCTAAAGACTTGTAGCTCTTGTCTACATGTCGCCATGGGTGAACTGGGCCAAGATTTGAAACAGGCTTTATTTATTTTTTTAAAATAGACTCAAATTGCCGATTTCTGGAAAAAAACATTTAAAACGGCACGACATTTAAAATAATAGTTTTTTGGATTAGTATGTAAAAAGATCGAAAGTTTCAAAAACGTCTAATCCGGCGTAATGGAGTTTGTACGTTTTTTGGTTCACAAAATATAGCTTTTTTCTAGTCAAATAAATATATATTCTATATATACTTATATTCCGCGATGACCACTTGATTCAGCCCATCCATGTCAGAAAAAATTACATGTCCCTCCGTATGTGGAATAAGATGTTTATCGAATTCTATGGCTCTGAAGTGTCAGCGCACACCTATTGTGAAGGTCCGCCATGCTTCCCTCCGCAACGCTCTTAGGGAATTTGGTTACTGCGAAGTTTTCGTGACTAACTTCAGAATTGCACAGATCGGTTGCATACACTGTTGAGTTACGTTTACCCAAAAAGCAATATCCCCGTTTTCGATGGTAGGTAAAATAGATGAGGCGAAGTTACAGTACAATCGTATTGAACAATTCCGTTTCGACTCCATTTACGTAATACAAGCATAATAAATAGTCTGTTTTTAGTGTCATGATATTTTTCTCTGCCAGTGTGCTGCGAACATGCGGTAGGATCAAATAATTAAGTTTTTATTGCTTATGCGTTTCGGTTCTATAATGTCGAGAGACGGCGTCAAGAAAACGTAGCAAAAAATATCGCCTAGCTGTTCGGTTATAATTCACGCACCCAAAGACGGTTTTTACACGGTTAGCATGACGTAGCGAGAGAATGTGGTCCGTTGAGTCACACCCACAAGTATGTAAAAGTTGGCCTGTCGGGACAAATATTTGTATGCATGAACATGTCTATTTGTTCAGTGTTTGGGTGTAAAAGTATCTATATGTGTATATTATAAAGAATATTTAAGTATGTGTATCAGTTGTCTGGTACCCCATAATACAAGCATAATTCTCATTACATTGGGACTATTGTGAAGCTTATAAGTGCAGCTCAACTTAAGTAACATCTGCGTTATCGCAGTGCGGCCTCATCTTTGCGTCTTTGTTCTGGGATCCGGACGACGCAATGGGTTTATTGACAAAAATCTATGGGAAGTACGTACTGCAAATGAAGTAAGAGATTCCCGCTAATGTTCTCCACTATTATTATAAGTTCAGTTATTTTAAAAAAATGAATTCTTGAAATACATCCGTTTCTAGACCCAGCGCTTCTACCTGTACGTTGATATACTAACTTTACGTATTCCTTTCCCTTGATTAGAGACTGAATTTCTAAACTCGATAATACATATTACATGTAAGTGTTTTTAATTATTTTTTCAGTAATGTACCTATTTGTGCGAGATTGCTAATATGCGCATAAATTTTAACTTCGCATTTAACCCACTTGGAGGTTGTATATTAAAAAAATACTTTCTAATGAACGGCCACTTCATATCCCTATGCAAAATCTAAATATCTAGATGGATTTTTTTTCGTATAAAAGTATATAGATATAGAAGAAGATATAAGGTAATCGACAGATCTTTATCATGAAAATAAAGGATTAGAAATAGATACGAAAGCAAAAAGTAAAACCAAACCCGTGTAATAATAAAGAACTTACATAAAGTACTGATGTTATACAAAGATTTTTTATGTGTTTTTCTTGAAAAACGATTTCGACATATATTTTAAAAAGTAGCACTAGGGCAAGTATAACCCCCTCCCCCCCCCCCTTTTTTTTGGTCTAATAGGAAATTAAAGTAACACGGTAATTAATTTATTTATTGTTTTGTTTTTCAATTAAATTTTTTTTTGGCATACTTAGTTTACTATTAAATACGCGGCGTCGTCGGTTCGTTTTAGAAACGCTTGTGCAGGCATCGAGGTGCAGGTATGTTATCTATAAAACCATAGTGTAAAACAATGCGAACAATAAACCCGCATTCATGGCACAATTTGGCGTGTACAGAATTGTGCGATGCTAGCTTTGTCTGATGTCGTTTCAATTTCCGCGTCAACTTTTTTAGGGTTCTATACATCTGATGAAAAACGGAACCCTTATAGGATCACTCTAGTGTGTGTCTATCTATCTGTCTGTCATAGCATATTTTCTACGAAACTACTTGACGAACAACGTCTAGGTAGGTACATAATACTTACACAGATATAGGTGACTCAGTACGATATTATGGCGTAAATTAACAAATTCTGATTTTGGGGTTTAATTTTGGGGGCAAATTAAATGTTTTTTTTTTTGTCAAGTGCATTATAGTACAGGCTTTGCCTAGTTTGGAACGAGATGACCGTATATGAGATTTCCCAGATATTATGATTGTAAATACAATATCAGCGCCCGGTCAGCTAAAATTAAAAGCGGGCTTTCACGAACAGGGCAGTACGGTGGTACCTTAACAACAACAAGAATATCAAGATCAGACGCGCATACTTTTTAAATTTTTCATGCGTATAAGTTGGGTGAAATGGAACAGAATTCAAATTAGACTTTTTTGATCATAAAAGTATGAATTGACAAAAAGCACTATATTCGCTTACCGTGTTACCACTCTTCTTCTGCTTAACTGGTGTATCGTTGGCAAGTTTCAGTCCGAGATCCCCGCGCGCCAGCCTTCACCCCCGGATAATTCTGTTTATAAGATTCGATACTGTGAAGACATTTCTGACTCCATTTAAACCAAACGCTGCTGTTAAATTTATTTACTGTATGGATTTGATGCATACCACCGAGATAAAAGAGCAATCGTGTTTTTATACAAAATTTAGTTTACGCTACTTCCAGATGGCGCACCGCGAAAACTGTCACGAGTTTCCAAATAGTTACAGAATTTAAAAAAAAAATTTTTAACAATTTATGGATAATAATCTTAACATTAATAATTAAGAAATATTTTTTATTTTTCGTTTGCAAATGATTTTCTTAAATGGACATACTCCATCGAAGCTAAATCTTGACCTAAACATTAGAACCGACCTCAATAAGGAAATTTTATATCCGGAACACATAAAATCTTAAAGAATGGAACTTTTTAGCACATCGCGATCGTAAGTCAGACCTTTACACCAAATAAAACGGAAAAAAGGGCAAGTCGAGAAAAAACATTTTATGTTTAAACTCCATCGTAGGGATAGTAAGAAGGTTAACTTAAGGGTATCTGTAAAGATGTAGCTAAATCCATCCACTCGAGAATTTACGTATGTTCATAGGGGGCAAAAAACTTTTCTGGAAAGCTTTTAACTTTAGACAGGCAATAAGTTTCACTACGCATTGCTTTATCAGAAACATCAGGCGCTGAACAAATTGTCATTTACAGCATAAAGAAACAGGAGGAAAAGTTTATTTCATTATACGATTTAACTAATTATTTCGCATCGAGTAGCTCGTAGGGGTTTCTCGACATCTTCGTGGCGGTGACACCCTAGTGTGCCTCCTGGCCGCTTCAATAAAGTCGTTGGAGCTTTCGGGCTAACGACACGCGTCCTTATTCTGCTTCAGGCGGTTGTTTAGTGGGTGCAACTCCACATACCCCGGATTACCCCGCCCGCTCGGGCGCGCGGAAACTGTAGAGTTTAATCCGCCTTCCCACCGCAAGAGTAAAACAAAACGATTTAACTTCCATATGGCTATTTTACAATGCAAAATTGATGTTGTCCTTCATTAATTACGTATTACGGTTTTTTTTTAATAAAGGCACAGATAATCCTTATTTAACGATGTTTAACATGTCATGTACGTGTATTTTAAATGTGTGATATGCAAACTATGTATAGCGTTTTTTTTCTAAACGTTTTATCGCGGATGTCGGCTGTCGTTTGAGAGAGAGGAGTTTTCACTCCCGCTCCGGGTCTTTCCTAGCGCAAACATTGTCTATTGCCATTCAACGTGGCAATGCAACCAGCCGACCGGTATCTTAGGCACCGTTGCGCCCCAGAGGAGCCAAGGGGTGGATCATTAGATTAAATTTTAATAATATTATAATTGGTAGTATTTTTAATTTGTAGATTATAATGTATATTTTCATAAGTAGTTAATTTTAATTTTTAACTAATTGTTAACTTTATATTTATTATTTAAAATTAAAATTTAACTTACACAAGACAAAATGATCAATTTGTAGTAGTACTTTTTTCTATTGTACTTACCATAGATTTACAAGAAGAACCTGTCTAATTGATTCAGCTGCCGAAAATGTTTTTCTATGAAAAGCGGATTACTATCATATTACTCTATAGAAGTGTTATGACGTTTCGTAACGCGTTTTATCCACTTTAAGCCATAGACTTTAATGTTGTACGACGCCTGTCTAGTACGGCTATTTGATAATAGATGGAGCCACCGTATAAAGAAATGATTTAAATTATTTCATAGTCATATTTCTATGTTTCAGTTGATAAAACATAACATGCGACCATAAAAAATATTTAACTTCAATATTTTTTACTGAGACTATTGATTGTTGCACCAGTTTCGAACCATTTGTACAAAAACTTAAAAGTTGTGGAAAATAAGGTTTTTTAAGAGGAAATTTTAGATTTTTCGTACAAATTCTACGAAACTGTTCAAACAATAAATAAAAACAGTTAATAATGTTAAAGAGACAAATTTTTTTATAGTCGCATGTTATATTACATATTATGTATAGGGGTTAAGAAATAAATGGCTTCCTAAGAAAGTTGACATCTGTCTGACTCCATTACTTGTAGAATGAAGGGAAGGTTGTCGTGTCCTCAGCCGTGACTCGCCGACCGGTAGATGTTGTAGAAAAACAAAAATGAATTTACTAATAAAATAAATTTAATAAACTTTATACAAAAAAACTATTTACGATAACATAGAACACAAGTCTAAAAGATGACTTGCGTACCTGAATGCGGTGGTGTTTATACTGGGAACAATTCAAGTCATTACTAGGTATTTTATATGTTTTATGAATTTGCGTTTCGCTATTTGATTGGCCTGACGTGTTTTGACAATTTTGTGTTTTGGCCAATCAGAAAACGTTTAGAGTCATTAGAAAGTCCAAAGTATTCGGGTCGTGCGATGACCCGTGTATTCTGTCAGCAAAAAATATTGTCTTTCAAATTGAATTCAGTTGGACGGAAACTGTTGCGACATAGAGGTCGCCCATTTGGACTTTAGAATAAGCGGTCAATATCCTCATATATGTTTTATCAACTGAAACCTAGAAATGTGATTGTGAAAAAATACTCTTGTTTGTACCTATACAGTATACGTTTATCACTAAATTGACTCTAATGGACTCTATGAATTTACCATAGGGCTCCTCAACTATTACAGAGTTCCAAATTTGATTTTAAAGCTATAGGTAACATGAGCTTTAAACATATACTTGTGGTCCGTAATTAAAATGAATGCTACTGAAAAATCATATTAAGTTATATATCAAGCATGTTATCATTTTATATATCTTCATTCTTCACTTCATCAGCCCATTTTTACCTCACTGCAGGGGCCTAGGCCTCCCCCAGGGTGAGGAGGGAGGCTTGGAGCTTAAGTCCACCACGCTGCTGCACTGCGGGTTGGGGACTGTAACGTCCGCCATCTATTGACAGCGTCCGGGACCGACTGCTTAACGTGCCCTCCGAAGCACGGAGTCAGTGATAGTTATGTACTTAAGTCAGAAAAACTCATTGGTACACGCCCGGATTCGAACCATGGCCTTATGGGGCCTTATAAATTTGAGACAGGTTCGTTGCGCTTTGGGCTATCACGACTGTATTTTATATATATGTATATATATATCCACAAGTATAACACTTTAATGTTCACGTTTATAAGCTGTAAAATAAGTTCGTAACTTTGTATTAATACCTGTTGTAGTTCAGGAGCTAGGTATAAATATGCTGTGTAATCAAATTTAAAAATTAAAAAAAAAAAACGGAATTAATTAAATCAAATATTTCTTTAAGTTATATCGATAAAATTAGTTGAAAGATTATTATCTAAATGTTTAAGCTTTGAGATATTAATTGTGAATAACATACACTCCATTTCGTATTGTCAAAGTTACGTGAAGACATCAGGACCAGCGACCATTATGAGGACTGTGTAGTGGCAAATTTCTATGCAAACGGTGTAACGATTGCAATCCATTAAACCTTCACCGATTGGCGCAAAAAAATTATATGGTATTTAGATCAACAAGAACTAGGTTTATATACTTTTCATTTTTTAAATATCGATACACGATAAGAAAAAAAGCTTAAATGCGCGGAGATATTCTTCGATTTTTAATTATTTTCCACCAACATGTAAACATGCAATTAGTTTCATGTTTACCTTCTATAAAAAATGTAACAATTTCGAACAAAAACCCCGCGCATTCCTGTTTTTTTCTTTCTTATGGTGTATCAAAATATTTAAAAACTAACTTAGTTTTTGTAAATATGAATACCATATAATTTTTTGCGCCAATCAGTTAAGTTTTAATGGGGTGCAACAATTAACGCCGCTACAGCCGTAGTGGCCTTGCCGCCGAAAATTCCGTACCTTATGGACGAAAATAGGTACGGACTTTTGAAATGATGTGTAATAGAGGCAACTTTGCCTCTGCGTTAATTAACCAGAGTAAGACCACAGCTGCTCCTCCAAACTTTTTAATCCATCCGTGAACGGCGTGGGCTGCGAACCGATGGCGTGGGTTGACCAAATTAAAGCCAAATGATTTTTTTATTGACACGTTAATTGATTTTTCGACACAAGCACAGTTATCCAAAATTTTTTTCATATCTAAGACATAAATAACCTCTTATTTAGTTTTTGTTATTGTTAGCAACAGAAAAAAATATTTTGTTTTAAAGGATTTTGAAGATTAAACTTGAAAATGCCAAAAAAATGTTTTAACGTTAATGGCATGGGGTCTCATTTGAAAGGTTATTAAGGCGCAAATTGTTACTAAATAAATAATAATTTTTTTTCTTTTCTTTTTCTTTCTTTCTTTCTATTTCTTTGTGTTCACTCAATTTTCCAAAAAAAAAGTCTGTCAGAATTGGCTATCCTTCGCACTATCAATAATACTCCTAAAATTGATTGTCGACTCTACATAAAGAATTTAAAGAATTAATAAATGAAATCTAATTTGTTGACAGTTTAATTTTGAAATTCGTATTTTTTCCTGTTTTAAAATCGGATTGTGTGGTATGCTATTATGCAACTGGGAGTTACATTGCTAGTGTACAGTAGTAAATAGTTTAGTGTATGTACTGGGACTAAATCTTATAAAACTTCTTACCTGTATTGTTTAAATATACGCCACGATTACACAAAAAAAAGAAAAAGAAAAAAGGGTGTATGTTTATGAACAAACAGTAGAAGTGAAAACTTATATGAAATTCTAAATATAAAATATATATCGTACATACAAGAAGTAACGAAACGGATATCAGGATATTATATAACCGGATATAACCTAAAGAAGTTACCACTTCAGAAAACTATCTTTTACTCACCTATTGTTGTATAAATAGTGCCCGCGTAAAACATAGCATTCCAAAAGCCCCATTTTCTCGGATTCTGCAGTGTTTTGGCATATTCCTGTCCATAGGCATCTAAATTTTTCTCGATGATGCTGATAATTTCTCCTAAGTCCTGTAAAATCATAAAAAGCGTTGTTAACTATAGTTAAAGTGTCGCAAAGAAGCTTGATGTGGGGGAACTGTTTCATCTACTTATAAATATAATTAAAACTAAAATAACGATACTTTTAGTATCGACTTTCATGAGATTAAGCTAACTTTGTTTCATTCGAGAGTTTCAAAAAGCGATACGTAACGGAAATAAGATATTAACCTAAATATGGAGGTTAAATATATCGTAATCTTAACTTTGACTACAGATGGAATAATTCGTCCCCACAAACTTAGTTTTGAGATAAATTTGAGACAAAAAACAGGGCGGATTGTTTATATAAAACATGGATACCACACGGCCCGCTGCGCCGGACACTCGACTTGAGCTGAGCACACTAGGGTGTAACATAGTGTTACAGATCGACCAAATGTCCGCTCTAAATACGAGTCGAATGCAAGTTTGCGGCGGTATAGCATCCCTACTCACACCCACTGACGCCTGAAAGTTGCTACTGCGACGCTACACGAAGCTATTTTTGGACCTACTTTAAAGTTTTGCTCAATCTGCAATAGTAAATATATCCCAGCGACCAAAATCAAATTTTTGGTTTTTTTATATTAGAGACCGATATTTGATGGGTCACATAAAAATAAAAATAAAATCAAGATGCCTAGGAAAATATTTCAAGAGTATACAATCAAGGGCGGACCCGGTGGGGGGGGGGGGGGTCATAGGGTCATAGGGGTCACGACCCCTCCTGGTCTGGGTGTAGCTCGACCACTGATTATTTTTCTAATGTCTTTGGTTTTAGTGAAATAAATACTTTGTATGATGGCAAACATATAATAGCATTATACGTGTCGTTCGCTTAGCTGTTATCATAATTTATATGATACGCTAGATCGCCTAATGTGATAAATATTGTTCGCAGTGTTCGCAAGAATCAAGTTAGATTTTGCTTTGCCGCGCAGCGTGGTCCTGTGTTCCGCGCCTTGCGCCACTCAATGGGCTGACAATCGACTTTCATAGGCATTCAAATATTTTTGAAGTGAAACTTTTTATGGCACGGGGTGAGCCTAAAAGGACACGAAAATGCGTCACGCTAAATAATATAAGTGGTGGTGATATAAGGAACAATCGGCTTTCACACGAGAAGCCGGTTGTTCCCTATACCCCACTACTAACTGCTGAGTGTGGGGAGTAAGGCCAGAGCGTTACTCAGTTTCGTATCGCTGGCAGCTGCGTCATTGCTCGGAGTGTCAATAGATGTGAAAAACGTGAAAACCAGATTGATATTGATAATTTTAATAACATTATGAAAATTCAAATTTTAATACTAAAAGTTCTAAGTTTTCACTTCTGTCGGCAGTTCTTATAACTGCCAATCAGTTTTTTTAAATGTGTCGCTTTTTGGCTAGCAAAGTCTAAAAATAACATTCAAAATTATCGAAGGTATAGCTGGCGTCTCATCTTTCCTCTTATATCTCGTCTCGTCAAAAAAACCAATTTTATTATTTGATTTAAATTATTTTGACATATTATTATAAAATACATCTTTTTATTTAGATTTATTATTGTAATTGAATTGGAGCCTGTCCCGACTAGACCTCGACTATGTGACCCCCCTGACTTGAAAGCTGGATCCGCTCTTGTATACTATACAATAATAACTTTAAAATTGTACCTGGCAGTAAGTCCTCAAAAACTTGAATATTTATCGTACTTTTTTCATTATCATCCAGCAGATAAAGAAAGGAGTTAAATGGCCGCGTTTTTATACAAAGCATAAGTGCGAACGGGACGCAAATAGGGACGTAAATATTAGTATAAAAGAGAAGGACCGAGGGCAGCGGGCAATTACAATTCCTTTTTTGTCTGCTTAGTTATAACTACCGTATATTTTTGACAAAATTTTATTGGCGAAAGGAAATTGACAAAACTTAGAAGATTTTCCCATTTTTCTAATAAGTATGTCCTCCAGCTCTATAGTACTCGGCCAAAACGCTTCGTAAGGTCGCTGTGGGTGGATCATTTGATATAGATCAATTTAAGCGATAGCACAGACGATAAATCACGTAGAAGAGTACTTAGCGGTGGAATTTATATACGTTATCGAGATATTGAAAAATATCGACTCACCTGTGTTTTCGCGTTGTGCACCTCTTCGTGTAGCCTTAGAGAAATGTTTCTTCTTACAACGGATATATTCAATGGCTTTTCTTTTGAATCGTGGGGACCTGAAAAAAACATTGACAAAATATAATAAAATAAACATATATAGTTGTAGTACTCATCAGAATTGTGAGACATTTTTGTGTAGAATATATAAGTAAAGATTTTTACAAATTTTATATCAGATTTACATTTACTAGTTACCTACATAAATCGATATATATATTAGTACACGAAAGATAAAATCAAATATTTTCAAGAACACATTTTTTTATTTAATTGTATAAAATTTCCAAATTTTGAATTTTAATATATGTTTTATTTGCAATTGTGTAAATCAGACTTAAGATATTGTGACGGCTATCTATAATAGCACGTCGACAGGTCATCGAACTTACTCGAAAAGTTCCCACGGCCATTCAATAAAACAGAAAAATCCAGATAGAGAAATAAATTCCAAGAATTGAAAAAGATTCGGCCCTCACTAAACAAAAAAAAAAAAAAGTCGAAGGACAGTTTTTGAGAATAAGCCAAGTGCGATTAGTTGCGAAGTGCGGATTGATATAACGGTATAATTTGTGTTCGATATTGATTGTTCTTAAGTTCATTTGTGATTTCGTTTTATAATAAAATAAATATAAATAAATTAGTGCTTTAATGCATCCCAAAAATTCGAACTAGCAGTCCGTAATAATATCATTAACTTTTATATTAGTTGGAAATTATTTTCTAAATTTAAGAAAGCTTCATTTAATGCTATTCGGTACATTTTATTACGAGAATACTAAAACAGAATTTCCTTGTACCTCTAATCAACAGGCTAATTATGAACGACGCTTTGCAATATCGTTTATTATATGCTCAGTGTACCTCTGTCTTGCAACCTTGCGGTCTCCCATTTTTATTAATTTACTGAAGGCTTCGCCGAAAGCGGTTGACTAGGAAAAAAAATCATTACGATCTGTGACGTCACAGCCATGACGGCATGACGCACGGTGGTCTCTCATGACGTTAGATTGTCATTTTAACCCACAGACAAGTCAACCTTATAGACCACGCTTTGACAGGGAGTAGCATTCGCCAAGGCTATGTAGTGACACTACATAACTACGTCTCTTGTGAGCGGTCAGTTGGAAGCACGTCGGAAGCCATTAAATTGTCAATTTTGAACGAGCCAATGAAAACTAGCCGACCTCTCCCCGCACCCCGCCACTTTTTGGCGATTTCGTTTTCGTACTGACGTTTATTAAAGCGTGGTCTATAGGTTGACTGGTCTGTGTTTTAACCCCATCGTAAGGCGAGCGCTAAAATACATATCAAAAATTTTAAATGTATTTATTGCTATACCCATTTACTTTCAGAACTAGGTTTATCCAAGATTAGCTTTCCATGCGCGGCTCCAGTCGCGTGGACTAAACAGTTGTTATCGAGATCCTCTTTTCCAGGATGAAAACTAGCCATGTCACCCTTCAGCTTATAAATTATATCTATGCAAAAAAAATATAGCGGTCTCGGTACAACTATGTACTCCACGCAAGCGGTGCCGCAGGCGGAAAGCTAGTTTAAAAATAAAATATTGGCATGTTAATAATGTAGACTCTACTCGCTAATAATGTAGATTTTTATAAGTAAAAAATAATAATAATAAGTCAAGTAGTTTTTGAGTTTATCAGTAATAAACAAAAAATCAAATCTTTTATCTTTATAATATTAATATAGAAAAGATAGCCAGTTTTCGTTTTTTTTTCTATGAGAAAAAAACTATTACTCAAGCTGTCAACCTTTTTAGGCCAAGAAAAGTAACGGCCCCCTAGACATAATTCCGAAACTCGTTGTTTTTAATATTTTATCGGATATTGTTATTGAGTATAAAATATTAATTAGATACATGATGTGAAAAATCCCCGGTGGTAAAAGTTTTTTATAAAAATCATGACATTTCATTTACTACCTAACTTATTTCTAAAAGCAAAATAGGTAACCAAATACCTTGTTAGTATAATTTTGTGGTGCAATAAAATGCTATCACTTAATAGCAAAATTAAACTGAAACCAAATTCGCAAGTATGTTTTCTTCACAATTTTCATTTGAGTTCAATATCTAGATAAGCAAAAATGATAACTATGATATTTGTTTCTGCTTATGCTATTTTGCGTCTTTTTAAACATTTAAGACAAAAATTAAACATTTACTTTTTACGTTTTAATAATAATGGATTTTCTCAGTAGATAAAAATAGTAACTGCGATTTTTTTGTTTAATAATACATTGTCGTGTACTGCAATCACGTTTTCATCAAAATTAAACATGTTAATATCACGCCTATGAAATTGAAACTTTAAAAATACGCACGTTACAGTAGTGTACTGTGATGTATACGGTGCGGTGGAGGGAAAGCGAGCTGCTCTGCGACCATGGATGTATACATGTCTGGATTGATAATTATGAAAAACGCCAACATTTATCATCTTCAGCATGTCATCGAAGAATAACTTGGCACCGACTTCGTAAACTATATGTTGCCTATTATCCTCTTATCTCTAAATTAAATTATCTTATATATCCACTTGTCTCTAAAGTATAAATATTATTTTTAATTTTTGGGTTTAAGTTTTTGAAGTCGATTTTTTATATTTTGTATTTTTGTAAACTGTAAAATATTTTTTTGTATATTTTTTATTATTGTTGTAAATATTTCCTTATTTATTACAATGTAATGAATAGTTAATATGTGTTAATTGAATCATATATGTATTTATACATCTGAACGAAAGAATGACATGACGTCAGTTATTTTACTGTATTTCTTACCATCTTGACCCGTTTTTTTTTTAAATTTTATTGCAGGCTGCCATCTTTTTATATGTGTTGTTGAAATCGGGGGGTCATATAAAATATAATTCGGGATAACACCGAATCAATTGCATGACTTTTTACAGTTAAGGACAAGAGTGACTCAAAAATAAAAAGTATTTCAGGCGTGGGGGGCGAAAAAATGACTTTTTTCAAATCAGAAAACAAATTGCGTTGAGTCGCTTACTAGCGTAAGCGACTACACACACTGCGGA
The DNA here is from genome assembly GCA_949709985.1 of Luffia ferchaultella. NCBI lineage: Eukaryota > Metazoa > Arthropoda > Insecta > Lepidoptera > Psychidae > Luffia > Luffia ferchaultella. The sequence continues at coordinate 9,216,532 of OX453263.1, forward strand.
CTATGGAAATCGATGAACTCTCAAAAACGGCAATATAAAAAAAAATCAAAATTGTAAAGTAAAGACCAGCTTTCGACTGTCTGTGCGCTTGTAAATTTGTTTGTAACACAGCTACGGCCAAACGAGTTGTCCAACTTTCCAGAAATTTTGCATGAATATTCTTTAAAATCTGAATGGTGGTAATCTAGTGGTACGTAACAGCTCCGTTTCGAATGCGAGAGGTCGTAGGTTTAAATTCTGGGTAACAGGTATGTATGTACTAATGCGTTTTTTCAAATGTTACATTATACTATCATTATCATCATCATCATCATCAGCCTCTGTCTCTCCACTGCAGGATATAGGTCTCTCCCAAGGCTCGTCACCACACACAGTTCTCCGCCTTTTGCATCCAACTACCCCCGGTATGGTGCCTCAGGTCATCTGTCCACCTGGCCGAGGGGCGTCCAACGCTTCGCTTCCCAATACGTGGCTTACACTCGAGAACTCGTCTACCCCATCGGTTATCAGTTCTACCGCAAATGGGACTGGCCCATTGCCACTTATACTTGCTGATCGCTTCGGCTATCTCGACGACGTTGATTCTTCGACGGATTGCCTTGTTTCTGATTTTATCCATCAAAGAAATACTGAGCATAGTCCGCTCCATAGCACGTTGAGCGACTGTAAATTTGTGGACCAGTCCTGCCGTGAGAGTTCTAGTTTCGGCACCGTACGTCATTGTAGGTATAACGCATTGGTTAAAGACCTAGGTCTTCAGACATTGTGGTAGTGACGACGACAACAGATGATGGACCTTCCCGAAAACAGCACAGCCCAGCTGAATTCTTCGGTCGGCCTCTTTGTTTAAGTTGTGTTTGCCTAACTGCACAGTCTGTCCTAGATATACTTAGTCATGTTTCAAGAGTCGCACTCTCTACAGTTACTGGTCTCGAAAGAATATGTTTGTTGAACAAGACTTTCGTCTTATCCAAGTTGATCCCGAGGTCTACCCGCCGAGAGGCGACATTGAGGGCGTTAACCATTCCGCTGAGCTCCTCCAGCAACTCTGCCATGATGACTATGTCGCCAGCAAAAAGGAGGTGAGAGATGTATTCGCTGTTGACATTAATGCTTCAAATTTTCAGTCCAGCATCTTGGAAACTCCCTCTAGTGCGTTGGTGAACAGTTTCGGAGATATCACATCTCCCTGTTGCACACTTATTCGCAATTGAATAGGTTCCGTTCGCTGGCCCTGGACAGTCATTGTCGCGGTTTCGTACAGACATCTCAGCACCTCAGTATAATATCAGTCGATTCCGCATCGCTGTAAGCATTCCAGAACAGCCCAGGTCTTGACGGAGTGAAATGCCTTTTCCAGTCCACAAAGAATTGAGGTTGATTATACTCCTCCGTTTTTTGAATAATCTGCTTCAGCGTATGTATGTGGTCTACGGTGCTGTAGCCTTTCCGAAACCTGGCCTGCTCAGGGGGCTGAAATCCGTCAAATCTTTGGGTGAGGCGACTCATGATGAAACGAAAACACCTTGTACACTTGTACACGTGTCTGAAGAGTGAGGTCGGTCTATAATTCTTAAGGTGCGTTTTGTCTCCTTTTTTTGAAGAATAGGATGACCGTACTCTCACTCCATGTACTCGACGTAACACCTCTGCGTATGCCAGAGTTGAATAGCTTCTGAAGCTCTTTCAGGGCTGGTGCCCCGTTTGCTTTCAGAAGCTCTATCGTGATGCTATCAGCGCCGGGTGCTTTGCCATTTTTTAGCTGCCTCAGAGCTAATCTGACCTCGCCCAGGCCGACATCAGGAATATCATCTGTGTAGTGTCAGGTCAACCGAGATCTCCGGTCACTGCTGTCGCGCTTTTTTATTAAAATGTCTCTATCTCAGCGACTGTCTCTGATTTTGAGGAGACAATTTTGCTGTCGCGAGTCCTGAGCTTCGCCAGTTGGCTTCTACCAAGTTGCTGAACGAACACTTTCAAACCTTTGTTCCACTCGATTGCCTCTTCGATACGTTTTGTATTGAAGAGGCGGTGGTCCCGTCGTATCAGCTTCTTGATTTTCCTGTTCAGAGTCAGGTCTAACAATACTTTTTCTAGTAACTTCTCACGTCCCTTTCGCATGAGATCCAGTGTCTCGCTGGAGAGTTTAGACTCCTCGCCTTTCTACCTCCATTAAAATATTTTCTGCCCACTTCTCTGATAACACTGATCAGGTTGCCCGCCATGGCGTCAACATTCGCCGTGGTTTACAGCGCGTCGAATCGGTTTCTCAACTCCAGCTGAAAAGCTTCGGAGCCGGTGTTGGCTTAGGACGATGGCGGCTAGAGCTTGAACTTCATCAGACGGACTCTTTCAAGCCTGTAGTTGATATTCAGAGTTCATCGGACTAGTGAGTCGTGATAGCCCAAAGCGCAACGAACCTGTCTCAAATTTATAAGGCCAAAGGGCCATGGTTCGAACCTGGGCGTGTACCAATGAGTTTTTCTGACTTAAGTACATAACTATCACTGACTCCGTGCCTCGGAGAGCACGTTAAGCAGTCGGTCCCGGATGCTGTCAATAGATAGCGGTCGTTACAAGCCCCAAACCGCACTGGAATAGCGTGGTTGAACCTGTTGATCAGTGAGACATTTCTGAATATTCGCCTTTTATTCGTCATGATAAGGTCTATCTCGTTCCTGGTCACTTTTTCGGAACTTTGCCAGGTCCACTTCCTCTGTGACGTTTCCCTGAAGAAGGAGTTTATCAGGAACAAACCCTTCATTTTGAGAAAGTTTGCCAGCATTTGCCCCATCTTGGATTTGTCGCTTTTTTATACTCACATTTCGGCGTTGAAGTCCCCCATAACAACAGTGAACTGAGTCGAGCCCGTATGATGCATTGCTTTCGCTACGTCGTCATACACTGCCGTCGTCCGTCGTCCGAGTGAGTCGAAGTTGGCTTATACCTGTATAAACTTTAGGCATCACCTGTCGGTTAGTTGCAATACAAGGTAAGGAGTCGACACACTGGAGATCTCCGGTACGTTGTTGACAAGGACTATGTTGACAAAAACCCGACACCACCTTTGGAGGGCTGATCGCCTTCTCGGAAGCAGAATAAGTTATCAGAACTCAGGTTTACGATTAAGGAGGGTAGATGTTTGATTTACAATTTACAGTTAGATGCAAGGCTAAGGTCGTTTTGGGTCTCTGAGATAATTAACTATGATAATTGATAATTAGCAATGGCCCAACGTAACCGAATAATTATCATTTACACATTGCAAACGATCTTGTTTCTAACTTTATTGTAAACGATAATAAAGTTAGAAACGACAATAAAGTCGACATTCAGTCGTAATTGGTGTTGTTTAATTTCGGCCATCGTGGTTAATTTTTGAAGACACCCGATGTGACTACTGCGTTGCGTCTGACTATACACTATGATATACACGGGCACGCGTCAGGTTGACACAGCGAATGACAGTTTGAGAGCTCACATGCTGACATGAGTTCGCGTACTGTTGCCCAGTCGCCCGCCACATGAATCAGCTGGCTAATTGTCGAACGATCGCGCAGTGTTTAGTGCTATGTTCGATAGTTGTTTAATAGTTTGATTCGATAGGGATCGGCAATGGTTTTCGATAGTTCGATCGTTCGACTTGTAATCGTCAAATGCGCGCACTGCCATATTATAGCTCCATACTCATTCCCTGAACAATCAAACCATCGGCCAAGAACTAGAAATCACAAGTGCGCGAAGGCCCTTAGTTTCATAGCGTGCATCATCTCGGTCAACCTCTATTTTTTATTTACTTAATGAAGTCTATTGGTGATATGATACCTAACTATAAGAATTTTTTTGGATGGTTTTTAAAATTTCAATTTGTATATACCTATATGTATGTATACATGTATGTACGCACGCATGTGCAGCCTAAACGGATTGATGGATTTGAACATGTGAAGTGTCGTTGGATTCGTCTTAATTGTTGGAGAGACATCATATTTCAATATAAGGCCTGTGATTCAAAAAAGTTAGGATGAAATGAATACAATTTTTTTCATTATTACAGCAATATGGGTATCAAATGAAAAATATTAAACAGCTTATTCTTAATATATATAATATATTATAACACTTTATACTACGATTTTAGCATAAACTATAGAAAATATTTTGAACATTAAGACAGCAACTAAAATAGACGATTGATCGGTCGCCGCACGTGCGCTATTACTAGGTTCCGCGCTATCTAAATACTGCAGCTCTGTGAATGAGCCTACTTTATATTGTAGTGTGTGTAAAACAATTTGCAACGATACCAGTGTGCAGAAAAATTGTGTTGCCAGATACTTAACTGTCATCTGATTATTAGAAAAAAATATTTTGTGGTTAGTAGTTATGTTACTGGTTATGAATGTAGTTCAGAAAATATTTAAAAACTTACCAAGCGCGAGTCGGACTCTGCCACCGGTTGCTTTCAAAATTGATATGTATGGGTTCGCGTAGATTCTGATCATATCTCTGGTCAAAATTGAAAAAAAAGTGGCCATCATAACAAACTTTTTAGTAAGTTTTTTAGTAAATTTTGATAGCACTCTATCCAGTTCCTAAAAAATTCAAAATGGCGGCCACATTTCTCAATTTCGACTGATCACAGATTCGTAATTGGAGTCCACGCGGACCCATAAATATTGATTTTGAAAGCAATCGGTCCAGTTACTAAAAAGTTCAAAATGGCGGCCACTTCTTTAAATTTTGACTACAGATTCGTGATCGGCGTACACGCAAAAGTCATATCTGTATGATAGTATAATTTAATATTTGCTTATTTCTTTTTTCAGCTAATAACTTTTTCTCGTTTCTGTTGAGTGGTTTTATTTTATATCAACTAATTTCAAAATGTATGCGTCGGGAATATTTGTTCTAGGACCAGTCAAGGGCACGAGTAAATTTTTATGATTAAGATAGTAGACCTGCATCAAATCAAAACGTACATTGTTTGTAAATTAAATTCTACATTACATTACATTGTAAAGTTTTTACAGAAGAGTTAATAATTAGCACACACACAGCACGTTCAAAAACTAAATCAGGGTGTCACACATATTATGTTCTATTTTAAAATTTATGTAATGCGATCTTTTTTTAAATTTACAGTGTTTTTTAGTTGTTTTATAAATGGCCAGTTATAAAAACATGAGTCGTATATCCAGTAAAAACTTTCGAAATTTCATAAGCTTGGATGATGTACTACGAGTTTGGTTGTGGGTTGTCTATTAATCATGTGACGCTCAAAAGGTTTGACAAAAATCACGAAATATCACTAGGAGGGAGGGGGGGAATTAACGTGGCAATTAATTGTATGAAAATTGAAGAAAATTGTATAAAAGCTATTTCGTTTTATTTTCCATATGACGTGCCGTTGCAAGATTTCATCCTTATTCGCAACAATATCGATTGGTGCAATAATACAGACTGTTATATCTTCACAAAATCAGTAGAATTATTTATCATGTTGTCTGCTTAAGTATCATAATTTGCTTTTTGATAATTCTATACAAAAAACTAAGGGCCTATATATCTCATCTTTCTAAACAATTTAGTTAGGTATTATCTACATAAACAATGAACATTGCAACGCTTGAGACTTGCGACAGCGTGGTCGGGAGTTAAAACACAAAGAAATTGCGACCTTATTCTACAAGTAATACCGTTTATATTGAAACGTTACTATGAAAAATTATCAATTAATTATTTATTTTTACATTAGTTAATTAATCGTAGACATTTATTGTTTAATTTTTTACTTCAAATACTAATAATAATACAAAGGCATAAATTAAACACTTTTGAAGTAGTTACTAATTTTGCTTTTCCAAAAAATTACAAAATTTGTGACTTTAGAATTCTGCAAAGTGAATTTGTTTAATTTTTAATAAGTTATTAACACACATGTTATTCTATTCAGAATAAATTGTTGAATTACAGTTACGTATAATTTCTGGTAAGATAAGCCAAAAAAATTGTAGCTTACGGAACCTTCTTTATTAATGATAGTCCCGATTGATTTATTAGTTTAATTTTGATTTTTTTTACTAGAATGCAAGCGTTATATTCTAAAAGAGGTACTTTTACAAAGTTATTTATTATGCTGTACTTATGAAATCAAATAAAGTTAAAAAAATTGTTTATTAGTTTTTTCGCATTGACGCGGAGCTTTAAAATGTTTAATTCTTTTTATTTTATCTATTACTAACAATAATTTATGTCATCGAAAAAGAAAATTACAGTTATCGGTTTTTTTCCAGGTTTCGGTTGTTTTCTTAGCCTATTTGCAATGCGTCTGAATTTTAGGAAATAGGTATACTGGAAAGAAAACTTTAAATCAGTTTGTGAGTATAATTAATATATGTACCTACAGTTTTCGAACCTCCGTCTGTTACAATAGATTGCGGACACAAAGTTTGTTTTGCTTGTAGATATAGGACTGAATATCTAGTTACTTTAGTAACACCTACATTAACACATAACAGTACTTATAACCTTCTGACAGTGGATAAAATAATAATAATAATAACACACACAATCACAACAACGTCTAGGTCCCTAACTAAGCATTAGCTTGTGTTTTGGGTACCAAGCGAAGACACCACATACATATAACAACCAAGACCCGGTGCCAGTATTAATATTCATCATATAAATACTGACCCGACCTGGGATTCGAACCCGGGACCTCCAGCTTCGCAGGCAGGGTCGCTGCCCACTAGGCTAAGCGGTCGTCAATGTGTCAGTATATAAAAAAGATAGAAACAAAATGGATGTAAAACTCTATCACTCCTTGAGGTACTCTTCGGGTTCGTTTTAAATAATTCATCCGTTTCATTTCAGAAGCTCCCGTTTCTATATGAATAAAATTTCCTGCAGCTTTGTTAAAATCTACTTTGGGACCTATATTCAATACAATACCAAGTCAATACCGGTTTGTGCTACTTGAAATAAACTTTTTACCATTCATTTTATTCATCTATATACATCAAATGAGTGTTCAACTAGCAAAGTTATCGTATAACTATAGCTTATTCAACTCGTTAATTATATGACGGTCATACAACAGTATTTTAAATTTCAGAAAGCCATTTAAAAGTGTTTTATAAGACATAAAAGTTATATAACAATAATAACGCGAGCAAAACTTTACACGGCGTCGCTCGGCTACTAAAATAATTCGTTATTAAGACAGTTTTAATACTCCTATATTCCTTGAAGATTAATGATTGAATAGTATCTATTGCAATATACGTTTTTAATACGGCAGCTTGGGAAAGCTCAGATTTACGAAGTGCGAACGAAAGAAGCTTATTTGTATATTGCAGGTATTGTAGATATTTTAAATTGTCAGGTGCTTTTGTGAATTTCTGAAGTTCTGAATGTTACTGAGGTGCCGTATTAAGATGGTAGAAAGATATTCACGCACGTGGACTAAGTAACCAATGATGAACAAGCGACCACATACTAAAAAGTGAATGACGTTCGGTGTCTCATATCGCTAATTAAATTATCAGCAAACAGACTGTTTTTTAGGGATTTGAATTAAATTTGTTTTAACATTTTATTTTTAACAACAATTATTTGCAATTTTTTTCGTTGCTTATTAATACGTACCTGATCGTTTTAGGTCATCGATATCATTGTGTACCTATATTATCCTGATGCCGTACTGAGATGATTAAAACATATAGAAGGGTGTGTAATTTTACGTAAATATTGATAATATGTGCTGGAAAAATTTATTTGTTATGACTTACATAATAAATCAATGTAAAACATAATCCAATCCAATCCCCCCCCCCCCTAAGGAAGGCCTAAGCCCCTGCAGTGGGGTGAAAATGGACTGATGAAGTGAAGTGAAGAAAACATAATGAATAAAACTCTAAAAATGCGTTACTTAAATTTTTTTCAAAAGTCATGGTGTAACTTTCACACAATAGAACAAAAATATAAATACAAATTGATTTTTGTTCTTTGCCCCTTACGGGACGGAGAAATATGCGTTTAGGGTGAGAGATTGTGTGTTTGTGTGTTCGATACCGTTTCCCATATTACAAAAGTTTTCCTTCGAGGCAGATTCATAGACATGTTTTCCGGATAGTGGCCACCATGTAGCGCTGCAGCGCTGTGTTTCTCTAAAACGGCTGGTATTGTAATGCGGTTTTTATAGTATTACATAGATCACTTCAGGCCAAGTTATCAAATATATTTTACAGTTTTGACCACCAGATCGTGCCGCAGTTGATGTATTTTTCTTTTTATTTTATGACACAGCATCAGTATCTTAAATAAATACAAAATTACACCCAATCGTTATTCAAATGAGTATATATTTACAGGTTGCACCCGCTATTCGAGAAATAAAACCGGTAAAGTTTCGCTTGTAAAAAAAATAGGGTTTTGTAATCATTCCAAAAAATAATCTTTAGATTTCATTTGGAAAGTTTATTTATTTCGGAAATCCAAAAACGGTATGAAAAATACTAGCATTATTGCACGGTCGTAATATAACGTAAGTATACCATATATTTATTAAGTTCTCGATTCTCCCAAATGAATTCCCCACTGAAAACCTTTGCTACGTCAATACATTAATGAAAATGGTATGAATGGCCGACCTTATACCTTTTGTTATATGCTCGTAATACACGTCTTGGCAAAGGGCTTAGAAATACAATACCGTCTATGGCGTTTACAATAATGTATCAGTTTATTCAGGAGAGTAATATCTTATACTGTACTGATTTGTTTATTTACATAAATATTTCTGATATATATATATATATATATATACATTACAATTTAGTTTACTCAGCCTCACGAGTATATACACCTAATCCAATTAGTAATATTGGCAAAAAAAATTGTAAAATCTTCATTCTCGAGTTGATTTCATATTTCACTACTATTTTCACTACTTATTTCTTGGGTTAAAAGTCTACTACTTCAATTTACCTAGCTAGTGGAAAAGAGCTAATGTGCAAAATGACGGCAAAATACGTTTTTGCTTCCCAGGAAGGAAAAGTGATTGAATTTCGAATAAATATACATACGTAAACCAAAGAAGCTCCATGTGAAAATTTTACTAGCTACCATAAATAATTAATTTTAAAGAGATCATAGCTAAAGTGTGTACATTAAAAAAACCTTATAAATTTAATATTTATATATATACACTGAAATATATACTATTATATACACTGGTATAAAAAAAAATTTTATTCATTCGGATTCATTTACATTAAATATTTTAATACAGTAATTTACTTTACTTTAATTTTTTTAAAGTACTTTTTTTATTTTACATAAAACAACACAAGCTGGTGGTAGATTTTTGTCAGATTTTTTTATCAGGCTTTTCATGGCTCCACACCTTAAATATAATGCTTTCTCATCACCAAGGAGTTTGGATAATAACTCCCCACTGCGCTGCTGGTTCAGTGCGGGTTTGAAATCTCTATTCCACCATCACGGAACTAACGATGTTGACGGAGCTTGTGATATCTATTTGACTTTTTACAAATAAAAAACCCAAAAATACGCCCATGGCGGGAATCGAACCCACTGTTTTGGTTTCAAAGGCGGGAAGTTAACCACACCACCACCACAGCTCGTAGATTGAAAACCTTAAAATTAAATCAGTGCCTTATCAAGAAAAATTAGGGAGATATCGGAATTTTGTTTCCTTAAAAATTTCACTACTTCTTAACAAATTATTGGAGCATAACTTGGATCAGATTAAATGGGATCTATTTTAATTCAGTATGAGGATGGAAATCTAATGCACTAGCTAGCATAACGTCACGTTCATTGCTATAAATAGAAGATTCCTTGGAGAACGAGGTTTATTGACAGAGTTAAATGTCATCATAATTTTTGGTACCTAATGGATATAAAGTGTAGTTGGGCCACTGAACTATATACTAGTAGAACTGACAGCGCGAACAAAATCTATGCGCGCGGCGTTATCACTTTGTTTCTACCACATTGATTTTTCTACCAAGTAAATACACTGTATTATACACGTCTCATACATGTTATGCTTGGTTCGTTTCCAGTAGAATACACAGAATTGCAAGTATTATACAAGTCTTTAGTAGGTATTATACGTGTCGTGACATTACTTGTAGTTAAAACAAGTATGGCGGCAACGGTAGAAAATACAGTAGATACAAAAAATTGTTTTGATTGCTTTCAGTATTGTTTTGTTTAATTATCGACGATAAGTTATGCCACTAACTTTTTCCTTCGAAGTTGATTGATTTTTATTTGATTGGCTTTTAACGCCCACGATGACATTTTGAATTGTTGTTCAATCACGTTCTTGACACGCGGTCGCGATGAGCATAGGTGAGTGACTGAATGAGTTGTTGCCAGTCGACAACAACTCATTCTGACGACGGCGCAAACATTTGAGTCGCGGTGTCATTTCTATACGCTAGTAATATTAGTTCCATGAGTTGGACTTAAATTGACAGTTATATTTGAAATATAACTATATACATTGAGTGTTCACATCGGGTGCTAATACCTTCGCGGATGGCATTGAATCCCTCCCTGTACTCTGGATTCAATATTTTCACCTCGTCGAAAATATACTATTTTGCGCTCTTAGTTAACAATCTACTACACAAATATAATTTTCACGATAAGTTTACTGCAATTCTATCAAAATTTTAATATTTTACTCAAACATATTTACCCTCAGTCGAGGAATTACATCAGTATAAGTCTTAAGTCGCATCTCTCTCCCACGTGTAATACCGCAAATATCACTGGAATAACTCTGCCAGATATTCGCGTACAGTCATCTGCATAATTAATCAGATAAATCTGTGATTGAATTTTTATATTTTTTTTTTTCGACAACCCTATCGCGCCATAAGACCGCGGGAAGGAGTACGTACGAAAGCGGTGAGTCAGATAAAAAAATAGGATTAAAAAAAATTGTTTGCGCACTTTATACCGTTGTATCAACGTCGTATTTAATAATACTTTATCAACGTCGCACTCTTTCGTCGCTAATCGACGTCTACGGCGGAGGAACAGTCGACAAACGGCCAAAACACCTAAAGGATGCTGGCAGTAGACGCTCGGCGAATCACACGACACACTTCAGCTCAACGCCTTGGAAGTCACTACAAGTTTGGTTCCTCGGCAAATCAGTGGACTTTGGAGGCCTAAAATTTTGGCTGCAGCAGCGCGGGTCTACCGACATTTGAACACTTTAAAAGGGGGCTAATCGCGGGTTCAACAATCTTATGCGGGATTCTTTGTGTAACGGTTCACTACGTTAAAAGTGGGAACGTGAAGTTATAAAAGAAAATGGAGTATGCCATATAAATATGTTTTTGATGCAGAGATGCAGGGTGCAGAGAATTCTTGGCGATCACAAGTTACTTATAATACACAAGGTTTTTCAAGCGGCTGACCTTGATTCGACACTTTACCTAATCTTCAGTTCAGCACCAACTTCTATCATTCATTATAAAAATTCCCAATAAAAATTATATACTAGACGAGCAGAACTTAAAAGGAATTTTGTTTTTGCTCCTATATTCTGTGGTCGCTAATTTTTAGTTTATGTCATATCTATACTTCTTCAATGTTCAATCTCCCAACAACAACTACTACTATCAGCCTATTAATGCTCCCTTCAGGGGCTTAGGCTTCCCCTCGGGATGAGGAAGCTTGGAGCTTAATATACCATGCTGCTCCATTACGGGTTGGTGGATTTTAACGACTGCCATCTATTGGTGGCAACCGGGACCGACGGCTTAACATGCTCTCCGAGGCATCTTCGAACTATTTATTAGATTTTCACGATAGATTTTTAAGACAACTGTATCAACGAATCTCCAACTGTGAGTCAGCCCCCGCTTTATAATCCGCTAACGCATCGCACAGAATCCAGAATATTCGAAATGTTAGTCAAAGTTATTCTTAGACGATGCACAAAATATGTAACTACAGTATTTCGACAACAGAGTGTAGACTTCGAAATACTAGTGTAGGAATTCATATTTGAAGACTGAACAGAACTTTGGTTGATCTCAACTGCGAACCGAGTCCGTGGTGACGTGTTATTGAATTGCAGACAAAGACTGATTTTATAGTTGAACGTTTAAATGTTAGTGTCGATCAAACGCGTGCATAGCGCGTGTACGTTTTCTTTTTTTTCATTCCATCAGCCCATTATACCCCACTGCAGGGGCCTGGGCCTCCCACAGGGTGAGGGGGCTTGGAGCTTAAATATATGTTTTCTACTCAAACCATATTCAGTTTTTGTAATTTTTTTCAATATTAGCAATTTTTTAAATAATAAATATAATTAAATTTAAACAGGTTAGTAAGAAACATGGACCTCATTCGTAGTTTATTGGAAATCTAAACGGAATTCCTGAGTGTTTAAATTCATATGATTGAAAATTCATTGAAGTGAAAATGCATATAATTTTTAGTACGAAACCTTTTGGAAGCGAGACCGACTCGCACTTGACAGGTTTTTAAACATACCTATTTTGTTGGGACCGAATTCAGTGTTACTTTACTTATCTAGATCTCTACGAATATTTGTAACAAGACTAATCGAAATGAATATCGAATAAAAACGCGAATTACCCTATTTAATTTTTATTGTACCTAAAATCGCAAACAAAAACTCGACGATTAATTCAAATTATCTGTTTGTATATTCATTTTTATTCAAATAATTTAATAAACACAAACATCTCTCCATAAGCGAACAAGCTGGAGGGCTTAGGTCAAAATTTGTAAGGAATCGCAAACAATTATTCCGGCGAAGAATAAACGTTTAATTATTCAAGTACCATTTGCATAAGCCGACATCTCTGATTAATATCGCTGGCTTACTGGACTACATTTTACAAGAAATTATTTCATGAACATGGACAATGCCGAACATAATTGGGTATAGATTATTTCTTTTTTTTTTAAATCATTTTATATAACAGAGTCTTTTAAATATATTATAACAGTGATATTAAAAAAAAATTATAATAATAATCATTTATCATCGGGTGCTAACCCAATAGTAATTTATAAATTTTTACACCTTATCTATTTACATATTAATTAAATATTAAAATGGAACAGGACAGTAAAAAAAATAATTTTCAAAAAAAAATAAAAACCGACTTCAAAACCATAAACTAAAAATTACAAAATGAAATTTTCACTTTAAAGAAAGGAGCATTAACAGGCGGCATATAGTTAATTAAGTCGGTGCCTACTCACTCAGACACTTTAAATTGTGTTTGTTCTATATTCGTTATAGTTATAAATATATCATTGTTGTAATTGTTATTACCTGGTAAGTATCCATTTAAAGTGTATGAGTTGGCAACGACTTCATTAACTATATGCCGCCTGTTAATGCTCCTTTCTTTAAAGTGAAAATTTTATTTTTTAATTTTTAGTTTATGGTTTTGGAGTCGGTTTTTATTTTTTTTGAAAATTATTTTATTTTTAAATTTTTAGTTGAACGCATCTGTAACTTATTAGTATTTAGTATAAATTTGGCTTCTAAACGCGCTACTCTAATGAGACAGCACCGCGATTACGCAATTTCAATTCAGTGTCAAATTGACGCATCAGTATGCCTAGTAGGTAGTGGTATTCCTATGTAAAACTTCAATCTTAATAAGGTATTATTTTTGTGCGAACTGAACATTTTGGCATATTGAACCGCATGAAGTAAACCGAACAAAAGGTAACTGCTGTGAATCGTCGAGGAATTCCTTCGAATGTCTATGGTCTCCATCATCAGACCTGTAATGGCACTTATAACTCATATAAGTGCAAAGTTCTCATCAATAGAAATGAATTAAGTCCAAACACCAGGTAATTGCTGTAAATCGTTAAGGAGTTCCTTCGACTGTGTATGGTCTTCATCATCAGACCGGCAATGGCACTTATAATCCATATGGGTGCAAAGTTCTCATCAGTAGAAATGAATCAAGTCCAAACACCAGGTAATTGCTGTAAATCGTTGAGGAGTTCCCTCGATTGTTTTTCGGCTCCATCATCAGATCGATGCCGCGACCTTCATTAAATAGTACTAGTGGTAGTATTCCATAAAAATACTTAAAATACGATACTTTAAAGTACCATTTTCGAAAATTCTTTTCGAATTCTCTGATATGCCGTCATCAGATCCTGGTTTCCTTATCATGGTACCACTCTGGAGATATCTCCCTTCCACAAAAAAAAAATCATCTAATTCGGTTCATAAACAACGAAGTTATCCCTGAACAAACATAAAAAAAATATATATATACGGTCGAATTGAGAAACCTCCTTCTTTTTTGACGTTGTTTAATAAAATAATAACAAATTATAACAATCTTCATCTTCACTTCATCAGCCCATTTTTACCCCATTGCAGGGGCTTAGGCCTCCCCCAGGGTAAGAAGGGACTTGGAGATTAAATCCACCACGCTGCTCCACTGCGGGTTGGGGATTGTAACGACCGCCATCTATTGACAGCACCCGGGACCGACTGCTTAACGTGCTCTCCGAGGCACGGAGTCAGTGATAGTTATGTACTTAAGTCAGAAAAAATCATTGGTACACACTAGAGCATGCACCCGGTTCTACCCGGTTCCAAGAGAACCGGGTATACCCGGTTCTTACCTAATCTGGAGAACCGGTTCCAAAATAGTAATACCCGGGACTACCCGGTTCTTCGGGTATTTTATTATATTCAATTGGATAAAGATATTTGCATTACAATAAAACAACCATGTGCAAAAGTAAAGCGCGGAATGTTGAAAAAAACGATGCGGGAGCTAACTAAGTCAAGAGACAAGCCACGAGCGGCGAGTAGGCGCGCGGATTCACTATTCCACCAATTCCTCCATCATGCATCTTGATAAAAACTTAAACGTAGCAGTCTAATAATGTCTATAAATCTTTGAGCCACAGTCCAAAGAGCACAATTATTAGAAATTTAACAGATAAAAATTTGTAATTAGAAAACCTATATACTGGGTGTTCAGCTGAACGCACTCCAAACTAATAGAGAACTAAACAAAAAGTTTCATCTGAGCAGATGGCGCAAACTAACGCTTTATTTATTTATTTATTACATAGACACAGCAACAGTGAACAAACTTAGAAATAGGTAAATATAGAAAATGTACAAAAAGCAAAGGATGTGAGTCTGTTGACTATAGACGGCATTGCAAATTAGTGCATAGCAATAATCTAACAAAAACGACCATATAATAAAGAAAGGAAAACATTTATAATTTGGATAAAGCTCTTTTAAATGAGACATAACTGTAGTGATGTATATCGAATTCATCATTCAAGGCGTTATATAGACTATTGGCACGTTAAACAATCGCATATTACGCAAACGATGTTTGTTGTCTCTGACACCGTTAGTTGTCTTGTGAAGAAGGCACAAGTCCATAGTTTTACGTCTGACGTAAATACTGAAGATGAAAGTACTTCAGGTAATCATTATACTCTAGAAGTCTTTTCCTCGTGTCCAGCTTAACGCTGAGACAGCACAGGAAACGCGCTAGAACTGACTCGACTCGATTAATATGAACCTGACAAATCGGACACCAAACAGAGGAACAATATTCAGAAGGCTACGGACCATTGAAGTGTAAAGTATTAGGAAGGGCCCTTTCTTCTGAAGGCCTTAGTGACTCGAAAAATGAACCCCAGCATCAAGCCCTGCCCACCATCCACCCATAATGAAGTCTGAGCACACTATCAACCAACACCCCCAAATCACGAACCACGTTGGTGCGCTTCAATGGAGACCCGTTTATATTGTACGGATAGTAAATTATTTTCTCATTCTTGGTGAAAGATATATAGTCACACTTCGTGACGTTCATGGACATAAGATTATTCTCGCACCAAAAGTGCAACAGATTCAAATTGTACTGTAGTAGAAGACAATCTGACGAATGGATAAGAAAAGTTTGAGATCATCAGCATAATATAAGCAGTTGCAAGTCAGAAGGTCACTAATAAACACTTAGAACAGTAATAGTCATAACACTGTGGAATCCCAGAATTTTTCAAGATGAGTTAGCACTGCGCTTTCGGGCAGATGTACCCCGAATAAAGTGGACGGTGGGAATAAAGGGATGAAATGTGAACTTGTTGAACTGACGAGAAATATTCAGCTAAAAGATTAGCAATGCCGGGACCTGTATCAACCATGAGAAAAAACCTTTTAACATTACAATACGTTCAGCCGAACAACCCGTATTTAATATACCGCGTGTTTGGCTGAACGCAGTCCAAATGTATTGAGCGTGTAGATCTTACGGAACTAAACAAAAAGTATTAAGTGAGAAAATGCAAACGGTCACCGAGAGAAACATGTTTAAAGTTGAATTTTTTTAAATCACTATTTTTTAACGTTTTGTTTTTTCGGTAAGCTTTATACGCTCTATAAGTTTGAACTACGTACAGCCGAATACCCGGTATTGTTACGCAATACAAATAAAAATACTTTTAACTAATATTACCCGATTCTACGTGAAAAACCGAAAAGAACCGGGTACCCGGTTCTACCCGGTTCTTTTCGATTTCGGAACCGAAAACCCGGTTCTTGAATAAGTGCCGGTTCTGCATCCTCTAGTACACACCCGGATTCGAACCATTGCCCTATGGCTATATAAATTTGAGACAGGTTCCAATTTATCACAATTTTTCATATCACAATCACAATTTATTATAACAATAAGTAAATACAATTAAAAATAAAAACTAACCAATCAAACAATTCTTTATTTTACATTGAGATGTACCCAATGGGCCATAAATGGAGAGTCCCACCTATCACCGATAGTGTCCAGAATGGTGTTGCGGCCACCACGCACCCGTGCCAGAATGGAGGCACAACGTTTACGCATGATGGCATGAAAGCCGTCCACGCGCGCCTCCGCGCTACAATACCGCAGCAGTCGCATCAGGACCCTGAACGCATTGTTGTATTGGAAACGCAGAGCGCTGTATGCCTTTTGCGTATACCTCACCCACATACTACAAGTATAAAAGGATTGACCGGTCTTGACCGGATTAGTACACTTTACAAATCTGCGAACGAGCATATCACATCGGACGGACAAAAGTTATAAGTTATGAATGTTTAAAATCTACTGTTAGACAGAGAGGGCCATATCGCACGGTGTACTTAGCTGTGACGTCAGGCCATTTAAAATAATGTTAAATATCGTTTTGCGAGAAAGAGACGGAGATATAATTTTAATACCTAGTAAGTTCTATATTCTTCAACCGAATAAAATTTTGTCCATACATTTTGTTATCGTTTAAAGACTATTTTTGTATTTTCTTCATAAATATAATATTTTCAATAGTAGTCACATGCCCAATTCTACTAAAAGTTCATTTTGACCGAACATTTTTGTAGGTACTATTATTATCATAGGCATCGATATCAAGTTAAAAATTGTCAGGATGGCTCTTCGTCTACTCGTTTGACAAAGCCGACTTTCATGGAACCTTCCAACTTTTTTTTAATTAAAAAAAGAATTACTTATATGTGTAACACACAGACAAGTCAACCTTATAGACCACGCTTTGACAGGGAGTAGCATTCGCCAAGGCTATGTAGTGACACTACATAACTAGGTCACTAGTGAGCCGTCAGTTGGAAGCACGTCGGAAGCCATTAAATTGTCAATTTTGAACGAGCCAATGAAAACTAGCCGACCTCTCCCCGCACCCCGCCACTTTTTGGCGATTTCGTTTTCGTACTGACGTTTATTGAAGCGTGGTCTATAGGTTGACTGGTCTGTGGTGTAACAGCACCGATAATCCTTTTGTGAGGTGCTTTACATACACCGATTGTAAATACATGTAATATTTCATAATACTAAACCAGGTGTTTTAACCCTTCTGCTATTTTATGTGGGTTACAAAGTATCAGCTTCCAAGCCCAATTAAAATTTTGAAAAAGCATGTTCCAAAATAAAATAAATTTTTATTTCATTTTTAAAATTTACGCATTTTTACCGCTATTCAGACTGTCAGTAACATAGTGTGAACGTTTAGGTATTGCGTGGCGTCGTCTATCACAGCCATTATATTCGAAGACTATTGGCGCTAAAAATGAAATTTGGAAAGTTACTCTATTCTACGAAGCTGGAGGTCCCGGGTTCGAATCCCAGGTCGGGTCAGTCTTTATATGATGAATATTGATACTGGTATTGGGTCTTGGTTGTTATAAGTATGTGGTGTCTTCGCTTGGTACCCAAAACACAAGCTAATGCTTAGTTTGGGGCCTAGACGTTGTTGTCATGTATACGTTATTATTCTATGCAGCACAATGGTTTCAAAATGACTTTTTTATTTAACTCAATAGTTTCCGAGATATACGTAACTAAAGTGCTAATAAAAGTGTCCGTTTAAAAAAGTGGAAAGCTTTTACTTTTCAGCTATGAGGTGGAAAATACTTAAAAAATCAAGTTCGTACAACTTTGGTGACCGGTGGCGGAGTGGTTAGAGACTCTAACTGAGGAGCAAAGGGTCGCTGATTCTATTGCCGCCCAGGACAAAAATTTGTGTGTATGAACTTGTTTATTTGTTCCATGTCTGGGTGTAAAGAAAATTTTCTATGTATGTAAACATTATATAGATTATTTAAGTATTTATAGCAGTTGTCTGGTGTCCATAGTACAAGCTTAACTTAGTTTCGAACTAGATGGCGCTGTGTGGGACATCCGAGGTAATATTATAAATATTTTTATTATTAACTGAAAAACACTTTCAACATAAATTACATCGAGTAGTTTTTGAGATATAATTTTTTAAAACTTTTTGAATTATAACCATGAACATAAATGTTCATTTTTTATACGGAACCTTTCACTTGTGTGGTCCGACACACCCTTGTCTAGTTCCCTTTACTTCAAATAAGTTGCGCTTTTTGTTCGACGAGTGAACTCAGTTCCTTTGTGTACCTTTCGCTAAAACATTTTTCTAAGTTCGATTTTTCGAAAAGTCTAATATCCCCGGTACGGGTTCAATTTGAAAGGACTTAAATGCTTTGTACAAGGCTATCGATTTTTTTGGAATTAGTTTTCGAGTAAGCGTATGTTTTTCTATATATGACTCGATAACAAAAAGAATAATTTTCATGATTTAACTATAGATTATATTTTTCAATTACATGATTAAAATCAAGATTTGCTTCAAAGTACACAAAAACTGGTTGTCCGATTGCTGTTGTACATTTTATTGTTTAAAAACCGCAATTAAAATTTAACAAGCTAACATTATTTAATAATGTAAAATGAAACGTTCGTATATTTTTCCGTTTCATTTTTTCGCTTTTTACTCGAAAGTAACCCGTAAAGCCTGAATTTATGTCTGGTTATAACTAGTTCAGCAATTTTAAAAAGGAAATAGAGGAAAATTTACATTTTAATGCAGCACGACGATCATAAAAATTTTAGAACAGTGACTTCATTAGTACGTTTCAACGTAGGGGCAGCTTGGAACCTTCACTTAGTGATGCCTATATTCGATAGAGGGCGTATTATAAGGACACATTTTATAAGGCAATAAATAACTTCTAATTCAAATAATACTTATTTTTACACAAGTAGACTATTTTGTATGAATAAACTATAATTCGACACAATACGATTTGACCAGCGCGTTGATTATTAAAAGTCAAAATAATAAAACGTTTGTTCACACGGATGCGCTGCGACCACAGACCAGTCAACCTATAGACCACGCTTTAATAAACGTCAGTACGAAAACGAAATCGCCAAAAAGTGGCGGGGTGCGGGGAGAGGTCGGCTAATTTTCGTTGGCTCGTTCAAAATTGACAATATAATGGCTTCCGACGTGCTTCCAACTGACGGCTCACTAGCGACGTAGTTATGTAGTGTCACTACATAGCCTTGGCGAATGCTACTCCCTGTCAAAGCGTGGTCTATAAAGTTGACTTGTCTGTGGCTGCGACATGTGAAGGCGACACGGGCCGCGCGGTTGAAATCAGTTATTTGCTATGCTGTGAAATATTACCAAAAAAGCGGCCAAATGCGAGGCCGACTTGCACCACAAGGGTTCCGTACTTATATGATGTAACTCACCACCAGATGGCCCGTAAACGCATATTTCGTATCAACTAAAAAAATCTAGAGATTTCGCGCTTCTCGCAACTATGGAGGGCATTGAAAATGAACATCAAAAATACAATCTTATTACACATTTTTGTCAAATACTTTTATTAATGTTTTCGAAAAAATTATAAACCAATTTTCGAAAATTTTATACCATACGAGGCCCTACGAGCTCTTGCATCTTTGACACTACTGTCTCCCTTAATAACTTTCTGAAATATAGCCGAATCTTACTCTCCGGAGTAACTGATCTGATAATCATGCAATGAAAAAGGCACCTGCCCAGCCCATAACTCGGATCCTTTTTTTTATTTTTTTAACATTGGCTTTCATTTTTGAAATAATCAACTTTTTGTCCGAAAAATCAAGAAATTTCGGAAAATCACCATTTCCTATTTTCCGAAAAGAGTTACTGACCGATTTCAGAAAATTTGGTATTATTCAATGCTACATAAGCCTCAGCATCTTTTGACATGACTGATTGTTGTCTACTATCATAAATTTCGGAAATATAGCCGAATTACACTTTCATAAATAATAAAATATAATTGATAAATATTTTCAATGTTAAAAAAAAAGTGTTTAAATACGAATTGACGATTTTCGGCTTTTTCCTTTATTCGGGCTGTGGGTCTTGCTTCTCGCCGAATTTCACAATTCTAGGTCAGCGAGAAGTACTCTATAGGTTTTGATTTATTTGCGAATGTTAAAATATGTGGCATAAATGGTCCTATTTTTTGAGTGTATTGACATAGAAGATTTGACTAATATTTAATATACCTATTTTAATTTACATTAATTTAATTTACATAACGTAATTTAATTTACAAATTAAAATAAAAGCTAATACCAAATTAAACATTAATTAAAAACTAAAAATATCCACAAATAAAAAATATCATCTAAATCAGTGCCGTGCGGCAAAGTGCCCCAAAGGCTGGCGGCATTACCTCGTTGTATGGCAATACTTTTCTCAAACGACGTAAATATGCTGCCTTAGGTAGTACTTACATATTTGTGCCGTTTTGGGTTGAGACGATGGGGCCATGGGGGCCTGAGGCGCGTCGGTTTTTCCATGATTTATCGGCACCCATAGAAGATTGATTTTTAACAATTCCAAGGGACCTGAGATTTGATATTAATTTCAACTTTATACCTTCACGCATTCCTGTAGGAAAGGGTCTTGACACACAGATACAAAGACAGACAGACAGGCAGACAGACGGGCCTGTAGGGGCTCCTTTTTTTCTTTTTGAGATACGTAACCGTACTGCTGTGAGACACACAATGTTTTATGTCAAAACATGGGTATCCATGTAAAATATTATGAATCGAGCTTTGTACAATTATGAATAAAGTAATGAATTGAATTATACAAACCGAAGTTAATTGAAAATATGTTTATTAAAGTTATGACAATAGTTAAATTACTTTGCAGTTTCCATATACTATATTATGTACTATCCTATATACTATAATTTATGTACCTTTAAATATGTGTTAAAATCCGTGCTACTAAACAAATATTTCAAGACTCACAATTTTATTTTCAAATCAAATATATATGTTTATAATTTGTTTTCATAAAAATTTCTGCCCATGCTATCAACTACAGTTGTGCATATGACTCCCAGACTTTGTAGCTAAGATTTCTAGTTGGCAAAACATCCCATTGATTGAAATCGATAGCAAAACACGTCAAGACATCGCGTGACTCTAAACATTGCTATAAGAATACATCTAAATTTTAAACAAACGCTTGCCATTTAAGAATGTAAACAACTCTTTTTGCGCGATTTATGGACTTAATGCGTCATAAAAAAGCTAAATTTATTCATCCGGCCACCGCACCGAACAAATGACAGATTTTTATTTATCCAGTTAAAAAGATTTCATTGAAAAGTCTTCTTGGTTTTGGTCGCTCCGCTCCACTTCGCTTCACGCGTTGACGCAAGCAGAATCTAACCCATTATTTCTGAAATGGTAGACCATATCTATCTTGGCCGAATTTCAAATTTATTACTCTGTCTATATATTATTAGTTTTAGTACTTGATATGTAAATACTGTGTAAATATGTAAAAATTACTATGGGGCTAGCACCTGAAAATAAATTATTATTATTATTATTCGTGCGGCCACCCAATAGCCACATGAACCACAATATATCTTATAATAGTCTCTTACCGGGTCATTGGTCACTTCGTCTTATAAATTTAAACTTTTCTTACGTTAGAAAAACAAAAAAAAATGTTTCATATGCTAAATTTTACATTAGGGTATAACATACTAATTAACGAGATTTTTCAAATTTTGGAAAGATACCGATTATTACAGCTCGCGCCAAACATTTTGTTCGCTGTGAAGTTTACTCGGATACGTTTTGCGTAAATGCAGGGCTCGCTCTCGACCCTCTAATACCCATTTTGCTACTGCGACTCTCCTCGCTTTGACCTCAGATCGGATAAGAAGTTTGCCACGAGCTTTACTGGAGATATGAAAAATATTTGTAATTTCGCTATTTGATTTGATTTTATTTATTAGATTATATTTATCAAGGAAGACTAATTATTATATATAAATTAGTTTTCCTTGATAAATATAAAACAAAAATTAGAAAACAATCTCATTACAAAAATATTTTTTTGTAACTTCAAAGACTTGGCTTTTTTAATTCCAACCATTTATGAAAAAGCACAAAACTAACAAATGTAACACTACAAGTTACAATAATTCATGTAAATCATGTTATAATTTGTCATTTACTTGTTGAAGTCGGAAATACATTTAATACACGATAATTAATAACAATACAGCCTTGGCTCGAACTGGAAGAACATTTTTTTACTCCATTTTATGATGGAATAACAAGTAATGGCGTATGATGAATAAGCCTTCACTACTAACCTTGGCATAGGTATCGTCATGCCCATCGATGGTAATAAATCATTTCATTGCCAAGGGAAATCTATGCCGGATGATACCTTCTTACTATAATATTCTTGATCGTTCTTAAAATATTTGCTGAATGTACGAAAAATGAAAGAAATAGATATTTTTTATCTTTTTTGCTCCGTCGATTTACACGTTTGATTTATTTTCGATATTTCCAGCATAGATATTCTCGTTAGACCGTCGGCTAAAGCCGTTTTCCCGATGTATCGCGTCGCGCCTAATGATATAATATGATACAATCATCAGATTCAAATGTACGTTCCTGGTACTTTCATCCTAATAAGAAGTTCTAGGAATTTACGTCTTACTCACTAATGCTGTCTGGAATTAAAGAAAATTAATTAATCGCGTCAAGTTGCTATTTGTGGTTGTTGGTGACCGCTGTGAGACCAGTATATTATAATATACTAGCGACCCATCCCGGCTTTGCAAGGGTAGCAGAGCATAAACCGTATTGTTTTTTCTGCGTAGTGTCCTATCAAAATGTTGCGTCAAACATGTGGATTGGATTTAATTAGATTCAAATGTAAATTCATCCTACTTGGAGTATTTTTAATGTATTTCATTTTCAATTGTATAAATATTTAAAAAAGTAAAGAATAAATACATGAAAACAAACTACAATATTTTTTGTATACAACATTGATAACTGCAGCCTGATCACGCGTGTCGCGTCGTGCGGTATGGCCTGTCGACGCGGTGCCCAACTGCTTATCGCCCAATATTTATATTTCGCGATAGCTCCTAAGATATTAATTTAAATTGTATAGTGTAATGGGCAATCATAATGTGCTAAAATGCTAAAGGTAAATAACGTGTTTAATTTGATAAGGATTATTACTGTATCCGTATAAATTGCTTTCCAATTACCTCATCATATGACACCATTTTATTAAACATAACAATAGGTAAAGTAAGCTATCCATAAAAGATAGACATGCCATCACGGACTTTTCTTTAGTCCTATAAAAAAGATACAATTCTTACATACATTATTTTATTATATCTCAAAAGATTAGGCAGCGTTTTCGATGAAAGCTCCCAGCCGGCTTGATTTTTTTCGACTTCTTCAACAATAATCGTCATATCATATTTCAACAAATTTCCACGAAACATTAATAAATTATACACGTTAACCTTCCTCTTGAATAACTCTGTCCATTCGTGTCAATAATATGCCAATCCGTTGGGTAGTTTTTGAGTTTATCGCGTATCGCGACGGGGATTTTATAATATGTATTGATACGTATCAAATTGTTTGGAGGAAAGTGTGTTGTTCAAACAGACGACATAAAAATATCAGTTTTTGGGAGGTGAAAATAGATGGATTTCGTAGCATATTTGATGTTAAAAAAACGCATTTGGTGATAAGAGGGCTATTCTAATCTGTCGTGCCTATATATATGTTATGTCGTATATATTTGCGCGATGCGTTACATACGAAAACAGCGTCGGCCGACGGTCCATTTGAATAATTAATGCAAAATACCAGTTTTCCGAATTTTGCATTGAAAATGGTCATTAGATCCTTTTCCTGTGAGACGTAAATTTAGATATATCTTCGAGGATAACAAAGGGATTGGAACTCTAAGGTTTTCAAAAGTTGCAAAATTTATCGGCACACCTATATCCGTTGGAATTTTGAAAATCGGTTGGTAAATTGTTTTGAAAATTGAAAAAATGTCTCAAAAAATAGGGATTTTTGGGTGTCTTGTTTTACGAAAATGTGAATATTTTCGAAAATATTAGAGTTATCGAAAATTGGCCAAAAATGTATCTGAGAAAATAAATTTTATAACGAATGGTGAAAACATTTTGGAAATCGGTTGATAATTGCTACCTATAGGTGGACTCTGAATATTGACAAATTTCAAAAAACTTTTTTTTTTGGATATCGAGGTACGTGAGTTTTTTTTTCTGTGAACTTTTTGTCTGTTTGTCGGTGCCATGACGCAAAAACTACTGAATGAACTTTGATAAAATTGGGTGTGAAGATAAATTAGTACCTGGGTCAACGTATAGGATACTTTTTACCGCGGCTATATGTTGTATGTTTGTTACCCTTTCACGACTAAATTGGTGACCGATCTTAATAAAACTTGGTAAGTAAATAGGTAGTCCCGGTACACACGTTAGGTTCAAACAGGCGAAGTCGCGGGCACAAAGCGTTCCAAAATGAAAACCCTTTATTTTGTGTCACACGTACAATACTACTGCTGAAAAGTACTAGAACGACTAAACCGACAATATACATCTCGAAACGTTTGACAACAAGAGAGTCCAATGTCAGCTGTAAGATAGTTTGACTTTTGAATGACTGGCCGGTTGGCCAAGTGGTTAGAGACCCTAACTGCGGAGCCGAGAGTCGCGGGTTCGATCCCCGCCCGGGACAAATATTTGTGTGCATGAACATGTCTGTCTGTTCCGTGTCTGGGTGTAAAAGTATCTATATATGTATCCATTATATAAAAAAAAAGAATATTTAAGTATATATATATATATGTATATCAGTTGTCTAGTACTCCATAATACAAGCATAATACTTGCTTACTTTGGGACTAGATGGCGCTGTGTGGGATGTCCCAGATATTATTATTATTATTATTATTATTAGTTTAAAATGATGGTGATAGTAAAGGCACGGAAAGGCAAAAAAAAGAAAAAGGATAAGTTGTGCTGTTGTCGACAATATTAACATTTGCATGTTGTCATTTTATAATATGGTGTATTACTTTTGATTACATAATTGTATTTTATTACAGTTTTATATTTTTTATATACCTAATTTAAAATCTTACTAAAAAACTGATTAGACCTACAAGTATATAATAAAGTATTAACTAAAAAAAATCTATTTCTGTCGAATACAGCGCAAAGACAACGCTTGCGGCATTATCACGTTGGATCACTACGGCGAGCCTCTACACCAGACAACGACCCTGGGCGGGTGTCACACTTCCTCTTCTTGAGTCAGCGGCCGATGCTGCTAAATAAATTTTTAGCTTCAGGGCTCCAACAATCTATAGTCTCCATAGCAAAAAAAATATAAACTTATTCTCATATTGTGTATTTGTTGTGTTTCAGACGGGACGCGGATTCAGCGGCCGACCCAACCTCTCAAGTGTTTAAATTCCCGTTCGGGACAAATATTTGTGTGCATGAACATGTCTATTTGTTCCGTGTCTGGATGTAAAAGTATCTATATATTTATGTCATCATCATCATCATCATCATCAGCCCATTTTTACCCCACTGCAGGGGCTTAGGTCTCCCCCAGGGTGAGGAGGGGGGCTATATATTTATGTATTATAAAAAAACAATATTTAAGTATGTATATCAGTTGTCTAGTACCCCTTAATACAAGCATAATACTTGCTTACTTTGTTTAATTATTATTATAAATGGTGGTGGAACGAAGTGAAAGAACTAACTAACGTAAGTTGAGTCTTACAGTTAGTACCTCCCTTCCTGTCATGGAACTGGGGTCAAGCCGTCCGGTCTTTTGTCATCGATACGACTAAGACCGCACAGCATGAAAAATTTGACATGACATTTCACCACAGCACAACCACGCCCCAGATTCCAACCGAGCCGCCGCTTTTAGTCTGGCTTTTACTTCAAGAGATTCGCCTACGAAACTCTCATATCAACGCTTCGCGCTCATATTGTCCTAGAGATGTTGGCTTTCTGGGGTATTCGGTAAATCTGAGGACGGGTAAATTGCTGACCAAGCTATATCGCCTCGGAGGAAAAAAGGAAATGTAAACTTCACAAACCCCAAAACGACGTATATTACTAACAAGTTCCTCAACCCCGAGTGTCAAAGCCAGAAAAGGCGGTAAACTCATGTCCCGCATTCTCCGAACTTCCAAACCTTCGTGGCATATAGGTTATGCAGCCCAGTATCACTGGTTTTCAGAGAGATCTACTTTCCGGATGCTCTGAACAATGTCCCTAGAGCCTCATCAAAATAAGAAGTATTCTGAGGAAATGACCAGGTGGGGATGTTCTAAAAAGTTATATAACATTTGGGATCGCAAAACACAAACGTGTAGTAGAGGTCATTAAAAGCGTCTTTACCTAGTCGAACTAGACCTGAACTTGAATCCTGTAAGTTTGGAAACTATACATATACTAATTTAAATAACGCAATATTTATTAATTGTAAAGCTTTTTAAATTCACATGTGTTAATTGAAAACCTTAAATGAAAACGATTTATTTCTATACTTTTTCGTACCGAACTGTAAAAAAATTCTCCCGCGTGTTGAAATTTCAAAAACAAATAATCTAATATCGTACGTCAAAGCAAACATTTCAGTTTTCATTTCGGGAACATAGCAAATATTATGAGTACATTGAAAGCAAAAAAACAATACATAATATAGTACGTATCGTGTCATAGACTAAATGCATAGATTCAGGCGCGGGTCTTCCTTGAAAGCCAAAAAGCCATGCATGTCTAAAATTTTCCTACAATAATGATGGAAAACGCTAGAGTTTGTACTCTTTTGAGTGTTTGAATTTCCCGCTCGCGCATATAATGCAATGGCGCGCTATTACTGACTGTTACTGACCTATCTTAATACCCTATCACCGGCCTCCCTCTCTTTCCCGATCACGACATACCGACGCCAACCGACACGTTGCGAACACGCCGTGAGGCAAGCCAAATGAGTTACGTCTTTTATGTCTGTCTTCTTCTTACATGTAGTGATGAATGGCATCTATCCCTCTTACGTTTCGAGCATCATCGGTAGGTACCTACTGGATTTTATACTGGAATTAAGCCAGGCATAACGACATGAAATTCGTACGTAATTAGACTGCAGGCAGAACTTTGCGAATTCTGCGGCTAAACTAACTTCATTATTGTTTTCAATTATTATCTGTGTTCATTGCATTGCATTCATTGCGATTTGTTGTGTTTTATGTTTTAAAGTTGTATTAAAGTAATGATGAATTAGGTGAAATTAAAGTGTCAAATAACGAAATGGAAATTTTGGAGGATTTCAATGGACTGAAACAAATGTATTTCGCAGTCATTGCACAGTGACAAAGTAAATAGGTAATTAAAATCATACAGAACATAGTTACCTATCTCTTGCTTTATAAACCAATTAGCTTTTATAAACAATGATTTTTACAAACGAATCCACACATATTTACGTAATATTTCAGGTCTGGGTCAGGTTTATTTTATAATGAAATCATTGACGAGTTTATTATATATAAATAAGTATTTATGATGTATTTAACTAAGGTGAAATCATTAGGTAAAATAATAGATATTTTAATAATAGAGATTTTTCGTTTGTCTAATAGGTTAGGTACCTATTTTATTTTATTTTTTGTTTGGATATTCTCACAATTACCTTGATTTGCTTTTAAATAAAAAACTAGTTCTGTTGTATTATCTTCACACAGCACACAATTTGATTATATAATTTTGCCAAATAGCGCCATCTGCTACGTTATTACTAAACTAATAGGTTAGACTAGGTTAGTAAAATTTCAACAGATGGCGTAAAAACGCGCAATAAAAACTTACTTTCAGACATATTAAGGTAAATATCTGAACTTTAAAGATTCCACCAAAATGATTTTAAACTTCATATGTCGTGTTGGCGTAGCCATGTTCCAAATCCACCACACGCCACTGCATAGATTGTAGAAATGGAAAACTTGATCACACAAAATTAATGATTTCGTGTCAGTTAAACTGATCGATGGAAACAGAAATTTCAAATATGTGAAATAACATATATCGAGGACGTAGTCTTTTCATACAAAAAAGAGGTTTCGGCCTGTGTATAATCCTCGCTGTATTTCTGTACCAGTATTTACAGAAAAATATGTACCTATAATAGGAGATATACTGTCACAGGGCGGTATGTTTTTTCTTGTGGTTTAGTTGTTTTAGAATAAATTCCTAAAAAACATGATTTCTGTCGGTTCTTCGTTATCGAAAATAATGAGCCATCAAATTTAAGAAGAAAAAAACAAATCTCACGCCCTAGATACATCCTTTCTTAATGTCCCTGCAAATTTTGGTTCCAATTCCTACACATTTCAGGGGTGGAAAGAGTCACTTTGTTCTTGTTGTTCTTGCATCTCTGTCACTCAGGAATAGGTCGGAGAAGAGAGATTGAAACGGAGATAGCCATGCCTAAATAGTCTCAAGCAAAACTGACATTTGTCCCGCCCTTCGTCATCGTTAACAATTACTTTCTTTGCATTATGAATCAACTAGCTTCCCGCCCGCGGCTTCGCTCGCGTGTACTACACAGTTGTATCGGGATAGTTAAAGGAACGCGACGCTCCAGAACATTGTAACACTTTCTAGAACTTTCTGAAACTTAATTACCTAAGAAATCTCTATACCTAGTTTCAAAAAACTCCATTTAGCCATTATAGCATGAAGAATAAATTATCCCACAAGTCAGTTCCAAAATCAATCAGCAGTTTTGGAGATTAACCGGAACAGACAGACGACTAACAGACACTAAGATTCTTTATATATTTTAAATCGCTTTTCACTCCTGACAACGCCCTCTTTATGTTTGCAAAATTTCAGTAAAATCGGATCAGCCATTTCGATGATTAGCTCTGACAAACAGGCAGACAAAAACAACTTATGTTACTCTTGATAACCTCCTTTTTTTGTCTGCGAAGATTCATAGAAATGGTTTAGTCGTTTTGGAGATTAAAATTAGATTAAAAAATAGGTCACTCCTGACAACCTATTTTAATGTCTGTATAGTTTCATTAAAATCTTTAAAAGTTTAGCTCAAACATACATATAGACAGACAGACAGACAAACAAACAAAAATTAGCGTATGTTACTCCTCACATCCGTCTTTTCGCGTCTGCGAAGATTCATTAAAATTGGTTTAAATGTTTTAGAGTTTAGCTCGAACAGACAAAGAGACGGCTAGGCAGACAAACAAAAGGTATTGTATGTCACTCCTGACAATCTTCTAATCACATCTGTGAAGTTTCATTGAAATCGATATATCTCTTTAGGAGATCAGTTTGAACAAACAGACGAACAGACAGACAGTCAAACTACTCAAAAAAAAACTACAAGTACTAACATAACTTCGTCACACATTTATAATAATATGTTATAGATTCAAGGGCTTTGAAAACTCTTGCCTCTTGTTATCGACGCTTCGCAGGCGCCACGGAAGTCATTGAATGAAAAATATTCCCAATTTCACTCAATACTCGAAAACTAATTCTAATCCGTGCAAATAGTTCAAATATTTGAGAAAGGAATTATTTTTATTGTTGGATTTCTGTTGTATGTAAATAGTAAAGATTAATAGAACACAAATTACATCACTTTGTAGTAATTATTTATCGATTTATGTAACAAAGTAATGAATCATGAAAAGCAATGTGAATCGAATCGACGGTAGTGAGGAAAGTAAATAGTACTTTATTGTTTTAATTTTAATAGTAACATTTGTTACAAAATTACCTTTCGAGCCTAATTTAAATACCTTATTTTAGTTAATATAGAAACTTGTATCATATAATGTAACCTTTGCAATTTTGGTTTAAAAATAAACATACTTAAATTAATTAACAAACATTTAGTTTACGTAAAACAGATATTATGTAAAAAAAAATAAACGGATCTCCTGCTTTCGCACGAACTTCTTACGACATTGGAAATGAACTTAACGGAATAAAGTAAACACGCATATTTTGGATAATATTTTTCGAAATAAATTTTTTTCGCAATAAAAATAACCCAACTGTATCTGAATAGGCTTAAAACTTCGAAATATAACATTCTGTACATTTCTATCGAACAAACCGAATTAGTACGAAATGTAACACCGACTCATATCCGACTTCCAACTAAGGGCACCCTTAGCCACTACTACTTCCGGTTGACCGATTCTAACAATTTTAGTCTCAATTGATTCCCCGTTTAATTACCGCGAGCCGTTTTTTTTTTATTTTTTTCTTATTCGGACCTAGTTCTCGAGATATCGGGCTACCAAAATGAAAATCGCGGAAAAAAATTGCGATTTTTTCGGTTTTTGCCGATAATTTTTTTGTTTTTGAACTTTTTCCAGGTTTTCTTTTGCCATCTTCTAAAGCTAGCCAAGCTGCGTCTTTTGACATCACGTTCATCTCGATATCTCGAAAACTCTTCGTGCAATCTACCTGTCTCACAAAACTCCCAAATGACCCCCTATACTCCAACGAAATGAAAGTCATTTCTAATGACAACATTTCCAATGACAAAAAAAAAACAAAATATTGATTTTCCATAAAGTCCGCTATTACGATTGTAGTTTAAAAAAATATTCACTGGAAGAAGGTAACATGTTTTAAAATAATTAAATTATTTACTTTAAAGATTTTGTGATTGCAAAAATAGACTAAGTAATTACTATTATATGTAATCATAAGTTTTATTATTTGTAATAATACTAATAACGTCTACATCTTAACAAATTCTAGGCCCCAAACTAAGCATTAGCTTGTGTTTTGGGTACCAAGCGAAGACACCACATACATATAACAACCAAGACCCGGTGCCAGTATTAATATTCATCATATAAATACTGACCCGACCTGGGATTCGAAGTCGAATTATTACATACATACAAATACTCACGTCTGCTTCCCCTTGGGGTAGGCAGAGACTATAGATTTCCACTTAGGTGGACACTCATCCCTCTTCTCATACACGCTATCCGGATGCTCCGGATACTCCGGGTACTCTGGACCTAACCCTTTTCTAGTAAGTCTCCAATTTGGTTATTTATTCTAATTCTTTATTATTTTATTATTAGTTTAGAATCATAAAAAAATTTTGTCTGGACATGTAATTTTCACGGATTTTGAGAAATTATCATAAAATCCTATTTGTACATATTTTTAACGTGATAATGTCTTACACTTCAACTATGCAAAAGATGAGTGTCACGAAATTTCTATCTCAAATTCATCAATGATTTCGACAATGATAGCGCGTTAAATATGGATGTATGGATGTGTTTACCTTAGACTTAGCGTTTCAAAAACAAACTCATCGTTCTGACGTCATCAAGCCGCGGTGGAAGCCAAACCGTAAAAGCTTTAAGCTTCGCGTATTATAAGCAAACAAGTGTTAAAAATAACAAATACCTTAGACGGTTCAGTACTATTAACTAGTTATGAATATGAGTTAATTATGTTCACAACGTGGATAGTGCTTGACAAGGCAAATCGTCGTTGTCATTTCAAAAAGGC
Source organism: Luffia ferchaultella (assembly GCA_949709985.1). Classification (NCBI taxonomy): domain Eukaryota; kingdom Metazoa; phylum Arthropoda; class Insecta; order Lepidoptera; family Psychidae; genus Luffia; species Luffia ferchaultella. Next base: position 9,248,933 of record OX453263.1, read on the forward strand.
ATATGTTAAATTCGTTACACGTGATCTTTCATGTGTCTAAATGTCATAGTAAGTTGTGTTAGACGATATTAGACTTTACGTTAATGTACTAAAGGTCTTATTATTATAAACAGTCATAGCAAAAAAAGAGTTTTTTTGTGTTTTCTGATAACAGTCTGTTTTACACATGTTTTACATACGACTTTTTGAAATGACAGCAACGAAATGTAACACTGAACGGCTAAATCTGGAATGGATTGAGGAACAATTTGCGGAGTCGAAGACTGGCGCGCGGGGATTTCACGGAGGTGCAGACTGACACGCAGGACCTTGCGCACTGAAAGTCGGACTAAAACTCGTCATCTTGCACCAGCTAGCTGGAGTATGAATGGTTAGACGATAAACGCAGAAAAGGGCTTCTAGACAATTCGTAATTTTATGTTTTTTAAACATCAAGTTGCTAATCTGTTATAACTCTATAGAAGCAATTGTTATTTATTTTTCATATGGCGGCGTACTGGCTTAGGATTAATTTATGAAGTTGGGTTTGTATTTTTTGGCTCAATCCGTCGGAATCTCACTCTATGTTGATACAAGCGCTCGAGCGCTCGAATATTTATTTAAACATGTCGCCTCCGTTCGATATGCACGTTATTTCGGATTACAAAATCTAATGCTTACTGTACAAAAATTTATCTAGGTAACCCAATTCTCGACTTTACATCACGTTACTTCTTTGCTACGGTTTTTTTTATGGATTTTGGGATATTTTATAATTATTATAATAGATAATTACATAATATTTCGGTGAGAAATTTTTTTTTTGCTTGGCCTATTTATTCCCAAACCAGGTAGGACCTGTATTGTATATGGATGCTGGACAGCTGATATATATACTTGAATATTTTTATTTTATTATCAATAGTATTTATTTTTATATTTTATGTACACAAATATTTTTTGGGTTTTGCAATTAGGGCAGATGATCTATAATCCATTCGACTAATCGGTCAGTGTTTGTATGGAAATTATAACTTTTAGTAGAATGACAACTTTAGCTTGATTTCGTTTTTCGATATGTTTAAAATAATTATCTATTATAAGCAGGAGATACTTAATTATTTTGAAACTTCAAATTTAGCACAAACACAATCATTGTTGTCTTTATATTATAATACACAAAGTTATTATCTATAACATTACCCCATATCAACTCGAATCCATTTACGTTAACTGATATCCTCTATTTCCTTTACCGACATCCTTATTCCTTTTTTTTCAAGTAATCGATCCTTTTGTCCTTGATGATCCAATCTTTCATACTTTGTTCTTGAATCTATTCGGTTCAATTTCATCCAAAAATTGAATTTGATGAATTGTCTCATAATTAGATTTTTAAATCAGGGATCAAATCAGCCCGTAGAGACGAATCGGCAAATTCAAAAATTAATAATTTTTTGGGGTCATCTCATTTCACTACTCTTTATTTAAATTTTAATTTGATTTGGTATAGTCAGATACAAGAAGTTTGATAAAATTTTATTATATTTTGTTTTAATTGTACCTGTCTCAGAATCCTAAAATATACAACAATTTTTTTTTTATCTTGGCCTTATTTACCAATTTATTATTTATTTTCAAAATCATCTTCAAAAAAAATTCAAAACTACGAAGTAAGAAATAATTATTTTTTAGATACAAGCGGCTTACAGTTTATGAAGTGGATTTTAAATAATTCATTTCATTCATCAGGCAGTCCGTAGACTAAGTCTATGGTATGAGTTTGTTCAAGTTGACGTGTGCGTACATAGCCAGCTGACTTACTAGGGGTGCATAGTTACTTCTCGATGCTACGTCCGGATATTCCTAAGTTCATTCCAACAATATATTCCATTTACAGATCACTTGTTACAATTTCAGAATAGTAGAGATATGTAGGATTAAGTCGCTGCCCACCCCCCTGAGAACAGGCGTGATCTTATATATGTAACAATATTGATATACAAGTAAAAAACATATAACGTGATATCGTTGAGTATAACATAATAAGCATATTTTATTCAAACTTGTTACACGGTAAGCTTAGGGCTTCCGCTTCGAAAGCTAGTTTTTGCGTTTCCTCCACATGGAAAAGCAGAATAGAACTTTATAGTTTTCTAGGAAAAATGGCCACGTCAAATACAAAGATTCCACTGTATATTTTGATAAAATATGTTTTTGCTTCTCAACACATTTCTTTTATTACTTATTGTACGGATTGATGTACAGAAAATAAATTCTTACTTGTTAATTTGTTGTACAACAAATTGACTTTATTCAGAGGTCCGGGATATATTATGTTTTCTTTATTGCAATATATATATTTATCTAGCGAGAAACTAATTTTGTAAATCCATTTGAAAACGAATAAATTGCTAACTTTACACTAATTACATTTAATTTTTATAACCATGTTTACTTTAAATAATACTATAAAGCCTAAAATGGCGATGGACGCGACCCAATTAATTGCGTGACCGATACACGCGTCCGGCCACACCTCCTACCCCGTCGATTTCGTAAATGTGATAACTCTGGTTTTCGAAGAAACCGTCCAGTATTACCCCTCTAGTCATACCCGACTAAAATCATTTCGAAACTCGGTGGTAATACGTGTTTTTACTCCTATTTCATTTCAAGTAATACAAATATTTTGCGACCAGATTAATTTAACTTGAAAGAAGGATAAAACATGTTAATTCTGTCCTTAAATTTTTTATGGAAAATTTATTCTCAAATAAATTAATACGGTGGTCTCACGGCACTAAAATTTAGGGGTGGCAAAATTTAATTTCTACACATCAATCCTAACAAAATATAAAAGAAAAGTATTTTTAAACTTTCTACAATTATTTTACTTAGAAATTACTAAATTAAAAAAAAAGAAATTAAATAAATTAAGCCGAGGACATGCAACGGTTCATTATTTGTCTAAATGCTTTTAAATCCGAAGTCCAAAAAGGCTATCGGGACGGTAAGTTGATACAGAAATACTAGTGGCAGCAGAAAATGATAAGGGAATAGAGAGTAACATAAAAATACAGTGTAATAAACCTCGAGCACAAGAATAGCTATTGTAAAAATAAACGAAATTGAGACCCAGTGCTACTTTGGTAGATGTCGGTTCGGCATTAGTTTTATTTAGTTAAAAACTAAAAGCAGTGTGTTGTACAAATAAATAAATGTTATACTTAGAGCATATTTGTGCAGGATACACAATAAAGACGAATAAAGTAGCTATACACAAAAGAGTCGTTACACCCTATTGCTTTTTTGAAATATTTTTGATCGTGCACCAAAAGTATGTTTGTTTCCCAGCTTCATAAATATGCTATGAGAGATTATATATTTATTTATAATATGTATGTAAAGACAATATTTATAAAAGAGATATGAACCCTATGAGTATAAAAACGGCCTTTAATAGGTACCTACCACTTACTCTGGATGACGGGGAAATATTTAATTTATCCTTTAAAGAAATATTTATCCTTTAAATTTTTCCTTCTAAAATGCAGCACGTAGAATATTCTGATATAGATAATTACAAAAATGTATTGTTCTTTTCATTGTCATAATTAATTATTAAAAAAATAATAGAAGTCTTTTTCCTTAACTATTTTTCGTACCAGCTACCAAAATTAGTTTTAACAGTTAACAAACAAAAAAATCTCTTCTTTTCGTAACAACTTCACTATAAACTTCTATAGGTATAACAATGTGTTTGTTACTGCACGTACAAACTTTGAAGCTAGAAATTAGACCATATCAGATCAACAAGAAAGTTAAAAATTCACAATTGAATTAATTTATATTTTTTTACAGCAAAAAAAAGAAACGAATGTTCATGTATAGTAGTAACCAATCATGAATACGAATTACGAAATGATTATGAAAAAAAAATCGAAATCAGAACTTTATCTATATGTACAAACTTAAATTAAAAAGTTAAAAATTTTATTTTAATAATAATATAAACATAATAATAAAATTTAATAATAATTATTTGTTATTACTTTAACGAAAAAAACGTTAAATGACAGTATAGAAAATTATTGATACTTGTACTGTATTAAGTATATAGTATACAAAATGAGTGATTGCGTCGGTGCCAAGCTAAGCAAGTTATTAACCTTTTGTGATTTGAATTTTTTAATTGTTAAATCAAATATTTAGGTATTCCATTTCTTATAGCAATCAGTCAAATTGAAAACCTTGTTTTTGAAGTTGATCATAAATAGTTAGGAGTGTGAGAGAAATGCCTATTTCATGGATGTACATCAGTTAGTGTATCCAGAAATATTTAGATCGAAAACCTAATGTATTAATTCACTCCGGGCGCCTGCGTTCGGTCACTGTTAACAAAAATACCGAATGGCAGATTTTTAGAATAACTGACCGGCTGCTAGTGGGCGTGGAATTTACGTTATAGTGGGACACTTCGACCTTGACTTTGTTAGAGTAATTGAATATATTGTACAATTCAGTTTTAAAGTTTAAAGACATACCCGAATATACTAATTGCGGTATTGTAACAGCTTGTAAAGAATTTTATAAAAACAGTAAAGCGTAATTTTTTTTATTAAGGTGGCCCTGCACTGTTATTTGTGATCATATGCCCTGTTTATTGTGATCGTTGTGTTGACACTTCAACGAATGATTGCTTTCCCAACAAGAACATCGACTTATCAATAAGAATTTTAATTAAAACACAGGAGTTTTAATCTGATGTTAAATATAAACAAATAAATCAATGCCTGCTGCCCCTGTTTTTATCGCTGCATCCGATCACCAGGCGCGTGTTTTTCTTGAAAGTCAAAAAGCCATGCATGTCTAAAATTTTCCAACAACAATAAAGTAAAAAACACAGAAATGAGAGTGAGAAGAAGTGAGAGTATTTAAATTTCCCGCGAGCTCGTAGTTTGACGAACCTATCACGACACGAATCGACACGTGACCGAGTGACCTCGACTGAGCTCGTCCGGCGGACTCGACGAACTTCATGCGTAAGCCAGAAATAGATGTCTTTTATGTTTGTCTCTTTCTTACACGTAGTGATATTTGGCATCCATCCCACTCACGTTTCTGTCGTATTACATTGATATGTATCGAAATTTCATATGTCTCATAAGCCAGGCTTGCAAAGTGAAATTCGCAACGTATTATTAACTGAGACAGTTTGATGTAAACTAATTTCATCATTGTTTTCAAATGCATCCATTGCGATTTATTGTGTTTTTAAGCGACTTCAAAAAAGAAGGAGGTTACTCAATTCGACCGTATATGTTTTTTTTTTTTTATTATTTTTTTTTATGTGTGTTCAGGGATAACTTCGTTGTTTATAAACCGAATTGGATGATTTTTTTTTGTGAAAGGCAGATATCTCCGAAATGGTACCATGATAAGGAAACCAGGATCTGATGATGGCATCCTAGAGAAATCGAAGGCCACCTTCGAAAATCGTATTTTAAAGTATCGTATTTTAAGTATTTTGATAAAGTACGACTACTAGTACTATTTAATGAAGGTCGGGAGTCGATCTGATGATGGAGCTGAAAAACAGTCGAGGGAACTCCTCAACGACTTACAGCAATTACCTGGTGTTTCGACTTAATTCATTTCTTTTGATGAGATCTTTGCACCCATATGGATTATAAGTGCCATTACAGGTCTGATGATGGAGACCATGCACAATCAAGGGAACTCCTCAACGATTTACAGCAATTACCTGGTGTTTGGACTTAATTCATTTCTATTAATGAGAACTTTGCACCTATAAAGGTTATAAGTACCATTACAGGTCTGATGATGGAGACCATACACAGTCGAAGGAACTCCTTAACGACTTATAGCAATTACCTGGTGTTTGGACTTGATTCATTTCTATTGATGAGATCTTTGCACCCATATGGATTATAAGTGCCATTACAGGTCTGATGATGGAGAACATACACAATCGAGGGAACTCCTCAACAATTTACAGCAATTACCTGGTGTTTGGACTTAATTCATTTCTATTAATGAGAACTTTGCACCCATATGGGTATAAGTACCATTACAGATCTGATGATGGAGACCATACACAATCGAGGGAACTCCTTAACGATTTACAGCAATTACCTGGTGTTTGGACTTAATTCATTTCTATTGAAGAGAACTTTGCACCCATATGGGTTATAAGTGCCATTACAGATCTGATGATGAAGACCATAAACAGTCGAGGGAATTCCTCAACGATTTACAGCAGTTACTTTTTGTTGAGCTTCCTTCATACGGTTGAATATGCCAAAATGTTCAGTTCGCACAAAAATAATAATTAAGATTGAAGTTTTACATAGGAATACCACTGCCTACTAGGCATGCTGATGCGTCAATTTGACACTGAATTTACGTTGCGTAATCGTGGTTCTGTCTCATTAGAGTAGCGCGTTTAGTAGCCCCATTTATACTAAATACAAATAAGTTGCAGATGCGTTCAACTAAAAAATAAAAAAATAAATAATTTAAAAAAAAAATAAAAACCGACTTCAAAAACATAAACTAAAAAGTTAAAAATAAAATTTTCACTTTAAAGAAAGGAGCATTAACAGGCGGCATATATTTAATGAAGTCCGTGCCAACTCAGACACTTTAAATGGGTACTTACCAGGTAATAACAGTTACAACAATTATATATTTATAACTATAACAAATATGAAACACAATTTAAAGTGTCTGAGTGAGTAGGCACCGACTTCATTAACTATATGCCGCCTATTAATGCTCCTTTCTTTAAAGTGAAAATTTTATTTTTAACTTTTTAGTTTATGTTTTTGAAGTCGGTTTTTATTTTATTTTTTAAATTATTTTATGTTTTAAAGTTGTATTAAAGTAACTGTGAATTAGGTGAAGTTAAAGTGTAGAATACCGATGTATTTCGCAGTCATCGCACAGTGACAAAGTATGTAGGTAATTAAAATCATACAGAACTTAGGTATCTCTTGCTTTATAAACCAATAAGCTTTTATAAACAATGATTTTTACAAACGAATCCACACATATTTACGCAATATTTCAGGTCTGGGTCAGGTTTATTTTATAATGAAATCATTGACGAGTTTTTAAAGCGAAAAGACGCATTGATTTAATAAACTGATTCTTAATGTTTTTATAAATATATTTTTTATATTTTATATATTTTTTACTACAACAAAATCTATATATTTTTTATAGATTTTGTGGTAGGTATCACGGTGCGGGCGGCCGGCGCCGCCGGCGGCGCTATGATAACAAGATTCCACCACAATCATTTGGAAACTGAAACTTCACATGTCGTGTTGGCGTAACCATGATCTGAACCCATCACACGCCACTGCCGATCACCCAACTTCGCCATTTGTAAAATCGATAAAGATTTCTTTGTCAGCAGAACCCATGGTCGTGGATTCAATTTCCGCCCGGGACAAATATTTGTGTGCGTGAACGTGTCTATTTGTTCTGTATCTAGGGAAATGTCTATGTATGTACATATCATAAAAATATTTAGGTATATATACCAATTAATTGTCTTATAATACAAGCTCTGTTTACTTTGGGGCTAGATGGCGCTGTGTGGAAGTCCCAGATATTATTATTATTATCTTTTTTCGTCTCGTAAGTTCAGGACGTTGGCTATATACTATTATATAAAATCGATCATTTGTATGTATGTCTATATTTAAAACGTATTTATCTTTAAACAATATTACTTCATATCTGTTCAGGGGTTCAAAGTGGTGATCGAGTTACATGGAGTTTGATATTTTGTACGCAATCCGCCAGGTTTAGGGGTTTTTATCTCATTTTCAGCGGCAAGTAATTTTTCGTCGGAAAATATTCATATAAAAATTAATCGATCGTGAAAATTCCCGAACTCTCGAAATCATGGAAGGAAAACCCGATTGTATGTGTATGACTCGACAGACCACGTACTCTCGTTGCGTTACTAACCATTAACAAGCCTTTGCTGTGTTTATGAATTATGACCGAACTGTTAGGTGATATTTTTATTTACGTTTTTTGACGCCGATTTTCTATCCAGACATCGTACTCGTATAACCATAGACTATAAACATTTATCGATCCCACAATGACGAACGAAAACACAAAATATTATTTCGCCTTAGAAGTTTTTATTGTGTTTTTAATACTATCGTTCGGTTTGCCGCCATTAAATGAAATGACAACTGTTTACTGTTTCACATTTCAAAAGCGATATCTGTTAATTTTATGCGAGAAAGAAAATTAAATACACACTCGGAGGTTAGTCGTAAAGTAGTACTTTTCACGAGAAGTCGACGCGGCCGCAATAAAATGATATTATTTGGACAGCTCAAGACCAAAATGGACCAAGTACGAAATGAGAGTTTTCTAAAAAAAAGAAAAACTAAAAGAAAAACGTTTTATGTTCCTGAAATTCGAATTTAAGTATATTTAATACAACATTAAGCTTTTAAGGGCGTTAAAAAGGAAGGAAAAACCAATTGAAAGAAATTTAATGAAATGGCAGCGATTAAGTGACTTAGAAAATGGATTAAGGATTTTTTTTGGTTTTCGCTATCATTGTATGCTTATTTTAAGCTGTTTATTTATTAATAAATAGGTCTTTAGTGATAACTTATGTAATATTATATAATTTTCAATACATTTGCTATTAATACGATTTTTATGAAATAATAATAATAACATAACATGACATACGTATACATGACAACAACATCTAGGCGTCAAACTAAGCATTAGCTTGTGTTTTGGGTACCAAGCGAAGACACCATATACATATAACAACCAAGACCCCGTACTTAGTATCAATATTCATCATATACTGACCTGGGATTCGAACCCGGAACCTCCAGTTTTGTAGGCAGGGTCACTACCCTCTAGGTTAAGCGGTCGTCAATGACATCGAAACTTATACCGTAAAGTTGTATTGTACAGTACTAAGCCTTTTTACTTTACACCAATCGCAAACGAGCATTCTGTTTGTAACGCATGCGTAAACCGCGAAAAGCAACCCGCTCGCGCCTTTATTTCCCACCATTATTACATTTGAAGTATCTACCTGATTTTAATCACAAATGTATTGAAAAACGTCGTATGAAGCTCGTACTCAGTAAGCTGGCTATTTTAGTCTAGATTTATTATATGCACTGTTTCGGGTCGTGCCCATAAACACCTCGATTATAAAATGCAGCTTACCGTACTTGCGTCAGAATGTACTATTATAACAATTTAGGCCCATTACTGTTAATTAATAATGAGTTAGTGTACGATGTTTCTCAATAGTTATGTTTGTACAAATACCAAAGGAACGAGTGAAAGCACCGAACTTTGGATTTAGCAGACTAGAAAGCGCACGCTCGCTAAATTCATCGACTCTAAACCGAAATTTTGTCAATATTACTTAGTTGAAATTTTTAATCGGTATGTCTTTTATTCTATAGTATGTCTGTCATGTATTTATACCACATAAAACTATGTTAGACCACTACGATTTTGAAAATATTATTGAAATGTTAAAGTTTAGATACATGCCATGTCATCAACCCATTATACCCCACTGCAGGGGCTTAGACCTCCCCCAGGGTGAGGGGCTTAAAGTTTACATACTTCTTTTTATATTTTTGTCGCTTGGGCCACTCTTCTGCTAAGCAACTCAAAGTACAGTAGGTATATTTAAAAAAATTTGTTTAGTTTAGTTCTAATTGAGCTAGTCTGAAAATATCTATAGATATTCAAATATCTATTCAAGTGGGGCAGAGATTAGTTCGATTAGGACAGTAATATTTGAGATATCTTCTTCTTCTTGATCGCTTCCTCAAGGTTGAGGATCGTGACCTCACGTGAGGATTTGAGATATTTATATCTCAAATTTGTATCTGTATTCCTGATAATTTAGTGTAAGTACTGACCCAGTGTTCTGAATTCTGGAACTGAGTAAATAGCTGAACAAACTGAGTATCTTTACATTTCTAAAGATGTCTATCCATCTTTACATTTTTAAGCGTAACGTGACACCTTGGCTACCTGAAACGTTAATGACTTAATTCTTAGATTAATTCTGTGGTATGAGTCCGTTTTTTTGGCAATATAGATACCTACCTCAAAATACACTGACTGAACACTTTTGTTTTCAGACATTGTGAAACCAGATTCGGTTCGAGTACAAACTTGTCGCTAAGCATGACTTTTGTCTTGTCCAAATTCCTCCCGAAACCAACACGTTAAGAAGCGACATTAATAACATCTTATATCCAACTGAATTCCTTCAGCTGATTCTTTGGTTTGTCATTGGAGAATAGGTCGTCGTAGAACAAACTAAATGCAGGTGAGAGCTGAACGTAAGAAAAAAGAGCACATTTGTAAAAAAAAATTAAACTTTCAAATTAATAGTTTTGTGGATGTACAAGTTCCATATATCATCTCATTACGTCCAATCGCAGGGGCTTAGGCCTCCCCTCGGATGAGGGTGCTTGGTTGACCCACCAAGTTGCTCCAGTGCTAATTGGTTGATTTTGTATAATAGATTAGCAGGCATAAGTTACTTTAATAAAACTTAATAACATTTACATTCCAACAATACGCTGATGGGTCAGGTCACAAATGGGCCGCAGCAATTATTGTCAAGATCTCCGTGGTCGAGATGATCCCGAAAATTTCTTAATAGCGAATACATTCTTATTCTAGTGGGTAGCGACCCTGCCTACGAAGCTGCAGCTCGCAACTTCGAATGCCAGGTCGGGTCAGTATTTATATGATGAATATTGATACTGGTACCGGGTCTTGATTGATATATGTATGTGGTGTTTTCCCTTGGTACTTACCCAAAGCACAAGCTAACGCTTAGTTTGGGGCCTAGACATTGTTGTGATGTATACGTTATTATTATTATTATTAGGTATTATTCTTTACAAAAAAATTTACTTGTTCCATTTTGGTTTTGAACATGCCGGTTTGTGAAGAGCGAACGCAAAGTATCAAAGAATAAATATTTTAATGACCCCATTTCATGAAAGTCGCCAGCTATCAGCGGTGTTAATGTTTAAATTTTCTTAGACTTTATCGCTAGCCATCGTGTCGTTACAATGTCTGCGAAACGTTCACATTTTTCTTATAAATTGTAATTTTAAACGTGCGATATTATTCATGAGGTCCTGCTATCATTTTAATTAAGGTTTGCAAACTCCTTAGATATTCACTTTGAAGTTAAATCATTGACCTGATCACAAAAGTACGAATTGACTGAAGCCCTCTTCTGCGTTTACCGTCTAACCACTCATAGGTCGCAACCAGCAACCGGAACCGACGACGACTTGACGCGCTCTCCGAGCCACGGAGTCAGTTTGGTACATGCCGGTTTCTGGGATTCGAACTGCGACCTTCTAAACAAGAAGCAGGCTCGCCACCACTCGGCTGTCACGATTAATTGACTCGGAATCGTATAACGTTTCTTAGGTTATTACAACAACAATTCTTAGGTTTTATACATTTCCGGTAACCTATGGAAATAACCTACAACCTAATGGAAAATTATTGCTAGTCATGATCATGAAAGGATTTACATGTAATACTTTCAGTTAAGCTTTTCCGCGAATGCCATATGAGTAACTGTTTTTCGTTTTTTTTATTTTTATGCTCATTTCACTGGATTATTCGTATTATTATTTTTTTAACGTATTTATTGAATATACACTTTGTTGTTTATTATTCTCAGTATCAATGTCGAGTGACTCGGCGAAACTCTTAGAAATAATATCACGTGACAATTTACGAAATCAAAGGAAGTACTTTGCGAACTTCGTCTCGCGTCTCACTCGTTACCTGTCAAATTCTTAAAGATATATATAGTTTTGACGTAACTGAATCGTTTCCTGCGAAATGGTTCAGTTGGTATAGTATGGTATAGGTATACATTCAAGTTTATCTTATATTATACCATACCATCAGCTCATTAATGCCCCATTGCAGGGGATTCGGCCTCCCGTCGGGATGAAGGAGATATGAGCTTAATTCACCGCACTGCTTCAATGCGGGTTGGTGGATTTTAACGACTACCATCTATTGATGGCGACCGGGACTGACGGCTTAACGTGCTCTTCGAGGCACAGAGTCATTTATTTTTAATTAGATACGTTAGAAAAAACTTATTTATTGAGACCTTGTATAACCCTGGGATTCGCTGCCAAAGCGGACTCGCTGCCACTCGGTTATCACGATAGCTCGCTATATTTCGGATTTCTTTCTGAAATCATAATTATGTTATTGTGTTACGTATTTGAAGAGATATACCATTAATCATGATTCTACAGCAATTTTCTGAAAAACCTAAATGTTCCTGTTATATAGGTTATATATTTATTAATTATCTTATTAACAAATTAAGTTTACGATTCTGATAAAGCTTTTATTTGTACTTTATTACAATGACCCAGGTTCATTAATCTAGCGCCTTTTGGATGATCTACATATTACTTATCGATGAACAAAGCAGGCATTGACTCAATCATACTGTAACCACTCTTACCCTTAATGTTGGCCACTTTAGATGACAGAATCAAGTAAAATGACAGATCAGATATTAGACAGTTATTATATTGTTCGTTTTACACATTTTATTTTAAATTGCATATGAAACGTAATTTCAGGAACGTGATTTGTTTTTCCATTAGTCAATAATCAATAGTCTAATATCTTTATTTCGTAGTTATGTAACATAATCTTGAAATACGTCACAAGAGTGAATTTATTACTTTGTGGTAAAACGTCACGCGCAAACGGAATCAAACGGAAAGCGCATTGAAAAAGTACTGGTTCTTCCAAATAGGAATTTTACATGTGCGTTCCACTAAAATCTACTACACAGTGTTATATCAATTCTGATTCTGAGACATTATGTGGCATATATTTTTAGTATGTGGCGTATATTTTTCGGTCACCTTTTGCGCATCGTTACGTTATGGACGTTACGTTATGTTACGTTACGTTATTTATAATTGCGACATACAATGTAATGTTTAGAATTCACAGGGTTTAGGGCAATTGCACACCGACGACGAAAACATCGAAATGCAAGGGACGCAGCAGTAATAATCGCTTCAGGTCAAAAAAAAACGAACAAAACATAATACTCTACCGCCAAGATATCGCGGTTCGCGGGGTCGTCGCTTTGCCAACGGCGGCGCCGGCGTCAGCACAATTTAATTAAACCGTACGTTAACTAACAGTATTTATTTCAAAACACACACACACACAATTACTGACGTAATAAACACTCCAGATTCCCTGTCATGTGTGAGTGGAACATCGCATCGTACTACGTACATCGGTTTACTATGCCATGGGTGTGTTCAACTTGACGCGTGCGTACATAGCCAGCAAACTTACTAGGGGTGCATCGGTAATTAGATCTTAAAAAAATGGGAAATAGTTTAATTTTATGAATAGGTAACAATAATATATAGTAATTTAAAAAAAACAGTAAAAACATAAAGTCCGAGAAACCTGTATATAGAGTAGGTATAAAACCAAATTTAAAAAAAAATCTTTCACCGAAACCAAAAACAATTATGAAATATTAATGCATGAACTTGTTTTGTCAAAATAAACAACAATTTACAAATGGTGTGGTTATAACCTTCATCCAAATACGAACTTTGAATGCAGTAGAATAGAACTAGACTAGAAGGCGCATGCTTCTGAAATCAACAACTCAAAACCCACAAAACATTGTCAATTATGTTTAAAAAATTATCGATATCTGCTTTTCATTCAGTAGTGCGAATAGTTACAGTCAAACTTTATAGCGGATGCGAACATAGGCACAAGTCGCGTCGCAGTAACCAATTTTAGGTGTAGCGGGACGCAGTGGAGCGAGGGGTATATGACTGTACCTGCGCAAGCACGCTTAAAGCTTTGTATTTCGATCCGCCATAAAGTTTGAGGCCAACTATACGTAACTAATTGTGGCGAGTAATACATAAAGTTGCGGGGGATAAGTTTGATTCATTACTCTATTGAACTAATTCAAACCTGAGTGCGCCCGGCCTACCTATTACGGTTTTTTTTTCATTTTGTCAAGTATTAGGAAAATAATTTCTGTTTTGGCCAATACACCATGTTTATCTGAACCAAATGGCATCTCTAGGTCAAATGGCCGACGCCCAGATGGGATGTCCATCATCCCGTACACACGTGGTCGAGCTTTAGTGTGGGATGTCCTTATGTCGACTATTGTCGACACACTTTGTGCTTCCTTTCCTATATGTCGCCTGCCACAGAGAGTAAGTAACTGGTGCCGGTGCAGAGTCAGCCATGCGTTTGAGACGCTCTAAATATAAGAGCATAATGGACAATTATGAATTTTTACTTGTCTCAGGGGAGACGATGGGTCCACGGTCCGGGGATGCTGTTGTTTTCTAGATTGATTGGTGTCTAGTGACCCTATGAGCAAAGGATATTTTGTTCAGAGGATCAGCCTTGCCATTCAGCGCGGGAACGCTGCTATTAATTCTATTTAAATATAAAAATTAGAAACATTTTTTTATATGTAAATATTTTTGTGAATTTTACTGTTCTACCTAAAAAAAAAAGATTAGGTATAATAAACGGAGATTTGTAACCGTTGGCTTCATTGCTTTGAACATTTTCCCCTTTTTATAATGTTTTCATGGTAGGGTTGTAATAATAATAGAAATCGAACCCGCGACTCTTGGCCCCGCGGGCAGGGTCTCTCACCAGTCGCCGAATCGGTCACACGTCATATAGAGACCTAGTGTAACATTTAGTTACATGACATTTTAATTACGGCGTTAAACTATCCACTTACATGACTGGTGACACATTTTATTGAGACAAAGCCCAGCATTTTCATAATTCCACGGGATATTTATAAATTGTCATTGATGTTATTTCTGTATAACAGCTCTGTATCATTTGAAATATACGAAACAATGTGTATTTTAGAACAGCTAGTAGAATTATCTTCATCTTAGAATAACATGAAACTTTCGTAGGTTTATGGCGGCGGCCCTGCGCGATCGCTAAAATACGGTAATTAACTAATATTAAATATTTAACAAAAATAGACTATAGACGATAAGAAAATTTGTATACAAAATTATATTCGTTTGAAGAATATGGAAATTATAAACTTTTAATATTTTATGTCAATCTCTTTCTTAATACCTTTAATTTTATAGCTGTGGTTATGAACCGATGGTGTAACTTTAATAAATAAATAAATCGGCTAATCTAATTTATTTTACATACAAAATTTAATTTGTTTTAGTCAATATACAAAAGTTTCGTCTGTAAAGGGTTTATAAAATTATTCTTGGCTTTTATTTATTTAAAACCAAAACGGTTATTGATTTAATCGGCTGCGTTACATTGTGTCATGTAACCCATGTAATCAGTTAACCCTTCTGTGGCAATTTTGCCTAAAACTAGTAATTCAAATAAACATAGCGTTGTTGGTGTAAATGGCGAAAGTTTTTTTTTACATATTCTACGAAAACTAATATTGTTTGTGTCAGGTTGAACTAGGCAAATAGTAACTACGTTTTATGAAATATTTATATAAGTATTTCCCGGTACATAAAATGTAAAATTATAACATAGATTATGATTGTTATTTAAAACTTTAATCCCTTTTCATGTGTAAATCATTCTAGATTTCATGTGATCGACTAACATGACTACCCTGTTAAATACAATAAATTATATAATCGATCCAAATATACAGGACTTATAGTTTGGTGGACAGATTTTACCTACCTTCCAAACAAATCATTGTAAACAAAAACTTTGATAAAATTTTAGTTTGTTTGTTTGAAATCGGTCAAAACAAAGTGCTTCCGTCGTGAGTCAGGAGCAATTGCCCCTCCTCCTGCATCCGCGCCTGAGCAAGATACGATTCTAACGTATTTTGACGACAACGCCACGAAAAGTTAATGGCATGAAGTTTAATAAGCATTTAAGATATGTATCGTTTATTGAATATATTTTTCAGGGTTCTGTCGCAAAATTGCGAAAAATTATAAGATCTCACGATGTCCCTAATGCGTGCTCTCGAAAAGGAGGGCTGACAGAGCTCTAGCCTTGGGGCTCGAGACTAGGTGGGACACGACATTGCACGTAGTAAAAAATTTTATAGTGACGATCGTTTAAGTAACGACCGACTTCGACACGACAAAATTGTTAATACTCGTACTCTCGTGTATTCTTCGTGCTGTCTTTGAATCAACTTCTTTTAAGGGCCTCCCAAAGGCATCACAGCTAATGATAATCATCACCAATTATTGGTAACACTTGAGATACTGTTTCATGAAATGGTTTTTCATTTATAAAGAATTATTAAAAACTGGCAAATCTCGTGTCTATTTTCAATATAGAGATAATAGAGTAAGCAAACCAGGCCGAAATGCGGGTCTCAACAGAAAGAGACAGAAAAAAGAGCACCTCGTAGGTGTACCTTGATTTACATAGGTTACAGTTAGGTATTTTCAATTCTTTTTTCCCCCATGCCCAACCGCTATATACGGCTTTATATGGAGCTTGCATTCTCTAGTTATATGTATTATCTCTATGATTTTCAAAGTCAAATTCAAATCAAAAATCTTTATTTCATAGTAACTTATAATAACATAATCTTGAAATACGTCACAAGAGTGAATTTATTACTTTGTGAAAAAACGTCACCATAAAGGCGCATTCAAAAAAAATGTGGTTCCTCTCAGAACAATACGCAAGAAACTGAGGACCACTCTTTTTAACAAAATTAGAAACAGCTTTTTTGACAATAAGTGCTCATATATTGATATTATTGAAATAAACCGATAAACGAGCGGCTTACACCCATAGACTTTTCTCATCTAAGCAGTATGATACTTTATAATAAGCTTTTGCATAAAGCTTTCGTTTTATTGTAGTTTTAAACTTGTTAAGGGGTAAATCTTGAATGTCAACTGGAATCTTATTCAAAAAACGTACACATCATCATCATCATCAGCCCGTGTCTCTCCACTGCAGGATATAGGCCTCTCCCAAGGCTCGCCACCACACACGGTCCTCCGCCTTTCGCATCCAACTACCCCCGGTATGGTGCTTCAGGTCATCTGTCCACCTGGCCGTACACATTTCCCTTTAAAAGATTTTGTGATTTTATTGAGACGACTGACTTAGCAAGTTTATTTTTGTTTCTTGTATGAAAATTACGCCGAGCACATACTATTTACTTACATTCCAAACAATGCCTCGGCTGAACTCGCGGTGCCCGAAGCCGCGAAGTAGGTGTCAATTGTAGCGACCTTCAGTCCTTGATGACTCTTTATCTCAGGGTTTAAGGTTCGTGATCTGAATGAGAACGGTCGCGTGCAACCCAACCAAACTAAGGTATAGTTACTAAACCCTCATAAGGATGTTCCTTGGGTTCATTGAAATTAAACAACCGAAGTATGTACAACAAAAGACTATATATTACAATGATCACACACATAGATAGAACAAATGTTATGATTTACTAAAAATTATCGTAGATTGTATATTCAGCAAATGCAAAAAAAAATATAGTGAGAACAGTGTTGTTCTAAGATATTTATACTAGATTATATTTAACTTTCATAGCCAGACTACTTGGCATAAGAAATCTAATTAGAGACTATACTACAAAGTCTGTGGGTACCCTTTTGACCAATTATTTACAAGACAAATTGCTTGCGTGTTACACAATTTAGTTTTCCACGATCAAGTCTTTGGTACCATGTTTTAGGCCAATCTCTTCAGCTAGCTATATCGTAATTCCAAAGTTCCATTGCTTTATGACCTGAGGTAGGTATTTACTGACTTCATATGTATTAGTGAATGTAAATATTCATACCTCCAAGAGTCCTTTTATGCATCGTATCGAGATTTCCACCCTGGCTGGACTTGGCAAAAAGCCAAACTAACTGACTTTCGTTTCGAGGTGTACGAACACCATTGACGGATTCACTGGTTTATAGGTACACTGAATCACTTTATGACGCCACACTTTGACAAGAAATTTATATCTTCGAAACGTACAAAACCCAGTTGTAACGAATAGGTATGGCTAGTTACTCATACGGTGTACTCATATGACGGTAATGTGCTGTAGCTAATTTCTAGTAACCAAATTGCAAACGAGCCAAGATTTACTTAGACACTTATACTTTAATATGAATACTAGACTGAGCTAATGAGGACTACATAGTATTTGCACTGCATTTAGGCATAAAGAAAAACTGTTCAAATCCAATGCGATCAACGACCCATTCTTGTCGCTGCCGCTCTCCCAGTGTCCTGCCTGGTGTCGTTGGCCAGCCCCCCGCTACAAGCTCAGCTACAACATATCCTATCAGTGTGTGTGTGTTTAAACCGCGCGGATTAGCCAATGACAGTTCGATTTTATATCACCTAAATTATTTTTGCACACGGCACAATCCTGGGTCAGTTCCGCGGTCCGACCAATGAGAAGACAGCGTTTAAATCCTTTTATGGAATTTACTTTTAATAATGATAAATCTAGAACATTCAATTTCAAACATTTTATACGACAAAGGTGCTTAATTTCAAACTAATAGAGGTCACATTTCTCTCGAGGTGTTACGAGGTATGTTACATTCTTAGCGCCGCGCCGGCCGGCAAGGTACGGTTTTCAAAGTAAAGTGCGAGCTTTATTTTGAAATATATTATTTATTTCGTATGAGCTAAGCCTATTTTGTTAATTGTTAAAGTTTATTGTTTTGAAGATGTAAAGATAATAACATATAATAATAACAATAAGTACTAATAAATAATTCATTGATTTTAACTAAGTTATGACGGTGTCATTTTATGTTAAAAACTGGAAGTGTATGGTATTTTATACGAAAATACCACTACAACAGACCTTTTGCCAAGTAATTAGAGACTCTAGCTGCGGAGTCAATGATAGCAGGTTCAATTCCCGTCGGGACAAATATTTGTGTTCATAAACATGTCTATTTGTGCCGTGTTTGATGAAAAAGTATAGAATATTTAAGTATGTATTCCAGTTGTATAGTACCCCATAATACAAGCATAATACTTGCTTACTTTAGAACTAGATGTCGCCGTGTGGAATGTTCCAGATATTATATAAAAAATATATATATTGAGATACTTGTCTCAAATAAAAATTGAATCGCAACTTTTCCCAGCGAAACCATCGGCAATGAAGCGATAGTGATGTAGAATTTACATTCTGAATGAACTAGAGGCATGCCAGATAATAAATTTGCCTCAAAATTGAACCGTTCTATTTAACATTCGTTCATTGCCAAATTACACTCGTCTATTTGTTACGTTTTTGGAGTCCCGTAGGTCGCACTACTAACCACTAGGATAAAACAATTTCGTCCGTCGTCCGACTGCCCGTCTGTCCGTTTGTCAGTCTGTATATCGTCGTTTTGAAGGTAAAATTAATTAAGTGCAAATGAGCATATTTGACGTTTTTTCTTTATATCTGGGACATTCTACACAGTAGCGTCATCTACTCCCAAAGTAAGTAAGTATTATGCTTGTATTATGAGGTACTAGACAACCGATATACATATTTAAATATTCTTTTTTTTAAATAATATATACATATATGTATAATTTTACACCCAGACACGTAACAAGTAGACATATTCATTCACACAAATATGTGCCCCGGGAGGGAGTCGAACCCGCGACCCTCAGCTCCGCAGTTAGGGTTTCTAACCGCTCGGCCAACCGGTCAGTCAAAAATTTCATTAAACTTTTAGAGAGTTTTACCTATTAATCAAAATATGAGAATTATACTTTATAATAAAATTAGACTATTATCACTGAATATGTGTAAAAGCAAGGAAATGATATTAATGTACTTATTGAAGTTTACCTTTAGTAAATTACTAGCGACCCGTCCCGGCTTCGCACGGGTAGTAGAGCATATAATAGCCGTAGTGTTTTTCTGCGTAGTTTCCTATCAGCTTGTTGCGTCGAACATGTGGATTGGATTTAATTAGATTCAAATGTAAGGTAAATTCATCCTACTTGGAGTATTTTTAATGTATTTTATTTTCAATTTTATAAATATTTGAAAAAGCAAAGAATAAATACATAAAAACCAACTACAATAATTCTCTGTATACCACATTGATAATTTCAACTTCACCGCACACCAACAGGCGCAGGGCGGTCGCGGCGCCCAGTTTTTTTTTTTTTAATTTTTTTTTATTTAGATTTAAATTGTCTAGTATAAAAGTCAATCATAATGTGCATGAAATGCTGAAAGTAAATCACGTATTTAATTTGATAAGGATTAATACTGTATCCGTATAAATTGCTTTCCAATTACCTCATCATATGCCACCATTTTTTTAAACATAAAAATAGGTACAGGTAGTCAGCTATCCATAAAAGATAGACATATGCCATCGCGGACTTTTCTTTAGTCCTATAAAAGAGACAGAATTCCTCCATACATTATTTTATTATATCTCAAAAGGATTAGCCAGCGTTTTCGATGAAAACTCGCAGCCGCCTTGATTTTTTCCGACTTCTTCAACAATAATCGTTATATTTCAAGAAATTTCCACAAAACATTAATAAATTATACACGTAAACCTTCCTCTTGGATCAGTCCATGCTCCATGTCCAATGGTGTCAATAATATGCCAATACGTTCGGTTATTTTCGAGTTTATCGCGTTCAGACAGACAGACAGACAGACAGACGTGGCGGGGAACTTTATTTTATAATAGCTAGTATAATAGGTACCTAGTATAGAAGATAGTTCAAAGAAAAACTGATTTCGATCAAAATGTCACTTAGCGTGTTTTATTACCTTCAAAACGACGGCATCAGCTATTTTACTCTGACACTATCATGTCTATAGTTTTTATGTGTAGCACATTTATAAACTAATACATATGTATGTATATAAAACTGTTGTTAAAAACTGTATCTATCTAAAAACCTAAAGGGAGGGTGAAAAAATATTTTTGCATGCCTCGCTAGTGATGTACAGTCGAATATTAATTTTGTAAAATTATTATAAAGTTTATGACCGTTTTTCAAAATTAGATTCCTGTTCATGAAATATTCCAGGCTCTTTTCAATCAGTTGTACCCCCTCTTCTAAATTTTGAATCACTTTTTTTTTTAATCTGTGAAAATCTTTAATACTAGCCCATAGTAAAATTCCACTACTACGTTCCACTAGTTCACGAGTTATAACCGACCACGCTTATGCGTAGTTAATCCCGAGTCATCATTTTTTGTTGTTAGCACGACTACGGAAACCCTATTCTATGCGTAACCCAACACACACTTAACTTGTTTTGTATTTAAAACTCTGCTAGAGTTTAATAACAGTATAAATATTTCCTTTTTATTGAGCAAAACGTAAAGTATTTTTACTATTCTTTTTTAAATGAGCCTCTAGTTGCATCAAATTATAACAATATCTTTTTAGATTGTTAATAAAAGATACTTGATTTTCTTTCTGCCTGCCAACAAGTATCCTCCGAAAATGAATAAAGGTTCATAAAATTTTTAAAAATCCATTATTTTTATAACATACACATTCAAATTTAGACCCAAGGGTGCCTAAGCCGCCAAAATTTTAAAGAACGCAAAATATTAATGGCAATTAGAATACAAGACAAAAATATCTGATAAATTATTGCATTAATATTTGTTTTATTTTTTACTATGATATTGTATTCAAAATTTCCTAATAACAAATCGAAATTAAAGTGAATTTTGAATATTTTTGTTGTGTTTTAGTTTTATAGTTTTGTGATACCCGAGAGTTTATAGAGAAGATTTCTAACACCGCTTGTTTACTTTTTGAGATATGAAAGAAAAAATAAATGTACTTCCCTATAATTGCGTTTTTTTTTTGCCATGTAAGAGGGCCGAATAATAAACAATGTGGCAGCTACGTGCACTAGAAAATAACGAAACAGTTAAAACGGTATATTTAGTAGGTACACGCAGTAGTTTCCTACACTAGCACACAATTAACTGAGAATAGGTTTTTTATGGATAAAATATAAGATTGAATAAAAGATTTTTGTATATCTTACCAGAAATCGGACGAAAATTTCTCAAGTACATTTTAAGTACGTTAACCATAAATTTTTGAGGAACTAAAATAGTGTCACTCTCATAAAAGTCTACGCTTACCGTGTAACCACGTCCGCGAAGTCCCCGCGCGCCGCCTTCACCCCCCGCGAAATTGCGTTTAAAATTTTCGATACTGTGAAGTAACATTTCTGACTCTATTAAAACCGAACGCTGCTGTCAAATTTATTTACTTCATGGCCATATCGGAATGGGTCTTGGGCGCCAAATTACTTAAATAGACACCTGTTGTGCTTCATTTACCACATTGCTTACCACTTATTAGCTGACATGACACAAGTAAACTAAACACCCGCATGTTATGTCAATTTCAGAATTATTTATTTTACATTTTAATAAGTTGTTGAACAAGTTTAACAAGAAAGCCAGTGAGACGTATTTATTTATGTAAATCTAGTTGCTAAGGTTTTGCAAAATTAATAAGTTTAAGGTGAAACCAATTGCTGGGCAGTTTCATCCTATTACGTCATAAGAATTTCCTCGACATTGTATTAAAAGTTTGTATATTGATGAACTCGATTAAATTATACAATTTCCTGGAGCGGTTACGGATGCCTGAATTTTACGAGCAAACTCTGGTAATTTTACAATCTGTCTTTTATTAATTATTTATTTATAGCCTTGTAGTATATATCACCGTAACGTAATTATGGTGACGCGTTATTTTTCCTCCTCGTATTCGTCGTATTTTATGATGTCTGGATCATCTAATGATCTACTGATAATTTCCATTCCATCAGCTCTTTTATACCCCACTGCAGGGGCTTAGGCCTCCCCTCAAGATGAGGGGGGGCTTGGAGCTTAAATCCACTACGCTACTCCAATGCGGGTTGGCGGATTATAACGACCACCATCTACTGACAACAACCGCGACCGACTGCTTAACGTGCTCTACGAGGCACGGAGTCAGTAATAGTTAATATACTTAAGTCAGAAGAACTCAGTTACTCCATAACTTCTATTCATTTACAGCCACTTAATTATGAATTAAAATTCGGGTGACCCTTAGGGGTTACCCGACAACTTAGCGCCGGTGACACTCTAGCATGCCACCTGGCCGCTCCTATGAAATCGTAAGAGCTTTCGGGCTAACGACACGCGTCCTTATTCTGCTTCAGGCGGTTGTTCAGTGGGTGCAACTCCTACATACCCCGTGCGCTAGGACGCGCGGAAGCTATAGACTTTAATCTGCTTTCCCATCGCAAGGTTAAAACAAAACAAACTAGTACACGCCCGGATTCGAACCACGACCACATGGCCTTATAGATTTGAAACAGGTTCCACGCGGCTCGGGCTATCACGACAGTTACTGATAGTGGATCATCGTAATGTTTAAATAACAGTTTTCCTGTACATTTTAAACTAAACAGGTTTTTGCACATCGGCACTATTTCGTGAATCTCAATCTGCATTTACTTTTCTGTTTCAAAAAATAGCAGCATATGATATTTATACCACATCTTGATTGGTCTTGATTGGTCTATTTAATAGACCAATCCTGTATATACCTTGGTCCTTTACTAAGGACCGAGGTTCAGGAAAGCTTCCTTACCTGGCGATAGTATGGATAGTATGACTTCAGAACAATTACTTAAAGTTATAGAAGGAATGTAAATTATACATATGTTTAACTTGTTCTAACATGTAGAATAAACGTTAGAAAGAAAAAGATAGCTGATACAAAATCATTGCTGCTTTTGATCAGAACGTAGCCTCCAAATTCATTTCAACTTGTTCAACTTATTTAATTGATGGAGGTAAATTCGAAGAATTTGATGCAAACGGCCGTCTGACTAGTCAGACTAATCTCATTGAGAAAGGGGTACAAGCAGGTTGAAGCAAACCGCATATATATACTTACATCTTTTTCACTCACACGGAAATTCACTATATGGAAAACATGTGAAAAATGAAACAAATATATGTAAATAGAAGAATGCCTTCTATGACTTTAAGTAATTATTCTGAGAGTATGACAAAACATCGCTAGTCGGCGCGCAATCAGCACATGTGAGAGAGATAGCTAATATTACTTTTCCCTCTCTGCGCCACTTGTAGTCGTACATGAGGTGCGGTTTCAAGTATATGTCAAAAAATAAAGCTAGTTAGACTTTTATATAAGCTCAGCCTTTAACTTTTTTATTATGTGGCCTGCAATAGAATTTCAGGTGATAAATATGGCCCTTGAAAAAAAAAAGGTTGAGGAAACCTGGTCTATTATAATAATTTTGTACCAATATCTTCCATGTCAGGCATTACCCACTTACATTTTTTGTTAGTCGTTTAGATAGACGAAATATTCGTCGATATCAAAATAATCTTGGATGTGATTAAGAACAGTACATAATTCCTAAAATGGCGAATATCATAAATTAACCACAGATAGCACAATTATCCAGATTGAGCGTTTGATACTTTAATATGATCGAAAACTTGAGCAAAATGACCGACTCAGAAATTATACAGACCATACGCCAATGATCGTTTTAAGCAAACATTTTGTTAAATGACATATGAAATAACATTTCACAGTGTTTATTATATTTTCCAGTACGAATCGTAAATTCGAGTCACAAGGAATTGTAGGAATTCCCTTTACAGTGAAAATTTCAAAACATCGCGTGGTGTATATTTGGTCTACGGCATATATTTTATTTTCTCACATTTTTATGATCACCTATTTGCATCCATTAAATTAGCCTAATAGAAGTATTGCATAGTAAAAATTGTAATATCTTGGAGATCCCACACAGCGCCATCTAGTCCCAAAGTAAACAAGTATTATGCTTGTGTTATCGGTTATTGCACAACTGTTAAACATACTTAAATATTCTTTATAATAAATATATATAAATATTTGCACCCCGACATGGAACAAATATTGTTCATGCACACAAATATTTGTCCCGGGCGGGAATCGAACCCACGACCCTCGGCTCCGCAGTTAGGGTATCTAACCACTCGGCGAACCGGTCAGTCTATTCAGTGCGACGTTGTTAGTTTAGTATTACAAGAAAATCAGCCAGATACTTGGAAATTGAGTCACACCGTATCCCGTTTCACGAGCTTCATAAATCAAAGAACGAAGTAAACTGAACGTCACCTACAAAAATATCGACAAAGTGGGTGTAAACGCGTCTGAGACGATTAGTGTTTCTAAATATTATTCCAAGAGGCGCTTTTATCAACTGTAAGTTAATGATTTAAGATGATTTTTATGGTCCAGTCATCTACCTATTCTATTTGTGTGGAATAAAATAGTTCTTAGTATTAAAACTATTTAAAGATGTGAAACAACACGGAGAAAAACGTATGATGGTTCACCAACAGCAAAACAATTGATGATCTATGTCGATATCATCATAAATACGAGGAAACCGAGGAATAAAAACTACGCGTCATTATAATAACATTACAGGAACAATAATTTCCACTGACGTATATTTAAAGCTATTTAAAGTTGGGAGCTCGGCCCATCATGGATGTGATTTGATTTTAGGCAATATTCGAAAATTTTAAGTTCTTAGATTTATTGTTATATATTATTATATATATGGAAAAGATGTTACAACACCATTCATATAAATCGAGAACCACTGCGCTGGTTTCGATTTCCATGATACGGTAGTTGACAATTTTTTTTTTTAATTATATCATATTAACTAACTAACTAACTAAAAGTATACATTATTAACAAAATTTTCAATGTTTTAAATGTCCTATACGGCGTACTTATGTGTGACGTCAGCCCATTTAAAATAATGTTAAATTTCGTTTTGCAAAAAAGAGATAGAGATAAAATTTTAAAAGCTCGTAATTTCCATATTATTATTTCATAAACAAAATTATATTGGGTTGAAAAAAAATTCTACCGAATATAATTTTGTTTATAAATTTTGTTATTCTATAACGTCTATTTTTATATTTTATTTGGTAAATATAATATTCGCAATATTAGTCAACTACCGTATTCTTTTTTGTGTGAGAAATATGTTATTTGGTCAGATTTCCATTTAACCTTGGTTACAATATACCTATCGTATTAATCTAGTAACCTAGGGTTAGGGTTATGAGTGATAATAACTTTAGTGCATCATGAAAAATCGATGTGACGATGTATGGTGACATCCGGGCCAATGGGTACATGGGAAGTACTACTTCCCGGCCGCATCCGTTCCAGTGAAAATTATGTATGAAAGTATGAATTTTTCACGATTTTATACTACGACTAATAAATGTAGTCCATGCGGACAAAGCTTGAAAGAATGAAAGTTTATATCATGTATCAATAAATCTTATTAAAATGTATTCATTCGTTGAAATATTTTTTGTTGAAACAATATTTATTAAATGCTTTTTATAAATATCTCCATTATTAAAATGATATTTCTTTGATGGTGATTTATTGATTATTTTTAATTATGATACGAAAACGGAAATGTCTCATGAAAAGCGGGTAAAAAACGTGAAAAAATTAAACAAATACAAAAATAAATATCGTCTTTTGAGTTATTTTATCACATTATAAGTTATTATTCTTGTTTGTTCGAGAAGATTTTTTTAATTTATGTGTAGTTCAGTCACGAGTAAAATAGCCGTTTGACATACGACGAATGTGTTAAATGATGCAGAGATCCATTCCCAAACGGCTTGGAAAAAAGGTGCGTTCCCTATACTTCAAAGAAAATTTAAAAAAAAAAAACACTTTCCTTGTTTTGAATATTCCATTTATCTAAATATTACAATAAAACATTACTTAAATAGAGATGCAGAGGTTATTTATTATCAAAACAACTTTACTAATATGGACTAGGTATATAAAAATAATATAATAATATCTGGGACGCCATCTGATCCCAAACTAAATTATGAGTACCAGACAGCTGATATACATACTTAAATTAACTTTATAATATATACATATATAGATATTTTACACCCAGATATTAGATTATAATTTGAGATTTGAATATAAAATAAGGAGACTGTTTGTCAATTAAAATTTTCGCATTATTCATGCAATAGAATATTAATGTAGATATTGTTTTAATTTAATCGCTTGGCGAATTGTTAGAGACCCTACTGTAGCCCCAAGGGTAGCGAGTTCGACTCCCGCCCGAGACAAATATTTGTATGCATAAACATTCAGTTTATTTAGTTTCTGGAAACAAAGTATCCATATATGTATATATTATAAAGAATATTTAAGTTTGTATATCAGTGTGTAATACCAGACCGTTTCGATACTGTAAAGTGACATTTCTGACTCTATTAAAACCAAACGCTGCTGTCAAATTTATTTATTCTATGTATCCATATATCATTATACTTTTACGTATATGTTAACCAAGACCTTGAAATTATTTCATGTATAATTTCAGCTAAACCGTTCAGTCACTGAAACTGGCCAATGAGTAACAATATTTAAAATGTACTACGCTTTCGTTGAGTGCAAGATGAATACGCCGCCGATAAATTATTGGAGTGACTCACTTCCCGAACAGTACAAGGGCTGACAAAAAATCTTTATAAATCACATGAAACTAACCTCGAATTATAAATACCACTCAAAGTGGGTGCGAATCGCTCCCACGCGTTAGAACTTTTAACCAGCCTAAATTAACTATATTCTGCTGCGTGAAGATTGAAAATAACTTCCGGTTTAAAAAAAGGCAGGCCAATTACATGCGCAATTAGTGTTATTTAGTGTAATCAAAATCTATATTAATAATACTTAAGTTTCCGTCTGTAATATGTTTATTTGCAAGTTACCGAAACTTAAACACGTGTTGTAAAATGTTAGTTTATCTGTTCGTTTTAAGTCCTAATCTATGAAACGGCTGAAGGTATTTTGACTGACTTTCATTGCCAGATAGAGAACTTTTTCGAAAATATTATAAGCTATATACACTTTAATTTTAAAATATTTATTGTTCCTGCGTAAACTTGAAAAGCATACGTACTAAATCTTATAAATATTCATTTATATATAAATAAAATAGGAGTTTCTTTGTCTGTGATTTAGAAATAATCTTTACGCGATGAATAAGATTTTTCTTGATACCAGCTTATTTATAACGGGATTCTCACTACAGTTTTAAAATGACAAGCGGAGAACAAAGAAAAAAGTGACAAATAAAGAATGTCCCAGAAATCAACTTCAAGTCGGAAACGGGTGATGAGGACAGTTATCAGGAAAATATTTTTAAAAATTTTAGTCATGCTGTTTTAAAATTGTAGACACCAAAAAAAAAATCGAGAAAACTGACGCTCTGTGATGATTTATGGCAGTTATGTTTTAATTTTAGACTGTAATTTATGGAAGGATATTCAGAGTTACATTGCGAATAAAAATTTGCAGCCATAGCCCCTAATTGAAAAATCATCACAGTCAGTTTTTTTTTTCTGCTGCCTATAATTTTAAGTATTTATTAAAATTTTTTTCACATTATTCTGATATCTGTCACAATTTGCCTCATCAGTTGTTTCCCGCTTGACGTTGATATTTGGGATACCAGATATTCATATAACTTTGATGCGAATTTTTGCATTATACAGGTATCACTTCAGTACAGGTTCTGTACGGTTATAACCGTAAACTAACCTAAGAACTCCTAATACTGTTTTATATTTATTCTATATTATATATTTCCTAATACTGTTTTATATTTATTACTTCAAAACAACTCTTTCATCAACTTCAGCCTGTAACGTTGAACACAGACTATAAGTTATAAATTAAATTTTAAAAACTTAAAAAATATAACATTTTTATTTCGTTAATAGTCTAATTATTAAAATGTTTACTTTTTAATAAAAAGTTTCAGAATTTTTCAAAAAACTCGACAATGCTGTATCGTGGCTCTTTCATTTAGTGTGGTCACGGTGGCGGTTATCATAAACGCGTACTATTTAGCCTATAAGTGTTTTAACTACGAATCATCTCAGAAATAGGGTTGGGATGGGGAAATGCTTTTGAAAAGCACAAACGCCAAATATGAAAAATTGCAGTAATTCACTCCGGGATTCCCACTTCAGTTTTAAAACCGCAAAGGAAGGACGGAAAAGAAAGTAGTAAAAACAAGAGAGGAAAGAGGGCAGAGATTTCCCCTCAGCCATCTAGAAGTGATTATGGTTAATTATGACACTAAACAGTACCTTATTTTGGATGTAATAAGTATGTATACGCGACCTCACTTACCACGGCCGGGCGCTAGTATCTAATATGTTATCCGTGTTATCATACAATACATTAAAAAAAAAGTTAAGTTTTTTAGATAAGATAGTCACTGTGTAGTGTGTGATGTTAACACAATTTGTATAGTGTACCTTGTATATTTAAAGCCCTCGCTATTAGTGTTAAAGCTATCTTTATTTTGTACTAGCAACTCGCCCCGGCTTCGCACGGGTAGTAGAGCATGTATACCGTAGTGTTTTTTTCTGTCGTAGTGTCCTATCAGCTTGTTGCGTTGAACATATGGATTTGATTTAATTAGATTTAAATTTAACATAAGTTAATCTTACTTGGGAGTATTTTTAATGTATTTTATTTCCAATTCTGTAAATATTTGAAAAAGTAAAGAATAAAAAGTAACTAAAATATTTCTTTATATATACAACATTGATAAGTTCTGCCTAACCACACACGTCGCATTGGTATGGGGCCTACGCCCGGCGCAGCGCACTTACTTATACGTATTTTTAAACATAAAAATAGATATAATAAGTTATCCGTAAAAGATAGACATATGCCATCGCGGACTTTTTTTTTAGTCCTATAATAGAGAAACAATTCCTCCATACATTATTTTGTTATATCTCAAAGGGATTAATAAGGCAGCGTTTTTGATAAAAGCTCCCAGCCGCCTTAATTCTTTTTCGTCAACAATAATCGTCATATTTCCACTAATTTGCACAAAAGATAAATAATTTACACACATAAACCTTCCTCTTGAATCACTCCATCCATTGGAGTGATTCAAAATGAGTGACCCATATGCCAATCCGTTCGGTAGTTTTGTAGTGATGTCCATCATTCAATACATTTGCGATTTTCGATATTGTATTTTCGACATGACGATCGCTTAGCCTAGTGGGTAGCGACCTGCTTATGAAGCTGGAAATCCCGGGTTGGAATCCCAGGTCGGGTCAGTATTTATATGATGAATATTGATACTGGTACCTGATGTTGGTTGTTATGTGCATTGGGTGTCTTCGCTTGGTACCCAAAACACAAAGTCATGCTCAGTTTAGGGCATAGACGTTGTTGTGATGTATACGTTATTAATGTGAACATTTAATCAAAATTGGTTTAGATGTTTTTTAGTTACGAGGGTACGAAAAATAAATAGTGTTTTTTACATGTATGCTTTGTTACCTGATATGTTTCACTAACGACCCGCCCTGGCTTTGCACGGGTACGTAAAAAGGTATATAAGGCATGGATGAAAAGATAAATTCGTATTTTAGTAACTAATAGACTAAGCGCAGGGCCATTCGCGCACACCGCGGTATTTTTCTTACTTAAGCATTTTTATACCTCTCGTAACTTCTAAACGAAAACGCGATTCCGATAATTTAAAGAACACTTCACATGCACGTAATGAACCTTGATTGTGAAGCTATTAAGTTGAATAGGAATTAATATCATGATACGAATGTCATCATCTTTCGATTCCACCCGTGTTTTGGTGGTCTGATTTTTATAAAAAATCGTTATTGTGACTGAACTATGACAGTTAGATATATCATCATCATCAGCCCATTTTTACCCCACTGCAGGGCTTAAGCCTCCCCCAGGGTGTGGAGGGGGCTTGGAGCTTAAGTCCACCACGCTGCTCCACTGCGGGTTGGGAACTGTAACGACCGCCATCTATTGACAGCGTCCGGGACCGACTGCTTAACGTGCCCGCCGAAGCACGGTGTCAGTGATATTGTGTACTTAAGTCAGAAAAACTCATTGGTACACGCCCGGATTTGAACCATGGCCCTATGGGGTCTTATAAATTTGAGACAGGTTCGTTGCGCTCTGGGCTATCACGACACACGTTAGATATATATCCTCGTAGATTTTTTGTGGGTAATAAATATTTAGTACAGTATTTTGTGTATCATCAATAGTTTTAGCAGCACATGCCAAATTATAACTTAATAGGCAAATTTTTGATACCTCGGTTTACATTATTGTAATTTTCGTAAAGATCTAGTTTTTTTTAATAAAATATAGCCTATGTTACTCGCTGATACTGTAGCTTTCTATAGGTGAAAGAATTTTTGAAATCAGTTAAGTAGTTTTTGAGTTTATCCATTACAAGCAAATAAACAAAAAATCAAAACTTTCCTATTTGTAATACTAGTTCAGATGTACAAAGTAGAGTTTTATAAATGTATTTCGTCATAACCTAGAATACTTTTGAATACGGAAGATTTCCGTGAAGTGATTTTTTCTAAGGGCTTATTAATTTAGCGGCTGGCGTATTTATTTTTAACGAATGAGCCACGGTTCGTGTAACAAATTGTGTCGCACGAGGTGACACAAACTGCGACAAAGACGATTGAGTGACGGTTCTAGAGCGTCGTATTATTTTAGGGTCGCGTGAGAAAGCTCGTGAATGCGCGAAAACTTTCATAAAGATCGTTTAAACGTGTTTCAGATCACGTATGCGTATTAGGATTTCATTTCTGACTCTATTGAATTGTGCTGTTAAAAATAATAAAAATAAAAACACTCTGCTGTTAAATGTTTATTTACACAATGGCGATATATTTGCTTTGTAAAACTATTTATAACACAGGCTCCATACTGAAAACACGAAATATTTAGGCAACCTCGAAAATGTTAATGGGCAAATTTCTAAATACTAATATTTCAATAACCAAGCTTAATTGAAATGTGTATTGTATTAGTTTGTACAAGTACGTCTTAAACATAAGTTTGTCTGAAGCACTAAGATTACAACTCAAATCAAATCAAGAAAAAAACAATTGTTCAATATAAGATGTTCACAAACACTTATAAGAAGAAGAACCGGCAAGAAACTCTTCCATGTTTGTTTTATTCAAATACATATATTTTTTGAAAATGCTTAAAACTATCACAATGCAACCTCTATGCAACGCTTTACTATCAAGAACTTATCTATATTTCTCATTTCATGGAGAACTAGAGGGTTCAATTCTCTCATTACAATGATGTCCATGCGAACTCATCATTTAAATGTTAATTAACACAATAGTAAGATTTCCTCGTGAGTTGGATTTTAACACACTTCAGAAATTGATTAGAATTTCAGCCCAATATTTTTTCATAACTCAACATCAGAAGTCAACTATAGGTATAATAATTTATAGGCATTACTCCTTAATAATATCCTTAATAATATTTAATAATATCACAAATACTTATAAATGAAAAAAAAAACTGAAAAAAAAACATTTTGGATAAAACAAGCTATATTACTACAAAATATATTTGTTGTAAAATTTTTAGTTTCACAAAAAGCCTATCACCAAACATAATTTGATTGTTCGTTTGTTACAATTCAATTCAAATTTAAATGGTATTAAAATATACTATCATATAAATTTGTGTCGTGATAGTCCGAGCGCAGAGAATCTGTTTCAAATCCATAAGGCCATGTGGCCGTGGTTCGAATCCGGGCGTGTACCAATGAGTTTTTTCTAACTTAAGCACATTAAACTATTACTGACTCCGTGCCTCGTAGAGCACGTTAAGCAGTCGGTCGCGGTTGTTGTCAGTAGATGGTGGTCGTTATAATCCGCCAACCCGTATTGAAGCAGCGTGGTGGATTTAAGCTCCAAGCCCCCTCACCTTGGGGGTGACCTAAGCCCCTGTAGTGGGGTATAAAAAAAGGCTGATGGAATGGAATGGAAATCATATTAATTTGAGTTGAAGGGTATAATGTATTGCAGGCGGGGACAAACTCTGTTTGTGGGTATCGATAAAAATAAACATTTCATGGTAAATTGTATAAAATACATACAGCTTGTTTTTTCTCTTTTCACTTAATAACTTTTTTTCTTTTCAATTAAGCGATTTTGCACTCGTGTTTATATATATATTTTTTTTAATTAATTTAGTTTATTTGAAACTTTTTAGTTTTATTGATTAGTTTATGGCAAAACGGTAGCATAAAAGTGTTATAATGTATATATTTGGAATGGGCTATTTCCTAGCTTCACGCGTTAATTCATTTTGACATATTACCAGCAAAACCGTTAAAAATACTATAAGTAAATAGGATGCAGTTATTTTAAATTAGGATTGAAAGTTTTATATAGTGCAATGTTCAGTATACAAAATACGGCCCCTTTTCAGTGTTCCGTAACGCAGAACTCCTATCACAGAAAAAAGTTTTTGGTTATAAGTACTAAAAAATTGGATTACTGGTTACCTAAGAATTGTGACAAAGTGACTATTGCTATAAGTATTCAAACATTTCAAACTCAGTTGTACCAGCTTACCGACCAGTAGTAGTTTGCATTTTAACTAACTTTGTTTAAAAATTATCAAAGTTTTGCTATTTTCGTGGTAACACTAGTTTTGTTATCCACTTTTTTCAGTATAGGATAAGTCTGGTGTCGTCTATCTAGCTCACCGATCTATAATAGCCTTTACTTCATGAGCCCATTTTTACCCCACTGCAGGGCTTAGGCCTCCCCCAGAGTGAGGGCGGACTTGGAGCTTAAATCCACCACGCTGCTCCGCTGCGTGTTGGGGGCAATATAATAGCCTATGTTCTTCGAATCTATTGGACAAAAAAAGTTGAATCTTCGTATAAGTATATTACAAGTCTTCGCATGTATTTTACAAGGAAACCTATGCAATAAACGGATTCCCGTTTTGGAGTTTAGTTTTGTGAGACAAATTCAAATATAAAATGAAACTTTTTTTCATGTACATATTTTTTTAGAGTGCTCGGTTTGTGACACAACCATAATTTTTTTTATAACTATAGAGTTAGTAATTATGGGATATTAAGGAAATTTACGAAAATAGAACGTCCTCCCCTAACCTATAAAAAAAAATAGAAATTTAGGGATTCACTTTCATATTAATAAGCATTGTTAAATGTTAATTTAAATAAGGCTGGTTAGAAAATGTTGATATAGGATAAAATGTGTTTTATTTTTCTGTTAGCTGTCACTATTAAAAAGGAATGAAGTGAACATGAGTTTTAAATATATCCAAATTTTTACAGTCCACTAAATTAAATACTATTTTATTCAAGCATCACGTATTGAAAATGAAAATATTTTTTCTTGCAGTTAATATACGAAATCAACCATTGCCTTCCTTATCCTCTAAAATATGGAGCCTACTATTTTGATAAAAATACGAATATAGAGCCTCACTCATTTTATAATCTCAAATTTTTTAATTCCCGCAAAAATACAAAATATTCGTGAAAAGAAAATGCGTATAAGAAATATGTTGCTTAATTTAACTTAGAACTAATAACTTATATTGGTTTAGTGAATACTATGCTAGCTTACCTAAACGAAGGAATCGGATTCGACTTTTTCCTAAAATATATTGAAATTTTTTATAAAAAAAAAAAACATTTATATTTAAAAGTTAAATATAATAATAAAAATAACAATATGAATCCCACATATATCTTACACACGGTCGTCTTGTCCCAAACTTCAAAAAGCCTGTATTATGGGTACCTACTAGACAACTGATTACGATTACTTAAATCTTCATAATACATACTATATAGGTATTTTATATCCTGACACGGAACAATATAGACATGTTCAGCACGCAAATATTTTTCCCGTGCGGGAATCAAACCCACCACCTTTGGCTAGCATAAATTAGATTCACATTTTTTAAAAAGCAGTACTTACTGCGATTTATACCTAGTAGGTGCAAAAACCTCTTCAACTGGGTCCGACTCGCAACTGACCCATTTCAAAATTTTAAGTTGCCTTTAACTATTGATCTATTGAATTATAAATTGCGGGTTCATCTCCTTGCAGTGAATTACATCAGTTTATTTTATGATATGATAAGGGTTCAGGAAACCTTAATTATATACAAAAATATTTAAAAAACATGTATTCTATGAGGTTTAAACCCACTATGTTTTTCTGAGGTAACGCTTGATGTATAAGGACCAGATTTAAAATTACCAAAAAATATAAATAAGAAACCTTTACCATCTTGTTGCTTTTATAGGCCGTACGGAGCGAGGCCGGTACATTTGCAGTTTGCAAAAAAAAAGAAAAAAAATTACCTTCTAAAGCCATGAAAATCGCAGCACCCATGACACTGTACAACACCAAACACAATAACAGAAAAATGTGCGTGAACCATTTTTTAGATAAAGTTCTTAGTTTATTATAAAACCAAAATGCAGATTTTTCACCTGCACTTAAGCCACTTTTCGCCGTATTCATTGTAAAATCTTTGAATCCCGCGAATTGTTTGAACATAAATTCCGAAGCTTTACTTTGGTACAGAAAGGGGTTTATATATTGCGCCGTTTGAGGTCCAGACATATGCGATCCTGGTGTACCGGGGGGTCTAATTTGGTACCTAGGACCCCAATTCGGAGGGGCCGTAGGCGGTCCCCTTTGAACGGTCATTTCGGGAATTTGAAGGGTGATTTTCGGTCTACTGAGTCTGTTAGGTGGCGGAGGCGGGGGCCTATTCGGCGGTAAGTCCAAATCTTCCATTTTTTCAGTTCAACACACGCCACGGATTAAAAACGGAATAACAGACTAAACACTTTTAAATTATACGCGTATGTTAGAGCGCGTTTAGCCCTGGCGCCGTCCGACTCCGAAATAACATCTCTTATTCGAACTTATGTGTGATATGGTAGAAATATAACACGTTTTAATTTTAAAATACAACAAAAATATTTTTTTAACCGCGATTATTTATAACCATTTCTGAGTAGACGTTCACGTGTCGGCCGGTCTGTGACTGGACGCAGATTTTATAAATAAATCGGTTTAATGTCGACTCGCTGTGTTTTCCCCGTGTGCCATCCAGAGATTCCTAAATATCGTGGACTTAAAAAGCGCTTCTTTTCACATTTTTTCACCTCGAAGGCAACCGAACCTACTGATTTGACTCATATGTCCACCCGACATTGGCTTCTGAAATGAAGCAGTCACGTATGCCCTCAAACGCCATCAGATGGGCTTATTGCACAATGCCCATTAAGAATATACGCATACAGTGTACCCCATCAGCAAATGCACAAACAAGGAGTAAAACTAAACTTAAATTCAGTAAAAACAAATTTTTTTAAGGTGTTTTTAGAGTTACTATTGAATTTTTTTTTAAGCATTAATTTCAATATGCAAAATTAATCGCAATCGCAATCAGGTTTATTGAGTTGAAATGATCGTAAATAGCGCATTGGAAATAATTTAAAAAAAATTAATAAGGAATTAATAAAATTAATATAATTAGAAAAATATTTTTTTCACAAATGTCCTAACATTTCAATTATAATGATTTTCTTTAGAAAAATTCTACGTAACCCCAGTTTCTTATTACTGTTCTTTAATCTACATCTATCTTAATAATAATAATAATAACAATAACGTATACATCACAACAACGTCTAGGCCCCAAACTAAGCATTAACTTGTATTTTGGGTACCAAGCGAAGACACCACATACATATAACAACCAAGACCCGGTACCAGTATCAATATTCATCATATAAATACTGACCCGACCTGGGATTCGAACCCGGGA
The DNA here is from genome assembly GCA_949709985.1 of Luffia ferchaultella. NCBI lineage: Eukaryota > Metazoa > Arthropoda > Insecta > Lepidoptera > Psychidae > Luffia > Luffia ferchaultella. The sequence goes on from OX453263.1 coordinate 9,285,866, forward strand.
CCTCCAGCTTCGTAGGTATGGTCGCTACCCACTAGGCTAAGCGGTCGCCAGGTCGTCATCCTACATTAAAAAATAAACATTTGTTCTCAGCACTTATTTCGCTATGAGCTATTTAAGTTAGGTTAGGTTAGTCCATAATCATTATTTGGAAGCTGCAAACACTTTTCCGCGTGTTAATGCAATGCTGTATTGCCCGTCGAATGATACCGGGGCATGTGTTCTGGTCGTTTTTTATTTGATTTGCATGATACAATATAAGCTTTGAGGATATACATATTTTTTTTTTTGTAATGATGAATAGATATTTTATAATGATACAGAATTAACCAAAAGTAAAATAAAATAATTTTTCCAAGCGAAATTAATTTAATTTAAAAAAATATACAAAGGTATTTATTGTAAAAACATTATTTTTCTAATTAAAAATAATTCCTTTTGTATCGTATGCTTCTTTTATAATTTAATTTTGACAATTCTTAAGTTAATATAGTTCACAGCAAAAAATACCTTATTGTAGAATAATTACTTGCATGCGAAAGATAATAAAATTGGTATAATTACAATACCATACTATATACCATCAACCCATTAATGCTCCACTGCAGGAGCTTAGGCCTCCCTTCGAGATGAGGGGATTTGGAGTTTAATCCACCATACTGCTCCAGTGCGGGTTGGTGGATTTTAACGACTGCCATCTATTGATGGCAACCTGGACCGACGGCGTAACGTGCTTTCCGAGGCACAGAGTCAGTGACAGCATATATCCATCCAAAGAAAACCGATAACATTTGTATACATATGAGCATATCAACATGATGTCAACATAAACATAACATTTTAAATTTCCATTCCATTCCACCAGCACGTTATGCCCCACTGCAGCGGCTTAGGCCTCCTCCCAGGGTAAGGGGGCTTGGAGCTTAATCCACCACGCCGCTCCTATTTTTATGACCTTGACTACTGCCATCTGTTGATTTTAAATTTATTCAATTTTTATTTAATAACATATACATCACGATTAATGGTGTTAACTCAGGTAGTCATCAAAATGTGTTAAAAACTGCAGCCATTGCAAGTTTAATTCTATTTCTATACGAAACAGCAATCATCATCATCATCATCATCAGCCCATTTTTACCCCACTGCAGGGGCTTAGGCCTCCCCCAGGGTGAGGAGGGGGGCTTGGAGCTTAAGTCCACCACGCTGCTCCACTGCGGGTTGGGAACTGTAACGACCGCCATCTATTGACAGCGTCCGGGACCGACTGCTTAACGTGCCCTCCGAAGCACGGTGTCACAACAGCAATAAACACTGATAAAACCATTGGGGAAAAAAAACAAGAATTTGATTCTTTAGAGCTCGACAGATATGTGTACCTACACACTTCCAACTATTCCGACGTAACCTATACTCATTTTTCCGCCCAGTCATCTCTGAGATGATTCGGAATCGAAAATATTCAGTGTAAAGTGTATATAAGATACTAGCGGCCCGTCTCGGCTTCGCATGGGTAGTATTCGTTTCTCATGAGAATCACTTTTTAGTAGAGCTCCTTCCAGACGCTTTAAAGAAATGTATGTATAGCAGTGCCCCCTGGTGGCCCATAGTCGCAATCCTTATCTAAGAACCTGCTCTTAGGTGATATCTACGTAACGTAAAAACCGTGTCAAATCGTCCCAGCTGTTTTGAAGACCATACCTATTGTAGCGTCCCCTGGTGGCCCGTAACTGCACAACTTATTTAATTATCTATTCGCAGGTGATACTCATGTAATCCAAAATATCGAATCAAAATCAGTCCAGTCCTTTCGAAGATACACATTTACTGCAGCGCCCCCTGTTCCTTAATAATCATAAAACCTATTTAGAAACCTATTTTGGAATGTTATCTATCTAAATACAATTGCCTTCGTAGAATTATAAAATTAAAACATTTTCTATATGAAAAAATCATTGAAATTGGGTATTTTTAAATATTATTTTGTGGAGGTAGAGCGAATAGAGAGTTAAATTACCATTGTCTAAAAATGCTAATACACATTATTGATAGAAATCCGAAAACACAAAGATAGAAATAAATAAGATAAATTATATTTAAAATAATATTGAAATAAATTTTACGAAATTATATAAATTAAAATACGTAGTCACTATTCAATTTTTGAAAACTAATTAATAAACCTACAATTTTTATTTGAAGTCTTAAAACTTCATGTATACCTACCTACCTACTGAATAGTAATGAAAATTAGGTAAAGAGGGCTACTAATATTACTTTGTTTTTGCAAAGTATTTGCACAACTATAAAATATATGTATATATACAATATACCGCAAACTATTCTCTACTTTTTTTTTCAAATTTCTGGCTTAGTAATTTCGGAGATAACGGGGGAACGCCCGATTTTTGGTTATCATCATTAATATCTTTTAAATTAAGCAGTTTATAATTATGAAAATAATATATTTGTATTTTTCATAACAGACCCTTCCTTTATCAAAATTTCCGTAAATTTTCTTTCACATTTTTTTTATACATATTAAAATTAAAAAATAAAATTATTTGCAAATCTCATAACAAACCCTTTCATATCACGCTATACTATTAAGAAACTTTTTTTTTTAATTCTCTTATTTGCCCTACAAATTTAATTCGTTTATTTACGCTGTATGACCGTGATTGCCTTGATCTACCTACCTACCTGGCTCTGTATATGTAGCTTTTAAATTTTGTCGTCGAATAAATTCGGAGAAAATAGACTGTGACAGACGGACAGATAGACGCGAGATTGATCTTACTAGGGAACGATTTTTCATCTCGAAGAACCATAAAAATATATCGTACATCACCGCACCGACCTTTTGCGGGTTTATATGGCAGAATGTATTTAGGAAAGTAGAAATCCGAACGAGTAATAATTCGTTAAACGATTTTTTTCTTAAATTGTCCATTCTGGCCTACCGATAAAGTCTATGTATACTTGTACAGTTACAGACATTGAGAAATTAGTTTTTAGACTCGTTATATTAGGTCTTAACCAATGAAGTTGCCGTGCTTCAGTACTGGCCATTTCAAACAAACAAAAAAATTTGATTAGCTGTGAATTCTAAATTCAAACTAATTTTGTTTTAAAAACATGACATTCTTTTTACAAAGTCAGTCTTTTGTTTATTGATTAGCGTTGAGTTTTTATTACATGTGAACATTTTTCGTCATAATGAACATTTTAAAAATTCGTGTAATTATGGAATATGAGTTCCGTCGTGGCACTAATGCGGCATAAACGGCACTTAATATCAACAACGTTTACGAGAGAACATAACAAACGAATGCACAACCCGTAGGTAATTGGTTTGCCCGCCTCCGTTCCGGAAATTATGACTGGAATAATAAACCTCGTGGTCGTCCGGACACTTTGGTCAACAATGATGAATTGAAAACGATTGTGGAATCTGATGATACTCAAACTACGCTGAACTAGCAGCAGATTTTGATGTTAGCATCAAAACAATATTGGACCATTTGCGACAAATTGGCAAAGTAAAAAAGCTTGATAGATGGGTACCCCACGAACTTAACGATCACCCAGCGCAACGTACGCATCGAGACCTGCCTCGCATTGCTCAACAGGCACAGGAATTAAGGAATTTTGAACCGGATTGTTACCTGTGATGAAAAATGGATTCTGTCCGACAATCGAACGCGCTCAGCAAGATGGTTACATCCTGGTTCAGCACCAAAGCAATATGTTAAACGAAAAATAACCCCTAACAAGGTGATGGTCACTGTTTGTAATTAATTCATCGCAGCTTCTTACAAAATGGCATGAGCATTACTGCAGATGTGTGCTGTGAAGAACTGAAGACAATGGAGGAGAAGCTCGCACGTCTGCGACCAGCTTTGGTCAATCGGTCGTCCCCGCTGCTCCTTCACGACAACGGGCGACCCCATATTGCACAACAAACAGTTTCCAAGCTGCTAGAGTTGGGGTTGGAAGTTCTCCGTCATCCGCCATACTCACCAAATCTTGCACGTACCGACTATTACTTTTTTCCAAATTTTTACAACTTTTTAACGGGAAATAAATTCAATTCCCGAGAGACAGTACGAAATGCCTTTGAAGAGTTTGTTGCCTTCCGTCCAGTTGATTTTTACAAGAAGGGCATCAATAAACTGCCACTGCGTTGGCAAAGATGCATCGATTGCACGGGTGATTACTTTGTATAACAGAAATAAAGATGTTTGAAAAAAAAATAATTGAATGTATTACATACAAAACGGCAACATCATAAGACCTAATATTAAGATACAATTTAAGGTCATAGAGGAAATTGCTTACATGAAAAAAGTTTTATATTCAAAAGAAACAGAAAATGAATTAACCTTTTCTGGTGAATGAATTCCTCTAATATTTCCTGCAATAAAAGGCTAACAAAATATGCAATCTGATATGACGCTTAAACGTAATATACGATAATGATAATACACGCAGATGTTAAAAGATATAACCAGAGACACTTGATAATATAGATATTAATATTCACTTTAAGAAGTGTATAGTCTAATTAGTAAGTATATCTCATCAGAGCACGTATTAAACAGTGCATCATGTTAAACTGAATATTTGCTTTTGTCTAAGTAAAATAAAATGATATGAGTTCAATAGGAAATTGTAATTATTTTCTAACAAGTCGCGGTTGAGATACGCTCTATAGTCAACAGTAAATGGGACGATGAGTTACCTCCGATGACTTAGGTTTTGTTTGCATATCCATATCAGCCCCATTATGCCCCAATGCAGGGGCTTATGCCTCTCCTCTGAATAAGAATGCTTGGAGCTTAATCTACCACGCTGTTCCAGTGCGGGTTTATAGACGTTAACGGCTTCCATCTGTTGATGGCAACCGGGAGCGACGGCTAAACGTGCTCTCCGAGGCACAGAGTAAGTAATAGTCATGTACATAAGTCAGAAAAAAGTCATCGGTACGAGTACATGTCCGTTTCTAGGATTCGAACCAAGACCTTCTAAATAAGAAGCGGGTTCGCCACCACTAGGCTATCACGACAGCTTTGTTTACGAAGGATGAAAACGATAAGAAATTTCAACCGCTATTCGAACTTTGAAACCAAGTAGCTATCAAATATTTCTAGCATCTGTGAGTAAACCCATTCGACTTCATTCGTTATAATCATAGAGTAAATTAAGGTATTTTGCAGTGTTTGGTTTTTAATAGAGTCATTAATGTCAATTCACATTTTCTGGGTTGGCGGGGATTTCTCGGGGGTGAAGAGCGGCGCGCGGTGAACTTGCGCCTTGAAACTCGGACTAAAACTCGCCATCTTACACGAGCTAGCTAGAGTATGAGTGGTTAGACAGTAAACGCAGAAGAGGGCTTATAATGGTCATAATCGTTGTGTATATAATTCGACGACCTTGTGTTGTAGGATAACAATCTCCACTCTGTGTAATGCGAAAGCGATGTAAACTTGTTTCTACTTACGTCAGTCCATGTCACTCAAACTCGATTTTTGTTGATAGTCGTTTGAAACGTACTCGAATGTAAAATTATGTATTTTAAGGCATAGATTTTAGTTGGCAAATTCTCAGTTCAATCGTTTTTCTTTTGCTAATTTACGAATATAGTTATTTAAACGAACACACAAGATTCGTATTCATATGAAAAGCCATCCACTTAAGCAACGATTGGTCTCTTACCACTTGCTAAAATCTATATATTAATAGGTACGTGAATAAAAAACTTTTTGGACCTCTTTTTAAGCATACTACGCGCACAGAGGAGTGTGAGATTTGGCATAGTTAAAGTTTATGTGGAGTTAAAGACTCATGTGGTAGGAATTCAGAAAACTAAAATCTATATGCAGAGTGAGTTTTTGAAATGGGACTATATGGCCAAATCCCGAACGATAAATAGCGAAAAGTTTTCAAAGGAGTCATGTGCTTCATTTTTAAGAAAACAAAAGCTGCAATTCCATAAAAGTACGAATTGACTAGAAGCCCTTTCTGCGTTTACCGTCTAACCACTCCTGCGCGCCGGTCTTCAGCCCCGTGAAATCCCCACGCGCCGGTCTTGAACCCCGCAAATTGCGTATTCTCACTTCGATACTTGTGACTATTAAAACCTCAGATTAAAACCAAACGCTGCGCTGCTGTCAAATTAATTTACTCTATGGCATATTCAGATTCATCAAAAACCTGTTATTCAACAGGGAATCAAACCACTTGGTTTGGAAATATATAGATTAATACGTGAAGAGAAAACATTGTACCCCTTTCAAAGCATATTGCGGGTACAGGAATGTGAGATTTAGCATAGTTAAAGTTTATATGAAAAAGGAGTGCCAAATTAAAATTTATATATGTGTTACAAATATTGTCAACCATATATAAAATTATAATAATTAGTCTGTCGTTTGTTGCAATTAGAACTGACTTACTCTCGCCTAATTATTGTTGGTGGTTTCAAAAAAGCGAATAGATAGGTGGTTGAATTTCAACCACTGGGCGACAACTAGTTTAAATTAAATCAAACTCAAGATCGCCTTAAGAACGGTATCATTCGAGGGCGTATTCAAACCATTCAAACATAATAACGACCTTATCAATCGTCTACTCATAGAGTAAATTAATTTGACAGCAGCGTTTGGTTTTAATCTCATTGAGGTTTTAACACAGACAAGTTTTAATCTCAGGTTTTAATTGAGTCAGAAATGTCATTTCACGGTATCGAAAATGTCAAACGGAATTTCACGAGGGTGAAGACTGACGCTATAAACGATATAAGTTTCATCTTAAACTGTTGACTGATTCTTGTGTTATAAGCGTTATTCAAACAAAAATAAAAACAATATCTTACATTTGTTTTATAAAATTTTTGCTCATTTTATAAATTTTATGAATTTCCAGATTATTTGTATGTAGTAATTTTTAAGGTAAACAGACACAATGTAACATAATGGATGTCATATAGTGCATTGGCTTACTGGCTTATATAGAATTCAGGTAATTTTCTTTCACATAGTGTTCCCATAAATCTTAATTAACAGGAAAATACGCCGACGGCGCGCCGCCCCGGCTAGCTAAAATATTATGTTGAGAGTGGAGTTTCCACTTCATATAGAACTCACTGATCGTGATACATTAAAAAATTAATAGCAAATTGACTTACTACAATAAAAGATCTATTTTATATATATTTTTTATTTTTTTTTAAAAGAATAAAAGATCTAAAAAAAATTTAAAAATATATATAAAATGTTTACACACAATCAATGAATTTCAAATTTAATTAATTATATAGGTACCGGTTCAGCATACTAGAAGACGAAGAACCAGTGAGAAATCGTCAGTTTGCGCAATTTACTCACTTGAAACTTTTTATTTAATTTGGTAAGCTCTACAAGCCCTATAAGTTTGGACTACTTTCAGCCGAACACGCGGTATATTATGTACGCCGTGTTCGGCTGAATGTAGTCCAAACTTATGGAGTTTATAACATTATTTTCTCAGTAACCGTTAGTTTGCGCCATCTACTCACTTGAAACTTTTTGTTAAGTTTGGTAAGCTCTACAGGCTCTATAAGTTGGACTACGTTCAGCCGAACACGATGTATATTGTTCCTTTCTAGGGTTCATAACAGTCCATTACGTATACCTTGTGTGATTATGCCTCACTGCAAGGCTCTAGAATTTTTTTTATTAATCTCTTAATACCATTGTATGCGGTTGATATCAATAGTACCTATAGTGTGAATAGTCTCCAAGTAACATGTAAGTAGGTAAGAGTGGCGTGATAACCCGAACGCAACGAACCTGTTTTAAACCTATAAGGCCTTGTGGCCGTGGTTGGAATCCGAGCATGTACCAATGAGTTATTCTGACTTAAGTACATAATTATCACTGACTCCGTGCCTCGGAGAGCACGTTAAGCAGTTGGTCCTGGTTGCTCTCAATAGATAGCAGTCGTTAAAATCCACCAACCAGCACTGGAGCAGTGTGGTGGATCAAGCTCCAAGCTCTCTCACCCTGAGGGGGAGGCCTAAGCCCCTGCAGTAGGGTATAATGGGCTGATGAAATGGAAGAGAAACATGAATGTGACAGACGGACAGACAGACGGAAAGGACGAAATCATAAGGGTTCCGTTTTTGGTCATTTGTCTACGAAACCCTAAAAATGAAATCTCAAGTGTAAGTCTCTCAGTTTCATTCCAAGAGCTAAAAGAGAAGAAAAAGTCTTTTTTTTTAATCTTTGAATACATCCTTCAAATCTACTACTATTACAAATTATATTTGTATTTACCTATTCTAGGTACCTATTATTGCAGACCATGAAGTGCGTTTTCATGAAACGTAAAAACTGAAGATTTAAACGGCTGTTTGTTATGAAACTGTTTGGAGACTAGCTCCAACCTTCAGCTGCTATATCATATAAATAAATAAAATCAATCATTGTGATATATAAAATTTCGAACAAATCATTTAACGCACCCATTTTAAGCTGACATCAGAAGAAAGGCGTGATTTTACGACAGCCATCTGCTATTCAATACGCTCCATCAATTGTTAACAAGCATTTTATGGGTCCTATAAATATCGCAATAAGCCGCTTAACACCAATAGCGTACTAATGTAAGCCTCGTAAATAACGAAAATAACACTCGATAAAAGGCAACGTTCATGTGTTTGTCCCGAAATAATGGTTTTTTCATCGTCGGTTGAACCCGTTGGTTGTAGCTACCATGAATGTACATAGAGACACCGTCTCATGACCACAAAAATATGAGCAAAAAATATAGGCCGCTCACCAATTATACGCTACTTAATGTTGTCAGATTCACTGTGGAAAAAAATGAGCATTCACCAAAAAATTTAACACTACAACAAGTACAACACTATAACTACTACAACCTGGAGTAGGTATATTAGACATTTTTTTTTAAATTGTATGTGTACATTTTCAAGGAATAATCTATTGTTAAATCACAAATGTAATTTCATAATCTTTATTTCTTTTCCAGTAGGTACTAATTCGCCAGGCTTTGGTTATTTTTAGCTTATATTATTGTATATATAGACCTTATATTTAAAGGTACCTACCTATTTAATGTGAGTTACTAGTGAAAAAAATATATTTCAAAAGTGTGACATACTAAATGGGCATAGTTCAAAATTTTGCAACATGGGCCAACAAAAATTGTATTTATATTGTTTTTATGCAATTGAAATATATGAATTTTTGGAGGTGTACTATCAGAGATATAAAAAGAACGTGAAATATTAATATGACGTAACTACTACATGCAGCGGTCGACGGCCATATAAACAGTGCTTTAGGTAGAACATCATAAAGCTGTAATTAGTATAGTAGTGACCTCATCAGCTATCAATGAATTATACTTTGCAAAGCGTAATTTATTTATACACAGTTTGGTTTCCTTTGTATACACATATATTAGGATCAATTTTGTTGCTTTTTTTAGATCTCGTAAAGAACACGGATGATGGCTGTAGGTAGGAAATAAAAGAAGGAAGTATTGTGCGTAATTATCTTTATTTTTAAGATTTAACAACAATGTTATAAGTGTGTTAGCAACTTTTCAGTCGAGCTGCCTAGCTATGTATATACCTACGTCTGTGCCTACATGGTGCCTACGCACCTGCTCACTTTTAGCTGCTTTCAGTCTATGCAATGATTATTCATAAATACGCAGCAATCATACTCGAGCGAAGCCGGATCGGGTTGCTAGTGACATCAAAATGCATTGGTGGTCTAATTGTCTTGTATCCAATGACCTTTGTTGACATTTGGTTTGACAGTTGTCAAAAATGAAGTTTTTGAAATTGCATTCAATTGCATTTTGATATGACATTTGGCAATCGAAATATTGATTTTGCTGTTGTTTGCTATTAGCTAGCACAGATTATGCTATTAGAATTATAGAATGTGATGTGATTAGGATAAGAGCTGGTTTCAGTATGTTTCAGCGTTGCATTAGGTTAAAAGAAAAGTAATTTAACATCGGACGAGATTGCTTTAAGCAGAAAACGCCAGTAATTAAGAAGAAGTAGAAAAGTAGGTACTTAGTTTATTTACATTAAAAAATTACAAATTATGAAACGTGTTTATGTATACAAAGATCTGAACGAAGAAAATGGAATACTTATGAGTTTGGAAAATTCGTTTGACGAATTCAAACGTGAGATCTCGCATAGATTTCGTTTAAATAATATTGATTTATTCACGTCGTCGGGTTGCCTTATAATCGACATAAAAGCAATACGGGATGAAGAAAAAATATACTTATCGAATAAAAGCAAAAATAAAATTCATATTCCAAACGTGGATAACTTAACTATTGATCCTAAGAAATCTGCTCCTCGCACCAACAATGTATCTGACTGGATCACTTTAAACATAGGAGGAAAGCATTTCACCACTTCCAGATCTACTCTTTTGGCTAAGGAGCCATATTCGATGCTTGCAAGAATGTTTGCTGGTGATAATGTGTATTTAATGAACCCAAGTGCCATAGATTCGAATGGAGCGTACTTAATTGATAGAAGCCCTGAATACTTTGAGCCAATACTAAACTATTTAAGGCACGGTGATGTCATTTTGGATAAGCATGTCAACCCAAAAGGTGTACTTGAAGAAGCTATATTTTATGGTAAATATTATTGAATATGAATTTTCTAGAATATAACCGCTGTCGGCCACTATCACCAAGGTTATCCTTGTATCAAGAATTGTAAAATTAATTCACTCTTTTCTACTGATTTATATTTTCTGTTTTTATCTATTATTTTCAAATTACAAAAAGGTTATAAATATTATACATAATTAAATAAGTCATTTCAATTAAATTATTTTAATGTCTATGTTTGTTGTTGGATCAGTCACGAGTCGGCTTTTCAGAGTTGCCACCCTTTTATCATCTGTCTAGTACATGTTTGTTTAAGGTTAATAATTGAAAAAATGCTTTTTACCACTTTCAAATTCGGATAAAAATAGATAAATAAGCCACCATTTCTAATTTGATAGATTAGGTTGAGTCATATTGTTTGTTTATGTCAATGTGAAGCATAGTGGAGCAATGCACCATGCATGAGAAGAATTTTGTAAAATTAATTGTGTGTTAGTTTCAAGTATTTTAATGATAGAAATGTCTTCGTGGCAGGTTTATTTTTAGTTTTTTTATGTTACTGCAAGAAAAAATTCTAAAAATATATACCCATCCCGCTATCTACCATGTCAATACTTATATGTGTAAGGTAGCCATTTTGGAAAGTACTATCTCAGTCACATCAACAAAAACAGGATATCATGTCATTCTATGAAATACAAAATTTTCGTCATAATAGTTTTACATACTAACTTGATGAGGTCTAAAAATTAAAAAAAAAATTCTATGCTATATGTATAGGAACTACCCCATCCATGTAAATATGTCACACTAAAACAGCCAAAATTTAAAAGGTGTAGAAGTGTGGAAACTGCTCAAAGGACTGTATGATATATGAATGGATGATTTTGTCTATCATTCATTCATCCAGAAGAAGTGTTAGTATTTAAAGTAGTAAGAACTCTCTTTTTAAGTTTATTCCATAAAATGTGAATACATTTTTTTTTTAAATTTACAGGTATAGATTCAATGGTACCTCATCTTACACAACTCATAGAAAACTTAGAGAACAAGGCTAGCGACCATGATGCTTTAAGCCGGCAGGATGTGGTGCGTTCCCTCATCATGACACCGACTACTTCAGAGTTACGGTTCCAAGGTGTCAATTTAGCTGGTGCTGATTTGAGCAAACTGGACTTAAGAAACATCAATTTTAAAGTAATAGTTTTAATATTAATTTACTCATTGCATTCATTATTCTATATCTGCATATCCTATAGTTTTTTTAAATATACTTTTTGATGTAAATACGTCTATGTTTTCGTTTCGTATTATATAATAATACATGGGACATCCCACACAGCGCCATCTAGTCCCAAAGTAAGCAAGTATAATGTTTTTATTTTATAGGTTACTAGACAACTGATATACATACTTATATATTAGCCTAGTATGTCTACAGCAACAGGATCATAAACCTACAAACTGGCAGATAGTTATCAAACACAATGACATATATATATATATATATTGTAATTACAAGTAAATAAACTTTGAAAAAAAAATATTTTGCATATAAAACGCGAAGAAACTTTTCCCCGACCCAATGTTTTAAGATTTTATCTATCAGTATTTTGTGTAGAAAACAATATCAGCTTCACATTCAAAACAACATCAATATTAGCTTTAAAGTTTCATTGTCCATTTTGCAGCCGAACCATACAAATAAAAATATATTCAATTTTATTAAATTTTCATTCCAGTACGCTTGCCTGTCTCGATGCAATCTCAGTGGTGCAAATCTGTCTCAGTGCTGCTTAGAACGGGCAGATTTGTCATATGCCAATTTGGAGGGAACACAGCTTCTGGGGGTGAAAGCTCTGTGTGCAAATATGGAAGGTATGCTTGACCATTTAATACCTAATAATTAGAGAAGCACCAAATATGGTGTCTGCCGAAGTTCGGCTTCGGCCGAATATTCGGTTTAAACATTTGCCGAAGCCGAATTTCGGTTTAAATTGGCGCGCTTTTATCCGATGAACTTGAAGGTTCGTGTTCGTTCCGTCGCCTGCCATGCCACCCGCGCGCGTCCCGCCCGTCACCTGCGGTCATTTAAATGTAGTTATGCTGATAATTGGAGTTACCGAAGTTTGGCCGACATTCGGCATATCCTGGCCTATCTAACCGAAATTCGACCGGAGACGAAGTTCGGTAAAAATCTTGGTATCAAGAAAGTAAGGTAGGGCATCTAACAATTATTTTTTTTTTCAATTTTAAGCAAATAATTCACTTAATATTGCGTAATACTGAATACAATTTTTTAACCGATTTTTATTTTATTAGAATATCAAGTACATTTTTATATTTTTTAAACAAGTTTGATATTTAATTAGAACACAAGAAGAATAGACTCATTTTGAAGTTCTCCTCGTTTCACACTCGTTCCTCCTTGAAGAATGTTCAGTAAATTGTCAGGCAAACCACAAAAGTAGATGATTGATCCGAAAACATGTCACAGTTATGGTTTTTGATTGTTTACAAAAGCCATTATGACAGTGCATGACGAGCAGGGACTGAACCTGTATTTTATTGTGTACAAGTATCAAAGAGTTTTGGGTTACTGCTACAGTTACAGTTGCCATTATTGTGGTAACTGAAAGGGAAGAAAGTCGGTTGCCACCGGAGGCAGTGAGAAATAAAAGTTATTTTTATTTCTGTTATCCGTATTCATACAACAGTATTGAATTTTTGGGTAAACTAGATGATATACTAGTAACAATAATAGAACTTGGTTATAACCAAAATAATATGAGTAATAAAAATACAGGTTTTGGTCCCTGGCCATGAGTATGTTTAAATATCTCCTCTCATGACAAACTCTATGAACGCAACTAGTAATAAAGAGAACAAATCAATTTTTCTTTTAATTTTCGCATTCCCAGGAGCTAACTTAAAAGGCTGTTTCATGGAAGATCCTGCAGGATCTCATGCTGTAATGGAAGGGGTGAATTTAAAAGGTAAATCTTGTAATGATATGAGATTACAAAATAAACTACACATGTATCAGAAAAGTAATAGAAATCAGTTAACATCGGAGGCGCAGGTTTGCCGGAAGTTATACAATGAACAAATTTTTATAAGAAAAAGTCATAAATTATAAGGAAAATACTGTAAAAACTACTTTATTGCTAAATACATTTGGGTCAAATAGTCTTGCAAATTGCAGGTACGTCCAGTTGCATTACTTTTCTGATATATCTGTATATTGTTAAAATAATCTCAAAAAGACCAAACTTTTTAACAATATTGAGTTATTTAAATTTGATCTCTGTTTCATTATTAGCACTAACGCCGACAGTTCATTAATGTTACTGTAGGTTTGACTTATCTGACACTCAAGTAGTCAAGTGTGTTTTATCCATTCAAAGGGTCAAACTTTCTAGCGCTTTATGAAATTAACTTGGCTGTTGTCTGTCTTACACCATGCTTTTGAAACAAAGCTATTGATAATGAAATGTCAACGATAGACGCGTAACATATTTTTTTTTTCTAGGTGCAAACTTAGAGGGTAGCAACTTAGCTGGAGTGAACCTGAGAGTGGCAACCTTAAAAAATGCAAACTTACAGAACTGTGATTTAAGAGCTGCTGTGCTTGCAGGGGCTAATTTAGAGGTATTATTTACTTTCACTTCACCTTGGAATATTTTTGGATATTTACTACACACTCGATTATTTCACAACAATCTAAATAAGATCAGGATCACAATTCACTATGGAACAATTTTACAGTTAAAACAGTAACGCGTTACAAATTAAATTATACAATAATTTGTATAGTGAAGTATGGTATCAGATCGGTAGCTTGACTCTTTCTATGTTTCTTTCTATATATATATCAAAGCCCATTCCAAGGAAGTAATACTAGACTCGTGTACTAAAAATTTTCTTTAATTTCCTTTTTTCTTTCTTTGATTACAATCTAAGTTAACATCTAAATTATACCAATGCAACGTAAAGACCACGTGGGCGGAGCTGCAGGCGGAAAGCTAGTCTTTTATAAACAAAGATAAAATCTGACAATCAAGTTTTATTTTATATAACGTAATGTATACATCACAACAACGTCTAGGCCCCAAACTAAGCATTAGCTTGTATTTTGGGTACCAAGCGAAGACACCACATAGTACATATAAAAACCAAGACCTAGTACCAGTATCAATATTCATCATATAAATACTGACCCGACCTGGGATTCGAACCCGGGACTTTACACCCAACCCAACTTTGCAGGCAGGGGGTCGCTACCCACTAGGCTAAGCGGTCGTCGCATATGAATTGAAACCGTCTGTCCTTTCCTCAAATGTAATTATTTGGGCTTTTAGATATTTACTATATCAGCTCATTATGCCCCATTGCAGGGGCTTGGGCCTCCCTCGGA
Source organism: Luffia ferchaultella (assembly GCA_949709985.1). NCBI lineage: Eukaryota > Metazoa > Arthropoda > Insecta > Lepidoptera > Psychidae > Luffia > Luffia ferchaultella. Next base: position 9,300,942 of record OX453263.1, read on the forward strand.
ATAAGGATGCTTTTAAATACTTAATAATGCTAATTTTTACTACTTGTAGTGCTGCGACCTGTCAGGCAGTGACTTGCACGAAGCGAATCTCCGTGGTGCGAACTTAAAAGATGCTGCATTCGAACTGATGCTTACTCCGCTGCATATGTCACAGACTATAAGATGAACTGTTAATTGTACTCTATATATTTAATTAATCCCTGTGCTTGTTTTATTTCACTGAATTCCATTTAACAATCTATACCTATAGTAAACTTATGTACATATTTGAATTGTTGAACTGTTCTGTACTGTAAGAGAATCTCGATTGGAAATAAGACAGGTAGTGGAGTGTAATAAGGTTATGATCTCGGAATCCAGTTACTTTGCATGGATCTACATGAAATGTGAATAATGTTTTTTTTAATGAAATTAAAAAGTTTACCAATTTTTTCCCGCTATTGATTTTTTGATTTACCTGCTACAAATCTATGAAAAGCAAGAATCACAAAATTTTTCGTTAAATATAAGTAATACGTTAAATGTAAAAATACAGTAGCATCTGTAATGTTTATAACATTCCATACCCGAAGGGTAAAACCATAGAGTAAATAAATTTGACAGCAGTGTGTAAAACAGAGACCTACTGCCGTCACTCTGTTGTCTGTCCCTGTGTGACTGATCTCTAGCTCATAAATGGAATGAGTTACAGTCTTGTGGATATTTTGTATAAATGTTAACCCATAATGAAAGAAATCGGAAATTAAATGAAATTGGTTTTCAGGGATGGTCTCATACATGAAATAGAAGCCGAAACTTTTTTTCTTTTTACCTTGACATGTAATAGACTACAAGCCCTTGGAAAAAATTAACCTGTGAAATGAACCAACGTGAATAACGCTTAGAAGACTGTTACTATATCAGAAAATAACTCTGAGCACTATGCCGTCATTTCTGAGGGGTACAGGTGAGTACGTGAGTGAATGGAATTTCTCAGGTATGAATGAGGAATTACGACTAATTATTAATGTACGGCTTTGTTATAGTGTATAGATGATTAAAAATAAATGTCGAAAAACCTAGTGCCGTACTAAAGTGGTGGTGCCGGAAGTCAGTGATAAGGATAATCTGCTCAGAGATAAGGGTTGCGACCCTTGGCTTTCGACCCCTGCGCTGGAAATATGTACGGCGTTTACGGGTAAAGTATCTGTATATGTGTACAAAAAGAATTACGCAAATGCCGTACAATAATAAATGACCTATATTGCTTTTGCAATTATCGGCGAATTAAAAATTTGCACTGACTTCCGGCACCACCACTTTAGTACGGCACTAGGTTTTTCGACATTTATTTTTAATCATCTGTACACTATAAAAAAGCCGTACATTAATAATTAGTCGTAATTCCTCATTCGTACCTGAGAAATTCCATTCACTCACGTACTCACCTGTACCGCTCAGAAATGACGGCATAGCGCTCAGAGTTATTTTCTGATATAGTAACAGTCTTCTAAGCGTTATTCACGGTGGTTCATTTCACAAATTAATTTTTTCCACGGGCTTGTAGTCTATAAGACAGGATGTCATTGTCTAGATTTCATTGAGTAGATACAGAGATTTTTTATCTTGAAAAATTAAGAAATGGAGCCATCAAAATGATCAGTTTTAAAGCATTTTTGTTATGGAGTCGATCGCAAAAACTCAATTAGTTGGTAGCTGGGGATTTTCACATATTAGTGTAGTTCCAATCAAGCTTTATGGCGGATCCGAACATAGGCACAAGTCGCGTCGCAGTAACCAGTTTTAGGTGTAGCGGGACGCAGTAGAGCGAAGGGTATATGACTGTACCTGTCTTGTATTTCGATCCGTCATAAAGTTTGAGGCGAGCTATACCACCACAGTATTTAAATAAATACCTACAGAAAAGGCAGATTCTTAATGTAGTTGTAAGCTGTGACCAAACCAAACATTTTTTTCTTCCACGGGTTGTTGCAATGTCTAAGCTCGTTTCAGTAAATACATAACACGAACATATTGCCTATTTGGTGGTACGAAACCCTCGATGCGCGAGTCCGGCTCGCACTTGACCTCTTTTTAATTTACTAATATTGCCGTCGAGAGAATGCGTTCCTAACAGATCGTAATCGGATGGTTGATGTGAATTTGTACCGTCGCGTCGAATAGTTCCGTTTTCAAATGTTATCGTTTACATGCACGAATGACACAAAACTAAATTTAAAATTATATCATTATGTCAAATCACAACAAACATGATGTTATAGATAAAAATACGAATTGACTAAAAGCCCTTTTCTGCGTTTACCGTCTAACCACTCATACTCTAGCTAGCTGGTGCAGGATGGCAAGTTTCAGTGTGCGAAGTCCCCCGCGCCGGTCTTCGACCCCGCAAAATTGCGTAATGTCACTTCGATATTGTGAAGTGACTTGACTATTAAAACCAAACGCTGATTTCAGATTAATTTACTTTATTACCATAAAGCTATAAATTCCATGCGTCGGAAACGCATTCTCGCGACGGCCATGGTATAACAAGGAAATACAATACGCGCCACCCACCATGTAAAAGCCCGCCGGCTGTACACACTCGCCGATCGGAGGCGAGCGCTAGAGGCAGCAGCGCTATGCGGGTGCCTTCTTTTTTACCCACACAGCGCTGGTCTCTGGCGCTCGCCTCCGCTCGGTGAGTGGGTACCATGGCGGCGGCCTTTTAGATCAGTGGCGCGTATTGTAAGTTGGACTGACGTTCGATTCTCCTCAGCCCTATCGAGCCTATTTTCTGACGTCATAAGGTTACAACCCTCAGTTACAACTAGAAGGAAATATATTAACTTCTTCGTCATATTTTAAGTGTTTTTTAAAAAAGACAATGGTTTTCAAGATGTTACTAAACCGTCGCCTGGCAACCTTCATTATTTTCTCGATATCTGTTTTATTGACAAAACATCGTTATATATTGTTCAGTGCTGATTATTAAATTACTCATAGGGTCGAATAAAAAGTATTTTCTACGAACAAATAATGTCTGTGACGTCAGAAATCTCTGTGACACCTTTAAACTTATACGAAGAAGACTTAAATGACGATACAGTTCTGGATTACTCTTCAAAGAATTTGGAAGAAGTACCAGATTTGAAAAATGAATTTGTGCGCGTAAGTACCTATTACTGATTAGTGTAATTAAAACTTTAGGACGACTTCACCCACTTCCTAGCTCGTCCATTTCCAAAGCCGCCACTTCTTAACGTATCCACGTCCAGATTCGTCCGCTTCGGTATACATACACTAGGTACGTTAGTAGGTACTTTAATGTCTCCATACCATTGCATTCGTAGTCCCAATGCACAATAATTACTGGCCACTTATGACTGAAGTAGAAGAGATTCCATCTTCAATTATGATATGAATGTACCAATTTACAAGGCATAATTCTGCAGGTAAAGAAAATATGCGGTTCGGCTTTCGGATGCTGCCTGATGAAAATCGTGTTCATAACAACGATCGATTTTCAATTCGGCCAAGAAAGGTTGATGTTCCATCATTTAAAAAAAATTGTTAGGTTAGGTTTTGCTTCTGATAATAAGAAAAGCGACGATCCACCAAGAAGCCCTAATTTTTTTTTGCATGTCCGTTAAAAAATATCTACTGCGTGAGGTTCCTACAGCCCTCCTTTATGACCAATTAAATAGGTATTTTTTAACTTTTCGTCAGGCAACATTGTAAAGCGCTACCGTAAACATACGTACCTACCTGTACGTCCACTTTAGGAATTGACAAATTAGGAAGTAGACGGCTTTGGAAATGATAAGTTAGGAAATGGGCGAAGTCGTCCTAAAGTTAATGAAATATGCGGTCCTTTACTCAAAAAACACCCACGCTATCACCTTAATAGATAACTACCTAACTAATGCATACTAATTAGTGGTCGCCCAGCGGTCGAAGTTCGGCCGTATACTCACTTTTTGAAACCACCGAATAATAAATAGGCGAGAGTAAGTCAATTCAATTAAGTTGACAGTATTTCTAACACATTAGGGGCCGCCCATTAATCACGTGATCTTTTTTTAAGCATTTTTAACCAACCCCCCCCCCCTGGTGATACATGGTGAGGTTTAAGACTGCCCCCCGCCCCCACCCAACATCACGTGTATTATTACTATCTACAAAAATTCTTAAATTTTTTAGAATATTATCTTAAATACGGGTATAAAGTATAATCTTATTTTATTCTGAAATTAAGGACCATGATAAAAATGTCTAGACAGAAAAGTTGCAGGTTGTTTTTGATTGGTATAAAAATAATAAACGAATGGTGTACACTACATGCCGCTTTTCGATTTAAAAATAGCGCGTTTGAAAAAATAAATACACGTGATATCTTACTACACCCCCCTCCCTCCTTGTGACATTTCGTGATTTTTGTCAAACCCCTCCCCCCCCCCCTTTCAAGCCTCACGTGATTAATGGACGGCCCCTTAGGTATACATAGATTTTAGATTTTGGCACTCCTTTTCCATATAAATTTTACCTATGTCGAATCTCACACTCCTCCGTACACGTAATATGCTTCAAAAGGAGTACAAAGTTTGCTCTTCACGTATTGATATTCAGATAATCAAATTAAGTAATTTGATTCCCTATTAAAGTAACAAATTATTCAAATATGTGAATATGCAGTTTTTTCCCTCCTTAATCGAGCTCATGAATCCTTTGCACACTTATTGCAATTTCTCATAGTTTAGGATTTCACTATACAGTCCCATCTCAAAAACTCACCTTGTATATAGACTATGCCGAATTTCTTCGTACGCATAGCATGCTTAAAAACGGGTCTAAAGCTTTTCCTTCGTGTATTTATATATAGATAAATGAATTCAAGAATCTTTATTGTAATGTATTATATTATATAATCTGTGTTAAAGTTTTTATTTGAATTTACCTACATTTAAATTTTGAACACCGCTTTACTTGTTTCACCCCTCTCAACGAAAACGGCGGCGTTGGTTTTTTTTGTACGTTGTCTAAACCAAAACCAACTATAGTCGAGACGAAGAATGTCTACGAACCAATTCCATGATTGCAAATACAATATATAAATAGGTACACATTGACTGACCGATTGGCCGAGTGGTTATAGACACTAACTATACACAGAACCAAAGGCAGCGGGTTCGATTCCCGCCCGGGACAAATATTTGTGTGCATGAACATATCTATTTGTTCCGTGTCTGGGTGTAAATTATATATATATGTACATATTTTATAGAATATATAAGTAGATATATATCAGTTGTCTAGTAACCGATAACACAAGCAGTATACTAGCTTACTTTGGGACTACAGTCATACAGTCAGTAATTATTATAATTTTTATTAAATATATATGTGATCGCGCTCATTTTGTTTACGCGCCCGTATAACATTTCCGAAACGTTCATATCGTTGGGTAATTTTTAATTATAAATTAAAATAGTATTAAAAATAGTTTTAATTAATTGTATTCTTATTAATTACAGGTTCTATATCTCCAGAACAATAAAATAAAATCACTTCCCAAAGATTTCTTCGAGACATTACCAAATCTAATGTGGTTAGATTTGAGAGACAATGAATTGACAGAATTGCCCAAATCGATCGTTAAACATCAAAACTTGACCTATCTACTTTTAGAAAACAATCAATTAACATCGTTACCATGCGAATTAGGAACGGTGAATTATTTAAAAGTATTACAGCTTTCTGGAAATCCTTTGACTCATCCACCTCCAGAAGTAATCATGGGCGGTACCAAGAAAATTCTAGAATATCTCAACAAGGAATATATCGACAGTTTAGACGTGGTTACCGAAGAGATGGCTAAAAATTATTTGAGTGCGTACCTAGGTAAATACTTGCATACATTACCTAAGTTGACAATTATTTCCCATAGGTATTCAAATTACCTACCTCGAACCGACTTCCAACATCCAATATTATTTTTTAGAGAATAGGCCTATAACGATATAGCCTAATGAATTTATAAAACCTTTTAAAGAAAGGTCTACTACAACATCCTCTAGCGGCATATATAACTGCAAACTCATATAAGAATATGCTCTAAGATTGTTCTTATATTACCTATCTATGTATCTAATTCAAAAACCCATGTCAAAATCAGACCATGCGAAAAACCATCGAAAAACACTTCTACTACAACGCCCCCTAGTGGGTTACAATCTGATCTCAACAACCTCAAAACTTGTTTAAAAAGTCTGACTTGATATCTATGTAATGCGAGAAACCGCACCAAAGCTTAGTCACTTTAAAGAAACCCTTTTGCAGCGCCCCTTGGTGGTCCATCACCATCTGTTCTTAATTACCTAATACCTACTTAAATAAAGCAAAAACCGGATCAAAATCTGGTCAACCATTTTAGAGAAAACGCATCTAACGTAGCGCTCCCTGTAAGTTCGTAACCTTAAAACTTATCTAGTGACTTGCTCTGTGATATACCAATGTGATGAAAAAACCACATCAAAATCCGCTCAGCTGTTTTAGTGTAACACATCTACCGCAACGCCCGCAATGACAACATAGCTTTTGTCACTCTAGAACTATAAGAAGCGTTAAAAAAAACCGGCCAAGTGCGAGTCGGAGTGCGTATACGAAGGGTTCCGTACCACCGTACAGTATTTATAGAAACACGTTTCTTGTATGGGGACCATTTTTAATTCTTAACTTTCTTTTATTTTTAATATTTGTTGTCATAGCGACCATAGTAATATACACTGTGAAAATTTCAAGCGTCTACCTATTACGGACGGACGTACGGACAGTGGAGGCTTAGTAATAGGGTTCCCGTTAGTAGGTACCATTTGGGCACGGAACCCTAAAAAGTTTCATTAAAATCCGTCAAATAGATTTTTTTAGTTAATTAACATACAAATAATTTAATGTATAGAATAGATGGTAATATTTACTACTTACGTATTTAGGTGAATTGCTGAATCAGCAATCGAAAACTTACAATTATAACCATGAAGAGGAAACTACGAGTAAATTCAAAAGCCGACTGCCTTTGATGGTGGAACTAAACGAGAAGGAATCTAACGAATCTGTACAAACTTCTATAAATTGTCCTAGATATGTTAAAGCTAGGAAAAGATTCCTACCATCATACTCGCAGAGTAAGAAGTACGTCAAACCTTTCGTTGTTATGGACGTCGAGGAGTATACTGAAAGGATTATGCACAATCGTACTAAAGAAAACGCTAGAAAGAAACAAATAGATATGTTGGCTTCCCGAGAGAAAATCTTACAGAGACGCAAGTGAGTATATTTAAAATCAGCTTTTATTCTGCACTACTTGATGAGATATATTTATTATATACAGAGTTCCGTTTCCGTTCTTGCGGCGCTAATCACTTTATTACTTCACTTTATAAAATTTAAACCCGCTATTGTTAAATCTAATTAGGTACAAAGCTTTGCTTTCATAGTGATTTTTTTTGAAATTTATTTAGAAACAATTATTTACATCTATGTACGTTTGTATGAACTAACAGAACTTAATATATAGACTTAGAGTTTCCTATATAATTAATATAAATAACTTAGTCGCGGTCCACCTACTCAACAGAAAAACAACAAATAACTAAACTGACCTTATTTTATCGACTTTAGTAAATGCCAACTTAATACATTTTCTAAAAACAGCTAAATATTGATTAATTTTTTATCCCATGGCAGTAGATAAATAGTATAACAAAACTTAAACGAGAATTCCACAGGGCAAAAGAATCGCTCAAAAACTGGCGAAAAAATTACCTGAAACGCCAAAATCCTGGATTCGATAAAAGCTACGTTTTAGATGCGAAACAGATACCCTATGACACGAGCCCAGAATACATGACTCTTCTTTCAAGAGACGACATAGAGAAAGATCTTCCAGATAAATACAAGAAGAATATAGTTAGACGTAGCAAGCCATCTGTGCCGAGAAAGAGCGCACAAGACGTACAGTTAGCAATGAAAATAAAAGAACTGTTTAAGAATTTGGAAGCCATCGATTTAAACAGAAAAAATGTGACACCTAGGACAGAACAGAAAATGTTGTTGGAGGAAATAAAGAAGGTGAGTTGGTAGATGTCGAAGAAGCGGGTTTCGAGAGTTTTAGTCTCCAGCAGGCAGATTCCGAACGAGTGTTAACTCACCTATCGCCACCGATAATGCGAAAAATCTATTTTAATATTGTTAAAATTTGAATTTTAAAACGTTTATTTTTGTCAAAACTGCATGAGTGTTACATCTGTAACTACCTTTAGATGTTCAGAAAAACGATTTTTTGTTAGAGAAATTAGCTTTCCACCCGAGATATAGTTTCAAATATCAGCCGTGTTATGAAACACCTCTAGTTCAGAATCACCCCACTGGCGCTGAAGAGTTTACAGGTAGTCATCTTCTCTCTCTTATCAGATCTAATTTTTCGTAAAACGTAATATCCTTGTAATACTACCCAAAAAAGAAATATTGATTAATACAATTTTTCATTACCGGCTACTACGAGAGCGGCTCTTGGCGGTTATCTCCACCGTACAGTTCATTGTCTTCGAAAATAGAGTAGAGTAGTATAGATAATTGCTAGAGACTGATTTCAATTCTTTCTCTTTCAATCGCCAGTCAGCTTCCTCGGAAACTGAGGTAGGTAGGTATTACTTACCTGAATCACACGAGAGCGCAACCGCAGCAACAGCTAGTCATATTATAAATGTACTGCCTGTAATTGAAATGATATATGCTAAAAACTTTGATGGCATAATTTATTTATGAATCCTTTTTTTGAGAATGTAATATTTTCGAATTGATTACTATACGCGCCACCAAACTAAAAGGCTCTCAAGTTAGCACCAGATACTTGCGCAAACACCAAAAATATGGGGAAGGGGCGGTGAGGGCAGTTGGCGCGGCGAGACGGGTCAGTCGCGAGAGCAGCTGTGGCCCTACTCTGATTTTTCACGACACCGAAGTAGCGCCGATACGTTCCGTTTCAAAAATCCGATCAAATCAAAAAAATCAAAAATGTTGTAGTTGTTCGATAGTTTGATTGAATGGGGATCGGCAGTGGTTTTCCATAGTTCGTTCGATTATCGTCAAATCGTCAAATGCGCGCACAGCCATACTATAGCTCCATATTGATTCCCTGAATGATCAAACCATCGGCCAACAACAAAATCACTAGTGTATTAGTTTGCGTCATCTCGGTTCTCAAGGTCGGCGCGTCGTCACAAAGAAGGCAACCAAACGTTATAAAATAACACTGTAGGTAAAATAATTTATTGTGAAAATGTAACCTATATTTTTTTATTTACGCAATGAGGTCTATTGGTGATACCTAACATTTAGAATTTTTTACGAAGAAAAAGTTGTTTTACTTTATTCGTCAATTTATCTTAAATTTTTAAATATTTTGTATGTCTATTTATTAGGCTTATTATGAGCAGTTAACGTTGCCGATATATGCTTATCATGTTAAACAATTTCTAAAGTTCAAAATGAGTAAATATTATATTTGTTTTATTTGATATTTTCGACTGTACCTACGTGACTTCGTGCGTAGCCAACTTCAAGCGGCCTTTTAGATAGGTGGCGCGTATAGTAGGTACCTCTACCATTTTCCCTCGTGTCTCTGGATTGAATTAATCCATCGCGTTTTTGGGGTTCCATCGACAGTTTTATCAGAACCAGTTCCTAAAGTGTAAATTGAAACTACGGAGGTCTCGTATCGAAAAAAAAAATCTAAGTCAATGTTATAAAAAATTATGGAATAATTTCACACTAAATAGCGCGTCATCAAAATTATAGAATACTTCCTAGACCTAGAATCTTGAAATTTATATGTAAAATATCACATAGCACAAGTGAATGTAGCTTTTTTAGTATTTCTAAATTGACGTGTTTTCGTGCCATCTATAGCGGTGTGTAGTTATAAATACGTTAACAGTCCTTGCGGAATTTTCAGGCTCGAGTCCGACTAGCATTTGGCCCTTTTTTTATTATTATAACAATGAAACTGTATGTCTAATTCAAGTATAACAGTACCTAATCAATTCAATTTGACTTTTAAAGTGTGTGTAAACATAGATTTTTTTTATTATTTTAATCGATATCTATATGAAAAATATAATAGGGCCAACATTTAGAACATAAAACAAACCCTAGCAATCTTATTCATTATTATCTTTTGTTACAGATCACAGAAATAAAACAGAAACTCTCGCAACTGTCTTCGATCAATGTGAAAACTATACTTGCTTGAATTATAAGCGATACTGATTAAAAAATTTAAATTGTATTTGTAGTAGCATAGTTAATATTATGTTTCGCTACAAAAAATGTGGAGAATAAAAAACCGAATTGTATGTTGTAGCATTTATTTATTAATTTAAAAATAAGGGAATCACAAACATTTACAGACCATAGATATTGTGATGACGGATTCCGTCTGGAATTCATTTATTATTATACTATTTCGTTCGAAAAATTATAATACATTGTGCTTAATTAAATGCGTTTAAATAAAGTAGGTATATTATATAAATTAAGTCTATCACCACTTTCTGGCTTGAAACGAATGCATTATACCGAATACCACGAGGAAAACCGCGGCGAAAGCTAGTTATGTTATTAATGTATTTATTGCCTGTAATGCAACTGGAAGATCCTTATTGAAAATAAATGCTTCTTTTGAAATAAATATGGTAGCTTCTTATCAAAATGAGATGGATGCATCGTTCATGGCGCGCCGCTACAATTTATATAGAACAGTTTTAGTTTGACCATAGTAAAATAATAAGTTTTTTAGCCCGTGAGGATGTTCCGAATTTCAAACATCCGATTCACAATCTCTTGCCGTTGCATCACATCAATATAAAAATCATCATCGTGGCAAAACAAAATACACAACATTTTAGTTAAACCCTATTTCACGAGCAGCAAGTGACGTGGAATCCTAAATAAAATACATACTATCAGATGCCCAGATTTTTAATATTAGACACTGGAGCAGCACGGTGGATTAAGCTCCAAGCTCCGTCACCCTGAAGGGACGCCTACGCCCCTGCAGTGAAGCATAAATGAGCTGATGGAAAATAGCGACCAGTTGTATATTTTATTCTGACGAAAGCGGAATTTGATCAAATTGGCCTAATTCGAAATAACATACATTAACATGAAAATTACGTAAAAAAATTGCAAAACTGAAGTACAGTTTTAATTCAAATACAATTTTTTTTTCCATAAACATAATTTAAATTACTGGTCATATATCCTGAACCAGAGAATATGTCGTCCAACATCGTCCAACGTCTTTGTAAAACAAAATTGTTTCAATCAGACAGTGAAGCACCATTCATGTGAAAGTATGGACACATTTAATATAATATTTGAGAGAGACATGAGACTTCAAACGAATCACTTCACCAAAACCAAAACAGTCCGTTTGCAGGGACAAAGATGTTACATCGGAAATGAAAATTACCGAGACGATGAAAACTAGACAGAAATACGCTCAAGTGTGAAAAATTCTCACAGTTTGCACAAAATATTTTCAAGGCGTAGTAGGCGCGTCAATGTCAAATATGAAAACATGAGTGGCCAAAGGTCAATATCTGCAAAAAATCAGAAACCTGTTTTTTCAGTGTAACAAAAGTTCTATGATGCGCTTAATCTATTCCCAATGCTATAAGAGCGGTTTCTTTTATAATTTTTAAGTAATTCTAAAGAAGTAGGAAATGCACAACAAGGTTCATATTAAGAAAAACTTTAAGCTCTGTTTTCTCAAAATGTCTATTTTGTGAATTACGACCTTTGGCCACTCATGTCTTCATTTTATGCCTATTAATAAGTCGTTGAAGACGGGAAACTAGTCCTTGAACTTGATTTTAGGGAATTATTTTAAAAGTTTTTTTTTTACTGATCTAAAATCCACAATACCCGATTACATTTGTCCAATTAAAAATGACAAAAAAGAAAAACATTGTTTCTATTAAAGATGTTTTGAAAAAAAATGTTTTTGTAACTTAATCTAGATTCACAATTTTGTTTTCGTTATTTTACTTTTAATGATCTACAAATTAAATATATACTTATGCTAAACCTTACATGTTTAACAAGACTTAATAGAGTAATGTATCACAAAATATATGAACTAAACAATTTGATTAAATTTAATTACAATTATTAAATAAACATTAAGAAACTGATGTAATTCGAGCAGATAAAAAAAAAGTAATTATAAATGGCGACGTTTTGACATAATGCATAAGTAATGTAACACAAAGGCATTAAGATACTAGATTATATGAGCAGTTGTCAAATAGATTTTGTATACAAACATGGTGATGGATGAAATTTTTAAGAATTTCACTACTTTCAGATAGGTAACTTTGTATTGCGTCAAGCATAGATATTAGATACCAAAGTCGTCTACGTACGACAACTAGCGCCATCTGTCAATTTATAGTGTAAACAATAAAGAGCAACCAACCATGTTATAAAATTACCTTCAAAATTGAACACGAGCAGAATTACAGATATTTAGAAATATTTATCGTGCAGATTTACAGTTACATCAAACTTATATTAGAAATACCTATTAAATCCCTCAACATTATCAGTTCCAATCGTAGAGGTTGGATCATCCCCTGCTAGGAAAGGGACACCGAACCAAAAAAAATAATCTTAATAGAGTATAAATATATTGAGTACGTGCAAATTGTTTTTACAACATATGTGTAGAAAACACTTGCATTTATTTACTATACAGGATGTGTGTATGCTTGTTAGATACTTAAGTATTGAAGATAGGCCTTGCCAAATAGATCACTTTTGCTTTGGGACCATGTGTCAATTATTTATAATTACGGAAAAAAGCAACTCATGATCGGGCACAGAAAATTTATACTTTGTATCACGTATATAGAATGTGTGCGATTTATTATAATAAATAAAATACTGTATATGTAAACTTTAAAATCATAAAAATTGAAAAAATCACAAAAACCTTCAATTTAGTCATACAAAATTTCTAGTAATCAGATCTAAAACTTTGGTACAATCTCGGCCGATGGACGGCTAGATGCTACGGTGTCCATGAGTTGTGGCTACAATTTAACAATTTTTTTCTAAACTATAATTGACATGTCGTCCAGAAACAAGAAGTGTTTTATTTGACAATACACGTCGTAAAGTTTGTGAGTATATTCCGAAATAGAGGAAACGACTATGAAACTTTTCCGCTCGAGGGCGCTACTGCTACAATCTCAGCTATGAAACGTGGTCACACCTGATATGTTCATCTTTTATAAAAATTATTTTCCACCTAAACGGCTTGACCGGTTTTGATGAAATTTTGTACCGGTTTCACCTAGATTATTCTTATAGCTGAACCCAGAAAGTGGCGCTGTTATCGGTTCTTTTTATTTTTTTTATTTTTATTGATCTTTCATATAAAAAACGTATAATTCCAAAGGGTCTAGACGTACTTTCATGGCGAAACTGCCCCCGATAGAAACCTACATGGAAACCTATTTTATATTGTAGAGGACGCTAATAACAGTTGATCAAGTAGGTATTCGCTATATATATTAGTTAATTGAGGACCTATTGGCAAGAAACAACCTTGAGACGACTTTTTATCAAAACGATATATCTTAGTTAATTTTATAACTAGGTGAATAAAACTAAATGGCAGTATTATGTTATACTTTACAGTTTATTCTGTAGCAGTTATCTATGGGCTAAGCTTAAATAAAATAAAAAAAATTTGTCAGTCGATTCCTATAAGATATAATTAAATTACCGCTTTGAAAAAAATATATAACAATTGTATGTATCTTGCCTAATAGCGTGCTAAGTTTCATTAAAATCCAAGAGGTGCAATATGTCGAAAAACTGTAGACGCTTGTATGACACTTTTAATTTGCATTATATTTTAATATTATTTAGAAAAGTTGCGTTTTGACAGTCCATAAAAAGTTTGGTCAACGATTGGTGATGTCAACCAGCTTACGGCAATGTTTTGTTGAAATATTTTTATCCTACTTCTATGACTTTTATAGTAGATACGTAGCGACATGATAAGATTAGCGTATAGTCGTAGTGTGGTACACTCTCGCTGTTCCTATTTGTTCAGTTTCACAAGTTTCTAATTCAGAAACATATTGTTTATGTTACAAATATTGTAACTTAGACGAAAATTCTAAAAATAACGCGGTCTACCGCGGCTGTCGATTGCGCACTAAAACATTGTCTTTGTGCATTCGGCATAAGGTCGAAATTTATCTGACGACCTAATTGCTCCAGTTGTAAGGTGTCACCTCATCTCATCAGCCAAATCAATAAAATTATGTTCTGTTTCAACAAGTTAACATTTTCAATTGGAATTGCCATGTTAAATACTAGACTTTTCATATGACCCTACATATAATAATATGTGAGATATCCCACACAGCGCCATCTAGTCCCAAACTAAGCAAAGCTTGTATTATAGGCACCAGACAACTGTTATGCAAACTTGATTGTTCTATAAAATATATACATATAAAGATATTATACACCCAGACACGAAACGAATAAACATGTTCATACACACAAATATTTATCCCGGGTGGGAATCGAGCCCGCGACCCTCGGCTCTGCAGTTAAGGTCTCTAACCACTTGGCCAATCAGTCAGTCGAACTGAAAAATCCGACTGACAAACTAATTTAGCCATGATATAAATGCTTTATTTCTATAAAAATTATTATTGACGATAAGAAACTGTAAACTACTACAAACGCCTACTACAACTTTTAATGGGTAAGTTGTCTTAATCACATTTGGCGCTTCCATTACATCCACAACCATTAGCCTCCTCTACAATATAACATAGGTTTCGATATAGGTTCCTATGGGGGCAGTTTCGCCATGGAACTACGGCTAAACCCTTTTCAGTCTTCCAGCATCACGCAATATTTTTTATTCAATGAATTTTGATAGGCCGATTTTAACGAGACTTTGTAGGCAGATATAGAGGACTTTTCGAAAAATAGTCTAAGATATGTTTATATAATGTAGCCCACTGGAAAGAAATGGTGTTGTGTTTGATTTGGCATAAAATAGCCAGACTCGCTTATTTTATAAAAATCCCAAATTAACAATGGTAAGAAGCTACGAAAAAAAAAATTGTGGTTCAAAGTAATTAACACACGTAGACATTTTTGGAAAATACAATCAAAACATAATCTCTATCAAGCTTGTGTACGTACTGTACGAATTGTTAATGTCACAAATATGGAGTGATGCGCCATCGTCCACGATACGCTCTGTTCGCATTAGGTGGGAGATAATGCCTCATCTAAAAGTGAACAACGCAGATTTCATAGTGAACGACGCTTACGCGTACTCTATTAAGATATATATTTTTTAGCTCGGTGCGCAGGCAAAGGGCATATTCTAAACTCTACGGTTCCAAAATACACTGACTAGTATATAAAATGCTCATATCAAATACATCTGTTTCATACAAATATCTATATATATGTAGATAAAAATATTTAATATTAGTCACAATACCATTAGATATGATTAGTTTCTAAAATTTCCTTCGAATCATCAAATTCAAACTTTAGTTTTTGAATATAATTTCGAAATCCAATTTAATTTGGAATCGGAATATATTGTGCAGTTCCACAGTATAAATTAAAATATCCTTATATTTTAAGGAATAATAACTGGTGTACATATATAGACAATAAAAAAACGATAAACATCAGTGTCTATGACCTAATTGAACAAACCTATTGCTTCTAGAACCATGCAAAGCGAAAGAATAGGGTACATGACTATTTTTTTTATTATTTCATATGAAAGAGTTTTCTAAATATATCATAACATTGAAATAATTTAAAAAAAACAAATCATTAATATAAAAATAATGAATGTTTAAAATGTATTGTTAGACAGAGAGGGCAATACCCCGCACGGCGTACTTAGTTGTTACATAAGACCATTTAAAATAATGTTAATTTCATACCGCAGAAAGAGACAGAGGTAGCATTTCAATAGCACATAATTTCCATATTTTTGAACTGAATATAATTTTGTATATGAATTTTGTTATAGCATAAAGCCTATTTTCATATTTTCTTGATAAATATAATATATTAAATTTTCGTCACATACCCTATTTCAATGTATTTAAATATAATTATTTATATACCAAAGAAATACACATTCTTTATGATTGATAAATCAAATGTTGGCAGTGAGGACAGTTAAAAGAAGTTATTTGTAAAAACTGACATATATTAGGTCTTAACCTATGAAGTTGCCGTTCTTCAGTACTGACCATTTCAAACGAAAAAAAAATTTTTTGATTGGCTGTGAATTCTAAATTCTCATTAATGTTGTTTTAAAAACATGACATTCTTTTTACAAAGTCAGTTTTTTGTTTATTGATTAGCGTTGTGTTTTCATTACATTTGAACATTTTTCGTTATAATGGACACTTTCAAAATTCGTGTAATTATGAAATATGGGTTCCGTCATGGCACTAACGCAGCACAAACGGCACGTAACATCAACAACGTTTACAGATAGAACTTAACAAACGAACGTACAACCCGTTATTGGTTTGCCCGTTTCCGTTCTGGAAATTATGACTTAAATAATGACACTTTGGTCAACAATGATGAATTGAAGGCGAATGTGGAGCTGATGATACTCAAACTATAGCTGAACTAGCAGCAGTTTTTGATGTTAGCATCAAAACAATATTGGACCATTTGCGACAAATTGGCAAAGTAAAAAAGCTTAATAGATGGGTACCCCACGAACTTAACGATCGCCAGCGCAACGTACATGTAGAGACCTGCGTCGCGCTGCTCAGCAGGCACAGAAATAAAGGAATTTTGAACCGGATTGTTACCTGTGATGAAAAATTGATTCTGTTCGCCAATCGAAAGTGCTCAGAAAGTTCGTTAGATCCCGGTTCAGCACCAAAGCAAAATGTCGTCCCCGCTGCTCCTTCACGACAACCCGCGACCCCATACTGCACAACAAACATTCTCCAAGCTGCTAAAGTTGGGGTTGGAAGTTGTCCCTTATTTGCCATACTCACCAGACCTTGCACCTACCGACTATTACTTTTTTCGAAATTTCGAGAACTTTTTAACGGGAAAAAAATTCAATTCCCGAGAGACAGTACGAAATGCCTTTGAAGAGTTTTTTGCCTCCCGTCCAGTTGATTTTTACAAAAAGGCCATCAATAAACTGCCACTGCGTTGGCAAAGATGCATCGATTGCACGAGTGATTACTTTGAATAACAGAATTAAAGATGTTTGAAAAAAAAAATTATACTTTAACTTATTTCATACAAAATGGCAACTTCAAAGGTTAAGACCTAATACCAACTATTGACTTCAAATGGTCAATGGCATCATGTCATAGTTTCGATTTTGGTTGTATCTGGTAAATAATGACTTTATTTTGTATTCAAATGAAAGTCACTTCAAAGATTGGTTAACAAAGTAATCGAACCACACGCCATAAATGCACTATGACAAGATGCTACTGGTTTGTCTTGGATGGCGGTTTTGAATATCAACCAATTTTCGCACGGTATGTGGAACTGCGGTTCGGCGAGAAATTTTATTGAATAAATAAATTCAAAATACAGCTACAATACATCTTCACTTACATCATACATTTTGATTCTAGATCCGAAAAAAAAAAACTGTTTTCTTAGATAACCTAAAACATTACCTCTTCTTCCTACCCACCTTTCTTCTGCCCCTAGTAGCAACTAAAGCGTTTTTTAGATTTTTCAGAGCGAGCCTTATGAAAGAACAAGGTAAAATATTCCCAGATACGATGGTACCGGAAGTTAGCATCCTGTTTCTCTGCTAGAACGCACGACCTAAATAGACGCGACCGTTAATCGTGTCTTGAGTTATCTCTATAAAACCGAGTTTAGTGTAGAACTGGTGCAGGAAGTGGTCAGTGGTGTTTATGCACACGTGGACGCCGGACGATCCTGAAAAAAAATAATTATAAAAACGTTAAGTGCACACTTACTTCCTAAACAGAGTAGTTTTGTATCGGAAATTATGGTGAGAAAAAAAAACAGTATTAACTTCAAAAAGATAAAAACAAGCTCAATAATACATAAAATGTGAATAAAATACACTACCACACAAGTATAAAATGACATGAATGTTATATAATTTATTGGAGATTGTAACAGATTGTAACAGAACATAAAGGATCAAAATCTAAAGTTTACATAAAGCTCAACAAATGCATTCTCATGTTTAATAAAATATTATTAAGATTGTTTTGTCTCTTTATTTCTGGGACAGCCCAGTATATAACTACAAACAAGTACACAATACAACACCGAACGCGCGAAGGTGAGTAAATTTATAATAACTGAATAACAAAAACATAATTAATTAAAAATAATGTTATTGAATAGTGTTATTTAATGCCCATCACTAGTCATGCCCAATTGACATGTGTCAGGAACGCAAACGCAAACGAAACCCGTATCTTGCTCCCTTCTATGTATGTGCGATTCAGTGAGCGAATCTTCACGAGGTATACGATTTTTTTTATATGTATTTAGTATTTAAGTTTGTATTTGATATTATTTTTAAGTTCTTATAAAATATTCGATTGCTTGCATGTCTGGATATACCCACGCGATACAATGACAAGAAAAATACCTATTTGCTTTTATATGCTACTGGATGTCAAGTAGCATATGAACTACTGCACGACCAATACACTCTCGCTGTGCAGTACTTACTGATCGGGCACCTACTAACCGTCTCTGTGTGCGTTGGTCACGCCTAACTGAACAGTGACGTGATATTTCTATTTATCTACATTTCTGGCGCCAAATTTCTGTCTGGACATGTATGTGATCGGAGTGTGTAGTGATAGTCTGTATAATTTTATGTATAAGATATTTATTTTCGGGATCGGCAGAATATCAGCGATGGTCATGTTCGCCAGCGGCTGACCATCATTAGGCTGAGTCACTGCCATCTATAGTTTACAAGCCATGCTACTGAAATCTGGCAACGTTGCTTGTAATCCGAGCCTTAGTATCAATCAGGTCATTAATTCGCGTTTTCTTCCATTTAAACGTTATGTAAACAGAGATATTGATTTAAAATAATAAATCAGTGTTAAAAATTACATTTTGCGTCGTGTTTATTCGTAATTAGTACGGTAAGTTGATATTTTCACCATAATCGTTTTTCGTTTCACGTCACATTCTTGACACGTTTGGGTGGAAATTACAGTAAATTTTTATCATTTTTCGAATAGGTTCGAGGATATGGAATCTGGAGGATCCCGGAGAACTATAGGTACTTATGCCTTTCAAGGTCACTTTAACCGCATGCTAGCCACCAGCAGGTCCAGCGAGATTGATTACGTAGAACCTGTTGAAGGTTTGATGAATTAACGGAAGAAATTGATAAGAATTCTTAGGAGGAAGTTTTATTTATCTCAGTACAAACATTATTTTACATCTAACCGCATCTAATCTAACACACGCCGCCATAGTCAGAAGTTAAACACATGACCACAGACTAATCTCCACAGACTAACATTATACCAGTGATGCAACATTGCTTCTCCAGCAGAACCCAGGAAGAGGAATAAACTGCAAGGGAAGGGTACATTCCCGTAGAACATTATACAATAAAACTAGTTTTTAAGATATAGCCTGGGATAAACGCACAAAATCATAGTAACACTAACCGAAATGAGATATACTAACCATTCTTTTTATTCTATTGATGATTCTATTCTATTCATAAAATCCACTTATGACACGTAAACGAAGTCGCGGGCGGGTGCTAATATAATTTAATAGATACTCCTATTTCTATTTTCTGTTAAATGCTATCGATAATATCATATTTAGTTATTTAAATCCCATATATTCAATTATTAAATCATGACATCTTGTCAGCTGACGAAATAAATCAGACTACAAGTGACAGTTAATGCGACGTTGCCAAATCTAATAGCATGGCTTGTAACTATAGAAGGCAGTGGCTGAGTCGATTCCGTTTGCCACCAATTTTGTAAGCTTCGTAAAGAACAACCTTTTTTTAAGAATTTCTGTAACTGCTTTTTTGATTTTTGGCAATAAATGATTTTATTATTATTATTATTATTATTAAACTCCCAGCGGCCCCAAAATAGTACGTCTTTAAGTTAAGATTTAAATCTTTAAGTCTGTTTTAATTTTTACAACAAATATGCTTTATATTTAATATCCATTTTTTCCCAGTTTATATTCATCCAGTTTATAACATTCAAGTCATATTATATATGATAGTGTATTTTATGTTCTATTCTATAGAATGCTCGGGCCTACATAGGCATGTTTTGGGCTGGTACAATTTTCATAACTTAATTAAAATCTATTCTGTCTATGGCATTAAATGCGTGAATCATGTCATTTTTTGCATTTAATAAAAGTAATAATAATAATATAATAATAATATATTCTTTATTGTACACCAAAAGTTAGAACAAAAATAAATAATGTAGGTATCTCTTATAACTAAACTAACTAAAGTATGTTATATTTATTAAGAAAAAGTAATTAGTGATAGAATTTTATTGATATCTACAAAAATATTGAGGATAGAAATTTTTAAAGTAAATCGTGCAATGACGTTATTCGGTTACATTACTATGCGTGGAGAATTTGTACGTAGCGGCACCGAGTGACATCACGAGCGGGTCGTAAATACACAAACTTTAATTATATCTCTGGTAATAATCAGTATTTTCTCGAAATTCAAAAAGTATAGTCACCAGTTTGTTATACTCTAGCGTGTCAAATAGCGTATGATACATAATTTTGTTGAAGAGGTCGCCCTCATTATAAACGAATGCTAGAACGAAGCGTGCATCAATTAAAACAATCATCGGAATATGAAGGAAATTAATAACCAATTAATAGTGGATTCACAATATGACACTATAAAGTAGGTCACCTACACACGAGCCATCTTGTGTAACTCCTTCATACAATCTAATATTATTTTGATTATTATCCAAGCATAATAAGAAAATAATAATAAATGGCGAAGTTTTCACATAATAAAGTATGAAATAAGAGGACTGAGGAGGGGGGGGGGGGGCTACCATTTATATCAATTGTCTTTCAGTTCAGATAATTTCAGGTGGAATATTTAATTTTGGAAATAAATTAATAAGTATATTTCAACTTGAACTCACCATTAGCCCTCAAAGCCGCTAGCAAGCAAGTAAGCATTCTAGCAGGTGCGTATGGATCTCTGCAGGCGGGTAGAATACAACAAGTAAGCAGCGCCGGATGCCCCACCGTCACGGCGTCTGGAGCGCGCGAATACGTCCCGAACGAGTGGAATTGGCGAATGCAATCCTGAAAACATGAAATACAATGGGATCACTAAATAGAAGCTCTTCGAAATTTTTACAATCGAGTTTTTGTAAGTTTGATAAAGTATACATTCGAACGAGAAACATTGTGCAGTCACAACCATATCCTGCTATAACCATATCTAGTGTCTAAAAATATGTTGATTTTGAATACTGGCACCTTCTAAATAATATTGTTACGAACACACAAAGCGCAAAGAAACTAGCGCCATCTAGCGTCAACTAGTAAAACCACTCAAAGAACAAAGACAACATGAAACCCCCTACTCAATACTAGATGGCGTTAGAAGAACTACTATAGAAGTATAGTCTCCAAAAACCGGGTACATGCGCGAAACTTTCCAGAATCATCCAACCCGGTCGATCACTTTCGCGCGAGTCGGGTAAGTTCTGGAATGGTCTGGGGGCTCGTCTCGGCCCATATAAATATGCCGCAGGGAGGCGAGTAGTGCAGTTCAGTTTTGGGCTACCTTCGAGGCGACTTCGAAGTGAAAACTAGTGATCAAGAGTGATACAAGTGAAATCTACGACTTGGCTTACAACCTAGGACATCGTTAGTGCTTAGTGTTTGGACCTAGTGTTAGTGAATAAAGTCTTCAAAGGAGCCAGCAGGTTTTTCTCTTCAAATCCTTCAAACCCTAACACGTAACAATATCTTATATTACTGAATATCAGAACATCAATATGAAATACACTGGCGTGCTCAACTTGGCAATAAGTTATCAAATATAATCAGTGAAGTTTTTGTTGAGTTGACCGACCGATTGACTGAGAAGTTAGACACCCTTACTGTGGAACCAAGGGTCGCGGGTTCGATTCTCGCCCGGGACAAATATTTGTGAGCATGAACATATATATTTGTTCCGTGTCTGGGTATAAAAAGTATCTATTTACGTATTTATAATAATGAATATTTAAATATGTGTGTTAGTTGTCTAGTACCCCATAATACAAGCATTACACTTGCTTACTTTGGGAGTAAATAGCGCTGTGTGGGATGTCCCAGGGATTATTATTTTTATCAAAAGATTCCCAAACAACAGAATCATAAATTGTATCCCTTACCTTAGCAGCTTGCGTAAGGTCTTCTCTTTCGATCAGTGCCTCGGGATACTTCTTACACATCTCCGGTATCCAAGCTATCTCCTGCTTCTTATAAAACTCTTTGCTATTTAGAGCGGCGCACGCGTAACCAACGATTTCTGGTCGCATCTCGTTCAGCCTGCTGTCATGTCTCTCTTGGCTGCCAGCTTCCAAATTACCTGATTGCTCTCTATCTTTATCGAAATCTATGCAATCGTTATCATCCTCGATCACCATAGAGAATTCCGGTGTTAACGTTAAGAAAGGCACCACGAGCCTGAAATTTATATTGTCAGACAAACGTGATCAAATATTTAATAATTCAGGGGATAGATGTAGTATAGTTTGATCGAAACCACTGTACCGCGCCTTAGGTATGTGCGCGGTGAGGAGGGAAGGCAGCTCATAAACGTTGACAGACGGACAGAGCAGATCTGCCTCCCTCCGCGCCGCGTACATACCTAAAGCGCGGTACAGCGGTTTCGGTCAAACTATAGCATCAATATGCTTCACTAAAATGTAGAATTTATAATTTTCTGTACATAAATTAACCTGAAAAATCTAGAATTTCGCTAATTATTGAATAAAAGGATAATTTTTTGACCACATAGGAAACATTAAAGTTGGTCATTCAAAATTAAATACCATAAAGTTTGAATTAATATTTTACTGACTTAAGAATATTGTTTTGGATACTTTATTAAAAGTATTAAAAAAAATGTAATTTTGTTTGGATGAAGAAGATAATCTCCAAAATTATTCATCTAATTCTCAATAATTCTATCACCAGTATTTAGAATGCACTTTCAAGAAGGACATAGACTGTATATTATTTCGTACGTTTGTCTAATAATTTGTTCACCTGGACTAATCTCCGGAACGGCTAAACAAATTTTTATGGATCTTTCATTGGCAGATAGAGGACATTTCCGAGAGCAATCTAAACTATAGTTCCACTCAAACTTTATGGCGGATGTGAACATAGGCACAAGTTGCGTCGCAGTTACCAGTTTTAGGTGTAGCGGGACGCAGTGGAGCGAGGGGTATATGACTGTACCTGCACAAACACTCTTATAGCGTTGTATTCCGATCCGCCATAAAGTTTGAGGCGAACTTACTTTTTACCTAAACATAAATAAAACAAAACGCGAAGAAGAAAATAATATATATAATAGAGTATATGTAATAAAGTGTCGTGATAGCCTAGAGCGCAACGAACCTGTCTCAAATTTATAAGGCCCCATAGGGCCATGGTTCGAATACTGGCGTGTACCAATGAGTTTTTCTGACTTAAGTACACAATATCACTGACACCGTGCTTCGGAGGGCACGTTAAGCAGTCGGTCCCGGACGCTGTCAATAGATGGCGGTCGTTACAGTTCTCAACCCGCAGTGGAGCAGCGTGGTGGACTTAAGCTCCAAGCCCCCCTCCTCACCCTGGGGGAGGCCTAAGCCCCTGCAGTGGGGTAAGAATGGGCTGATGATGATGATATGTAATAAGTTTAAGTTTTATTACGACATATACAAACATGTAGTCCATGCGGGCAAACAGTCGCTAGTGCACACTGTTTCATTTCACTAAAAAAATTTCCCTATGCTGTTTATCGCATAAATCGATTAAGAAATGCTTTTTAAATGCAGGAGTAAAATACCCACCTGTCTATTTAACATACTTTTTTTTTTTAAAAATAACTTGTGTGTCGTGACTTTGACGTAAAAAAAAGATTAAATAAATTCTGTAAGCGTGTTTGATCAAAATATATCTTTTTGATTAATATGGTTTGATAAAGGACCTTCAGGCGCATATTTTCCAGTTTTTATTTTTTAAAGATCACTTTTGGCTACCGAATTATTAATTTTTATTCAAATTTTTGTTTTTATTTTTTTTCTCCCAAAAACCGCAAAAGTGCGACTTGTGACTGGCACTCAAAGATTCCTCATAAATGCGTCTATCAGTGATAAAAAAATCAAGTCGCACTATGGAAGCGTTTGGGAGTTACGGATAAAGGTTATATAGTACATTTTAGGGTTGTCACTAAAGGTCAAACAATTGTAATATTTGTAATCCATAAAAAATGTAAGACTCATACAAATAATTTTCAATTACGAGTATCAGCATGCTGTCGTCAACATTATCATGTTGGAACTTCGTCAGCCACTTCTTCCAACTGCAAGTTTTCTTCATTAACCGGCTTCAGAAGTTCACGAACAGCTGCTGGCAGACAAATCCTATTGGACAATCTTTGGCGCTGTCTATAGTGTGCCATAGACACAAACGGACCCGACGATTCAAGTGCATGGTGGAAGAGGTCAATCATAGTTTTTTTCCTGTTCATTTTCCGGCAGTGGCGTTCCCTACCTGAGCGCCAAAATTTATTGCGCGATTCAGCCGCTTGTTCTGAGAGCATACCTACAGGAAGAGAACATGATTCTACGATCTCTTTACCATGGACTAGAATTTTGTGTACCGTCACAGTCATCGACTGCCAATTAAATGCCTGGATGTACTTTTCCGCGAGCGTGCGACAGAAAATGTCAAACTTTACAGTGTCAATAGGAAATTCACAAGATATGGCTACAAAGATAGTATGCAGCCCGTCGATCAAACATGCATCTAGACCTAATATCTCTGCAAATATAGCACGGTATTTGTCTGATAGTGCTGTGCGGGCTGAATTGCCATCATTTGTGGTTCCTGCATTGGGTTTAACAACGTCTACCAACAATCCAATCCGATTTCTTATATCAGCCTGGATATGTTTTTCCGTTCTTTCACAATTTGACTTTCTCTGCTATCTTTTTTGATTCTCCA
The DNA here is from genome assembly GCA_949709985.1 of Luffia ferchaultella. Classification (NCBI taxonomy): domain Eukaryota; kingdom Metazoa; phylum Arthropoda; class Insecta; order Lepidoptera; family Psychidae; genus Luffia; species Luffia ferchaultella. Next base: position 9,326,307 of record OX453263.1, read on the forward strand.
TTTCCGTACTAACGAATCGTTTTTGTAACTGAAATGTAATAAAAATTCGAAAATACGTATCCATACATGAAGTGGATTGATGCCGTGTTGCATATTTTCTTTTACAGTTCGTCTTGTTTACGATGTTGCCAAATCATTGAACTGACTGGCAGTAGCTTTGCAAAATGGGCACCTTAACTGTGAAGACGTACCAGTTTAGGACTTTGCCGTTGATCACACTCAAAATTAAATTAGAAACAAACGTAATAAGTATAATGCTCTTCCGAGGTTTAGGTCGTAATTCCTATTACGACCCAAACCTCCGAAGGGCATCATAAAAACTTTGATAGAGAAGCAAATTAAACGTTTGACTCCTGTCAAACGTTTAATTTGCTTCTCTATCAAAGCTTTTTCCTTAAGAATAAGATTAGTGTCTTTTTTTCTATACTGAATGTGGAGCGGCCGACAAAATCTATACGACTGGGGTGCAGGATGGTGCCATGAAATATATTTTTGTCCATTACTATACTTAAAGGAATAAAAGTCGAGGCAAAAAGACTATTTTCGTTCACGGAAATGTCTTCGTCTGATCCTGAAAAGTGTTGTTTATATAATGCTTGGCCTGTGCTTCCATCAAAACCCCAGGACCCTTCAAATACGCATGAGACTTCTTGCTTGCCTGTTCTGTTACAATACTCGATAAAATTCTCATCACAACTTCGAACAATTCGTCGCAAAGTAAGAAGTTTATGCAACGAAACTGACGCTTCTATTTCCGAAACATCTAGCTCTTTTGCTGGGTAACATGCTTTTCTTGCTCTTATTAGTATTTCTAAGAAGGGTGGATAAGCTGAATAAACTCGACTTTTCAAATCCTGTCTTAAAAGTTTATATGTTTCCACATTCAGTCTCCTGTCGATAACGAAACCTAGAGCTTCCTCAGGTGTATAGGTTTTCGTCAACGTAGATACTTTTTTTAAAACTTTGAATCGTTTTTTTGGTGATGTCAGACAAAGTTTTATTACGTCTTCTAAATCTTTTGAAGCTTTTGGGGTTATCTTGCTTCCATCTTCTGAAGTAATCGTGGATGCAAAAGATTTTATCACTTTAGCTTGGGGTTGATCTTCCAAGGACTCCATGATTCGTTTTCTAATTTTGAGGTCTTGTTTATAATTTGTACTGGAGTCATTGGTTAATTTAGAAGATCCCAACAATAACGACGTGCCAGGCGATTCTAAGAGCGTTGGTGCGGACTGTGTGACATCCAGTGGATTTGTCTGCCAGCAGCCGTTCGTGAACTTCTGAAGCCGGTTAATGAAGGAAACTTGCAGTTGGAAGAAGTGGCTGACAAAGTTCCAATATTAGATGGATCTTCATCATCAGACGATGATGAAGATCCATCTATTGTTGACGACAGCATGCTGATACTCAAAAATGAAAATAAAATGAAATCTATTGACAGCGTCCGGGACCGACTGCTTAACGTGTTCTCCGAAGCTCGGAGTCAGTGATAGTTATGTACTTGAGTCAGAAAAACTCATTGGTACACGCCCGGATTGGAACCATGGCCCTATGACCTTATAAATTTGAGACAGGTTCGTTGCGCTTTGGGATATCATGACTATCACGACACGAAAAATTAATAACTCGGTTACCAGAAGTGATTTTCAAAAAATAAAAACTGGAAAATATGCGTCTGAAGGTCCTTCATCAAATCATATTAATCAAATATATATACATATATATTGATCACACAAGCTTACAGAATTTATTTAATCTTTTTTTTACGTCGAGGTCACGAAACACAAATTATTAAAAAAAAAAAAAGTATTACAGATAGACACGTGGGTGTTTTAGTCTTGCATTTAGAATGCACTTCTTAATCGATTTATGCGATAAACAGCATAGGGATTTTTTTAGTAAAATGGAACAGTGTGTGCTGTCGTCAACATTCGAACTTCAGACGATGATGAAGATCCATCTAATGTTGGAATTTCGTTGTCCACCTATCCCAACTGCAAGTTTTCTGCATTAACGGGCTTCAGAAGTTCACGAACAGCTTATGGCAGGCAAATCCCATTGGACAATCTTTGACGTTGTCTGTGGTGTGTCATAGACACAAACGGTTCCGCCAATTCCAGTGGAGGGTGGAAAAGGTCAATCATATTTTTTTCCTGTTCTTTTTCCGGCAGGGGTGTTTCTTATCTGCGCCAAAATTTATTGCGCGATTGAGCTGCTTTCTCCGAGAGCATACCGACAGGAAGAGAACGTGATTTTATGATCTCTTCACCGTGCACTAGAATTTAGTGTACGGTCACAGTCATCGGATGCCAATTAAATTACTGGATGTACTTTTCCGCGAGCGTGAGGCAGAAAATGCCAAAATTTACTGTGTCAATAGAAAATTAATAAAAAAAAAACTAATAAAAGTTAAAAAAAACTTCTAAAGTAATTAACGAAGTAAACGATGAAAGGGTAGATATTACAAAATAGAAGCCGCTTAGTGATAAAATTTTGTCGACACTCTAATTGTAAATAACTAATATGCAATTGTAAATTTTTTTTAAATAAATAAATGTAAATAAGTAAATAACAATAAAAATAAAATAAGTAAACAATATAGAATTTTGTAGTAAAGGACAAAATTGAATTAATTTAAACAAAAATAAAAGGTCATGTTGAGTGACACCCCTAACACCATATTTTGAAATTCGATTACTCGTAAACGCTTCCATAGTGCGACTTGAGTTTTTTATCAATGATAGACGCATTTATGAGGAATCTTTGAGTGCCAGTCACAAGTCGCACTTTTGCGGTTTTTGGGAGAAAAAAAATAAAAACAAAAATTTGAATAAAAATTAATAATTCGGTAACCAAAAGTGATCTTCGAAAAAGAAAAACTGGAAAATATGCGCCTGAAGGTCCTTTTTCAAACCATATTAATCAAAAAGATATATTTTGATCAGACACGCTTACAGAATTTATTTAATCTTTTTTTTACGTCGAGGTCACGAAACACAAATTATTTTTTTTTAAAAAAAGTATGTCTAATGGACACGTGGGTGTTTTACTCTTACATTTAAAATGGATTTCTTAGTCGATTTATGCGATATACAGCATAGGGAAATTTTTTTAGTGAAATGAAACAGTGTGTAGTGGCATGATAAAAACATTAAAGGCGTAATTTAGTTTATTGGGTATTACCACATTCACGTAACCAAAATACATCGATGGTCGATCGAAGTCGTAATCGGTTGCGTGGTTATGGTAAGGCCTTTTGTATATTTCGATTTTGCGTTTTGCACTCATTCGATTTATTGCATGAGCGATTCACGAAAAATTTCATCAGGTAATGTTTACACCCCACGTTGTATTCTATCTATCTTCGATGTAATATTTTGTGTCTTTTGTTCCTGTCCTTTGAGTAAGCATAGTGTATGTTCGTGGGTGTATGTTCATATTATAAAGGGTAAACCGTTTAAAGTTGGCAAACGCACAACAAAGAAATAATGAAAAAGACACGGAGGATTACCATAAATACGTCAAGGGTTATACCTATCAGCTGGAAGAGTCTGTAGATCGCTAGGGAAGAGCTCGGAGCAATCGGAGCCGTCGCGGCAAGTCTTGTGGCAAATCGCGCATACCTAGAAAACAAGAAATTATCTTAGTATTTAATACGAGTATTTCATCGTCATCACCACACATTCTATCCATATACTGACCGATTGGTACAGTGGTCAGAGATCCTAATTGCAAAACCAGAGGACGCGGGTTAGATTTCCGCACCGAACAAATATTTGTGTGCATAAACATGATTTTCCCCAACATTTATGATCAAAATCGTGAAATACCTGATATTCAGCTGAACGTAGTCCAAACTTAATGAGCATGTAAAGCTTACCGAACTAAATAAAAAGTGAGCAGATTGCGCAAACTAACGGTTACCAAGAAAAACATGTTTAAATGCGTATTACGTTCAGCCAAACATCGCGTATATCATATACCGCGTGTTTGGCTGTACGTAATCGAAACTTATAGGGCATGTTGACTTTACCAAACTAAACAAAACGTTAAATAAAAAATATATAATTAAAAAAATGAATCTTTAAACATATTTTTCTCGATAACCATTAGTTTACGCCATCTGCTCACTTGAAAGATTTTGTTCAGTTCGGTAAGCTCTAGACGCTCTATAAATTTGGACTACGCTCAGCCGAATACGCAGTATATTATATACGGAATGTTCGGCTGAATGTAGTCCAAATTCAAACATGTTTTTCTCGGTAACCGTTAGTTTACGTCATCTGTTCAATTGAAACTTTTTTATTAAGATCTACATGTTCTATAAGTTTGGACTACGTTCAGACGAACACCCGATATGTAGTTTTGTGTTCATTCTTAGAAGTAATTAGTTATGTTAGGGTACGGCCATGCCGGAGATGCCTCACTGCGATACCCCGCGGTCGCTATTCAGCTCGCTACATCGATATCACCTCCATGTAAAACAAACGCACGCTTATAGATACGTACGCACATACCGAAGGATACCTCACACTGCGGGCAGCTTTGCGGTTTAGCTCGATGTCTACGTGAATACAAAATATTTTGTGTTTACATCGCGGCCTCCATGTGATCTGGCTCGTGATTGATCAAATCAAAGCGGGTTCGAATCCCGGCGGGGGACAACAATTATTTCGGTTGTTTTGGCCAGGAGGACTATTATTATTGTAGTGAAGAAAAAAAACCGTTTATGTGTTTACTTTAATATTTCCATATGAATTACATTTTCCTTTTCCCGCTTGCTGACATGAAATCATCGTCACTGTCACTATCAAGAGACAACATGTTTTCTTCTTGAGTAGGTAGAGTACAACACAAATGCACGAACGCGCAGCTGAGCTGTCAGGTGCGACTGAACCGGTATGTTGGCACCGCCATCCATGTAGAAACATCGAGTATCGACATCGAGGTATCGAGATATCGACCGCGACCGCGAGCAGCTTCGACATGTCCGTACCCTTATGAAATAGCCACATGGATAAAGGAAATATAATTAGGAATATAAATATAAAACTGGTAACATTTTTTTTTTTACAAAACTCATCATTTATACAGTAACAAATTAAAATACAAACGAAGCTGGACAAATAATTAAAAACAATTAATAAACTGTTTATTAATTGTTTCAGATGAAATTTAGATTAAATACAATAATTTGAAAGATTGCGATATAAATGAGACAAACAAATACATTTTATATTCAAATTAATAGCTAGTAGCATGTCTTTCATTATGTCTAAATTTTAATTAATGGCTTTTAATTACTGCCTTACATCTACAATGAAGCGAGTTTATCAATTTTTGATATTTTACAAGAGAGATCGAGTTCTAAGAAAACACCATACAGCTCTTTTAAATTGTCACACTGTCGATTTGATACAGTTTTCTTGACTTTGCACCAAAGATGTTTAATTGAGTTTAGAGCTGGACTGTTAGCTGGCCAATTTAAGACAGAATCATACCGCAAGTTCATCGGCCGGACAATAAGGTCGCACGTGCAAAGGCAGCACGTCCGGTGTGGCGGCGGCACGCAGCGCTTCAGTGCTGCACTCCACGGGCACCAGACGGCGCAAATCTGCCGTCAAGCCGCCTCGAAACACCCACGGCTCTTGGCTACCACTTTCGAACGCTTCGCGCCAGCCTTTCGAGAACCCTAAAAAATAAATGCCCATGTTCGTTTATAATTAATTTCATTTCATAAGCCTTTTTTTATACCCCACTGCAGGGGCTTAGGCCTCCCTTCAATATGAGGGGGCTTGGAGTTTAAATCCACCACGCCGTTCCAGTGCGGAATGGTGGATTGTAACGACCATCTATTGACAGCAACCGGGACCGACTACTTAACGGGCTCTCCGAGGTACGGAGTCAGTGATAGTAATGTACTTAAATCAAAAAAAACTCATTGGTACACGCTCGGATTCGAACCACGGCCACACGGCCTTACAAATTTGAAACAGGTTCGCTGCGCTCGGGCTATCACGACGCTATCGTTTATAATCACTGTCGTGTACAATCATTGACGTATTATAATAACAAATAATAACCACGCAGAGGCGACACTTACGTCACATTGCCGGACTTTCGAACGTGCCTTGTTTTCACTTAAACCAATAAAGCTTTCATTGTTATCCACTTATACTGGCGCACATATTACTCGTGCCAAACATCTTGTTGATCGTTGCCTCTGGTGTTAACGCGGATGCTGTTTTGCAAAGGTGCGGAGTGCACTCTTACCACGCTAATACCAATTTTCTTAAATTCGACGCTGTTCGCTTTGATTCCAGAGGAAACAAGAAGTTTGGCGCGAGCTGTACAGATGGTGTCCGCAAGTAGGCAAAATTTCAGCAAATGAATACTTTATCAATTAAACCGAAAATAAAATATGATTGAGAGTTCGGCAAAGTGACGTAAGTGCCGCCTTTAAATAGTTACCATTACGGTATGATGTTACAAAATTATCTATAAAAACAATCTCGAAAAAAATGAAAAGTCAACTTATGAAACGAAAAGTATATTATGAAAGATGGAGTTTTGGAAAATATATTTGACTCTTTCTAACATAGTGAGCATAATGGAGCAGTAAAACGAGCTAGATCAAAAAGTGTAACTGTCGGTGATTCACAATACAATATAATGATTTGATATCAGAGTTTGTACTTCAAGTGTAACATTGATTTTAACCACAAACAAATGCTTTAATAAATAACCGAAAAAACTTTTTTAATACCCTTATTTTATTAAAATCTATTTTTTTATATAATACAGTCTAGTCACAGTTACATTAAAACAAGAAATAATAATAATAATAACACACACAATACTATGTAGATACAAAAAACACTTATATAAGAGACCCATAACATCTATCAAGGAAGAAATCAGCCAAAACATGTCTTCATGATTGTTGTAGTTGAGGGTTAGCATATTGTTCAAGTTACGAATATGGAGAGCTGACAAAACAGTACTTAATTGGCATACCGAATTTATTATTCCAAACAAATATGAACTAAACTTTTTGTTAAAATGTTATCAGACTTATCGCCCACATCCAAATATACATTTATACATATACACATATATATACACTTATCCCTATCCACATCATGCGTTTCATTTAAATTTAAATTTGTTATATCTTTAATATTTTGTGTACCTATGGATAATACACTTCATTTAAGTATCTGATGTATAATACTAAACAGTTTTTGATTTAAGACCTTTATAGCTTTTTCTTTCGTTTTGTAATAAGTAATAAGTAACAATTGATTGTTGTTTTTGTTTTGTTATTGTGTCATATGGAAGAGACTAGTCCCCACGACACAGGGAATCCTAGTGTGGGGACTAGGGCCCATTTGATGTTTTATTTACCTAAGTATTTAGTTATTTAGTTATTTCATTGTCATGGCTATTCTTTTGTTAATGTACTATTTCTTTTTATGTCTTAGTTTTTAGGTTTCAAACAGTTTGTGAATTTTTATAGTTCCCAAATAAATTATTTATTTATTATTATTATTATTATGTTTACATAAACTGTTAATTTTTTTAAGCCTTATCTAATTACCGACTGACCGATTAGCCGAGTGGTTAGAGAAGTTAACTGCGGTGCCAAGGGCTGTGGGTTCGATTCCCGCCTAGGACAAATATTTGTGCGCATGGACAGATCTATTTGTTCCGTATATGGGTGTAAAAAATAGATACAGGATGAGATTTTAGTAACCAGCCAAAATTTTTCTAGATGTTAGGTATCACCAATAGACCTCATTACGTAAATAAAAATATAGGTCAAATATTCATAATCAATAATTACATCCTAAATATTTTTTTACAAAATTTGGCTACCTTCTACTTACATAGAGCGAAAGGGCGGGGCATGGGGCACGTGGGCAGGGCGCGTGTACGCGCACTGGCGCCCTCGTGAACGGTGACTAGTATATTGGTAGTTTTGGGGAAGGTTTACGTAGTCTCAACTGAATATTTTCCTATTGAACGATACTAAAAAGAAACAATACGGCCAACGGATTTTTATCAAAGGTCATTATATTAAAATTTGGCTGGTCATTAATACCTCAGTCTGTATATGTATATATTATTTTAAAAAAGAATATTTAAGTATGTTCATCAGTTGTCTAGTACCCCACAATACAAGCATAATAATTGCTTAGTTTAGGACTAGATAGCGCTGTGTGGGATATCCCAGGCATTATTTAAAAACAAAACTTACTTATCCAGTTGAATAAAAAATATTTTAGCAAACCCAGGAATTTGAAAAAAAATATATACATATTCATTTTTTTTTTTATCAAGTTTACTATACTACAGTACTGTACAGTACAGTAAAAAATATTTATGTTTAAAAAATGCTTATGATTTCAATGAAAAAATAAAAAAACTGTAGACATAAAGCGCGGAAGTTGAAACGGTTCGCCATTCAATACTGTAATCTGACGTTAATTGTTAATTACGCCCTCTACACATGACACTGATATTGGTCGACACGTGTCTACATTTGCGTTCAGTACCATTGGCTCGTGACGACCAATGCGAGAGGCAGCATGTGCGGCGGGCGTATAGATCCTCGCTAGAGATGTGAGCGCCTACCGTCACCATACGCATAAAATCACCAGAGCACATCACCGATATTCTATGACATCACCTTATACTCTAACTGGCTTCTGTTCCGGTTCAGTCAATTTACACACAATGCGTAATTTTAGCATTTTGAATTAATAAAAGGTATTAAATCAAAAGTAAACCTTTTGGTTAGGATTCTATACCAAACTAGACTATGAAAAACATATGAAAAATTCTTGCCGTTAGGTGAAATATACTTACATGTATAGTTTCCCTGCGTGAGAACCGCAATGTTGGACGGGAATTTACCGAGTTCTGTAATAAATATTTAATACATATAAATAAATTGCAGTTAATTGTAAGATATTATCGAAACTGTTTCTATGGTCCACTGATAAGTAAAATAGATTAACTGAAGGCTTCCTAACAGCATATTACATCTTAACCAATGAAGATGCCGCTCTTCAGTACTGGCCATATCAAACAAAAATTTTTTGATTGGCTGTGAATTGTAAATTCAAATTAATTTTGTTTTAAAAACATGACATTCTTTTTACAAAGTCAGTCTTTTTTTTATTGATTAGCGTTGTGTTGTCATTACATTTGAACATTTTCCGTTATAATGGGCACTTTAAAACTTCGTGTAATTATGGAATATGGAATATCAACAACTTAACGAACGAACGTACAACCCGTTATTGGTTGGCCAGATTCCGTTCTGGAAATTATGAGTTGAATAATGAACCTCGTGGTCGTCCGGACACTTTGGTCAACAATGATGAATCGAAAGCGATTGTGGAAGCTGATGATACTCAAACTACTGCTGAAGTAGCAGCAGCTTTTGTTGTTAGCATCCAACAATATTGGACCATTTACGACAAATCGGCAAAGTAACAAAATTTGATAGATGGGTACTCCATAAACTTGACCATCGCTAGCGCAACGTACGCGTCGAGACCTGCCTCATGTTGCGCAACAGGCGCAGAAATGAAAGAATTTTGAATCGGATTGTTACCTGTGATGAAAAATGAATTCTGTTCGACAATCGAAAACGCTCAGCAAGTTAGTTAGATCCTGGTTCAGCACCAAAGCAATGTGTTAATCGAAAAATAACCCCTAAAAAGGTGATAGTCACTGTTTGGTGGTCTAGTGCCGGTGTTATTCATCACAGCTTTTTACAAAATGGCATGAGCATTACTGCAGATATGTACTGTGAAGAACTGAAGACAATGATGGAGAAGCTCCCACGACTGCGACCAGCTTTGGTCAATTAGTCGTCCCCGCTGTTCCTTTACGACAACGCACGACCCCATACTGCACAACAAACAGTCTCCAAGCTGCTAGAGTTGGGGTTAGAAGTTTTCCTTCATCCGCCATACTCACCAGACCTTGCACCTACCGATTATTACTTTTTTTTCAAAATTTCGACAACTTCATAACGGGAAAAAAATTCAATTCTCCAAAGACAGTACAAAATGCCTTTGAAGAGTTTGTGGCCTCCTGTCTAGTTGATTTTTACCAGAAGGATATTAATAAACTGCCACTGCGTTGGCAAAGTTGCATCGACTGCACGGATGATTACTTTGAATAACGGAAATGAAGATGTTTAAAAAAAATAAAAATACTTTAACTTATTTCATACAAAAAGGCAACTTCATAGATTAGGACCTAATATATTTTTATTTAACATCTAGTAAGATTTATAATTAGAGTCATTGGCATTGTTCACGAATTTAAAAAATAGACTAACAAACGTAATTATCAAGTTATCGGGAAATTTTATGGATCATTTTATAAAGGTTCTTCATGCTAAATAAAGCATAATGTTACAAACTATTTAGGACATACCACAAAAGGCACGCTTTTAGAAGTATGCATGTACAATTTGATTACCTTCAGTATGTATGTTTTGTTTTTGATATTTTGTCTGTACAGTTGTTTTTTTTTGTCATTGGAAATGACTTTAATTTCGTTGGAGTATAGGGGGTCATTTGGGAGTTTTGTGAGACAGGCAGATTGCACAAAGAGTTTTCGAGATATCAGGATTAACTTGGTGTCAAAAGACGCAGCTCGACGAGCTCTACAAGATGGCATAAGACAATTTGGAAAAAGTTCAAAATTTTTCAATTTTTTTCCCCGATTTTCATTTTGGGAGCCCGATATCTTGAGGACTAGGTCCGATAAAAAAAAAACGGCTCGGGGTAATTAGACGAAGGATCGATTGAGACTAAAATTGTTAGAATCGGATAACCGGAAGTAGTGGTTAAGGGTGCCCTTAGTTGGAAGTCGGATATGCGTCGGTGTTACATTTCGTACTAATTCGGTTCGTTCGATCAAAATTTCGTACAGAATGTTATATTTCGAAGTTTTAAGCTTATTCAGATAGTTATTTTTTTGCAAAAAAAATTTATTTCGAAAAATATTATCCAAAATATGTGTGTTTACTTTATTCCGCTAGGTTCATTTCCAATCTCGTAAGAAGTGCGTGCGAAAGCAGGAGATCCGTTGACTTTTTTGATTAAATAACATTGTTTTTAAATTATTATTAATGCTTGCCTGCCTTTTACATGATTATTTTTATTTTTTAATTAATTTTCGTTACATTTTTAATGTTAAGTATTTTTATTTAATTTTAAACTAGTAGTTTGACCTTTTAAAAGGCGACTATTGTAATCGTATTTTGAATAAAAACATTTTGTTTTTGATTTGATTTTGATTTAATCAAACACTCACTACACCTGATTAACATATATAACGAACTGAACCAAAAATTAGAAATAACAGATTGTAATATATATTTCGACATCATATTACCTAAAATCAATGTACCATACACTTGTACGTAAATTTTTTTTTTATTTATAACACAAAACAGTACAATTTTGGTTTCTAAATTCATAATTTTCCATATTGTTATGTATGAGTTTCGTCTCCTACAAAATAACAGCACCATCTTTTGAGCAAGAAATAAAAATAGCCCTTATCATTGTGCAGCTGACAGCTCTTGTTTAGGCGCATAATAAATTTCGTGTTTCCAAGTTAATAATATAACAATCATTGTATTGTTAAACAAACTTAGATGAAACTGTTTACTTCACTATGTATATTTAAAACCACCAACATCGGCTGTGATCGCTAATACCAGGTACATTCAAACACTGCGGTGGCGCCGTTATATGACATTACCGTGACTCGATTAGAGCTGACGCTTCCATCGAATATACGAATCAACGATGCTTTCCGAAGATATCCGAACATTTCCGATTACAAAGATTTTCATTAAATATCTATGTTCCTAAAAATTTTAAAGCCACCATTTTGTTACATAAACGAATATTACCGATACCTCAAATCAAATCAGTTCAATTTACTAACTCACCTAACCACCGTACGAAACCGTCGAGCAAGGCCAAAACTGCGCACAAGTCCCATACATAGGGATGCAATTCGGCATGTAGTTCTCTATTATTAGCTGCAGCTAAACGCCTCAGCAAGCGGCGTGCGCGCGCGCACCACCACGCGAATCGACATCGACGGCGGCGCCATTCGCACACCTATAAATATTTCGAAATATATTAATCTATAGCCATGAAGTTAATACCAGTAATTAACTTAAAAAGTAAAAATACACTTATCAAAACAGTTGCCTCAAGTGTTCGCCGTATAAAAGTATACTAGAAAAAACTAGCACCACCTCCTAGAACTTCTAATAATTATATCATAATAAAGAACTCGTGATAGTAGGATCATGAGTGTCGTAATAGCCCGAACGCAGCGAACCTGTTTCAAATCTATAAGGCCATGTGGCCGTAGTTCAAATCCGGGCGTGTACCAATGACTTTTTTCTGACTTAAGAACGTTAACTATCACTGACTCCGTGGCTCGGAGAGCACGTTAAGCTATCGGTTCCGGTTGCTGTCAATAGATGGCAGTCGTTACAATCCGCCAACCCGCATTGGAGCATAGTGGTGGATTTAAGTTCCAAGTACCCTCATCTTGAGGGGAGGCCTAAGCCCCTGCAATGCGGTATAAAAAAGGGCTGATAGAATGGAATAAATAACTGTTGTTATTACTGACAAGGCATTTTGGTCCAATTTGAGTTTTTGGAAGCATTACATATTTGCTATTTACCATCATTTGTCCAAATAAGTAATGTTATGCATTCAACCTCGATGTCAATTATCGATATTTTCCTATCACTAGTCTCCTCCAAGAAACTAATCAAAAATAATCGAAACAACGGCCAATCTGATGGATTTTTTCTGAAAAACGCTATAATGTTTGAACCTTAAAATATATAATACGAAATTCGACGTCGACGATAGGAATCAAACGTTAGAAGAGTGTTGAACACTTATTTATCCCTCTGCCATTTCACATTAAAAATTTACTTTAAAAATTACTATTAAATTTTTTTTTGTTGTCGGGTTCGGCTTTCCTACTACTAGAACGCTTTATACTTTATTGGATGCTAAATTAATACGTTAATAAACACCTCAGTGTTGGCGCGTTGTAACACTGTAGATGCGTGCGTGACCAGCCAATGGAAGTCGTGAAGCAGACGCAACCCTCGCGAGCCATGTTCAAAAGGCAAATAGAACAGATCGCACAGCAACACCAAATCGTCTGCCGTCATCACGCTGAGCTCGCCTGAACATTCTTCTGTTACGCTGAAAGATTAAAAAGAAGCTAGGCTGTGATAAAACATCATCAAAATAAAGTCGTATGTGTAAGTTTCTATTCGGAGCAACATTTTCAAAATAATGATAATAATAATGTATACATCACAACAAAGTCAAGGCCCCATACTAAACGTTAGCTTGTGTTTTGGGCGCCAAGCGAAGACACCACATGTACATATATAACAACCAAGACCCAGTACAAGTATGAATATTCATCATATAAATACTGACCTGACCTGGGATTCGAACCCGGGACCCCCAGCTTCGTAGGCAGGGGCGCTATCCACTAGGCCAAGTGGTCGTCATCTCGAAAATACAATGTCGAAAATCGCAAATGTATTGAATGACGGACATAGAAAATAATGATAGCTTTAACATTACAAGCGAGGGATTTAAACATAAAACTAGCGACCCCCCCTGGCTTCGCACGAGTCGCAGAGCATATAAGCTGTAGTGTTTTTTTCTGTCGTAGTGTCTTATCAGCTTGTTGCGTCGAATATGTGGATTAGATTTAATTAGATTTAAATGGAATGTAAACTAATCCTACTTAGAGTATTTTTAATGTATTTTATTTCCAATTCTGTAAATATTTGAAAAACTAAAGAATATATATACAAAAACAATCTAAAATATTTCTTTATATACAATATTGATAAGCAAACCATCAACTAAAATCAATCAAAACAAATTTTTGTCTTCTGCCGCCATTTCTATATGAAAATCATAGATTATGAAGACTGAACCGTACAGTTTGGATACATAGGTATAAAATGTTGGGGAACTATATGACTTAGGTGTAACTGATTATTTTTTAGTTTCTTTATTACTCAACCTATGCCATCTGTCTGTCTATCACAGCGAATTTTTCAGTCAGAAACTTACTAACCTAATTTTATATAAGTGTAAGTAAACTTTATATCACATCACAATGATGATTTTGATTGCTTTTCATTAATTTCTTAACCGATAAGGCAAAGTGAGATAAAGTGTTGGGTCTAGTTAGTGCAAGCGCATATTCTAATACCTATATTCAGTACCATTTACAGTTTAATGTATAATTGTTTTACTTATATGGGGAAATATGTATACACAGTATAATTAAAATAGACATTGTAATGAAAACCATCAGTTTTGCTTTTTCAATTTATCTTACTACGTTCCCTTACGTCACATTGCCCCTTCTAAATAGCTAATGAAATATATTTAAACAATAATTCTTAAATTACATAATAATAACGATTAATGGTTATGTTTGATTAACGCCGCACTCGTTTTTTTATATTCTATGGTGGTACGGAACCCTTCGTGTGCGAGTCGTGTGATGATAGAAAAGACATCAATGGCTTTTTATTTATAACTGTAATCTCTTAACCTCCAATCAATCAATCAATCCAAATGTTATTTTACAAAATAGGTCATATACAATTTAAGAAATCTATAAAATAGCGCCTGTTATATTCCAAAAGGAAATAATGGCTATTAAAATATAAAAAGCGTAGTATATTTGCATTTTATTAAATTCATGGTTTTTATTAGCGTATACGTAAAAACGCCCCTGGTCTATTAAAGTACAATGTTATATCTAAAATTATTTAATAACAAAAATCGATCAATATCGAACAATATAAAAAGTGAAATCAAACTGAACTCACTCATCCACATTATCAGACGGCTCTGTAGGTTCTACCATCATGTCAGAGCCTAAGGGGCTGTTGCTTGGTTCCACTTGCATAGAACCATTCTGAAATCAAATATGTAAATTTAATAGGATTTGTAAATATTTTCAAACTGTCCATCGGTTTCGCGTGTACAGTACAACGCATGAATCTTTGCCGCTGTGAAATTATTTACAGAAAGCGTCGCAGTAGCCTAAAATAGAAGCGCGCAGGAGATGATGAGTCATTCGCAAGAAAATCAGGACGGCAAAGATCCGTGCGTTATACTGTACAGATGGAGACAAACTTACTATCCGATCCGAATACAGCTAATTATATATTAATTATATATATATAATTATAGCTAATAAAGCGGTGCAGTAGCAAATTTTAGGTATCAGCGAGGTGTTATAAAGTTTAACTCAATCCGTAACTATTGCTGAATAATGTAGTGCCATAAGAATAAGAAGTAAAACCGATGCTCGCGTGGTATAAAAGTGAAATTTTGGATCCAGCTTTCGCTAAGTACTCACTAATTTTGGTCGTACGAGTACGCTTTGTCAGTGGAAACTAGGTTCATTCTAATTTATGACAGAATCCGAAATTTATTTGATTTATGACACATTCGTTAAATAAAAGTGAGCTGATTGCACGTTCGCGGTACATTTTTATATAAATTAAAATAAACCAACTGTAGTAATATTGTGCTGTGTTCAGGTGTAATAACAATTTATAATAGTACATAATCCCTATAAAAATAAAAAGTTAAATGTTTTATTGCTTCAGATAAACATTCTGAAGCAATGAAATATTTCAATTTTTATAATACCTAAAAAAAGGTATGTAGGTGTACAATATTTTGTTTTACATTAATACGTCATTTGGTGCAGAAATCCATAAAGCGGTTATTAGTATAGTAATATTATAGTAGTTTGTGTTATTTATTTCTAGTAGAACTACTTTAAAATAAATTAATTTAAAAAAAACTAATAAGATGCCATCTTTTTTAAATGTTAGACTTATGTTAATCATATGCTTAAAACATCTCATTAAATTTTTTATACACAGCGACAACCCTACCTAATCTCACAGGCAAATACGTGGGTATGCGCGGTGTGACACGTTGTAGGTAAAATATGTAGACGTTTGATTCACAAAGCAGGTTCCCTTCTACACTACATTATTACTTCTGTCGTTATTACTTCATATTCATATGATTCACCACGAACCAATTTAATTGTATGTTTAACTGCTGAACCTAAGCTTTAAATCGACAAAAACATCTGTTTAGATTTTATTACGTGCCACATCTACATGAAGTTTTTAAAATATTCTTATAACCGATACCTCACTGTATCCATCTCCCATGACGACATCGGAGTCGTGAGTCAACGATTCGCCATCGGGCGGCTCCGTCGTTATTGCCGGCACTAGTGGTGAATCGACATCCAGAGGCTCCATACTGAGTTCCGGTACAGACGTACGAGAGGGGCTCATCGTTTGCGGAGTATCTGCAAAAGGTTAATAGACACATATATGGCCAGCAAATACATTATTAATTAGTGTCAGTGATAAAAAATTAGTAAAAGAGAATGAATTAAATAAATAAAAACATTTTCTAGAAATTAAGGATGTTTAAATATCAAAAAAAAAATTTTAAAGCCACCATACAAAACTGAAAGTAATAGCAATAAACACTAAGATTTATTTAAATTCCAGGCCCGAATGAAGCCGATTAGCTTACTATGTGACAGTTTTCCGCGCTTTAGGCCGTTTGTACGCATTGTATTATTCTATTACATTATTTGTAGTAACTATACTTAGCTTATTTAAATGGAGAACTATCAATAAACGAGTTCCGTATATATTCATTTATTAACTATACCTAGTGTCAGGACAACCGTTGTCGAGATGTGTCCGTGACGACTGGCGCGTCGTGGGCGGCATCTATAGCGCTTGCACTGAGGGAGGATCGGACACGTGACTTGATGTTTCACAACATATTATTCAATAGCCATTACTAAATTATAACTTGAGTATACACAATTGATCGTGTCGTGATAGCCCAAAGCGCAACGAACCTGTCTCAAATTTATAAGGCCCCATAGGGCCATGGTTCGAATCCGGGCGTGTACCAATGAGTTTTTCTGACTTAAGTACATAACTATCACTGACTCTGTGCCTCGGAGAGCACGTTAAGCTGTCGGTCCCGGACGCTGTCAATAGATGGCGGTCGTTAAAATCCCCTACTCGCAGTGGAGCAGCGTGGTGGATTTAAGCTTCAAGCCCCCCTCCCTCCTCATCCTGGGGGAGGCCTAAGCACCTGCAGTGGGGTAACAATGGGCTGATGAAGAAGACACACAATTGGTACAATCAAAGAATCTATCTTGGGGTCTGAGCGACAGTGGTTGGAATAAAACGCGCATATAATATGTTCTTTCTGCTAAAGCAAACTGGCGACATGCAAGTAAGCACACCAATCGTTGAACGCAAGCGTGTCTGGTGCCCAGTCGAAAAACGCGATCGTTTGTCCGCTTGTTCCGTTCCGCCTCATACCTCCAAACATTCCAAAAATAGACATCTGCACAGTAATTTTGAGAAGTTCTTTGTCTAGAACTGTTGATAATAATTGTTTCGTACAACATACATACAAACTTACCACCAACGCTCATTTCGCCGTTCTGCACTGATTCCTTGAGAGGTTCTGAATCATCAACAACTATAGGATCACTATCTTCAGCTATATCGCATTTTTCATCCCTTTTCATTTCTTCCGCAAAACTGGGACCTTCTAGAATACTCTCGTTTATCAAACTCTCGTTCTGTATACCATTCTCACACGATTTCTCCATCATCGTCTGATCTGGTTCTGATTTTGTCTCGTGGTCGTGGTCCAAAACCTTCAAACCCAATATTGGAACTGGTAATGTTGAAACCGGTAGTTCTGATGGTATAGAAACATTCGAATTGGCTATCGGTATAATAGGGTTCGGTATCGACTCGTTCAGGATCACTTTAGTTGGTGAAACTAGTGAATTCATTACTGGATTCGAAACAGGGGTAAAGTTTTCTGCTGAAGATATCTGTAAAATTAAAAATTAATTGTAAACTTAGTCTTATAATATATTAGCTTTCAATATCTAGGAATAACTGGGACATCCCACTCAGCGCCATCTAGTCCCAAAAGGAAATATACTTGTATTATGGGGTACTCGACAACTGGTATACATACTTATAATAACATTATAATTTTAACGTATTTATTTAGCATAGTAGAATATATCTAATTTTAATAAATAACATAAAAAGTGTACCTAGAATCAGTTGCTACTGCTGTAATAAAACGTGGTGATAACAATATTCAACTCAGTCTGTCTAGATTCATTTATGTGGGGAATCCAGATAGGCTAACCTTCATCAAGATACTCACGAGTCAACACAACCCCACATAAACAACATTTTCTTTAATAATATATACATGCATATATACTTTTTTTTACACCCGACATGGCACAAATAGACATATTCATGCACACAAATATTTGTACCGGACGGGAATTGTACCCGCGACCCTCGGCTCCGCAGTTAGGGTCTCTATCACTCGGTCAATCAGTCAGCTTTTATAGGGAATATCGTCCCCCGATTATAGAATTAGGCAAATCATGATGTGACTAGGCATGAAACGAAACCACTTCACCCAATCATTAAACTTATATCTGTCATATTAAATATAAGACGTTAGACAAATTTAGGTTTGGGGGTGGAAATAGGACATTTGTTGTATTTAAACTTTTTCAGGCGTATCGAGGATGTTTTCGTATTTAACGTAAAGCGCGCGCATCAAGGAACGAAAATGTAATGATATGAAGTTATCTGACACTTCACCTGTAAGAACCATAAATAAGTTGTAACCTTTTACATTCCTAAAAAGGGCGGATACAGTATTAGAGAAACTTTAGGCTAAGGTACAATGTGTTAGAAATTAAAGTCAAGCCATTTAGGCTTAAAGTTGCTTATTATATGATACAAAATAAAAATATGTGTTCAGTAAATGTAATTTGGTATCACGTACGTAATAAAAACTCGACTCCCCGTCACTGAACGACCAAAGAAGCACAGCAATGGCGGCCGCGTATGTGTGAGTAGAATTTCGCACCGTGATGGCGGTAGGCAGACTTACTATGGTATAAGTGTTTTCAAGTTGACGCGTGCGTACATAGCCAGCTGACTTAGATGTGTACCAGTAGTTAGTTCGGGTGTTACGTCCGGATAGGTAAATTCATGTGGATAATCATCATCATCATCAGCCCGTGTGTCTCCACTGCAGGATATAGGCCTCTCCTAAGCCTGGCCGCCACACATGGCGATGTATATATAACATGATCTCCTTTGTTCCCGCAAAGAAAGAGTTTATTGTAGTTGACTTTAAGGTCTAAATAAAGGCTGATGCGACGGCAATGATGATTTGAGATAATGTTATTTGTTAAATATATAATCATAAAGGACGACTTAACTCATACCAACATAATGAAAGTAATCTCACCCCGGTTGACAGCACGGGCCGATCGGCAGTAGTAGAGCAGACGTCAGCCAAAGCTTGCAGTTGACTCGTGTTGACGGTCGGTATGGCGGAGCCCATGTCCGCCGCAGTGACAGTTGTCGTGTTCGAACTCGGCGTGATCAGCGACATGCAGGTGTTGACAGATGGTAAAATGGGTATTATTGGCACGGTAGGTACTGAAAACCAAATTTTTTGCTATTAATCTTTCAAGTTGTAGCTTCTGGAGTACAGTCCTTCATCAATATTATAAAATACTAGCTTTTGCCCGCAGTTCCGCTTCTTTACAAATGTAATAATTATGTTCTCCCGTTACCACACCATACCATTTATACTAATTTCACATCATGAGTTTCACTCCCATTACTACTCCATATCACAACTGAAACTACACTTGTCATTTACTACAAATCTTTATTGGCTATGGACCCTCATAGGAACCTTCGAACAAGTTAAACAATAGCCTGAGTTACTCCAAGTTTCTTCTAATAGGCGCGAAGAATCACGTCCTTTCGTCGCTACGATACAACGCCGACGGCGTGAATAAAAAACAAACATAAAACGCAATGTGGAAATTGGAACTGGATTGCACCATTTTAGATTAATTACCTGGAATAGATGGCTGAGGTTTTATGACAGGGCCTTGGCCTATTTTTGGTATTGAGAACTCTGGCAACCATTCATTGATAGCTTGCCTATAAACAGAATATTATAATTATGTTAACATTATTATGTATGTCTACTGTAAATATGCACTGATCATATTATTTATTTACGCCAATAAAGGAGTAAACTTAATTAAATTAATTACAAAAGATATTGCATCGCATTATACATGTGAGTAATATTATTGACGGTCCGATTGACCGAGTGGTTAGAGACCCTAACTGCGGAGCCAAGGGTAGCGGGTTCGATCCCGCCTAGGACAAATATTTGTGTGCATAAACATGTCTATTTGTTCCGTGTCTGGGTGTTAAATATGTACATATTATAAAGAATATTTAAGTATGTATATCAGTTGTCTGGTACCCATGATACAAGTTTTGCTTTATTTAGGACTAGATGGCGCTGTGTGGGATGTCCCAGGTATTATTATAATATTATTATTATGCTAACTTGCCGGGTCCGCATTTGTAACAAGTAGGCCTATCACAATCAGCATACTTTTGTATCGTTTTGTACTCATTTGTGGACATCTTTTTTCGCCCTTTGTATCACTTTATCGTACCGTGTCAAAAATGCGTCCAGATCTACAAATGTCGCAACGTGTCTGTGTATAGGCGTTATGTATCTTCTTTGATGATAAGGGGAAAACCAACTAAAGAAGGAAGGGGTTGTATTACGAATCGTTTCGAACCTTGTATCGTGGTACCATATCAAAATCCGTCCAAACTACTTATGATACGCGTTGAGGATACAGAGTTGAAATTTTACGGAACGGTTTGTATCGGTAACGATATCTATATCTCATGATCATGCATCATTTTTCGTCTACATTAGAGTTTTTGATACGCATCGGTGTAATGAAACGGAGATGTGATACTCCTACTTGATACAAATGTGGACCCGGCTGTTTGCACAAATCAATTTCTAATCAGACTACCGGTATTATATTAGTCCTGATTAAAAAAAAAACTGAAAATTGAGGATCATATATGTTTTATATGTGAGAAATCATACATATATACATAAACATATATTTATGTACATAAAAAACATATATAAAACAGTTTAGTCTGGTAATTTAAAAAAAAAATCTGGAACTCGACAACAGCACTAACTTACTGGAACCAACTATAACTAAGAACCATCCATGTGACACCGTAACTACAAAATACATTTCATCCAAATCGTTCAAGCCATTTAGGAGAAGAAGAATTACACACACAGATATTGGATATATAGAGATAAGCTGAATGTTTACACACCTTAATGCTTGGCGATGGTGATATACATGTTTGCCAAGTGCCAAAGGAACTTCATCCTCGCATATACCTTGTTCACTCTCTCTCTCTAGTTTGATATCCCATGACACAGATTCCACTGAAATGTGAATATAATAAAGGGGTATTTTATTGATTTTGTAAATCAAACAGAAGAACGAAAATAACAAAAGTAACAGATTAGTTTAAAACAAAACTAACATTATTAAACTAAATTACAGAATAACACTTTTTTTTCCATCAGTCCATTATACCCCACTGCAGAGGATTAGGCCTCCCCCCAGGGTGATGGGGCTTGGAGCATAAATCCACCACGCTGCTCCAATGTGGGTTGGCGAATTGTAACGACCGCCATCTATTGACAGCAACGGGAACGACTACTTAACGTGCTCTCCGAGACACGGAGTCAGTGATAGTTATATACTTAAGTCTGAAAAACTCATTGGTACACGCCCGGATTCGAACCACGGCCACTCAGCCTTGTAAATTTGAAACAGTGCTCGGGGTATCAGGACACTTAAAGAATAACACTTATAAAATGGTTATCACAAACCTTAGAAGCTAAACTTCTTGTGCGTGTACCTAATACACCCGTTCCTTTATTACTTGATATCTATTTATTTTTTGTTTTGTATGTCTGCCGAAATATTTGAAATATACTGCCTTAATCCAGAAATATATTTTTCTTTACAAAGCAATTATCACAATTCTTATAAAAAATATTTTTAATTGTCAACCAGCCTAGTATTAAAAAAAAAAAACAATTCAATGCGATTAAGTGAAACTATAACCGAAAGATTCAAAAAAATTTTCTTCACTTATTCTGTATCCAATTGCTGGCAAAACGGGTTACAAAATGTGAATTTTGGAAGGATTTACAAAAATCAATATTTTTCATAATGTGCACTTACAACTAGGTCTAGCATCTAAACTGCAGCTGGCCCAATGAGCCAATGTCCATATTGCAATCATGTTCGCATTGTATTCACAATTGGGATTGGTTAATACACCACGGAGTAATGGAATCAACTCTGGTGATCGGCCACAGTATGGTCCTGAAAATATCAAAATAATGATTAGACCTTATAGATCAACGACAAAAAACTAGCGGCGCCTTCTTTGCGAGAACAAGGAAAATCGCAACCGGTTGAACGGCATATTAAAATAAATCGTTAAGTATATTTATATTTCTCATAGCGAAAACACCAAATTATGCAGTAAAATGTAAAAACACGAGCAAAACGAAAAAACAATGTTAAGTGGTGAAACTTTTCATAAGTAAATATGAAATTTTGTTGAAGCTTCCCCACTGCAAACGCGTCTCACACTCCACTGAATGGAACGCTCCGCCTCGTATAGTAAAGGCTAACGTATCTTAGTGGGGAAGTGGCAGGGAGCTTCGCTATCTCTAATGTAATAATAACCTCCCTATAACATCTTTATTGTAGAACTTTATGTTTATAGCAAAACGCCTAAATCGCTCTGATTTAGTACATGCATATAATATGTAGATAATAGTTTCAAGCTTAAAAGCTCCATTGACTCATTAATATTAAAAAAAAATTATCAGCAAAAATTCTTATATGTCCGAGTATATATTCCTAAATAAATAAATAAATTAGACACACAAAATATTTTATTAAATAAAAAGTATTGAGATCAATGGCCTCTCGTAATTCATCATCATTTATTATTTATGTAGTTTATAGGTAAATAAATATATTATGCCTACTACTATGTAAATGAAAAACTTTGATGGATAGACACATTGAATTCGACATTCTTTCACAGATAAATTATTATGTAACAGTATGTCTCAGATAGTAGAATGGAGACGATTATCACAGACGACAACTAGATGTTTGAGTTGAATCAGTAACTATAAAAAAGAATTAAGCTCAGTATTGATGCACACTATTCATTATTTGTTTAAACCAAAAAAAACTATCTCTTATGAAACTCAATATTCAAAATAAAGTTACACAAAAATACTTTTAATTTCGATTTTGTGATTTTTTATTCGATGGACATTGATAAACAGTGAAAAAATAGTGAAATTGTGATGAATAGACGCAAAAAATTAATTCAAAATCGAATTTGTTGCTATATATTACCATAGATGGCGCTATACTGAAGCACTAACTAGTTCATTCTCTATGACAGATATCGCTATCACTACAACTGTTTTAAACATTGATAATTTGTTTACAAAAATTGTAAGCTTCCAAACATGTAACATGTCTTATTTCGGAACAATACATACTGTTTGAAAAAAAATATTTGAATGCAACCGTGTGACATATAAATATAGCGCCAAATGTATATTTTTTAATATATTATACCTCAAAAACGCTGTCATCCTGAAATTATATTTCACAAAAGACCAAATTATTAGAGATCAATTCGAAAGAACTTAAGAGTTATATAATAATAACTTAGGTGAATTCCATATGTAGCAATTAGCATTGCTTCTTAAAAGACTCTCCATAAGTATACTTAAATGTCATTGTAGTAGATCAATAACTCACCTAAAAACAATCTTTTTTGGTCATAATCATTGGCATGTAAATTATCCCATATAACAGGCGGCCGACGGAGCACCTGCGTTATTTCTTCGATGCATTCAGTTGTTAGAATTTTTGATATCACTTTTGGACCTATAATAGAAAAATATTAATATGCATGTATCCATATCAGATATATATTATTTTTTTGTTAATTTTAAAACCTGTTTCAAATTTAAAAGGCCATATGTCCATGGTTCGAATCTGGGCCAAGACCAATGATTTTTTTCTAACTTAAGTACATTAACTATCACTGACTCTGTGCTTTGGAGAACACGTTAAGCAGTCGGTCCCGGTTGCTGTCAATAGATGGCGGTCGTTACAATCCGCCATCCCACATTTTTTGCATAATAATAATAATAGTTTATCTTTTCACAAATAGAATATTATTTAATTAAAAATCAGTAAAGAACTGTTTCTTAATTTACGAGTTCTATTCATCCATACATAAATATAAAATTCAATGCAGTTTCGGATTGGTAAGTAGTAAGTGTACGTTACTTATATACCATGACTATCTAGTTATTTACCTGTCCACATAATGTCGATTTCAAGTGCCAATTTGGAGCCAAGGGTGTCAAGGTATTCAGAACTATTCACAGTTGGCACAGCACGAGTGGAACAATACTGAGTGGGGCAAAGCAAGAATCTCGGGCACCCTAGATGTTGATGAATTTCATTGGTTATTGACACCTGAAAAATAGAGAATATATCAGCATTCACATAATGTCACCTTTTCATGAACTTCACAATTAACTGATTAGTAATGCTTAACTTTTTGGTATGCCAGTTTAAACAAAAACTACATGTGAAGGTTGGTATTACAATAATTTTTAATGCAGATATAAAGTCATACTGAAGGAGATTTAATAAAAATTTAGTTTCATCTTTATATTTAATAGTGAGTGTGATACTAGGAGGATAGCTCAAGCATAACTGGTCTGTAGTTCTTAGAGTACAAATCATATGAATATGTACAACATACGATCGTGACACTAGTACATCGCGTTTATTTCACTGTAACAATATATAGTCAACATAACATAGACCATAAAGCAAGCACCCCTATAATTCGTTCAACCACCAGGACGGCATATTTATTTGAGAAATGTCACTCAACTGTCTATACAGTTCACAAAAAAGGTTTTAAATATTTTTTAAAGGTGTTCGAACAATTATTCAAAGTTTTTTTCTTTCGTGTGATTGATCAACTGGTTAGAGACCCTGACTGCAGTATCAAAGGTCATAGGTTCAATTCACGTCCAGTACATTTGTGTGCAGGAACATGTAGTTTTGTTCCATAATATGTATTATAAAAATACTATCTACGTATGTATATCAGATGTCCACTACCCATAATACAGGCTGTCTAGTTTTGGATTAGATGACCGTGTGTACCAGACCAAGTATGCAGTAGTAAAACTCTCATTATAATCTACTGTAATTTATTATATACTTATTAAAATGTTGTTGTTTTGGTATATCACTACATATTATAAAATAAAGTTCCCCCCCCCCGCGTCTGTCTGTCTGTCTGAACGCGATAAACTCAAAAACTGCCGAACGGATTGGCATATGGTTGACACCAATCGACAGAGTGATTCAAGAGGAAGGTTTACGTATATAATTTATTAATGATTAGTGCAAATTAGTTGAAACATGGTGATTATTATCGAAGAAATCAGAAAAAAATCAAGCCGAGTGGAAGCTTTAATCGAAAACGCTGCCTAATCCCTTTGAGATATAAAAAAATAGTGTATGGAAGAATTGTTCCTCTTTCATAGGACTAAAGAAAAGTCCGCGATGGCATATGTCTATCTTTTATGGATAGCTTACTATCCCTATTTTTATGTTTAATGACATGGTGTCATATAAGGTGATTGGAAAGAAATTTATACGGATACAGTATTAATCCTTATCAAATTAAATACGTTATTTACTTTCAGCTTTTCATGCACACTATAATTGCCCTTATACCATACAATTTAAATTAATATCTTTGGAGTTATGGCGAAATAAAAACAGGGCGGCCGGTGACTCCCGCCGACGCGACTCGCGTGATGTAAAATTAGGCAGAAGTTATCAATATTGTATACAAAGAAATATTGTAGTTTGTTTTTATGTATTTATCCTTTACTTTTTCAAATATTTACAGTATTGTAAATACAATACATTAAAAATACTCCAAGTATGATGAACTTACGTTACATTTAAATCTAATTAAATCTAATCCACATGTTCGACGCAACAAGCTCATATGACACTACAACAGAAAAAACACTGGCTTATATGCTCTGCTATCCCGAGCAAAGCTGGGGCGGGTCGCTAGTTATAAATAATCCATAAATGATATAACTTCTGTACCTGAGCGTGGGCAAAACTTTGAAATATTTGTTTATCAGATTCACTCATTTCTGGTTCAATGTCATCAAACAGCAGAGCAAAACAAGTACAACCAAACTGCGACACCTGTAACAGAAAATATGTTGCAGTATAATTGTGAAATCAATCAAACTGGAATTTTACTACAAAATCATAATATATTATTTTATTGTTCATCATTGTACTGATTGATTTTAGTATCATTATAATTTTACTATGACTTTAGCGACAGTACAAAAGGGTGCATTACAATTTTTTTTAAATTATTTTAAATCAAAGAATTTACTTAATAAATAATGTTAACACTTTCACTGCTTTGCTGACTGCTGGTGAGCTAACTGTATGAAACTAGCTCATCTCTTGCTCATCGCAGCTTGAATATTCCTTGGAACATTTGATGGTACAATAAATAAACCGCAGATATAATATTTTTTTTAAATATTGGGCATAACAGCGATGCAACAGAATTACTGAGACTGTCGCTCTATTGGGTTCACTGTAAGTTTAAAAACCGGTGAAATGCGAGCCGGACTGGCCCACAAACAGCTCCGTCTCAACGTTTCTTGTACGGGGACACCCTTATATTTAAAAATTTGTTTTATTTTTATTATTTGTATTCATAGAGTTCATAATAATACAACTTCTATGAAAATTTCAAAAGTCTACCTATTACGGTTTAGACGATACAACCCTGTGCCAGACAGACGGACGAAAGGACAGCGGAGGCTTAGTAATAGGGTTCCCGTTGGTACCATATGAGTATGACACCCTAAAAATAAATAATCAATTTTTAAACCTAAAAAAATCTAAATGCAAATCATAGATTTCTGGCCAGTATTTGAAATCGGACATTAAAAAATATGAATTAACTCATAACCGTGTTAGGTATACAAATAATATTATAGTATGCAGGTAGTAGGCTACAATAACTCTTCCAGAACAAACAGTGAAATTCAAATTTCAACGTCTCACACGTCCACTTCCACGTAAAACGTCCACGGGTTCCTGTAGGGAAGAAGGGTATTGAAAGACAGATGTAATAAAGTGAATTTTTATGGGATCATATTTTTTTCCTTTTGAGGTACTAAACCACAAAAATATCCACAGAAGCACTTGCTAATCTAACTGGGTGCTATTTAAGGAACCATAATACTTCAAATTTGTTAGTTTTGGACTAAAGTAAATTGGCAATTAGAGAAATTAAAGGAAGTTAGAAACAGAAGTTAGCATGTTTTACTATTAGGTCTTAACCTATGAAGTTGCCATTCTTCAGTACTAGCCATTTGAAACAAAAAAAAAATTTTGATTGCTGTGAATTCTAAATTCAAATTAATTTTGTTTTAAAAACATGACATTTTTTTTACAAAGTCAGTCTTTTGTTTATTGATTAACGTTGTGTTTTCATTACATTTGAACATTTTTCGTCATAATGGACAATTAAAAAATTCGTGTTATTATGGAATGACTTCCGTCGTGGTACTAATGCGGCACAAACGGCACGTAACATCAACAACGCTTACGGAAAAAACTTAACAAACGATCGCACAACCCGTTATTGGTTTGCGTCGTTTGGTGAACCTGGTGGTCGTCCGGACATTTTGATCAACAATAATGAATTGAAGGCGATTGTGGAAGCTGATGATACTCAAACTACATCTGAACTAGCCGCAGTTTTTGATGTTAACATCAAAACAATGTTGGACCATTTGCGACAAATCGGCAAAGTAAAAAAGATTGATAGATGGGTACCCCACGAACTTAACGATCGCCAGCGCAACGTACGCGTCGAGACCTGCCTCGCGTTGCTCAACAGGCACAGAAATTAAGAAATTTTGAACCGGATAGTTACCTGTGATGATAAATAGATTCTGTTTGACAATCAAAAGCGCTCAACAAGTTGGTTAGATCCTGGTTCAGCACCGAAGCAATGTGTTAAACGAAAAATAACCCCTAAAAAGGTGATAGTCACTGTTTGGTAGTCTAATGCCGGTGTGATTCATCACAGCTTTTTACAAAATGGCATGAGCATTACTGCAGATGTGTACTGTGAAGAACTGAAGACAATGATAGAGAAGCTCGCATGTCTGCGACCAGCTTTGGTCAATCGGTCAGCCCTGCTGCTCCTTCACGACAACGCGCGACGCGAATTCTCGAGAGACAGTACAAAAGGCCTTTGAAGAGTTTGTTGCCTCCCGTTCAGTTGATTTTTACAAGAAGGGCATCAATAAACTGCTACTGTGTTGGCAAAAGATGCATCGATTGCACGGGTGATTACTTTAAATAATAGAAATAAAGATGGTTGAAAAAAAAAAACTTTAACTTATTTCATACAAAACGGCAACGTCATAGGTTAAGACCTAATATATCTATATTTTGAACATAAACAGTCTTATATGCTATGGTGGTCGAGTGGCTAATCACCCCACGTTTGATACAAAGATCTTGGAGCTTGATTTCCGCCATAAGCATATCAACCGATAAGTTTTTAAGTATAAAAACTTAAATCAAATAAATACCATGAGCTGGGATGATAGAGGTTAACAGCACTTAACCTACACCGAACCAACATGGTAGGCTTATGGTTCAAACTACAAACTCAATGTTATGAAGAGCTGTACTCAAGCAGTAAAGGCATGAAAGCCTAATAAAAAAAAATACCTGTTCTAGTTTCCTCTTCAATGCAGTTATCTCTTTATAACTACTGTAAGTTATATCTAAACCAGGTGATAGGGCATAACAGAATGTAATTCCTTGAGCTTTAGCCCCAGATATTAATGAAGTGAGATGTTCTGCTTCTTCAACAGTATAGAGTTCTCTCCAGTACGCTCTGTGCTTGTAATCATCTTTCGGTGCATACACATACATGTCCATGCCCCATTTCTTCAGCCTGGCATAAACAGTAGGTTAATACAATAAAACATTTTTTGGTGGCAGTTCTTACACTAAGTAGACCAAATAAAAGTTCTAAAGCTTTGTTGGTACAGAATACACTTAATTATTCAATATTAATTCTAACTACAAATGGGTACGAGTAAAGTTGGCATCTTTATGAATTTCAGCGGCTCCATAACATTCAGTCAAGTATGTAACATAGCATAATAAATGTATGAATTGACTAGCACTCTGCGTGTACCATCTACCCACTCATAATCTAGCTAGGTGGTACAAGATGGCAAGTTTCAGCTTGCGAGGGCCCTGCGCGCTGTTCTGCCTCCCCCCCCCCCCCCCCTCGAAATTGCGTTTGACATTTTCGATACTGTGAAGTGACGTTTATGATACTGTGAAGTGACGTTTATGATACTGTGAAGTGACGTTTATGATACTGTGAAGTGACGTTTATGACTCTATTAAAACCAAACGCTGCTGTCAAATTCATTTACTCTATGTAACATAGATACAAATTATTTAAATTTTCTCTTAAAACTACCTACTGTCATTATTTTATTTACTGAGGGTTTCATTAGCAGAATCATCAGCCTAAACATTCATTAAATATGTTCATACAATATACATAAATCACAGGTGAGACTCTATTAGTGATATTTATTCTACTTTGATATGTCTAAAATTTTATACACTACAAACACTCAAAATGTCTCTTAGGTCAATCAGGTTAGTCACTTCTCATAACATTACATTGTGCGAATGTAAATACAGCTGATCAGTGATACCTGGAGCCCTGGAGCATTCTTTGACCAGGGTATATTAAATACCCACCTGAAGGTGTTTAAAGCAAAACTCAAGTTTCAAAAATTAGGACATAAACTTATAGACCAGTCTAATAATAGATACATATTATTTACGAATTTTCATGAACTGTTGTGACAAGATGTTTACATATAGTGTCTATAACAAATTATATTTAAATAATATGCGTAACTTACTTTTGGAAAAGGTCTTTTCTTTGTTCGGTAGTCCATGGCCGGCCGTAGAAACCTAGAATTGTAAAACTAGGGTCATTGACTTGAAGGCAAAACCTCTTTACGTCTATGCAAAGAAGTTTATTTTGTAATGTATTTATTGACATTAAATATGCTCACCTTCTACTACACCACAAATGAAGTCTTTACGTTTTGATGTAGATTCATCAGGAGAGCTTTCAGTCATTTTTTTGGAATTTTATGATCACACACGATGACACCAATGGTAAATTGTTGTTTCGCTTCAGAAAAAGTAACTATTGGTAAGTATGTATTCGTAGATGATTTGGTTATATTTTAACAATATTATAATGAACATGTACTGAAGAAATCAACAGCTGACCTGTTTTTCAAGCAAATCAGTGAAATCAGTAAATCCACCGAAATCCACTAACAAATCACTATTGACATTGATTGAGTTGAGGTTGAGACTTATTGAGACCAATATATTAGCAAAATGCCAAGTAACCACAGAACAACGAGTAGGGATAGTTCGCCTATAGGCCTAGTTCTATGAGTTCGCCTCCATGGAACTAATAAGTACTACGTACAACTGGAATGAGCTCTACGAAGAAATTTCGAGGTCCTAGAAATTTGACCTTGAAAACGAATTAAAAAGATAAAAGTAACAAGGACGTTAGTGGGTGCCATATTGTCTCATTCTGATTAGGGTGACAAAGTTACGTAGGATAAATAAGACCATAACAGGAACTTTTTAATTTTCGACTAACATCGAACAAAACTCTCTAAGCCTATCTTAACCCGTGACACTGAAGTAAACTTTTTTTACATGAGTATAAAGATTTCTGTATGTCCGTGTCAATAACCTATTCGTAATTTAGTAAATTAGAACCTTTAATTCGAACATTTGTCAAAATTGGTTTAGCAGATTTCAAATTAAAATGCAACCAACATACATCAGTATAATTATGGAGTAAAAAAACATACATTAATGATGGGAATCAATTTACATTCATTATTAACAAGTAATTTTAATATTTATAAGGGATCATAAACAACGAACGTAAGCACTGAAAATGAGGTCTCGCGTGGCCATCGCGTAGTACAACTCGCGATAGCATCAAAAATACTGGTTGGATTTATACGAAATACTGTTAAATCATCAAATTTACAAAAAAAACATAAAATGAACGGCAGTAGCCCGACTCCTACCCACCTCGATAGAAAAGTAGAAGCAAGCAAACAGAAGTTCAAGAGAGCTAGTCACTAAAAGCGGGTAACCCGCAGAAAATATGATCAATCGACGGAGGCTTCTCACCTCCAAAATAAATTGTAAAGCAGTTAGTAACTCTAAAAATCAAAGCTTCAAATATCGATATCTCAATCACCTTAGTAAATTAGCTGCATGCTCCCTTTATGTATAATACCCTTTTCAATACAAATCTCCTATTGATCACAGAAATAAAGCTACCTAAAATGTGATTCATAATTGGATGGCTGACCGCCTTTATTTACAAAATAGTAAAATCCCACAGAAGTAAAGCTCCAAGCGCGACGAGTTGCGTAGGTACTTTTGCACGCCGAAGCCCTTAGAACCATCACTCAAGAAATATCTCGTTGAAACGATCCCAATGAGCCTAAACACGCTATTCAAAAGGTCAAGGATTCAGTAGAGATATATGTTTGAAATATATTTCTCATATATATTGTCGCACTTCACCGTCTTGAGCGCACGTGGGAACTTGAAAGTATAAGTCTGTACAGGCAACCAAGTTCCTTTCTTTCCCGAAAAAACCCAACAATCTCAAAAATTCCCAATCATTCGGCCGATAAAAATGGATTTAAAAGACTCTAGGTACCGAAACATTATTTCTAGGGCCGAAATGTTTCAAAATTCAACGCTGGTGCGAGACCTAAGGATCTCAAATATCAATGTGATGGCCTCCTTCCTTTCGATTGGCACCAGAGATACGGACAGATTCAATACCCCATCGAAATCACACACACAAGTCTCTCAAATGCATATATGACGTCAAATTCATTACCCGTATGGTGTCAGATCTGTAACTAGAATGACGTCAGATATGTTACTAAATTATTTTCCTACTTTAACGAAAAACGTTTCTCTTTAAAACAATACATAGGTTTCCATCTTTCATATATTCATTGAAATATCTGGCAACCTATTATTACGGCCACATCATAGGCAAAAGAGGGCAAAAGGCAACTACCAAAGTATTATTATTAACTAATCTATTATTATTATATTATTATATTATTATTAAGTATTATTATTAACTAACCTTAGTATTATGACGTCAAAAACTTCAACTTTGACAAATGTCAAAATTCCCCAAATTCTCGTTTCAGTTGCCAGCATAAAACCATAAATTTAGACTTTCGTTTTAAATAACAATAAAAAATTTAACAAATATGAAATATAATAAGTATAATAAGTTTTAAAAATACTATTATCATCCGCATACCAAGATATATTAAAAACCAGAAGTCACAAAAAATAGAGATACAAATCATATCCTGATTATAATTATTAATTACCAGAATAATTTAAACATGTAAAACTAAAAACTAGAAACTTAAAACTAATCCGAATAAAAAAGCCCACCTCTTAACTCGTCCCGCCCAAAAGTGCCCATCACGCTGGCGGCGTTACCGCGCTGAATGGCCAGCGAAATGCGCTGTGCAAGAAAAAAGCCGGAACGTCTATCCAGACCCCTCTCTATTATGCGACAGCCTATTTGATGTATAAAAATCCTCGCCTCCGAGCACCAAGGTCCGGCTGTCTCGAAGGCGACCGGCACAAAATCATACGCTGACTTTAAATTGGCATATTTTGTGTGTTTCTTGCCTGCGGCTGCCTCAGCCGCTGAGCCAGATGAATGTTGGGTGCCCCCAAGATGAGAAGGGGCAAATGTGCAGACACAAGTCACATCCCAAAGAAGGCAACGTCCCTTTTGCCATGGGACCAGTGTTAAAAATATAGTGTAAAATAGTGTATTACTATCTATTTCTATAAATATATATTTATATTTAAAATTTATGCCTAAAAAAAAATTAGTTTCCTAGAAAAAAAATCTACAGATTTCGCTCTTCTCGCAATTATCGGAGGACATTGAACAAAATTGCACGACAAAAATTTTTCGAAGAAAGTTATGGACCAATTTTCGATGTGCTACCATACTTTGCCACGCAAGCTCTTGCATTTTTTGAGGCTAGTGTTTTCGTCTACCTTTATAACTTTTTGAAATAAGGCCGAATCTTACTTTCTAGGGTAGCTAATCTGATAATCATTAAATGAAAAGGGCACATGCTCAAGTCAGGGTTTTTGACCGTTTCTAAAATTTTATTTTTCAAACTTGTAGACAATCTACAATTAAGTGTCGTGATAGCCCAGAGCGCAACGAACCTGTCTCAAATTTATAAGGCCCCACTGGGCCATGGTTCGAATCCGGGCGTGTACCAATGAGTTTTCTGACTTAAGTGCACAATATCACTGACACCGTGCTTCGGAAGGCACGTTAAGCAGTCGGTCCCGGACGCTGTCAATAGATGGCGGTCGTTACAGTTCCCAACCCGCAGTGGAGCAGCGTGATGGACTTAAGCTCCAAGCCCCCCTCCTCACCCTGGGGGAGGCCTAAGCCCCTGCAGTGGGGTAAAAATGGGCTGATGATGATGATGGTGAGACAATCTACCAGTCTCAAAAGGTTTTTATTTTTTCGATATTAATTCTTACGTTTTTTGAAACAATCAACTTTTTGTCCGAGACAGAGGGAATTTTTGTGTTTTTCACCGTTTTCGATTTTCCGATAAAGTTACGAACCGATTTTAGAAAATTTAGTATCTTACAATGCTCCGAAAGCTCTTGATTTTTTTGCCATGTCTTTTGTCTATCATCATTAATATTGGAAATATAGGCAAATTTATTAGACTCCTACACGAAAACGATCTAATAAACATATTCATTGTTACAAAAAGTTTTCATAAAAATAATGATTAAGTATGCGTCATCGTTTAATCTGACAAGCGGAAATATGTACTATATATTTATGTAATATGTATTTATGTATTTGATATTGTGAACAAGATGAAAATAAATCAAAGTTACCAGCCGATTCTGTTATCTTTTATTGTAATAGTTACTGTACTTACTCGAGATTGAACGAAATCTGTACCTACGTTATGGAAAAAAATTGACCTCATTTTCGGTTTCAACACACTAAAAACATTAACAGTAGATGATATTATCAAATCAAAATTCGAAAAAAAAATTTTTTGTAGACCTGTGTTATATTAATATTTTGCTAATAGCTTGTCATCATGCGTTGATGCTTTTTAGGTACGTTTCTTTTTCATTTATAATTAATTCTTGCTTAGTCAAGGGCTACTATAACTTTGCGTTAACATATACCCAAATAAAGCTAAATTACGGTACCTAAATAATGTTTAAAAAGAAAAGAAGATAGACAAAAATAAAACTGCAAAAGAAAACAGAAATAAAGTTGTTTAGTAAAAACTCCGCAAAAACAAAGAATCGACTTTTTTGATTTGTTACAGCTTTAAATTAAGTGAACTGACTTCGATAATTCTTTCACAGTATCTACCCTAAGTTATAAAATAGTGACTAAACACAAAAATTATCAAAATCGATTCAGAACTTTTAGAAATATTAATGGCCAAACGTGTATAAAGTCCTATTGAATTAAGTCCGAATATTTTAAAAAGTGATATTAGAACGCGATGTGAGCAATCATGGCATTGCTTCGCAATGCTATTATGTAACCTTTATAGGCCACTAATTACCTACCCTAAAAAAAGGGTTCATCAATAGTCGAGCAATGGATGACCCCAATAATAAAAAAAACGAGAAATGTGAAGAGGAAAAAATATGCGTCTCTGACTTCGCCTCCGCTCGGCGACTGTGTACAACCAGCGGCGTGAAATAGCAGCTGGGATATGGAACGGCCAAAGTGGCGTATTAGACCAGCTGATTTCGATAATTCTTTCACTATATCTACCCTATGTTGAAAAACAGTGGCCAAACACAAAAATCATCAAAATGGATTCAGAACTTTCAGAAGAAGTGATATTAGAACGCGACGTGAGATCATTGCGTTGCGAAGCAATGCCATTACCTAACTTTTGTAGGCTACTAATTACCTACCCTAAGAAAAATGTTCAACAGTCGAGCAATGGATGAACCTTATAATAAAAAACGAGAAATATGAAGAGGAAAAAATAATGCGTCAACGGAAATTATAGGTCCTGTATCGTAATTATCATGACGCATAGTTTTTTTTTCCTCGGTTCACTCATAATAAAATCGCAATTCACCATAGTTTTATGCTAGCAACACAGAAGTGGTGTAGAAAGAGATAGTCGGGCACCCGGTTACTTCCCTTTCGCACTTTTTTTTTTAATCACCAGTTTCCGCATGACCACGCTAAAGTTAGAGAGATATCATTCCAGTTGTACATTGTACATATTAGTTCCATGCATTTCCTACATAAATAATGAATATATTAATTTCAAGTATCAATCATACACAGCCAAACTTTTTTTTTGACGTATTATTTCAATCACATAAGCACAATAGACATCACTATTTCTGCAGTTACAAGCTGTGGTTACAAGATGGCGAACGTTCGTGATAGTGATACATCTTTGTGGCTCCACAATAAACTCGGCACATCGAACGATTCATGGACTACGGGTTCAATTTGTACACAATTAAATGCCGAAGTTTTGAAAAATATCAAAGATTGTTTTCCAGATCTACAAACGCAAGTGAAATTAAAATTATTGTTAAGTTTCTTTCATATCCCGCGCAGAAATGTTGAGGAGGTAACTTTCATGTTCTATAGTTTTGCGTAACTGTATTTATCGGAATTCTCTTTTTGACGAATGATTTATTAATTATAGTTGAAAAGAGATATAGGATGCCTGTGATGTGTAGCTAGCATTCTATTTACGTTTGGGGTTCTGTTCATCAAAGATAAAAAAGGTACCTTTAGAAGATCTCTCTGTTTGCCTGTCTGACCGTCCATCCGTCTGTCTGTCGTAGTCTATTTTATCCGAATCTATTAAACGAAAAATGTTGAAATTCGATACACATAGACTTTGGTGACCCAATCACGGATGTATAGCGTAAACAAACGATTTCCATTTTGGGTTTAGTTTGTAGGTGAAGTAGAAAATAAAAAAAAACTTATCTCAGGACCTATCAAATTAAAATGCTTATTATGATAAAATACAAATATATTGTATTTATAATTTTAAAATGCATAGTTTAATAGATATTAAAGATAATTGACAATTCCCCTCCTTGTATTTGAAATTACTGAGCCTAAGATTAAAAAAGAACTAAAATATTAGTCCTTTAAATTCCCTAAAAAACAGTTAATTTCTGTGAAGAGAAAATGCATGGGTATAAACAAACTGTTGCGATGGTGTTGCATAATTTCACTGAGAACTAATAAGTTCAATTGGTGTAGTGGTTACTAGCCTAATGCAAGTACTAGCCTAGCCTTTAATGAAGGAGTCAGGTTCGGTTTCTAACCTAAATTTACTCCAGATTAAAAAAAAATTTAGATAACATTATGGTTTATAGTACGGAACCCTCTCCACATTCGTCTTACTCGCACTTGACTGGTTTTTTAAAATGTATTTTTACATGCATTAATTTAATAAAATATTTTGGGTCTATATTGTTCATTTATTGTATCATCGATTTTTGTAAACGACTGTCCTCAATAAATATAACCTAAATTACATAAAATTATGTATTTTGTATTGTAAACATTTCCAAGTATTTCTGTCCTAATACATAGTTAGACTGATATAAAATATTTTTAATTGGCTAACTAAAAAAGCTGAGAGTGTATGTAAAATACAGTAGTCTTTTCCCTAAGACCAAAATTTAAAAAAATATTATGTTACATTGTCATGAGTGCACTATGTACCACTAACATTTATTTCACTGTTTTCTGTATTTGATTAATTTCAGTATTTTGTTACTTTAATTTATATTGCACTTCAGTGGTGAAGTGCAATATAAATACCTTTAAAATTACCTTCATAAAGGGAAGCCTACTACAATAATTGAGGCAATAGACACCCTGTTATTAATATCACAATGGTCCATTCTTATGTTTACTTCCTAAGGAATCTTAAACATTAGAGTAGACCGTTAAAATAGGTGTCTATCACATAGATTATCGTGCCCACTACCCTTTTGCTGCACCTAAGTTTTTTTGTATTACCCATTCATTCCCATCATTTCTTCTATTGGCTTGCCCTCTTAGTTTTATGGTTGTGCATATAATAAGCAAAATTGTATTAGGTCAATATCACATTTTCAATATGTAGACTAAGCAGCATCATTCATTTTTCAGTTTTCACTTAATGATCCATTTAAAATTGAGAAAGTTTGACAATCTAAAGTCTGAGTTCTGAAAATCTTGTTAAATTAATCGCCCATCAAATAGAGGTTAACCAGCATTTCATGCTTAATATTATGTCCTCTGGTTAGTTGACTGAATACTTGTTATTCTGCAGTCAAGTTTCTTTATTTGAGAAACTTAAGTTAACTGGATTTGGACAATGCTGTACCTCTGCCAATATGCTTGAATGTGTTAGTAAATGAATATATGAATGAATCAACGAATTGGTCAAACCGTTGATTCGGCTGTTTGTAATTTTTTTTCTAATCAACTTTCCGGCGGCATTCCAAGCAATATTAAAAATGAATTGCCAGTCAATAAATTTATTATTTGACCTTCAGAACTCAAGTGTAAGTCAATCTATATTCTAAACAACCTCTTTGTATTACAAAATTCATTTAATTTCTGAAACATCAAGGTGTACCATAAAAACTTTTTTAACCATTTATGTAAATTAGTATGCACGTGTAACATTTCTTTGAAGTAATTGCTATGATAGTTTTGATATTTTATGTTTTATTCATGTATTAGCACTTTGTTAGATTACTGAACTGAGTGATTTTTTTTTGTAATTTTTTTTTTTAAATTTTTATGAACTCTACTACTTCACAAAATGTCTTAGCATTCTGAAAAATATGTCTACACGCACATACATTATATAGATCCAGGGGTACTAATAAAGTCTCCTCAGTAAAAAGCTCTAATTATGGTTTAAAGCAAAATAGAACTATTGTTAGTTACCTTAAAGTTAACAATTTATGTATACGATAAAGCCTTGAACAAGGGGAAATTTTGCCAATATATTTATATTTTCAGTGGCGAAATGAACTCGAAGAAATCATTGAAGTCGCAGCAGTGGACTCCGATTTGTGGGTTGCCATGCTTGCAGAAGTCCTTAAAACGTTTCCATCAGCTGGTACTCTTAATACCGAGATAGCAGAATTTGATGAAACTAGGCCAATATTCAGTGATATGATTGGAGAACTGAGAAGGGCTCTAGCTAAGCATTCTGATTTAGGATTATTGCCTTTGGAATGCTTATATTTGAATAAGAATGCCTTAGTATCTGTGGTAAGTTATTATTTTTTTTTTACAAAATATAGTAATTATTACCATATATATAATTATTACTGAATAATAATAATACCTGGGACATCTAGTACACAGCCGTCTAGTCCCAAACTCGGCAGGGCATGTGTTATGGATACTAGACAACTGATATACATACTTAGGTTTTTTAATAGTATATACATGTATATATGTCGACGACTGCTTGGCCTAGTGGGTAGCGACCCTGCCTACGAAGCTGAAGGTCCCAGGTTTGAATCCCAGGTTAGTCAGTATTTACATGATGAATATTGATACTGGCACCGGGTCTTGGTTGTTATATGTGTGTGGTGTCTTTGCTTGGTACCCAAAACACAAGCTAATGCTTAGTTTGGGGCCTAGACGTTGTTGTGATGTATACATTATTATTATTATATATTTTACCCTTTTGTCTTTGGCGGTAATTGAATCAGCCACTTTTGGTTCTACAGTTAAGGTCTCTATCCACTTGCCCAATTGGTCAATCGAATAGAGTACTACACAAATCTTTGGTGTCTGTTGCAAATTTGCAAAACAGGGACACTTATGGAATTACTCTGGTCTGTCTGTCGGTCATATGTAAATATCTTGAATATAGGTATTAATGAAGCAATTATAAATATATGTAATTTATCTATTGTGTTTACTATAACAAATAGTTCATTTAAAAGCTGAACAGAATGTTTATGTATTGTCACCCTGCTTTAACTTTTAGAATTTTGAATAATATGTAATATTTGACAATTCTAAAAAAGCCTTAATATAGATACAGTTATGTATCATCATCATCAGCCCATTTTACCCCACTGCGGGGGCCTAGCCCTCCCCCAGGGAGGGAGGGGGTTGGAGTTTAAATCCACCACGCTACTCCATCGCGGGTTGGGAATTGTAACGACCGCGTCTATTGACAGCGCCCGGGACCGACTGCTTAATGTGCTCTCCGAGGCACGGAGTCAGTGATAGTTAATGTACTTAAGTCTGAAAAACTCATTGGTACATGTCCGGATTCTCTGAAAAACTCATTGGTACACGTCCGGATTCGAACCATAGCCTTATGGTCTTATATAAATTTGAGACAGGTTCGTTGCGCTCTGGGCTATCACGACTTCACTTATGTATATATATGATAAATTATTTAATTTCCTGAAAAAAAAAATTTACATATGTAATATAGTAATGACAGGCCTTTTGATGGCAAATTTCTACTAGACAAATATGAAATAGGTTTTTTTGTATATAAAATATTAATTGTTGGCATATTTGTTCTCTGGGTATAAATAATGTCAGCAGTAGTAGGCTTTTCTTCATTAGTTTTGTTAAAATTCTATGATTGATAATTACCAATTATAAAATAAATAGATGTTGTTTGAAAATTAAGAGGCCCTTATCTGAGTTCAAACAATGTTATACTAATTAACAACTGCAGATAAGAAAAACAAAAATACCTAATGTCTTATAGAACCATAATCAATAGACTGTTTGCCTACTATTGTAATAATTTTTTATAACATTGACTTTTGAGTTTTTA
Source organism: Luffia ferchaultella (assembly GCA_949709985.1). Taxonomy (NCBI): domain Eukaryota; kingdom Metazoa; phylum Arthropoda; class Insecta; order Lepidoptera; family Psychidae; genus Luffia; species Luffia ferchaultella. The sequence goes on from OX453263.1 coordinate 9,366,656, forward strand.
TAGGTAAAGTGAAACTGGTTATAATAATTGGTATGCCAAGTACAAATATTGTACCATCATAACAGCAATCAAATTGATTTAAAATTAGTCTGAAGTTTTGTAGTCCATATGTACCATATATTAGCCCATTATGCCCCATCACAAAGCCTTAGACCTCCTCTCGGAATGAGGGTGCTTTGAGCTTACTCTACTAGGTTGCTCCAGTGTGGGTTGGTGGATTTTGACTATTAACTGATGATGGCAACCAGGACCAACGGCTTAACATGCTCTCCGAGGTTTGAATTCAGTAATAGTTATGTACATAAGTCAGAAAAAACTCATTAGTACATGCCCTGAATTTCAAACCACAACCTTCTAAACAAAAAGCGGGCACGCCACCACAAAATTATCACTGCATTCTTGTAGTCAAATATATTATTAATTTGTAGATTATTTAGCCATTTTTTTTATGTTAGCTTGTTTACAGCTGCTGTTCTCTTATGACAGAGAGCATTTGGGGTGGGCATTAGGTAATGCCTGTAAAATTAACTAACAGCTAATTTTGTTATGTTGTATTTTGGGTTAGTTGAACAATATCAATATATAGTATTCTCGTACAAAACACATACTTTTGGAGAAAAAAAAATTGGGTAAAATTTTAGTATTAAAGTAATTATTCATTAAAAAACCTAATTTACGTACTAACGTAGCCAGCAAAACTGATTAGGTCAATCCTCACTCCATGCAGACTTACGTGCTCTACTTCTAGGGTGGATACCCAAAACAAATTGGCCAAACCTGATATCACATAGGCTTGTCTGTTCTACCTCTAGAGTTTTTTTTTGTAAAGCCGGAGAACAAACCCTGCTCTCTGTAACAAAGATGAAACATCTGTATAAGCTATAGCAGTCAATGCTTGATTTGATAATGTTGACAAAATTACATGTAATATTAAATTAATAAATTCTATTTGTAGTTGTGCAATATTGTTTTATAATTTAACGAAATTTTATTTTCGTAATGCGAACCTGTAATCTGCTATATATGACAAATATATGTAGAAAGTTTTAAATTTCTTTTGAGGAAAATCAAATTATTGAAACATATAATTAATTACAACCCTACGATGTTTGCAGGTAGGTCAACAACCTAATCCTGTGAAACATTTTACATTGAAACGCAAGCCCAAATCTGTGGCCCTACGTAGTGAACTACTGGCTAAAGCTGCTGAAGTGCAAGCCAATCAGAAGAAAGCACAGGCGCCGACGGTGCCCGTGCGCAGTAGAGGAATGCCCCGCAAAATGACTGATACCAGTGAGTTTGGACAAGATTTATCTATGTACATTTCACAACTTTCACGAATAGAAGATATTATGATTTAACATATTGTGTACATCATAATGTAACGAGTTGAAGGGCTTGTCATTAAAAATCAAAAGATTCTTTTCAATTTTTGAAACATTGTTCTATTGAAATGTCAGATAGTTCTGCAAAATAAATTATTTTGTAAATTGCCAATTTACAAACTATTTTTTTAATCACTTTCTATTCGCACAAATGTATCGCTTCCGTGTATATTGTAATATGTACGTTTCTATGCTAATTAGCTCCCTTGAAGGGTCTACCTAGCCGTTGGGCGGTACGTAACAGCGGCGCACGACCGGCGCCCACAGTCCGAGCCCCACCACGCACTGGAATCAAATTGCTGGACATCACTGAACAGCCTGTCACACCTGCCCAGATCAAGAAACGAAGAAAACTCGGTAAAGTATACACGACGGTTATTTTATTGTACAGCCATATTAATACAGACGATTCATAGTCGAGAAATCAATTTTGAAAAAAAGAAGACTTGTTTTTACATCGAAATGTCGACAATTTATGGTTACTATTGGCGCACGGGCACAGTGGTGGCTGCGCAAAAATTAGTTCAACGCGGTCGTTGATCTTGTTAGACCTAATTATCGCGCCATCGCTGGATAAGATGCGTGTAGGAGATACATCCGTATCATTTTGTTTTGCTTTAATAGAGTTAAATAACTTGCATGAACAACATTTTTAGTATATATATGAGACTCAGGTTTTAGTGCTACGCGCCAATATATTGTACTTATAACAGAAAATAATGGGATTGTCTTGGAAAGGACAAGATTCATACAGCCGTCACTCAATTTGATTCGTAAGCCGTCAGACAGGTTCGCTCATGTCGGCGTAAAAATCACTATGTTACAAGGGTTCTCAAAAATAGAAAAGAAACCTTATGACTTCACTCGGTCCGTTTGTCTATCAAAATTTTTTCTCAGTATCAAATTAAATTAACATCAAATATGTGAAGAAAAACTTCTTGAGAGTATAAGCACAAGAACGAAGTTAAATATACCCATTGTAGGGCCCATATTTACCAGCCATTGTAAGAACGGTTTGCATTTTTCTATGTGCAACTGCGATTGTAATATATATGATACTTGAAATTGTAAAACGTTTGTTAAAAATTGTTTAATCTGTACAGAAATGGAAGAGGCCGCTGGTGTCAAAAAAGTACCGCCGGCGGCGCCACCATCGCCGCCACCGGACTACGCGAAAGGACTAAACAACTTCCAAATGCCTAAAGCTGAAGCGGAACCTATATCTAGTATGGTTGTTTTATATAATTTTTAATATACATACATATAAGTATTATTACATACAGATATGTATGTCTAGGAATATAATTTATAATTTTAATATGAGTAAACAAATATTGCAAATACAAAAGAACACATAAACAAGCACCAAAATTTACTCTTTCCCTCATCATGCTCTTTATTATACGGTTGAAATAGCAGAACTATGGGGTGGACAAGGATAAAGTTATAAGAGTCAAATTAAATGGGATTGGGGCTTCCAATCCCATAAACTTTGTTTCTTTCTATAAGCTCACACAAAGATCTCTTTGTACATATCAAGCTAAACTTTATGGCCGATACGAATACAAGGCGAGCGCGGGTTTGCAACTGCACATCACCTCCGCTCACGCGCGCTGACATCTGAAAGCTACTGCGATATTACTTACCACATTCGGATCCGCCGTAAAATTTGGCTCGATCCGTACTGTCCATACGTTAGTGTGAACGTCCATTTTTTGAGAATATCGGGATACACCGGTATATGCTCACAAAAACCAATTTCAAAGCCCAAAATGATCTTAAACAGAAAAAGGAATAGATTTTCCTCAGCAAGCTTGGTGAATGTCAACTTGCATGAGATGGTGTATCTTAAGGTGTCCCTGTATGGACGTCACAACTCCAACGCGCACGTGGTCTGCACGCATGCGAGCTCTTTCGCACTAGTGCACTAGTGCGAAAGAGCTAGGCTGCGAAAAAAAAGAGACGGAGTTGGCCCGCTCAATGATGCACGCTAAGCCATCCCTCCTCCCACGCCCCGCCGGACCGCAGCAACTTTTAGTAGATTGCGACAGAGCGAGATTCAGACGGAAAATCGAGCGACCGCGATGCCCGCTACTTGATCCAGTTCTAGCATGTTTTTGACTATACAGAAGCCAATAAAAATGTAAAAAAAAATTATTATGCACGATCTTCTTTACTTGTACGAGGTTGATTTTGAAATAAATCAATTTCATTCTTATTTGACTAGATCATAGTTGTCCAATCTTGAGTAAAATGGAGACAAATATACTCTTTTTGGGGGTTGATAACTAAGACGTATACAGAAATTTCGGAATTTTGATTCAACACAAACCCAGTTTTACCTTGAGCAATACTAGATAAGAGAAAATCTCAAGATTAAAATGCATTTTAACATCATAATCACACTAGAAAGTTTTGAGAGTTGACTGGGTTGACCGCTCGTAAGATTTTAGACATTCACAGTGACATATACCTATTTCGCCTTAAAAAAGGTTTAAAGATCTTTCCTATCTGATTGACATACCTTCTTCTAGGGTTCTCCTTACCGATTCTTCCATCCCACAGGTAGATACTCAATAACTTTCATCACTCTACTTTAATTCATCCTTTCTATATGACTAAACCGCGAAAACCTTTGGCCAGAAGAATTGTAGCCAATGTTCCTCTCCCCCCCTTTCAACGATCTCCACGCGAAAATCACGCCGTTTCCTTGTTCTGTTACGACGTGAAGACTGGCTAAACAAACACACCTTCACATTTATGATTGGTAAGGTTTTGACATTGTACTATTCAATTAAATTTAATCATATCCACAGCCCCAGCATCGACTGAATCAACGCAACCTGCATTACAAAGCCCGAGTACGACAACAGTAGTAACCGCCAAGGGGGACTCGCAAACAGAAAACCCGCCGGAAGAACAGTCGGTGGTTCCTCAGCCAGCTACGCCGGCGGAACCGCAGCCCGTATCCAGACCGATACTTGTACAACAGGTGAGATGTATGATTTGAATATCTGACAAATCGAATTATTGATTTAAATCCATAAGATCACAGAAATTCTTATCCCAGTATTTCTATTTATTTGTTATATATATAATTTAAGTCAATAGGCGTGTATATAATTTAAGTCAATGGGCGTGTTTAATTTAGTGAACTGCAAAGAACAACGCCCAGTATTAGCCTACACTGTTGATTAGTTGCTTGAAAATAAAAAGACTGCATTTTATGGAAATAAATTTAAAAAATAAAGTTACGCGAAAATACCTTAGCTTGGATTTTTTGATTTTCTATTCAACTACTGTTGGTGAGCACTGAAAAATGTGTATTTGCATTGGAATAGGTAAAAAAAATCAATGTCGCTACTTCTGTTTTATATAGACGACGACGTAACGAAAAAATTGGGGATTACATTAGTTGCTAAAATTTATCACAGATGGCGCTACACTGCCTAGTTATTATTCTTTACAACAGATGACACTATTACTAAAGCTGCCTTGATTCCACCATAATTTTATTAGCTTTCAAACACGCAACATGTATTATTTCGGAGGAGTACCTGTATTGCTTATTATAAAAATGTTCATATGTCACTGTGTAATAATAGAGATGGCGCCACATGTATATGTTCTATTGTATTATATATCGAAAACGTTATTTTATTGAAAATGTATTTTTCTGTTGATTTTCAAAAAAGAGAAACTTCAATCGCCCGCTCTAATTGTGCGAATATGACACGGTAACGCCACAAACACTATCTCATCTAGCCGACTTATTCTTGTCTAATTATTTGAATTAGTCTAACTAGTAGTTATATTATTAATTACATATTTTGTGTTGTAAGTGTTCCTACTATAATCTCGTAGTTTGAATTATTGAACTTTTAATATTTATTTTTGTAACTGTAGTATCACTAAAGTAATAAATTCCAATAACAATATTGTTTTCATGCAGTGGCAAGAAATTGCAACTTGGATGTGGTAAAACTTAGGGTTATTGTGTCAAATGTGGATGCTATCTCCAAGTATCGCCCCAATGCATCTAACATGAAAAAAGTTCAATAAGTTAGAACAAGAGTCAAAGAATTATAATCTCAACAATTTAAGAGTATTATTTGAACACATTTCGTCTCGGCGGAGGTTGACTTTCGAATTCATCATTAAAAATAGTTTTTGCTACCTCCAGAGGGCGCAACACGAAAATTGTCATGGCTCCATAGTCCTTCAGTACAGTACTGTATCGTGTCATCAAAATATGGAACTTTTACAATTTATTGTTAAATTGCTATTTATCCTAACCTTAATTTCTCGATGACTGCAGACCACCGGCGGGAAACCTTTAGTACTAGGACAGCAACCGAAGTTGGTGCTAGCTGGTGGAGGCAAGCCTTTATTAGTGACGGGTATAGCACCACCCGGTTTACTACACTCACCGGCTTTGCTGTTACAACAACCGGGCGGGAAAGCGGTGCTGCTGCATAATGTTAAACCGGTAAGAATTTGCCTATACATTATATCCAATAGTATCAAAGGGATATATGCAGCCACATTTTGCCAAGGATTCAGAATTTATTTTTGAAGTGAAACTTCTTATGGCACGGGGTGAGCCTTAAACGATACGAAAATGCGTCATACTAAATAATATAATTGGGGGAAATATAAGGAACAATCGGCTTTCACCTGAGAAGCCAGTTGTTCGCTATATCCCCACTACTAACTGCTGGGTGGGCAGTAAGGCCAGTGCGTTACTCAGTTTCGTATCGCCGGTAGCTGCGTTATTGCTCGGAGTGTCAATAGATGTGAACCAGATTGATGTTGATAATTTTAATAACATTATGAAAATTCAAATTTTAATACTAAAAGTTCTAAGTTTTCACTTCTGTCGGCAGTTCCTATAACTGCCAATCAGTTTTTAATAGTTTCAGCTCTGACCACGTTTAGGCAGGTTTTATTACTTGGTTACCTATATTTCACCACATTTACTGCCTGTATTTATGAACATTTCACAAAAAGCTATAAATTTTGTGAATAAAACAAAAAAAAATTAAATTCTGTTTTTATGAGCCACGTGGCAGTCAAGTTGCAAAAAGCGTGGATTATTGCTCAAGAAACTACATCTGTGTACGATTCAATTCAGCTACGTTATATGTAAGCAAGCTCGAGCGCTGTTTCTCGTCGTTTTATGGTAGGTGAAAGGCTTAAGCGAGCGAAGGTCAAAATTTGGCGGCAAATTTGAATTGTATACTATCTTCCTGCTCTCCTCATTCCGGCCTTTGATAATACAATGTCTGGATGGACCCTCGCAATACAATGTCAACAAAAATTACAAACCAACTTTTATATACTTGTGTGTGTGACTCAACGACTACATACTCTCGCTACACCATACTAACCGTGTCCAAACCGTATCTGCGTGCGTGAATTATAGCCGAACAGTGAGGTGATATTATTATCTAATCACATAATGATTCAGTAAAAAATATACATTTTGTCTGTTATTGACAACATAAACATATACAAACACGAAATATATTTTAATCAAGTTTATTTATTAGGTAAATTTTTTACTAAATAATTTCTGTTTCATTCGTATCATTTTACTCATTTACAGATGACGCAGACAGTGGTTCAACAATCAACAGGCCCTAGGCCCACCATACCAGTACAAGGGTTACACGCAGGGGTGTTAAATGCTACGTCCTCACCAACAGTAACCTCTGTACCGACACCAACACAAAACGTGTTGCAGACGAACGTGCAACAAGTACAACCTGCACAGGTTAGACATGTCAATATGTTCCCACTAACAATGTCAGTTCTAGCATACAGTGTTTTGTTTATGGTCTATTTTTGAATAGTTTTATGGCACAACTCACTCTCTGTAGGGTTTTGTGCTAGAACCATTATAAGAGTTCATATTGTTTCCTGTGTTCGTATGTCTGTCATAGACAATTTTCTCGGAAACGAAGTACTGTAGTTTGGCATTATGTTAGAACTTTGTGATAATATTATGAAATATTTTAACATAGACAATATTTATGTAGATGCAACGTTGCTCAAAAAGCCGACGGTGTTGACGTATAACTCTTCGAAATCTACAATAAAGAAATGAGGTTAATAAAACGTATGAGGTTTCGTATTAAATTTTAAAGTGCGGAATAACGACGTAAATTCAATTTTACTATACGTAGTAAGAATTATGTCATATTTTGAATAATATATTATGCCTTGTAGAAAAGTAACTGTGAATTCTGTCATAAATTAGAAAATATAATATCAAGTAGTTTTGATCTGTCATGAATGTTTACATCATGTTTTTTTTATTAAGATTTCTCAAAAAAGCAAATATATATATATGTAAAAGGCAAAAATGATTGACTAATGTATCAACGCACAGGCCGAACCCTTAAAGGCTGGAAAATGAAATTTCGCACACGTATTCCTCCTATGACGAAGACGTCCACTAAGGAAGGATTTTTCAAAATTCAACCCCAAAGAGGTGAAATAAGGGGTAAAATTTTGTATGAAACTTTTTATTCATTGGACATATTTGCATGAAATTTTGTATGAATTGAGTACGGCAAAAATAATGAGTTACGTATTTCAGCGTTTTCCAAACATCAACCCCTAAGAACGTAAAATAGGGGATGAATTTTTCAATACACGCACAGGCCCTCAGGGCTAGAAACTTAAAATTTCGCACACATATTCCACTTATGACATAGGCATCCACTAAGGAAAAGATTTTTCAAAATTCAACTGGTAGTTCTGTGAGTTCAGTTCAAATGGTAATGCGAGTGGGAATGTGAGCGGGAAAGAATCATTACATATTATAATAAAATAACGGAAGCAGGAGTTAGATGAGAGTAAAAGTGTGAGAGGGAATAAGAATAGTGGTGAGAACGGAAAACGTCTGTCGGCGCGGGCGAAGCCGCAAGCGGACGTTAGTAGCCTATATAAATGAAGACTATTTCAGATATATTTTAATCATAACCTAAGCGAAAAGGGTTAATCTTTAAATTTGCTATCGCTTTACAGTGGCGCCTCTCGTAAATAGTGTAGTACAAGCTCGGTGGTACCTATGAAATTTAATATTTTACAGAATCAGCAGACGGTACAAAACGCGACGCAGCCGGTAGCGGCGCAAGCGCAGCCGACGCCGCTTTTACCCCGCAGGGGTTTATCACTAACGGTATTATTTATTTTCTGTTTAATACTATCCTTATTTTGTGCTATTTTTTTAAGTTGTACCGCTAGATATTTCAAAGAAAACAATCGATGTATATGTGAAACGTCATTTTGTGAACATTCAATAAAGCCAAGAAAATACAAAATAATCAAATTGATAACAGGATTGATTGAAACATGCGCGAATTGCTCTTCACCGCACACTAGTGCGGGTTAACGGGGGCGGCCGCGGCCATACTTTTTCTGGCTAGTGAAATTTGACGATTGTCTAAAATAACGAATTTACAAAATACTCTGATATACATTCTATGATATTTTTATTGTAATACATATTAAGATATTTTACAACCAGACACAGACTAAGTAGACATGTTCATGCACACAAATATATAGACAATAAATCAGCACAAAACACAAAAATAACTAAATTAGGCACCTTATGTGTCGAAACATACAGGGTTGGTAATTGGCTGATGATGAACAAGTTGCGTTGTCTTTTACGCAATAATTTTCCCGAAAGGATTGTCGATATGGCGTGGTTGCTAAATCAAATGTAAATACCTACGCATTAGAAAGGGGCGACTGCGGGTGCAGCGGGGAAGAGTATCCCGCTGGCGGTCGCCTACCGACGCAATTTTCAGTCGCCCGATCGTCACCACGGTAATACGATAACTTTTATTTTCACTAAAGTTTGAGAATTATGAAGAATTCGTCCGGTATAATAGATGTGACATCCATAATCAATCTACAACTTTCTCAAATCGATGGCCGTCATCGTATAATACGAAGACAGACTCCTAGTGAGCCGATGGTTTTTTGTTTTTACATTATAGCGTATCTGTTTACAGCGCGAGCAAATGTTGGAGGCTCAGGATATGTTCAGGAACGCGAACCGTGTGACGCGTCCGGAGAAAGCCCTTATATTAGGGTTCATGGCTGGATCCAGGGGTGAGATCAACACTATTGTTTACCTCTGTCTGCTAACACGCAAAGTATCTATCGATAACACGCACAATAGCGGTTACAGTATACTCGTACGTCCCTTGTCAGTACATTTATGAAAATATAATTAATGTACATAAAAACTTAAATGCTTTCTCTAGGGTGGGTGATGGCCACAACTTAAATACAAGACATAAACATATGTTATCAATTCCCAGGTTAAGACTCTCAAAGGTTAATAATTCTTTCATGGGAAATTGTATTCATTTTTATAATAAACTCCTAAAGAAATGTTGAACATAAATTCAAATCAATTTACAAAGCAAGTTAAAGTCCAACTCATGAAAAAAGCTTACTATTGTATTAGCTATATATTGTATTATTTAAATGATAAGTGCGCATGGACATCATTTTAATAGTTGTAAGCATATTTAAAAAAAAAAAAAACTAAGAAAAACATATATTTAAATAAAGTAAACAGGGAGGAGTTTCTTGCCGGTTCTTCTCCTTCTAGTTTTGGAACCGGTACCTAACCACTTAATCAATTTATTTTGACTTTCAAAAAGTGTGTAAACATCTTATATTGAATAAAAACTTTTTGATTTTGGTGACAACATAAAAGTAGCGCTAGCAAAATTCGAAAAACGATCACTTCTAAATTAAATAATAATTTTTTACTAGCACTCTTGTTGAAGGTAACCTTTATTACCTCATACAGTTGAGTAATAAGGAATATTATTAATTTTTTGCACTCATGACGCTATATATGTTAACATTACATTGTAAAACATTGGAAATATGTATCATATTGTTTGGAGTGAAAATAACTCCAACTCGTTATAATAATATTTAATACATCGAACAACAACGCGCAGCACTCATTTAAATGACAGCCATTGTTCTTCTTTTTTTCACCCTGTTTCAAACGCAGGGACGTGACACGTCGATAGTGTTGTACCGCGCCACATGAATAATCATCTATTGACATACAGTTTTAACTGTATTCATAGTCCTTGACCTGTTGGATAAATCATCATCATCATCAGCCCGTGTCTCTCCACTGCAGGATATAGGCCTCCCAAGGCTCGCCACCACACACGGTCCTCCGCCTTTCGCATCCAACTACCCCCGGTATGGCGCTTCAGGTCATCTGTCCACCTGGCCGGGGGGCGCCGTTGGATAAATGAAAAACGAAAAATAATTTATTTCTACAGCAGAGCCTTAAGAAGGGGCTTCCCGTGTGATAGCTCATACAAACTTCCTAGTCATAGAAATTTCTAAGTTTTGGCTCTATACAAACCTAGTTCCAAAATGAGACTTTAATTCAAAACAATAAGATTAAAATGCGTATGAACGTTGTAATCGATTAAGAGCGTTTGTATGGGCTGTCATGTGGAAAGTCCCTTCTTAAGGCACCTCTTCACATGTTCTACCGATATGTTCAGTCACCCATGGCAATTTAATATGATAGTTTATATACAACAAATAACCTGATCGAATCGATCGTTGAAACTAGACTCCATCATCATCAGTGACGATGATTGCACTGCCGTCTGCAGTTTGCTTTGAAACCGGAGAAAACAGTGACCTGTTAACCACTGCTCCTGCGTATATCACAATGCCTTCACTTAATTATAAATCATACCCATGATTCCGTTTCCGTAGGGTTACCGTGAGTGTCAAAAGTGGATTACTCGCTAGCGACGCCGTTAAAGATTTCTTTGGATAAATTGTACAGCGTGTCTAGCGATACCGAGAAGGACTAACAATTCGCATACAAATCTTTTACGCCGCCGTTATTTATGATTTTGTGTCTATTGGACAACTTTGACAATTGCTACTTGGATATTTGTATATTTTTCTTGCTAATCCAGCCATTTACTGTCAACAGAGAACCCGTGTCCGAACCTAGGGAACATAGTAACAATAAAACTGTCAGAGAATATCGAGAACGTCCTGCAATCAGACGACACGTACTTAACTATGCTGTCGGAGATGCACTTCCAAATGAACTACAACAACGGACAGTGGACGAGGTTGAAGAAGTACCGACACATAGACGGTAAGGATCTTTTCATTATTCATACTCGGAAAGTACGCTTGAAGTCATCTGGTCAGAGGGATGAAAACAGTACTTTTCGTCCCTGGGAAATGATTTTTCCTGCTGTCGAAAAATTTAGAAACTATGCAAGTCATGTCCCAGCTTTTTATACAGCCGCTCTGTTAAGTCGTGGCGTAAAACTGTAATTAAAAAATACTATCAACAATTTCGTAACATGACTTTGTACTTATAATTTACTTTTAACTAAATTGGTATTTAATTTACATAGATTTGAGCGAACGATTTACCATCCATCAATGATAAAAAATACTGGCTGGTAGAATGCCACAAAAAAAGAAACATAAAAAGGTGAGAAATCGGCAATTCGATCTTCGGTTATTTTGAGAAGTGAGATTATGAAACACAAATAAGACTCCTTTCACTAGGTAAATTGTCGCGGAATTATAATTCCAAGACATTGTCATAGAGTCGCATGTATTATCCGATTATTTGTTTGCTAAAAGCGACTCGAAATATAACACACGAACGATACAACGTGTGTATACTTGAAAAAATAGACAAGACTTTTCTTTGATATAACGACTATGTACAGTACCCGGCAATAATCGCATTTCCAAATACAAACGAAAGCAAATATCGGTGTCCATCAATTATTAGATTTAGCGTTTATCAGAATTTGAATTCAGAATTAAATACTTTATTGTTGTTTTGTTTTGATTCCCGCGTAAACTATATAGAGCTGTAATACTACTTACTTTTTTAATAATATTTACTCCTTTTCAACATGTATAGTATACCAACGAATACCAGCCATTTCTTGTAGTTATCGTTATTCATTTCATTATGATATTCGCCGATAGTGTCCGTGGATTTATATGCTAAAAAGGCTCCAGGTAAAAAGGGCTTTTTCGTTTCCTGCATGAACTATTATCATACGTTGACCTTTTGAAATCGGCTTTTTAACTCCTCTTTCCTTATCATCACTCCAAGTTCTACCTTTAGTGTGGGATGTATGTATGTAGGACTCATCCATATAGATTATATTTTTTCCTTCTTCGCGAAAATTGAGTATTTCATCTTGGTATTCAATTCGTTTGAGTTGTACATCATGCTTTTCCTTAAGAACTTTTGGATTATCTCTCATTTTAGTGAACTGAAATCCCATCTCATGTAGTATTTTTCTCAACGTCTTTTCAGACCCGTTATAATTAATAGCCCTAGATAATTTAGCTTTTAATTATATTACTGGCGGCAGTTCCTTAAAACGCAAGTGAAAATCGTACACCATTCTTCGAACAACATCATAATCAAAATCGTGCATATCTAAACTAAATTGTTTTTTTGGGCTCCCTTTTTTCAGAGAGCTGAACTTAATTGCACTGGAATGCGTTTCAGTACTTCGTTTAATATATTGTTCAAAGTTCTTTTTGAAATTCCAGAGGCATTTGCAACTCTGTCTTGAACCTTCTTAAAATAATTACTTACATTGTCATCCTCATTTTCTTTTAAAATCTGTCGGCTTCGGATACAAAATATTTATAAACATTTTAGATAATTTCGCGTGACTGGCCTCTTAAGTTTCCTTTTTTTTCCTATAGATGCCATCTTACAACTTAAAATTATTTCTAGTTTGGGGTTTTAGCAACTCTATATATATATATTAACTGGATGCGGCCACACTTTATCACATTTGAACCACGACTAACAAACGTCATAGAGATAACGCTCTAAGAAGCCGAAATTAGCCGATTGTCTCTTTTCAAAGGTCGATGTGCAATATTTACCGCCGGGTACTATATGGTTAATATTGTCACTGAACAGCGCGTGGATACCAACGCGGGGGTAATTAGCACAATGATCTAGGTCAAACGAGGTCGGCCTCCGCATTGCCGTTTTTTATTGTGCTAGTTGCTATCTCGTCGATGTCAATATTAACCTCAAATAGTCATTTCAAAATAATGTAAATTGAATAAAGTGTGTTCATGAAAAATCTGCATGTATATTATTTCTGTAACCAGGTATGATACCACAAAAGATACCACCAGGGTCTACAGTAGTAGCAGCCCATCCACCTACACCTCAAAACGCAGCATCAGTCAATCAAACCATAAGCTAAGATACATAGATAATATTTGTTGTTCATATTTATTATTGTTTCCAGGATTATTATAAATGCGGGCGAAATGAGTTAAAAGTAAGCAGTATTTGGCAATGATTGTGTTTACTATTGAAGTTACAAATACTTAATATGTTTGGTGTCATTTTTATGTCATACAGGTGTAATTTGAAATTGGGCAATTATAGGCATTTATAAAAGACTAGCGACCCGCCCCGGCTTCGCACGGGTAGTAGAGCATGTAAGCCGTAGTGTTTTTTCTGTTGTAGTGTCCTATCATCTTGTTGCGTCGAACATATGGATTAGATTTAAATGTAACATAAGTTAATCCTACTTGCGAGTATTTTTAATGTATTTTATTTCCAATTCTGTAAAAATTTGAAAAGGTGAAAAATATATAAATAAAAACTAACTAAAATATTTCTTTATATATACAATATTGATAACTTCTGCCTAACCACACGTGTCGCTTATGTATGGGTATTAAGTATGGGGACTACAGCCGGCCCGGCGCGCCTGGCCGCTTAAATTGTCGAGCGATAGTTTTTATTTCGCGATAATTACTAAGATATTAATTTAAATTGTATGGTATGAAAGGTAATCATAATCTGCATGAAATGCTGAAGGTAAATAACGTATTTAATTTGATAAGGATTAATACTGTATCCATATAAATTGCTTTCCAATTATCACATCATATGACACCATTTTTTTTTAAATAAAAATAGGCATGGTAAGTTATACATAAAAGATAGACATATGCCATCGTGGACTTTTCTTTAGTCCTATAAAAGAGAAACAATTCCTCCATACATTCTTTCATTATATCTCAAAGGGATTGGGCAGCGTTTTCGATGCAAGCTGCTAGCCGGCTTGATTTTTTCTGACTTCTTCAACAATAATCGTCACAATCCAACTAATATGCACAAAACCTTAATAAATTATATACGTAAACTTTCCTCTTGAATTACTCTGTCCATTGGTGTCACCCATATGCCAATCCGTTCGGTAGTTTTGAGTTTATCGCGTTCAGACAGACAGACGCGGCGGGGCCCTTTATTTTATAATATAATAATAATAAATAATAATAACACACACAATCACAAACAACAACGTCTAGGTCCCAAACTAAGCATTAGCTTGTGTTTTGGGTACCAAGCGAAGACAGCACAACATATAACAACCAAGACCCGGTACCAGTATCAATATTCATCATATAAATACTGACCCGACCTGGGATTCGAACCCGGGACCTCCAGCTTCGCAGGCAGGGTCGCTGCCCACTAGGCTAAGCGGTCGTCAAATATGTAATGATATATGCTCGAGATATCCGTGTGATTATGAATATATCAATTTAAGTTATTTTGTTGATTTAAAAAAAAAACATGGTGATTTTAACACAAAAGCACAAAAATATAAACAAATAGGTTAATGTATTCTGCGAATCACAGAAGGGAACCAACAATTAACACCTATCTTTGATTGTGTTTTTTTTTTTAATTTGCATCATGGGTCCATAAAGGAAAAAAATATGTCTTAAAAGGAAAAAAATATGTCTGTAATTCAGTTACTTAACAATATAAGACAATTTTATAATTTTTTTAACATAATTTTTTATTTTGTTTCATTTCATTACCATCTCGAATAAATGCCTTATATCAAATTGCACTCAATGTGATGAAAATGATTACATTTAATATTGCTAACATCTGCAATGTCTCATTACATATAAGTAATGGAAATGTTTTTTTTTTTTCTAATTCTCAGTTCAATGGGGAGAAAAAAAATTACATCCGTGTAAACAATATGTAATTTGCAAAGTTTATTTGTCTTGAATTTGAATAATAAACAGTGTGCCTCTGAATGCCATTCAATATATGAAATATATTTACGCCAAAAGTACGCTAAATGGATATTAGCGCTTTATCTTTATTTTTAAGCGCTAGAAGTTGGAAACAATTAATCATTAGTGTGACAATTTAAATTTATAGACGAAATGTGTTCCTGTCTATGAAAGTTCTAAGATACGATATGAGTGTGGATTCGTTGATATGTTCTCGAATTTTAAATTCTTGCAAGTTTTGTAAATCAGATAATTGAGAGTTTTTCTATGAAAATAATTGTGTAAATACGTATGTCGATTTGTTATAGTTTGTTCAAATAAAACCATTCATTATATATTGGTGTTATCATAAACTGAAAATACAATTTGAGTATTTTTTTTTTAAATTATGTACTGATAAGAACTTTGTCAAACTGAGAAATATTTTTAGTTATGTTAAATGGTTAATTATTTCTATGTTTTTAATATGAGTATATGAATTTAGTGCTATAAATTTTCAAATTTTTAAGAATGGGCTTGGACCAAAATTTTGAATGCACGGACGATTTTTAAAACTGCAAGGAATAAGGTTTTAGAATAACCTCTGAAAATATATATTTTTTATGAGTTTGCCAGATATTTATGAAAATTTATATAACGTCTAAATTGTCCTTGTGACGTCATCTGGGCGGTAACAAACAAAAGCAAAAGGTAAATATAAAATATTTAAGTGAGTTACTATGTTGAATGAATGTGACTCCTAATACAATTAATATGTCACGGAAATATTCTAATAATAAATTTAATTAAGAGAATACGTAACTAAGAAAATTGCAGACTTTAAATTATTTATTTCAATAGAAAGGTCGAAGACAAAAAAAATATAATAATAATAACATATACATCACAACAATGTGTAGGCCCCAAACTAAGCATTAGCTTGTGTTTTGGGTACCAAGCGAAATACATATAACAACCAAGACTCGGTATCAGTATCAATTCATCATGTAGATACTGACCGGACCTGAGGACCCGGGACCTCCGCTTCGTAGGCAGGGTTGTTACCCACTAGGCTAAGCGGTCGTAAAAAAAAGGGATATGTAAAAATTTTGGTCCGAGCCCATTAAAAAATGAAACAGACAAAAATAACATAAGATTACATTTCAAATCGAAAGTATTAACAAAAACATTCCCTATTATAAAATGATTGGTATGTGAAAAGTTGCAAGCTATAAATTAAAACTTACTGAATTTATAATCATCTATTACGTTCTTCGATGAAACATCGCCTAGATACCGCGCGAAAGAGGGTATCACTTGTCAGGCTAAAACTGTCATGTTTAAAAGAAGTTTGTTAAAATTTTTATATATGACAAATTTTCTTACATTGCTTGGTCATTTGAAAATCTGTGGTAAAGAATCTGTACCAATTTGCAGTGGTAATGTTTAATGTTTGTATGTTTAGTGAAATATAATATTACCTCAAAGCATCGAGACTTACTTTAAATAATATGATATTATAAAATGTTGGAAAATGTCCATCTGATACAGACGTTTTGTGCAAAACTTCGAGCTGTAACTATTTATACAAATGTTTTATAAAAATGAACCTTATTACAAGAAAGTTTAAGATGTAGAGTTTCCCTTGAATGTTTGTTCATTTTTTCCCGTTTGTACGAATGAAATGATTGAAATGAATTATTAAAAAAAAAATGTTCATTAACATGCACTCAATGTATCAAAAATAATTTTAGGTTACTCTGATAGCCATATCATCGGCAGGCGTAGGTAATATATAAAACAAATTCTTATACTTACTAGATAACCATGTCTGGATAATCAATCGTAACCGAGCCTATCATGGTTAACCAATTTTCAAAATGGTGTTTGCGGTACACGCAGCATCTATATTCGTATTGTACTTATGTCTATATATTATCTGTACATAGACGCTGTGTTTACCACAAATACCATTTTGAAGATTAAAGTTTAGTTAATCAAGTGGTTCACAATGTTCACCCAGTTATGTAACAATATGTATAGTGGATGGTATTTATTTTGAGCGTATGTGAAAGTTTACATTGCCATCGGCACATTAATGCCCCACTGCATGGGCTTAGGTCTTCCCTCGGGATGAGAGGGCTTGGAGTTTAATCGACCATGCTACTCCAGTGCGGGTTGCCGGATTTTGACGACTGTCATCTATTGATGACAAACATTAAAATGTAAAAGTGTACATTGCTGTTTAGTTTAAGGCGGCTAACAGCACTCTAGAAGACTACACAAGTCATGCGAGCATACTTCTATGTCAAAGTACAAGATCGAATGATCCACTGTCTTGTTTAAAATTACTTTTCTTACGATTTTAGTATGTGCGTAAATGGGCTTGGACCGATATTTCAAAGCTGCGTTGATCATTTAAGGCCGGCCACATACATATGGTAGTCGGAAACGATTGTCTAATACGGATATCTGAAGCTCTGAATAACATAGGTTTATATGTGTACACCGCACACATCCGATCCGATCACGGGTCGTACGTTCGAGTCGGAGAAAGTCGCTGTGAACTAAATAAAATCGGATACGGTTAATAGTACGTGTGCGCCTGGTTCTGGTTCTCCGATCCGGTTGTCGTAAAGATTAACGTTGCCGACTATCGTATGTATGCGGCCGGCCTAAAAATAAATCGGGTTCGAGAACAACCTCTTTTGTTAAAATATTTATTTTTTTCAATTTATGAATTTTTCACGTGTTTATGAAAATCTTTAGTTGACATTGTCCCAGTGACTTATAGATGATTGAGCTTATTTCGTTGCTTTCCACGTTAGGGGTTAGCAGTAATAATAACGTATACATCGCAATTAAGCATTAGCTTGTGTTTAGGGTACCAAGCGAAGACATCGCATACATAATAACAATCAAAATCCGATACCAGTATCAATATTCATCATATAAATACTGACCCGACCTGGGATTCGAACTCGGGACCTTCAGCTTCGTAGGCAGGGTAACTACCCACTTGGCTAAGCGGTTGTCAAAGAATAGTAAAGAGAGAATATAAAATATTGAGTTTAGACTCTATGTCAAATGAAATTGTAATAGGAATCAAACAAAACATTATGAGTTTATGTAGTCTAAACAATGCAAAAAATAAACATGTGTCCAGATGACGTCACAGGGATATTTTATTAATTAAATTGGGAAAAATAACGAAGAAAATTGCAAATTTAAATTCATTTTATTTTGATAAAAAGGTATAGATTGGTGTACAAAAACGTTGGTTCAAGCCCATATGATGAATGGCCAATTATAATATTCGCTAGGCGAGAACAAGTTTCTGACAGTTTCTAGTGATGAGGCGCGTTTTTGCTTTTAATTATAATTATGTAACTCATCTAATTTTTTTTCGATCTACAAGTATACTAACATCGATTATATAAGTTAGTATTATAAAAATCGAGTATATGTAAAGAAACGAAAAATTTATATTATAATGTTAAAATATACTAGCATGAATGGGGTAAAATAGTTACTCGGCAAAAACATGTTTCTGCATCAGTAGAAACTTTGCTTTGATATGTTATTGATATGTGACAGAACTAATATATTTCTAAAGCTCAATGACGATTATATAAATATTTCAAGAAAAGCCATTGTAAAATTAATTAAATATCTTATGTTATTTTTTTATTTTAATAATTATTTTCTTTATAAGTAGTTGAACTTTATAGAAGAAGTATTTATATTGAATAATATTGCTTAAGGATGTTGATTAGACTTGATTTTTTTTTTGTTTTTATGGTTAAACAGTAACTAATTTGTACATCAGTGATTCTCTATAATGTACTGATTATGTAAAGTCCGAATTGTAAAAAGAAAAGGGAATCAGTATGGGTTTAGTCCGGAAAGTACGGAGAGTACGGAGGATAACCGGAGGGTTTCTAACTGTAACTCCTGTAGTGTTGAAACGGCTTGATGCATAGAGATAGCGAAGTTCCCCGCCAGTTACCCCACTAAATACAAAGTAAGACATTTACTGTACGAAACGAAGCGTTTCATTTAGCGGGGTTGTGAGGCGCGTTTGTGGGGGGAAGTGGCCACGCAATTTTATACTTACACATGAAAAGTTACTCTATGTTGTTTTTTGTTTATGGACGTGTTTTTATATTCCACTGCATCAGCCGGCGTTTTCGCGATGAAATATTTGCGGACGGGTATTTGCCGACTAGCGACCGGTGATGGCATACATTACTAGCACGGTGTAAGAGCGGTCGCCCTGTCGATATCGTGCTGTCGTTCTAGTGAGGAGGGGGGCGGGAGCATTTCGCTGCTTCTATGGTTTGATGTGTAGGGTAGTATGAAGTCTTGCGTTATTGTGATACATGGTGAAGATCGATCGAATAGTAATGGCTGTTATTTAATTTTGCCAAGTTGACGCAAATTATAATATGTAGAACACCTCACACACAAGCTAGGCTGAGCCTGTATTATGAGTACTTAATAAACAACTGATTTATAATAATATATGTTTTGTATAATATTTTATACTTAGGCACTGAACAAATAGACACGTTCATGCACACAAATATTTGTCCCGGGCGAGAATCCAACCCATTTGGGTTCTGCAGTCGCCGTCTTCGACTTCAAACCATGCTGCTAATTCTGCAGTAGGTTGATAAAAATCGGCTTCACCATGGATTGCAATTCTTCTTTATGAGCTTAAGTGGATGGCTTACCTCATGGTTCATTTTGTAAGTCAACATTTCTGCTTTGAAAGTGACTACCAAAAACGCACGGTACATTCATTAGTCATGTGTCTTCCAAACACAGCATTGTTGTTACTAGCCGTGACAGCTACGTTAGTGCCACGACAGATTCGTATTAAAGTAATAATGGAATTTTTTACATGTGCATATTTGAGTACAGACACATTTTGAAAACTATGAAAAACGATTATCAAACTGTTCTATCGATTTTGAATTTAAGACACAGTGGCTTTTATTTGAAAAATATCACAAATTATAATGTGTAAACTGTTGTAAATATTTTGCATTGAATAAATATTTGCCTTGTATAGTATAAAGTAATTATAGGCAACGCCGAAGAGCCTTTTAGCTAATTTAAAGTATCAAGATATATTATTACAGTCCTGATTTTCATTCGTGAATTGTTTAAAACAGGAAACTCATTAGCATGGTTTCTTTCCTCGTTGAAGATATATGTAAAATTTAAAGTATGATAATGAGATATTTGTCTAATGAAAAGCCCTTGAAACATAAATGAAGATCTAATAAACGAAATCTAATCGTAGATTATATAAACTGTGACATATAATTTAATAGAAAGCATTTTACAGCTCGCGCCAAACTTCTAGGTCGGTCTGAAGTCGAAGCGAGTAGCGTCACAGTAGAATTAATTTTTTTGACATCCCACACAGCGCTATCTAGTTCCAAAGTAAGCACAACTTGTACTATAGACACCAGACAACTGATTTAACTTAAATACTTAATTTATCTTTATCATAGACATATCTTTATAATATTTACGTATGTACGTATAATTATTTTTATTTTTTTTTACACTCAGACATGGAACAAATAGACATGTTCATGCACACAAATCAGGGATATTGCAAATATTCGCATCCGCATCCGAATATGCGGAACATCCGCTTCAATTTAAACATCCGATTCCGCATAAACCGATTCGGATCAGATGCGAATGTGTAGCACAGGTCGCGATTCGCGAGTCACTACAAGAAAGAAAGGGGCTACTTTTCATCAAATTTAATTACTAAAATAATTAATTAGTGATAATAATTCGCTTACTACTTTATTATTAAATAATGAAAGGATAAATTTTTATTTATTTTCCCACACTTAAGTTTTTTTGTACAGATCCGCATCCACATTCGCATCCGCGGATGTGAAAAAATCTGCATCTGCAACATCCCTGACACAAATATTTGTCCGGGGCGGGAATCGAACCCGCGACCCTTGGCTTCGCAGTTATGTCTCTAACCACTGGACCAATCGGTCAGTCGGTATAGAAAGCTATTGCCAACCAGTCATCCGGAAATGCCTTATAAATGCTTACTAAGAGAATTCTACAGATTTTCTAAAACAAAAATAGTTTTTAATGAATGTTCATTCATTATAACAAATTCGTTATTGCATATACGGACCTTTATCAGGTTTAAACCAGCTCAGTAGCGTATTAAAATAGTTGAAATGGATTCTGATTTGTGATTGTCACAAGTTGTACCTAAGGCTCATTTAATTTGACCCTAAGCTTTGGAGATGTCTCCATATAGTATAGCTACAGTAGTGGGTTTCAGTTAAGTTTTAGCCAGATATGTTTCGTTGGCGGGTGTCTAGAGCTCTGAATGTTAATTGAATTAATATGACCACAAATTTCATATGAAATTAATTTAGTTTGTTTTGATTGAGTGAAAACGATTTGATAGTCATGTTATAATGTAAGTATTCCGTTCACCAATTTATAATAAATGGTTTTATTATTTCGTTTATGGATGGGCATGATTTAAATAAAAGGTGAAAATTTAACAACCATTCAAATTTTAATGTAATCTTTGGTAAAAAACCGATGACCGTCATGTTTCCTTTTAGTATTGTTCAATAGAAAAATATTGAGATATGACTACACAAACCTTTCCCGAAAAAACCAATATGTGTTGTCACGATTTTCCGCTCCGCCCCGGGGCGCGCCACGTAGGTATTATAACGCATCGTGTTCGCACTGTACATTTCAAAGGTTATTTATATTTGTAATATCCTCACGGACACGTTACGTTTAAGGAGACGTTTTATTTATTTAAACTATGAAATTCACGGGCGCAAAGAAGGCAACCAAACATTATAAAATAATACTGTAGATAAAAATGGTTTATTATGAAAATGTAACCTAAATATTTTTATTTACGTAATGTAGTCAATTGGTGATACCTAATAACTGGAAAAATTTTGCATGGTTGTTAATGTCCTATATATGTTAAAATATCCTTACCCTTCGTGGTGATTTTTATTCAGTTTTCAGGTAAATGTGAACATATTGAGTTTCCCTTTGAGAGTGCATAAAGAGATCTCGAGATTACTGCTGTATGAGGATTTATTTAATTTAGTACTGTGTTAGGTTTAAGTTTGTTGTACGAAATATGTATGTTTTTCTATAGATATTTAACAAACGTCCTGTATATAGTAGATAGTACAAAGAATATTAAATGAAATTGTTTAAAATAAGCGCTGTTTTATTTTTTTCTTTAAGGGAATAAAGGAGGTGTTCTGCATGTTTTTAATCATCCTTTTGACATTATTTGAAAGTAAATGGTATTCAAGAAACGGGTCTTTTTTGTAGAACAGTAGAAACTACAGCTTTTTTAAGAAAATGCTTCATCTCCTATAAAAAAACCTTATTTGTACTAACTAGTTCTATGTTGTGAAGTTAGTGAATAGGTACCCATTAAATACACAACATACTATAGAATCTATAATAAATAAAATTATAGTGTTTGATTTCAATGAAACTTTGCAGACATTAAATATAGGTTGTCAGGATTGGTATAAGTAACTTTTTGTCCGTGTGTTTGTCTGCTTGTTCTGGCTAATCTCCAAAACGACTAAACCATTTCAATGAATATGCGCAGACATAAAAAGGAGGTTATCAGGAGTGACGTACTGGGTTGCTATTTATCTGTGTGTTTGTCTTTCTGTTCGGTTAATCGCCGAAACGCCCTATCCGTTTTTAATTAAATTTTGAAAACCTAAAGAGGGGCGTTGCCAGGAGCGACAAGCAATTTTTTTTTTATAGGATACTATAGTAGTGTTTGATTGTCTGCTCCGGTTAATCTCCAACACGGCTGACCGATTTTGAGACCAAGCTGTTGGTAATTATTCTACATGCTAAAATAGGTAAATGGATTTTTATAAAATTAGGTGTAGAAATTTTTAGGTAATTTTCAGAATGTCACAATGTCCTGAAGCGTCGCATTCCTTTAGCTGTCTCAGTACAACCGTGTAGTCCACGCAGGCGGAAAGCTACTAAATTAATAAAATACAATTATAGAATGACTGGTTACGATTGTTTTATAGTTCTCAATAGGCGGGGCGTTGACTCATAACCATCAACCTTTCAAAGATGGACAAGATTGATAGTTCATGGCAAACCTACTAATTATGCACATATTTTTTAGTTTGTTGATGTATAAACCTTTCATATCAAGAAGAGAGTGTGGCACCCACCGATGTCCGAGTATCACCAACTACCTTATTTAGACAGAAGCCACTGTTAATTTTTTTGCTTCTTACTTTACAAACTATTTTAATTTTATACAATTTACCACAATAGCTTTACAAAATGAACTTGACCAAATCTTTCACTCACATCTGTCAAAATTTTTAGTGACCGGTGTTAAGACAAAAACCCTACTCATTCTCATCCATCTCCCTCATGAATGACTTCTCTTCTTATTTGATTTTAGTAGTCCGAACACGCCCACAAAGTCACAATAAAAAAAATGAAAAGAATTAATAATAATATTGTATACATCACAATAACGTCTAGGCCCCAAACTAAGCATTAGCTTGTTTTGGGTACCAAGCGAAGACAACACATACATATAACAACCAAGACCCGATACCAGTATCGATGTTCATCAAATAAATACTGACCTGACCTGGGATTCGAACCCGGGACCTACAGCTTCGTAGGAAGGGTCGCTACCCACTAGGGTAAGCGGTCGTGAAATAAATAAAAATCAAATTCTGCATTTAGTTATTTTTAATTACAGTAATATATTACAATGAAAGTGAGGTGACAGAATAGTGACAATGATGTAACACAATATGATTTCACCATACATCAAGAAATTATTTTTCGCTTTTCATTTGGTTTTTACTCGCCTATCATAAGACAGAAATAATATCATAGCCCATCGAACTTTGAATATAGCAGACTACTCAATGACTCTAAATTTTGTCAACTTCATTTACTTTAAATTTTTTTATCGATATCTACCTTTCATTCAATAGTAGTACCTACAGATCGCGTCAAACTTTATGGCGGCGCTTTATGCAAGCTTATGCAGGTACAGGCATACACCCCTCTCTCCACTGCGTCCCGCTTCACCTAAAACTGGTTATTGCGACGCGACTTGTGCCTACTTTCGGATCTGCCATAAAGTTTGATTGTAACTGAACTAGTTGTGAAGGGTAATACACAAAGACCTAGGCACAACACGACATCTAGGTAATCAATCGTCTAGGCCCTCTCCCTTCCTCATTCTATGGCTTACCTATATGTTTTAACTTTGGTTCTCGAACTAAAAGGCAAGCATTACTCCTCTATTGAACTATTCAAAGTTCGGTGATCGTAGTCATAGCGAAATATCTATTTTTTTCACAAAACTAGATATAATTTCAAAAACCATGATATACAAATTACATTTAAAATAACATATACATAGTTTATCACTTCCACAAAAAATTCACACTTATTAAGGCATAAAAAAACTTAAATTTTTTCTTAAATGGCATGAGATTACACAGAAAGTACATATATCTATATGACATGTATACACTAAAATTAACCACAACAACCATAAATACAGGTTTTTTTTCTCAAGGCATTAAAGTAGCACTTTTCAATAATTTTTACTTCATAACTTTCATAATATTGAAATGTTATACATGTTCTTCGTGATATATAATCAGATTAAGTAAATATTTTCAAGGATAAATCGACACATCCTAAGTAAAAGATCGTAAGAAATAATATAGAAGAAATATTGTGAAAAAAAATTGCAATGGTAGATAAATAATATATTTAAAAAAAATTTAATTTCGGACAGTGTATGACTTTCGACAAAAAGTAAAAACGACGATTACGATGTTTTAACAAGCTTTCACTCACGAAACAACGGAATACCGTATAAGTAAAACAATATGGTTTAATTTCTCATTTATCCACAAATTTTCAATATTTACATAACATAGACTTTCTCCACACGCTTCATACAGAATGTTTCCTTGGTTTTTGGATCGATGATGGCGCCGTGTTCCTTCATCATCTCTTTCAAGGCCTGAAGTAGAAAAAAAATCCAGTAAACAACCACACCTCATCACGCGCTGTGACAATTATTAGAGTAATAACATCTGGGATATCATATACATGGTGACTAGTGCCAAACTAGGCAGAGCCTGTACTATGATGGATACCAGAAAACTGACATATACTTATGTACTTATATATATAAATATAATAATAATAATAACGCCCTTTATTCCGAAACAAAACAAAACCACAAATACCATATTAAAAATTCACAAAATGTCTATTGTTTCGGTGTGCCTCTTGGCATAGGCTTCCTCTAATGACTTCCACTTTTTTCTATCGCGAGCAACCCTTCTCCAATTTGGACCTGCTACAATATAAATATATAGATCTTTATTTAATACACCTACAAATAAAACACATCTCTATGTCTGTCCGTTTGTACGCTCATAACTTAAGAACTCCTGGTCTAATTTATAAAAGTTATGTTTCGGTATCAAAATACGTTATGTGGTTAGGTTTTGGTACACACTCGGTTACGATAGATAACTTAGGCCATTATCAATAACAATTTGGAAATAAGTAACGGCGTTGGCAATTTATGATGGCATCCAGGGTGCCAGCCATGTGAAAGGGAAGGGTCATGGTCACTCACTGCCTGGAGGTACTTGGTCTAGTGAAGACATACGCATTCATTTATCGCAAATTTACTACAAATGTGTGTGTAGTCCACGTGGGCAGAAAGCTGGTAAATTCGATGTGGAAACAAACGACGAACAATAATTAAATTATCCATGATGGTTATTCTTTTTTATCGATATAAAGAATGCCTTGTGATACCAAATCCACAAAAAAAAAACACCTCACCTTTTCTCCATAAACTTGTCCATTGGGTAACACCATCGGATGATTATGCTCGTTCAGAGGTTTCCGTGAAATACGGCAGACTAATCTTGAATGGCTGCAATGAGCGTGTGGCAAAGACTTCGCCAACGTATTCAACGGCGGTTGGCATACAGGACAGGCGGCTACTTTTGTGGTCTCCGAGTAGCATTGTGGGGTGTTGAGAGCGGCTAAACCTAGCTGGAGAGCTGCAGGTAGTACTGGCAGACGCGAAGGGTGCAACAAGCGAGCGTGTTCCCATCTGAACTGGCGTACGAGTGCTGCCCAACGCGAGGGCTCCAATAGTGATTTGTAGGGTTCCACATCTGGAATTAATTGTAACGACTGAGATTTAGTTATAGGATCGACGGCTAAAATATGTTCATAATAAATTACAAATAGCAAAATTAATAAAAGCATACTATCAGGTTGTTCAAATATAAATCCGCCATTATTCAGAAAACTGTATTATAAATTTTATTTTTAAATTAACTACTTTTCATTAACGTATTGAACGTCGTTATCCACAACTTGCTGCCAACGATTTGCCAATGTGAGAATCCCGCGCTTGTAGAAGGCTTTCGGTTTTTCGACAAAAAGTTTGTCAGGTCACATTTTAGTTGGTGTTCGTCATCAAATTTTTTTTCTTGTAAGTAATTAGATAAAACCCTGAATAGGTGGTAATCGGTTGGCGCAATGTCTGGCGAATAAGGGGGATGTGCAATAATGATCCATTAAAGTTCCTGTATTTTCTCACGAGTTTTCTTGCAAATGTGTGCTCTGGCATTGTCATGCAAAAAGTAAATTCTATCCTGTTTTCCTTTCAGATTTTTAGATACTTGGTCAAGCTGGTCACAGTAGATATCCGCAGTAACTGTGGTATTAGGTGGTAAAAGTTCCCAGTATATTATTATCATTATCAGAGACCAAAAATTTTTGTATATTGCTTTTTGCTAATAAATAAATATTATTATTATTATTCCCCTAATTCCCCACCAGACGCACAGCATAACCTTTTTTTGATGACTGTCTTGTTTCGGTGTTGGTACTGCCTTCTGACCGACGCGACGCTAAGCCACTGACGCTTGCGGGTATGATTTACATAGAAGACCTATTTGCGTTAGTTAGATTGCTAACCATTCGAAGTTCCTGTGCGATGTCAAGTTTTGCATGTATATGTCGACTCGCTGTTGTTGTTGAGAAGGAGTGAAGTCGTGCGGCACCCACATTCCATATTTCCAGGTTTTATTAAGTTTGTGGAGATAATTATCTATTGTCCCATGGGAGCACTGAAGACGCTCTGCCAGTTCACGCACCGTAGATCTTGGTTCATCTTCAATTTTTTTAGAATGTCGATATCAATTGCTGGTGGTTTTCTAGGGTGGGGCTCGTCGTCGAGGTTAAAGTTACCCTTACGAAACTTCCTGAACCATCGTTTTGCTGTGTCGTAAAAGAGGACATTCTCTCCCATCGTACTACAAATATTTTGCACGGCTTCCGTCGCTTTGTGACCCAGACGAAACTCACGGAGTAGAAGTAGCCTGAGTTCTCTTCGAGAAATGTCCATTTTTGTCGATCGTCCGAATCGTATCGAAGTTATTGTTCGAATGTTGAGGTCGCGCGAGCCTGCTGTTCTTATATAACCGAAATATGGACGTTTCCAGAACCCTCTTACGATTTCGTGGAATTGTAAATTAGATGGCGGGTTTATATTTGGACAACCCGATAGAATGGCCTACTTGTATTATTTACACAAAGGTATGGAAGTGAGGCGAGGTACAACATATTATTATGGCTATCCAAGTGTGAATTTCAACATATAGGCCATTCTATACATTATGGCTACGCCCTCCGTTTGCCCGAAATGCGATGCGAGCTACTTGAAATCATGTCATGCAGGAATCCAAGAAAGCGTTATGGTGCGTAAAAAAGTGCATAATTTTTCTACTCGATGAAATATGGTTAAAAAATATTTTTGTGAAACGCAGAATATTTCATTCTGCAAACGTCTATGCAAAAATTTATGAATCAGACTTTAACACCAGTTATCATAAAAAAAAATAATGAATGTACTCAAACTAAAATTATTTGCAAATATGATTAACTATGCTTTTAATAATCAATTCCTATACTTCTTTTATAATTTATTTACGTCGAAAATTTTAATACGCCCAAACCTGTCTCAATTTATAAGGCCCCATAGGGCCATGATTCGAATCTGGGCGTGTACCAATGAGTTTTTCTGACTTAAGTACATAACTATCACTGACTCCGTGCCTCGGAGAGCACGTTAAGCAGTCGGTCCCGGACGCTGTCAATAGATGGCGGTCGTTACAATCCCCAACCCGCAGTGGAGCAGTGTGGTGGATTTAAGCTCCAAGCCCCCCCTCCTCACACTGGGGGAGGCCTAAGCCCCTGCAGTGGGGTAAAAATAGGTTGATGAAGTGAATTATAAAAACGATTATAATTTTTGTTTTAATAAAAAAGAAAAACATTTAAAGATGAGATGAATCGATAACCAGGTCGGTTTTCAACTGCGTCAATACCATCAGGAGTGATTCCCTTTCGTCGTTTGTATGGGGAAGTGATCGTCTATCACATCCTTAAGAAACAGTGGGCGTAGTGAAAGCCGCAGAACATCCATTAATACACACACACGCCTTTCCCCTAGATCTCCACGGCGAACGGTCTTAGGTCACTTGCAACCAACGGTGGCCCATGAACTTTGCCAGGTTGCCAGACCACCTAGGAGCTGTCGCACTACAACGTCTAATTCGTGGTCGCCACTCAAGGACTGTTTTTTTCCTTATCTGCTCATAGATCTATGTAGGCTATGTAGAATCCACTGTCACTTCAACTCGCGAATTCTGAAGCATGTTAATCACTCTAGATCTTCCACTAACTTCATTGTTTCAAATTCTATCTCGCAGGGAAGCATAGTTCTTTAAATATGTGGAGTGATTTCCAACTTCTTAATGACGCCAACAAGAATCAACTTATACAATGTAATAATTATTGGCAATCAAACCTGTATCACTGGGGAATGCAAGCATGCCCATACATTGCTGGATTTCAGGAAGCTGCCCTTCTTCATAACTGGAGAAGTACTTCTTGGCGTACTGTACTGCCTCTAAACGCTTGTCCTCTCGAACTAGTTCGATAAATTCCTGCAACAGAGTTAAAAATTGTATTATCAGATATTCAATCGAAACTAGCAGCCAAGTATATAAAATCCTAAACTTAAAAGTTTAATGCCTTAGATTTTTTTTTCGACGACAATTTGATTTCCTTGGAGTCTACTTTTTTGACAATTTAATTTGTTAGGAGACTACTTTTTTGATGACAATTTACTTTTATCGGAGTTTTTTTGATCTGAGTCTTCACGGATTAAAAGTGTTGTAATTGACGACAAGACTCAGACAGATACAAACTGAAGTCTAGTGATAACTACGAAGGTAGCCGTTCAGTGAAAAAATAAACAAGCTGTCAGTGAGCCTCAAAGTAGTGCATACAGTTGTATATGGACATTAGTGTATTGTTTGACTGTGAATTGTCATTAAGCAAAATAAGATGTAAAGAATTTTTCGCGTTTTTTACTGACCAATAAACTTCTTCAAACAATCGCGCCCGTGATGTATGTCCAATTCAACCCTATAAATATGTTCTGGGTCTGGAATGGTAAGTGCTTTTACCACGCGGATGAAGAATCCAGTCTTTTTAGCAATTTGATCGTATATACCTAGAGTATCACCAAAAGGTAATCGTGTGGCGATAAATATTATATAACCTGTATTCTTATCTTGAACTCCATGTTGGAATTGAGTTTGCGCAATTTGGATTTGTTGTCGGCGCACCATTGCAGGCAGCGTGCTGTGCGCTGTTGAGAAAGCTCCGCTTCGACCTCCGCCGCGGCCATGTAAATATCTAAAAGATTTTGGTGAATAATAAATACATAAATAATGGAATGGTATGTAAGGACACATAGAAGTAGCGCAATCCGCCCGCCCCGCTCCCCACTAGAATCACAGCAGCTATCGAAAGGGCTACCGCTTATGCACCCCTCAGTAGTGTATGCCTACCACCAGTCGTTAGTCGGCAAATACTTAAATTAATATACCTAAATATCTACAAACTACAAACAAAAAATAACGTTGAGTAGTGTAACTTTTAATGTATGAAATTGTGTGGACGCTTCCCCACACAAACGCGTCTCACACCCCAGCTGAATGGAACGCTTCGTCTCGTACCGTAAATGTCTTACCGGGCCTCTCTCTAGTGGGAAGGCGGCGGCCATGGGAGCTTCGTTATCTCTGTGACATGACTCGTTTTATAATGGGTCAAATTCACCGTACACAATTATGCGAATTACATCATTATATAGGTTGTTAGTTTTGAAATGTTTTTGTCTATATTTTCATAAAATCGAATGTATTCTGTCTGTTATAAATTGAGTTGTAATGAACTGATTTTGATGCCAATTGCACCATTATGTAGGATAGGGTCTTTGTTTAGGAAAAATTTAGTCTATGTGTCTATGAAATGGGATATCTGCTCGTCATCCGCTTATAGCTCGAGTAACTAGTGTTACTCAATGTCAAAAACAATGTTAATATTTTACATGAGAACGGTGCACTAAAAGCCATAACTGGTTTGTGCGTACACCGCGATGACTCGTTCTTTTACAATATAGTAAAGAATATTGATAATATTACAGCTTGGGAAAAGTTCAGTATTATGACTTCATTCCAGGATATGCATAATTGTAAAAATCGTATGAATATTGATTTATAGTTTGATCAAAACCGCTGTCCCGCCCTAGGTATGTGCGCGGCGAGGAAGGAAGGCAACTCCTAAGCGTTGACGATGGACTGACAGAGCAGATCTACCTCCCTCCGCGCCGCGTACATACCTAAGGCGCGGTACAGCGGTTTCGGTCAAACTAAACCAATATTGATACGATTTTTACAATCATACATATCCTGGAATGAAGCCATAATACTGAACTTTTCCCAACCTGTAATATTATCAATATTCTTTACTATATTGTAAAAGAACGAGTCATCGCGGTGTACGCACAAACTAGTTATGGCTTTTAGTGCACCGTTCTCATGTAGAATATTAACATTGTTTTTGTCAAGTATTTATTAAATAAAATAAATACTACCTCAGTTCCTACAGTTTGTGTTAAGTTACATCACAAAATATAGGTGTTTAGGTGGAACATAACTTAGCGATCCCCAATGCCTTTAAGGATCAAAAGACAGTTGAAATTAATAAACCTGTATTATTTCAGACAGCTTTTTGTTGTCGTGGGTCTTTTTAATTCTAAGATTTATAATGTATTTAATAAAATATTATATTTCAAACTCTTTAAACTTAACTTCGACAACTAACTACTTTAAACATTTCACAGTATTTTTTTTATTTAAAAAAGTGTAAGTACAAATATTTTTAAATCTTTATAAAAATTACCTCAATTGCATCGTCATCTAGTCCTTAAGTAAGCAAGTATTAGGCTTGTATTATGAGGTACTAGACAACTGATATATATACTTATATTCTTTTTTTATAATATATACATATATAGATACTTTTACACCCAGCCTCGAAACAATAGACATATTCATGCACACAAATATTTGTCTCGGGCGGGAATCGAACCCGCGACCCTCGGCTCCGCAGTTAGGGTCTCTAACCACTCGGCCAACTGGTCAGTCAACTAAATAAATAAAAATTATACTATGTAATAAAATAATTTTATGAGTGATTTACAAGAAACGACCTTGACAGTTTATAATTTCTTCTTTTTTATAAATCAGTCATATTCCAGATAAATCTAGATCACCTATTGTTGGCTATATTTACAGTAGTATGAACTATAGTTTGACCGAAACTACCGTACCGCGCCTTATGTATGTGCGCGGCGAGGAGGGAAGCAGCTCCTGAGCGTTGACAGCGGACTGGCAGAACGGAGGTGCTTCCTCCCCGTCGCACACATACCTAAAATGCGGCACAGCGGTTTCGGTCAAACTATAGGTAAGTCAAACTACACAATAATAAGAGTTATTAAAACTTCAAGATTTTTAAGCAGAAGAGTTGAGCGTTTGTTGTTAAATATACTTGCCGACATTAGTGAAGTCGCGCAGATCAGAGGCGTCGGCCAATTTATTGGCGGCATCGTAGTAACCGTTGCGCAGGAAGTAGTCCACCAGCATACGATCTAGGCGCACCTTACGCCATTGGTTGAGGGTCGTCTGACACCAAAGATAATGAATATGAAATAATTCAAGAGAATAATGTTAAACCAGGGTATTTAACTTAAAGCAACCAATATGCTATAAAAGTAAATCAAAAATAACATTGAAAATATTTTGAAATTAAATTTTTTATCTTAATAAATAAAAAATAATAATAAGTAACTTGTGATAAGAATTTCCGTATGTAATAAGTTACTACCTGTAAATATTTGTAGTTTTTAATAATATTCAGAAAAAACATTGGTTTTATATTAAGGCCGTTATCAACGAAAAATTTAAAAAACCCCCGACACAAAAAACTAACCTTTAAAAAGTGTAAAATAATACAAGTTTGTTCAATGTCTAATGATTTTTGATCCTTAAAAGCGTCTGGGATCGCTAATTATTAGGTATTTTAAATTTACTTAGCAGTCCCCGACGCTTTTAAGGATCAAAAACCATTAGACATTGAACAAACTTGTATTATTTTACACTTTTTAAAGTTTAGTTTTTTTTGTGTCAAGGGTTTTTTAAATTTTTAATTTAATTTTTATTTCAAAATTTTTAAACTTTTATTTAGTTAAACCAATTCATACATGATCAGACAAAAAAATAATTTTCAAGTTTTTATTTCGTTAGTTAATATTCCTCATTCCCTTTCAATATAGTATAGATTATGCTACTAGTCAAGTCTTTTCATTTGCTACTCATATTGAGAGATTTGTGAAAAAAAATTAATTCGCCTTTTTGTAGTGGCGGCCAACTTGGTTTTGAATTTTTTCATAGTGTGTAGTATTCTACTAACTAAGCCCTTTCATTTGATACACACATTGATGAAGTAGCGGAAAAATATGATATCCGCCATTTTGTGGCGGCGGTCATCTTGGATTGATTTTCATCAAACATAGCTAAGAACACACCCGACTAATTCACCTTTCATATAAAAAAATTCGCATTCAAATCGGTTCATCTGTTTGGGAGCTACAATGCCACGGACAGATACACAGATACACACACACGTCAAACTTATAACACCCCTCTTTTTTCGTCGGGGGTAAAAACACGTAATATAGTAAAGGACACTTTTGATAAGTTTACTTAGCATACAGCTTATCAAAAGTCTCATCCAATTCTATGCGGTTGACACTATGGAAACCAATCATTGACATAATTTTAGTGGGAATCTTATATCAAAAGTATCCCCCATCGCAGAAACTAATCACCTATAGATTTGATTTGCGCAATGTAAAAACCGCGTCGCAAGTGTGTGACATTATTTTTCACAAGTTGCCTCCAACTAAGACATACTAATACAATATTAGTGGGAAACAAATTATCAAGAGCCCCCCACCGCCGAAGTTAACGTCTTGAATCACGGAAAAGATTCAACTGACACAGTGAAACAACCATGTTGCGAGTGGATGACACCGACTTTTCATAAGTTGTCTCGTACTAAGATATACTGATATAATGTAGTGGGAGATAACTTATCAAAAATATCCCCCATCGCCGAAATTAATATTTTGTATCAATGACCATCATCTAAAGATTTAACTGACACAGTGAAACAACCATGTTGTGAGTGGATGACACTGTCTTTTCTTAAGTTATCTCATACTAGTACTGATATAATCTAGTGGGAGACAAGTTATCAAAAGTGTGCCTCGCCATAGAAATTAACATCTTTGATCACTGACCATCATCAAAAGATCAACTAACTTCTATTTAATTTCTGATATTTCAGAAATCATAAATTATAAACATTATTAGTTTCACCTGTGGTGTGCTACTGTCGGTGAGTGAAGTAGAATGGTCCTTCAGATGGTCAAGACGTCGTTTGCACATACAAGCCACCTGCAACTCTTCATTGATGGCTTCCGATGCTTTACGCTTCATTGATGTTAATTTGTCCACCTGCAACATGAACATAATTTAATTTTGTATGTTACTAAATTCTTCACACAACTTTATCTGTGTGGTGTTTTAATGACGTTTTAATAAAGATGAAGCACTTCCATATTGCATGAAGTTCGAAAATTGATCCGCAATGACACATACCTTGTAAGCGGATACATAGATTATAAAACTTTGTGTGAAATATATGATACAGAAAGAGATAGCTATATATAATTAATTACACTTGAAAAAAGCTTAGTCGACATAAATTAGAAGGCCTACAATTGTTGAAATTTCAATTCCTCACTTTCGGTACACTAGTGTGACATCTATTTCTTTTAGGACATACAATATGATTGTGGTAGTTAATTTTTTCTGCTCTGCTCCTGAAAATCGCAGTGTGATTATGCAAACCACATATATTGAATCAAGATTTCCTTTATTTAAACCTGAAAGTTTTTTCAAAATCAGTTTAATTAGTGAATTGTGATTAAATGTGTTTCTTTCTTTCTTCTTCTTTCTAATTATTTTTTAGTTATAACTAAGCATTACAGTGGCGAATACAGGGGGTGGCAATGGTGGCATGTTACAATTTTTATTACCATTTAAGGATATTTTAATGTTTAGGTACTTTTATATTATGTATGAATTAATTATATCATTTGATTTTTTTTGTTCTAAAACTTCAGAAAAGATTCAAAACTGTAAATAATAATAAATAATATTTTTTAAATTTGATAAATTAATCTTTTTATAATATCACATATACCTATTTATGAAAAAAGCTATAATATAGAAAATAAAACAATATATCTGCCTGCGGGTTACTTAGAATGTGTCTAATATAATTTATCCAGTAGAATTTAATAATAATATGCCTATCTAATATAATTTTCAGAAATACTTAGTTTCAATGTTTTGATAGTAAATTATATTAATTAAAGTCAATACATTAACAACATTGTAATTTTACAAATTATTATCTAACGTTATCATAAAGAATGTGCTGTACAATATGTCACAAAGAACCTGAAGCTGTAACATAATATTTATAAATTTTCTTGCTCAAGGTCTGGTATGGTAATAAATAAATGATTTCAAGAATTTTTACAAATTGAACAAAATGTTGCTAACTAGTTTTTCAGTAGAACTAGCCATTGTTGCCCCGATTGCCTCAAGATAGTATAATAAATTGGGGTTGCATACAAAACTGCAGTTCACTGTTGCAAAAACTGTTAGTACACCTATGTTTCCTTAGTACATCATAATAGTATATTATGATGCGGTGAACTGCATATTACAGTCATAAATAGTTTGTAAACTTAAAATTTAACAAAATAAATACTTACAAATTTAGATCCTTCAAATGTAAGAAAGGCGGCAGCTAAGGGCGCGAGCGAGTTTCTTTTTGCGATTTACGCATTTACGTAAATAGGCCTAGTACAGTAAAATACAACATAACGGTACAAGTTTTGATGTCATAAATACTGTATTAATAGCAAATGTATTGAAAATGTGATCAATACATAATTTTTGCATTATAAATATGTAAGTATAATAATAGTACATTACCATGCCACCCAACAATGCTCCAATATCGGCAGCTTTCACATCACGTCCCAGAGCTGAATCTACTTCAGAAGCAGCAGTCGCCACTTGACGAGCCTCCATGTCTAATACCCTTTGGGCACCACGGTATTTCTTGTTGAATACCTCATATGGCACCTATATTTAATAAAATGAATTATTTCTAGATAAATAGTCATAATAATTAGGTGGTACCCAATTATGTATCTAGGAACTAGTATGTGAAATTCATAATGTAA
Source organism: Luffia ferchaultella (assembly GCA_949709985.1). NCBI lineage: Eukaryota > Metazoa > Arthropoda > Insecta > Lepidoptera > Psychidae > Luffia > Luffia ferchaultella. Next base: position 9,403,076 of record OX453263.1, read on the forward strand.
ATAATTAATATGTCCTATCTATAATTAATAAAATACATAATTAGTATCATTTGAGACACTAGAAATTTTCAGAGTGTATGTATTACTATGGCCGCTATGATAGTAAAAAATTGCTTCACCAGCAAAAGCCACTACTGCACAACAGTAATTGTGTATAAGATCATTAAGATCTGCATTTCGAGACAGTGATTTATTCTATATTTGTTACTAAACACTTGTAAATAGCACTGGTAAATAGATAATTATATGGATAGAAATAAATTAAAGTTTTAGAATAAATGTGATAAATACATAGGTACTGCAAAATATGAAAATACTTATATGCAAAAACTTTACGTTTTCTTAGCAAATTAAGTTGTAATTAGGTACTACTTAGCTGTTATGATGTAGGTCGATATTAACTACCTACCTCCAAGTAAAAAACGTTTACATATGGTTGAAGGTAAACAAAAAATGTGTAATGTCCTACATTCAAGCCCTATTGTTATGACTTTAAATAGATGTTAAATTAGTGTTAGTTTTTACTAACCTTAAGAGTAGGATGCTCCAAAGCTTTAATTTCGTTCATTTTCGCTGATCAGGTAATTTTACGTCGTTAAATTATAATTCAATGACAATCACACTATGGATGTGAAACACAACACAAAGCAAAAACCAATGAAATACGAATACGATCCAGTGAAACAGTCAAAAGTCAAAACATTCATCAGCTGATTGACAGATTTGTTGTTGTCGTACACTGGCGTATACATGACGTTCTGAAATCAAGGCAGGCACCAACCGGTGCATCCAAGGGAAATGATATATCGCATGTTTATCGCACCGAACTTTGAATGTAACTAATTCAAAGATCGATAATTTATGGCTATTCAGGGGCGGACATAATTATTCAATCTGAGATCACTTTACAAGAAACTTTACAGTTGCTGTTTGTATGCTTACTGCTTTTTACAAAAACACATAGCCATCATTGTTATTGACAGTAACCGTATTGCTTGAATCGCTTCGTGCAATTCTGGCGACGACGTCTACAATGGTCTACTTCCCCTAGCGATACAATTCTCAATTTCATTATGTTGAGTATATTAGTACATAAATACCTATGATAAATACACATAATCTTTGCTGTAATTTTTTTTAAATTCTACATTGTTCTACATTTTCTTTGACCCTTCACTGTTTAGTTTATTTATGGTTTATTTATAATGGGCAACCCTCACTGACTTATTTGTCACTAGCGTCCCCTGTGGAAATATCTGGAACTAAGTTTCAACAAAAATTGCCTTTGATTCCCCGCTACCGGTGCGTCACTCACTCTAGCGAAGCCGCCATTTTGTATGTCGCTGGCGGTGTTCCAGGGGTTATATCCTCTGTCTTAGTGTTTATCGGTTTTAAAACCGAAATAATTAATTTTAATCGGTAATAGTGTTTAAAAAGTGGACTATATTAACTGTATAGTGATCAAATTAACAGTTCTTACTTGTGGATTCGTGATTTGTGTGTGTTCGTAATTGGAGCGCGTGGCTGGCGATTCTTTGTTTTTTGAATCAGCGTAATTACGGTGAGTTTGATTATTATTGAGTAAGAAACGTTAGTCTAATGTTTTAGTCATCGTTTATAGCCATAAAACACTGCGTTTGGCTTTTGTAATTCGCTATATGTTTATGAATGGGAAATGTGGTAGCGTCATGGACGCGATTCGAGCGCGGTGATTGTGGCGATGGCCGACAAGCGGGACGCGACATTGTACGACGCCGACGCGTCACAGAAGGCCCGGCCGCATGGAAACGTGGTGTCGCGATTTGTCATTCTAGAATAATCTGATGCTCCAACATTAGTCACAGATTGTATGCACGTGCTTTCCCAAGCCCTCCGTTTACCCCTGATCTAGATTAAAATACCGGCGCATTTAGGCATTTGAGGAGGACAAATATGTTCTGAGTGCATAGATAATTTAATTATATTTTAGGTATTTACATACATAATATTGTATTTTTGATCAGACATGGCATTTAAAGAATTTCAGTGTGCTAATAAATTGCCTTTCACATACAAATATTCCCACAAGTGTTTATTAGTAAATAGGTCAAAATTATGTGCAAACTACGAGCTGTTGGTAAATATAAAACCATAAAAAAAACTCAGACGGAATAGGCCTAATTTACTTTATAATTAGTCATTGTCTAAATAATAATCACTTTTGACTACTAATTAGCCAAATAAACACAAAACTTTAAACATAGAGTTAGTCTCAGCTGTGTTACAAAACATATGACTTTATTTTAACGATTAAACTAGGATTGTATTACATAATTTCTTTGTTTTGTATTATTCTTAAATAGTATTTACAAACAACAAGACTAAGTATGAAATGTTTTGTTGTTTGAATAAATTTGATGGATCATCTTCATTTCTTAGCTGTAAACATGGAGTTATCTATTTTATATAGCTTTAAGATGTTAGTAGATATGTCTAAAGTTATTAAAGTTAAAGTTATATATTAGTTTTTGTTTATGGTGAAAATGCAGAAATCAAAATCATGTAAAATCTCTTAACAGTGAAAGGTGATATGAACATAATTATATAGAGTATTATGCAAGGATTTTCAAAGACGACCATAGCATCCCATCAAAGATTTGATCTTCACTTCAGCCACTTACAGCTCAAGTTTTAGTTTAAATTGAAGACTACCTTATTTTTCAGCTGCCACAAAACCTGCATTATTAGTTGCTTACCATAAATTAAAAATTTTGCTTAGTTACTAGCATTTGCCAGTGACTTTGTCCACATATTTTTTATGACTCTATACTGACTCACCGGTTGGTCGAGGTTGGTTGAGTGGTTAGAACACCTACTGTAAAACCAAAGGTCACAGTTGGATCCCCGTCTGTTTCATGTCTGGGCGTAAAGTAGGTATCTGTAATATGTCATGAAAGTATCTAATTATGTATATCAGTTGCCTAGTACCCATACTACAGGCTCTGCCTATTTTGGGACTAGATAACCATGTATAAGATGTTTCAGATATTATTATATTGAGCCATGATTTCATCTATTTAAATGTAAAAGTTTCAAAAAATGGGTTCAGTGCATCTTGAGTAGATAGTTTCAAAAATTTTTCAAATATTTTACATTACTTATCAAATTTAAATTATTCATGGTTTGCATGTTTTGCGCTAAATGTATTTTCAGTCTAGCAAAGTTGATATTTTTTAACAGGATTAGGACATAGAACTGAGGAGGTTAGAGGTGGCGTGTGACAGTATTTGTTCAGAAATATGCGTCCCTAAAATATTGACTATTATATTTCCTACTCGAAGAGGACAGTGTATCCGCCTACATACCAACTTTAACCTACCCTAATGGTCTGTGAGGTTTACATTATCCTGTTATTGTATTCTGTGCATAATGGAAAATGAGAACACTCAACTTAGGTGGGCAACAGAAATATTATTCAATGTTGAAGCAAGAAACCTAATAGCTATGATACTAATTATTGTGTTATTTCGTTTTATATGTAAACACTAGCGGCTGCAACTTTGTTATTGCGGCTTACATGATTCCTACAGTTTGTACAATTTTGAAAGTTTACACAATAAACCCAAAATATTTCTGAAATAAAAAGAGTAAATGGTTCAGCCGTTTTGAAGATCTAGCCTAGAGGTCATTCCTGACAACCTGCACTTCATGTCTGCAAAGTTTCATTAAAATCGGTTTTACCGTTTTGGACATTAATCAGAACAAACAGACTACAATGTTATATATATATATATACAACTGAATCTATTTGATTATTCATTAATTTTTAACTACTCGTCATTGAGTGCCGGTTGAGATTTTGGTTAGTTTTTGTCAATGTATACCAATGTCTCCATATTAGTTTCCATTGTCAACTCACATTTTTAATTTCCAACCCAAACAGGGGTGTTATAAGTTTAATGTATATATCTATGTGTCTGTCTGTGGCATCATAGCTTCCAAACAGATGAACCAATTTTGATTTAGTATTTATAGTTTAAAAGGTAACTTGATTGAGAGTGTATTTAGGTATGATTCAAAAAATCTCTTTATTCATTTGAATGTCATCAGCCCTTTTCTAGTTGATGAAAGGATATGAGTGACATCCAACTGTCTAAATCACCTTGAAATTTGGTATCCTGTTACTTTAATGATATTGCAAGAGTATGGTAACCTTGCTCTGATGCTGCAGCATCACCTGGAATCTGCAGGATACCCAACTTTTTTCCAACTTACAATAGAGGTGTCGTGTTTGGGCTCATTGGATTTTTTTTTTATAACACTCATTGTCTGATTGAATAGGATATAGATAGATGGTGATCACGGTCAGATGTAGCAAGAAAAAGAAATAAGGATAAATTGGTGAGGGATTCTAAGCCATTTTCACTTGTGCAATTTATATGAAATTTTGGTACTGCTGCCCACTAGGCTAAGCGGTCGTCATATTAATAAAAACTATCTGATATAGTTCCATGCTGTATATAATATAGCATGCTGGAGTACAATATGGACTAATGAGAGATGATTAATTGACATTAAGTGAATGAATGATTACAATTTGGTATGATTTATATAAAAAAAAATTGGCAAATGTTGTATAAGTGTAAAAATTTACATTAATTATTAAATTAAAATCACCTGACACATAAACAAAAATCTAAAGAGTTTAATATAAGAACCATTTATTAATTTTCAAATGATTTTTAATCCTTAAATGTGTTGGTTGGGGATTGCTAAGTAAATTTATACCTAAGCATCTGTACTATATGTTGTTGTGATGTGACATAACATAATAAAAAGCAAGAACTGGGGTAGCAAGGTTACTTAGTGGTCCCCATCGTCTTTAAGGGTCAAAAGTGATTTGAAAATTAATGAACCTCATTTAACATAGGCAGTATGCACTATTCACTTTTTAATATTTTATGTAAGTAGGTACCTAGATGTTAACACAGACATGTGTGTAAAAAAAATTGGTTGTGATGTGAATAATTTTGCAGAATAGTGTTTCTTTTATTATTATTTGCTAGAAAAGACATTAATCAGCCAAATCGGCAATACCAAGAAGTGTTTTTTGTTGAGAACCTGAAACCGATGAGCCTGCATTAAACAATTATGATTTATAACAAAGCAAAAGGATGAAAAAAAATCTTATTAAGTGCAAATTTAAAATCTGCCATATGCTAATTAAATTGTCTGTAGTAATTTTATAAACAGGAAAGATTTGATTTGTTTGTTACATATACACTCAAAAACTACTTAACTGATTTTAAAAATTCTTTCACCTATAGAAAGTTATTTTATCAACAAGAAAAATTTACTATATTTTATTTTTAACCTACTTTGCCACTTCTGGCTCCGCTCGCATCGACTATACAGTTGTACTGGGACCGTTATGATTTTTTGCATGAATATAGTTTATAAGTTAAAGAATGACATAGGCTACTTTTTCTTGACAGATTGACAGCTCACCAAATTTGTTTGTAAAGTGCCTCTAGCAGCACCAAGAAAAACTGAAATTACATACACATTTCTTACGAGTCGGTATCGATTGTCGACACGCTATAATAATTCAAACTCATGGTAACCATGCAGAAATTTATTTATTCACACCTATAGAGTACATGTTCACAAGTTTTTATATTTTTATTAATCACAATACATCATGTACACCGAATTACGGGCATACACAACATTAATAATTACACAAGTTATCAAAGCACTGATCATATATTGCTAGGTATATGTACGCATAAATGTGGGCATGTTAATCTCTGAGATTATTCACTTGTATCCGATCGCACACAGTATTATGTCAATAGTTTATAGTAGTACCTCTCCGTTTTGCATAGATATTTCATGTGGTGTTGGTTTGATTGGCATTTTTTTTCACAACTTGGAGTCGATTTGTGTATGTTTTGAGGGTCGATAGTGGTTCTGCTTTTGCGACCCAAGTTTTTTTTTTTTTTTGAAACATAGCAAATCCATTGTGGTTTTGATGGCTTCGAGCAAACTCCTTGTATTAAGGTGGCGAACTATTCGGGCAGCAGGCCTTAGAGCAAAAATTAATACAGTGCTTTTCATAGTCATGATCAATTTAATTGTCTTTCTTGGCTTTTCGGTCTAATATATTAAAACAATTATATCAATGCTTTGGTCTTTTTATTTTCAAATCACAAGCGAAATTCTTACAATGACTGACGATGTAGGTATTTGATGTATATGAATCACTGAAAATTGTAACATAAACATTAGTGATGCAACCACCGACTTATGCCACGTAAATGAGAATGGCTGAACGTGTCCGAAGGTAGTCAATTGTAATTTTGGAAGGGTGACTTTCGTAACGCTTGACTTTTAGTCTCATGAGACAATTTCAATGAAACATATATTGTTTCTTGTTAACATGTAATTTTGTATCATGAAAGTTGGTATGTCTCATATGGTTCTCGAAAATTATAATGTTTTATATAGCTTTTGAGAATACAGAATTTCGTTTCCGCTAGAAAAATATTGAATTTCATCGACAATGTCTCATTAGACATAAAGTCAAGTGGTCCGAGAATTACCCCCTTGCTTTTTTTGATCTTTCAAAATTTGGGACTGAACTGCTACGCTGAATGAGATAGCGAAAAGGGTAGGTGTACAGCAATGTGATAGATTGAAAAGAGATAAAATGAGTATTATCCTTATGCTTACTAACTAATTAAATTTATGTGCAACCATCAAATTTGTAATTGTCAAAAATATTATTAGTAAAAACTAAATTCCTAAAATATTATGAAGTTATGTATGATAAGTAATCCCATCTGCATTTTTAAAGTTTCGGGTGTTATTTATGCCTTTTTAAAAGCACAGCAAGGCATTTTTCTCAGATATTTTTCCGAAATACACAATAATATCAATCAATTACACTGACAGGCGGTCCACAAGCGACTATTTCAAAGTCGTTCAGAACACAGCGATCTGAACGATTTTTGTGCGGAATTTCATTCTGTGGTACGTACAGTCTAGTACCCTAGGCATATATAAGTCAGTAGATGCAACCAATACTACTTTTATGAAAATGAATGTGAATAATTCTGCATAGTTATAAAATATGCAGCTGTTTTTCTGTTTTTTATTAATTTATTTTAATATATAATTGAACCTAGCAAAAGTTAAAATTTTGTTTAAAAACCGTTCATGCCTGAGTCGGCACTCGTTCATGTACTTAAAATTGTTTCAGCAAAAAATTAATCATTTTTTAACCCCCAACGAAAAAAGAGAGGTTATAAGTTTCTTTTAAGTCAAGTTAGCAACGACGAAAAATATTTCATGATCGGCAGAAGGTGATTTGGTAGTTTTTTAGGTTTATTGGACCTACAGGGCACTGCGAGTTCAGCATGAGAAGCGTTCAGGATGATGGTGAGGTTGCCAGGCTTCTGTAGCACCAGGAATATTTGATGACGCAAGACTAGACAGTTTCACAGCAACACAACACAAAATAATAGCGTCAATCAGCGTCCCCAATGTGCTGGCTGCACGTCAACCATATAATATTTGACTTTGACTCTCAGATTATGGAATACCTACTGGATAAAGACTTACGTAAATATACAAGCAAAATAATTTTCATTTTCAGTTTTAATTCAGTGGTAATTTATCACTACATATTAAAAAATAAAGTCCCCCGCCGCGTCTGTATCTATCTGTCTGTCTGAACGCGATAAACTCAAAAACTACTAAACGGATTGGCATGTGGTTGACACCATTGGGCAGAGCGATTCAAGAGGAAGGTTTACGTGTATAATTTATCCATGTTTTGTGCAAATTAATTGAAATATGATGATTATAGTTGAAGAAGTCAGAAAATAATTAAGATGGCTAAAAAATAAACTTTCATCAAAAACGCTGCTTAATCCCTTTGAGATATAACAAAATAATGTATGGAGGAATTGTCCCTTTTGTATAGGACTTCAAATAAGTCCACGATGGCATATGTCTATCTTTCATGGATAGCTTACTATATCTATTTTTATGTTTAAAAAAAATGGTGTCATATGATGAGGTGAGTAGAAAGTAATTTATATGGATACAGTATTAATCCTTATCAAATTAAATACGTTATTTACCTTCAGCATTTCATGCGGATTATCCTTTACACCATTCAATTTAAATTAATATCTTAGGAATTATCACACAATGGAAACTATCGCGCGACAAAGGCCGAGTGCGGCGTATCATCATCATCATCATCATCATCAGCCCATTTTTACCCCACTGCAGGGGCTTAGGCCTCCCCCAGGGTGAGGAGGGGGGCTTGGAGCTTAAGTCCACCACGCTGCTCCACTGCGGGTTGGGAACTGTAACGACCGCCATCTATTGCCAGCGTCCGAGACCGACTGCTTAACGTGCCCTCCGAAGCACGGTGTCAGTGATATTGTGTACTTAAGTCAGAAAAACTCATTGGTACACGCCCGGATTCGAACCATGGCCGGATGGGGCCAAATTTGAGACAGGCTCGTTGCGCTCTGGGCTATCACGACACGTGCGGCGTATAGAAACAGAAATAATATTACTATGTAACAGACGGCGCGAACAGTGGATACGTGTGCATCAGTGAGCAGTACGGGGTGCATCAGTGAGCAGTACGGGGTGCACGCGAGACGGCTAAATGAGCCGTACTAATTAGTCATAGATATACAATGTCGTCGTCACAGAGGCGACGTGCGAAACTTTGTTTGTATTGTGTCTATTGAATTGGGTAATGTAAGGGAGCATGATAAAATAAATTTAAAGAGGCAAAACTGATGGTTTTAATTACAATGTCTCTTTTAGTTAATACTGTGTATACATAGTTCCCCATATAAGTAAAACTATTATACATTAAACTGTAATAGGTATTGAATATACGTACTAGAATATGCAATTGCACTAACTACACCCGACACTATCTCACTTTGCCTTATCGGTAAAGAAATGAATGAAGTGCAAGGAAATTATCGTTGCAATGTGATATAAATTTTACTTGCCCTTAAACAAAATTAGCTTAGTAAGTTTCTGACTGAAAAATACTCTGTGACAGACAGATGGCATAGGTTAAGTAATAAAAAAACAAAAAATAATAACCAGTTACACCTAAGTCGTATAGTTCCCCAACATTTTATACATACGTATCCAAACTGTACGGTTCACTCTTCATAATCTGTGATTTTCATATAGAAATGGCGGCAAAAGACAAAAATTTGTTTGATTGATTTTATTTGATGGTTTGCTTACTCGCCGATGATAAGTTACGCCACTTCCTTTTTTCTTCGAAGCAGACTCATTTTTACACGTTTTTAACACGCACGACGGCATTTTTTAATTGTTGTTTAATTTTTTATTTTAGTTATTTTAGTTCGTTTTTTAATAAGTATATATTGTTTACTTTTGCAAATATTTACAAAATTGGAAATAAAATACATTAAAAATACTTCAAGTAGGATGAAATTACGTTACATATAAATGTAATTAAATCTAATCCACATGTTCGATGCAACAAGCTGATATGACACTACGACAGAAAAAAACACTACGGCTTATATGCTCTGCTACTCGTGCGAAGCCGGGGCGGGTCGCTAGTTTAAACTAATTGTAACTTATTGTAACTTTAATTGTAATTTAATTATGTATTTTATTAAGTATAGCAATAGGTTGTTTACTATGCGAACTGTTTAATATGCAAATTTAACAATCTTAAATTAATTTTAACCAATTATTATAATTTAGGGATTTCCTAAAAAAAATATGAAAAATGTCACGAACAATACTATAAACAAAATACAACAATAAAACGTCAAAATAAGTACATAATGCATAAAAAAGTAAAGCCAAAAAAAAAAATTGGGCGAAATAACACGCGTATCGATCTCATTCCACAATACGAGTCTCCGTCATTTGATTACAACATAATGCGTTCTGATTTCGGATACACGCGATATAGCCGAACCGCAATCACGTGCGTTGAAAATAAATTTTTAACGAAATTCGGCGAACGCGAATATTCGCGTTTGTATTCGTTGCATCACTAATGAACGAGGATCCATAAAATTAAATAAAACTCTCATTGCTCGAATGCGCGGGCGTTGAATCTAAATAGCTGAACGGCGTCGCTACGTATGAGATAAAAGAACGCCCGGCTATTCGAGCGCCGGCGTTTACCTACCCCTTTGGTGGAATTTAAAATATAGCATAGTGTAGCTTGTTTAGTCCGCATAATTCATTACAGAATTTATTTCTAACTGTATTAAACTGATTTATGAAAATTACATTTTTTGTCCTATTTTACATGAAAAATTAAAACTGAATTCAATATTATTCATTAATGACACTGGAATTCGTATTATTTTAAATCTTTTAAAGTTTATCTACCTAAATGTAACGATTTATAAAAGAGCTAAAACTAATCAAGAAACAAATCCACCTACTTTTTAATAATAAAGTTAAGTATATTAGATATCTTTAATCCCTCGCAATACAATGTCAACAAAAATTACTGACTAACTTTCACATATTTTGCATGTGGCTCAGCAGATCACATACTCTCGCTACCCATGCTGACAATGTATATATACAAACCATCTTAGTCTCTATGTGCGTGAATTATAACCGAACTGTTAGGTGATATCTTTATCTACGTTTTTGACGCCGCCGACTCTCTATTCAGACATTATATACCTACTTTTATATTATATATTATATAACTTTTATATTTAAATACATAATTTAAAAGTATCTAAAATTGTTTTTGTGAACACGTCCCTAATAAGCCCCTAATATATCAAAATGTGACATTAACTTGATGGTACTACAATTTGGATCCTTTGAATATTTCTTTGCGGATTTTATTGTAAGTATAGTTCCAATCAAGCTTTATGGCGGATCCGAGCATAGGCACAATTCGCGTCGCAATAACCAATTTTAGGTGTAGCGGGACGCAGTGGAGCGAGGGGCATACCACTGTACCTGCGCAAGAAGGTTTATAGCGTTGTATTCCGTTCCGCCATAAAGTTTGAGGCGAACTATAGTGACCGTTTAAATATATTAAAGGAAATACCAAAAAGCTTAGCACAGCATAGAGAGCCGAGAACAGGCGTTGAAAGTGAGCTAATTGGTTTAGTTCGGGCCTTGGATGGATTTGTCTACAGGTATTCACCGCTACGTTACGTAGTATATTTGCCAAGTGAGCGCGAAAAGTCGTCGACCTCTTTGGTGTAGCGACTTTGTACTTGTGAACATAATTTCGTTCGGTACTTTTAGCGATCTGTTATAGTCTAGTGTGTTGGCTATCTTAGTCGGGTGTTACACGATCGGTCTGCCATCAATAAATCAAACCAGACTGACGATAAACATCAAAATATTTTAAAAATCCGTCAGTCCTGGGTTTCAGTCCATCAATCGGTGGATTAAACAGTCATTCTCACTAACATCGATAACATCGTGTGGCACCCGACTTAATTTTCGTATTCTTGAGCTTGAGTAGGTACGTATTCTATGTAAATACGAGAATATTTGAGTTCAACGAGACGCGCTGGCAGCGACTTGTAGATATGATTTTACGAGATTATAAATTGTTAAATATATGTCTAGTAAAATTATTTCAAATGAAAATATAATCATAATGAATATTGTAATAATAAAAATAATAATTAATGAATTGAAATAAAAGCTTTTTTTTTTGTAATTTAACCAACATACAATAATATGAACATTAAATAATGTAGGTATAGATCAGATATAGTTTAAGGAAATCCAAATCGGACTTGGGTAGTTTCGATTGTTGTGATTGCGGATCGTAGCGACACCACCGTCACAACTTTTTTTTGGAAATTTGTTATAACGATTCTAATAGTAAAACTTTATTTGATTGGTTACAAGTGTAACTACTGCGACTAAAAGTTACAAAAAATGTTATATCTATTACAATTAATTGATAAAATTCTAAATTATGACAATATACTATAGTATATTATTAAAAATCCACAGATCTTGCAGTCCCCGCAACCATCGGTTTCATTGAAAATGAACCTACCCAAAGCCGATTTTCACAGATTATATTATTTTACTAGCGACCGCCCGCAGCTTCGCTTGCGTAGATTACACATTCCTGTTTTAGGTAGTATTAACATTCGAAATGGTTAATACGTAGGTACTTTTTGCTAAAACTAATATTGGGGACACCCATTCAAACTTTTAAACTTCATTCTCCCCACTCCTTTAAGAAAATCGATACTCCCATACTTTTCACATCCCGTTTTCCACCCTTGATATCCAAAAACCTTGAAAGACGTCATTATTTATTTATGTTAAAATTTTTATGTTTCTAACTTTAAAGAACAAAGACTCTCATACGAAGCCCCTCCATCCCTCCTTCCTTCAATTTGAAATTTCAAAATATTCCTCTTTTTTAAATTTATATTCACGTTATAAAATAAACCACTGTTCCAAATTTCGGCTTCCTAGATTTAGTAGTTTCGGCTTTATCTACGCTGATAGATCAGTGAGGACAAACGACAGACAGCCACAAAAAGTAACTGATGTCACTCTTGACAACCTTCTTTCACGTCTGCAAAGTTTCATTAAAATCTATTCAGCCGTTTTGGAGATTAGCTCGAATAGACACATAGACGTACAGACAGACAGACGAACAAAAAGTAGCGTATGTCACTTTTGACTACCTCCTTTTCATACCCGTGAAATTTCATCAAAATCGATTTAGCCGTTTTAGAGATTAGCTGGAATAGACAAATGGACGTACATACAGACATACAAAAAGTAGTGTATGTCATTTTTGACCACTTTCTATCCACATCTGTGAAGTTTCATCAAAATCGGTTTAGCTGTTTTGGAGATTTGCTCAGACAGACAGAGAGACAGACAGATAGAATTATTTTATACATATAGCCTATAGCCTTCCTCAATAAATAGACAATCCAACACAAAAAGAATTTTTCAATTCGAACCAGTAGTTCTTGAGATTTGCGCGTTCAAACAAACAAACAAACAAACAAACAGACAAACGGACAAACAGACAAGCAGACAAACAGAAAAAAAAAGACAAACGGATAAACGGACGGACGGACGGACGGACGTATCGATACATCGATACATCGATACAAAGATACATAGATACATAGATACATCGATACATCTATACATCGATACATCTATACATACATACATCGATACATACATACATCGATACATACAAACATCGATAAATACATACATCGATGAATACATACATCGATACATACATACATCGATACATACATACATCGATATATCGATACATCTATACATCGATACATCTATACATCTATACATACATACATCTCTACATACATACATCGATACATCGATACATCTATACATCGATACATACATACATCGATACATACATACATCGATACATACATACATCGATACATACATACATCGATACATCGATACATCTATACATCGATACATCTATACATCAATACATCTATACATCGATACATCTATACATACATACATCGATACATACATACATCGATACATACATACATCGATAAATACATACATCGATAAATACATACATCGATACATCTATACATCGATACATCTATACATCGATACATCGATACATAGATACATAGATACATCGATACATAGATACATCTATACATCTATACATCGATACATCTATACATCGATACATCGATACATCTATACATACATACATCGATACATACATACATCGATACATACATACATCGATAAATACATACATCGATACATCGATACATCTATACATCGATACATCTATACATCGATACATCGATACATAGATACATCGATACATAGATACATCGATACATCTATACATCGATACATCTATACATCTGTACATCTATACATCTATACATCGATACATCTATACATACATACATCGATACATACATACATCGATAAATACATACATCGATACATACATCGATACATACATACATCGATACATACATACATCGATACATACATACATCGATACATCTATACATTGATACATCGATACATCTATACATACATACATCTATACATACATACATCGATACATCGATACGATACATCGACGAACAAAAAGTAGCGTATGTCACTTTTGACTACCTCCTTTTCATACCCGTGAAATTTCATCAAAATCGATTTAGCCGTTTTAGAGATTAGCTGGAATAGACAAATGGACGTACATACAGACATACAAAAAGTAGTGTATGTCATTTTTGACCACTTTCTATCCACATCTGTGAAGTTTCATCAAAATCGGTTTAGCTGTTTTGGAGATTTGCTCAGACAGACAGAGAGACAGACAGATAGAATTATTTTATACATATAGCCTATAGCCTTCCTCAATAAATAGACAATCCAACACAAAAAGAATTTTTCAATTCGAACCAGTAGTTCTTGAGATTTGCGCGTTCAAACAAACAAACAAACAAACAAACAAACAAACAGACAAACAGACAAACGGACAAACAGACAAGCAGACAAACAGAAAAAAAAAGACAAACGGATAAACGGACGGACGGACGGACGGACGTATCGATACATCGATACATCGATACAAAGATACAAAGATACATAGATACATCGATACATCTATACATCGATACATCGATACATCTATACATACATACATCGATACATACATACATCGATACATACATACATCGATAAATACATACATCGATGAATACATACATCGATACATACATACATCGATACATGCATACATCGATATATCGATACATCTATACATCGATACATCTATACATCTATACATACATACATCTATACATACATACATCGATACATCGATACATCTATACATCGATACATACATACATCGATACATACATACATCGATACATACATACATCGATACATACATACATCGATAAATACATACATCGATACATCTATACATCGATACATCGATACATCTATACATCGATACATCTATACATCAATACATCGATACATCTATACATCGATACATCTATACATCGATACATCTATACATACATACATCGATACATACATACATCGATACATACATACATCGATACATACATACATCGATACATACATACATCGATAAATACATACATCGATACATCTATACATCGATACATCTATACATCGATACATCGATACATAGATACATAGATACATAGATACATCGATACATAGATACATTGATACATCTATACATCTATACATCGATACATCTATACATCTATACATACATACATCGATACATACATACATCGATACATACATACATCGATAAATACATACATCGATACATCGATACATCTATACATCGATACATCTATACATCGATACATAGATACATCGATACATAGATACATCGATACATAGATACATCGATACATAGATACATCGATACATCTATACATCGATACATCTATACATCTGTACATCTATACATCTATACATCGATACATCTATACATACATACATCGATACATACATACATCGATAAATACATACATCGATACATACATACATCGATACATACATACATCGATACATACATACATCGATACATACATACATCGATACATCGATACATCTATACATTGATACATCGATACATCTATACATACATACATCTATACATACATACATCGATACATACATACATCGATACATACATACATCGATACATACATACATCGATACATCGATACATACATACATCGATACATCGATACATATATACATCGATACATCGATACATCTATACATCGATACATCTATACATCGATACATCTATACATCGATACATCTATAATAATAATAATAATAATACATGGGACTTCCCACACAGCGTCATCTAGTCCCAAAGTAAGCAAGTATTATGCTTGTGTTATGGGTTACTAGACAACTGATATACATACTTAAATATTCTTTATAATATACTATATATAATATCTATACATCGATACATACATACATCTATACATACATACATCGATACATCGATACATCTATACATCTATACATCCATACATCTATACATACATACATCTATACATACATACATCGATACATACATCGATACATACATACATCGATACATCGATACGTCGATACATCGATACACGGACGTCCGTCCGTCCGTCTGTTTGTCTGTTTGTCTTTTTTTTGACGGACGGACGGACAAACAGACAAACAAACAAACTCTTCAGCTTTATAATATTAGTATAGATTGCCACGAAAACGTGGCACTATTCTTTTCAACTTTTTAAACTCAGAAATAAATCAACGAAAAAATTCTCTGCTACCCGTGCGAAGCCGGGGCGGGTCGCTAGTTCAACATATTTGAAACATTTAGGTTTTAAACTGCAGCCTCTGATATCCTTAAACGTTCTGAACTCGATAATTAAGCATTCGAACGAATACAGGCCGAAAGGCGATGACCGTAATGTTAACAAGTTCCCGAACGTCCATAAAATCTAACATATGATGTCAAATTTCTTGTTAGATTTCCAACCGATCTCCAAAATTTTGGTCTTAAACTGTAGCTACCGACGCCTTCTAACCTTTGGTATAACACTTTGAAGCGATCCGACGAATACCCTCTGAAATATAGTAACTTATATCCACAAACACAAGCGATCGACCAAAAAATCTCATTTTTCGGAAATAATTTCTCTTACAATTACCAACCAATTTCCAAAAACATGGTCTCAAATCGTAGCTACGTTAATGGCCGAGATGCTATTTTTTTTGATTTTCGATGTCGGTCCCCGTTCTTGAAATATTGTGGATTTAATAAAAAAAAAAAACCGAAAAAATCCCGATTTTATTACATTTTCAAATTTTTTTAAAAAACTACTTAACTGATTTTCAAAATTTTGATGTCATACAATGCACAACTAAATTCTTAATCTTTTAAAACCTTAAAATCTTGGCTAGACCCCATACCCTCGGAGTTATGGCCAAAAATGCGTTTCCCGTGAAATGGATATGATAGTCATTTTCAATGACAAAAAATTAATTATTAAAAGAATATTAGAAAGTTGGTCTTCTAAAAAGAGTAAAATAATTAAGCAACTATGTTTTACCTCATGATCTTAAATCAGAGAAATTATAATTTTGATTAACCGTCGTCGTGCGTGACTACAATGAATACCTACAATAAAGCTTATCTATGCAGTCTGCCGGATAGGCCAAATTTAAAATTAGATCTCAAACATGTTATTTCATTATTTCGATCTTTTTACGGGATAAACGTTTTAACGTTCTTTTATTGGTTTTTTTTTCGTTGTGGGTTTTTTAAATTATATAACGCACTTACCGCCTCCTTTCAGTCGTGTTTAAAACGAACGATTAACATTTTTTCTAGTGTAGTTATAATTTTTTTCATTAATAGTAGAATTTGAGTGCAACCAAACTTTGCTTTGCATTGTATTTACTATCTTTTTCTCATACACGTGCGGTATTGTCTACGAGATTATTTTATTTGATTGATCAAATATAAAGAAATGTCTGATATAATATGTATGTATTACAGTATAATAGTAAAGTTAGCAGTAGTTAATATTTAAATATTTTCACATACGGCTACCAGATGGTCAAAGGTCAGGATGTTAAGCTGATTCACGTTTCCTCACTCCCGGAAATAAGCGAGATTTTGGATGTTAACTAGACGCGCAACATCAACAATTCATAGATAAATGCGAAAAAAAAAAACTAATTACTAAAAAAAAGTTGTTAAAGAAATCCTTCTTAATTGTAAAAACCGTTTATTGGACATAATCTTTTAAAATATATAATTGCTTATGAAATGAAAATATATATTATTATTTTTCATTGACTTCTGATTTTTTAGGATCGAACTAACTAAAACGTATTATGTTTTGTACCGTTATTAGGCTGAATTTAGCGCTCCGCTGACGGTCAGCGCTGACATCGGTCGTCCGTAGCTATTTACATGAAGTTAATCGAACTTCTTTATCATAGCGCTGACCGTCAGCTGGTCTGTCAGTTTCAGAGTCAGCTTGTACGTTGTTCGTGTTGTTCCGTTGTCAAACTTGTCAGCGTAGCCCTAAACAGAAAATTCCGACTGACGATCAGCGCGTAGCGTTAGGCACTAATCGTCAGCGCTGACCATCAGCGGAGCACTAAATTCAGCCTCAATAGCCTAGTTGTCAGTTGGTCCAAAATATTTATCGATACTCAGGGTCATCTTCTAGTAAAAGAATTACCTACAGGTATGGCAGTATGTGAGATAGGCAGCGATCAAAAATTACTTAAGTATAGTCCCGTTGATTTCAGACATTGCTAATGAAAAATATATATATATATATATATAATCATACATGATTTACGTCAGGTAAAAACTCATTGCTTTTGTCAGAAAAGCAAAGAAAAAATGCGACCTCCTCCCTCCTCCGAAACCTGTCTATTTTATTTATTTATTTTGTTGAAGAACAAACAATATCCACTAACATTATAAACATACATATTCCAAAATAATAATGACTATATGCTTTCATATTTTCACGAGGGCATTGTAATTTGTTTATAAGGTTCGGCTACTTACAAACAGGAACGCCCCCATTACCAAATAGATAATTTTAGGGATCAGTTACAAGTTTGGCGTTGTGAAGTTTCACTTCATTCGTACGTTACGTGACAGGCAAAGTTTTTAAAACTTATTTTATATTCTCAGTAAAACTGGAAGATTTGTACATTAAAAGTTGCAAGCGGGGCATCGATTTACCACATCCGGCGGCTGTGCGGCAGACGCACACATGCAAACTCTTTTCTCGTATACAGTCGTCGCAGACATAGACATCGGACCGGCCTGACCACTCGACCGATCTTATCGATTGTGCGTGCCTTTAAATACTGTCTTGCTGGAAGATCGTTCGTGTCGTGTTTAACTGTTTATTGAAGCGATGGTACTCAATTCGATGGCCGTGTAAGATAAAAAAAATGTGTCTAGACATATACCCATTTACTTACTATATTCTAAACTATTACACTAAAACACTATTATGTGTTATAACTGTACTCACTGCATGGCTACTATTTTATTTATAACAAACTGTCGTGGTATTTGTGCTCTGGGCCATAGCCAAAAAATATATATTTTACAGGGTTTTTGAGAATATTTTTACCCGACTACGGTGTAACCAAAAGGAGTGTTTATTATTTAAAAATGTATGTATGTTCATCTGTTCCCGTATGTCTTCTAAATTACGTATAATTTGACAAAAGAGACGCCTCGCCGGTAAACTCTCAAGGAGTCATTTTATTCTGGGCCAGGTCTTTGTACGCCTTATCAAAAAATAACGAAAATAGAAGGATCCTAGGAAAAATACACAAACTTTTATTTGTTTGGTATAT
Organism: Luffia ferchaultella; assembly: GCA_949709985.1. Classification (NCBI taxonomy): domain Eukaryota; kingdom Metazoa; phylum Arthropoda; class Insecta; order Lepidoptera; family Psychidae; genus Luffia; species Luffia ferchaultella. Next base: position 9,422,540 of record OX453263.1, read on the forward strand.
TCGTTGTACAAAAATCATTTATTTCAGTATGCTACACTATTAAAAGACCACACACATTATATTAATAGACGAATGTTGAAATCAGTCAAAATTGACAAACGTCAGATGGCGTCAGAATAGAAGACACGCTCCAAACAATTTTTTTGTCGAGATAGTACTGCCTACGTTAGGCGTCCATTTTTTTGTCAAATGCGCGAAATATACTTATCTCTTTCTTCACAGAACGTACAAAAAATTTGTTTGGAGTGTCACTGCCCTGGCAGATGATACTGTTGAGATACATGACAGTTTAATTGCCATTGTCTATTCAGCATTTTCATGTCAGAGTGTTGCAATTGTTGAAATCATTATATATTTTGTACAGCTACAAAATACGCCAAATTGCTGGAATTCGTAATAAAACGTGTTACTTTTTTTGATTTGCTTAATTTTGAAGTACTGTAGAATGTCCTAGCTCAGGTGCCCCCCATACATTGTGAAACATCTCCTTTGAGACGTTTCCGTGTTGTGGTCGTTGATGTCGATGTGGAGTTTATTTTTTATCCCTTTCCAAAAACATTTTTAAAATACAAAAACGTCATCTTTAATGTCGATTTATGTTTATGAAATCTCATGTGACATTTTTTTTTAATTTTGCCAGTGGTTCCTCCTTTAGCTAAGATTAAAGAAAAAGGTAAGTAAGAATCGCTAAGGGTCAAATAATCATTATTTTGTTTGACCTTTAATCATAATTATTCATCGGTATATTTTTGTGATGCAGAAAATAAAAAAAAAGATGTTAATTGTAGCAAGTAAAAATTTATAATCTAAAATTTGTTTAAAAAAAAGAACTTTATTTGGAAAAATAAAATTTTACAAATTTGACATTATATAAATGACTGGGAAAATTGGAAAATCTTATGGATTAAAGCGTCATTATCAATATAAAATTTTCCACATTTGTCGCCAATTAAAGATGCCATAGCTATTACGGTTGTCGTCGACGTGGACCGGATTTTTTTCCCGCTGTCGACTTTGATGTCGCGATTAGGTGAGTCGTCACGCGCTGATTAGGTTTTTCCCCGCTTCGTGTCGGTCGTCGTGGCATGGGCAAAATTAACCGAGTTTTTAGGGCGATTTTTGACTGCGTTTTAATTGAACTAGGTGTCTACCGTTTCGACCGACTTGCGGTATTCATTTTTAGATCGTAGGTATATATATAAAGTCGGAGTATAGGTAACATGTCATGTCTATTAATTAAATGAGTTATACGAGTGAAAGAGAGGCATTACTTATCCAAATTTTGGATATGTGGGAAGACATAAAAACAAGTATGGAATTGTACATAGATAAAATCGGTTCGATTCTTTCTACAAATTTTGGTATACTACATACATTGTAGTATACAACATTTGGTATACTTTGGTATATAACTAGATCTAATCTCATTAATGCATAAAATTCTTGATTTCATATTCCGCAAGTAAGAAGAAAGTGCGAGTTGGATTCGCACGGAAAAGGTTCCGTACCACCGTACAATATTCTTTTTAGTTAGTTTAGAAAAAAAAAATGTACTGTAGCAATATATAATAATCCGTACATATCTGTAAAGTAATTGCCTAATTAGTCTTGTAATCGCAGATGACTCACACTTGGCCGGTTTTTATTATTTGTTGTTTTACTTAAGTGTGCATCATAGTTATACTAACTTAGACGTTGTATTATGTATTGTCAATGTTTCTTGAGATCCCTATACGAGAAACGTGTTTTTCTGTCAGAGTTTTTAATTTATAACTTTGGTATTTTCATTATTTGTAAAATTTCATTTTATTTAAATAACTGTTACAATTGTTACTGTATAATAGTAATTTATTAGTTTTTAGTTAAGTCTCCTAATCTCAAGCAATACTTAATATTAGTAAGTTCATTTAGGAGAGATAGGGTGCATAGTATGCTTATAAAGGGATCTAAGGCTTTTCCTTCGAGTATTTATATATAGATTTAGAAATCACTGCCCTATACGCTTACCCGTGTTGTATATTTAGTAGGTATTAAATAAGCGTTTGTGTGTCGTTTATGTACCTACTGATGCACCCGCAGTAAGTCAGCTTGCTATGTTTGAACTCACTCATACCATTGTAAGTTTACTGACCACCAGTACACTACGAAATTCCACTCAACATACTTATCCGGTCGCCACTGCACTGCATTGGTTGTTCAGTGACAACGAGTCTAGAGTTCTTATTACGCCTGTGTTCGTAACAACCACAGTAACATCATAAAAATAGTTCAGTTTTGATCATTATTATTACTTACCAGCGTTAAAACCATCCTACCAGAGACTAAATATTAAATACGATATAGTAATAAGGTTTGGGGGTGGGGAGCCAAAAACGACACGATGACCTCGAGACATGACCGTTGATTTGAAAGGTCGACCGATAAGGTTATCTATATCCGTTTTTACGAATATTTGCTCTTTAACCTGCACTCGAAAAATTGTCACGTACAATTTGTATTCTTGAAGCGTGTCAACTAGTCATTTGTATGCTGTTGCATTTAGGTGTGATGGTCTATCAAGACGGAGAAAGAGAGAGAAAGAGGTACATATATTATCAACCTTCAAATCTTAACAACAAAGAAATGCTAATATTGTAAATAACTAATTTACACGTACGTACATATTAACATTGTAATGAAATAAAATCATATTTACGGCAAATTTGAAAATATAGCAATATGAGGACGTTCTCTATGTAATCAGTCGAGTCGAAGTGATAGCTTATCTTCCCGTTTAACTAGCTAGTACGTTTTCTTGCAAACGCCGCCGAATTGCCATTTCATGTAAATTAACTTATTAGCATTCCGCTATCGTGGATAACATCGTTCGGATCCAGGCTGCCGGTTGATATAACGGGAGAGTCTCGGTCGACCTACATCGACTCTAGACTAGAGAAAGGAAATTTACATGTACACCTATCTACACGTTCGTGTGCTTACCGCTTTATTGTTGTATGCTTCGGCACTCGTATGCAAACTCATTTTCGCCAATGTCGATGATTTCCTTCTTTGAAGTTCTCGTTTCGGTGCGTCAATAGGTCATTTAAAAATGGTAACGGAAAACGGTATCCTTATAAGATTACTCAGTTGTCTGTCGGTATGTCCATCCGTCTGTATGTTTGTGCCAAGCTTTAATTTCAGAAACGGCTCGACGTAGAATTTAGACATTGAACATAAAAATAATAAAATTTTAAGGGTGCCAATATGTACAATAAAAAAATACAAATACAAATTTATTTATTACAACTTCAATGTTACAGAAATAATGGAAATAATGAAAAAACAATATAAGACAGTATAATAGCTATATCCACGTTAAAAACAGTAAAACAATGCATAACACTACAGGGAGCAAATTTAGTGGTTCCCACACTAGGTCAATGCCTGTATCGCGGGCAACCTATATAAATAATATAAAGCACTTAGTTGTGTAGGGGATTATATAAAAAAACTTAATGAGTACATTTTTACACAATTTTTGCTAAATTTTATTATGATTATTTTTCATGTGATGATAAAGCTGGATCTTCGTCATCATGAAGTACTTACAAACTCGTAGCTTTGTGACTACATTTCCTAGAACAAAGTTATGAATTCTGGTTGCCCTGAACCACTAAATTATATAGCTGCGGACAAACCAGTCCGTTAACTTATTCAAATGATAGATATACGTATGTATATTCCGAGAAATATATACATGGATACATAAATTTTAGAGTTCAGCGACATTTCTTTGCGTCTGCCATGTTGAAACGATCTCGTGTACGCAAACAAGAGCAGTCAACGTCCTTGAATGTACATAAAAAAAAAACAGCCAAGTGTGGGTACTATTTGGGCCGGGTAATAATAAAAATATGCATCGTTTTTTAGATTTAGTACCTCAAAAGCAAAAAGGAACCTTTATGGGATCATTCCGTTGTCTTTCTGTTTGTCACATCAAAACCCTTTTTCACGGGAACGCGTGGAGGTATTGTTGATATAATAATATTATCAAATACATGTGTCGACAATCCCTTGTGGAGTCCTAAACAAAATCAAGGTTCTAGAATCGTAGTGATGGTAATCCCGCGACTTGTACTCGCACTTGGACAGTTTTTTTTTTTTTAAATTGGGTTATATATACCAGTGATTGAATTAAAAAAAAAGAACAAACACCCTAATTAGATGATCAATTCTATAAGAATTTACTTAGAAATAGAGATTTTCCAGTTTGAAATCTTTTAAAACGAGACTTTATCGAGTATTGCGCAAGGTTTATTTTAAAACAACCACTTGTGCCACAATTTTTTAATTTTAATTTAACGAATGATATAATGATTGTATTAAAAACATAACTTTTCTTAACAGATTCATTCTGTGACAGGTTACAGGTCGTGTAGAAAATGAGTAGGTACGTCGCGCGGTTACATAATAAAAACGCAATCTAATCTTAATTTATAATTTTTAAATCGTACAATAGACAGCCAAACAACACCTCGCTGAATCTGTGATTGCTTCACGTTTCGGTGTACCTAATTAACTATATATAAAAAAAATACGTCCTCCGTAAGTACAGAAATACAATTTTGTTCCAACGAATTGATCAAAGGCAGAGACGCGCTAGCGGGAAATATTGCCACCTGCTCCCCCTCTCTATTTCGGAACAAAGAGTAACCGAACAATAGCTAATGTGATTTGAGCCTATAGCGTCGGCTACGAATGGGGCTGCGCTATCGGGCTGAATTGTCTCGCCGAGTGGCTCGTCCCGTGTCACAGATAACAAAGGAACTCGATAAACTCGATTCCACCCTCATTAAACCCCGCTGGCAAGTAGGGCGCACCGGTCCGGTCGAAACTAACGCCGGCACGCTCAAGGTTAACGCCATTTCTTATTTTATCAGTAGGTATAGTATAGTAGAGAAATGACGAAGCGAGGGATCGCTTCAAGACCCTACGGATGTCAAAAAATTATGGATTAGAATCAGCCTATTGAAACGGCATGACATTAAAACTATTGCAATACTTATTAATATTTATCGATCCTCTGAATTCTCCATAATGTTATTGCGAAACTTAGATAGCATAGGTTGCGGGTTCGATTCCCGTCCGGGACAAATCTTTGTGTGCTTGAACATGCCTATTTGTTCCATGTTTGGGTGTAAAATATCTATATATGTATATATCATAAAGAATATTTAAGTATGTACATATCCCTTGTCTGGTACCCATGATACAAGCTTTGCTTAGTTTGGGACTAGATGGCGCCGTGTGCGATGTCCCAGGTATTATTATTATAATCAAGATGGAATGTCTCGTACTTTGAAACGATCGAAAACGTGAGTAAACTATCAGCTCGGTGATTAAACCTCGATTAAACATATTATACGTCATTATCATTGTTCTAAATAAACACTTTGTTAAATTTCACTTGAAATGTAATTTCTCTTTATCTTCTTAACGTATTAAATACGCACGTATTTAATACGTTTGTTACACAAAATTCTACTTTACAGCGATTATTTTAAAACGTCAACTGGTGCATGTTTGGCCTACGTGGTATATTTTGTTGTCATAACACGGTATCTCTATGAACATCCATGCTGTGAAACGTTTACTGGTCGGTTGGCTATATTTATTTGTTATATCCGTAGTACTCAACAACTAAATATTTACTTATTGTGTTCAATTTCTCTGCTCTTATTTTGTGTGAAATCTTGATATCGAGAGCCGACATATTTTTAAATTGATCAATGGTTTATAAAAATATTTTTGTTATTTGTATTTCACACCGTTCTAGCAAACACGCATACTATGCCCCAATCAAAATGTATGATTATATCGTAATAGCTGTTCCACATCATTGTGTCACGAACTCGGTGTGGCGATTAAAAATAATGGTGGGAGAGCACGTGGCCGCGGTACAGCGGCGCCAAGTGGGCGTAACAACAAAATGGATGACAAATTTTACGGATGGAATCGCACCGCGTGCTCTTTTATGTTGCGTTCATTATAATTTTATTCGAAGTAGGACCGCGGAATGGTTGCAGTCGCTCGTCTTTGTACAGTCATGTCTACCTGAGAAAAATCGAATAGTAAGGTTCCGGAGCCTGTCCTGTCTGTCACACCTTCGTAGTTTCAAACAGGCATAGCTGACAATTCGTTGGCGGTCAAAAAATTATAGCTGACAATTCGTTGGCGGTCAAAAAATTAATTTTTATTTTCATCAAATTGTCTGTTTCCGAATTTGTAATTGATTTTTCGGCTACTTCCTCTTAATTTAAGAAGTTTAAATTCTGCACACGTATGTGGTTCGGATCACGATACATTAATGTGGTGACCAGGTCATGCTGATGCAGCCAAAATCTTCTCTTCACGAAACAACCCTTTAACGGGTAATCGAATTGAGTTGAAATGTTACAGATATGTATGATGGTACCACAAAGCTGGAAGTTAGATAAAACAACTCATCCATAGTTGTTAGTAGACCCATTATGGTGCCCTCGTTCGGGTAAAGTAAGATAGAGCTTGGCATGAGGAAAATTGTAACGAATAATCAACTACCGAAGTTCAAGGTGAGGTAGTTACAGAGCTGGACAGCAGAAGATCGTATATACTATACGCATGCCATCTACCCGCGTTTCTAAACGGAAGCCTTTAGAAGTCTTTAAAATATGATTAGGTATTGATTAAGATGTTTAATTAAAATTATTTCCAGTAACTTCAATACTTTTGTTTCGGGATAATCGAGCAAAAAATATTAAAATCGAAAAAATGCGACCATGTGCATAATTGCATACAGCCGCCGTGCTGACTATGAAACCATGTACTGGGCGTGTTCCGACCATAGAGATAATAGAATAGAGCAGGAAAGCCAGTCTGAAAATGCGGGTCTCAATAGAAAGAGACTGAGAATAAAAGTACCTCGTGGGAGTACCTTGATTTTTATATGGTACAGTTATTTTCTATCGTATACAGGGCTTTATGGAGCTTGCCGACTCTGGTTATATTATCTCTATGGTTCCGACATACACTTGTTATCGATATTAACCAGTTTTAAACAAATACTGATATGAGCCGAAAAAATTACATGTACTTTAGATACGTATACTTAGGTTTTGTATTGTTTTTAATTTTCTTTTACGATTAATCGATTCTATATTTTTTAAATTATTTTAGTCATTTTATTAAATAATACGCTATCATTGATTTAATAAAATAATGTTCAGCATTCCGTCTACCCTAATTCGTTTAGTGGTCGAGAGCCAATCTGCCGAACATCTTGGCCTTAAACTTAAGCCTTAAAGTATAGGAAGTCAATATTTTAATAAAACTTTGGTGAAAAGTCCATTGCTATGCAAACTACAGTTAAAAATAAATAATTAAAAAAAAAACACGAGAAGCAAAATGAAATTTATATTGAACTACGAAACGAAATAGCTAATCAGGACAAACGTTACTATAGAAGTTCGTATCATCGTCGATGTGTTTACATTTGTTCGAAGAGATCACTTTTCTATATTCCAAGTATGCCTATTTACTTGCTCAAGTAAATTCATAACTATAGCAAACTTTGTTCACACGCTATTGAAAGTCGTGCCAGCGGCCGCAAGAAGTTGTAACTTCATATTGACTTTAAATATTTAGAACTCGTAATCCTAATCATAACCGGAAAGTTGCTCCATTGTGTACAATAGTTAGTCGATGTTCGCCCACCGTGGTAATGGCGAAACCCCTAAACTTGGCTTTCTGGGTAAACACTACACTGACTCGGCTCTTAGTTGTTACAAACGCCGTTAGTTCGTAAGTTTCCTCCCACGGAACTAAACTTAAAGTAACTGCTATGTTAATACTATATTATCGTGTGTATTGTTTTGTTTGTACACGAACTGCGGCACAGAATGTCTGTAATTTACGTTACACGGCAAAAGCGACACTCCTGCGAGTGTATGTTTTCGACACGCTCTGTGTAGGTAACCTACATGCGTGTGTTTGCGTGTGTAACTTCCAGTTTAATGTTCTCGTAGGCGTTACTGACTGAGACGGTTTCTTGGAATCGTTGCTTGTTTGTGCCGTTGGTGGCTGTTATGTTTACAAGTTTTCCGCATGGATGAATGCAACAGCAAAATAATGTTAAAAATCGATTTGTGTTTTGTTATTGGAACTCAATTTCGGCAATCGGACAACCGTTTGTTTGTTCAATAGAAGACAAAGCGGCCGTAAATGACCATCTGATGTCAGTTCAAGATGTGTTTGAATGATTACTGGCGTATCCTTATACACCAGTAATCATTCAAAGTGTTGTGTGTGTTTTTTGAGCATGACATCTAATTTTTTGTCTTATGTTTTATGGTGTCTTATGTTTTTTCACATCTTTTCAACATCCACTCATTCATTTGATTTTGAGAGATACAGGTAGTTTTAGTTGATTATTGTTTTTTTTTTTTATTACCTACTAGTAAACTAATAATGATAAAAGTTGAATGTACCAAACGTACTTTTCCTTATTATTTTTCAAATGTTTTTGTCCGCACCCTGGATTTTTCCTTAATACTTCATTAAAACCAATTATTGAGAAATTCGTTCACCGCCTTCACCATTATTTTTAAAAATAATCAGCAACGGGATCAGGAACTACCGGTACAAAAAAACGTCAGTTCTTTAAGGAGCCAACAAATGGCACTGGTTATTGAAACTTTGTTATACTGTACATATACAAAAATATACTTTCACTTCGTCACCCTTTTTCCTTCGTAACTAACATCATCGTTTTCGGTAGATATTTGAGGAACAATAGCTATTTCTTAGCCCATACGTGGGATGGCCGCCGGTTCAGGTTCAGATATGGTCACGCCGCGAGCGTTCGACGAAACGGTGTTTAATTTCGTGTTGTGTAAGCGATTTTTATGAAGCCATTTCCCTCGCACGGAGCGGCGGGCTTTTACGGTTTCCGCTTACCCGTACCTCGGCTAATGAAACCCGGCGAGATGAGATCGCTAATTGGATTCCGTTTTGTGTCCAAATCGGCGATCGTTGTAACCGCGGCGGCGCCGCTTTTGTACCGTTACCGAAATCGATTTATTACTCTTGTGTTACATTTTAAGAACATTCGAGAAATCTGATCGTTTTGACGCATATGAATGGCGTGCCGGATGATTTGCGTAATGCCATTAAAAGTGCTCCTCGTGAATTGAACTAAGAATTTATTAAACGTATATTGAGAAGTACATTTATGTTTAAGAATTAGATTTTCGAACATTTTAATATTATTATTATTATTAGTCATAAAACTTCGTCGGTTTCAGTTAATTTTGAGTTTCAAGTTTTAATCGGATATAATCATGGAGTAAGACAGTTTCTTAGGCTAGGATCTTACTGCCGCGAATCGTCGGCGCGGCGATTCCACCGTGCGCCGTATCTGCCGCTATTCGTTTTATAACTAGTACATTTATCATTAAAGTGCACCCACACGCGAAAAAGTTGTGAATTTTCACGACTCGACCGCGACGCGGTGCGTCTGCTTCGTCGTAATTTTGTTTGTAGCGTATGATCAAATATGAACTCGCCTGAACTAGTTCGCTTGTAATTTGAAAAATATCATCTTCGTCTGCGGCGAACGAAGTTGATGTAGAAAAATTGATTATTGAAATTAAAAAGAGACGACCTTTCTATAGTTGGAACAGATTTCCTTATATTTGAACTTGAATCTTGAACAAATTGTCGAAAAATTTAATTCTCATTCGATAGTAATTAAATAATGAATCAGGATGCTCTAGTAACTTGTCATGTAACTTATATAAATGGCCTTTTAAGGATCTTTCGTTGAGTAAGGAATAAACCCAATAGCGTCTCTTTTTCCGATTTCTAGCTCTCAAAATTATAGCACAAATACCTATAGTTTCTAGGACATCCATTTAGGAATAACTGAAAATCGCGACGAATCCGTCGCTGTGCGTGCTACAAAAAAAAAATATTTAATTGCGGCGATATCGTCGCGCTGTCAATTCGCCGCCGCCGTGGTATCCTAGCGTTGGGATTAGAGCATGCACCCGGTTCTACCCGGTTCCAAGAGAACCGGGTATACCCGGTTCTTACGTAATCTGGAGAACCGGTTCCAAAATTGTAATACCCGGGACTACCCGGTTCTTCGGGTATTTTATTTTGTTCAATTGGATAAAGATATTTGCATTACAATAAAACAACCATGTGCAAAAGTAAAACGCGGAATGTTGAAAAAAACGGTACGGGAGCTAACTAACAAGCCACGAGCGGCGACAAGGCGCGCAGACTCACTATTCCACCAATTCATCCACCTTGCATCTTGATAAAAGCTTAAACGTACGTACGTAACAAAAACGACCATATAAAACGAAGGGAAAACATTTATAATTTGGAAAAAGCTCTTTTAAATGAGACATAACTGTAGTGATGTATATCAAATTCATCGTTCAAGGCGTTATATAGATTACTAAACCTATGTATTTGTACTGTTTTAAGAGACGTTATTATTAGTAATTGCATGCTAAACAATCGCATATTACGCAAACGATGTTTGTTGTCTCTGACACCGTTAGTTGTCTTGTGAACAAGGCACAAGTCCATAGTTTTACGTCTGACCTAAATACTGAAGATGAAAGTACTTCAGGTAATCATTATACTCTAGAAGTCTTTTCCTCAGGTCCAGCTTAACGTTGATACAGCGCAGGAAACGTGCTAGAACTGACTCGACTCGATTAATATGAACCTGACAAATCGGACACCAAACAGAGGAACAATATTCAAAAAGCTACGGACCATTGAAGTGTAAAGTATTAGAAAGGACTCCTTTCTTCTGAAGGCCTTAGTGACTCGGAAAATGAACCCCAGCATCTAGCAAGCCCTGCCAACCATCCACCCATAATGAGGTCTGAGCACACTATCAAACAACACCCCCAAATCACGAACCACGTTGGCGCGCTTCAATGGAGACCCGTTTATATTGTACGGATAGTAAATTATTTTCTCATTCTTGGTGAAAGATGTATAGTGGCACTTCGTAATATTCATGGACATTAGATTATTCTCGCACCAAGAGTGCAACAGATTCTAATTGTATTGTAGTACAAGACAATCTGATGAATGGATAAGAAAAGATTGAGATCATCAGCATAAGATAAGCAGTTGCAAACCAGAAGGTCACTAATAAACTCTAAGAACAGTAATAGTCCTAACACTGTGGAATCCCAGAGGTTGCCATGAAAGGGTAGGAGTCATATCCGTACGCACACACCAACTGCGATCGATACAGTAGATAAGATCTGAGCCAACAATGCAAGGATCCATGAATTCCAAGGTGCTGGATTTTCGTCTGTAAAATTTCGTGATTGACACGATCGAATGGCTTGGCAAAATTTGTGTACACTGAATCAACTTGAATTTTATCATTGAATACGCAACAGAGATATTTACTATAGATGAGCAGATTGGAGGCAGTAAATCTATTATTATCAAAACCATGCTGGTGAATACTCAGTATATGGCTGAAATGGTTAAATAGGTGTTCATACATCAAGCCCTCAAATAAAATATTAAGACAAAGCAGTTTAGAATACTTAAAGGTTTATAATTAGATACGTCGTCCTTGTCACCTGTTTTATGTATTGGGGTAATTTGGGCTAATTTCCATAAATGGGGAAAAACACTCTCGGCTAAGGATTTATTGAAGACCAGCGACAGTGGTTTCGCCAAGGCAGACGCACAAATACGGACAAACACAGGTGGAATACCGTCAGGACCAGCTCTTTTCTTTATTTACAATTTTTTAAGATGAGTTAGCACTGCGCTTTCGGGCAGATGTACCCCGAATAAAATGAATTGGGCGGTAAAAATAAAGAGATGAAATGTGAACTTATTGATGAGGCATATTTTGACGAAAAAGATTCAGCTAAAAGATTAGCAATGCCGAGACCTGTATCAACCATGAGAAAAAACCGTTTAACATTGCAATACGTTCAGCTGAACTCTCCGTATATAATATACCGCGTGTTCGGCTGAACGCAGTCCAAATTTATTGAGCGTGTAGAGTTTACGGAACTAAACAAAAAGTATCAAGTGAGTAGATGGCGCAAACGGTCACCGAGAGAAACATGTTTAAAGTTTCATTTTTTTAAATCACTATTTTTTTACTTTTTGTTCTTTTGGTTAGCTCTATACGCTCTATAAGTTTAGACTACGTACAGCCGAATACCCGGTATAGTTACGCAATACAAATAAAAATACTTTTAACTAATATTTCCCGATTTTACGTGAAAAACCGAAAAGAACCGGGTACCCGGTTCTACCCGGTTCTTTTCGGTTCCGGAACCGAAAACCCGGTTCTTGAATAAGTGCCGGTTCTGCATCCTCTAGTTGGGATCGACCTAAGGAGATGTCATAAGAAAATGTTTTCCGCAATAAGCACAACGCAATGACTAAAACGTTTTATTTATTCTGAGTAAAGTGCTTCGAACGCGCCGCGGTACCCGATATTGTTCACTCGTGCGTTAACGTCTGTGGCACTTTTCGTTTGGCCATTGACTCACGGCGAGAAATGGACGCATACGCGGATTTATAATAAGTGTCCGTATAATAAAAGTTTCCTTCAAATTTACTTCGGCTGCTTGTTTTGTCGAGATACGTAATCTGGTTCCATGGATGTACATAGAGATAACGAGTCGTGATTACAAAAATGTAAGGAAAAAAATGTACATCACTTGATGTTTTGACATTTTCATTATTACGTAGAATTTTGTGCGACCCACATATAAAATTCGTACTGAACGAGTAAATATATAATAGTTTCTAGGGCGAAGAATAGTGATATAGAGAACTATGTGGTATGAAAGATTTAATGAAAACGTAGTGTAGTAAAGAAACGCATGCTGAGGAAAACGATGAATAACACTAGAATGACGGATGAAATCTATAGAGCAGATATTTGTGACAGAAGGGTCGGTAAGAGGTTAATGAATATCGATGAAGTGAAAGTGGTATCTACGGAAGAACCAAACCAAGTCGATATTCATCTATGCCTATCTTATTGGCAAACTGGCATGAAATTATGTACTTGTGTAGAAAGGATTAGAAAACAGGCCACTGATACCACTAAGTAACTATATTAGCTAATTAACTTATGTACATAAATATCACTGACTCTCTGCCTCGGAGAGCACGTTAAGCCGTCGGTCCTGGTTAAAATCACTAACCCGTATTGGAGCAGCGTGGTGGATTAGGCTCCAAGCCCCCTCATTTCGATGGGAGACCTAAGCCCCTGCCGTGGGGCATCTTATAGTATGGTATGGTAACTATAATAGGTACCATTACACTGACACGTTTATCATTCTGGCCTTTACTCCTGGGTGGTATTTTAGATTAAATATATTATTGTAATATTTTTGAAATAATCGTGTCATTCCTAAAACACTAGTTGTTTATCGTCAATAATTTTGATGGAGTGCACATATCTTTATTAGCGGTGACGTGTTAGCTGAGTCACCCACGACGCGGCGGGAAGAGCACACTCAGCACGGCCTATTGTAACGAACCGTCCGCGTCGCGTTGTTTTTGCCGCGAACGCCGAGTCAGCGCACCTTGCCCGGCGCCCGCCCCCCTCCTCTTGGTTGTATAATACCTACGTGACGAGCGTCGCTTTATACACCTTTTAGACCAGGAGCCGGCTGCACTAAACCGGCCGTGTCACATAAAAGTTTTTTTTACGATTACCTACAAACTTAATTTTTTTTAAAGGTAAATATATAACACAAATATAACGTGTATTCACAGAACCCTCGGTGCGCGAGTCTGATTCGTATGATGAATTTAAAAAAAAAATGGTAGCGACCCTGCATACGAAACTAGAGGTCCCGGGTCCCAGGTCGGGTCAGTATTTATATCATGAATATTGTTACTGGTACCGGGTCGTTGTTATATGATGTGGTGTCTTCGTTTGGTACCCAAAACACAAGCTAATGCTTAGTTTGGGGTCTAGACATTGTTGTAATGCATACGTTATTATTATTATTTTGGAAAACGATACCAGAAATTTTTATAATTTTAACATTGCGGGCAACTTTTAGCGCGTATTTAAGTAATCCCGGTACAATTTTTAACACAAAAAGGCGTATCTATTAAAAAAATAATTCCTTTGTTCTATCAGGCATGCTTTCATACAGTCGGCTTTCCTACTATTTACTCATAGACAAGTACATAAAACTTTTCGATACTCTATTGCGTGCACTAGTTATTTTTAATAGTGAAAAAATAAACGCGTTGACGATCCAATCGCTCATTGTGTTTATACCTACATATTACACCAACCTGTTTGTTCGACACTGTGGCTATTGTGTCTACGGTGATAGTCAGTTCTGATTAGATAAGGTGAAAATGGTCCGATGACAATGACAATCGATAAGTAAAGAAATAAATTGACTAAAAATAGTGTAACGCGGTGTCTGCTCGTGTATGCGTAGATATATGAACGGACCTTGAGAATACTGCTTATGGGTATTTATTTGTAAATGACCAAATGAAAATGTTTTCTTGTAGCAATAATAACGCCGACGATTCCGATTCACGTGTATGCAGTAGTTGTGCTATCGATCGTTCGATAACACAGTTCGGACCGCCGATTTGCGCTCGCTTACACTTTGGACTGACCAAATAAAGGTAGAGTGGGGTGCCTTGACTTCACCGGAAAAAAGACGACCAGCGCGAGTTGCATCTTTAGGTGAACCGTAGTCCGACAGTGCGAAAACGCGGACGCGCTGCAACAAACAGCACACCACAACCGATATTTTCACGATATCTTGGGTCTACACGTTGAAGCTATGATGTCGTCATCTGATTAAGACGCCTTTTTAATCTGGCGATTGTTATTGTGTTTGTATTGTATTTTCTGGTCGTTTTCCAAATACGTTCTATTAAGAAATTATCCATTAAAAAACAAAAACAATGTCGCTACTTAAAATGTACTATAATATATATATATATAATATCTTTGTTAAGTTAAATGTCTTAGTGTCTTGCTAAAATTAAGAAAATTTAAGTAATTATATATTATATAAATGCCAAAAATCTTGGAGTAATATTTTTATTTACGCAACTGGACTTATTATTTTTTTTCTTCCTATTTTCGAAGTTAATTCAACGGGCGGCGCGCCTAGAAGTGAATATTTGCGTTTGAATCTCGGCTATTTACACTAAACTACGTAAGTAGATTAATGTAAATTAGTGATGCCCAAATTCAGTCTTGGTCTTGCAGTCTTGGTCTTGTTCTTGCGTTTTTGCAAGACCAAGACCAAGAACAAGACCGCGTATTTTTAGCAAGACCAAGACCAAGACTGACCGTGCAAGACTTGAGCAAGAACAAGACATAGCCTGCAAGACTCTTGCGTCTTGCAGCTAGGTAATACAGATAAGTATTGTTCTTTAAAATACAGTCAAGTTATTGTAATTAATTTGTTTTTTTACATGTTTTAGCAAATGTAAGCTTATAAATCATAAATGTTTATTAAGAAACAGTTACTTCCATGGAAAACGACATATAGGTCAGTTGATTTTTCGAATTTCTTATCAAATCTTCAGTTATTTATTAATCTGCTTGATCTTTACTATGGCTATGTTAATTCAAGCTCACAATGTTCCAATTATAATACGTTTTTCTAAGATTTAAAGTAAACTTTAATAAATAGTAATAGACTAATAGGTAATTGCAAGACTTGCAAGACTCTTGCTGCAAGACCAAGACCAAGACCAAGACTGGGAGCGCAAGACCAAGACCAAGACCAAGACCAGGTGTATTGGCGCAAGACCAAGACCAAGACTGGCTAAGTCTCGTCTTGTTCTTGCATTTGGGCATCACTAATGTAAATAAACGAGATTCTTATTTACGACCAGTTACACTATAAAGTTTGCTCGATATCTTTATTATTATGTTTAAACTTATTAAATTAAAAATGTATTAATGTTTAAGCTAGCAACTAATTCTATTAATTTGTTTTGTTGCAATTTATTTTTTCCCATTTTGTCGCTGACTCTCTGTGCGTGCATCAGCCATCAATAAATCAGCCAGTAATTAATTCCGTTTCATTGTTTTGTTGTAAATAATTGCGATTCAAGCTGGTAGCAAATAGATATATTGTATTAACACCGATCGAGAATTCAGCCCGATCTTTTGTTTCTATTTTGTTTCTATTGTTGCTGGCTAGCGATTATTTACACTAAAACACATAAAAGAATTAGGTGCTGATTTGAATTATTGATGACTCAACCAGCACCTAATTTTTTTTTACGTGTTTTAGTGTAAATAATCGCGATTCAGGCTGGCAGCGACGAGGTTCATATGAAAATTTACAAAAAAAAAGAAATAAAGGTTTTTACAGGCTGGAAAACAACGTAAAAATGGCGGAAAATAGCATTATTTTTTATTTTTATCGTTTATTTAAAATGACAATTTTTAATGGTATTAAAATCAGCCAGATACAAATAGTACCTATATAAAAAACTTTCTCCCCGACCTTTTATTACTGACGACTGGTTAATAGTAAATCAGCCATGTGTTTGAATAATAATTCAAAGCGATAAAACGTCGTAATAATACGTGACCGAAAAATACAACTCAAAATCTGCAATAAAATCAGATATATTTTTTTATCTAATCTATCGAGTTACAAAACGTGCATTCGCACAGTTCAACTTGCTTTGCTTGCAGAAAAAGACCGAACTAGCTTCTACTAAATTCTTTATTACTCCGCCCGAATTGGAATCGATTTTTGCTTACGCATCACACGAAACGTCGCAGTTGGAGCAGTTGGAGTGTCGTGTTTTATCTCCGCTATGCGGCGGTCGGTCGCGTCGAGATTTTTCCGTTTGCTAGCATTCGCTGACGCAAGCGTCCACGCTGCCCGAGCCCGAGCTGGTTTTCTGTGAATTATTTCGCACAAACTTTTTATGGGTCGGAAACCTGTGTGTCGCCGCCTCGCTTACGCCATATATTCATGTAGGTCGATGAAATCACCGTAGGACATTTTCTTATTTAATACTTGAGACTAAAACTTAAAGTAAAAAAGTGATTGTAATGTAAAATGTAATTTCAATATTGTCCAGTATGAGCAAATACAATTGCAACTTAATAAATTTAACTCCAAATCTTAATTATATTGTCAAAATTTTCAAAGCAACCTGAGTTAGCCGTATTCACAAAGTCAAAATGCGCGGTGGTACGAGTGGCGGGTCGTCCTGTTATCTCAAATATGGCTGAGCACGGCGATGGCTGCCTCCCGGGTCACGCTTGTGAACAGGTAGCGCGTAGGGGGATGGTGCAAACTCGGGTTGCAAGTGTCTATAATATGTTATATATATATATAGCATTATATAGTTTTTAAGGCAAACTCACAAGCGTCAGATGTGCCAAAAATATTAGTAGATAGTAATTAGCTATTAAAATCTTTGTGATAAAAGTTCCAATAATGACATGGACCTATAGTACTATGGTTCCTTAAAGTTATTTTAAATTTAAAATAAAAAAACTTATTCCATAGAAATCTAGGTAATAAATATCCTTTGATTATATAATGTCTGGAAGGACAATGTCAACAAAAAATACAGGCCAACTTTTACTCACTTGTGTGTGTGATTCAACAGACAACATACTCTCGCTACGCCATAATAACCATATACAAAACGTCTCCGTGTGCGTGATTTATGTCAAACCTAACTTAATAGTCGTCGAGCCGGAATTTTAATTTCATTTTATGTAAGTTTTTAATTATTAATGAATGCACAGTAAAGTATTTCATACTATGTAATATGAAATTATAAAATTAACAGTTTTTTTTAGGATTCTCTAAATTCAAATTTTCCATTTCTTGTTTTTAATTTCTTCAACTTTGCGCAACCCTCTTGTAACATTTTATTAGTTTAGGATTATTACAATGTAGCTGTTATTTTAGTTATACAATGGCCTGTAGTTATTACGATGGGCATGAGTTAAATATATGTCTTTCGGAAATTATTAATGCTTACTCAATTCGTTTTTAGTTCGTAGGATATGGAAGAGGGCAATGAAACGCGTCACACAAACAACACTCAAGGTCACCGCGTTTTTTACGTGATGATTTTGTCTAGTTTTCTATACGTTTTGCTTATCGATTAGACACTGAATCGCGTAGTGCTTTATCTCTATTGTTAATTGAAACTTTTTGTTCTTGTTGCAGGTAAAATCAACTGGAATCAACCAAGCGTTTATGGTACGACAGAATAAATGTCTACGTTCAAACTCCGAGGCTCTGTAGACTTGTAAGTTAATCAACGATAGCTGCATGTTTTCGCATATACTTTTATTTTTAACTAGTATGGTTGCTATTATTATTCCCTTTTTTGAAACCACCAATGATAAATAGACAATTTGTGACACATGTAAGGTATATATATAAATTTTAGCTTTTCGCACATTTTTTCCAAATCTCACACTCCTCCGTGTGCGCAATATGCTTGAAAAGGAGTACAAAGTTTTCTCTTCGTGTATTATACTATATAGATTATAAAATCGAGTGTATTGATTTCTTTTTAAATTAGCAGATTTTTCAAAAATGTAAATATTTAGTTCTGTTTCCTCAAAAATTGAGCTCACGACTTTTTTGAACACTTCTCGCTATTTCTCATAGTTTAGGATTTGGCTATACAGTGCCATCTTAAAAACTCATCCTGTATATAGATTTCAGTTTTCTGCACTCCTACTCCATATAAACTTCGAATATGTCAAATCTAACACTCCGTAGATTCTGATCGCGCGTAGTGTGCTTAAAAAGGGATCTAAAGCTCTTCCTTTACGTATTTATATACAACGTCGTTCACTTCAACGACCGCTTAGCCTAGTGGGTAGCGACCCTGCCTACAAAACTGGAGGCCCCGTGTTCGAATCCCAGGTCGGGTCAGTATTTATACAGTATCAATAGATGAATATTGATACTGGCACCGGGTCTTGGTTTGTTATACGAATGTGGTGTCTTCGCTTGGTACCCAAAACAAAAGCTAATGCTTAGTCTGGCGCCTAGACGTTGTTGTGATGTATATGTTATTATTATTATTATTTCTTTTTCGTAATATAACTATTAAATGAGTTATTTGTAAATAAACTCGGCATAAGGGAGTTTTGAAACTTTTCGTTCGAGACCGTTCGGTGGCACTGAAATTACAGCGAGTCGAGTTAGTTTAGTTATTAACAGTTGAGGTTGCGTGAGAATGAGTCACGAGTCGAGAACTCACGGACTTGTTTTACCGTTTAAAATGGCATCGCGGTTTGTCGCCTTTGAAATATACTTCCTAGTGTTATAGACGAAAGAGGTTGATGTTCTGTTTTGAGTCTTTCATCATCTTTCTTGACGTTGTGTTCCGAAAAACCCGTGTGAGTTTAATAGAGGTACTCAATTGACCGACACGACACCGGCTCAATATTTAGTAGACATATACTGACCTATATTGGTCATAAAAGTACGAATTGACTAGAAGCCCTCTTCTGCGTTTACCATCTAACCACTCATACTCTAGCTAACTGGTGCAAGATGGCGAGTTTCAGTCCGCGAGGTCCCCGCGCGTCGGTTTTCTGTCCCGCGAAATTGCTTAATGTCACTTCGATGCTGTGAAATGACATGACTATTAAAATCATAACGTTGCTGTCAAATTAATTTATGGTGCTAAATACTATAGAAACGTCGATAGCAACTGTCAGTGGGTGTGATCAAAAGCTAGTGTTTCTTTAGTAAGTATATAGTACTGCCAAAAGTGTCCGGCTATCTTATCGGTTAATGAACCTTCTACGAATCGACTCTTAATATCAAAATCGATTATAATGCTGCAACTATAATAATAATAATAATATCTGGAACATTCTACACAGCGCCATCTAGTCCCAAAGTAAGCAAGTATTATGCTCGTATTATGGGGTACTAAACAAATGGTATTCATACACAAGTATTATATTCTTTTTTATAATATATATATATATATATATATATATATACTTTTTACACCCAGCCACGGAACAAATAGAAATGTTCATGTACACAAATATTTGTCCCGAGCGGGAAGCAAACCCGCAAACCTTGGCTCCGCAATTAGGTTCTCTAACCACTCGGCAAAACGGTCAGTCAACTGTATTTGTATTGATTGCAGCGAAAATTTCAAGTTGGGAAAAGTAACCAGTTCCAGGAAGGGAGTGTCAAGTGCGGAAGGCCGGAATAGCGGTTCCGCGATCACGGGCGGTGGCATGGGTCGGGCCACGTCGGGCGTTCGCCAGTTTAGTAGTTTCTCTCGCGCGAACTTCTTTGAACCCGAATTCCGGGCGCGGCAGCACTCCGGCGGATTGCTCGGGGAACTTACGGCCACCTAGTCCGTTATAACTCGAACTGTTAGTAGTAGGTACATTTGTTTGCTTCGGAATGAGCACACGAGTAGGTGCTGTTTATTAATATGCATATTTTTCGGGATGAATGATAATATTGTATGTTAAAAATACGGGCCAGTCAGTATGATACGTGTATTGGAAGGTTTTTTTTTGTCAAAAGTAAAATGTGTTTGTCGGTGGTAAAATTTTGCGCTTGTCGCCATCTTAATATAATAATATTTGATGAAGCTACCTAATTTGATATCGAACTATGCCACGTTAGACTATAGTCTGACAACTGTAAACTGGCTGTTATATCGCTGCGGGGTGTAAAAAAGGTTTATTATCGACCAATAGCTGTTTTAAATTAGCAATCAATTTGAAACGTGCCGATTATCCGTTACTTCAGCTTTGCCAGTTTTGATTTGTGAAACTATAGGTATAGCTGTAGACGTCGTTATAAGGAAATCTCATATTTAAAGTGTCTGGCGATAACGAGTGGGCTTGTGCCGTAAATAATAATATCTGGGACATTCCACACAGCGCCTTCTAGTCTCAAACTAAGTACAGCTTGTATTATGGGTACCAGGCAAGTGATATACATACTTAAATATCCTTTATATATATATTTTACACCCAGAAACAGAACAAATAAACATATTCATGCTCACAAATATTTGTCTCGGGCGGGAATCGAAATAAAATACGTTTTCGGTCTAACAAGAAATTCAAATCTGTGAAAAATACGTCAGTAACGAATATATTATTATGTACTTAAGAATCGTACCTACATAAATAGACGTCATTATACGTGGACGTAGTCTTTGCCCATTATCACATGATATAGTTCGCCTCAAACTTTATGGCGGATCGGAATACAACGTTATAGGCGTGCTTGCGCAGGTATAGTAATATACCCCTCGCTCCACTGCCTCCCGCTACATCTAAAACTAGTTACTGCGACGCGACTTGTGCCAATGTTCGAATCGGCCATAAAGTTTGATTGGAACTGTAACGTACATAATACACTATCGTTTTTTTTCTATTAACTATGAAAAGTTTTAAGCAATCACAGAAGTTAGATCGACTCGCGCACCTTACTTGAAAAGGAGAATGTAGCATAACGATGGTAACGTGAGATTATGAGATAGGAGTATATTTCACTCTTTCGAATTTGCCAAATCGTGGGTTTTTTGTATATGTCGTAGGATGATTTGATAATTCGAATTATCGCAAAAATTCTAGGCATTTTGCAAGAACACGGATAATTAGACAATGGTGTTTAGACATTGACATTGGTTATTAGACAATGGTATGCATTTTGCAATCTTTCTAAAAAAAGTTAGGTTTTTTGCGAAAACGCGAGTCGCCTTAGTAACATTGAACATTCTTAACGCTGATTGGCTTGATTTTTGCTTGCTGGTCAACTCTTACTCTGATTGGTTCTTATCTTTTCTCATGTAGCTTTGAGGTATTGTATCATAGAGTTATAAAGGGTAAGAAATGGCAATGCTTTTTGATAGAAACTTTACTTTTTATTTAACCTTTTCTTGAGTTAATATCAATCACAAAAAATTTACTAGGTACACTATCCTAGTAATAATATAAATGCAACTACGCGTACGTATCTACTTAACTATTCCCACTATTTTTCAAGTTCAACTACAAACTTAAACACATTAAATATAAAAGACTGCTGGCTCGCTTACAAAAACACAACCACAAACAACACAACGTGCGACAATGAATTGACATTTAAGTCGTCAACCAATCAGAGAAGATGTTTTTGCGGGGCGCTCCAACCGGCCAATCAGTTTTCTTTTTTCATAATAACTAACAATTCTCTTCGCAATCTCACTAAGGAGACTCGCGATTTCGCAAAAAACCTAACTTTTTTCAGAAAGATTGATAAATATAATCACTATTAATTATCCGTGTTTTCGCAATATCCCTAGAATTTTCGCGATAATTCGAATTATCGAATCATCCTACGACATATACAAATGGCACAATAAGTAGTTATGATACCTGTCTCTATCTTAACAAAGAAATGTACCGCGTGTCGCGCATGCGTCGATACTGAAGTTTTACTAACATCACTTTTGACATGTTTTGATATATTATATAATTGATATATAATAAATCAAAAGTATAAACTATAAATCGCTTTAACGTCCGTTCTACTTAAGCAAATATTGATGTTAGAACTTTAAATTGTTGTAACTCAATCGTTTATAAAATTGAAGTATTATCGCCCACTCGTCTACGCTCAGTATAATTGTTATATTGTAATAGAGTGGTGTTATTATATAGAGGTATACCTCGAGGCGAACAGGAAAGTTTTGATCTACAACGCGTCCATTACGACACTAGTTTCCAATTTATGTACTATCTAAACTTGACTACGACTAAGATATTGGTGAAACGTTTAATGTTATTTATCGAACTGAATATTTTAGTTTGGCCTTGTCATCCTCCGCTCGACGAGATTATCTAAATAGGTTCCAGTTGTACGTGACGTTGTGTATTTATTGCGAGTTATAATCGAAATAGACAAATCGAGTCGAGTAAAAGACGTTTTAATAACAGTAAAAAGCCCAAAAATTGGGATATGAGAGAACGCGCGTGACGACGGCGAGGAAAATAATAAAAACGACTAATGTGAATAATACTCGAGAATTGAACGAATGGAATAGAGGAAAAAATTCTATACTCTATGGCAAGATGAAAAACTAATTACGCAATAAATGTATCTAACTGATGAATAGTGGTACGCAATGTACAGACGTCTGCTCTCATATCTAAACACCGCCCGAAGCGGTCGACGGGCGAACAGAGAAGTGCATCACAAGTCTACCATTCTCACCCTGCACGTCAGTTGCAGCAGATAGACAGAATCCCCCCACCTTACCGTAGGGGGTAACACGTGCGTTTTATGTCTTGTCTTCACGATTTTAGCGCTTATTCGAAAGTGCCCAAAATACGAAGTGTCCAGATTCGAGCGCAGGTGTCCATACGCATAGTTCAGTTTACGAACAATAAAAACTTAATTATTAAAACCAACTCTTAACGGATAATTTTATTTATTAATACGTACCAGTTAAAATTAGTCTATACGTTAGAATTTTGATAATGAAAGTTTTTACTAAATATACTTTTTCATGAATTTTAGTCTCACGGTATCTACAAAGAGAAACGTCTCAAACCAACCTTCAAAGTGATTGTTTGAAAACTTATTTATTTGTGAATTCTAACAGCGTAAAAGACTTTAAAAGTATAAATTAAGACCATTGCAATGCAAAGAAAAATAGACCAACAAATCAAGCGATGAAAGCTGGTCCGACTTTCGCGGTTATGTCTTTACTGTCCGCTCGCATTTGCAATAAGTATGAGAAAATTAAAAGAAACTGCCAATGGTAGCGCGGCACGTGGGTGTCGAGTTTATCTACTAGCCAATCAATTAGCTGTCAAATATCTTGAATAAATTGGGCTCGATTTTTGTATTTTATTACTTTGCGCTATACGACGACAGGCTGCAAAGTAATCTCTTTTGATACGTAATGCGAAAATAATACTGACTGTGTTAAGTAGTCGTATATTTGATTTAATAAAAAAAAATGCATTCATTTGTTTATAGTGTTTGATTTCTCATTGTCGTTTGTTTGTTGTGAACGTGTCGCAAAAAAATAATGTATTTTAAGAAACTTGTGTCGATTAATTATTAGGCTTCTAACTAAAGAGGTAAATACGCTATCACAAATCAGACAAGTTAAATGTGTTTTGTGATTCTTGTCCTACTGATTTCATTTTAAAGTTTTGATCGAAGCAGTTTAAACAAGAAAGCCGTGAGAGCTTCGAAGGCGACCTCCATAGTGCGCTACCCGTTTCATTAACGACGAAAATTTACCTAAGAACGAAGAAATTAACCTAAGAAGATGGGCGAATTACACAGTGGGAGGCAGGTGGGCAATTAGTAATGAACGCGTAAATAAAATAATTCATGGATATTTAAGCATGTCCAGTGTGCGTCGGGTTTCTAAAATATTGATCTATTCAACATGGAGTGACGTATATGTTGTGTGACGTTTTTAAATATGAGTTCAATGGGATCCTGAAAGTAAAGAATCGTTTTAGTGGATGAGAAGGCTCCTCTCCTGGAAGTTTAAGATTTGTTCTTGGACAGGGAAACTAATGACAACTATATTTTGGGATGTTGGAGGGCTATTAGTGGATTGTTTTCCAAAGTAAACTACGATAAATATCGTATCTTATACTAATTTGTTTAATCAAATGAGAGTCAATCAAGAACAATAGAAGAGCCAAACTCAGTAGCGGCAAATTAATTTTGTATAGAAATGCATCTGCGCATATTGCTCAAACAACAGAAAGGATCTATGAAACCGACCATTCTCCACAGATTTAGCACCCTGCTATTATTTCCCTCTTAGAAGTTTGATGAAAGATTTAAGGGGACGACGATTTTTAGCAGATGATGACATGATTAGCAGCAATAAACGAATATTTGACAGCAAATCGAAGAACTTTTTTTAATGGCTTAATATATCTTTATGGAAAATGTAATAACTGCATTTTCCTTACAGGGGATGAACATTAAAAAAAAAAGTGTCCATGCTCATCATTTTGTTTCATATCTAGGAGAGATTAGTTTTCAGTTTCTCCTTGTAACTAAAACACACTAAAATTATTTGGAATGAAAAGGATACAAGATATGCCGAACTACTATACTACTATACGAATTTAAATTCCGAACGTCAACATTTAAAAGCTGCGCAAAGGCAGGTTTAAATTTTAAATATATATGTATGTAACCTAATTGTATTCAAAAACTAACGTTTAGAGAATACTTAGAAAGAAAACTACATTTTGTTTATTTTATATCTCGTATAAGTGAAACGTGCGCCCCAAATAGCGCGATTGTGCTGTTGGCGCAGTCGGTGCTTGTTCAGAGTTTTTCTTTTTTTTTTGTGTTTTTTCGAGTCGCCTTTAGGTTTTCAGCTCACGTTCGCGCGGACACATTTCTCATTTTGTCGACTCATTTTCGGCGTTTGTCGTTTTTTCTGTCGCTAGTGAGATTTCATTCTATGACGATTCAGATTCGAAATTCGGAACTTTACTTGGCGTATGACGGCGGTTCCAATGCCAATGTTCAATGTTCGTTCCTGACGACAAGTCGACCAACGCGTGGTCGCGTTCTATAAGTTTTAGTAGTTTTTAGCGTCACGTACTGTGCTGGTTGACGGATTACAAAGACGATACTTAAAGACGTTGTCTACTTTAAGGGCTCCTCAACCAATCCTATTTCCTGGTGTCGGAATTTCAAAGATAACTATTGGCATATCACTACTTAATGGAAACTTTAATCCATAAAAATATGAATTGACTAGAAGCCCTCATCTGCGCTTACCGTCCGTCTAACCACTCATTGACACTTTCGATACTTTGAAGTGACATTTCTGACTCTATTAAAACCGAACGCTGCTGTCAAATTTATTTGCTGTATGCTTAAATCGGACAGTTAGTTTAAGTTTCGTTTTTACAACTCGCCGTGAGAGATATTCGCATCGGTGTTGTTCAGTGGCGTGTGATGGGTTCAGATCATGGTTACGCCAACACGACATGTGTTGCCATGCGTTGCGACGCCAACGCCAAATGATTGTGGCGGAATCTTGTTATCATAGCGCCGCCGACGGCGCCGGCCGCCCGCACCGTGATACCTACCACAAAATCTATAAAAATATGTAGATTTTGTGGTAGTAAAAAATATATAAAATATAAAAAATATATTTATAAAAACATTAAAGAGTCTGTTTATTAAATCAATGCGTCTTTTCGTTTTAAAAACTCGACAATGATTTCATTATAAAATAAACCTGACCCAGACCTGAAATATTGCGTAAATATGTGTGGATTCGTTTGTAAAAATCATTATTTATAAAAGCTAATTGGTTTATAAAGCAAGAGATACCTAAGTTCTGTATGATTTTAATTAACTACTTACTTTGTCACTGTGCAATGGCAGCGAAATACATTTCTTTCAGTCCATTGAAATCCTCCAAAATTTCCATTTCGGTATTTTACACTTTAACTTCACCTAATTCACAGTTACTTTAATACAACTTTAAAACATAAAACACAACAAATCGCAATGAATGCAATGCAATGAACACAGACAATAATTGAAAACAATAATGAAGTTAGTTTAGGCGCAGAATTCGCAAAGTTCTGCCTGCAGTCTAATTACGTACGAATTTCACTTTCGTTATGCCAGGCTTAATTTCGAGTATAAAATCCAGTAGGTACTGACCGATGATGATCGAAACGTAAGAGGGATAGATGCCATTCATCACTACACGTAAGAAGAAGACAGACATAAAAGCCGTATGTTATTTGTCTTGCCTCACGGCGTGTTCGCAACGTGTCGGTTGGCGTCGGTATTTCGTGATCGGGAAAGAGAGGGAGGCCGGTGATAGGGTATTAAGATAGGTCAGTAACAGTCAGTAATAGCGCGCCATTGTATTATATGAGCGCGCGGAAAATTCAAACACTCTCACTTGTACTCTTGCGTTTTTCATCATTATTGTAGGAAAATTTAAGGTATGCATGGCTTTTTGGCGTTAAAGGAAAACACGCGCCTGGTGTTGTTGTGTCAGGCAATGGAGAACCCGCCAGTAGAACAGAATTTGCGAATTTCGAATACGATAAATATTATGTATAGAGTGTTGTAATTTGAGATCGGCGGGTATTTATTTCAAATTATGCCCGAGATACAAATCTGATTAAATTATTTTTTTAAACATCATATAGTTTCAGTACAATAGCACAAACATAATAAACTCAAATAGTTCAAAGCATTTTAGCGCAAAAACGCAGTAATTAATTCACGAAATCACAATCACTGAATCAAACAATGAAGTAATACCTGTCTTTGATTGTTTTATTTATTAAAAAATTGTGTTCCATCGGTCAGTTGGTAAAAGATATGTCTGCGTGTTTATATGATACTACTTCCAATCAAGCTTTTAAGTGGATAATTATGACATAGATGGGGTATTCTTGTATTTATTCCAACTACTTCCAAGCCAAGAAAAGTGCAGGTTTTACAATACGCATGTTATTTACTGATGAGAGTGTGCGACTGGCTTTATTTCCATTCAACGTTAAACTAGTAATAACACATTCGGAGCTCGTAAAACGGGCCTTTAATAGATTTACTCAACCTGAATAAACTAATAGTAAACGAAACGCATTCGCTATTGCTGTTAAATATGTTACCAATGGTAATTATCGAGATACAACAGCACTGGACTGGACACAACTGACCGCAATTCTGTCCGTTTAGTTGCTCGATAACGGATTTAAACAGCTGTTTACTAGTTTCCGGGGATATTTGCAAGCAATGTTGTTTAAGTAGGCAATATAGCTCCACCTTGATGCATGATATTTTTTTTAAATATTGTTACGGACTATAGGTACAGATATGTAGGATGCAAGAAAACACCGATTTAGTTGTACTTTATTACGAAACAAAATCACAAACTGTTTCGATCATAATTCACAAAAAATCACAAATCATACTTTTATCGCAGCACTTATAGCTCGCAGCTGTTCGCCCTTGACTTATCAAGAGGACTGAACTGACTGGCGTCGCGTCGACCTTTTTATGTATATGAACTGCTTGAAATCTCTCCTCACGGCATCTCGAATATTCTATCGTCCAGCATTCTATTTTAAAATTCTAATCACAATTTACCGTGGGACCATTTCTTTTAGCGCCAGTGCCAGTTTTGACAGTGCATTTTGTTCCGCTTCGAAATTCTAATTTTCGAACTCGTAATTTTCTTTCAGTAAAAACCGCCTTTAAAATAAATTCAATTTGTGAGATTTATTTTTTGTCTCGGAATTCTTCAATGTTTCTGTATTTGTTCGATGTGTTTCAATAACCGTGTGATCTTTTATAGTGCTTTCTATAATACATCGACGTGCTTCTGTATATAGACCTCACAATATTATAGCTATGTAAAGAATACTGTAGTCTCCATCAGGTAAGGAGTCAGTAGACGAACGTCGTGAAGCATCCAGCGTCGCTCATAGTTATGTTTTGAGGATCATTGTCTGTCTCAATGTGGTGTTATAACTTCGAATATAATTCAGTACGCCCCCGGGGTCGTCATTCCACGTAATTCTAAGAAATGTAATGTTTATTATTGTGTTAAAAGAAATGTATACGCGCAACTGCTTCGTTGTGTTATTTTCAGATATGAATCAGGTGAATGCATGATTATGAGATACTCACTCACTGGGCACACTTGGCAGGTAGGTATTAATTTTCAGCGCTAAGTTATAACAAATCTAGTTTGAAATTTAAATTGGGACCGTTTCTGAATTCTAGTGGTGGTTGATGGAACAAATTAGTAAATGAAAGTTATCTTAATTCCAGTAAAGTAAAGAACGTCAAATACTTAATCAGATAAATTAGTTGCGGTTTTGTTTCGATTAGATCATTTTAAGTTAAACGGTTTTCGTAAGAAACCGTGCAGGGATTAGTTGAAGAACATAGTATAAACTTGGCGCATTTTTAGCTCATATGTTTTTGTGGGAGACAACACATATGTAATTTGATGGCTCTTGAATCCAGTCTATATACTAATAAAACGGTGGGAAAAACGCAACTGTTGTTTTGTGAATTACAGAAAATAGAGGAGGGAACAAATTATTACACAAATATATTCGTTCTATAGACTCTTTAAGTTTAATGTGCAATAATATAGCTACACATTTACACTGTAAACTATCGTAACACATTATCATCGACGACACACTGTTATCGGACTGTCTAAGCTGACTGAGATACGTTGCGCAAGCGACGACGGAACACGTCTTCGTAGTGTCGGCTCGATCTGTCAATTAAATGCGTACCCGTACCCGCATTATCATTTACTATGATATTACATACGTTTCTAGAACGTTCAACCGCACCGGCCACGTGGCCGAAACCAGTCGATTACAAAATATGACGCGCCTATCGCCGCCCCGCGCCTACTCGTGCAAGGGATCGGTGACTAATGTCGTAGGCAGAACATAACTAGATCTGATCTATAAATATCTTACCATAATGATGATCGATCGTGTTTTAAAGCGTTCGTATTTGTTGTGATGGAAAAATGTTAGTTCCTTAAAAATAATGTTTTAAAAACTAATAACGGGAGGCGTTTCCAGTTGTATCTATATACACACTTACACGTTCGGTTGGCATTATGACTCGTCAATGCGAATCGCCCTTTTCTCAGAATATTTTACGAATAAACAACTGTTTCGAGGAATACGTTTTTGAAACGTTATCAATAATTTTAATGATACAATTTTCATTTGACTTCATGTGACGTCATCATAACAAAGGACGTCCTCTCTGCTAACTGTTGTCTTGACTATTGACACAAAAAGAGACATTAAAAAAAAAACTGTTATTTATTTGGAATTGACTATTTTCTAGTTTTTTCTTTGATACCCATATTATTGTATTATTATTTAAAAAATTCTCTTTTTGATTTGTAGACGAAATATTTAAAATTTTAAATGTTGTATACCTTAAATAACTCACAATTAAAACGAATGTATGAATGTGTGTACCAATGAGTTTTTCTGACTTAAGTACACAACTATCATCGACTCCGTGCTTCGGAGGGCACGTTAAGCAGTCGGTCCCGGACGCTGTCAATAGATGGCGGTCGTTACAGTCCCCAACCCGCAGTGGAGCAGCGTGGTGAATTTAAGCTCCAAGCCCCCTCCTCACCCTGGGGGAGGCCTAAGCCCCTGCAGTGGGGTGAAAATGGGCTGATGAAGTGAAGTGATGAAGAAAACGAATGTAACTACACCAAACCGCCTCATATGCCTCGTATGTTAAAATCCATCAAGCCGTTAGGTTACAGAGCGTAGAGCAAAGAAATAGATATGCATATATACATTCATACATGCACTTGAAAAACATTTTCCTCCACAGTCGGGTTGAAAAACGGCTATTTTAAAATAGGACTAAACTTCTCTCCGCTATAGTTAATTTACTTTTCTGAATAGTGAACGTGTATCTAATACAAAAAAAACCGCAACCAAATCGGTTCATCCGTTTGGGAGCTACGATGCCACGGACAGATACACACACACACGTCAAACTTATAACACCCCTCTTTTTTCGTTGGGGGTTAAAAACGGACGTAATAAAAACAACCTCCGTAATATTAGATACGTACGTAATTATTATTTAAAACCTTCGATGATGTATTTCAAAATCATATCCAAATAGATTAAAATTATTTAAAGATTCTATGATAATAAAATTAAGTGATGGCAATTTTTCACTTTTTTTTTGGAGTGATCACGTATAGCGCACGATCTCAAGTGTCGCGTGCCTAATGAAAGTCGTGAAACACGAAAACTGTTTTAACACCGCCTCTTCGCCCGAATGGTGTCGTTAAAAAGTGCAATTTCGTTCGGTCGCGTGAGCTTGCGTTCACCCGCTGTCCCGCACACCACCACCGTGCCGTCACTATCGTTCGGCGCTATCGAATTTTTAACTTCGGGATTATTGCCACCGTCGAAGCGACACGAATCGTTCGAATTATAACGCTATCAAATTCTATAGCTGTGTTGATTTAGGAAACGATCGCAGTACTGGACACCTATACAATTTGACCGTTTATATTTTCAATCGCCTCAAGTATAAACGGCTGAATTGTGTAGGCACCCAGCAATGCGATCTCTTCCTAAGACAACATTACCATCCATGCAATTTGTTAGTGTTATAATTCGACACACAAATCACCCGTTTACCCAAATCACACTTGTGTACGACGACCATACACGTACCCACAAGCCTGTCGATAATCTCAGGTGTGACCATGGTGTTCTTGGCCTTCCCCCCTCACAAACGACCGCTAAATAATAGACCGATGCATCGCGACGTCAGCGTACATTCGATTTCGTCTGCAAATCGATTCACGCAAGTATAACCCACCAGCTTTCTCATACATGTTTATCTAACCAATGACGACCGCTTAGCCTAGTGGGTAGCGACCCTGCCTACGAAGCTGGAGGTCCTGGGTTCGAATCCCAGGTCGGGTCAGTATTTATATGATGAATATCGATACTGGTACCGCGTCTTGGTTGTTATATGTATGTGGTGTCTTCGCTTGGCACCCAAAACACAAGCTAACGCTTAGTTTGGGGCCTAGACGTTGTTGTCATGTATACGTTATTCTTATTATCTTTGTATAAGCAAAACTGCATTCTACGTATATTTATACGCACACGCGTATGTCTTAGATATCATAACGAATTAGGCTGATACGAAGATATCATTTTTCGAAACTATCGAATAGGTGAGTAAAATATCAGACTCGATAATTAAATTATACAGACCGTAGGTCATTATCATTGTTTTAAACCGACATTTTCTTAAAATACACATGAAATGTCATTTCTGAATCTTTACTTTCTTTTCCCGTATGAATTTTACACATAGACTACAAAATTCTATATCACAGCGAATATTTCAAAACACTAACTGATTTAAATATGTGGTCTACGGTCGGCGTATATTTTTTTGTTTGCATTTTTGTTGTCACAACGCGGTATCTCTATGAACATCCATGGCATACGTACACTTAAAGCAGTCCTGGAAGGGAACGCGTTCTTGACAGTTCCCAGTGATGAGACGCCCTTTTCATGTGCCTACATCTTTTTTTTCTATCGATTTCTAGGTACTGACATCGATATTATAAGTTAGTATTATAAAATCGAAATACAGGGAAACAATAAGATATATTTATGTACTAAACGAAGTGTTCGGCTGGATAGTACGGTTTGTTAGCAAGTAATTTGAGGCGAATTGTTCATTTGTTAAAACAAACAAATAAATCCTTTTTACCACAGTTAGTCGTCATCATATAGTGTATTTTAAGATCTATCAGTGCACTCACTACTTTTCAAATTAGCCAGAAAGGACCGAACTCCTTCTAAATAACCAACGGAATAAAAATGAAATATATTTATACAATAATTCTTAAATTACATAATAATAACGATTAATGGTTAAGTTCGATTAACGTCGCGCTCGTTTTTTTATATTGTATGGTGGTACGGAACCCTTCGTGTGCGAGTCCGATTCGCACTTGGCCGGTTTTTTGTATTTGTAGCAACGCTAACCGTGATTAGTTTCGAACGGTAACATTCCCGATTTTTTCGTTTATAGTAATTGTATGATAAGTACCCATAATATACATATATTCTTGAAACAGGAGAACTGTACCTTTCTGTACGTTCTAATAATATTTTTTTCATTCATATAAACTTAGAGTTCTACAAATAATTGACAGTAAAACAGGGACCGTAATATTTTTCTGTTTAAAGCGCGGCGGTATCCAACTTCACTTCCTCCCCCTGCCTCCTTGGGCAAAAGAAATTTTCCCTCCACATCTTAAAACATACTACGTGATGGCGACTAACTGTGATAAAAATTTTATTTTTAACTTTTTAGTTTATGTTTTTGAAGTCGGTTTTTATTTTATTTTTTAAATTATTTTATTTTTCAATTTTTAGTTGAACGCATCTGTAACTTATTTGAATTTAGTATAAATGGGGCTACTAAACGCGCTACTCTAATTAGACAGAACCACGATTACGCAACGTAAATTCAGTGTCAAATTGACGCATCAGCATGCCTAGTAGGCAGTGGTATTCCTATGTAAAACTTCAATCTTAATTATTATTTTTGTGCGAACTGAACATTTTGGCATATTCAACCGTATGAAGGAAGCTCAACAAAAAGTAACTGCTGTAAATCGTTGAGGGATTCCCTCGACTGTTTATGGTCTTCATCATCAGACCTGTAATGGCACTTATAACCCATATGAGTGCAAAGTTCTCTTCAATAGAAATGAATTAAGTCCAAACACCAGGTAATTGCTGTAAATCGTTAAGGAGTTCCCTCGATTGTGTATGTTCTCCATCATCAGACCTGTAATGGCACTTATAATCCATATGGGGGCAAAGATCTCATCAATAGAAATGAATCAAGTCCAAACACCAGGTAATTGCTGTAAGTCGTTGAGGAGTTCCCTCGACTGTCTTTCAGCTCCATCATTAGATCGACTCCCGACCTTCATTAAATAGTACTAGTAGTAGTACTTTATCAAAATACTTAAAATACGGTTTTCGAAGGTGGCCCTCGATTTCTCTAGGATTCCATCATCAGATCCTAGTTTCCTTATCATGGTACCATTTCGGAGATATCTCACTTTCACAAAAAAAAAATCATCCAATTCGGTTCATAAACAACGAAGTTATCCCTGAACACACATAAAAAAAAAAAACATACACGGTCGAATTGAGTAACCTCCTTCTTTTTTGAAGTCGCTTAAAAAAGGATTTGTTTGTTTGAAAAAGTGAACAATCGATGGAGTAAATGACTGCTATGAACCTTGTCCAAACTCATAAAGCGTGTAGAGCTTATCAGACTAAACAAAAATTGCAAAAAAATAAAAAGGATACGCGATAAAAAAATTAAACTTTAAACATGTTTTTCTCAGTAACCGTTAGTTCGCACCATCTGTTCACTTGAAACTTTTTTCGTGCGGTATGTTCAACGCCCTCTATAAGTTTAGACTACGTACAGCCGAACACGGTGTATATATAATTTAATTATCTATATCTATCGGAATTAAAATAATAAACAGAGCTACTATTCGAACTGTCCTAATACTATATATATTTAATTTTTTTATCATATTATGTTCGATTGAATATTACATCGATGTTAACGTCATTGCGAAAATCCGCTACTCACTATGTCTAAAACATAAATTATTGTATTTATCCGATTTTAAATTGCACTAAATATTTACATCACTTGATGGACGTACAAACGTCAGAAAAGCGTTCTCTTTTCATAACTAGTATAGGTACGTAAAAAGTTTTACTGCGCTTCGATGTCGCGTACACGGGAACGGCGAACGCGGAATTTAAACGGTTACGCCATCGGTGTCTATATAATATGGTAGACGGTAGATACGGGTTGCTGGGTGCGGTGATGCTAGAGTGTGCGGCTGCTTTTACAGCGGTAATAATGAATTAGTCAATATTATCATTATTTGGATGTCAACTAACTATTATTTACCATCGACTTTGGAGAAAACTAGATTGGTTTATTTGCTTTATTTACATAAAAATCTAAGTCGTCGTTTTCTTGTAGATGTTAATAATAATAATAATAATACATGGGACTTCCCACACAGCGCCATCTAGTCCCAAAGTAAGCAAGTATTATGCTTGTGTTATGGGTTACTAGACAACTGATATACATACTTAAATATTCTTTATAATATATACATATATAAATATATATATATTTTTTTATATATATATGTTAATGAATATATAATCTTAATTTCAATACAAGGCAATGAGATTGTGTAATTAATTTATTGGCACAAACTAACTTGAATGATTTCCTTATTTGGCGTGATTTTATTCTTGGTAGAAAAATTTTACTATGGATGGTATTTCTACGGCGGCGCAGCGGTTCAGAAGTCGCGTTTTATCTACTATTCCATTATAAGAGAACAGCTTCTATTCAGATACAAAACAGCCCTTCTTGATTCTATAAAGCACGTATTCTCGATTTAAAGCTCTTAGTTCACCTGCTCTGCCGAGTACAAAAAATCGAACATTTTTTACTAAGCTTATGGATGAACCTTACCTACCTTGAGTTTATATTCAGTGTCTCATAAACTAGGGAAGATGTCTAAAATAAAATAATTATTCGTCTGGACAGACAGATAGACAGACCAAAGGTAGCCTATCACTCCTAACAACCTCCTTTTCATGTCTGTAGAAATTTCATTAAATCCCGTTCAACCGTTTTGGAGATTAGCCTGGACAAACAGACAGTCAGCCAAATTTAGCGTATGTCGCTCTTGATAGTCCTTTTCATGTCTATAAAGTTTCGTTAAAATTGATTCAGCCGTTTTGAAGATTAACCTGAACACACAGAGAAGTAGACACTACGATTATATATATGCATACCTGGTGTTCGACTGAACGTAGTCCAAATTTATAGAGCTTGTAAAACTTACGAAACTAAACATAAAGTTTAAAAAAATGATGAAAAGAAATTTAGAAAAAAAAAAATACATTTTATGTATGTTTTTCTCGGTACCTGTTAGTTTGCGCCATGTGCTCACTTAAAACTTTTTGTTTTGTTCGGTAAGCTCTACATGCTCCATAAGTTTGGACTACGTTCAGCCGAACACCAGATAGATATTATATAGATGAAAGTAAATGAATAGACGGCCATGACTTTACACATACCTATATGCTTATATTTACAAACAATTCTATACCTTGATTTGTTGAATATTCGTATTATACTTAAATAATCTCACCAGTGATGGTTATTATTAATGTTATTTTATAGAAGGTCCTATTTATAAAAGAATAAATTTACACATCTATCTGTCTATATCGGCGGCTATAAATAATTTCTGAGCGGACACTGCCTTGCGAATCACAATTTTATTCACAATCTCGTTAATCGAGTCATTTTCATCTATAATGATAGAGGAAAAACGTTATCACGTACTTGATGGTCGCTCGGCTGCATTACGATGAATAGAGTCCGCCATGTTGATGCGATGCGACAAAAACTAGCCTTGTCTGATTTATGGCCAGTTCTCGCTTCTCGTGAAATTAAATTGGTGCGCTTGTGTTAGTTTGTTTGTTGTCGTAATTGACTGTGTGGTATTTAGCTCATAAAGGACAATCTTGATAACGACCACGTGGCACAGTGTGGGATTTGGCCTTAGTTTCGGTCATCCTAGTTTTATGTTCGATTTTAGTGGGTGTAATCATAATAAAGCACTCCAAGAAAGACCTGTTTAGATATCTTACTTAATTTAAGAGATATAAATTTTTTTCTGAAAGGTCATTGAACTTCAAGAAAAACGTTTTTGTCTGTATATCCCGAAAAAATTGAAATTCTCTATTGAAAAAAATTAACATTGATTGTCGAATTGAAATGTATTAGATAGTAAAAACCGCAAGTTTTTTACTGCACCAGAGAGCGAGAAATTGTTTGTAAATTTAAAAAAAAAATTAATAAATTACCTTATTCTTCTCTATACTACTAGGCTGATCACCATCAATGTGCGTCTCAAAAATACTATCTTAGCTACCTAAAGTCAGCCAACTAAATATTGAGATATCTCTAAAACTATAATTTTTTTTTAAATCTATTGACGTTGGAATGTGTATTGCCAAGTGTAAACATACATAAAGAAAAAGAGGGAATAGTCACGGTTCAGGTTTGTCGTTTTCTTGAAATCATAGGTAGGTATACTAAATTGGGCTCTCGACTTTATTCGCATAGTATAGTTAGGATATTAGTGAATAATAGTGTAGTTTTGATGTTATAAATATATATATCATAAATTATATTTAAGTTAGTGTATAATTGTAGTGTATTTAAGTGAAACTTATTCATACTAACTTTGACCTCATTTTCAACGTCCTCTGGGGTTGAATTTCGAAAATGATAAAAAACATTCATTAATTGTTCGTTTAGTAAATTATTCGTCCGAGGTTTTAAAGTTTATACCCGCAATAATTAGAAAGTATTATACGAACTTACAATAAAAAAATCCGAACATGACAATAAACTTGCCGCCTCTGTTTAAAGCATACCTGTACGAGACAGATAGAAAGCAGCGCGGCGCCCGCGGTACCCAAGTTTAAACATAGAATATTGTATGAACACTTGAGCAATTTACGTTCGGCGTGCTAATTCTAGAACAAGCCGCGTGTGCGACCGAACGACCGGCCATGACGCTGCGACGATACGTCCGAGGTTGGATATCTAGAATTCAACATTCTAGTCCTAGTATTATGTATCTACGGTAATTATTACCTACCAAAATATTTATTAGTGACCACAATTTTGATTATATATAAAATGTTACTTTATTTTAAGAGGTTCTGTTGTGAACTTGTTTTCCCGTATTGTTTTTTTCTTTTTTTTTTGTAAACTCCACAATAGGAGCCACCGACCGCAATGTAAGGCAATAATAAGCCCATAACCTAAACTATATTTTTGTGACATTTTCATCGAAACCCTATTAGCGGTTTTTGCGTGATGTTCTCACAAACAATTTTTTTTTCGCGCTGTCTAAAAAACAGGACATCTCTGTGTTGAAAGGAACCGCCAAATTCAAGTCTGTAGCATCCAGTAATTTCAGACAATTATAAAATATTATAATATGTTTCTATAATGTTTCTGCAAGATATCGTTAAAAACGATAAATAAAACTGTATTATCATTGATTTTTTAACATATCTGCCGTTGTTAAACTGGTAAAAAAAAAATTATGATTACTATTTTGAACACGTATATAATTGCTTTACGTTATATGAACTCTTTGTGAACATAATATTGGTCTCGAACATAACACAAATAGAAAATATATCATCGTTGTAATGAACACAAAAATAGATAACGTTCAATCGACGTACATAATTAGTTTTATCGAAAATACGTTGATGATAAACGGTGTGTTTTGCTACAATGTCGCCAGATGGACAGACCTGCACATGCTTATTACATACGTTTGAAATATTTTGTTTGTGACATCACGTGTTTGAAATTAAAACGCGTGCGTTGGTTGTAGTACCACGCGGTACGTTTACATCGTGTCACATTAAACTTTGCCCAGTAACCGGAGCGGATAATTTTTGTACACGATTTTCTTTTTATTGTAACGTAGTTCTTTTCAGACGAAATGTCGTTCATATACTATAAAATATATTTTTAAACATTACTAACTAAATGAGGGTTGTTTCCCTGAAGTCGGTCCAGACTATTTTTAATTAAAATAAGGTTATTGCATGCTCCAAAACAAGTGACTTCCAAGGTATAATCCGACACCAACAAAAGCATCAATTATTATTATTATTTTGATGGAAGGCAATGTTAGATTTTTACCAGAACTGAGGAGCTGGCGAACAAAAGCAGACTTGTCCACTTAATGCTTTTTTACAGTAGAGCCAAAATACTAGAAAATGTGGGTATGATATAGATAGATTTTTTATTTTTTTACAGTAATAATTTTTAACTTAGCATTAAACAGAGGCCTGCCTTTTATCGATTGAAATATGAACCTGCCATTTTTTTTTTAAATTTTGAAATGGACATGTCTGGTTTTGTTTGGAAAGTCTGGACAAGTCTGGTTTTGATTGAAAAGCTGATGGACAAGTCTGGTTTTGATTGAAAAGCTGATGGACAATTCTGGTTATGATTGAAAACAATGTTTTATTATTATGAATAATAATTTTATTATTAACTTAAAGAAATTAAACAAAATTCTGAACATCAGCTTCACAGCAATCACATTCTTCATCAGTAACTTCATCAAAGCTGTCATTATCATCCGTAGCTTGGGATGCTGTAGCTGCTGATATTGTGCAAAATATGTTTGTTTGGAACCTCTCGAGTTCTGGGTCTTGCCTCCAATTTTCTCCGAACTGTTTTAACAAGATTTTACTCACGTCATCCTTCTTCTTTATATTAATCTCATTAACAGGCGTAAGCCTTCGAAGCAGCGTTGGATGGATTTGAGACGGTTTTAACAAAGACACTGCATTTTCAGGGTACTCAGCATTATAAAAGTTGGAAACTTTTACACCATACTTTATATGAGTTAGCACTACATTAGGAGCTGCTATTGATCTTGCACTTCTACGTGTATTTCCACGTCCTCTGGCTCGTCCGCGGCCTCTGGTTTTTGGCTCTTTTCTCTCTATTAATGTTGCTTTTCTCTCAATTAATATCCGCTTCACGTCCCTAATGTTTTCTACCTTTTTATAATAAGTATCTAGCTGCTTAACGTTTAGAAGATACCAATCCTCACCCAACTTATGCACCTTACCGTGTTTTTCATAAACATCATAATATCCAGTTGGGTTTAAAATAAATGGCTTCTTCCTTAAATCTTTTTCAATCCTTCCAAAGACTCGATCTGCCGGTAAGAAGCTATGCCCGCGTACAGGGAATGTCATAACAATTTGTGCAACATTTGCAGGAGCGTAGTTATGCAGCCAAAATATCAGCATATGTACTACGTGCGAATTTTTATTTTGGCCCCCACAGCCGTCGGAAAACAGACGTAATACTTCGATACCCGTTAAATCTGCAGACAGCAAGTATGACAAGAGGGCAGATGCTACTTCAGACGATCCCTTTTTGGCCTGATTTTCAGTCCACGTATAAAAATGAGGATTTTTCGTGGGCATGTCTGTCACACACAAGGAATAAAATCCAACTTGTCTTAAGTAATACGACTCTTGAATAGGTGTCTTCGGTAAGACCTGAATTTGTTGTAGATCAAAACAAACAGTGAATGATTTTTCAGGGGTTTCTTTAGCAAGAGCGAAGAATCTTTTTGCCCTTATTTTATGAACACGGAGCTGTGTTTTTAGAGACTGAAGTTCTTCAGGTCTTTGTTCAACCTTTTGCTGATTTTTTAACATTTCACATGTGCTGCAGATGTCGCACGAGGGTGAAGAAAATCCAATGTTAAACTCATTTTCGAACACTCTTCGGAACATAGACTCTTTCACCTTGAGTTCGTCAGAAACTGAATTATTGTACATATTCCATAACTTTCTTATATTGAGCTCGTAGGAGAGGTAAATTCGCTTAGACTTTCTCTCCGATTATAATGGGACTCTTTCGCTCGTAAGGAGGATATAAAACTTCTCACACTATCTTTCTTTTCATTACTTTTAGAACTTTTTCTATCTCCTCCTCTGTTATCATGGGGTATTTGTCCCTCAAAAATTTTCGTCGCAATCGTACTAACTCTGTTCTTGCTTAGTCCAAGTGCAGCTAAGAAAAATGCTTTACATACTTTGACAACTCTCTTTGAATCCCTTACAAAAAAGTAAGTAACGAAATACCTATTTTTTTGGGGTTTACTTGATGTTACTCTCGACCTTATTCTCTCGGTTGGACAAGGTGATATTAGTCTCATCAAGTACACATCCTGTGCATTTTTCCCTTCTTTCTCATACAACAGTTTTCGGTTATACACAATTTCATTCATTGTTAGTGTACGGCATTTGAATTTCCCTTTGTTATGGTCACAAACAGATTCGAACTGTAATGCAAGAGGGTCGTTATCAATGTACCTGAAAAATAGAAGCATATAATTGTTATACGATTACATGGCTTGGTAAGCAAAAGTAGTAAAATAACCTCAAATACAGTATACTTACTTGGATTTTCTGTTTTTAAACGCAATTCGATCCTTTTTTTGTTTTTTTCTGGTGCCGTCGTTTATATTCCTTATTATGTCATCACTTTCATCCATTTTTTCTGGTTATAACTTAATTTTTCGATCACAAAGTATTGTAAGCAAGTGTTCCTGCAAACTTCGTAACCACAAACAATGCACAGCTGTTTTTTTTTTTTTTAATTTTGTTAATAGCTTGGATACTAGCTTATTAATCCTGTTAAATAATCTATTTCTTTGGACAAGTTCAGTTTTGTTTGAAAACATATCATAACAAAAGGGATTCTATAAGTTTTAACTGGTTCTGATTGAGAACGAAAATGTTATGAAAACTTGCTCAACGGTTTTTAGGACAAGTCTGGCTCTGTTCGAAAATGCACTTTTCGGTGTCAAATTTAAATGGGTTAGAACTTGTTTAGAATGAAAATATTTTGTGAGTGCATAGATTTGACCTTATGGAAGAAATTTGTAAATTAAAATTTTTTTTCGAATCGTTGGACAAGTCTGCTTTTGTTCGCCAGCTCCTCAACTCTAATTTTTTTAATATAAATTTGTGTATCCAATTTTTTTATTATTCTAATATAATTACTTTTATTTTTTATATGTTAAAATTAATTTAACAATTTTACCTAAAAATCGAATTTAGGGTGCGGATCCATCCTCCTTAATAATGTTTATAAATATATGTTTAGCACATAAATTATTTATTTTTTTTGCCTGGGAAAAGAATGAGGGGTTTACAAGATAGATCAGGATCTTAGACTTGAGATGAGGTGTCGTTACATTCGTCTTAATTGTGGGAGTGACATAGGGTATATAATATTTAAATACGGTGACTGTGAATCAAAAAAGAGAGAAGAAGTAATATTTTTTTTTAATATTACAACAATATTAAGTGAAAGCTAGTAAATAGTCAATGCATTTTTCTGAAATGGGATAGTTTGGAATATATTAAACCGTAAAAGATACGAGAAAACTGTCTTTAGAAACTTAAGTTCTTTTTTTGAGAAATTAAATTTTAATTCGTGAATTTTTTTTATACCACTCGGCATCGTTTTTTATCGGGAAAAAATCATTATATTATACCGAAAAAATCTGAACACGGGAAGTTGGTAAATTGTGAAAAAAAAAATTAAACTTTTGATGCATTTAGGAATTGATTGATGCAAAAATGCTAGCTGTTAATTATTTAATTATTTTCCCTTAGTGTTAAATTAAAAATTACTAAAAACTATTATAATATGGATACCATTTTTTTTTGTTTTGTTTGATATAATACTGGTTGATAATAATTTGCAACTAATATTTAAGATTGAAGTTAAAATCTAGTTGTAGCGCGCATAGAATTTTACATGACAGTCACACAGACAGGTAGATGAAAAAGGTATCTGTACCAGGGATGTTACGGATACGTAATTTCCGATCTGGATACGGATATGGATAATAATATTATATTATCCCGGTTTCGGATACTTTTACGGATATGAAATAATTTCGGATTATCCGTTAGTTTCGGATAGTTTTGGTTACGGATAGGTATAACTAAGACGTTATAACTCAGCAAGCAATAGAAATAATAACACAGCAGACGCGCACGGCTAGTGTGTCAAGTCAACTGTCAGGCAAAAACAAAAACTTGTCACAACAGGTTTCATTTAGACTCTGCGCCCCTATCCGAAATTATTCGAAAGTTTTATATCAGATTCGGTTACATTACGGATATATTTTTAATTCGGATATTCGATAGTTTCGGTTACGGTTACGGAGCTCCATAACATCACTAATCAGT
Source organism: Luffia ferchaultella (assembly GCA_949709985.1). Lineage (NCBI taxonomy): Eukaryota > Metazoa > Arthropoda > Insecta > Lepidoptera > Psychidae > Luffia > Luffia ferchaultella. Next base: position 9,465,096 of record OX453263.1, read on the forward strand.
GCGATTGATGCACCCGCTCACAGATGCTCGGATGCGTAGAAACAAACCGGACTGAAGTTTTCGCGAAGCATTCTGGAATCGTTACAAAAAGATCATGATCGTTGTTTGGCTCGATTTCCAACTATGGATGAAACATAGCTTCACCACTACGACCCTAAGACAAGAACAACAGTCTGTGACCTGGAAACGGCCGTCATTTTTAACTCTTAAGAAGTTCAAGGCAACTCCACCGGTAAGCTGCTATAAAGAGAGCTTTATATGCAGAACAAATATTGCGAACCGAGTTACGCAAAAAACGGTGAGGCCATCTCGCTAAGATTGTTTCGTTTTATCAAGATAACACCTCTTTGCAAGAGTAGCGATGCCTGCCACTGAAGAAGCTGGCTTTGAAATAAATAATAGAACTTCGTTCATATTAACCGGACTTTGCTTTTAGTGATTTTTATCTATTTCAGAGATTAAAGGAACATCAGAAAGGCCAGTGAACTTATTGATGCAGTTAGTAGCTGCGGTAAAGATTTTTTATGTGATCACTATGTAGGAATTTTTAAGAAGGATGATTTATGTTTAAAAATAAGAATCGGCAATACCCATGGGCCCACGCGTTTCGTCTCCATAGTGTCATAAAGGAACAAACATATATTTTTTCTTTGATATATTTGACAATATTTACCATATATGATTACTTAATGCTCTTCAACATATCTGATGGCAAGGAATTGGAGCGGCCCCTTGCCAATACCGGCTTACCGAGTAGCCATGAATTGATAAACACATTACTTCTCCTTTGCGTCGCGCAGTAGGGTAAAAAGATATATTGCATGCATAAACCTAAAAGGTGTCAAAATTATCGTTATGATTTAGAAGTTAAACCACAACTTATGATTTGTACATATGTTATACTATCATATTTGTACAGTATGGTATACATTCTCCATTGATGAACGTACTGTCACTTATTGAATATATCAATATTCTACAATGGCTATTTTTGTCTTGAGAAAACGTTAAGTATCATTATCGTAGCTAAAAAAAACATACTAAAAATAATTGGAACAGCCCTCCTCCATCCATCCCTGTTATGCCATTTTTACGAAAGAGGGTGGATTTTATGCAGACGAATAATGTCTTGGGTCGGGTCTTGGTTGTTATATGTATGTGGTGTCTTCGCTTGGTACCCAAAACACAAGCTAATGCTTAGTTTGGGGCCTAGACGTTGTTGTCATGTATACGTTATTATTTATTTATTTATTTAATGTGTGAAAATATAATTCGATTAAGAAAATATTTACTCTATTTTAACTAAAAATTTAGTCGATGGCTAGTTAGTTTATTACTAGAATAGGTATGTATATACATTATATGTCGTCACTCGATTATAGAATTTAGCACATTATTATTTGACAAGTAATTTCAATGGATTGTACGGTTTTATCACATGATTTCATGCCTGGACATAGCCAATATCTTTCTTACCATAATTTTTATTGTCTTTATAATAATTTGGCGATATAATAATATTATGCTTTAGTTGTTGGCAAGATAACGCGTTTTATCGTTTATCAAAGTGGACCGACGCAATAAACGCGACGAACCCGAAAACCTGCCGTTAGCAACGTGCCAGATAAAAAGTTATCAAACGAAATTTCGGGCAAGTGGATTTAGATTAATGTTTTCTTTTTTTACATATTTTGATAGTTATTATACTTAATGTGTGTTTCTTGCTTTTGTTAACGTGTTCAGCTTTGCTAATTATAATTCTACATAATTTTAATTAATGTACACAGCGGCACTAAACAAAAAAAAAACATATAAAATAGTAATGTTTATATATAAATAAATAATAATTAGTCATTAAGTAGGTAACAATTAAATTAACATCTTTTTACCCAAGACGACGACGGGACTGAGACGGTATATGCGTTTAGAGGAAGAGGTTGTGTGCTTATGTGTTTGTTCGTGTTCGTGAATATATGTTATCATTTCCTCAAAAACTACCGGACCGATTTCGATGCGATTTTTAGTATCGATTTTGTGAAGCGTCGCGCCACTTACTTGTTATTTAAAAAAAAATTAAACCTAAATTATTATATTTTAGATTACGCGATAACACAAAAACTGTTGAAAATTTAGGAATTATAACAACAGATTAAGTTTAATTAAATGAATGTTTAATCCACGAAATCTTCTTCATTCTATCTGCCTTAATGATTTTTTGGTGGTGTTCAGCCAGGGATACTTAGATGAAATTCTTGTACTTCAGCAAGATGCTTTCAGAACGAAAATAAGTAAACTAAACTTATAAAATAAAATTTAAAAAATGTACAAAAATGTATAATCGACCTCGTGCCTTTCGATAACTTTGTATTAGTGGGAAATTTAAAGAAATCAATGAAAAAGCCAGACTGTCGGCTAATATTCTATTTTCAAATCAAACCTAAATAAAAAAAAGAAGTAAAATAACTAATCATATAACCACATTATTTCTCTTTTGTTCTCCTACGTGTACTGGTATATACTCAAGAGAAAAATGTCTTTTTTAGTTGTGTTGACATTTAATAACCCACATCAAGCTGGCAAGAGCTTTAAAATACACGTGGTACACATTAGAGCTTGTCACGAATGTCGTCTATAGTAACTAACATTGCCTAATGTGTAAACTAACTAGGTACTCTTCTGACACACATACGCAAGCAATAATATCGACGGACGCCATGTAATAATACGAAACAACAATAACTCATTCCGTTTTGGTGGTAGCTCGCCCGTACTCATACTAATTTACTAATAAAGTTTCTCGGTCTTTCTTACTACGGCGGCTCGGTCATTGTTCGGATGTCAGATTTCTCCGAAGCAGCAATCACTCTGCACGGGAACGCAGGCATGGGATGGATTAGGACAATACAAGACAGTGATCATAGAGCACTTAAGAAGAAAACGGTAATCTTTGCACGCAATGCGACAGACCGCCCAATAGAAATGTAGTCGACGACGACGTTTTTGTCCGAACGGATTAATTGGGAACAGTGTTATATAAAATTGTTCCGCTGTTAGCCTATCCGACACTTACGTTCCGATAATGATCTGACATTAGTGGGGCCTTATACTTATTTTTTTTTTTGCAAAATCATCTATAAACCTGTCTAGGTACTTAACACATAAAAAAGTAAAACTTTCAAAACTCCGGACTGATGTGAGTCGTAATCGCCGCACGGGTGAGAATAAGGTACAATAAGCGGCACAAGTTAAGAATGCTAGCTAGCCTTCACACACGCAGTCAGTTATCTAGTTTCAGTATGGCGTTAGGAAGTGAGGTGTGACGTGTGTGGGATCTATTACGATTACGCTATTAATTTATCATGATCTTACTTCTTACTGTGTAATAGAACTAAGATAAACCACTGGCACGTGTGAAGGCCAGAATGCTTAACTGGTGTCGTTTACAGTACGTCCGATGCACTCAAGGACGTAACGCAGATTCTTTCATAATATATTGCAAATATTAATTATTTTTTGTATTGTCCGTTAGTCCATGCCAACCTAAAATCGATCGAATAAACTTTCGAGATTGACCTCCGAAGTTTGCGTGAAAGGTAAAAGTTACGGTGACCCATATTAATAAAATCTGTTACATAATAAAATGACTCGAAAAGGTTGTAAAAACAAACCGATAATCTACGAGTACGTTTAAGCGTGAGATAAAAGTTTAATCTTTCCAATGTTCATCTCTCTTTGTTCAGAATAAAATGGGTTGGCATGGCGACGCAGATTCAGCACATTTTTTTTTAACTTGAATATCCCAAAGGGCTAGTTACCGCCGAAATACATACACGGCAACGACTTAATTTTGGGAATAAAATAAAAAAAAAAAAACATACCGTTGTACAGTGCTCTCAATGAGTCCTTTGTGGCGCTGCAGGAGTTGCGGGCGGCGCGCGATCCCTGCGAAGGCCTAGCCGTCACCCGGCCGCTTATTGATTTTTTATGCGCGCTGTCCATTTGGGCCCCTCTCCCCTCGCCACTCGTATTCGCCCGACCGCAAATGAAAGATTGTCGCCTTCTATTATTTTATTACCTACTACGCATTGTCCTGTGTTTAGTAGGTATAAGAGGAATGTTTGAGTATGACACAGTTAACTCGGATTATTATTATTTTTTTATTAAACAACATAGTCATCTTTTATATTTATGCTACATATATTGATTTTTTTTCAATTTTAATATACCCTTCCTAAAAATCTTTTACTTAATAACCTAAAAATACTGCTCCGCAACTATTATTGCATGAATTTTAAGTTTATTGCCTTTCAAGTGTTCTTTTAAATTTTTGAAATAAACAAAAATCACTTAGGGCAATGTGCGGAGGATGTTGCAATATTTCAAAATCAGCTTCTTCAGTGGTAGACATTGCTACATTAGGCTCGTGCACCTAGGCGTTCGTTGTCTTAGTAAAACGAACAATAATTGTAGTGAGTTTACCTCTTTGTTATTTACAAAGAAAGACTGTAGAATACGGGACAGTATTAACCCGTAATGTATTTCGTAAGCGTTGGTTCACTTGTCCCAATAATAAAAATTTTCAAACAAAGAAAGAAAGATATTTAATTATCGCGCAAACTTCCGCTTTTTCCATTTTCGCTTACACGCTTCGACAGGATGCAAACAAATAAATTCAATTTTATAACTTCCGAAGCACACAGAGGGTGTTTGTTATAAGTTTGATGTGTCTTTCTGTGTATCTCTGTAACATCGTAGCTTCGTATGTATCGTAGATGTACTACATACGTAGATGTAATCGTAGATGAACCGATTTTGATTTAGTTTTTTACTGTCTGAAAGGTAACTCGATCGAGAGTGTTCTCAGCTATGATTCAAGGAATTCTGTTCAGCTCTCATCAGCTCTTTTCTAGTTGACGAAGGGATTTGAGCAACTCCCACAAGTCTGATTAATTCGAAATTCGGTATCCTGTTACTGCAATGATATTGCAAGAACATGGTAACCTTAACCTGATGCTGCAGGATACCGAACTTCTCACCAATTTATAGCAGAAGTGTCGTGTGACATAGTGATCCAATAAAGATTTTTTTTTCATCTTGGGATGTTCTAAACATTAAAAACTGAACCGTTATGGGATCACTTGTCTGTCCGTCTATCAGACCCTTTTCCTCAGAAATGGGTAAAGGTGTGAAGTTGTTTTGTAGTAATTACGACAAAATCTGATGAATATGTGGGCGGATTGTTACTTTCACGTTTAAAGGTTTCACAATCAATATGTCGTATCAGTTGTTTAATTTATAATTCACTGCATGGTTGTTGGCGAACGTTAATTTTCAGTCATAAAATTGCACGAATATGATCGATAAAGTATAGTTAACAAATGCTAAATTTATCAATATATTATTTTGTCTGGTCATACACGCGCGCAGATTCCAGGCATTATTAATATATTATGAAGGCATTAATTAGAATTACAGTTTATAAAGAAAGTTAATATTTGGTAATCTTACGATTCTCAAATAAATGGTTCTAATAGTGATTTTTTTCTTTCATTTCAGATAGTCAGCACGAAATTATTATTCGGTGTTACTGATAGGTGAGATACTTTCATCTGTTCTATACAAATTATCCATATAAAATACGCATTCAACATAGTCTACACGCATATCGTATCAAATGGACACATGGACAGAAGAGAAGTGATCCTGATCAATCCTATAACCAAACTTGTATCAATTTAAACTTCGTATATGGGTAAAGTCCAAGTTGGTCATTGGTATCGATCAGGTTTTAATGGTTGCCGCCCGTTCGCATCGCACTGCATTGCCGCATCAAAAGCGAGTATCGCTTTGTTCGCCATTGACCGAGTTCAATACACCCGAGAGAGCCCGAAGCCGCACCGGACGCTCTCTGGCCATACTAAATTACGTGAATAGTCGAACGGATGACTTTACGATTAGATGTTGTTTTATCTATTTTATTATAGTCAGAAGTCTACATTGAATTACCTAGATTCAGAAGCTAGACTAGTTCCAAACGTCAAGAAGAAGAATTTGGTTTTTTTTTAGGAAAATGAGGTCAAATTCTTGAAAACCAAGTTTTAAGAAACGCTTTTTAAAAGTTAGACTTGATTTTTCGCTATTTATTATTATTAAATGTCCCAATTGTCCATTTCATCACATGCAACGGCATTATATCGACGCTATACAATAATACCTCGTTCACACAAGGTTACTGACTGCGAAACGCATCCCGTAACACTTTGAATAGTGGTGAAAATGCGTTAATTTTACAAAAAAAAAATATATTATTTTATATTAATTTTTTTTTTTTCATATTTTATTTGCTACTTAGTAACTCACATCAAGTAGGCAGTATGTTTTAAACACACGTCGTATTTATTATATAAGATTTAACGTAAATGTCATAAAAAGGTAGTCGACTGAAATAAAAAAAACCATTTTTTTGACTCGGTTCAGAAAAATACATATATTTCGGAAACTGCATGCCGATAACTGGACCATTTTATCGTGAATACCTACATAATGATGTGCGATCTCTCTGCGGAACAAATTATAGTATATCCTGTAGGTTTGGTGAAGGTATTTGGTAAAGGCTCGAAATAGGTTAGCAGCAGGCGCCACATCTTACGTGGTAATTTAAAAAAAAAACAATATAGAACGGTTTGGGGAATTGCAGGATGATATTTTCATGTATTAATTGTAAAAGGAGAATAAAACACAAAGGACGAAACGAATTATCTATTTCACGTAGAGATTACACATGGGCTTTTGATTATAACATATCTATATCAGTATTATAGAGTTATTGTTATTTGATTATGGACGTAGCCTTTGATAATTATGCCAATTATATTTATCCGTGAGTCTCTGACACACGCTACGAAAAAAGATCTCATTTAATATTTATTAATGAATCTAAGAACGTTTTACATGTAAAGTCTAATTTTATTAACGATATTCTTCCACGTGGGACAATTGCATCTATGAATGGCCTGGCCATCCACAAAGTTTTAAGTGCCTGATGTCAGCTTCTAAGTTATATATGTATAGCAAGACAATATACCGGTGTGACAGACAGGGTTAGTTGTTGTCACAATTTGTCATACGAAGGATAGAGTTATTCTCTGTCTGCCGCCGTCTAGTGCCGTTCGCTAGCGTTTACCGCCCGCGCTACAAATCATCAGTCGTTGAGCCGCCGCCCGTCCCTCCCCGTCTTCCTAACACCCTCTTCGTCCTCTGTACGCTCTTAAGAAGTAGAACCACCCCTCCGAAATCTCCTTGCCCCCAAAACGTTTTAAACGATTCCCACACGACAGTCGCTTAAACGCAAGGGTTTTATTCGCTCGCCGCTATAATGACAAAACACCGCGGCGGGCGATCATTAAAACGTGTATCTGTTAATAATAATTGCGATTGTCTGGTTGCCTGGCGCAGTTTTGTGTCGTCGGCGGCGGACTCTCTCCGCTCCCCTCGTTCCTCATTCCACGTTCCGTGCCCGTTCCGTCCCCGTCCCGTCCCGCCCTTGTATAGACCAGTTCTGCTCTCTTTGATCTCGGTTGCTTTAACGCCGCATTGCGAGATGCCAATGCCCGTCTTCGGTTACGTTTCGTGAAGGACGAACGTTGCGCGTATCGATTTATTGTAACGATGAGTTTTGAAGCTTTGAAAACTTACTTTCTTACTAAGTTTTCTAGTACAGTGCGATGCGTTTTCTTTGACGAAAATAACCTAAGGGGTCTATAAATAGATATCGTTTTTCTGCCCTAAATGTATCATGGCACTTCTCTATTTTCTTCTATTTTCTAAAATGTATCTTGATTTCATACGATTTTGAGACTAATAACTCGCAAAATCAAGATGCTCTATTGAGCACCTTACTTAAATATTTATGGTTTATTTAATAACTAGCGGCGCGCCCCGGCTTCGCACGGGTAGCAGAGCATATATGCCGTAGTGTTTTTTCTGTCATAGTGTCCATCAGCTTGTTTCGTCGAACACGTGGATTAGATTTTAATGTAACGTAAGTTCATCCTATTTGGAGTATTTTTAATGTATTTTATTTCCAACTCCATAAAATATTTGAAAAAATAAAGAATAAATACATAAAAGCAACTTAAGTATTTATTTGCATGCAAATTGATAGTTTCTGCGGTCTTCCTAACTTTACATCACATGTGTCGCGTCGGTGTCGGCCGCCCGCCGTTTGTCACACGATTGTTTTTATTTCGCGATAATTCCTAAGATATTAACGTAAATTGTATGGTGTAAAGGCCAATCATAAAGTTCATAAAATGCTTAAGGTAAATACCGTATTTAATTTGATAGAGATTAATATTGCATCCGTATAAATTGCTTTCCAATTACAACATCATATGACACCAGTTTTTAAATATAAAAAAAGCTATACATAACAGATAGACATAATTTTTTTTTTTTAGTTTTATAAAAGAGAAACAATTCCACCATACATTGTTTTGTTTATCTCAAACTGATTAGGCAGCGTTTTCGATGAAAGCTCCTAGTCGGCTTAATTATTTCCGACATAATCGTCATCCCACAATAATCGTCATATTTCAATGAATTCACACAAAACATTAATGAATTATACACCAAGTTTTTGAGATTATCTCGTTCAGACAGACAGATGCGGCGAGGGTCTTAAGTAAGATCGTGTAATTAACCGTAAACTGTATACGCGTCTTACAGTTACGTGTCTTTGTTACTATATAAATTGTAATTTTTGAAGTAGGTTAAACCACTTATCTCAAAATAGAGATACTTTTTGACCGAGCAATTGGCCGAGTGGTTAGTGACCCTGAAAAGCCAAGGGTCGCGGTTTGTTTCCCACCCGGGACACATTTGTGTGCATGGACATGTCTATTTGTTCCGTGTCTGGGTGTATATTATGTATATATTATAAAGAATATTTAAGTATGTATATCAGTCTGTCTGGTACCCAATAATACAAGCTTTGTTTAGTTTGGGACTGTATGTGGGATGTCCCAGATATTATTGTTACTTTTTGGTTCTATTAAGGAAAAAATGTAGTAAGGGTCGTTTAGAGAAGGGAAATAAGTGATTTTATAACACCGACATATGTGTACCTAGGTACTAGATTGTAAGTACCACAGAATGAAGTCCCATCGCGGTGCGGGGACTAAAGTCAAAATAGTCGCTTGTAGACCTTGTGTCAGTTTAGTCGATTGAAATGAATTCGTATCTTGCACGTATCTTGTGAAATTGTCTAAAGAAAATGCCTTGCTGTACTTTCAAAGAGTGCACAAACAACACCCGGAACTTTAAAAAGGCAGATGGGATTACTTATCACACGTAAGCTCATAATATTTTATTAATTTCGTTTTTAATAATTTAATTTTTGACAAATACAATTTGACAGTTGCACATAAATTGAATTATTTGGTAAGCACAACGATAATAGTCTTTTCATCTCTTTTCAATCTATTACATAGCTGTACACTTTCCCATTACCTTACTCTTTCGCAATTTTGTTCAACGTTTCAGACACAAATTTAGAAAGATCAGGGACCAGGGCCGCATTCGAAACAATTAATTTATTATTAAAATAAATGAGAACATGAAATATTATTTTGATGAATTGTTTAAATCTTCTTTAGGTACGTTTAAAATTAAGTTTTCTATGAAAATTTAGTGTTATGAAAGAGGTTACGATCTAAACAACCTTCGGGAACTCAGTATATAACTCAAATGTTTCAACATTTGGAAACGCAATATCTACGAAATGGGAAAGTAAAAAGAGCGTCGGGAGTTAGCCACGAAAGCTAAGGGTAAAAAATGGAATGGTAGAAATGGCAAAAATTTATAAAACACAGTAGAGAGGGCAGGATATGATGGCAATGATAGAAAATCGTCTAAAATTAGAAATGGTAGACAATTGTAGGAAATTTTTGTTATTAGTAGAAATGGCAAAAACAGCAGGAAATGGCACGAAACATGTAGAAATGGTATGCAATAAAATTATAAAATTCCCATAGGTACTCATTTTCTAGGTTTTCGAAAATGCTAATTTCAAACCTAACATCGTAAATTATCTTTACTTACCTTCTTATCGTTCTGCTTGTATGAATTTATTCCTGTTATTATTCATACAATCACATCAAAGAATATAACTTCCAACGCGTATCCAAATGTACACACACTAACAGTTTTTATTGTTCTAATAAAAAATCGCCATAAAAAAAGAAATACTTTCTAGTCCGACAAATTTAAGCTGGCCAGTCCTATGTTGTTACAAAGACCAAGAGGGATTATTGTCGACCAATGGGCGTGTTTTCTATTAACAGATGACTAATTTAAAACGTTAAGATTGCCCAAGAATAACCCGCAACGATACAGTAGTCGAGTTGTTTGACTATTATAAATTACTACCTTCTACTGCAATGTAAGTTAAGTTTTTTTTTAATGTTTGTCAGATTTTGAATAATTGCTGTTGATTCCCAACGTCTTATTTTTTACAGTTAAAGAAGTAACTTTTGCCAAGTGCTGCGTGTAAATATTTAAGTGTACATGTAGTTTGTCATTTGATTATATTCTTAATAAATATTTTCAAACAGTCATTGGACTTATCTTGTAACTTAACAAAGTATTTAATATTGCAATAATATACCTTTTTACTCCTCAACAAAAAAAAAGAAACATTATTTTAAATGATTGTTACAATACGGCCCTGGTGAACAACAACAATCGATTATCTTAAGACGTGTTCGGGCATTCTCGTTTGCCTTCCGTGCGCCGTACAATCTAGGGGATCTTCGAGTCTAGTACCCTAGGTACATATATGTCGGTGTTTTATAGTAAAGCCATGACGTTCACACGTATTACACTGGCCTTGAGCTGGGATCCCCTGTACTGTATATGAGTACAGGTACAACACAAAACACATTTCCAATACGGGAACCGCACCCGACAACGTTTTCGAAATTACAGGCAGTGTTTACCGTCACATTTAGGTTCTAACTTTTTTTCCGTATTACATTCTCTCCACTTCAAACGTAACCACTTCGATTATCTACATATCTGGTTCACAGTCGCGATACCTATCTATTCAGCTGTCGTGACAAAAACAGCGTATACGAATAGAAAACCGTAGCCTCTCATCTTCCCGTTGACGATAACCAAAGCGAGAGCATTCACACACGTACGAAAGGCGAGTCGCCTTTTGTGTGCAAACATTTACACGGCGCCGATGGGTATAAGTGTGTACATACATATAACATACATTGCTCTGACGGCTCGACTCAGGGTTGCTACTTTGTCATGTTTTATTGACCACAAGTTATGAGAAAATGTATTTTTGGTCGTGTAAAAGAAAATTTATTTCATATAAGGTTTCGCTCGATATGAAACCTTGAGCTATTTAAATTTTTATATTTATTTAAAAAAGGTGTAGTAGACACGTAATACTGAAACAAATATAAAAAAACGAATAGTAGTTTTGTACTAATCTGTTGCAAACAATTGTAAGGTGTATCTGAACTGTATTATAGTAATAGAATTACATCACTTTTGAAGGAACAAAATATATGGTATAGTCAGCAAAAAAAGGACAATTATCAAGTGTCGTTTTTATCACGTTAGTGCCTGCGATTAAGATATAGATGAGAAGTTTGTTGTGTTCGTTTGTCCTTCAACGAAACGCCGTGATTTTTTGCACGGAGATAGTTGAAAAAACGGAGGGTAACATTGGCTACTATTTCATCTGATAGAAGATTCGCATGGGATAAGAAACATATAAAAATTCCTAGTGACTAACATAAAAGCTTTGAGTTTTGAGATCATATACCATTGGATTATAGAGAATTATAGAGAAGAATTATGAATATGGCCAAATAGTGTGAGTGAATGTTTATTGTTACGAGTATTATAAAATGGAATATTTGACAACCCCGACGATTCGCAAGCAAGGCGTCTTGCGACCGGTCCGCGTTCTACGTGATCTACGGCTACGCGCGACGACTGCTAATATGTCACATTATATACCGCTATAGTATAAAATATTTCTTATATCGTTATACCTTAGCAACGAGATTAATAATGTAAAAGGATATGTAGGAGTGAAGCAACGCTCCGTCTAAATAAGTTATTCACAATGACAAGAAAAATGCGAACGAACCGAGACGCGCGTAAATTTTTGTTTAAACTGACAGTAAATTGACACTGCATGGTAATTTCGATAATTTAAGCGCGTTTGCGGCGACTTTTGATCTTATATTACAAGAAAAGTATTAGAAAGAAAATCAGCACCGTATGTAGACATTTTATCCCATGGTAGTTTATATTTTTCTTTACCAGCGATGCTGTGTATCATAAAAAAAAATTTTTTTGCGTACATACGTATGTTTAAATATTTTTTTAATTTATTTAATTTTAGAAAGGAATAGTGTTGCCAAAAAAAATTATAAAACGAAAAAATGTTTAAAGTGACTGATTTGTGGTTTAATTAAACTTAGGTACAATTTGTATTAATAATATTCAATAAAGCTGTTATGTGCTTCTGTTTCGAATCGCATGCAATTTAAACGTTGAATATAGGTAACTATTCTAAATGAGAACGAGCGTGTTTTCACCGCACGTGAAACCAGTATTTTATAGATTATCTTCAACTGATTTGTCGGCGACGAGCGACCCTATGCTTGCGTGCGTCGACAGTGTTGTTCTGTGTATATTTAGTTATACAGCGGCGACTGGTTTCGCGTTGCAATTCGCTAAGTTTCCTATACTAAAGTGAAAGTTATGTAAAAAGTAAGTTACACAATTTCCTTAGTGCATGCGAAGTACAATGTGATTGGTTACGCGGCATGTCGATTCTAATGGTACTCGCCACCATTTCTATATACACTTAAGTCTGTAATTAGGTATACTAATTGTTATAATATCCAACTTGCTGGTATACTATTACCAAGGATTTAATTTTCGAATAAATAATATATGCACGATGCATGGTTAGTACACGACGACAATGCTACGTGAAACGTTATACCGTATGTCCAGCTAACCGCGACAGTGAGCCGCTCTGTATATGAATATTATGCCATTGCATAGACCTCGACTTGAGTTAGTCTTTAATCAAAAATGTAAATTGTAGAAATCGCATTATGATGCGATTACGCATTTTGAGCTATATTTTATTTTATTTTTATTTATTCAAAAGCAAACAGTTATTCACTCAAATACTAAGTGTTTTAGAAAACATAAAATTAAAAACCTATAAAGCTTTTATATATTTATAGGAAACGAGAAACAATTAAAAAAATTACAAGTTATTATCAGAATACAAAAAATAGAAGTTGCAACAAGATAATGTTATATTACTTAAAAGTGCAGTACGAATTAAATACACTATTCAGTGGCTAGTAAAGATTTAAACTGTGATAGCTCTGTATAGTATATCTGTAAATGTGTTCATGTCGTAGAAAATAGTTTTTTTTTTAAATATATATTAACAACGCCCTAAAGTGACAAAGAAAAAAGAAACAATTTGCGTAGTAGATATCGTTTTGCGTAATATCCGTGTATTCTCGAAATATAATTTTTGTAATCCACTTAGTCAATTTATCTGATGGGTCGTTGTCGCTGAACGACGTCGTCATTTCACTGTAATGGTGCTGCAGCGCGTTTGGCCTCACAGGACATGATTGAACTTTGTAATCTGACTGAATCTAGCTAGGCTGAACGAAACGGCTGGAAACGTATCGACATACGTTTCTAACCGTTTCGTCTATGTATGTATGTGTACATTCTACTATTGGAAAATAAAAAGATAATGAATTATTTATAAACTCTGCGATTTGAGGATCTATAAAAAATATAATATTTTAACATAACGTATTTTTTTATACGTTTATGAACGAAAAGTAAGCGTCGCTAGTAAAATCCTGAATGCATTTTATTAAAAATAATTATTAAAATTAATCACAGAATATTTTATATTGAATTACGATTTATGTCATGAATGCACTTCTATTAATATTCTCATAGAATTAAGGTTTATAAAAATGATTGTACAATAGGTACTTGCCACATTCTGTGCGGCTCTGAATTAAGTCACGAAAACATTGCAATAACATAACTTCCTTGCGGTAAGAAATAAACTCAAACCACTCTTCCGAGGGGTCTATTCATACACATACATACCTTTACCGTTTTAAATGGTTCCTTGCAGGCCGAAATAATACAGAAATTTATACTTACAACTCAAAGTTTGCTCATAAAACTGTTAACACGAAGGCTCGTTGCGACATTACTTATCACAAAGATTGTGTATCCAGTGCTTTATTTAAGAAAATAAATTCCTGTAGAAAGAAAGCTTTGTGAATACTGTATCAAATATGTTAGAGAAGAATATCGAACCGGGAAGTATAGGTATAGTTGGTTACACGTAAACTTGTTACGCCGAACAGAGGTGAAGGTTGCCCTCTAGTAGCGTAACATAGTGTAGTATCAGTTGATGCAATAAAGTTTGTCTGGGTCGGCCCCCGAGCTCGGGCGCGCGCCTCCTGATTTACGCATAATGTATCAAAACTTGTGAGTCGCCTGCTCGTTTGTTGTTAGTTTTGTTACTACACCACTTCGCTCCTCTTTATAACCGCTCGCTCACCCGTACCCGTACTAACCACCGAAAGTCTCGTTTCGGCACTTTGCTGTCGTGTTAACTTGGTATTGTGCACTGCTTATAGGTCTGTGACTCTCGAACTTTGATTCGTACGAATCGGATATGGAGCTGGAAAAGTTCTAGTAAAATTTTCAATTATATTGAAAATATCTTGAATATTTATAACCACAACTAAAGGACATCAGGCTGTCTGGTTCAATAAAAGTGCCCGGTTTGACCTATAATTATTTCCTGTAGCTAGATCCTACGAAAAGCTCAAACTCATGAATTTGAATTTGATGAATTTGACACTGTTTTTCCCGACCGTTATTTAGTTGCCCTCAGGCGCAGCATGATATGCAGCAGCTATAGTGTTAAGCCATCAGAGTAAATAAATTTGACAGCAGCTTTTGGTTTTAATAGTCATAAATGTCACTTCACAGTATCGAAGTGATATTACGCAATTTTACGGGTTGAAGACCGGCGCGCGGGGATTTCACGGGGGTAAAAACCGGTGCGCGGGGACCTTGCGCACTGAAACTTGGACTAAAACTCGCCATCTTACACGAGCTAGCTAGAGTATGAGTGGTTAGACAGTGAACTAGGGCTTCTAGTCCATTCGTAAGTACTTTTATGGTAAATCGGTTTTAACAGGTCAGAAAATGCGGTTAGTCTCTTCAATTTAAGATTTTCTTGTGGTCTTGCCTAGCTATTTGGAAATAATTCTAGATCTGGCCGCACACCTTTTTTTTGGTCTAATGTATGGAATGTATGTGCCTAATTGGCTTGTGACAGTGTCTCACCTTTTTTATTCGGCGCGCGCAGCGTTTTAACTTTGTTATAGTTGCCCATTTCTCCGAGCGCCTCGCCTCGCCCTGTCATTATTAAAGTTTTTATTGCTTTTGAATTAGTGAATATTGAGTCTAAGGGTCAAGGTTAGTATTATTCAATGGTTTCATTTCTAGATGCCTCAAACATTTTTTTAACGTCCCGCTATCCAACGGAAGTTATTGATTTGGGTCCGATCTTCGAAAATTGAGTTTTCATCAGAACGTTTTGAGGTCCTGGGAAGCAATTCTGATAATTTTCGGCTGAACGTCCGTATGTATGTGTGTGTGTATGTAACTTGTTTTGTCACTTGATTTGATTAGCCGGATTGACCTATTAAGACCCGCGATACGGCATTATAACTGAGATTTTCCAACCGATCTACTTGAAACCTTATATACGTTTTATGTACATAAATTACTGCGACGAGTGCCGCCAAAAATATCAAAATCGAACGACGCGTTCAAAAGATACCGCTGTTCACAAATTTACGAAAACGTGTTTTTTTAACCTGACTTTGAAATTTTAAGATCAATCGATTTTTGATTTTTTCACAAAAATTTTGTGCTCACAAAATTACATATAATGCCGTAAATTGCATTAAGATGAAACGAAGCGTTCAAAAAATGTCGCAGTCTACAAATTTCCGAAAGTGTTTTTTTAACATAACTGAGATTTTACAACCAATTGATTTTTGACTTTTCAAAAAAGTTTTGTGCTTACAAAATTGCATAGAATGCCGTAAACAGCATTAAAATCAAACAAAGCGTTTAAAAGATATCGTAATTTAAATATTTCCAAAATAACATTTTCTTTGATATGTCCCAGGTTTCTGAGCTTAAAGAACTCTAAATTTATATAAATTCTGTTTTTGGACTTTGAGAGCTCGGAAAATGAATATTATGAGCTCAAAAAACACGATTGTCAATATTTTGAGTTCAAAGAGCTAAATAGCTTTTTAATCTTCGGGCGCTTTGGACTCGAAAATAGCGGAAAGTTTCAGGGATTGCCTGCAGGGTCAACCGAATTTTAAATATTAAAATTACTCTAACTTTTAAATCGTAAAATCCTAATTAAGTTTATGTTCGTATAAAACTAAGTATAATTAAAAAGTCTAAGACATTCATATCGTGTAGTTGGTTATAGGTGTGTTTGTATGTACTTTATTTTTCAATACAACTAAATGTCGATAGTATATACGATAAAGTACATACATAATATAAGATATATTGAATTACCGTATACAAACGTATAAATACGACCAAAGACGTTATACATCGGCATGTGAGTACATTCATGAACACATACGACACATCGACCTTCCACGAGTCGCGTATCCGTCACCGCGTGTGCCTTTGCCAGCTCGCTCTCGACTCGTCTCTAATCTAATAAATTGCCCGTCTGCGTGTGTTACATGCGAACGAATGGAGCAGGAGATACTTCATTGTATCGATACTCGAACGTTGATTGGATACAATTTTGCCGTGGACTGTACGTGAAAGAGCGGTGTCTAATACTCACTCAATAGACTGTAATTGCCCTTAGTCTGCGTCGGGCTACCGAATAGTTATATATAGGACTACTATTGGATTTATCGAGCCACTGAACCGTAATTACAGACGGTAATTGGACACTGAAATACGGAATACGTTAATTAAGATAGCGTCACCGATCTGATTTGTAAACGGATCATCCGTCCATGAATATATGAGTATGTCGTCGTTATCATCATCCTTTGTAGTAACGGGTTAGATGTGCGAAGGAACATGCACAAGTTGGGTATCCTAGAAATTTAGTAATAATATTTAGATAATTTTTAGGGTTCCGAACCTCAAAAGTTTTCCTTTACTGGAACCCTTTATTCTTTGCCCGTCCATCTGTCGAGATTTTTTTTTTCTTTGATACTGGGAAGTGACATTTATGACTTTATTAAAACCAAACGCTGCTGTCAAATTAATTTACTGTATGAAAAAAAAATCAATATATAATTATACGCCTATACCTACCGCCCACTTTTAAATTTTTATTTTTAGTCTACGTGCAATATGATAATAATTTTTCATTCATAAATTAATAATGCAATCGGTAAACAAACAATTAAACAAATTTAAGGCTAAAATAAGAATCAAAATGAATATAAAATTGTTTAAGAATTATAGAAATAAAAAAATTGAGGTGGGCTTTTTATTTTGTCCGTGTGTGTATGATCGATTAAATTAAATAATGAACAAATCACTCAGTACGAGAAAGATTCATCATTGTCTTTTAAAAATTGTTAAAAATAGAAAACATTATTTACTTTGTCCATTTAATGTCCTGTAATATCATTAAATATTTACTGACGTCATCAATCGGATATTAATCGTCAGACGTTTTGTACTTTGATTAGGGTACGCTGCGCTGACGACGACGACGGCCGACGCCGATAAAAATATATTACAATTGGACACTGCGCCGCTATATAGCGAAGTGGGTGGGGATGCGCTAACTAAACACTACCGTGACTTAGCAGAGAGAGGTCGATGAGACCGTTCCGAATAACAGTTAGTTGAAACTTATTACCTGCGCTGGCTCTATAGGTATTTTCTTTTCGAACCTAGTGCAAATCAACTTAAGAATTTTGTTGTTATACTTGTAGTATAAAGTCAACACTAAGTATGTGAATTTTCACATAACTCATAAAAAAAAAAATATTGAAAAAAATTACGATGAACGTTTGGATAAAAAAAGCTTAGAGATAATACAACTAGAGTAGGCAAGCTCTAAAGCTCTAATGTAACGGTGGGGCATGGAAGAAAAAAGGACGGAAAATAACTACTCATACTGTACCATAGTATAAATCAAGGTACTCCTATTCTCTGTCTTTTTCTGTTGAGGCCAGCATTTCGGACTGGCTTGCATACTCTATTTGTTCTATTTTCTCTATGGAAAAAAAGAATCTGAAAATGTAGACGTTCAACGGAGCGTATTTTCATAGTGTCAGCGCGAATCGTCTTTGTGGAGCATTGTCGGGTCGATAATTGCCGTCTTTTAAATGATTAATAATGGGAGCATTAATAACCGAACATACCAACCGTCGTTTAGAACGAATTCGTTTTATCTTTTCAACATTTTGTAGATTGTCATACTGTTAAAGTTAATTGAAACGTTTCATAGCTCGTACGGTTTAAAAACACTCGACGACGACAACGACGACGGTCAATTTTATAATAAACTATTTTTTAGCGGGCGCAAGTAATCGCCGGTAATTAACCATAGTGGGTTTTTTTCTCTCTCACCATCGTGTCGAGTACAAGTAATAAAATGAATGCTTTTTAGTTAATAGTCGGTAGTAACTGTTAAAGTGTGCACGTTGGTAATAGCGAGTTTAAACCGTGAAGTGAACGACCGCGTGCCCGGCGCGCTGGTCTATGCGAGATGTATGTAAATGGCGACACACACTTTGCGCCGAGTTCGTCTTGTTCTAGCGGTGAAACAAGGCGTACGTTATTCGATATGTGCTGTCGATGTACGAACCGTGTTTATTCATATGAGTAAATAATATTTAAGTATAATATTATTACAGTGCATCCTTCAGATCCATGTAACCCGCCATCTGCATGGGCTATTTTTAGGATCCCTAGCCCGATGGCAAGAAACAGAACCCTTATAATTTTGTCCTGTCCGTCTGTCACAGTCATTTCACTCGGAGACTATTAGCACTGCTTAGATGAAAGAAAAGTAGGTGTAATCTATGAACCACTATAGAATGGTGTAGCGAATTACGTACAAAATGTCATACAAAAAAATTGAGCGCACATTTAACTTGTTTGGTACCTATAGATAAATTTTTGAAAGTTGGTAGTTGTTGAGATATGCGCTCCTAGAAACGCATTCAACGAAAATTGACTTGAATAACGTATATTGAGTAGTTTTTGAGATTTTGCTTTTATTTAGTTATTTAATTACAGCAGAGTATAACAAATGTATATACCAAAACAACTCTCTAAAACCATAAAATGGTTTAAACCTATTCTTTTTAATTTTAATCGTGAACGTTCACCGTTCGCTATGCCTGGTCCGACATGTACTTGGGTGGTTTTTAAAGTTGATGTTGCGGCACAAAACCAGTACAAACCACAAACGAGTAAAATATTTTATAAAAATCAAACGTTCTAGTTCGTAGGATCTCTTTCAGCAGATGGATATATATTCGTTGATAGTCCGATGTATGTACGAATAATTACACACACTAATATCTTGCTTATAGGTTTTTGTTTGTAATGAGTCTCCACTCTTATACTAAACATTTAGATATTCATTTCTTTTGCGCCTTTGAAAAATCGGAAAACGGAGCGTAGAACGCCCCCCAGCCAGGTGAACGGGTGACTTGAAGATTCTGGTTGAAGTGGCTGGATACGGAAGGCAGAGAACCATGTGCGGTGACCCTCGCCTTGGGGCAGGTCTTTGTCGCTGTCCAGCCGTGAACTAAAAGACTTTGATGATAATTGATAGGTTAAAAGATAATGCCGGTACGGTAATTTGTGCGTCAATTCTAAAATTGTTGTAAATGGTGTATTAAATAACAATTTATTACCAAAATTAGTAATAAGAAAAAATAAAACTGGACATTTGAAGTTCTTTTTTTTTTAAAAAAAAAAACATAAACCTGATGATGGCGTTATACTAGAGAATGTTAATTATTATTTTTAGTTGTAATCGATAATAATATCGATCAGAGTTTTTTTTTTCAATAGTCTTGTTTATTTACTGTGGTAACTTTTGCAATTTATGCAGAAAAAATAAAAATTAGGCTATAGTTTGTAGTCAGTAAAACAACTTTTTAATTTCAGAAATAAGTATCCTGTTTAAAACAAGCAGAGAAATGGCAGAACGACTTCTAAAATAAGTATAATGAAAAAAACTATTAGTAAATTCATTATACTTATTTTAGAAGTCGTCCTACCATTTCTCTGCTTGTTTTAAACAGGATAAGACATTCAAAAGTCTCTGATTATTAATAATACAAAAACACACGTACGTACGCAGGAGTGACGCTTGTCTGTCGTTGGCAGATATGACTAACTGTGTTCGCGATTTCGTCTTTGTCTGGAAACTTTTTTTCAACTAAAGTCACCTCTAAACGGCGGCTTGTTAATTCGCCTCAGTAGTGTCGAGAAGTTCTCAAACAATAAATTTATAAAGAAAACTGAGTTGAAATGCCAACGACTAGGTGAAACCGTTATCGTATCGAATTTGTAATACGCAAAACAAACTTATATTTGTAGTGGAGTGAGTACTTGCAAGTTAAGTCGCTTGCCCTGTAGGATATGTATAATGTAATTTTTTATATACTTTACGCTACCACGCAATCTTCACCGTTTGCCCAAAGCCATCTGAAATATAAACCACTCGCTTTCCGCCCGCGTGGACCTTACGTTTGTGCCGGGACCGCTAAAGTGACATTCTGGTTTAAAGGTGAAAAAGCAACAAACATACAGATATATTTGCTCATGGGTTCGATTCCCGCCCGGGACAATTATTTGTGTGCATGAACATGTCTATTTGTTTCGTGGCTGGATGTAAAATATCTATATATGTATATATTATAAAGCATATTTAAGTATGTATATCAGTTGTCTGGTACCCATAATATAAGCTTTGCTTAGTTTGGGACTAGATGGCGCTGTGTGGAATGTCCCAGGTGTTATTATTGTTATTATTATTATTATTTCTGGGGTTGTAGCCTATGTCAGTTATTAGGATGCAAACCATCATCCTACCAATTTTCAACAAAATCGATTCACCCATATATTAGGGTTACAAACATACAGACACATTCACGTGGTAAAAAGTAGCCTATGTTTTTTTTAATTTCTCACGGTTCACACTGTGTATATCGAAATCGGTTTAAAACTGTAAAAACGTAACAGACTGACATACACACTTTTACATAAATAAATATTATTAGTATGGATTCGTAAGACAATAATAGGTTCTAAATTTTTTATAATTTTAACAATTAAGGCCGATTAACTGTCTAGGAATGTAATAATAATAACTAAACATTGTATCATTTAACAATAATAGTCTCTTTGTTAGATAACGTATCATAAAGACTCGTCTATCTAATAATTAGCTTGCAAGATATATTATCACAGGTTATTATTTTGCAATCCATATACTTCCATACTCCACACTAATATTATAAATGCGAAGGTGTTCCTGTCTCTTTGTTAGGTTTTCACAGTTAAACTGCTGACCGCTGACACGATCTTGACTAAAGGCAGGGAGGAGACATTTTGCGCTTTATGACCTAATATAATCTGTGTAAAATTCGAAATTCGATGGTCGTCAATATAAAATGATTTTCGTGAAATGCATAGCCGAAGTAAGTACCTAATCAAAGATAATAAACAACGGTGATGTATGTTTTGTTATCATTGTCGGCCGTGACTCGCGTTTTAATGACACTTTGATATTGCGCAGTTATTGTTGTAAGACCTACTCGTACGTCTATAGAGTAGACTCATCATCCAACTCATCATCCGGTTGTTTAATTTTCGCTAGAGTCCTCGATGTTACGTTATCGCGTAATACGCCTGTATGTCCGATGATAACGAATCTGTACCTGACTGACGACAACGAAATGTTGAACACTTTTTGATCACCTCTAGTACCTCTCAGAGCCCCCTTCCCTCTCATTTATAACTAGCAGACGATTAAAAAAACCTTGAAATGGATTTTACTTACCCCCAGACGCGAAAGGGATCCGTGAGGCGTAGGTTTATCTGCGTATCGAGGTTTTCGTTATCAATTTAGACGATATTATAAATCATAGGTACGAAAACGCTAGTCTAACTTGCAAATATCACGTTTTTTTTTTACTCAAATATAGTCAACCTGGCTTGTAATGCAATGGTAATTCAACTTGATCTTCATTTGCGTTGCCGTCGCCGCCGCCCCCCGGATTATTAGACAATGGTGAAAACATTTCTCAATCTTACTGGAAAAAGTTGGGTTTTTACAAAAACACTAGTCTAGTTAGCTATTATGAAATAAGAACGCTGATTGGTCGGCCGGAGCGCCCAAATCGAGACCTCCTCTGATTGGTTGACGTTTTAAATGTCAATCATTCACGCACGTTGTTTTGTTTATGTTTTTGAGAGCAACGCAGCAGTCTTTTGTTTTACATGTGGTTAAAAGTGTGCAAAAGTTTCTATAAATCGATATTATTTCTAACTCTTCATAACTCAATGATCCTAATATTTCAAAGCTCACAGGGTAAAACTAGGAACCAATCAGAATAAGATTTAGCCAATCAGAGTAAAGAATATTTAATGTTACTAGAGCGACTCGCGTTTTTGCAAAAACCCTATTTTTCCTCATAAGACTTGCATATATTTTCGCCACTGTTTAATTATCCGTGTTTTCGCGATATACCTAGAGTTTTCGCAAGAATTCTAATTATCAAATCATCCTACGACGTATATAACGTGTGATATAAGGCCCATGAATATAACGATAAACAGTGTGTTTTACCAATAATTTATTATAATAATGAACTCAGGCCTGATCGCCAAAGACGTGGGATAGTAGATATACACTAGCTACGGTCCTTACACAACTATTTCGCTTTATCGACTATCATCAATCGTTTATGCAGGCTTGTTGGTTTCGCGTGCTTAAGGATACGCACTTCTCAAACTGCGACGCGAGCGCAACTTAAGATCACGCCACGCCGAAATTTTCATGGTATTTAGGTTCCACCGGCAGCTGCGTCTGTGACAGCGTCGTGTCGGCCAATGAGAAATCCCGCATTGCCATCACGAGATACTTTTTCAAAAGCGTTACTGCAGATTTGAAAGGGGCCGTCTAAATAGATATACGCTCTCTTTGTTCGGCCGCACAGTGAGCTAATGAGTCGCGCCCGCGCACTCTCTTCTTGCAACGAGAGGTCGCGAGAAAGCCAGCTGGGGCTAGCGCAGTGAAAGCGGATCGCTTTCCCGTCAACGTTGTCTCGATTGTGTATGTTACCGTAAATGTCCAATGTTGGAACAAGTTAAAATGAACCAGTGTATATTGACAACGACCAATGTCGTTGGTATCATACCGAAATATTTTAGTATTTTTAGTATTCTTATCATTATGTTCGGACATGCACCGGTGTGTGTGTGTGTGTTAGCACACACCAAGACGATCCCATCTATTTTAAAAACATTTACTACTACACAGGCAAAATTGGCTTAAGATTGCTTTTGCAAGACAACTGGTCTGTTTTGACAAATATTTGATGAAAACTTTGTTTTATAATAATGATAATATAATATTTGGGACACCCAACACAGCGCCATCTGGTCCTATAGTACGCAAGTATTATGCTTG
Organism: Luffia ferchaultella; assembly: GCA_949709985.1. NCBI lineage: Eukaryota > Metazoa > Arthropoda > Insecta > Lepidoptera > Psychidae > Luffia > Luffia ferchaultella. The sequence goes on from OX453263.1 coordinate 9,488,938, forward strand.
TATAATGGGGTACTAGACAACTGATATACATACTTAAATATACATATATAGACACGTTTACACCCAACCTCGAAACAAATAGACATGTTCATTCACGTCCCGGGCGGGAATCGAACCCGCGACCCTCGGCTTCGCAGTTAGAGTCTCTAACCACTCGGCCAACCGATCAGTCTTGTCAGTTTTGTTACTAAAAATTAAGATCCGTTGAGTCCCTAAATAAGCAAGAACGGTAAAATTTTGAAAGCTAAACTTTTAGAATCGTGTCTAGTGGGGTATCCATTTCGGTGTATTTTGAGTATGTCATTATTATTCGCAATTCGTCGAAAATAATATCCCCACTCGACTTAGTTAAAAAAGGCGAGTTCTCAAAAATACTTGTAGTTTTTTTTTTTGTAGTTATATTTTAAAATAATCGACGAAAAACGGAAAATTTATTTATGCGAGTACACAAACCCTCCTTTGAATATATAATACAAATAAAATAGTAAACTCCTTTGTAGTCAGCAAATGTTCTAAACATTTTGAATTTAAGTAGGTATAATATGGTTGTAAAAATGACTCACAGCAATTTCAAAGCAATTTGCCTACGATTGTCTATGAAATGCATGCGGGCGTAGCAATCGTAAATCATCGTCACGTGTTTATTACGTATAATTGAATCATATATTTATTATTCTGTTGCTAGTAAATAACTCTTTTATTTATATATACGAAACTATACTCCGCACACGTATGCGTTTAGTATACATATATATATATTTTAGCGTCTCGAGAGAAGCACGTAAAGCGGTCGTCACGGCGAGGCGTAATCGTTCAAGTCTTGACGTTGACGTACGCGCGGCACGAACGGAAAACGTTCCGGTATCGGGCACCCGTACTTATTAATCGCCAGTGCAAAGTGAACGTACGTGTTTATATACGTACGTAGGTAGGTACATACGTAATCCGTATGTATATAATACACTTGGCGTACGTAGTATAAGCGCTCTTACCAGATATCGTGGAGTTAACTGGTTACAGAGAATACTAGTTGCCTACACTTGCTTTATTTGTACAAAAACCAACGTCGTCGTTTTCGCTTATCCGATAAGAGGGTGAAATAGGAGACGGGAGTTCAAAATTACGTAATTGAAATGTATACTGGAAAAGAATACGATTTCTATTTATATTTTTATTAGCGTCTAATCTAACATTTGTTGAATATTTCCATAGAAATTATTCCGATATCTATAGGGTTCTAGTAAACTTAGACAATTTCAACCATGTATCGTTGTACTGCGCTCGGTCGGAAGGAGCATGTGTGTGTCTATATCGGTATGGTAGAGTTATATATATCACTCTGCAAACAGTTGAGAAACGAATGTCATGAATTCGCTTGTGGACATAGGATTCAAGTACTGCATAGATGGAGCAAACAACAATATATGTGGGTATGTAGTTAGAGACATAGTTGCTTTTGAAGCAGGCATATTAGATCGATTGTGAAACGATCCTTTATGTTATGTGTAATACAAATAATTTGTGTAAATTTTATTTTAAAAGCTTCCTTTGTAATAATAATAATAATAACGTATAAATCACAACAACATCGAGGCCCAAAACTAAGCATTAGCTTGAGTTCTGGGTGCCAAGCGAAGATACCACATACATATAACAACCAAGACCTGGTACCAGTATCAATATTCGTCATATAAATACTGACCTGACCTAAGACCCGAACCTGGGACCACGAATTTCGTAGGCAGGGTACCCATTAGGCTAAGCGGTCGTCGTGATGGATCATTGCATGACATTTAGTGATATATCAAGTGTGCGTAATCCTCTTATTTAAATTTCTAATTACTTTTATCCTGGTCTTAGCCGTTCCGATGGCAAAAGACCCGATGGTATGACTTTGGTGCCGTGGGAGAAGGGTAGGTGTCTACTTAGGGACGCCACGTGTGTCAGCACATTTGCCGCCTCTCACCTTGGTCGTACCGTGGGAACGGCCGGAGCCGCTGCGGAGTCTGCAGCCGCCAGAAAACGAGTCACTCTGGAGAGTAAATACTTGTTCGTCCCTCTTGCGGTGGAAGATGCTGGCTGTTAAGGGATTGAAGCCAAACGTTTCGTCGCGAGCATCGGCCGTCGTCTAAAAGAAAGGGGACTCGACCCCCGTTCCGGTTCCTTCCTGGTGCAAAGAATTGCCATTGCAATTCAGCGCGGCAATGCGATGAGCGTCATGGGCACATTTGCGTCGGGGGCGACGACGGGTGGATCATTGGATTAGTTTTATTTTTTATAATTATTATTTTTGTGTATTATTTCGAAATAATTGTAATAATTTACGTTTCTAGTTAATTTTTTGCGTAGATGTTTTTTTTTATTATCCTTTTAAGAGTTTGTAAATTACTTTTATTGAACAATCTTTTTGTCATCCACACATATAAAATCAAAACACATTCACTCATTCATCAACGCCGAGCCAAAACCACTCAAACGAATCATACGCAATTTTAACGTTAGGTTTCTTTTCTGACGTAAGTATCCACCCCTAATTCTACCCGTAAGGGGGTAAAATAGGAGATGTAATTTTGTATGAAAGTCCGTAATTTTTTGAGTTAATTGCGTGAAATTTGATATTTGACCTTTTGGTTAAAAATACAATTTATTGTTTACCTTTATAATTGAAAATTTAGATAGGCGTGTTTTAGCATTTATAGAAATTTAACCCTAAAAGGGGTAAAATAGTTAAAATTGATATCTAACTTTTGATTGGAAAATAAAAATGGCACGTGCTATGACTCGGTGTAATGCTTACTACACGAATCTAAATTAAAAGTTCAACATCTAAAGAATATACCAGCATTACAATGATAACGATGTGCACGCGTTCGAATCTCGCTGATGATGGTGCGAATTGACCGCGCGTGGTCACCGCGTGTCTGGTAACCTTTGACCGTTGGCACTCGATGCAACTCCTGATCATTCTTCGGCAATCTGATGTGATCAGATGGTGTGACGGACGGATGTGATGTCTAGACGGTCGGATAAAGCATTGAGTTGCATGTTTCGTACTGCGTTAAATGCTGCTTTTCTAAATGGCTCCGGTGTATAGGGCCGTACTGTCGAAGTTGATATGTCACAATAGAGCTTTTTTTCTATGCCAGGAAACTGTGTTTAAACTATATTGTAAGGACTTTAGATTCTATTTAATTTCTGTGGTACAGCCGGTGCTTTCAGTCTGAATACGATTCGAACGCTTCAATCCTTAATGATGCGTCTGCCGTGCAATCACGTACAATGTCGGTTACGTTGACGTGTCGAATATCGATTGTAAATCGACCGATATAGTCTTAATATCGATATCGTTTCGACGTATAATGTTTGTTTTTCTTATTGAAACCAAAAGTTTGTGGTCGGTATAAACAGCGTAAGTCCTTACCTTTACAAAATGAAAAATATTTGATTAACCTATTTACTTGTCATCAATTATTATCAATCAATTTTCTCTGTCAATTAAATGGCGCGTGACTTTCAATCTGACCCAATTGGGTTAATGTGTAGTGCCTGGTTTAATACATAGTATAAATGGTCGACAGCTCCGGATCTTACGCAGAATAATTGTTTGCCGCGCAGGTAAATTTCTTTGAATAGAAAGCTGAAGGTACCCATGAGCTATTGATCTTTCGTTCGAAAGCTGTCCCTATGCTATTGTCCAATGCGTTGCAAAACAATACAATTACGACTATTTGTTCTAGATGTGCTAACATTGCAGCATCGGCCAGACCGTTTTCAAAAGTTTTGGAGGCCTTTTTTGAAAGGATTTTGTCTTTCGCGTCCTTTTTTACAAGTCGTTAAGTTGCAGCTTTGGGTATAAATCTTCTATAATGGTTTAAAATTCTTAAAAGTATCAAAGCTTTTTTGCTGTATCGGAAAATGGATAATTTCTTATAGCCACTTTCTCTGGGAATGGGTGTGTGTCCTTTTCTGATAACTAAATAACTGAAGAATTGAATTTGTGATTGTCCAAAATTACACTTAGCTGTGTTTAATACTACACGATATTGTTTTATTAACCTATTAAATCAAATGTTTCAGATGTTCACATTCACTCTCTGAAGCTATTAATTATTGTCTATATTAACAATAGCAAAAGTCTCAAATCACATAACGCTTCGTCCATGAATCGTTAAAACTTTTGGCCACAGTTTCCCATACCCTAATTTCATGTACACAAATCTCTTCTACAACTGGGATTTCATTAAACGCCCGCACTAAATCTAATTCCGAAAATATAGTTTTTCCGTGCAACGTTTGAGCAAAATCGTGTATACGCCGTATCGGGTACTGATCTGGTATTGTCCGACCGTTGAGTCCTTTCCTTATTTTGGAACTCCTGTTTAGCTGCTATAAGCCGTTCTGGCGCCAATCGGTGTAGCTTCTGCGCGACCGGCAGACCCAACGTTACGGTAATGCTTTGTGTGTTATGCGCTCATGTTATCTCGGGATACTTTTGTAGTAGCTTATGGTATTATGTCGAGCCAACTATTGTTCTAATAGACAATTTACGACACTTAGTTATCTGCGTTTTTATGCTCCACTTTCCGATATACCACCGCCTTCTATATATCTGTGATGATAAACGTCCATGTGAAATCTCGACATAGACAGATATTTAGTGTCAATGTGACAGTTCCATATGTAATTATAATTGGTTTCCCGTTCGCAGTCACAAGTTCATATGCGGATTTTACGTATTTTTCTCATAGGCAAGATGTTAAGGTACACGCTGAGGTCGGCGCCACTTTCAATTAAAAACTGTATCGCTCTCCACGTCGGTTCCAAAAATACGCCATGAAATTGACGGGCAAATGTCGCTAGCCGTATCTAACGATTGCCCGAGGTGTTTCCCGGTCTATTTGTTGACGTTCCAATAACAATTCGAAAGTTTCCTGCTTGCTCACACGGTTCCATGCATTTCAGTGCTTCATCGCCGAATTTTGCTTGCCCGTCAGCCTTAAATAAATTCGAGATATTGACAACGCAACTAATAAAGCAACTCCATCACAGCAAGTACAGCACGTGAGCACAGAACGCGGCAGTTGCCAGTGTGAGGATATCGGTTACGGGCGCTGGCAGGCGTGCCTGTCGCAATCTAATCAGACGATTCTTGCCACGCAAAAAGACGTCAATCTCGATAAAATCGCAGAATTAGTACCTAAATGTGATCGTCGAAACTACTACGCATAGATCGAGCGTATCCAGTATTGGCGATTAAACAGCGAACCCCGCAGCTCTATGTTCGAGACATTTAAGTTAGTGCGTTGTTCGGATCTAGTGCTTGTATTATATATCCGAATTTAATTGCATCGCTGTTCATGTGAGCTGTGGGGAACGCCGCCTCCGCCATATCGAACGAAAGTTATGAATAATTTGGATATAAAAGGAGCCAATTTGACTCGCTCGTGGTAATTGATAGCAAACACTCTATTCTCAGCATCTCGTCGCGTCGTGTTGAGCCCATGGCACGGTGTTATTGGGCACCGTGCTGTTTGTTTATGTCATTTCAATAAAACTTGAAAAGTCGAAAATCCATTCAATTCAATTTTTATCCATAAATTACATATAATTTACATTAATCATTGAAGAGGTGATATACTTCTTATAGTCTGACACGTTGTGGGTCACCATTGTGGGTTTGAACGATACGAATCCGCGATGGTTGGTCCGATAAGCGATTAGTATGACTTGGTGTAGTCCCCTACTACATGGATCTGAATTGAAAGTTCAAAGACCAAACTATAAGAATTTAATATAAGTACAACACTTAATTAATACTATTCATCATTTCTACAATATTAGTAATGCTTTCTATACTTGAACTATAATAAGCTAGATGTGTATTACAATCTACGGCACTAGTGAATACGTGAGCCTGCTGTGAACACTAATTGGTAAATGGTTCTTGTTATTTTAGAAAGACTTTAAATTGTTAATAGAAACATTGAATTACTGTTCTCACGCTTTCTCGTCATTTATGGCTTTTTATATTTTATATGGTTAGGCTTTTTTTTTCATACGAAACAAGAGGGTTCGGTCCGTGTCTAATCCTCGATGTATTTCTGTATCAATATTTACAATAAAAATATATGTAATAAGAGACATACTGTCGCAGGGAGGTATGTTTTTTTAATATATATATGTTTAGTTCTTTTAGTTCGATGAAAAGTAGATTCTTCGCTTTTAAAAATAATAAGCCGTAAATCCGATATTAATGCGAATTTAAAAAAAAAAAAACAAACGGCCTGTGGACATCTTTCCTAATGGCCCTGCAAATTTTGGTTTCAATTCGTACACATTTCAGAGGTGGAACAGTCACGGCCCGCAAGTTGTTTCGACGGGTGTTTTGTAGGTATTTTTGGGAATTAGCTCTTGCCATCTCTGTCACTCAGGAGCAGGTCGGGGTAGAGGGACTGAAACGGAGATAGCGATGCCAATTCAAAGCCACGGAGGGAAAGACTATCCCCCTTAAGACGGAATAGGAATCACCGGAAGGGTTTGAACAATGAGAACGAGGTTATATTGAATTAAAATAATTAAACGATAGATACATTTCTATTGCACAAAGATAACCCTGCCTCAAAAACACACATTAAGCCACAAAAAAAAAAATAGGTACAACCATGAAATCTATATCTATATTCTTATAAACCATAGAAAACTAAAATGAAAGTTGCAGCGTAACGTTAAACGTAACAAAAAAAACAACTGATTTGTAACGAGTTAAACTTTTAAATTTTAAATTACTTCATAGTATTTACACTACAGCGTGTGTTAATGTTTTTACAAAATCGAGCCTTAATTAATGCTAATACACATGTGTGATCCACGCGAGCGGCCGCGAGTGCAAAATAATTGTCCGAATAGGTACTTTACTTCCTGAGTAACTAACTTTTAAACGGCTTTCAAATAGAAAGTCTAGTAAACTTGGGTCAGAAAACCAAATAAAACAATCCAAATACTTACGTGAATCTTTTTACAAAAAGTCTACAATACATGTTCCACATGTTTGCCTCTGTTTCGCACAAATTGTTTTATTTGGTTTTCTGACCCACCAAGTTATAAATTTGATGCAAGTTTTTACTACTAACTGTTAGGTAGCCTTACATCAAAGTTTTTTTTTCCAAAAGTCCTGATAATACTCTAGCTTGTTAAACCTAATCGGAAATCTAAAGAACCGTAGATATTTTTAAGGACATCTGTAGCACAACTGTCATAGATTTTTTTTTTAAATTATCTGAGAAAGAAAGAAAATAATTGTACGAATTTATTTTTTTAACTATCAATTGTTTACTATGACTCAATTGGTTCAATCACTTGAAATTTCAGTATTCAGAATAATAAAGCAACTAATCTACTACACAAAAATAGCAAAAACAGATAAATTAGAGGCACAAAACACAGAAAAGGGGACAATAGTAAAAAAATCGGCATTTAAAAAAAAAACTTCTAAGTCCAATAACCTGAGAACGGTTAAGTTTGGGGTACGGTGTTTCATTGTCAAATCAGTCAGCAATAAGGGAAACTACGACCTCTTAAAGGATCTGGGTCGACTTAACCTGTAACACTGTATGTACCTAGGCACGGAACAAATAGACATAAGATAAAATAAAATAAGACAATAGGCATAGAATTATATAGCTAGAAACGTACAGCAGGAAGGAATACGCACGGCGCGGCGTGTGCACTACTAACCCGGGACTTCTCGTTGTGGTGTGTAGTCTTGAAGGTATAAGATACAGTCTGCCTAGCATCTATTAATAGGCAAGATGAATAATAGGCAGCTGATAAACTTAAAATAGAATTTGATAGCATTTTACGAAAAATACGCACAATCTTAGACATTTTCAATGAATAATCAATAGAATGATGTATTTTTATAAAATGCTTCGAAACTGGTTTTGAATTAGACATCATTTTGTTAAAATACTTCGTATATCTGATCGGTTTCAATCTTAATCACAATAAAAGAAATTAATACAAATTTTACTTTGTTATCTAACGATTTCATGTGATGCATAAATAAATATCTTTCACTGTATAATGTTATTTTGTACCAAAAACATACAAAGGGTTATTCGAAACGTTAAAGAAATACGCTGTAGCGATCAGGGAAAAAATATTTTAGGATCGATTAAGCGGCATTTGTGTTTACATTTTAGTGCTATTCTGCTAAAACTGTACAATATATATTTTTTTGTTCTTATAATTGTTGGTTTTTTAATAACATGTATATCACGGACAAATATTTTCAATAAATACCCGATCTCTAAATTGTTCCCTGTCAAATACTGTTCTAAATGTTAACATACTTTTGTATTCTACGATTACGTAAAATTAAACTGTTGAAAAATGCGCATAAATATTTTATGGCGCACGAGTCCTGGGGTATACTCGACACCGATAAAATTGATTCGTAAACATTTCTTTTACTTACTTCTTCTATAGCCAATTAGTTCTGTTAGTATTTATAATTATTATCTACTTAACTATATATTATTAGTAATAAATTTTAATAATAATAGTACAAGTTATTAAAAACTCTTACTATTACAAATAAAATATTTTTATTACAGAGAAACGTAAACAAATTAATTCTATTTATTTCGAGTATAGTACTCCTGAATGTTATGATTACATAAGCGAATCGTTTCGCATTCATTGCGCGTACAATTTTAGTAGCACAATGTATTATATCAAAATGGTTTTTTTTTTCTTTCGCAATACGCAGAACGCTTTGTCAACGTTGGTTATATAAAACAAGAGAACAACGTCTCGTTGCGACCGCTGCTCGGCGGAAAACAGTACAAACCGGTCGCTTTCCGCTCCCTTCATGCGAGGGGGCTGCATTTCAAAAGAGCAAAAAAAAAAACCGTAAAGTGCGTTTCGGTGCTTGTATAAGATAGGGTGCTATTCGTAGCCATGAACGAAAACTAAGTTTAACGTACTATATGTTAGCATATTTTTTTTTTCGGGAACAGGTTTAATAGTCAAAGGGGAAGGCACATGCAACTCATGCAAAAAACCACTTCAGAGCCGAATATTTTGTCGTTTATGAACGTAAGTATAAACAACTGCGAATTAATTTTAAAATTGCTATTCAAGGAGACTCATTTATGGGAGTAATTATTGTTTTTTTACACTTTAATTTTTCATGTACGGGAAGGACTCTAGATAATTATTTTTTAAAGATTTTCTTGGCCTTGACACCTACAGACGCACATATATCGAGAAAGTAACGATTTCTTGTCTAAACCGTGGAACCCTAAAAACTGTCAAACCATACGGCCGCACCTATAAAATGCACCCCGACCGGTGTTAATCGATTTTGGCATAGAAATGTATTGCGAAATGATTTGTGAATATACCTTGTCGTAGTTTAATAAATTATCCTTCTCTGAATACTTTATGGAATAAGTATTTTCAATGAAAATTGATGTTTCAAAAACTGTTCTTTGATCCCGCTCTGTCGGAATACACGAAGCTCGTGTTTATAGCTTGTTTACATCTCAATAAAAGAAAGTTTTCGGAAACGTCGCTTCGTTTATTAGATTATTACGAAAAGTTGGAACATGTGATAGCCGTCCGGAGTTCGAATGCGGTAATGTAATATTGCGATTACACCTCGGTGACACGACGACGACACGACGAATGCTAGTCGGCAGTCGCCACTCGCCAGTCGCTGCCAGTGAGAGGTTTCCGAAGATGACTTGTACGGTAGCCGCGGGGGGTACCGGCGGGGTGCGGCGGGTACCGGTGTGAACGACCCGAGCGCGTCTCCCCTCCCGCTCCCCGCCCCTCTGCCCGGCGCTTTCCGCTACGTACGTCCCGCGATCGAACGCTCTCTGTACGTACGTACCTACAGCTCGCCCTGGCCCACTTCGACAAATCGCTCGCTCGACGACCGACAGACCACACACTGCATAACTTTAGTACTAGACTACGTAATACGAAAATAAACAAAATAGGTGATGAAACACAATGATTTTCGTAAAATAATTACTACAGAAAGAGCTTCGCATTGCGATGTGTATGAGGTTGGTTTTTCTATTTCTCCCATCGTGTCGCAGTGTAGGCGTAACAAATTTCTTAATTATGAATATGTAGCTGTATGTATGTTCCCTTCTCAGGAGTATTGATTAAATTGAAACCAGATAAACGGGAAATAGTATTTGTACTAAATTCCGAGTTATCAATGACAAATTGTCCCGACTCAGAGAGTCGTGTAACATTTTTCACACTATGATATAATTTTCTAAAAAATAATTATCAAAGCTGCGGCAAAAAACCCCATGATGTGGCTTGACCGGTTTTCGATTTTTAAGTAGATAAACGAACAGACGAAAATAGAATACTTGTAAGTTGTACAAAAAATAGAAACAATTTATTTTAATAATTCTTCGGTCCAGGTATTGCGGAAGCTTTTAAATTTATCATAACATAGAGACAACGTTTTACATGCCAGCATGTGGGCTAAAAAAATGACGTACGTACACAACACAATGTAATAGGGTTATGAAGATTTTCCGTGTCACGGCTAGGCTGTGACCTTTATACGCAAGTCATATCGATTGTCGACTCATTTATCAGTTATTACAAATACTCAATCGGTTAAGTAACGTCCTATGTTGTTGTGTTGTATTACTATCAATTACACTTTGTAAAACATGATTATTGTTACAACGCGTTGGCCAGACGTCTAGTATTTAGCCATAAATTGCGTCTAAAGTTTGATTTTGTAGACGACTTACTTGGCTTTATCGTTTAACTAAAACCAAACGTGTGACGCCAATATCTAGGCTCGGGGAGTGTTCATAACGTATCGATTTTACTACGACAATTACATTATTTAACATAACGCGAAACGTCCCCCCGGGGCTTTGTACACGGAGCAGCAGCGTTCAAAGCCAAACCGAACGTTTTGTTGTCGTGCCGTTGTATGTGTGTGAAGTTTGTTTGTTATTCGCGAGTTGTTCGGGCGCAGTAAACCCGACCGACCGACGATGCGACGCCCACCGCCTGTTATGATAATCGACCGAACAACGCCGCCAACTGACTACACACGCGGGCCACGGTCGGCCGATCGATTAACGCGCGACCGTTGTGTTACACTGGCCGTCGATAGCTGTAATAATAGCTCATGGCCACAGCATAATTTTTCTCTGCTGACGTTTTTTGATTTTCTTTTTCAAGGTGTCAAACTAATATTTTTTTCTACACATAAAAGGTTCCGCATGGAAGTTTTAAACTTATATAATATAAGTATACACGTGATGTTCGGCTGAACCTAGTTCAAACTTATAGAGGGTGTTTTAAACCTCCTGCCAGCTTGATGTAGCTTACTACTACTAACTTACTAAGTATCAGCTTCTAAGCCCAAATAAAAAAAAAACTGTGTCACAAAATGACATAATTTATTTTTATTTTTGTAAAATTAACGATTTTTCACCGCTATTCGAGGTGTCACCGGATACGTTTTCCGGTCTATAACTTTGTGTGAACGGTTAGGTATTGCGTAGCGTCGATGTAATGCCATTGTATTTGATGGAATGGAAAATTTGGACATTTGATAAAGTCAATAATAAAAAGAGTTGTCATCCGAATGAATAGAAAATGCTGTCGAACGTGTGTTCTCCTATTGAGTAAGAAATGTAAAATTATAATTCCAACAGGTTATACAATTTAGAATTTTTTACGCTGTTTTTATAGGTAGCATTAATCATGTTCATAGTTAAAGAAAGCCATTTGTCTTGTGCTAGATATTTTCACGGTGTCGTTCTTTCGCGAGTTGAAAAAAATAAATGTAGGTAAGCAGTTGGGGCGTGCGGTGCGGCGGCGGCCGGGGCGGCGGAGTCAGCGGGGAGGCCCAACTTAGTTGCAAAAGATTTAATGGAAGTTAGTCTTCTTTGTTGGGAACTTTGTGCGAGTTGCCGACTCGCTTCTGCCCACTGTTCTCGGCTACTACGTCATTCTAAATAGATATAAACATAGTTACGGCATCGTCTGCCTCGTGTAATAATTGCTACTTGTTGGAATTTTTTTTATTGTTGTATGTGCATATTAAAAATAAAGTTGTATTTTAGAAAAAAATCAACTGAAAATAGGTATATCTTTTTGAATCCTATGATAACATTATGTTAATATGTGCCTGAAATATATTTTTATTAGCTAGAAATTAAAAAAAAAAAACATGTGTAATTCACATGTGGTAGAAGTGAAACCTATCACCTTGCACATTTGAAATATCCATGGGAATATCATCTCAAAAAAGTAACGAATGAGGTTATAAACATGTACATTGATTATTCATCTGACGTACAAGCAGAAGCAGTGCGTATTAGGACAATATTTGTTGATTATAAAAATATTTGAGAACTTGCTATGATCACTTTCACTATTTTGAACAGTAAAATTATCATTTTACGTAATACAACTATCATTTTTCACATTCAACAACGCTTTTCGGCGTGTACGAAATTCACGAACACGTTCCGTTGAACTTTTTGCTGTCTTTTTAATCTTGTTTTCTCTTTTTTTTTCGATAATCGCGACAATATTCTATGATCGTTTTCAGCATATTTGAAGAATTTTATTATAATTTATAAATAATACGTACACGTATACAAAACACCACGGTTGTTGTGATGCCTTTTCTCAAGCTTTGTACTACGCATGCGCGCGCAAACACGTATTACACACATACAGCCCTGAGGCCCAAGCAAACTCCCACTATGCCTTGGTAAACACGAATGGAGGGGGTACGAAGTAGAGTACAAAGAGAACCACGAACGAAAGAAACACGGTATAATGCTTCCTCCTATCTCATTTTTTCCTACGTTAAATCTTTTGAATTTATGCGTCTGTCTCTTTTTACTGTCGCTTTTTCGTTTCATCGACTTTCAAATCATAACGATTCTAAAGATGTTTTCACTTCAAAAAGCTTTGGACCAGAGTGCTCAAATAACTCTTTAGACTAAGACGTGCATATTAAAGTTGCGCAACGCTCGGTGCTTTAACACAATCTAGTTTATAACATCCGCCATCGACGTGAACAATTCACGGTTTATCGTCCATCGTTCACTTTTATACCCGAAAAGTCGTAGCTCTCGTCGTAGCCATAATTAATATTCTTTTTCCTTTTTTAATCCACTTCAATTTACGACATTTATTATTCAGTATAAATTAGACGCCATTCGCTTCTTGCGTAACGCAGCCACCATCGGTCATTAGTTGTTCAATAACTATGCAAGCAAACCTGTCTGTTTGTATAATTTTACTAAGTGCTTGTTTTGGCGAATGTCACATAAGCCCGATTGTACCTATACACAAGTGGCCGTGAACAGGGCGTGGCCCGGTCAATAACAGAGACTCGCTAATTGCTTCCTTCCGTGCCGAGTCTGCCTTCTTTTGGATAATGGAGAGAAATCGGCCCTTCCGTTCGGCCGCACCTGATTCATGGGCGAACGAAATGTCTAGAAAATTCTAACGAAAATGCTATACAGTCGGGGCTAAATTGCACTCTGTAAGTAATGGTCGTATAAAGAAATATCTAGGTGTATCTTACGTTATGTTAAATGATTATGTTCCATAGATAGGCTGCTATAAGGTGGACAATAGTTTGCCGCACTATTAACAAGTAAGATCTCCTAAACGTCTCTGTACGTGATCGCAAGAGCCTATAAACTAGATAGGGGAAGTAGTCTAGTAGAGAAAGTTCTTGCGAAAAATAAGCGCAAGTGTTTAAAAAATATGAGCGCTAGCTCATTCGATTCCGAAATATATTTCGAAAAAGAAAAAACACTTTCATAATTTTTTCGCCGACAAAAATTGTATTAACAAAAAACCGAAGAAAAGAGCCGCTATTTTTTGGCAATTACTAAAAACTATAAGCGATAGCGGAAGTTGAAAAAAATATCTTAAAGACGAGAAAATTTCCAATAAAAAGTCTGAAGATGAATTTGTTATCCTTTATCTCCAAATCGTAACATTCAACGTTTTAATCTCTTGTACAGATGCCGAGACGAGGGTCCACTCGATTTGAAAACCAATTATAATTTAGTTGCCAGAATGTTCTTCCATAGTCTGTCAAAACTGGATAACCAAATTAAGAGTTATGTTACAATTTGGGTACAATTATTCGAATTCGTGTCAATAATTTAGGACACATTACTTCAGTTTATATTCGCTAATTTGTTATTGCACACGCTTTTGGAGTGTTTATTTCATAAAAGTACGAATTGGTAGAAGCCCTCTTGTGCGTTTACCGTCTAAACACTCATACTTTACCTAGCTGATGCAAGATGGCGAGTTTCAGTGCGCCAAGTCCCCGCGCGCCGGTCTTTAACGATAGTCAGTTCGATACTGTGAAGTAACATTGATGACTCTATTAAAACCAAACTCTGTTGGCAAATTGATTTACTCTATACTACAGAATGTAGACGAAACTGTATATCGTTAAAAATTTATGACAATAACTGGGACATTCCACGCAGGGCCATCTAGTCTCAAAGTAAGCAAGTATTATACTTGTATTATGGGGTACTAGACAACTGTTATACATACTTATATATAATATTTACATATATAGATACTTTTTATTCCCAGACACGGAACAAATAAACATGTTCATTCATACAAATATATATCCCGGAAGGAAATCGAACCCACAACCCTTGGCTCCGCAGTTAGGGTCTCTAACTATTCGGCCAATTGCTTATTAATATAAACCATTTACAACAACCCAACATATCTACGTTTATATGTACGCAGAAAGTATGTTTAGGTACCAAATCGGTTTCTTTGCGCTGACCAGGATATTTCAGTTCAAACCGAGGGCAAAATCTGTGATCGTTGAGGATTATCACACCGGAATAGCGTCAAGAAGGCGACGAATCGATTACCCCCGACGAGTTTTGAACCAAAGTTACTAACTGGGATCGCAGGAAGTTTTGTCTGAAAGTTGTGCGGATACGACGTCTCTGGGACAGCGCTTGGCTTACCGGATTACCGCCGGCGATATGCAACGTCTTGAAATAGTTTAGCACGGAGCTAGAAGATGTATAGCTTCATCCACCCATCCATCAATTATTCCTCTGTTCACAGCTGGGAGGTTAATCATATTATTAATATTACTACATTACGAAACTAATTTTCTCGAATAACTGTTACAGCCTGTTCCCACTTGTTGTCAGGTGTCGGATCAGTTTTTTCATCAGCCGCCTCTATTCACACTAATCGAATGCCGGATTTAATAGAAGCTGGAGCCATTTTTCGATGCTCTACGTCTACGTTGTGATGATAGCTATTTAAGAAGAAAACAAAGTAAATTGTAAATAACATAATAACTCATTGAAGTGAACATTGTTCTTTATAACAAAGTTCTGAAACCTTAACAAATAAAAACAGCCAATGTAAGAAAATTTTGTGTTACACGCAACCCTGAAGGAAAGATTTACTTTGGAAACTTTTCAGACCTTACTTAACCACTGAATTGAGAAGTGACGAACATAAGTTCTTTAATTATTTTAGAATGTCCATAACTACATTCGACGATGTACTGGGACGAGTTTCAGTAAACATTCAATAAACCAGTCTCCGACGCGACTTTTGATCTGCAGTACGGCGATATTGTACTATACTTATATATTGAAGATGATATTCTCTCAAAATAAGTAAATATTTTCTTTTTTCCAATTTTATCATATCCGAGACCAACAAAAATGTTTAGCAAGAACGACATATTTCTTATTTTGAGAGATTATCCTCTTCAGAAGATATGAAATAACATTTTCTCGGTTTGAGAAATGTTTTTTATGTAGAGCATCCGACATTTCGCCGGACCCGACACACAAGTGGGAACGGGCTCTTAGACATTAATTTTACGTCTGTCATACAATTTCAGAGGGCGTACAATAGCAATTTATTATTTGTGCGATTGCATTTACTCGTGTATTTCACATCACAATGACTAGAGGACTGTTTCCCCGTTTATTTGCCGCTC
The DNA here is from genome assembly GCA_949709985.1 of Luffia ferchaultella. NCBI lineage: Eukaryota > Metazoa > Arthropoda > Insecta > Lepidoptera > Psychidae > Luffia > Luffia ferchaultella. The sequence continues at coordinate 9,504,977 of OX453263.1, forward strand.
CGATCATACATGAGCGTCGAAGAAGAAGGCAAAGTCAATACACATAAGTTGTCGTCTCATAACTTGTTCAAAGACAAATAATAAACTTTTCGCATATAACAGTGTTCGCGCGACGCTTCAGAATAGGATACCGCGCAGGTAAAAAAGTCTAGAGAGTGGAGTTGAACTTTTCCTCCATAACCCGAATCCACTTTTGTCTGTGTACCGGTTTTAGTTCATAAATTAAGTGAAACGGCGGCCGGGTCGTCGTCAACGGCTCTTTCAATTAAAAGTTTGTCTCGTCCTCCCCCTCTAGCGTCCCACTTCACGTCCCTAGCTAGGCCTATCCCCGTCCGCCTCGTGACACCGAGGAACTTTACCCGTCTCGGAATTTTTTGCATACTATTACGATTCTGTCTGGTAGCACCGTACCGTTGCAAAGTTTGTATACGCGCGTGAATAGATTTTAGTGTGTTGCGGCCGTTTCGGGACGTAAAGTACGGTCTGCAGCTGAATACTTGCGATTCTAATATTTATATATATCGCTCGTTAGCTATGTTTTAAATATATTGTACAAATTTCATACGAGCCATTTCTAATGTAAGGTCTATGATAATAATACCGAATATGCTGAATAAAGGTAGCATTTCACTTGTGTAGTTTTTCTCTAAATATATCTATTTATCAGGTCGATGCCGGACAAGTTTGATAGATTCTCAAAGGGTGATATTACTTTTAGAATTAAAACGTAAGCGAATTAATATCCCTTCAAATATGAACCTTTTTTTTTTGTTAAGAAATGTTAGTTTGATTACTTTTAGAATTAAAACGTAAGCCAATTAATATCCTCCAAATATGTTCTTTTTTTTGTTATGAAATGTTAGTTATATCCAGCGACTATTTTCGCTTTTCACAATGAACGAACACACGACAGCAACTACGATCGCCTGTACAAGCGTGCCTTTGTATTCGTTCAAAAGCCGACGATTGTGATAATGATCGTATTGCAGTCCATGTGATAAACTTCCGTTATGTTCGTTGCCTTACACGTTACGTTACACACATATGGACTCGCCTTTAGGTTACAGCGGAACAGAACATAGACTTCCCGCTATTCGCCTATCCAGTTATTTCCATTCATTCCATCAGCTGTTTTTATATCCCACTGCAGGGGCTTAGGCCTCCCCCAAGATGAGGGGGCTTGGAGTTAAAATCCATCACGCTGCTCCAATGCGGGTTAGCGGATTGTAACGACGGCCATCTATTGACAGCGACCGGGGCCGACTGCTTAACGTGCTCTCCGAAGCACGGAGTCAATGATAGTTAATGTACTTAAATCAGAAAAAACTTATTAGTACACGCCCGGATTCAAACCACGGCCACATGGCCTTATAGATTTGAAACAGATTCGCTGCGTTCAGGCTATCACGACTACTTCGGGCTATCCTGTTCTTGCTAAACGATAATAATAAATGGCCGTCCGCCCGCACTCTTTAACATCATTGCATTTGTGTTTGCACCTTTTACGACCGACGCGACGCCGTAAAGCGTTATCAGCAATTTACTGATGTCGGTCGCAACAAAATATGGTGCAACGCGACCGTATTTAGCTTTAAACGTATTTCTCGACTATTATCGCACGACGACAATGAGAGCCTAGCCAGTGTCTGTTAATAATTTCTACTCTGTGGTGAGTTACATTGTCGCAGTCGTGGCTTCGTTTATGAATCGTAAAATGTTACACGAACAGAATGTATAAACGGCAGTTTTATGAGAGTGACGGATTATAACTATAATTCATTTTTATTGAGAAGTCCTTAATTTTATTTTTTATTTTATTTGTATGGAAAACCAACAGCACAATTAACTTATTGACCGACATAACAGCTACAAAAGGCCAATAACAGGTTCTCACTTATAGATATATAGTAGAAATTGTATTACTATTAAGTTGCCGTTTTGTATGAAATAAGTTAAAGTATTTTTCTTTTTCAAACAACTTTATTTCTGTTACTCAAAGTAATCACCAATCGATGCATTTTTGTCAACGCAATAGCAGTTTATAGATGCCCTTCTTGTAAAAAGCAACTGGACGGGAAGCAACAAACTCTTCAAAGGCATTTTGTACTATCTCTCGGGAATTGAATTTTCTTCCCGTTAAAAAATTGTCCAAATTGGAAAAAAGTAATAGTCGGTAGATGCAAGGTCTGGTGAGTATGGCGAGTGAGGGAGAACTTCCAACCCCAACTCTAGCAGCTTGGAGACTGTTTGTTGTGTAGTATGGGGTCGCGCGTTGTCGTGAAGGAGCAGCGGGGACGACCGATTGACCAAAGCTGGTCGCAGACCTGCGAGCTTCTCTTTCAATGTCTTCAGTTTTTCACAGTACACATATGCAGTAATGCTCATGCCATTTTGTGAAAAGCTGTGATGACACCGGCATTAGACCACCAAACAGTAACTATCACCTTTTTGGGGGTTATTTTTCGTTTAACACATTGCTTTGGTGCTGACACAGAATCTAACCAACTTGCTGAGCGCTTTCGATTGTCGAACAGAATCCATTTTTCATCACAGGTAAAAATCCGGTTTAAAATTCCTTCATTTCTGTGCCTGTTGAGAAATGCGAGGCAGGTCTCGACGCTTACGTTGCGCTGGCGATCGTTAAGTTCATGGGGTACCCACCTATCAAGCTTCTTTACTTCGCCAATTTGTCGCAAATATTATTTTAATGCTAACATCAAAAGCTGCTGCTAGTTCAACTGTAGTTTGAGTATCATAATTTCCAGAACGGAAGCAGGCAAACCAATAACGGGTTATGCGTTCGTTTGTTAAGTTCTCTTCGTAAACGTTGTTGATGTTACGTGCCGTTTGTGCTGCATTAGTGTCTCGACGGAACTCATATTCCGCAATTACACGAATTTTTAGTGTCCATTATGATGAAATATTTTCAAATGTAATACATACACAACGCAAATCAATAAACAAAAGACTGACTTTGTAAAAAGAATTTCATGTTTTTAAAACAAAATTAATTTGAATTTAGAATTTACAGCCAATCAATATTTTTTTTATAAATGGCCAGTATAGTAAGACCGGCAATTTCATACGTTAACACCTAATATTATTAAAAATTTAATTACGATTTTATCATTTTGCCGCTTTGTATATGTAGACAAACGACAACTACACCAGGCATACTCGTCACCTTTTAGATATGCTATCAAAAATATAGCATCATAATGCAAAAATTCGAAATGTGATTAGATACAATTGTGATATGAAAATAAACATTGTAAGCGCTTCACAACGACACTGTAAACGTTGATTAACATTCAAGCTATTCTGACATTGTATTTATTTTTGTACACAAAAACATTTTTACACTCGATAATTATTCTGTGTTTGTTATTTGTTACAGGTAATGGTTTAGCACCGCCGACGGTGCAAGTGAACGCATATTGAAAGTGCCACACGGATTAGTGTAACATAGTGACGTGTTCGGGGGTGATTTCTCCGCGTGTGTGTGCGTGTGTGTACCGGTGCGTAGTGTCGACTAGTGCGTGTGTGTGTCACTACTCTTTGTGAGGCAGTGTTAGCGTGGTTATAGTGTGGCCGCCGTGGCGACCGCGCCGGCGTCAAGTCAATGCGGGTGCGCCGATGGAGCGGTGATCGCGGCCTGACTACGTCACTGCAGCAGCGCTGGTGAGTTGACCGTTTGACCCTTAATCCTAATGTGGTGGAATATTAACCACGGTTAGCTACATGCGAACCGTTGGCAGGTTAAAATATTTTTATAATCAGAATGGCTCATAATCAATAGTGAATGAAAAGTCTGTACGTAATGACATCTATGGTCGATACTGTTGTATTAGATAATCAAACAATCCAACATGGAATGTAAGAATGTTGATTTTCATTGCAATAATTATGTAGTCTGACTTATTAGTATCAAAGTCCCGTTTTTTTTTTTAAGTATTGAAATTTATGATAGAACAGATTATTATTGCCACAAAATTTTCAGAGAAAGATATAAAGTAGATATAGAACAATAGTAGATTTCATCTACATCGATAAACCCGCAACGTTGACTGGATTACTGGGATCTGATTAAGTGTTAAATATGAAGCATTCATCTATTTAATTGTCAAAAGAGGGTAGTGCCATACAAAACCTTGCCACAACTATATGACTGACTACTTTGTGATCAATAAAAGCAAGGATCGTAGTATATTACAAATGCCTATTATATTGTCCCTCTAGACATTGCTATGATCAACTCTGTTTTGTTTTTCCTAGACTATGTTGAATGAATGTAGACAAATTAGGAATGCCTTGTAAATAAATACCTTACAATTAAATCTTGCGTCTTCTAGATTTCTTATAGCGAAATTGAATGCCTCATGATCAATGACTTAATTTCGCTTCGTTCATATTGATTGGTTACAAATCTTGAAACTTTGAATTTCTAAATAACATCCAAAGCTCGTTTATGGAGACAACTACATGAGATGGCGTTGGTGATGGTTGCTGTCACTTTTATTCACGTTTTTATCGACTCGCTTTATTGTCTGTCTGTTTGTCTGTTCGGTACAAATTTTGTGATCAATTTTAAACTTACCCATAACAGAACCCATCAATGGCTACTAGTAAACACACCGATTTTGCATTCATTAGAATTGTGTTCACGAGCATTTTTCATACCAATTGGTGACGAGGGTCTGACGATTGCAGAAGGTGGATAACCTTCAATCAATGGCCACTAATAAATCCACCAAGTGTAGGCTTATTTTGTCATCACAGACCCTTTTCATAGCACATTCTGATGAAAGCTAAATGATGGAGCTGGCCAGTTTGTTTTTAAGGTTCCGTACTCTAAAAACAAAAAAAGGAATCCCTTTAGGGTCACTTCGTTGTCTGTCCGTCTATCTGTCAATACCCTTTTTCTCAGGAACGCATCGAGGTATCAAATAGAAATTAATATGAAATATAATATAGTGTTACTTTTTTGGTCGAATAGTGTATGATGTGGGCTCTTTAAAGTATAAAAATCAGGCGTTGTTACGTCGGAATTCCGGAAAAAATAAATAAAGTAACAAATTCAGAAAAATGTCATTAATTACATTTCCTTACGTACTTGAAATTCACAAAAACTTTCTGTGTGTGTGTTTGCGCTGTTGTAGCTCTTATCTAACAATTGTATAAAATCTTCTAATTCTCTAGTATTTTTTGGACTGCAATTTATCTTTATTTTTGGCGAAAAAATTCGCTTGCTTTGAAATTAATTTTCTTAGACTAAAGAAAATTGGCACTCAGTAGTTTTAATCCTGCATCTATAATCATAATAACCGTTGGTTTGTGGCAGGAAAAACGAGGATGTAATTTTTTACACACTGCGCTGCGCGATGTATTGTCTTTTACTAGCAAGTAGTACACTCAATAATTTTCCGTATTAAAATACTACCAAATAAAATAAAATCTGAATTTTCTGTCTGTTGTTGTGAGACCAAAAAACATAGACTAGAGCCGTAAAAATATATATATATAAAGCCAGGGTTAACATAAAGTTATTAACATTTTATATTAATCTCAGAAATCGTAGAGCAACGTTCTTCTAGGTATTTCACGGGCACCTTGTGTACGATATGTACTTAAAACTTTTTCAAGTTCTGAGCACTCTTTGAAGACAAGGAGCGACTGCGCGAATTTCATAAAATAATTTTAGCTTCCCGATGAGGCTGACATGGTCATTCAGAGTGAGTAAAAAGTTTATAATTTTAAGCAATACTTAGAGCAATATTTACGCCGCGTACAAGTTAATGATCTGTTTTATTAATTGTTACGTTATGAAAATTGAGGATTTCGTAGGCCATATTGTTACGTTAAAAAGGATAAAGTTTACTTTAAATGTGATGTAAATATAGCGTAACAATAACATGTGAGCTCTAGTCGTTGTGAGGCGATGCTAACCTCGTTGTTTGCTCGGATAGGTATCAGTAGCGGAGCTCAGACCTTTAGTTCAAGGACCGTGCTGTCGGGAAGGTAACTCGCCGTCGCAAATGAAACACCACGATACAATGAAAAGATGTTTACTATATCTAGATCAGATATGGGAATAAATAATAAATCTAATTACAAAGATGCGCCGCGCCTTCGGTGGTCTCGTCGTCAGTATGTTTGCGCGGGCGTTCGAGTTATGCAAGTTTACAATAATTCAAATACTTTACTTTGAGATTGAGTCTACGTTATATGCGCATATAAAACAAAAAAGAAACAGGCCTTTTACGTTTCGACGTGAAGGGTCGGAGGTACGTTTCGCTCGTGCCGTCCAGTGTCGAGTTCGGTCTCGCCGCAGGGGCGGCGGGGCTGGCGTTCCGTCCGGCGCAGGCCGGCCGCGGTGTCCCACTCCTGGGCTGCTCCGTCTCCTCTTGGTCTTCAGGCGGCGATTTTCTTTCGACCCTCCTCCCGGGCCGTGGGTATTTGGATAAAATAGTTACCGAAGATATAAATGTCGAAATAATAGGAAGCCTCTTCAGCAGACGACCGCGACGTCGAGAACGAGACCTTCCCGTCCATCCTGAAGGATGTTCGGGTACAAATTTACTATACTATATTACAAATAGATTGATGTTCGAGGGGCGATCGTCCACATCGCCCGCCATCTTGGTTCCTCCTACTTTCTTACTGTTTTACAAAATCGACCTTCTACTTCGAATGTCAGATCCCAAGTGTTCGATCCAAAATCAGCTTTTTCTATGGCCGAGCGGGTCGCTGGCTGTTCGTTCGCGAGGACGCCATCTGCCGACATTCCACGTCGCTGCGTTTCGGTGCGCCTCTGCGTTCTGCCTTGCGATTGTGGTCTGCCAACAGGTGGCGCCCGCGACCTATTTTGCCGGGCCATGGATTTTATGTAACATAATATACCATATCAGCCCATTATACCCCACAACGAGATCTTAGGCCTCCCCTAGGGTTGAGGGTGCTTGGAGCTTAATCCACCACGCTGCTCCAGTGCGCGTTGATGAATTTTAACGACTGCCATCTGATGATAGCAATCTGGATCAACTGCTTAACGTGCTCTTCGAAGCTCGGAGTCAGTAATAGATAAACTCATTGATACATGCCGGTTTCTGGGATTCAAACCACGACCTTCTGAACAATAAGCGGGGTCGCCAACCACTTGGCTATCAGGTTACTATGGATATATTTTCTGATAAAAGATTGTTGATTTGTCGTTATAGTAGAAGAGAATTTTGATTAGGTATTTGAGGTAGCACGAAACTTTGTCAAAAACTTGTTTAGCCTTGTCTGAACATAAAATTGAAGACCTGGCGATCCATTGTCACTGCTTAAATTTTTGAATTTGAGCTTTTTTAGTGTTCTTGTTAGATCATTTAGAAATTTCAGTATAATTGAAATCCGGCATTTAATAAAGTAAAAAAATAAATAAGCTACATATTATCATGGGATCTAAAAAGTTGCCAGGCGATTTTAAAAATTAAAACTAGTCAATTTCTAAAAAAATATGTTTGAGGCAAATTGAAACTTTGACAGAACCATAAACAAAGAACGTATTTTCAAAAAGAAGGTCATTAGAGTAAATTATACATAATGGGCCAGTCTTCAATTCAGCTACGTTTTCAATTTTATGTTCAGATAGTGCTAAACGAGTTTTACACAAAGTTTCATGCTACTTCAAATACCTATTCAAAACTACGTTAGCACCTCTCGGTCCATTATAATAGGCATTATTATTACTGATCGTAATAATAAAATTAAAACTATAATTAATTTCGGAAATGCTAAATTATCATTCATTGAAATGTAACCCTAACCGAGTCCGATTTAGATTGAAACTATATTTTTATTTTTTTTACTTAACTCTCGATTTTTTAATATTTGAAAATTTAATTTAATAAAATTTAATAGTTGTGTTGTTATTATTGTGGCGTTACCGCTGGCTACACTCTGGCGTTTATTATTGCCATAGTATTTTTAATCTTGTGGTACGATATAGGCGTTTACGTCCGCACGCTGTTTTTTTTTTGCATTCTATATGGGCTCAGTTTAGTTTCTGTGCACTATGTGTGAAATATTTGTCATAATAGTTTGGGAGTTCTGGTGGTAATTTTCGTATATAATTCCATCACCGTCGGTAGTGATATTATAATGTACTTTACACCTATCGGTCTTGGTTGTTATATATATAAAAAAAAAATAATATTTATATATTTATATATTATAAAGAATATTTAAGTATGTATATCAGTTGTCTAGTAACCCATAACACAAGCATAATACTTGCTTACTTTGGGACTAGATGGCGCTGTGTGGGAAGTCCCATGTATTAAATAAAAAAAAACAAACCTAAGGCTTATAGAAAATTAAAGGTTTAGTTAGCCCTTTTTTATTGTAATGATTAATTGAGAACTTCGAAAAAAATAATCCAAAATATATTATTAGGTACGTCTGCCGTCGATACATATGTTTCATTAAAGTTTTTGAAAAACGTTTCTGAATGGGCTTGGACCAAAATTATTGCCACGTAGTTTTTATTTGATTTATTCTGAAAATATAGACTAATATGTCCTTCCTCTTAAATTAAAAAAAATGAATCTATAATTTTCTTCCAAAAATTGATTAATAAAATACCTATATGACGTCATCTGGACAGATGTTTACTATTTACATTTTCTTAGACTAAATAAATTCATACTACTTTTGTTAATTCACAAAGATTACAATTTCATTTGACATAGTGACCTTATCTCAATATTTTTTACTTAGTTTTAGCTTCAGTTTTTTACTGTGAAAAGCGGCGCCATAAGCTCAACCGCCCAGATGACGTCACAGGGGCAATTTCAACGTCAGATTAATTTCCATAAATACCTCGCAAATTCAAATATAGAAAAAAAATTTGAGAGGTTATTCTAGGACGTTATTCCTTTTAATTATCAACAGCGTAAGTTTAAAATTTTGGTTCAAGCCCAATGGACAATTAATTTGTACATACGTTATGTTACGCATGTAAGGTATGTATAGAACCCTCTGGATATAAATACGAGTCGCACTTGACTGGTTATTAGCTTTTCCTACTAAAGAAAAATTCTATGCAGCCAGTCAATACGCTAACCAATACGTTATCTGTTATAGCAGTATTTATCAAAATGCTTTTTTTTTAGGTTGTAGAAAAGTAGGGGTCTGTCGCTCTGCAAGCCACTATAATGTCTATGAATTTAATATTTTTATTGTACTTATAACTATAATTTATATTACTAAAAACGATAAAATATTTACGTAGTGATTCACGAAATTTAATTAGCGTATAAATAAAAGTTATTAAAGTAACAAGTTTTTACTTTTACTTATTAAGTACATGTGATTATAGGTACATAATTCAAATTACTAATTATTTACTAGAATATTGATTCTTGTAATTGTTTTGTAATTGTAAACTTTAATTAAAGATCTGTTTTAATTTTTAATGTTACAATAGATATATTTACATAGTGCAATACTTTATTGTAACTTTCATACGACGTATTTGCAGTCAGTTTGAAGACAGAAACTTTTCAAAGGTGAATTCAATATACGCTCAATGAGTACAACGACCTTCTAAGATCACGTACGGGTCCTTTCCTAATGCATAAGTAATATCGCTCTTGCTGCCGAAAAATTAATGTTTTGCCTTGAAAACAAGAAATGTTTAGGTATATTTATTGCTTATCACATCAATCATACATTATATGTAGGTTAGGTACAAATGTTTTTATAGTTTCGTACCCAAAGGGTACCAACGGGAACCTTATTACTAAGACTACGCTGTCCGTCCGTCTGTCACAGGACTGTATCGTTTGAACCACGATAAGTAGACACTTGTAATTTAGAGTCGGTTGAAAATATGAAACCATATAAATATGATTTGAATGTTATAAGTTATTGCAGACAGGGAAAAACCAATTATGAAAATATGTTTATTTGTGGTCTTTAAGTGAAATTCGATTTTAAATTTTACAATAAATATGTTTCATAATTTGAGTATGTCTCTTCTTGCAATATCTTGTAAAATTCAAATCATATTTGTATGATCGTATATTTTGTTATTTGATTAAACAAGTATCGAATAAAACAGGCATTGCATGATGAATTCCACAATGCTCGGACAAAATTCTATAGTTTATTTTTTTCTTTTCAGATAATTATTAATTTCAATACAGTCGGTTTTTTTTTTAATAATCACATATTACTGTTTTTTTCTACTACATGAAACTAAAAGATTAGGCTTTGACCCTTTCAAAGATACTTACCGATCACATAATATACATACCGATCCAGTTTGTTGTAGATATATATATGTATAAATATATATATAAATACATGGAATTGGCTATTTTCTAGCTTCTTTGATGCCAACATTTATGAAAATAATTTATTCGTATCCGGTCGTGACTATTATAAACCAAATTCCAATATTATCGCTTCGCTCCGATAGTGCGAACAATCAGGGGTCATGATCTCACTCTGTTCGTAGGACATCGCTATGAGAAGACAATTGAGAAGCCGACTTTCAAAAGCGGACATGTCAGATATTACCATTTTTATAGGATATGCCATTTTTTGTACCTACTACTACAAGGAAATAAAATTTCGTATCCCTTTTTTCACCGCCTTTTCGCTTTGGTGAGAAATGGCAAGCGTACATGTTGCATATTCAGTTCTACTATTTACTGGCTGACAACTCCATTTTTGATTGGGAATCTATTGACAAGTTCAGTTTTTATTGATAATTCCAAAGGACAAGATTCGGTTTCGGTTGAAAATTGTTGATAAAATTATCCATGTATAATAAAAAAACCTTCCATTAAAAAATCAAATACATTTTCGACTGCTCTCGGTCACATAATTTTTTGACAATCGCAAGTTTCTTAGCACTAGATAAAATACTTTGATAAAAAGAGCAAAAAAGAATTCAAACTTTTATGACAAGTCTAGTTTCTATTGGACTTTACCGTAAACGTTATTTATAAACGATTTGTTGTTGTTTTGATAAAACAATTCCGCAACAACAATTGAAAGAAATCAAGCCTTTTGAACGAAAAATTTAAGGTTTTTTGTCGAGTTTAGAATGAAAAAATAATTGATAGTATAAAATAATAGATATATTTATTCGTGGTGGGAGAAATACCTATATACACATACAGTCAAAGACTTATCGGAGAGATTACCTATGAGGTATTGAACCTTCTGTGCGTCTATGGGATTTTTATTATCGTGTATAAGATACCTACTTCTTCTGCGACCCGGTAAAAATTTCTATTTCACCTAGGACATCCAGAAGTTCGCTTTTGAAAGTTTGGGTGAAAGTTGTATTTACGCAGAAACCAACGTGTTCTTTTCACAGGTTGAGGACAGTCTTAAATCTATATATACTATTTATTATAAAAAATCGGTCGTTTGTTATGCGTGTATATATGTTCGAACGAGCAAATCTCGAGAACGACTTACCTCTTGCAACGTGGCCGACGCTATTTGTTAGCTTATTTATGCGGTTGTAACATAAGCTATTTATTGATCACGACGCGATGGGATGGAGATGATATATGCGTTTGGAGTAAGAGCGCAAGGTTGTGTATTTGTGTGTATGTGTTACCATTTTTCTTAAAAACTATTAAACCGATTTCGATGCCATTTCTTAGAGGAGCAGGCTCCTAAAACGTTTTACGGTTATAGGTTACCAGAGGGCGTAGCAGTAGATGCGCTTCTCTAAAACGATTGGGTTGATTAAGCTGTCTTTTTTCACATTACATAGCTATCACTTCAGAGTATTTTCTTAGATTAGTTTACAATTGTACGTCGCCAAAGGCTTGCAGTAGATAGGTAGGTTTATTCAAAACAGCGTTTTCATTATCATCCAACTGAGAAAATATTTACCTAAATAAGCTAGTTATTATTAAAATACGTGTAATTATCAAGGCAACAAAACTTCTGTTAACAGTCACAAATCTAGTATTTTAATGTTTTTCTGTGAAAACTAATAAAACGTGATTAGTAATTCCAGGTAATCGCTCAGTTTTCTCTAACAGTATGTATATGCTGTGCAGGCTTTCTCTAGTAGACTTTTATTAGTTGTCAGCTCATTTCAAATATTATAATAAAATGTACTTTTACAAGCAATGATTTTGTGAAAATTCCATAGAAAATGACAGATATCGTTTACCCAATAAGCGAAAACTAGATGCATTGTATCTTTGTGATGTTATTGTAAAAGATAATTTAAAAAAAAACATTTCATGATGAAAACTACATTGTATTACTAGGTACTATAAATTTACGTTTTCCTTTGCAGCGCTTATTCTCTTCACAATCGATACTAAAAGTCAAAGGTTCTCTGTAATAAAATAAGTAATAAAAATTGTCTCTAGCTATCAGTGCACTCATGTTATTACTTTTTGGATTAGCCAGAGAAGATCGAGCGCCTTCTAAATAACTAACGAAATAAAAATGAAATATATTTATACAATAATTCTTAAATTACATAATAATAACGATTAATGGTTAACTTCGATTAACGTCGCGCTCGTTTTATATTGTATGGTAGTACGGAACCCTTCCTGTGCGAGTCCGATTCGCACTTGACTGGTTTTTTTAAGCATTATTCAGGGACGATTTCAGTTAACAGCTTAGAAATTTATGGCCATGCGCTGTTCATGAATGCGAATCCGGACGCATAGTGTAAGATGTAAGCGTGTTAAGGTTCATGTATACCTACCGGTGTAAAGTATTAGGATCCACTCCATGGCAATTAGCTTGGAAACACAAACACAGAAATACTTTGTTAGTAATTCCAAACGAATGTTCATTTCGAAGAACTGAACACGTGTTTGTTGGTATTACAAATCCGAGTGTGTAGATATTGGTAGGGTCACTACGAAATTTTCCAGGCACTGTTACAGTTCAATATATTCCGTATTTATTAACATAGTACTTTAGATATTGCAATGTGATTATTCGTGTTATTATTACAGTTTTGAAATAACTATTACGCAACATTAGATTTAAACTAGCTTCTGGACAAATTACAGTAAAATAATAATCTCGCGAATTATAAACTGATTTTTTAAACTTTTTCTTTTCTCAGTGCATCGCTTGACCGTAAACATTCCACTGTTGGGCACAGGCTTACGAATCTTTATAAAGTTATTTAAAAGAAGTAATACGGTTAAAAATTAAGTTGTCTGTTAAAATGCTGAAAGATTAAAAGCAACGTTTGACTTTATAATCTAACTAAAATAATAAAAAAGATGTTAAGTAACCGTCGTGCGTGGCTACGATGATAACTAAAGTTTATCTATGGCCATAAAAGTACGGATTGACTAGAAGCCCTCTTCTGCGTTTACCGTCTAACCACTCATACTCTAGCTAGCTCGTGTAAGATGACGAGTTACAGTCCGAGTTTCAGTGCGCGAAGTCCCCGCGCGCCGGTCTTCAGCCCCGCTAAATACTCGGACGCCTATCTTCGACCCAGTAAAATTGCGTAACGTCCCTTCGATACAGTGAAGTGACATTTATCACTATTAAAACCAAACGCTGCTGTCGAATTAATTAACTCTATGTCTATGGCAGTGTACGTACAGATCACAAACGACATTTAAAATACTTCATTTCTCACTAATTATTTGGTTTATAATAGATTCAAAAAACACATTAACTACTAAATAGCGAAAAATAATTTTTTTTAACAAAAACTGCCACAACTACAAAGTAAAAAAAAATTATTTTGTAGGTAGAAATCGCCTATAGTTGTTTGTGAAGCAGATGTCAAGTCACCCGCTATCATAGAATAAATTAGTTTGATAACAGCTTTTGGTACTAATAGTCATAAAATGTAAGTTCCCAGTATCGAAGCGACATTTCGAATTTTCGAGAGGTTGAAACCGGTGTGCGGCGATTTCTCGGGGGTTAAGGGCCAGTAATTCATTTTGGCCTTAGAAATTAGCCTTACGTAAGGTCTCCCTTTGCAAAGGACGACCTTAAGTAGTGCATGTGTATTTCAATACAATTTTTTTTTGCCCTTAACTGAGGAAACAATACAACCAACTTTCCGCATTTGGGGTTACCATGTGCCAAGTGACACCCTGACTTAGAGATATTTTTATCTAACATAGATCCTTGTTTTAACGTTTAATGTAAATAATAATGAAATAAAAATTATCAAATAATAAAACGAAATGCAAATAATACTTTTGAGATTGAATAAAGTGAACATTTGTTAAATTAGTATCCACCAAAATGTTATATAATGGTATTTACGTTTATTCTATCTGGTAACAAAATTGACACGCTGAGCTGAGTGGGCTCCGCACCTGTGCATAACACAGCCGCGTCCACTTCACAGCAAACGAAAAGTACGTAGGTACCTACTATGTACACAAAAAAAAAAAGAAAGGGACTCACCTCCGAAATTCTCTCGAGGTACCAATTATTTGCCTTGTATAAAAATTCATAATGCAGTTTTATATAGCAAAAAGTTAATGAAAGCAGCAATTTCTTTGTGTTTCTTTTAAAAACAATACCTATTTTAATTTGACGTTTACGTTTTGACGTATTTTATGGTTTTGACTGGTTTTCACCACGTTCTGACCACAGATTACTAGCACAGATTACTAGTCTCTCTAGTTCTGACGTTTGTTCCGAACTTAAGGTAGGCCTTAGGTAGCTAACGACTTCCCTTAAAATTCACTACCTTAAGTGACGACTTAAGTTGACATTTGTTCTAAGGATGTAATGAATTACACTTTTTTTTGTCTAAGGCTGCCTTAAATCTAAAGGCAACCTTAAGGTCGTATTGAATTACCGGCCCTAAGAGCGCCACGCGGCCACCTTACGCACTGAAACTCGGACTAAAACTCCCCATCATACACCGGCTAGCTAATAGTATGAGTGGTTAGACGGTAAACGCAGAAGAGGGCTTCTAGTCATTTCGTAGTGTTATACCCCCTATGAATACCCATTCATACTGGGTATAAGTTACAAGTTAATAACAATTAAAACATTGTTGAATATAACAATAACAATATAACAATATAAAGTAAATGACTTTACACCGACTTCATGTCGTTGTTAGTATCTACAAACGGTAATAGCGTCGAGCGTCATTGATTATTTTTTTTCTAGCTATATTCCTATTTATTTCAATACATTCATTATGTAAACTATTGTTACATATATTCGAGGTCCCGTCCCGTGCGAAATACAATTTTATTCACGGTTTAATAATACACGGTCAAGGACACCGGAACCAGATTCTAAAAGTAGATGAGATTGCGCCAGTAACATTGTGTTTATGTTAATGACATTGCGGTTTTTATATTTTTAATTAAAAATAAATTATTCAATTATACAGCATTAGTATATCGGAATCGTAGAGGTGCATTTCTATGAGGGGAGGCCATGACAGTTGTGACGCACGTGATAATGTTGTTTTATTTTATAAAAAAAAAATTTGAATTTTATTGGCGATTTGATTATTTTAATGTAATTTTATGGACTCGTTTATTGTATATTTATGTATAATGATATGTATGTATTCATAGATTTTAAACGTTTTGTACCCCTATTTCAACTAGGGCGAAAATAATCATGTAATCGTTCTAACAAATGGAATTGAATTTTCACAAAATTGGGCTAGCGGCTATTGTTTTCTCTATATAGATGCATATTTTCAACGACGTATTAAGTATCCAAACACAAAAAAAAATCATAGTTTTAAATCATTAAAAACATGATATCATTACTCCAGTTACTATAAGATATATGTAGTAGAAGAAATTAGGACATAAAAACCATTACTTATATGTAAAAGTGATTAGTATTTTTTTTATTGAACTTAATTTTTAAAAGAAAACACAAGAAATAGTTACGGTTCAATGACCTAGTTGTTTCTACTATGATATGATATATTAGATAGTTCTCACATTTATGACTTAGTACAAGGCCACTCTAGGTTTTTTTTTTGTGAGGACGAAAAAAAAAAACGTAGTGTGGCCGTGCACACACAAATGTGCCTGGCGTATGTGCTCGCCGTTATATAGAAATAAAACGCTCATGCGTGCATTTGCATTATAGTACATGGGTGTTTCCTCGCCGAAATAAAACTTAGTGTGGCCTAGGCCTTAGGATTTCTTATTTGACTAAGGATACAGGATAAGGAGGAGGATACAATACTAATTGCAACAGAAGTCCTATTAGATGAATTTGTTTGTAATAGTTTTGAATACGAAACGTTTTAACTAAACAGGATCTAAATAAACGTTTTTTAACTAGTGGTCGGTCTTCCAACGTTACTACAATAACTTGGAATGTCACAATCAATTTTAAAATGTACTTGGAATGCGGTCGCCCGAGGCTACTTACTGCGAGTCAAGTGTAATTAGAAATTCATTGATAATTGCTGGAATTTGAATTCATAATAAAAACTTTTTTGTTTATAGTTTATCGATCAGTAAAATCGAGCAACAATTTAATTCTTCAGTGAACAGTTTCAAAGAAAATTGTTACGGATAGGTTGTAAATGAAAAAAAAAAAAAAAAAACTATCAAATGCGTGTCGGACCACGCACAATGAAGGGCTCCGTAGTCGGGATTAGTTAACGTTCATAGTCAAAATTTAATAAGTCTAAAAATAAATATCACAACAACTAAACATTTCTTAAGTAAACCAATTTTCAAAATTGAAAAGATATTAAACGAGGTGGGGATAGCCTAGAAAACGCTACGGGGCCAGAACGACCGACAACTGCGGTCATGATATAATTAAAGGAGCATCGAAATAATAACCACGCAGATATTCAGAATGAATTAAAGATTAAATACACGCGGTTTCTGTCATCTTACATGAACGTCTCGGAGTAAGGAAGTTTGCTTCTTGGTGGATACCTAATTCTCATTTAAAATAATAAAAACCTTGACGTGTGTGTATTGTAGATTTACGATATATACATGGCTGGTTTATGATAAAAACCATTTCAAGTCCAAAAGCGGGACTTCGTTACAAATGTCCTACATTCTAATCACAAACGAATCTTTGATTTATAGCTACAATCCTCTCGTAAAACAACAATCCGCACGATTAGTGTCTGAAGAAGACGATTTACCCATAAAAAGCCCAGTAGTATTAATTCTGCTAGAAGATCGTAATGCTGTTACTAATAAGTGGTATTGTGAACTTTGTGTCCCCCAAGCCTTTCACAAATTGAATGAGGTTCGTCCAAAGAGCAGAACTCGAAACATTATTTTTGAAGAAGACAACGCAGCCTGCCCACAAGGCCGCTGCTAGAACTATGGACCTTTCAAGTCTCATGCGATTTTCGTTTTATTTTCCACCATTAAAACAAAACTTGCGTGTGAAATTTCACGTATGACCATAATTTTCTTTAAGAGGACGCGCTCATCATGTAAAGACAAATCCTGAGAGTAGTTAACATTTATACTATCTCTAAATCCGTAAATAAATTTCTCGTTTAGTTTCAGTGCATTATCATACAGTTAACGCTAAATTCAAAATGATTAAATGATCCACGAACCCGCATTAGAACAGCGTGGTGGATTAAACTCCAAGCTCTCGCACCCTCAGGGGAAGCCTGAGCCCCTGCAGTGGGCATTAATGGGCTGGTCGTTTGTAAAAGTTGTATGTAAAAGGATCTTTTTTAAGAATGGCCGTAAGCCTCGGTAACTGTTTCAGTCAGCGAACACCGATCGGCCGTCGAATGTGCGAACGATTAGATATGGACGCAAGACCTGTAGGGTTCCACGCCACATTATATAGGTTCTATACACAGATTGGTTCTGTACATTTATAATTTTATATTATGTGGTTAATAAGTGTTATCAATATAAATATTGAATCAAATATAGTGCAACGTTACAGTACACTGCTTATGAATTGGTCAAACCAAATATCTCGACGAGGTCGTACGCTGGTTTTCGTCTAACAGCGGTAACAATCGACAATAATTATCAAAAAAATACAATTAATGTTTTTCTAAAGAAAGAACAGCTGTATGTCGTTGTAGTTTCCGTGGGTAGTCCTCGGAACAACCCTTTGGTCACAGCTACTTTAGGTATCGACGTTTTCAGTATTTTTCATTTAATTATAGTAGGTGGTACAAAATGTACAGAAATTAAAAAAATCCTAAATGTACTAGAATTTTTAATCAGTTGGACTACATTCACGTTTACTAAAGTTGTCTGTTTTTCACGAAATAAAAATGTAATAAAACGATATGTGGCTTTCTAGACCACGAAACCCCACACGCCGATGCCGGGGTGAAAAAAAGAAGCTTTTTCTGCAATTTTTTCATGTATAGAAGCCCCTTTGAAAAATAACTTAATTAAATTTCTGATTCAATATTTTGTTTCTGGTTAACATTTTACACAAAATGTCCAAATTCTAACGTAATAAATAATAAAAATAACGTAAAAAAATAACGTAAAAAAATAACGTAAGTCTGTAGGTACGTTATGTTCCGTTTACGAGCTAGAGACCCGTGATATACGGACAGACAACAGAGCCAAAGCAATAGGTCTGGCCGTTCAGTGGGCCTAACATGCACGCCGCGACAAAATTTTGTCGACGGCAATTCTCGTCCCGAAACGAGATACCTCTATATGTCTACTAGTGCTAACATGCAACGTTTTTATCTCGTCGGGCTCCGTCACAATTAGAGAAATTACTCGTCTACGGTAGTTTTGTCTACAAACCCTAACATGCGAACCACATTTTATCGAATTTTGTCATTTTTAAACGGTATATTTCTCGTCGGCAATTTTTGTTGACGACAACGGTGAGAAAAATATTATGTAGAAAGTAATTGTTAAATGTTTATTTTCGTTTGTTTTCGCTTGAATCGGTTGTATTTTATGCATAAAAAAGTTTAGTTACCGATTCAGCTCGGAAAAACTTTTTTTTACTTAATTATTTTAATTTAAATATTATTTACGTTACAGTAACGCCGAAAACAGACAATTAAAAAACAATTGATGATCGATAATGATGATGACTGCTTAGCCGAGTGGTTAGAGACCCTAACTGCGGAGCCAGTGGTCGCGGGTTTGATTCCCGCACGAGACAAATATTTGTGCGTGTCTATTTGTTTTAGTTCTGGGTGTAAAATATAAATATATGTATATAAATATAATCTAAATTCACCACGCCGCTCCAATGCGGATAAGCGGATTGTAATGACCGCCATCTATTGACAGCAACCGACTGTTTAACGTGCTTTCCGAGGCATGGTTTCAATGATAGTTAACATACTTACGTCAAAAACTCATTGGTATACGCTCGAATGCGAACCACGGCTACATGCCCTTATCGATTTGAAACAGGTTCGCTGCGCTCGGGCTATCACAACACATTATTATTAATATTAATACTTATTATTATTATTATTAATACTTATTATTATTATTAATATTTATCATTATTTTTATTTTTACTTATTATTATTATTTTCATTATTATTAATAATAATAATAAAATAATAATAATAACAATAATAATAATAATGTGTCGTGATAGCCTGAGCGCAGCGAATTAGTTTCTATATTATTAATATTATTATCATCATTATTATTATTAATATTATTATTATTAATATTCATATTATTATTATTACTATTATTATTATTAATAATAAAAAAATTTAACAGTAATGTGTTGTGATAGCCCGAGCGCAGCAAACCTGTTTCAATATTATTATTATTATCATTATTACTAATATTTTTAAAATTATTATTATTATTGCTTAAAAGACCTAATTTAAAAACATTTTTAACCATGGGTAACACAAAAGCCGAAAATTCTAGTTGCAGAAACGGTCGATGGCCAATTAAAATAAATTATTAAATATATTCTATGGTCAATCACACAATTTAGACTATAAATTGAACGAATAAAAAAGAACGGATAAAGTGTTGCTATATTAGAATATGGCATGTTTTCATTATAGGGTAACATTTGTTTGTCGTGTCGACAAAGCGAAGTCACGGTGACATATTTTCTCGAGTGAGTCGTGCATGTTAGAGAAAACGACAGACAAGTCGACATCGACAATTTTTCTCGTCTCGTGTGGCAGTTTTGTCGTGCGTCGCATGTTAGCCCAGCTGGTCTTTGGGTACGGAACCCTAAAAAGTTATTACCTGAACACCATCGCCCATAAGCATAATAATTAGGAGCCCTATTCTTTATACGTGGTTTTATTGTAGTTATAGACTTGTTTTGGTTTTACTCACTTCAATTGTCTATAGGGTTATACCATAGACTAATTTGATTTGACAGGGCGCTTGGTTCCAATAGAGCTATAAATGTCACTTCACAGTATCGAAGGGACATTACGTAATTTTGCGGGGATTTCGAGGGGGTGCAGACCGGCGCGCGGCGACCTTGCGCACTGAAACTCAGACTAAAACTTTCTATCTTGCACCAGCTAGCTCAAGTATGAATGGTTAGACGATAAACGCAGAAGAGGGCTTCTAGTCAATTCGTAATTTTATGGGTTATATCTATATATGTACCTACCTATGGTTTTATGTTTTAAGTCAACGACAAGTACGGCACATTAACGTAGGGTTTTAAGAAAATATTTTAGAATATATGCGTTAGACATGTATAGCCCGAGCCGCAGCGAACCTGTTTCAAATCTATAAGGCCATGTGGCCGTGGTTCGAATCCGGGCGTGTATAATGAGTTTTTTCTGACTTAAGTACATTAACTATCACTGAGTCCGTGCCTCGGAGAGCACGTTAAGCAGTCGGTCCAGGTTGTTGTCAATAGACGGCGGTCGTTATAATCCGCCAAGCCATATTGGAGCGGCGTGGTGGATTTAAGCTCCAAGCCCCCTCAACTTGAAGGGTGGCCTAAACCTAAGCAGTGGAGTATAAAATGGGCTGGTGGAACCGTTAGATTGTAAACTGTCGATAGATTGTAAACAGGGACTAAAATATGTAATCTACTTAGGTTAGGTCAGGTTTTGATCGCGTCAATACGAGGAGCGAAACAAAGCGGAGCGACGAGCCATTCAAGAAATTATGATTTTCCTGAAATCAGCTAGTAAGAAGTTAACAATCTCATTAGACTAATTATTAACTAACGCTTTTTACAATCTTATGGTGACATTATATATAATGAAATACACGTATACAATGTCATTTTTGTGTTAAACAGAATCAAACAAACTTTAATATACAGATATAGTATAATAATTCCACAATAACTTAATAAACAATACGTAATGTCCATATGAGGTTCTAGCCGTTCTAGCATATAACGCAGATCCACAATGAGCTGATGATTTAATCTATATCTCCTGTGGGCCTAACATGCACGCCGCGACAAAATTTTGTCGACGGCAATTCTCGTCCCGAAACGAGATATCTCTATATGTCTACTAGTGCTAACATGCAACGTTTTTATCTCGTCGCGCTCCGTCACAATTGGAAAAATTACTCGTCTACGGTAGTTTTGTCTACAAACCCTAACATGCGAACCATATTTTGTCGAATTTTGTCGTTTTTAAGCGGTATATTTCTCGTCGGCAATTTTTGTTGACGACAACGGTGAGAAAAATATTGTTATGTAGAAAGTAATTGTTAAATTTTTATTTTAGTTTGTATTCGCTTGAATCGGTTGTATTTTATGCATAAAAAAAGTTTAGTTACCGATTCAGTTCGGAAAAGATTTTTTTTTACTTAATTAATTTTATTTTATTTAAATATTATTTACGTAACAGTAACGCAGAAAACAGACAATTAAAAAACAATTGATGATTGATGACATGATAACTGCTTGGCCGAGTGGTTAGAGACCCTAATTGCGGAGCCAGTGGTCGTGGGTTCGATTCCCGCCCGGGACAAATATTTGTGCACGTAACTATTTGTTTTAGTTCTGGGTGTAAAATGTAAATATATAAGTATATAAATATAATCTAAATGCACCACGCTGCTCCAATGCGGATTGGCGGATTGTAATGACCGCCATCTATTGACAGCAACCGAGACCGACTGCTTAACGTGCTTTTGGAGGCATGGTGTCAGTGACAGTTAACATACTTAAGTCAAAAACTCATTGGTACACGCCCGGATGCTAACCACGGCTACATGGCCTTATCGATTTGAAACAGGTTCGCTGCGCTCGGGCTATCACAACACATTATTATTAATATTAATACTTATTATTATTAATAATATTAATACTTATTATTATTAATAATATTAATACTTATTATTATTAATAATATTAATACTTATTATTAATATTAATATTTATTATTATTATTCTTAATATTAATACTTACTTATTATTATTATTAATAATATTTTTACTTATTATTATTATTTTAATTATTATTTTTATTATTAAAATAATAATAATAGTAATAATGTGTTGTGATAGCCCGAGCGCAGCGAACCAGTTTCTATATTATTATTATTATTATTACTTATTATTATCATTATTATTAATATTCATGTTATTATTATTACTATTATCATTAATGTTAATAATAATAAAAATAATAATAACAGTAATGTGTTGTGATAGCCCGAGCGCAGCGAACCTGTTTCAATATTTTTTTTTTTAATATTATTATTATTGCTTAACAAACTAATTTAAAAACATTTTTAACCATGAGTAACACAAAAGCTGAAAATTCTAGTTGCAGAAACGGTCGATGGCCAGTTAAAATAAATTATTAAATATATTCTATGGTCCATCACACAATTTAGACTATTAATTGCTATAAATTGAACGAATAAAAAAGAACGGATAAAGTGTTGCTATATTAGAATATGGCATGTTTTCATTATAGGGTAACATTTGTTTGTCGTGTCGACAAAGCGAAGTCACGGTGACATATTTTGTCGAGTGAGTCGTGCATGTTAGGGACAACGACAGACAAGTCGAGATCGACAATTTTTCTCGTCTCGTGCGGCAGTTTTGTCGTGCGTCGCATGTTAGCCCAGCGGATGAATTCAACCTCAGAAATATTAAGCGGTTCAGACAACTCACGTAGACGTCTTTCCACCTTCATCTTTTGTTGTTGCATTTTTTTAGTCTTCGTACACGCAAAACGGCAATTATTTAAGCATAACGTTTTATTTTATTCTATACACTACACATTAACCAAATTTGGTCAGGTTGAAAATCACGAGCTATTTAATTAACAGAGACAATTGATTGATAATAAGTTAAAAGGTTATTAAAGCTTTCAATTAAATTTTCTTATTGTCACGGGTGATTGATGGCTTATTGACAGATAGACAAAGAATGACCGCCAAATCTGCCTAGAAAAATCCGGTGTAAACTAGGTAGTCACTGCGATGTTTGATTTTTGGTAAATAAGTTATATTCGTGGTGTTTTTAAAATAATACAGTATTGATTTCTGCCATGGGGTTTCTTTTATATTTTCTCAAACATTAAAAATTTTTAAATGCCTTTTCTTCCTGAATCATGATTTAAAAATATATACAACAGACAATAACAATAGTCACGTCAATCGTCAACTATGATTGTCATAGATCATAAGTATAATTTTATGTGGTTATTATATTATTCAACAGTAGTATGAAACAAAAAACACACTGTAAATGATAACAAATGAAAACATCGATGTGTTATTAAATAAAACTGATTGACATTTTGGACAGTAGGTTGACATCTAGTGTTTATTTTTTTAAATATAGGCAAAGGAATTTTAAATATTTTTTTTGTTTGTTAAATATCTATAAAACCCTATGTGATATATCGTCATTGTAATTAGCTTATTTCTATACAAGAACCAGGTAATATAATGTTTGTATCGATTTGTCCATCGCCTTCATAAACCATTGAAGTGCCACCTCCCATGAGGCAGAAGCTCTATGGGAGGTGGCACCTATTTTTTTATCGCGCTTGTCAAAAATCTATATGTGAAAGTTTTCTACGTAGGTTTGTTGAAGTTTTTGGATGAAGGTTAATGGCTATCGAAATTAATGGCGATGGGTTTTAAAAACCGATGTTAAAGAATAGGGCTGCAACTGCTAAACCCAGTAGTAAAAATGTGGTATTAGCACAACCGATTTAATGAAAATTCTACGAATAATCGCTAGTTGTGTTTTTATATTATCGAAATTATTTGACCATATTTGGTTTGCAAATATCTCTGATACACCTAGATTTACATTAATCGATTACGACTATCCATATATTTCAATGTGTTTGTGTAAAATTCCAGGTGACGCGCTGCGGGGGGGTTGTTAAAGCGGCTCTGCCGCTTTAAATGGACAAACGCAAGATGCTGCCAAAGAGAGCGCGTATGGATAGCATGCGGGGGCCCATCTCCAATGGACCCCTTCAGTCCAGGTTAGATCTCATTAGCAAATTGTTTAACATTTATTTATGTTAGGCTATTTTGTCACATATTAATATTTTTGAAGATCGCAAATCGCAATGTTCAGGCAGAACACATTCCAATGAAGGTTCGACTATCGGTTAAAGAATATATATAAAGTAACTGTGAGTTCTTAAAGACGTGTTCTGTAATGCGTCTCGGTGATACAAACTACAAAGTCTACAAAGCGATGCAATAAGGCCACGAAGCCGGGTCCGTTTGAGACAGTTGAATGCGACTGGTCGGACTCATTCTTTCATCGTACTAATCCTATTTGGTTTCCATCAAAACTTGTCCGAAGGGGTGGTCACCCCCGTGGCCCCTGCGCCGCTGGCGGCCGACTCGCGGCTCGCTCTTTGTTTGCCGCCAAATCTGTTTTCGCCCGCCCGGCCCCGGCAAAGTTTACGGAAACTCGGAGGGAAACTCTCCCCCGTCTCGGAATTACTTTCTCGTTTCCGAGTTCGGAGATGGTACTAGAGAGGGGGGGCTTTGGAAACTTTCTCCGGGCAATAATAATAATTCCGCACTGCGCTATGACGAAAGTTTAAATTATTAGTTTAATCGCAATGGCTCGGTTTAATTACTCGCGGAACGTGTGGGGTGGACGGGAATTCCTCGCCTCGACCCCCGTTACGCTCCCTCCAGAAGTCTCGTCTCATTCCACGCGACCTATACCTACAAGTCGCGATCGTTTCGATTAGTTAAGTCAACTCGTCGAGTCCGTGTGGGCCAATGTCGTCGTCTACAACTTTTATCGACGGACTATTTGTTGTTTGACTTTTAAACTTGTGCTAACCGAGAAGGGGTTTAGGAAGGAAAATTAAACCCTTCGGTTTCTTAAGGTCGATAATGTCTTTCTGTTTGTCTAACACCGCTTCTAGTTTAAAATCGGAGTCTTATTCTGATCTGATTTCCCTTTCGGTTCACTTCTTTATTTTATGTGTTTATTTAATAACGAAAACTATAGCTCTTAAGAAACTAAATTAACATAACTGGTGTGTGTGCGTATGTGCGTGCTTACGTGTGTAATGTATAGGTACTCATATTAACCAATTATACTGCATTCAAGTACTGTGTGTCTTTCTTCACAAAGCGTAAACCTATGTTCCTATTTTTCGGTTATCACTCCAAGAACTTCTTCTTCTGGTTCTTATCCTTGGGCGGTATGTTATTGGTTCGCCGACACGTTGTCGAACCGACCGATGCCAGTGGACGCTAGGTGCCTACTATAAAAACGTCGGAATGGGCTTAGTGGCTTAAGGCGTTACCCAAGCCACTAGGCCCATTCCGACGTACCTATACTACGTGACCCATTTGTTTTACTATTTTTGCGTAGTATATGCCAAAATCTCGCCTCCTCTCCTCTAGTTATCGCCTAGTAATCCAAAAATATGGTTTTAAATCAATTTTCTCAAACAGAAAATAAAATCATTTGGCTCATATTTGTTTTCATTAAGACAGCGCTAAAAACATACTGTAACGCTGACCGAGTACCAAACCTGTCAGTTTTGAGTCAGTTGGCGCCCCAGTATATGTGAAGACCTTCTCCCGCCCCCCTGATCGGGTCACGCAGTATGGACGTTCCCTTAGTAGAACTTGATAGCGTAAATGAAATATCGAAATCGTGATCGTATATTCAATAACATATCACTCTGTTTGTACGTCACTTGTTACTGATTGACGCCGCTTTTGTTACGTTACGTAAGACTGTAGACGGTCTGGCATACGCATTATGCGTAATGTATAATGCAACAGCACTTGCCACATGAATAGGTCGCCGTTCATTGTATGCAGCTAGAGACTTAAGTTGGCATTGGCGACATAAATAATAACATGTAGGGTAAGTGGTCGGACACCCTGACCCTGAAACCGAAGGTCGCGGGTTCGATCCCCGCCTGAGAATATGTATTATTGTTCCGTGTCATGTAAAACCTCTACGCGGCTGTAATTTTGAGATCAGATTTACTTATTCGAGGTAGTGATGCAGTGAAGTAAATAAAAAATAACGTTAAGAATCCCTTATGGTCATTTTAATTATTTCCTTTTAGAAATTACCCAATGTGGTGACGTAGCTTTTTGATAAATAAAAACAAAGATATGTAAAGATATATATTCTTAATTTTACCATAATGTAAATACGTACCATACAGTAGGACGCGACACCTTTGATTTCCCAGGAAATGTCGACAGCAGTGTCTAGATGTGGTACAGTTTCAATCAACCTTTATGGCGGATGTGAACATAGGCACAAGTCGCGTCGCAGTCACCAGTTTTAGGTGTAGCGGGACGTAGTGGAGCGAGGGGCATGTGACTGAACCTGCGCAAGCACGCTTATAGCGTTGTATGCCGATCCGCCATAAAGTTTGATTGGAACTATAGACTAGTAAAAAAGGGTCAGTGTTAGCAGAAAATCTTTTACATAATCATTATTATTTATTACTATTAAAAATTACATTATACAACACTTAATACTTGTAAATAGAACCTACGAATCACAAAAGTTTATTTTGCTATTAAAATTAATTATTTTAAAGTAATATTATATGTGGCCAAGTGATCAAAATTTTAAAAATAAATATTTTTGTCACTGACATAATTATTATGTCGGTACTTAAACTTCATGTTTAGCGAGACCTATTTGACCACGTGACCAAATTTTAAAAAGTATATATTTTTTAAAACTATTTAGTCACAGACCGATCATGATGATACTACTCAAACTTCATGTTTTAGCAATATCTAGATTATCACGTTACCAAGTCATATTGTACGTTTTGACAAAATCTGTATCATTTCAAAAAACTTACGCTTACAGAAGACTGCAGAAGGATATTGAGAATTTCTTATAAGTTATCGATGTGTTTTCACTTTTCATATGCATTGGTAATAGATTTAAACTTTTCAAATACTTAATTTGTCAAACAAAATATCAAAGACATCTTCAAAGCTTAACGATCGGTATATATATATTTGTTTTTGATTCATGTATTGTAAAAAAATCTATATCGCCTGTGTCGTATAGGTAAGGACGTAAATATTTTTACGTAAACATTTGTTAAGGTTAAGCTTTTACACATTAAAATTACATTAGATTTGTGCTATTGTGTGGAAGCTATGTCATGTTTTTAAAAGACTAAAAAAAACGTTTTTTTTAAACTGTTCAAAACCGGTATATTCCTATAAGTGTGCGTCCCGGGCATATATTTCCAATAAGTGTTCGATTCCGTACGCGACCTACGTCCAGTTGAAGGGCCTATTAGTCGAGTGGTGAGAGACCCTAACTGCAGAACCAACAAAGGTCGCGAGTTCGATTTCCGCCCAGAACAAATAGTGTCTGGATGTGAAATATCTGTATATGTATGTATTATAAAAATAATATCTAAGTATGTCTATCAGTTGTGAATACCCATACCGCAGGTTAATAACCGTGTATAAGATGTTCCAGATATTATTATAAGTTGTCAAAAGCACGAAACTAATAATTTAAGTAAATAACCTGAGGTATCTCACATACGGCCGTCTAGTTCCTAACTAGGCAGGGCTTGTATTATGGATACTAGACAATTGTTATATACATACTTAGATATTTTGTGATAGATACCTATAGATATTTTAAAAACCCAGACATGTAACAAATACATATTTGTTCACGCACACAAATATTGATCACAAGCGAGAATCGAACGACGACGACCTCCGCATACGACGACGATTAGAGTTAACGTTTAACCTAAACGATATTCGGAAGTTGTTTTGAATGCGTGCAGGGGCTCTTTAAAAGCGTTTACGCACCTCATTGGATCTAATGAGGGTTAAAAGAGTCAAGTCGAAATTAGATATTGAACCCAGAGTATAGCGTGTCTGTACGAGATAATGAGAAGTTTGAACGTAACTTGGTCCCGACGCTTAGTTTCTGAACGCTAATTAAGTTGAAACAATGTGCTAATTTGGATACAAGTATGATTAAACCATATTTAGTCGCTAGACTATCAATGTTGTAGAATGTTTTTCACGTGTATGATACGTATTTATTGTAAAACAACCGGAACAGATTAATTAGATTTGGATCCTTCAAGGATCAATCCTTCACGACAGTCCGTGATTTTGTTGTGTGTTCGTCGTCTGTTAAACTGTTCAAATAATAATAAGTATTGAAGAAGCGACCAAGCTCCTCTTGGCTTGGCAACTTCTTTTCTTTTTTACCAACCACAAAAAGAGGAGGGGGTTTTCTGTTCGAAATATTGATGTGTATGTTACTCGATATTTTCGCTGATCGTGAACCGATTTGGTTCTTTTTTAATTTTCCAAGGACGAGGACTCAAAATTTCTGTCGTTTTTCAAGTACTGATTGAATTGATCCATATGTTGATAAATTTTAGTAGGAACTAATGATCTGTTTTGTTGATGGGAATGGAAACAATATAGTGTTTGAGTATTCATTATGAGATAACACAGCCAACAAACCCCAAACAAATCGCGTTCTAACAAAATGAAGCCTTACAGCTAAGGAAGCCTCACAAAGTCTGATTCGTTCCGAGCCCTCGCAGTTCTGTGCAGATCCGAATCACACACTAGTTCATTAAATAAACATTATTGTTTATACACCCATAGAAAGTACCGTATAGCGATATTAATGTAAAACTAGTTTCGGTGTTGCCAACAAGAATACTGTTCCATTTCCACCATAGACACGATACACTATAGAGGGCGGGAGACACTCAAGAACGCATTTGTGCAAATGATGCCGATGGAAATGGACAACGGAGATGATCTTTGTTTTAGTCGTCTAATGACGCATTCGCAGTAGCCGATGATTTGTTGCAGCAGACCTCGTAAACCAATGGTTAGGAATACACTTAACTGCTCTCGGCACGGTTGACCTCTCGAGCAGTTCGTGTAGACATGTGGCTGGGTTATTTGCTATTATTATTTTATTTCGACATGCAGTCGCTACTTGAAACCGGTCTGAGCTAAAGCAAAACGAATATATTTAGTACGTATACGTCATTAGATAACGAAAAGAGACCGCCCTTTTTGTCAGTTTGTTTTAACCGTATGTTACCTCTAGTTGTGGCAAGCTTTTTGATGTGTATATAGGTAATAACTTTTTGGTTTTAATGCCTGGTGAAGGATTATGACACTATATATATTTGTTCCAACGCAACTTGACAATGCACGGGAGTACTGCACTGCAATCATGAGTTTCAAGTGTTTTAAACTGTACTCCTTAGCGAAGGCGTAAAAGATTTACATGTGAATTTTTAATTCTTCTTGGTACCACCAGAGGCACGGTGAAATTTCTCCTTAACGAATCCTTTACGCCCCGTCAACGTTAGCGCGTAAACTGCTTTGCATTCATTGTAAACCCTGCATTACGAGTAATCATTCTGTGCGTCTCTGAAGTGCGATACTCATGCCTGATGGGCGTTGTTCAAAATTTTTATATTCATAGGAATAGAAATTAAACTTGTTTGCAGGCGTAATAACAGAGACATTACAAGAGAACGTGAAACATTAATGTGACGGCAACGGCCATACAAACAAGTGCAATACGTAGAACATCGTAGTTATAATTAGTAGTGACGTCATTAGATATAAATTTTCAACAATTAATTATTCCTTGAAAATACATTCAAAAAATAATAAAGAATATTAAAATACTTTGGATCGTCTGTATTTTCACATAAAGTATTGAAATGTAATGTCAAAATTTTGGTCACAGCCTACAAACAGGCCCGCCTTCCCGCTGCAACGTTTCCACTAAATAATGTTACTGCGACGTTCAGAAGTTCAGAACCGTACAAATGCATTGCACGTATTCGTAATGTATTGTACAAGAGATGAGTGATTGTAATTAAGTAAAATAACTAATCCAAAATGCGACTATTTTTACTTACCTAATATATTTGGTAATATCTATGACAATTTTGTGTTACACAGGCCCCTGGTAGCGCTGTTGGACGGCCGCGACTGCACCGTCGAGATGCCGATATTGAAAGATGTTGCGACGGTGGCATTCTGCGATGCGCAATCAACTAGCGAGATACATGAGAAGGTGTTGAACGAGGCTGTAGGCGCATTGATGTGGCACACCATCATACTCACTAAAGAGGACCTCGAGAAGTTCAAGGCTTTGAGGATCATCGTTCGCATAGGATCCGGAGTAGATAATATCGATGTCAAAGCGGCCGGCGAACTAGGTATGTAATATCATACTATTAATAGACCCATCTATAGTCGGAGAAAGAAACACCTCCACTATTATCCACTCCACTAAGAAACACGACGACCGCTTAGCCTAGTGAGCAGCGACCCTGCCTGCGAAGCTGGAGGTCCCGGGTTCGAATCCCAGGTCGGGTCAGTATTTATATGATGAATATTAATACTGGCACCGGGTCTTGGTTGTTATATGTATGTGGTGTCTTCGCTTGGTACCCAAAACACAAGCTAATAATATACTTAGTTTGGGACCTAGACGTTGTTGTCATGTATACGTTATACGTTATTATATGTGACATGCTATAGCAACAAAGCGTATCTAGGAATGGCGGGAAGTGTCAATTTTGCGCTAGTGTGCGTAAGTAAGGGACTTAGAATACGGCATTTCTATTAATGTGTTTAGAACGTGTTGCACTAATGCCAGCACTGGCTGTGTATGCATACTGCCTATTAAGATGGAACGATTCGCTGATTTCACGTCTGACACCATGTCATTGAATGTCTGGCCATTGTTGACAACCGCAGGCTTGTCCCAAGTTCGGTTTGTGTTCAATTCATAATTTAATGGAATTGAAATTGAGAGAGGACCCTTTGAAATAGGTATAGGCTCTCGAGTTTTTTTAATCTTCGTTTATTGGAATACTGCAAGAACATTGTTTATATATATTATTTTTTTTCACCTTCTTTGGAATTGAATTTATGCATTGCAAATGCATTATTTTCAGATCCAAATGTTTGGGCTACACATTAAACAATATGTCAATAAGTCTACCAGGGCTTTCATTCTTATAAATAAACCAATGTGTCAATTGCACAGGGCAGTTTGATGTGTAGAAGGCACATGGAACAAGCTGATTGTTCTTTCCCGGGTTGTGATTTAGTTTAAGTATTGACCAAAGAACAGTCAGTCGACTTACAGGTAGCAAATAAAGTGCGAAACGTATTGAAACTACTGATAGTGATAAAATATATCTGCAGAAGTGTAGGATACATTGTCACAAACATTAAGAAATAAACATTAAAGATGTCACTGCAGCTTTGTGGATATAGTTGTGAAATTACAAGTCTGTTTATTTATACTGTTAATGTAAAAATTGTTTAACTTTGTTTTTTATCAAATAAATACGAAACAAAATAATTGTAGATTAGATGTAAATCAAAGGTTTGTAGAAATTAAATTTTCCTAACCAGCAATAGATGTCATATATATACGAAGCTACAAAAAGAAAAAAGATATTTGTTCGTAGTTATGCGATGTCGACATCCGCGTACACGTGTGTCTCTTGCTAATTATTAGCAAACCGGCGTCAGTACCGAAGATGACTTACTTACTCGGAGCGCGCGCTCCAAGTACTTCGCTTCTGGTGTATAGATATGGACATTACCTATAGTTTCATATGAGAATATTTTATAATGGAAGAACTTATTATTTTAACTTAATCATGTACCTATTTCAGGTATAGCGGTATGCAACGTGCCCGGCTATGGCGTAGAAGAAGTAGCAGACACTACAATGTGTTTGATCCTGAACCTGTACCGGCGGACCTACTGGCTCGCCAACATGGTGCGCGAGGGGAAGAAGTTCACAGGTATGTGTGTCTAAACGTCATCATAGTCTGACAACCCTTGTTACGGCGAACAAAGGGGGATCGATAGACTTCCTTTGCTCCAATCGGCTAGTTTTAAATTAGCTAATATAAGTTTGATTTTATTTAGATTAGGTGTGTCAATAAGTTTTTTGGATTTTGTAGAAAAGAAGATTTCATTCCAACTTCTTAGTAGGATAATTTTTAGGGCTCCGTAGTCAAATGGCAAAAAAAGAACCCTTATAACTTCGGCCTATCTATCGTCTGTATGTCTGTCCGTCACAACTATTTTATTTGAAGGCTATCGACACTACATAGATAAAATTTGTAAGGTAGGTGTAATCTATAAACCGCTATACAAAGGTGTAGCGATAGTATTAAAAAAAGTTTAAAGAGGTAATTGAACTAAAGCCAGTTATGTTTTATTTCGAATAAATAGACAATTTTAAGAAAACTGATTTGCAAAATAGTTTTGGATCGGTATTTATGTAGATATATTAAAAATTCTTATAGTGTGACGTAAGCGGGTGTGTTCCGTCGTCAATTAACAAATAAAATGTATTTTTAGTTACATTTATTAATGTCGTGTCATAAGGAAAAATCGTCTGTCTGATTATTGTCAAAGTTCTTTTTTGTCATGTTTAAAAACAGCCAGTCAGTCACCGTCGCCGCGACATTCCCACCTCCAGTATTGGAGAACCAATACTTAGGGGTTGGAGCGAACGTCTAATTTACCGAGTTTCGTCACTGGCCTCGTGTAAAGTCTTTTGTGTCCGGTCGAGTCTGTAATTACAATGTCAGCAACGCGTATATGACCATCTTTACCAGGGTAGGTGTTTGTCACGGTTCCACGCAACCACATGTTACGTGGCAACTGGTTGTCAACAATTACTACTACGTCACCTACAGCTAATGGGACAGTTGTAGCAAACCATTTTTCTCGTCGTGTCAGAGTTGGCAAGTACTCCCTGACCCACCTCCGCCAGAATAAGTCAGCGAGCGCTTGTGCTTGTCGCCAGTTTCTCTTCAGTAGATCGCCGTCGGTAAACGTGTCAAGAGGATGATCAACCCATTCAGTTTTTGATAATAAAAAGTCATTAGGTGTTAATGGAGGATCGTCATCATGGTCAATGGGAACGTATGTAAGTGGGCGGCGGTTCACTATGAACTCAGCCTCTGCAAGGACTGTCTGTAATGTCTGATCATCTGGGTTCCGGTCTTTAAGAGTCGATTTCAAAGCGATTTTGACAGATCGTATTAGTCGCTCCCAACAACCACCCATATGCGGAGCTCAAGGTCGTTTGGATTAAGACAGAGCCGATCCTCTTCTATAGGCCACAAGTTGTGGCCTATGCCACAAGTCTTCAGGATCCTGTAAGAAAACTGGTCCCGCAAGCCATTTTGTATTTTCTGAAACTGCATCGCGACTAGCGTCATCAGCTGGGTTCTGCTGCGTTGGAACCCACCTCCAATCACTTGGATCTGTAATTTCAGTGATTTCACTAACTTGATGTGAAACAAAAGGCTTGAATCTTCCTGATTCCGAGCGTAACCAGCTCAAAACGGTTTCCGAGTCTGTCCAAAAGAGCGTGCGAGATATTGGACAGTCAACATGTTTCTTCAAAACTTGTCCTAATCGTGCCCCTAAAACTGCTGCTTGAAGTTTGAGTCGCGGAATACTTAAAGACTTCAGAGGCGCAACTCTCGCTCTGGCCATAACAAAGGTAATGACCCAAGATCTGTCTGTAGCTTTGCTTCGAAGATAACCGACACAAGCGAAAGCTTTCGAGCTAGCATCACAGAAAATATGAAGTTCGGCAGGGTCATCTCTTATGCAGTAGTCTGTTTTCAGCCATCGCGGTATGGTCAAATCATGAGTCTTCAGCAACTCTTTAAGGTACTGAAGCCATCGCTCGCAGTGTATTGATTCAATCTCGTCATTCCATCCAATGCGAGACTTCCAGATGTCTTGAAGTAAAATACGTGCAATAACAGTTATGTTCAAAGAAAACCTAAAGGATCAAAAACTGACATTAAACGTCTTAAGACTTCTCGCTTCGTTGGTCTCTTAGAATTGTCATCGAATTTTAAAGGCTTGAAAGTGAAATAGTCAGACTCGGGATTCCAATACACTCCAAGCACACGTTCCATTGTTTCAGCGTTTCTATCGGTGAGTGACTTTACATCTCCAGATGCTAATTTTTAGATGACGAAGGAGAGCAAACAGCGCCAAAGGTCATCACATTCATGACGTATTCATCATCTTCCCACAAAAAACGTTGAGCTTGACGATCTTCTGGCCTGATCATTACTCTGTGAAACATTTCCTGAATGTCACCCATAACAGCAATCTTGCGACTTCTAAAACTCAGTAGCACTCCAGGAAGGGATGTTAAAAAGTCACGACCGGACAGGAGAAAATCATTTAAAGATTTGCCGTTTATCTTTGCTGCGGGGTCAACAACTAAACGTAATTTGTTCGGTTTATTGGGATTGAACACCCCAAAGTGAGGCAAATAATAAGTCAGACTAGTCTTTTGTTTCGCTTCTTCTGGACTAAGTTTAGAAGCATAACCTTTATTCACATTTTCCATAATTTTGTTGGCGTACCGAACAGCAAGCTCTGGGTTCTTACGTAGTTTCTTCTCAATACCATTTAGTCTACTTCTTGCGAGTGGAAAACTATCAGGGAGCTGTGGTTTTTCGTCCCTCCACAGTAAACCAGTTTCCCATCGTCCCTCAGGGAGAAGCTTTGTCGTCTGTTCCATGATCTTGAGAGCTTTCAAGTCCTCTCGAGAACGAGGAGTGTCTTGGTGCGGTTTTGTCCCAAAAGAAATGCTTGATTGAGACGTTTAGTTCGTCACAGGCGCACATATGCAGTACATGTGTGTTGCTTGGAGTTGTAGACGATAACTTACCATGAACTATATGTCCCAAATACGTCTCTGAAACAATAGGACTACCCTTGGGGCCCTGATAAACTTTACGAGTCACAATTAGGTCGATATTGTCAGAGCCAATCAGTAACAAGGGTCTTTGTTTATCATATGATGTCAGGTCAAAGTCTTTGACAAAGTCAGACAGGTAAGGAAATTTTGTTACAAGTTTATGAAACTTAAAATTATATACGGGCAACGACAAATTACGTACACTACGTACATTGTTTAACTTAAAAAAATTATTACAGCCTCGGCCTCTTATATCAAAAGAAACTATCAAAGAATCACATTCCGTTGTTGTCATCCCAGTCGCGCCGCGCAAGTTTAAGGAGGCGCTAGGACCGGTGATGCCGATGCGCTCAATAAGTGACATATCAGCTAGTGTAACTGCAGATCCCTCGTCGAGAAGAGCTAGTGTCTCAAATTCACCATTCGGTCCAGAAATCACAACTGGGGCTACTTTTAGCAGGATGCTCTGTCGTACATCATCGTAGTGGTTGATAGAGATCGAGCCAGTAACTGGAATGTCACTCTGCTTCGTGTTGGTTACTGCAGAAATCGGTGGCGCATGCAATGAAGGATGATGACGATGAAAACAATCTGCTTCTGTACATTTGACTTTTCTCTTGCAGTCTCTGAGCTGGTGTTTGGATGATAGACAGGAAAAGCATAGCTTCTTTTCTGTTACGTACTTCCATCGGTCATCAATGTTCAATTTCAAAAATTTCGGACAATCTTTAAAATCATGGTCACCCTTGCATTCAAAACAAATACGTGATGTCTTTGCAGTGGCTAATACAGAATGTTTGAATGACTTATCTTTGTCTTTATCTCGGTGAGAACTCATCGGCCTTGAAACTGTCATTGGTGTGACGTGTACAGCGGCATTAGCGACCATCATCAACCAATCGGCTACATCAGTGAGAGAGATCGTCTTAATTTCATTGTCCTGTATATGAAACCCCCACTGCAATTTCAAAGAAGACGGAAGTTTTGCGATGATCTCTTTCACTAGCGTCGTGTTTGTCAAATGTCCTGACTCATCTGTGGAGATCATAATGGCTACAACATTCTGTACAGCGGTCGCATATTCAACGAGTTGATTAAAGTCGTCGTGTCGTATGTAGCGCATTGTGCGTATCTTCATAAGCATGGACTCAATTAAATACTCAGGACGTCCAAATCGTAGTTTTAGTGTGTCTATAATCTTGTATATATTCGATGCACTTCGCGGTGACTGACCATTAGACTGACTGGCTGTTTTTAAACATGACAAAAAAGAACTTTGACAATAATCAGACAGACGATTTTTCCTTATGACACGACATTAATAAATGTAACTAAAAATACATTTTATTTGTTAATTGACGACGGAACAAGTGGTCCTTGAAAGCTCTCAAGATCATGGAACAGACGACAGAGCTTCTCCCTGAGGGACGATGGGAAACTGGTTTACTGTGGAGGGACGAAAAACCACAGCTCCCTGATAGTTTTCCACTCGTCCTTCAGGGAGAAGCTTTGTCGTCTGTTCCATGATCTTGAGAGCTTTCAAGTCCTTGTTCCGTCGTCAATGAACAAAGGAAAAGTATTTTTAGTTACATTTATTAATGTCGTGTCATAAGGAAAAATCGTCTGTCTGATTATTGTCAAAGTTCTTTTTTGTCATGTTTAAAAACAGCCAGTCAGTCTAATGGTCAGTCACCGTCGCCGCGACAGGGTGGAATTATAAGTTTAGCCATTGCCGTTGCATATTTTGTAAAAAAACAATGTCAGTCTCAGAACTGTCAATAGTAATAGTGTATAATTCCACCCAGTGACGTCACGCTATAAATTTTTTTAATGTATCTACGTCAATACCAATCTAAAAAAATTTTTTTTCAAAACAGTTCAGCTTTGTCGTTATAGGTATAGATAGTATAGATTGCGATACTGATGATCGTAGTAGCATGATAATCGGCGGTTTTATTATTCACCGCTTCGGTATTATTTAATCACTACTGATAATATTATAAAATGCAGAAGCGTATTTCTTTATCCTTTCTGTGCATCGTTCATTTGCATGGAGACAGTTAAATGGGATATTCGATATGAACGACGAGCAGCGGGAGTAAAAAGATGGTTCAATAATGGTTGTACAATCCTACGGTGTATGCCCAATGCCCACGTAAGCGGATTTGCGGGCAACAGCTGTGTATAATGTTAGATGTTCTCTTGTTTGGTGCTTTTGCGTTTCAAATTAAGAATTCGCTTTTATTTTGACCAGGTCCCGAGCAAGTGCGCGAAGCCGCGGCGGGTTGCGCGCGCATCCGCGGCGACACGCTCGGCATCGTCGGCCTCGGCCGCATCGGGTCGGCGGTCGCGTTGCGCGCCAAAGCGTTCGGCTTCAACGTCGTCTTCTACGACCCTTACCTGCCCGATGGCATCGAGAAGTCGCTCGGGCTCACGCGCGTTTATACGCTCCAGGTCAGTTTTATATTACCAAAACGATATAGGACTCTTTACTACTTGTTGTTAGTACTAACCTTACGGGTTGTCTCTGTGTATACGTAAAACTCATGGCAAGGCCTCACTGGTTCATTTCGCTCCACACGACAATAATTGAAATCCACTAATCACGACGTCCACTCTTATAAAATCTGCACTTTCTTTCTTTACACTCGACTTTTATTTCTTTACCACAACGTGACTCAAATCATTCATATCTGACATCTCGCATCTGTCGAACGTTTCACTTGTTAAGCGCATTTTATACAACCGAAGGTTATAAAGGTTTGACGCTTTTTAGAAAATCTCCATCAAATTAATTTGTTTTTCATTTGTTTTGCACCGTTCTTTTTAAAACAAAAGTAATGATAGGCAATTTCCGATAATAGCTTGCCCTGATTGAATAGGCTAGCTGACAATTTTTTTTTAAATTATTATATATTAAAAAGTTAACTAAATATATAACAGTGAAAGAAAGTTGTGACGGTTTAAAATGTCCTGTCCTGTCCTCTGCCCTTTCTGTCTAGAAAGGGCAGAGGGCAAATACCACTCGCTGTACTAACCTGTGACGTAGGACATTTAAAATAATGTTAAATTTCGTTTTGCAAGAAAGAGTCAGAGATAAAATTTTAATATAGCTTATAATTTTGTTTATAAATTTTGTTATCAAATAAAGTGTATTTTATATTTTCTTGATAAATATAATATATATAAATATATATTTAATATTAGTCAAATATCCTATTGTAGCAACCCTCAGCTGATTAATTTTGCGTCCAAACGTTCTTTACTCTATATATATGTGTTTGTATCAAGTCCCCATACACACAAGAGACAAATTTATAGGCTTATGAATCTTATTGCCGTTATCAATAGAGTTATGTGAAGTGAGTTTGACATCAAAGATAAATGCATACATCGAATGGAATTAAGTGTCTGATTTTTCTTAACAACAGAATATTATGTGAAATATGAACTAGTGTCATAGCCAGGTTTCTTCAAAATGTATGTTTTTAAATAATTTTTTCAGCAATTGAATTCGGTACTAAAACCCTAAAAATAAAAACACGAATCACTTTATCAGATCGTATTACTTTTCAAACACGAAAATTGAGAAATATTTAAAATCATATTCATACAAATTACGATAATTATTAATAAAAAAATATATCTCTGGATAGGCCATTGAATATATCAAATCGTTCCATTGAAACAGATCGGACTATCGAAAATAAAAGTTACGAATTTTTTATATCAAACATTTAGGCGATATTTGGCGTCCCATTCAACTTTTTCTTTGTTAGAGCATGAATCAGCCAAGGGCTCTTGGTTTTCGTACACTATCAAATATTTAGTTAATTTTAATGTTAATTAAATAAAATCTTGCCCCAAGATTTGATGCCTTATAACAATTGTTTTTTCCTCATCTTCCAGGACCTGTTATTCCAGAGTGATTGTGTGTCACTACACTGCAGCCTAAACGAACACAATCACCATGTCATCAATGAGTTCACTATAAAACAAATGCGTCCAGGTATTGTACCACTTTTTTTTATTATCACGTCTTATTATTATGGTGACCCTTTTGACGTTCCTTCACTTTACGTATCAAAGGAAATAAAAAATGTTTTTAAAACAGTATATGGAACATGCTATATATAAATTGGAACAGGGCTGCAGCGCATGCCACTGCATACGGATTTTGAACGAACGCTTCTTAAAGTCGAAGCCAATTTTAAAGTATCCTCAATTAATC
The DNA here is from genome assembly GCA_949709985.1 of Luffia ferchaultella. Lineage (NCBI taxonomy): Eukaryota > Metazoa > Arthropoda > Insecta > Lepidoptera > Psychidae > Luffia > Luffia ferchaultella. Next base: position 9,544,362 of record OX453263.1, read on the forward strand.
TTATTGGCCAGAGTTAATAAATGAATATTGTCATACCTATGCTTAGTGTAGACTTTAAGTAGACAGCGACTTAAAAAGTAGCGTTCTTGCTCTCGTCGTATATGATATACTATAATAATTAGAAAGAATTTATTGATTGCATCGAAATCTCACCATCGTTTGCGTTTGAAACTTCTGCGAAACCATTTCGATTATGACTGTTGCATCTAGACAATGAGAAATATGCTAAAAATTGGACTGAAATGTAGCGAAGGGGGAAAGAGCATTTTAATAAAACAGAATCGCACTGGAATGTAGGAGGGAGCGGTTACTAGTTCTAAAAGGATTGAAGCTTGACGTCAGTGATGTAGATTAAGAAGCCAAAATATGGACGTAATTTATGAACAGCCTTTTAGGTTACAATAGCAAGGCACTGAATATGTCGTGTATGTGTGCATAGGAGCCTTCCTGGTGAACACGGCGCGCGGCGGGCTGGTGGACGACGAGGCTCTGGCCGCGGCGCTGAAGCAGGGCCGCATCCGCGCTGCAGCGCTCGACGTTCACGAGAACGAGCCCTTCAACGTATTCCAGGCAATTCTTGATCCCCATCTAATTATTTATGTAAACATGTCCACGCCTGTTTACCAAAGACTGGACAGAGACAATATGCTCTTCTTCTTGATACCCACTGTACATTCATCTTTTTACTGTCCGATTGAAAATAAATAATTATTGTACTTATAGTAAAATACTTACAATTTGTCCACCGTATGAGGTTGAAATAATGCACAATCGAATATGTGAACAAATGTTTGAACTAAGAAGTTAACCTATTCGCTACTCATTAAGCATGTTTGGTCAGATTGAAGGTCACGACCCATTTAATTAACAGAGACAATTGATTGATAATGATTGATGACGATTGATGACTAGTTAAGAAGTTAAATAATATTAGCTTACTCTTATGTTAATAACATATTGATGTAGTACATGTCTACTTTCGATGAGTCCTGAACTAGAAAGAAGATTGAGAGCAGGAGGACTTCGATATTTATCATACGTTTTACGCATATTCGTCGGTTTTGGGTGCTTAGAATTCGGCCTTTTTAATACCACATGAATTTAGTCGACCTGCGTTGTTTTAGGGCGCACCCTTCATCACGCACATGTGCTCTATACATTTCGTCCATCATTCAATTTTCATCCTTCTTTACATTATCATTCTCGCCACAGTAGTCAGCACATCATTGCAACCACATCGTTTTCTCGCTGCACTACACTACACTACAAACTGCATTACACTATATAATAAATAATTCATCTGAAGCACTAAGAATGGCCAAACTATGTCGTTTTTTGAATTTCGCCAATCAGAACAGTTTTACCCGTCCTGCTCACGCGCTGTTTTGTTAGTCCATTAATAGCAATTTGCATTGCGCTTTCTGTGATTGGTCGAACTAAAGTCAATGCCCGTCCACCTGACCCACGCACTATCGATTTAAGCATGCATGGCTACTATGAGTTTAAATTAGTTTAGCGTGTCACTTCGCTAGCGACTCGTAAGAGATTTGTATGCACAGCGCCTCTAACAGTACCGAGAAGGATTGAAATTCACACAATCCGTTTCCGAGTCGCTAGCGAGTGTCGACACGTGAAAACCAATTCAGACTCATTAATAGCCATACTGGCCATAACTTTCGCTGGTGCGAATAACGGCCGCTTTTTGCCGCTTGATGCAACTGTGCTAAGTTTCCGCTGATAGTGGCAAGGTCGTGACCAGATCCTTAAGTGTAGTCCAGTAAAATTGACTGTGAACCGATGACTAACCAAAAAACCCCATAATTGATGTTTTTTATTATGATGTAATAGGGCCCGCTGAAGGACGCGCCGAACGTGCTGTGCACGCCGCATGCGGCCTTCTACTCTGACGCCTCGGCTCAGGAGCTACGCGAAATGGCCGCGAGCGAAATTAGACGCGCGATAGTGGGCCGCATCCCTGATTGTCTGCGAAACTGCGTCAACAAGGACTACTTCCTGGCGGGCGCCGCGCCCGTGCTCGCCGCGCCGCCCTCCGCGCTGCCGGCACAACCTCCGCCCGCTACCTACAGCGAAGGTAAACACTCCATCGATGCGGACATGCTACATAGGGATATGTCATAGGGTTAAACGTTAATGTTTTAAATACCTACCTAGTCATATTTACTGTTTTATTATTTTTGTTACTTTACGTCACTATAATATAACTCGATAAAATTTTTACTAAAAGACTGAATTGTGTTACATGAAATTACTATTTTTCCCACCCTACACCCGCGCATTTTTGGCTACCTACATTTTTTTTAAATTATACGTCCGCTTAGACGTCAATCATTCATCATCACGTCAATAATTTGACGACCGCTTAGCCTAGTGGGCAGCGACCCTGCCTGCGAAACTGGAGGTCCCGGGTTCGAATCCCAGGTCGGGTCAGTATTTATATGATGAATATTATATTGGCATCGGGTCTTGGTTGTTATATGTGATGTCTTCGCTTGGTACCCAAAATACAAGCTAATGCTTAGTTTGGGACCTAGACGTTGTTGTGATTGTGTGTGTTATTATTATTATTATTCAAAGTGGACTTAAATTGCCCGTTCATTACAATGTTCTTCGTAATAACCGCAATGTACGACGGATAACGTGAAAAAAGAGCAAAATATAATTTCATATTTAGAAATATTTGAGTATTGCGCGTCCTTTAGTTCGAATTTATATACAACTGTTACAACAATTCAACAAACATTTCATCATATCCCAAAAACCCAGAAACGTAAATTGAAATTTGCGTGGTTGTTAATACAAGTACGGGTGTATCTACCTAACTCACCACGTTATCACATAAAAAAAATTTCTTGAACTTATGTAATTGATTAAAGCATCGTCGTAGAAAAAAAAAGATTAAGCGTAATGATTTTGTACTTTGTGCTTTACGTCACAAAATTCAATGAATACATAAATCAACGAAATAACTCTATAATCTATTTCAAACGACGCCACATCTCGATCTAGATAAAGCACGTACTGAATCGAGCTCGTCTTAGTAAATTTAACATACGTTTTACAAGAAAATTGTATCTATGTAAATACATATGTTTGCATGTAATAGGTAAAATCTCAAATGTCAAATTAAAGTTTTTACCTTGGTTTAACCTAACCTCTTGATATTGAGAAACGACTACTCTAGCAATAAAGGCTTGAAAAGGTGATAACGATTTATGGTTTTCGTTATTACTCTACTGACATTTCAATTACATCTTATATCGAAGATTTGTTTCAGGGCATTCCATTTAACGCTCATCGGATTAACTTAGAAATTAGCCAGATCTCTTTTTTCTGGAGTTTTGGCATTAAATTTGTGATGGAGAAATATCCATAACTGATGTTGTAATGAATTATTTTGGTGTGTTGTAGGCATGAACGGCGGGTACTACGGTGGGGGCGTAGGGTCCGGAGGCGGCGGGGGCGCGCAGGCAGCGCACTCGACGACACCGGGAGTGCACGACGCGGGCCCAGCGCTACAGCCCGCGCCGCCTCAACCGGCGCCGCCGCCTCCAGCGCAGCCGCCCATCACCCTGGTAAATCATTATACGTACTTTAATAATTACAAATACAGTACAAAAGTCAATTTCTGAAGAACGATGCTCATGCACAGCCGCCTCATTCTCCGACCTAGACTTATAAAACTAAAAAAATAATAATCACTGACTATTTTTGTGTCAAAACCGCGGGCAATTATAGCTTACACCAACTAGAATACCATTAAACTAATGCATATTAGTTTAATGAAGACATAACGACGACGACGACGACGACCGCTTAGCCTAGTGGGCAGTGACCCTGCCTGCGAAGCTGGAGGTCCTGGGTTCGAATCCCAGGTCGGGTCAGTATTTATATGATGAATATTAATACTGGCACCGGGTCTTGGTTGTTATATGTATGTGGTGTCTTCGCTTGGTACCCAAAATACAAGATAATGCTTAGTTTGGGACCTAGACGTTGTTGTGATTGTGTGTGTTATTATTATTATTATATTTAAAAAAAAGTGATCTAGAAAAACCAACGGGTTTGTTTATATTGTTCATGGAAAATAAAACACTATTTGTTTAACACAAGACATGATGTGAAGCTTTAGAAGGCTTACACTTTGTTGAATAATATTTCTCGTATTGGTTGATTCTCCTGTAACCTCATTTTTATTTCTACTGTTACTTAGCATAAAATATTGACGGACACGTCTATTTACATACTCAAGCGCTCAGGCATAACGGAACAATTTGACCTTTGAACTTCTATAGTACTACTTCGTCTGCTTCTCTCGCAGCGTCGACATGTTGCACGTATTATAGCTGTACTGTTCTATTTAGCCTGTGCGCTACTGTACCCTTTGTAGTATAGCGTGTATACGATAAATCGTATAAATGTATATTTGCTTGTATGTATGTGCAGCCAATCAACACCTCGGACCCGGCCAACCACCAGATGAAGCAAGAGAGCTCCGACGTGCACTAGGTCCCACGGGTCGACATCGACATGCTATGCGACATATATGATAGTTCTATTACCAGCATCGACTACGGCTAGGCTCGGCCAGGGGGTGGCGCGCTGGTTGCCAACAATTTTACAACAGTTCACGCGTCTCGTCTTCGCCTCGCTTTCGTGTCGTGACGCATTATCATTTCAAATGAAACCCATTTTTTATAATGTTTTTCGATAGTACAATATAGTGTACAGTCCGCTCCACCCTGTCAAACCACGGCTATGTGTTTGTACTGGTAGATCCGTCACCGTTATACCGCTTCGTCGGTCTGCTGTTATGCCGTGACAAGGATCAGGAGTCTTTGAGTACTCTCGTTCCACCGCTCCACCGTACGTTACGTTAACGTGCGGGCCCCGCGCCGTTATGACGCCGTCTCGAACATTCATCGTATAGTAATTGATCGATTGTTTAGATTGTAATAAATACCAATTGGGATATTGATTATGTGAATAGTATGTCGAGGTCTTTTATTACTTTTTTTTTTTAACATTGAAAGTTGCTCGCGTGATGATATAGTATAGACGTTGTGAAGCCCGCTTGTCGACAGATGTCTCGTTTTGGAATGTCTGAAGTGAGTGCAGTTGTCTGAATATTTTTTTCCCAAAAGTCGATCGGGTCGGGCGGGTGAACAGAAACTTTTGTAAATGTCCTATTCGGCACTATATGTCGTATGGCGAAAATGTCCCTGTGTGAATGTAGTGCGAGTGCCGGTTTCCATTGTCACGTTTTCGATATATACGCTTATCGTTTTGTAATGATTCAAATCGCATCTAGCCCTTAGTCTATGCCAGAATTAAAAGAAAAAAAAAACAGCCGTTCGTCCTAAATCCAACGAAAATAACAGCGTTATCGCATATATAGATGTGGTAATAAACCGGCATTTCAATCGCCACTTGGAAGCCCATAAACTCGATAATTTTTCTTTTTTGGATCTGAGTTCCGAGGCTACAAATACCCGGCCTCGCAGATGACAAAACTGATTGTTGTCCACATCACAAATCCCCCGTCCCTCCCCGCTGAGGGCGCGTTCCGTTTAGTAATGTACATTTTTTTTAATTAAATTTTTCGTTTCCCAATTTAGATTTAAGTAAGGATTTGCACATCGGATGAACACCGTATGATATATATAATATGAACGTTTAAATCGGAACAATAGTACCGTGTGACCATCTCGACGATTGGTATTTGAATTAGTATTTACTTACATTTTAGTTTAATGACAAAAACAATGTGTATATTTTATGACAAAGTGAAAAAGATCTTAAATAAAACTATTGTTTTCGGATTAACGTATTGTGTTTTATTTGATTACATTAAATTATGTACCCTGTTCCATTTTGTAAGTATTGCACATGTTTGATCCCGACTTCAGAAAATATAACACGTTTATATCAAAATGTTACAAAAGAGTTTACAAAAAGTTACTTTAATCAATCGGTAACATTATCACTGTTACTTCAAGTCTGTTGGCGCTTCAGTTCAACAAAAGTTGCGAAAAAATATTCTTTTGTCGTTTTCTTGGCACCCTTTCTAGTATTAATTTTCAAAGTGCGCTTGGTTACTCGTAACACTCAGTAGCGTTACATCAGCGTCATCGTTTATCACTGTCCTTCAGCCGGGGGCGTCTGGGCGAGAGTACGCCGCCGTTCGTCTGCGTCGAGGGCTCTCAACATTTCGGTGTACCGCCGTTTGTATTCAGCTGACCGTTCCAACTCCAATCGCAAGTCCGCCACTTGACGTTCGCGCATGCTCAGCTCTATGCCAACAAGTGAAAAGGTAAATACAAGCGAAATACATTCAGCATAACATCAGCTAGTTTACGTGAGATAATAACAGGAGTTTAACTATGAAATTGCCGTTCTGGCTATACTGCATCTTCTGAATGAAAAATGCTGTACGCTGAAAGTTTTACAATTTAAATAAACGTACTGTAACCTAAATTCAATAGGTATCTGTGTCGTAGGATGATTTGATAATTAGACAGTGGCGAAAACATTTGCAAATCTTACTGGAAAAAGATAGGGTTTTTGCAAAAACGCGAATCGCTCTAGTAACATTGAATATCCTTAACTCTGATTGGCTAGATTTTTGCTTACTGACCAAACCTTATTCTGATTGGTTCCTAGTTTCATCCTGTGAGCTTTGAAGTAAGTATTAGATCATTGAGTTATGAAAAGTTAGAAATAACAATATCGATTTATAGAAACTTTTGCACACTTTTAACCACATTTAAAACAAAAGACTGCTGAGTTGCTCTCAAAAACATAAACCAAACAACGTGCGTGAATGATTGACATTTAAAACGTCAACCAATCAGAGGAGGTTTCGATTTGGGCCTCCCCAACTGACCAATCGGCGTTCTTATTTCATAGTAGCTAACTAGACTAGTGTTTTTGTAAAAACCCTATCTTTTTCCAGTAAGATTGAGAAATGTTTTCACCATTGTCTAATTATCCGTATTTTTGCAAAATCCCTAGGTTTTTCGCAAAAATTCGAATTATCGATTCATCCTCCGACATCTATATGAATTTGGTAAGTGTCCCTGTTTCAAAATGGTATTGTACTTACAAAACTAGAGGTCAAAAGAAATATCTGCCCATATTTTCAAAAAATCCGTTCTCAAATAACGACGTCATAGCGCTAATAGACGTATGGACAAACTACTATACTGATTGTAAAGTGCCAGCGGTATTTGATAAAACATTTATTTTTCAGTTGTTTTCACTGTCGTGTCATCGATCGAACAGGGACACGTCGAAGATTTACCGCATGAATTGAATGACCTGGACAAAAGTGCACGCGTGTAAGCTTGCCTCGGGTTTATAATTCGATACAGAAAAGAAGGGATTTTGGACCCCATTTTTAGGGTCCAGTGTATCAATAGTTGAACTGTACATAAGGAATTTTGGAAATTGTGAAACTGACAGATAAATCCCTGACCGGTAACCCTCCTTCCATTATTGTTTCACGATAACGTAAGACCTCCTACAACACAAAAAACGCAAGAAACCATTTTAACGCTACAGGAATTACACATAAATACCCCCCATCACCCTCCACACACACTCTTGGTCCTGAACTAAGCATAAATTTTTTTTTTCTCAATTTGGACAATTTACCTGAAGTCCATATAAAAAAAAGTTACCTCTGAGAAGCAATAGAATTCGCCTTTACGGATTTTTTGGCGTCCTTCTCCTTAGAATTCTGTCGCAAATGTATTCATGATGTCCCTATTAGATGGCAGAATGCGTAAAGAATATTGGGTACCTAATTTATTTTGATTAAACATATAATTTTTAGCAATTTCGTGTTTTTTGGCGTCATATCAATTTCAAACTTTCATACACCGGGGGTTGATATTAAATTATACTGTAACATATGAAAAGTGATGGTTGTGTGTTGATCAACGAGCTTTGAATTAGTTCAATAGAGGAGTAATGCTGGCCTTTTAGTTCGAGAATCAAAGTTGTCATATTTGAGCCATAGGATGAGGAAGGGGTCCACCTGATTGGTTACCTATATGTTTGTGTTGTGTCTAGGTCTTTGTGTATTACCTGTCACAACTAGTTATACATACTATTGTATGAAAGGCGGATACCGCTAAAAAAAATTAAAATTTTGGCAAAGTCGACTTCGAGTCGTTAAGTTTAGCAAGCGTGCGCCTTAAGTTGGGTGGTGATGATTGAAAATATCTGAAAAAAATTGCAAATCAATCAAACCTGCCACGAGACACTTCATCCTGGTTGTGCGTTGGGCCAGGGCTCTTTGGGTTCGATTGAGCGTTTGCTGTAATAAAAATAATAATATGGAACTGTATAATTGTGTTTACAAAAATAGATTTTTTAAATTACATTTTTTGCATACATTGCGTGGCATACTATGCTACTCCTTCCTGACTATCCAGTTCCTCTGCCCTAACCCACTTTGAGCTTGGGTAGTTATTATTCACGACATGGTTTTCCCCGTGCCATGTCCTTACCTTACTTAGCCTAGCCGAGACCACCACGGTGGAATACGAGAAAAGTGGAAGAGAACGGAATCGTCCATGTTGCGTCAGCCAGGACTGCAACTGGAATCCACAAGAGACTAGTCGTGCCTCTCTGTCCTCTACCCTTGCAATAGCAAGAATTTGTTTTAATTTACTATTCGCTTTATCTTTGTTAAATTTAAGTTTTTAAATTAATGTTGATCTCTATATATTTTTTCTATTCGTGCTATTGAAAGCGAGTCTTTCAATGGCCGGGGGAAATGGCTACGCTGCATCCCTAATTCTTATCATTACCTACTACCCTCTTTCCCTAACGAAATTCATTCCGCCATCGTCTTTCTTATGCAACGCACTAAAATTAACTTCACTTCGCTTGATTGACTATTACCAAAAAACCCGTGTTAAGCGCCTTAAGGTTCTGTAATCTACTTTCCAGGTCCATCATTAGAGCCTTGTCACTGTATGCCATGAAAAGTGCTCGTGTAGATAAATCGATGAGCTCAACCTCGGTGGGTTACTAGTAGCCCTTGATGTGTACTGTTATACACCTTCCAGCTCCATCATCACACCCTCGTCTCTATGTGTTATGAAAAGTTTACAAGTAGTTGAAGAGTTCTGTTATATACCTCACAGTTTCATCGTTACATCAGATTGATTGATGGTAGCATAATATCGATTGTCATCCAAATTATACATATATGTGAAATTTGAATTCGATTTGATTGACCGCTGAGGAATTCCCTCATGAAGACACTATAATGGCTGCATCACCAGGTTATCGCATTGTCATCGAAGCTACATATGAGTTCCGAATTTTAGCTCAATCGGTTGGGGGTAACTAGTCTAAAATTCAGTCGCGAATTCAAAAATATACGAAGTCAAGCTAAATATAATATATTTTCTCGGACCGACATTCCCAGGCTGTCTGAGGTTTAATTATTTTTGTCTTTGGTGATGGAAACCTTTGGTAGAGGATACGTTTGAAGCTTTTCACCAGTAAATAATATTAAGCCAATATTTTAAAATTTTCGATTTATGTCAAGTATTAAACGTTACACATCAGGTAGCCTTGAAATAGTTGGTATACGATAAGGTATTTTTTTTATTCCTATGTATAAAAAATCTGTAATTTTAGTATGACGTACATCGATGAAAGTTGATTTTAATTCACAATGTTTTAAGGCTTTTCTATCGAAGGTTTACTGTAAATAATTGTTGCATTTTTCTGTCACTGCAGCCCAGTCAATAAATACCTTAACTATTATCTTAAGGGAACCATGACATCGCATTCGAGATGGAAGGCTACTGCGCGTAATAAGTTGAGAATTATCTTTAAAGCTAAATAAAATATATTGTCTCGGACTCCTGTCCTGAGGTTAATATAAATAAGTTAATTAATTCGAGAATTATGAACGACCACCGCTTAACCTAGTGGGTAGCGACCCTGCCTACGAAGCTAGAGGTCCCGGGTTAGAATCCCAGGTCGGGTCAATATTTATATGATGAATATTGATACTGGTACCGGGTCTTGGTTGTTATATGTATGTGGTGTCATCGCTTGGTATCCAAAATACAAGCAAATGCTTAGTTTGGGACCTAGGCGTTGTTTTGTTGTGATGTATACGTTATTATTATTCCTTATTTATTTCAATATATTAATTATGTATTGTACGATGTGTTTGTTACCTTTATCTCAGGACTTGGTTGCAGTGCGAGCATATCTTTAACCGCCTTGTACAAATTCTGCGTTTCCTTCAATTGGCGGTCCTTCAATACCAATGTCTCGCTCTGGTTCAATACTTTCCTAAGAACGTAGTATGTTTTATTCGAAAAGTATAAAGATTTCTCGGTCGTGCTTTTATTAGACCCCGCTGGCGCGGCGTAAGGGTCACCTCAAATTTTATGGCGGATCCGAAAGTAGGCGCAAGTCGCGTCGCAGTGACCAGCCAAAGGTGTCAGCGGGATGCAGTGAAGCGAGGGGGCACTGCGTTCCTCTCCCAAACCCCGCGGCGTATAGGGTGCGTATAGGGTGGGACGTTCCTCCCAAACCCTGTGGCGGCCTTTCCCACCCGATACCTGAGCAAACCCGCATTTACCGTTGTACTCAGATCCGCCATAAAGTTTGAGGCGATCTGTACCAGTAATATGCGATAACTATAGTTCGATTTTTTAGTCATGAGACTTTCATAGTGTCGTCGTGTAGCGTGGAAGGTCTTCTGCGTACGTTTGCATCACACGTAAAAGCGCATATCCCTGCAGGACGACAACACAAATGAAGTTGTAATACTACGCCGAAAACGGCGTAGGTACTCTACTCGGTACACACTCATTTGCGACCTCTATGATGGTCTGAGTTACGTTACTGCGCAGTGTGCTTTCAAATAAAATACGAACTTGTGTAGCAAAACACAAAGATAATCTAAAAACAATAAGAAACAAGCGTCACCATAGCAAATAGTTAATCAAATGATCTAGACAACTGTGAGCCCGAGAGAAACCAATCTTTATGTAACATATGGAGCGGAAACTTAATCCTTTACAGTAGGGTTGGTGCATGAATTCAAGGTAGCTTAGTTAGCTAACGGACTCTACGACGCGACGATCTGCAACCAAAAGATTTATTTATTTGATCAAAGGACCAAAGTTACTGAGTAGTTGCAACTCTGAGAGCTCGAGTTTGGTCAATTTTAAAAACAAATACCTGTAGTTGACGTACGAACACTTAATATTAACCAGGAAATAATATATGGATTTTTAATGATGTATGAGGCTGCCGCGCGCTATGAACGACTAGCAATTTTCGTGCAAGGCTTGCCTATTCATGCGTTAAAACAATATGATATAACGCATTGCGATTGTTCCGCAGTTTCTAAGCTATTGTTTAAGTATTTTAAGGCTGGCCATTGTTTTCGGTGTGGCCAGTCGCTCTAAAAAAACGTGATTCAAATTTCGAATGAAATTCAAAAGTGGATATGGTGGAATTCGGCCAAGAAAGTCGGGTAATCTTTTTTTTACAGAATAACAGGCGAGCCGTCCAAGACGTAAGAGTTCTGTATCATAATAAATAAACGGAAGAATTTTGGAGAGTTCATAGTTTTATTTTCACCTGGACAAACTACCCCGAAAGAGTTTTCGTCAAGGGATTGAGGGCTCTGCGGAAACCTCTCTACAGGCTTTTAAATTTTCCGCCCTCGGTTTTATCTACGTGGTATAATAATAGTAGTTAAGATCTTTTGTGATTATTGTGAATACATGAATTATGCCAACTTAGTAGTTATCGTCAAAGGCCGATTGTAGGCGCATTGCGTAATTTAGTCTATCCTAGGAAAATAATAGACCCATGGAATGATAAAAATCATAAGCCATCTATGTGTGTATATTATAGTAAAAAGCATTAGATAGTTTCTCCGCACAACAACAGTGTGTTATAGGTTTGTTCAACGTTTTCGGTCAAATTCCGCAGTAGTTTAAAAATTTGGGGCAGTTCTTCGGAGCTGGAGTATATGGAGAGTTATACGGTAAAATTAGTTATTCCATGGAGGGAGGACATTCCATGGAGGGACATCGTGACCGTCAGATTGTACACTGTCGATGATGAGTCCCAAGAGAAAAGCCTCAAGAAATTATGATTTTCTTAAAGTCCGCTAGTAAGAAGTTAATAATCTCATTAGACTGATTACAAACTGACGGATTTTACAATCTTACGGTGACATATCCATCCCTTGTCATACCTCACATAAAGCGATGTAAAGCTTACGCGGTGCAGGTTTACATGTATATACCAATATACTAGATCATACTTTTGCAATAGCCTCAGTTTTTGGTACAATTGCACAGTATCGGGATCGGTCGCGTGCAGTTTCCGCCAGCGATGCACGTTCAGTGGCGTCTGCACCGCTTGTTCCAAGGCGCGCACTCGCAGCCGTTCGCGAGCCAACTCACGTTCTAGATTGAAAACCTTGAAATACAAAAACTTTGGGTAACACCAGACATACTTGCCATGGTACTACCAGCGTTGTACTACCAGTTCGTCCATGGAGGATTTTTTTGCCCGTAGACCTACTAGTACAATTGGTTGTACAACTGGATATTCTTCACTTGCCCGTGGTACTACCAAGTCTTGAGTTAGTTGAAAATTGTTACATGAAACCACCGACTTCATGAAACTGATTCTACGACCGTGGGCCATAATATACATGTAATTTTATATTATGATGATGACCCTAATATAACCTAATAGATAAAAATCTCGTGATAGCGAGAGTCGTGATAGCCTAAAGCGCAACGAGCCTGTCTCAAATTTATAAGGCCATAGGGCCATGGTTCGAATCTGGGCGTGTACCAGTGAGTTTTTCTGACTTAAGTACATAACTATCACTGACTCTGTGCCTCGGAGAGCACGTTAAGCAATCGGTCCCGGACGCTGTCAATAGACGGCGGTCGTTACAATCCCCAACCCGCACTGGAGCAGCGTGGTGGATTTAAGCTACAAGGCCCCCTCACACCGGGGGAGGCCCAAGCCCCTGATGTGGGGTAAAAATGGGTTGATGAAGTGAAATGAAGATGAAAATGGTTACAACTTTCAAATAAGTCAAGAATTGGGTTGGTAGGATACCACAGGCAAGTGAAAAATGTCCAGTTATACTAGTAGGTCGACGGCCAAAAAAATCCTTCGTGGACCAACTGGTTGTACAACTCTTATAGGTACCATGGGCAAATCATATCAGATAATGTCATATTATACTTAATGTTCCAAATTAGTGCTGTTGTATTGAGCCGTGCCGACTTAAGTTACGTACTAGTAAATAAATGGCTCTAGATTAGAGCTTACTTCAAGTCTCAAATCCGTCATGTTTTCAATGCCTTTGGACAATAGGTTCTTTTCCTTGCGTAGACGGATTATCTCCAGCCGCAGCAAACGGATGTCCTCGACACGCTGGTCGTATTGCCGACTTCCTTGTGAGAAAAAAGGGGTAATTATCTATTCTATATATTAACAAAATTGAAGTGTCTGTCTGTATGTTCAAGCTGATCTCCGAAACAGCTGAACCGATTTCAATGAAACTTCACAGATATGATAAAAATATTGTCAAAAATGACATAAAATACTTTTTGTTTGTTTGTCTACCCGTTCGTCTGTTTGTTCAAACTGATCTCCAAAAGGGCGGAACTAATTTCAATAAAACTTTGCGGACGTACAGAGGACATTATCGGGGGTGACATAGGCTACTTTTTGTCTTTTTGTCTGTCCATCTGTCTGTTTGTTCAAATTGATCTCCGAAACGGCTGAACCGATTTCAATGAAACTTGGCAGACGTGCAGAGGCCATTATTGGGAGTAACATAGGCTACTTTTTGTCTGTCTGTATGTTCGAGCTGATCTCCGAAATGGCTGAACCGATTTCAATGAAACTTCACAGATATGATAAAATGATTTTCAGGAGTGAAATACAATAATTTTTGTTTGTCTATCTGTCCGTCCGTCTGTTTGTTCAAACTGATCTCCGAAAAGGCTAAACCGATTTCAATTAAATTTTGCAAACGTGCAGAGGGCATTGTTGGGAATAATATAGGCTACTCTTTATCTGTCTGTCTGTCTGTATGTTCCAGCTATCCAGCCTATAATGCCCTATGCACCTATGCTGCCAAGTTTCATTGAAATCGGTTCAGCCGTTTCGGAGATCAGCTCGAACAAACAGACAGACAAGACAGACAATCCAATTTTATTAATATAGATAGATAAAACATCATAGTGTCTATTAGTCTATTTATTTATCAGTTCCGGTTTATCTCTAAAACGGCTGACCGATTTTGGGACCGACGAAATGGATTTTGATGAAATTAAGTATAGAGATTTCTTAGGTAGTTAAGTTACAGAATTTTCTAGAAAGTGTCACAATATTCTGGAGCGTCGCGTCTATTCAGCTATGCGAATACAACTGTGTAGTTGACGTGGGCGCAGCCGCGGGCGGAAAGCTATTGTTAAATAAAAAATATTGTCAATACGAATACAGACTGTTTTTGAAAGTGTATTAATCAGGTTATACAATGTTCATACAAAATTACAGTAAAAAAAATGCTAAAAATAATGAAAATCTGCCGAAATCAAAGCATCGTAATATATTTTATTTCTGTTATTTTAGACGGAACATCATCAAGCTAATTATCGGTAGTATAGTTCAGTAGTTACTTAGTTTAGTCTAGTTTACTTAAATTGTTCAAATATTTGTTCAAATATGTTTTTTTAAACAACCTTTATATGACGCGACGTAACACCTCGGCCGGCAGACCGCGCGCTGCGCTTACACAGTGTAGTAATGGGAATAACTTTTGGTAGTAACAATGATAAACAAATATAGAGTTTACGAACGTTTCACCAGGCATAATTTATTTCGAATTTTAGGACAAAAGTACCTAAACTGGCGGTGTACGTGTTCGTGAGCGTGTCGTCAGAGTCAGAACTGCGCGAAGTTCAATAGGTTAGTCTTTCGGTACAGTTTCAATCAACCTTTATGGCGGATGTGAACATAGGCACAAGTCGCGTCGCAGTAACCAGTTTTAGGTGTAGCGGGACGCAGTGGTGCGAGGGGCATATGACTGAACCTGCGCAAGCATGCATAAAGCGTTGTATTTCGATCCGCCATAAAGTTTGATTGGAACTATACTAGACAGTAAACTAGGCCTATTCCAAAGAGATATTAAGGTTTACGTTTATAAATTATGTGTATTATTTAATGTTGTATATCAGACATCTTTTGACGGGCAACAACTTCTTTTATGTACTTTCAACTATTACTACCTCTATGCAGAGTGGCTTCAAGCAGACGTATCTTCTCGTAAAGCAGAGCCAGCTCGTCTCCGCGCCGCACCAGCTGTGCGCCCACCACGTCACGCTCACCCTCCATCCCTTCTAACTGCTTCATCAGCTTGTGACGGGCTGCATCGCCATCCTATCAGGTCAACAACATACCGTTTCTTTTCTCATAGCATATTAATAATTGCAAACTGATTTTACAACAAATGATGCATAGGAACACACGATACACAATCACTAGAAACAATTCTTTCTCAATTCAGTAGACTCTCTCAGGTGGTAGGCATCTATGTGAGCCATCAGGGTGAGGTTTTAATGACCAGTCAAATTTTAATATAATGACCTTTGATAAAAATCCGTTGGCCATCTTGTTCCTTTTTAGTATCGTTCAATAGGAAAATAAATAATAATAAATAAATAAATAAATAAAAATTTAGTTAAGACTACGTAAACCTTTCCCAAAACTACCAATATACTAGTCACCATTCACGAGGGCGCCAGTGCATGTGCGCGCGCCCCGCCCGCATGCTCCATGCCCCGCCCTTTCGTATGTAAGTAGAAAGTAACCAAATTATGTTAAAAAATATTTAGGATATAATTATTGATTATGAATATTTGACCTATGTTTTTATTTACGTATCGAGGTCTATAGGTGATACCTAAAATCTAGAAAAATTTTGGCTGGTTACTAAAATCTCAACCTGTATAACGCAAAATAAATTTTTATTCACCAGCAATTTTTACGTTTTTTTTTTTTTATTGATGACTAATTTTTAATTTACCTTTAATTTACATCATTGTCATAATATAGTTCATGCCAAATATCTTGTTCCTTCTGAAGTTCTTTTTTTTCAATTTTATTACAGAAGCAGTCAGTAGACAATCGTAATAACGTGTATACAATTTGAAATTGTGGAACTAGACTTATAGTTTCCTTAATTACATTGATATAGGTATACGGGTGCGATTTCGCGCAGATACGGAGTCCGCTCTCTATCCGCTTATACCCATTTTTTCATATGCGACGCTACTCACTTCGAGTTCACAGCAAACGAGAAGTTAGGCGCGTGAGCATTTAATATTTATTTATTTTATTTATTTATTTATATTAAAATTGAAAAGGTATAAAATCGTACCGCGATTTTTCAAGAAATGTACTCCTGGCTGTCGTCCCAGGCGCGGCCGGATCGCCCTTCTCACGATCGCACTGGCTTTACGTTTATTGTATAAAATCCAATAAAAAAAATTGCTTATATAAAAATATAGTTAATCGATTCTAAGCACATAACTGAACAACACTTTAGACTTTGTCGGTGAATAAAACTTGCAAAATGAAGTTGCGGTTTAGATTTAAATGTCGATTCATATCACAGTAGAACGCGGGGGGATTAGGTTTGGTATTCGCGTTTTGCATGCGTACTACAAAACATTGGCATGCCAACGTGTCATTGGCCAGTATTAATGAGGTTTTAACATATATGGTGTTGACCTCAAGCTAGGATCCCTATATTATAAATACCTGTGGACCTTGCTACAATCTAATAGCGGGCCTGAATCGCCCGCTTTTTATTTTAGTACAGCTAAATTAAAATATTTATTAAAATAATGTAATTTAAAAACCTAAAGTTAATGAATGAGCCGAAAACTGCAGATGGTGTGAACCAAAATTTTTTGCCCCCTGTGAAAAACGATTTAAGTCTTCATGCAACGTTTTTCCCAAAAGCCAAAAATATTTAATAAAATTGCGTTTCCTATAAATCTAAAGCAAAAATGTATTTAAAACTGACGGAGATAGAAGACGTGAATTCCAATTTATGTGGTATTTCATGCAGGTTCATATGTAGGGTCAATTCCAATTAAATCATTTTCATACGCAGTTTTGTACGCTTTATAATATATACATATATAGATATTTCACACCCAGAGACGGAACAAATAGACGTGTTCATGCACACAATCATTTGTCCCGGGCGGGAATCGAACCCGCGACTCTTAGCTCCGCAGTTAGAGTCTCTAACCACTCCGCCAATCGGTCAGTCAATTGGTCAGCATTTTTTTCATTTACCTTAACCTAAGAAGAATGCACCTGGTATATGAAATAGGAGCTCCAATGTGAAAAATGTGTATGATAAATAAATAAATAAAGTAATGTGGATCTATATAGTACCTCAGTTTTGTTTCAGTTTTTATTTCCTTAAATATTTAGCTTTAATTTTAATACCCGTGCAACTCCTTGAGAAAGCTCCAAGAAGAAAGCTCCTTGCTTTTATAATTTTATATATATATCATTTCATTTTTTCAAAGTGCATTATAATTTTTAAAAACCATAACATATTCTTGAAGCCGTGGCTGGGTATATTAGAATATTTTACACAATTTGTCGTTCTAAATAACGTATCCAAGTATCAAACTAACTTATTTATTTATTATTATTATTTGATCAGTAGTTATCTAATACAGTTGAACATTTTTTTAAATAATTTTTTTTAATAGTCATTCTGGGTTAATCTGAAAAATGTTTTCTAAACAACTCAAGAAACGGTGTGTTTTTCAGATAGAGCGTTTTAAAGTTTAATTGATAGCTTATTAGCTCTGCTATATGCATAAAAGTACGAATTGAATGGAAGCCCTCTTCTATGTTAACCGTCTAACCACTTATACTCTAGCTAGCTGGTGCAAGATGGCGAGTTTCGGTCTTCACCCCCGCGAAATCCCCGCGTGCCGGTCATCATCCCCGTGAAATTGCTTTTGACATTTTCAATACTGTGAATTGACATTTCTGACGTCTATGAAAACCAAACGCTGCTGCCAAATTTATTCAGTTTATACCTATATGATTACCAGGAACCCTGCATAAAAAGACTGTATTAATAAGTGTAGGTTGATTGTGTCTGCTAGGAAAAGGATGCATTTATTATATACATGTAGGTTCTATAGCGGTCTCTCTCTCTGGATCACTTAACAATTCTAAGGGGCAAACCATGTCTTCTTTCACGGTAATCAGAGAAACTCCTTTTGCATTAATCACAAATCAGCACTTCGCTGGCTCTAACTGTTTACTATAACAACGAATCTTGTGTCTAAATACAGATTATGTACTTAGTCTTGGAATGACTAATCGGTGACGTGATCGCATCAATGATTGGCTTAGAGGTCGTCCATTAATTACATGAGGCTCAAATAGTGGGGGAGGGGGTTCGCATAGCATCTTTATCGATCACGTTTAGGGTGAGGAGATGTCCATGGTGAGGGGATAACATTACATTAAGTTCTACGTGTAATATACGTAATAACAATAATGGTCGTTGAGTTCGCTTAACCTAGATTATTGTACCGGTTACTGACAATCACGGGTCGTATGAAAGAGATGTAGTCGTTGATTATAAATAAAAACGTCGATCATGACATGAAGTTCTACTTGTAATATGCGTAATAACAATAACGGTCGTTGACTTCGCTTAACCTAGATTATTGTGCCGATTACTAACAATCATGGGTCGTATGAATTAGATGTAATCGTTGATCATAAATAAAAACATCGACTTTGACAATAATTGTCGTATATATTTGCAAAATGCTGTTAGAAATTTTTTTTTTCAACAAAAGAAATACATGTAATCGTAGGTGGTGTGCATGTTGCAAGGTCGCGGAGATATAAGAGGTTCATATGTACCTGTATGATTCTATGTAATCTCGCTTCCTCCTGTCTTAACGCTGCGAGTTCAGCTCGTGACTCACTAAGCTTATTGACAACTGATTGCACCTCTGACTTCAACTGTTCCACACGCTTATTACTTTTCGTCAAGGCAGCTTGACAGCTTTTCAAGCCTGTTTCTTTGCTTGTTATGTCTTCTTTCAGTTGTTCGATCTGGTACGCTAACATCTGGAAGCAAAGGTTGATGTTAAATACGGTCATTTAAGACCACAACGTCAGTATAAAAAGGATTCGCGGCTACAGGAATCGTTCATTCTTGGCTTAACGGGTGATACAGATGCATCGGGGTTACACACGAGGCGATTGTGATTTCAATATTTTGTATCATTTATACACACTGTACTTTTATTCAGGTACCAAATTGTTGATATAAAGTATTTGACTAACAAATTATACAAAATAAGTACCTATATTAAAAAAACACCTAACTTTTTTCGAAAAAAAAAATCTACGGATAATAATGTCTCTGCAGAGCAAGTTGCCTCCGATGTGGCGGTACCAGGTTAATAATCTAGGTCAAATTAATAGTTATTGACTTAAATTATTGTTATTAATTAATCAAGGAATCATTAGCTATTTAGTCACCCCTGCGAACCCAAAACACACTTTTTTATTTGGTTTCTATTTTTTTAACGACCACAATTATTTTATAATAACCAATAACCAAAGGATCCATTTTCATGAAAATTACAATTTAAATATACGAAATCAT
Source organism: Luffia ferchaultella (assembly GCA_949709985.1). Classification (NCBI taxonomy): domain Eukaryota; kingdom Metazoa; phylum Arthropoda; class Insecta; order Lepidoptera; family Psychidae; genus Luffia; species Luffia ferchaultella. The sequence goes on from OX453263.1 coordinate 9,564,145, forward strand.
GATTCAACATATAAGACGTGTATCATTACGCCGCTATTTTTAAGAGCAGAACAAAAAGTAGTTTACTCCTTACCCTAGAAGAATAGTTTAACAGGTGTCATCATATATTACCTTAAGCTTCTGTTTCAGGTCTTGTATCTCGTCGAGAGCTTCAATGTAGTTGTTCTGCAAAGTGTTTCTTTCGGCACGCGTCGCGTCCAAAGCCGAAGTGAGCTGACGCGACTTGATGGATTCCTCTCTTAACGCCTTCCTCAGATCTAGGATATCGGCGTTGCGGAGTCGGACCTCCTCTGTAATGTATGGTCATACAACTGTACACACTCTAACCATTATCCTTAAAAATATAACTGGAATAAAACTAATATTAAATTTTAAAAAAATGTCAGTAAACTCCCGAAACCGGTCAATTAATGCAGAATTTTATATTGTGTACATTGATACTCTTCCAGGTAATTGGAGTTGGCCATCAATAAAAATATTCAATGGTCCATGTATAAGAATGATATAGTAGATACTGAAGGAATAGGGGTGCAAACCTTAATATTTTCTAAACAACAATACTTATAAAAGTGATACCGAGGGGCTGAGGCACCCTGCCTTTGATACAAAGATCGTAACTTCGATTCCCATTACAGGCGAATTGACTAATGAGTTTTTCATTATATAAAACTAAAGTCAAATAAATATTACAAGCTCCGCCCATATTGTCACTTCCTTGACCATACAAATCAATAGACCCAATCCGCAGCGTGGCCACGCCGCATCCCTGTTTCTCTCTTAAATCATTACTTCCCTCTTTTCTTAACACACATTAATTCCGTCATTGTTTTTCCTATGCGACACACTAAAATTAACTTCACTTCGTTTGATTGACTATTACCAAAAAACCCGTGTAAACAAATTTAATACGTAAACCATTGTGAACAAACACTTCGAAGCATCAACTGTAAAGTGGTGTGGTGTGTGCCCGATATTTGTTGGTGGCGCGCCCGCGCTGGCGCCGCCTGACTGGAGCGACTGGAGCTGATGGCTGCAATCTAAGATCAAAGTGTGTCGCAGAATCAAGCTCAGTCCCTTATTCTATCCTTTCTCTCTGCTGTTGATCGCCGCTATACTATACCAACGCCAAATACAGTCCACTAAAAACGCTGACGCTCTAGGAGTGAGCCCGGACGTTGTTCGTATGAACTTGTGGGCGCCTTCACAGCGTGTCGGGCTTATAATCCAAACTTTTTAAATTAATGATGGACATAGGCTTGTACTTCATTAGTGGAGGTGTAAAAGTTCGATTAAAAAATTCTTATACAATATTTATAAAATAAAGTATTCCTACACATTTTACATTTTATTTTATACCCTCAGTGGCCTACTATACCATACCATCAGCCCATTAATGCTCCACTGCAGAGGCCTATCTCTGAATGAGGAAGCTTGGAACTTAATCCACCACGATGCTCCAATGCGAGTTGATGGATTTTAACCGAGACCGACGGATTAAAGTTCTCTCTGAGACACATTCAGTGGTAGTTATGTACATAAGTTAGAAAAACTTATTGGTACATGCCCTGGGCCATGAAGTGCCTTACATGGATGTGAAATGTCAAATTTTTCCAAGTCACCTAATAGTGCTCTAGGTTTTTGATGAATGAGCGAGTTAATGAGTGACAAAAGTGGCACTATTCTTTAGTGACTTGAGAATTGTAACGAACTTGGCTGACACACTGCCATGTTTTTAGATTTCTATTTCTATCATCATTAGACTTTAATGCTTCCACAGCTGGTGTATAGCCCTTTCTTATCATACAGGTTAAGGTTGAATTTGACTATAAATTACCATTCTTGCCGGTGTGGATCGAGGAACTATTATATTAACCAACACCGTCGCCAAGTGAAGAGGTCGTTGGAACTTGTACCAGTGCCTATAGCGGGAATCGATTCTACGGTTGCGTAATATACTTATATGTAAGCAAAACTTCATGACGCACAGGCAAACAGACAGCCAACCGAGATATCAAAGTTTCCGTTTTACGGTTTATAATACGGAACGTTAGATCAACAAGTGTTATGGTTCGCTTTTGTCATGTCTTTGTCTATAGGTACCTTATGTTCATAAACGTCAGATATGCGATCTCGATCTATTACAAGTACACAAAACCTGTAATCTCGTACACAAATCGATTTTTTAGCAAACGCCGATCTAATCGATACGCGAAACAGGAAGTTTTTTTTTATTAAAATACCTATGCACAAATAGCATACGAACAAAGATTGACCTTACCCATTATCTCATCAATCTTTTCATTGAGCGCAATAGTTTCTTCTAGCATTCTGAAAAGAAGATTATAAATTACTTCCATAATAAATAATAATAATAATAAATATAATAAATAAATAAACTATAAATTGTGTGTGTTATTATTATTATATTATTATTACTTCTCATATTTAATTTAATAATTAATTGTATACTAAAATTATATACCGCTTGATGACCGCTTGGGCTAGTGGGTAGCAACCCTGCTTACGAAACTCGGGGTCCCGGGTTCTAATCCCAGGTCGGGTCAGTATTTATATGACGAATATCGATACTGGTACCGGGCCTTGGTTGTTATATGTATATGGTGTCTTCGCTTGGTATCCAAAACACAAGCTAATGCTTAGTTTATGGCCTAGACGTTGTTGTGGTGTATACGTTATTATTATAAATGCTAAAGTGTGTCGTGATTTTCTGATCATACCAAATATATTCTACAGTCACCTGTCCTTGTCCTTCTGCATGGAACGAATGGTAAGCCTCTGTTTGTTGAGCTGGGCTTCATCAGCCTCCAGCTCGTGTTCTAGCTGCTTTCGTCTTTGCTCCTGCATGTTCAACATTTGCAAATTCTCAGCTGCCTCGGCTGGAAAAAATTTAACGAAAAATCATTTAAAATTATCCACACTTATTTCTATTTCCTCATACACATATACATCTACACCCTCATTAGTATTTTAAGTACACATCTTTACCCACAATCCACATATTCTTTGTGATGTTATTGATAACTTATTTTTCTTTCTTTCTTTTGGCACCTTATGTTAACCGTATATAAAGTTACATAATGTATGTATATGTGATTTTAATTAGGTTTATATCCATATTGGTACCTGACTCAGTTTTCAACAAAATAAGGTTTTACATAAAAATTTTAAAATATCACGTTATTTTCAAATAAAACAATTTCTTATTTTTATCATTAAATTAAATACATTATATTATATTCGTGTCTGGGTAGCGGGTACCTTAATACAAATAATGTATCTATGTTTGTATGTATAGGTATAGTAAAAAAAATTGAAGTAGGTATTTATAGCAGTTCTATGACTGACCGATTGGCCAAGTGGTTAGAGACCCTAACTGCAGAACCAAAGCTCGCGGCTTTGATTCCCGTCCGGGACAAATATTTGTGTGCATGTCTGAATTTAAAATATTTATATAAGTATATATATATAGGTATTATATAAAATATACATATTCATATCATAAATATAAAGTGTGAGGTGTCCCAAGTATTATTATTACAAGTAAACTTTCTTTTCTAATAACCCTTACCAGGCGTGGTGCCTGGCTTGACGGTAAAGTAATAATAATAATGATATTTGGGATATCGCACACAGCGCCATCTAGTCCCAAAGTAAGCAAGTATTATGCTTGTATTATGGGGTACTAGACAACTGATACACATGCTTAAATGTTATTTATAATACATACATGTATAGATACTGTAGAGCGGCTACTGGCCGCGAATGAAGAAGAACGAAAACGCAAGTTCAATAATTCAAAAGAATAGAACAATAGAATCAAGCAAAGAGTTGTATGATACACCCAGACACGGAACAAATAGACATGTACATACTCCGCACTAAGGGTTTCTAACAATTGGTCAGTCAACGTAACGAATACAGTTTATTTTTGATCAAAAAGCTTGCTATTATATTTTCATTGAATGATTCTACTCTGTTTTTCAATAAAAATGCATCAGTGGAATTCAGGGGACAATTTCGAATACTTTTTTTATTTCAAAGTTTTCGTGACCTAGACAGTAAAAATCATGAAATTAATTCATACAAAAAAAAAATTATACACAATTGAATGTTGATTAGATTGATGGTATATGAAGCGATTTTAGGGCGCATATCCCGTTTTTAATTAATTAAAGATGATGGTCTAAAACAAACAAAAAAAAGTATTACCGAATTAACCGTTTTACAGGATCTTAAGTGTTTTTGTAGTTTATGTGCAGCTCTTTAGGATTTATTTTAAGAATTTCTTGAAATGGTGCGTTACTTGAGAAGTAATCTAAATGGAATAATTTATTATTAAACACCTTACTTTTATGATGTAAAACTGAGTTACCTTATTAAAAAACATACTGTCAAGCGTACATCCTAGACGCATTTTGACATTTCCCTATCACTAATTCAATCCCAGAAACTTAACTGAAAATAATCGAGGACTAATTCAATTTAGGGGGCGTTTCCTGAAAAGCCCTAAGAACGTCCACAACAACGAATCAGCGCACTTGACAAAGTGAAATATCAGATGGTTATGAAGTGTCAGTCTTGTGATAGCAACAAAGTTCGAATGTAAAGAGGCAATGAATAAGTCGTCAGTGAGTGTAATAGTGACGTGTGGATCTTATATTGTAAGATAGTGAACTTAATTATTTTCCCTTCAGCTATTATTAAGCGAAACAAACGTATGAATAATTTATGGTATTTTTACTGAATACACACAGAACCCGGTGAAAAACAGATTAATGCTAATAAACTAACCCTGTATTTTCTGCAAGTTCTTGTTAAGTATGTCTTTCTCTCTCTCCATGTTCTCTATCTCCCGACGGTCGGCTTCTGCTTGTCGTTTGCCTAAAGACACTTCTCTTTCCATCACCGCCACCGTTTGACGTAATCGATCACTGTCAAATGTTACCATCACCACATACACTTACTATATTATATTTTTTATACTATGTACTGCGTCCAGGTATGTAACGATTTTCGTCTGTCTATTCATTTGTCCTGAATCATTTTTCACATTAAAAGTTTCACAACTGTAACAATCCCAACAGCCTCGGAGAGCACGTTAAGCCCTCCGAGCATCGATCCCGGGTGTAATCATAAGATGGCAGTCGTTAAAATCTACCAACCCGCACTGGAGCAGCGTCGTGGATTAAGCTGCAAGCATCCTCACTCCGAGGGGAGTCCTAGGCCCTGCAGTGGGGCATAATGAGCTGATATTTATATAATAACCTCAATCATCTTATCTTGCAAAACAAATAAAATTAAAGTGTACAATAAAGATTATTTACTATGCCCATGTGGTTATTCGTACGTAACATAAATCAAACAGACGTTTTTGACGTTTCTGTCTGTCTGTTTGTTCTGGCTATCTCTCAAACGGTTGAACCAATTTTGATGGAACTTTCCCTAGCAGGTAGAGAGGACATTTTAGAGAATATCATTGGTTACTTTTCGTTTCGGGTATGTGGTTCCTGTGTTAACTTGAATTCTTTGTAAATTATGAAAACCAAGCGAACGAAGTTAGGGGCATTCGTTCTGGTAGAGTAATAGCAATAGAAAGTACGGTTTCTATTTTAATTATGGATGGAGAGCGATCAGAAATGGCTTGCCGCCTCAGATCTCTGCTCGGAGGCTGCATGGCAATCGTCGTCTCACCTACATCTGGCACTTTGTAGTCATATATGAGTGGTAATAGGTACGAGCAACCGATATGATGTCTTAGTCAAATGCCGCGCGGCCCACAGAATTACGAGCAACTTGAAACACAGACCGTTCGGATTCCGTCACAGCTTTCTTTTCCTCGAGTAGCTGGTACCGCTTGATCTGGTGAGAATTGGCCTTGGCGAGCTTCGACATCTCATTCTTAAGCCGCGTACACTCGTCGGCTTTATTCTGTTGTTTTTAAGATAATTTAGTACTAGAGGACAAATATGGAAAATAGATATATAAATAAAAATATATAAGATCCGTATTAACAACGACCTTCACCCATCTGTTTCAACGATGGAATTTTTTTGTTATCAAATTTAGTACGTAGAAAATACATCGTAAATGGGTTGGCTAAAAAATTTCTGGCAAGGCTATGACTAATTCAATAATAAAAATACAGCCCTATATAGGTACTTATCTTGAAATTTTTGGAAAGTCATTCCGGAAAGTAAATAAAAATAAACAAAGTGAAAAGTTAAAAATTAAAATTAACAAAAAGCATACACGAAGGATGAATGTACCTGTTTATACCTGCCAACCCAGTACTTATGAAAGGTAAAAAATGGACAACCCAACGTTTGCGTAGTCTGTATAGGCTTCGATACTTTGTTAAACACATGAGTGCAATGTTAAATAAAAAGTCATTTTTCAATTTTTTAGTAATCATAGCCTTGCCAGGAATTTTTTAGCCAACCCATTCGCGATGTATTTTCTACGTACTAAATTTGATAACAAAAAAATTCCATCGTTGAAACAGATGGGTGAAGGTCGTTGTCGATTCGGATCCTCTACTATAACTAGTTTCATTCCTGTGCACGCATCATGCAAAAACTGTTGAAGGTATCGAGATGAGACTTTTTTAATGTCTCTGTTATAGACCAATGATCATCGAGGTCGCATTTTATGATTACACGAAGCAACGAAGAAAAAGTATTTTCCGATTTAACTTACTATTTGACGGATTTTCATGAAGTTTGCTAAGTGTAGAAACAGATAGATGACCTATTTACCACCGTTTGTTACTTTTTCACAGCTAAACCGCTGAATCGTTCTTGATAGAATCTAACAGGGAGTTAACATTCATCCCGAAGACAGACGTGTCTAGTTTTCACAGCAGATGTATGTGTCAGCATGTTTGTTCTCTTTTCACTATGATATGATTTGTATTAAAACTTACCTAAATATATCGAGTTTTTTTTTCTAAAGTGGGATAATATGGGCATATAATAAACCGTAAGAGATACGAGAAACTGTATTTAGAAACTGTAGGTATTTTTAATAAAAATTAAATCTATATATTAAATGTTTGGTCAAGTGCGATAAGTAGTGAAATTCGTAAAAAAAATAATTTACACATATCGTCTCTTTTCTATCGGGAACAAATCATCTTATGAGACCAAAAAACATTCGAACTCGGGAAGTTGAAAATAATATACAATAACATTGAGAGACATCCTTCGTACAGACGAACGTATATTTCAGAAATATACAGTCAACGTATACTTTAGACTTAAATACGTACAATATAACATTAATACGGATACATGAAAAGTACACCGACAGACTTGTCCTGCAGCCGTATTCTGTTATATACTGTGCTACACTAAATCAAGTAATACCACGATTTAAGTGTACAATATCCTTTTTTTTCATGCTGAAATTTTTCTCAGTGAAGTATTCGAACTTTCATTAAAGAAAAGCTAAAGTGTCTAAATACAGTTTACTCGTATCTCTTACGGTATAATATATGCTCAAACTGGCCCATTAAAAAAAAATATTTGTGTGTACGTTACACTAAAAATGTTACATTAAAAATGAGTTTGTATGGTGCGTTTTCGAAAAAATATACTATGAAATATCATTGAAAATTGAATTAAACTGGTTTTAACGAAATTTGACAGAAAAATGAATCGAAACACGAAAAAGGACGTCATCATATTAAGGAATATAGTCGAGGGTCGGGTGGGAACAAACAACTAAATAGCTTAAATCAACAACTCACTAGCTATAGCAATACAATGCATGCAAAAAACAGTTTCAAAAGAATAGTATTCAGAAGAACAGTTCCAAGATAGTTCCAGCTCGTGCAAATACAAACCCAAGAAGTTATATTTCAATACATTTGCTATTAATACGGTCCTTATGACATCGAAACTTGGATCGTAATGTTGTATTTTACGGACTAGGCCCTTTTAACTTACACCAATCACAAACGAGCGTTTTGTTTGTAACGCATGCGTAAACCGCGAAAAGCAGTCCCTATCCCGCCATTATTACATTTGAAGTGCCTACCTAATTTTAATCGCAAATGTATTGAAAAACGTCGTGCGATGCTCGTACTCAGTAAGCTGGCTATTATAGTCATCGGTTTATTATAAGCACTCGGCTTCGCTTCGTGTCTATAAACACGTAGACTATAATATGCAGCTTAACGTACTTGTATCATAATATACTATTAAATCCTATAATACAAACATTAAATAATTCTTAAAAAGTTTTAAAAATAATGAAAACAAAAATAATATATTTAATATCATAATAACACATTTTATCAAAAACGCTTTGAGTGTTCCCGATTTTTTTTTAGTTTTTGTCTCTATTTTTTATATAAGTACATTTTATACTTTCTTTAAAATAAATAAACGCCAGAACCATCACTCTAAACACTGTCTCTGACATACCCTGAGTTGCTTAGTGGTGTCGCTAAGTAAGCCTTTAGTCTTCTCAAAGTCCTTATTGGTGTGTTCTAGATTGTCACGCAGTTGAGTGGCACGGGTGATGGCCGCTTCTTGATCCTTCTGTGCTGCTTCCAACTTTGTACAAGTTTCTTTGAGCTGCTTATCTCGGCGGTCCAATATTTTTTCTAGCTTTAGCACCTGTTGAAGTTTTCAATCGAGATAACAATAGTGACCAACAAGAACATTACATTGCCTACAAATTTTAATATAAACTTCAGAGTCTGTTGGTTTCTTTATCGGTCTTTTCATTTGTCAGTCCGTCCGTTAATCTAAGTAAGTCTATCTATCAGTCTATCTGGTAATCGGTCTGTCCGTCCATCCACCAGCCTATATGCTAGTACCTTATTTTAGTTTGATGGATTCGAATCGATGTGTTAAATAATTTACCAAACTGACCATCACTTAATCTTTCAGTTGTTTTGTCAGTTTATCAATTGGCAGTCGTGAGTCGGCGATATTTTATTTGGTCTGTCAATTTGTTAATCAAATGACATATTTAGTCTACCTGTCAGTCGGTCTGTCAGTCTAATTATCAGTCGAACTGTAAATCGGATAGTTGACATCAATACGCCTTTAAAGATATGTAAAGCGATTTGTCTGTCTGTCTGTCTGTCAATGAGGTACTGACCGGTCTGATCTGTTAATCGGTCTATTTGCCGACCGGTCCTTTAATGGGCCAATCGACAAATAAACCGGTTAATCGGTTTGTCAATTATTCTATCAATCAGCCAATTAATTAATGCTAAAGTTGGTATGACAGATGGCTTGTTGGTCAGCTTGCATCCAGAACTACAATCTGACAAGGATGTTTAGTGGCTTGCGGTAAAGTCAGAAATGACGCCACGCTACCGCTGTGAATCTGCTGTGAATATTTCGTGTTTAATTTCCATAAAAATTCAAAAACTTGCCAAAACTGATAAAAAGGGATCAATCCAAGTGGACATACAATTGTCAAAAAATTCACGTCAGACATACATTATAACAATATTTTACATCTCTTGGCTTGTGTTTGAACAAATCATACCTTGTCAAGAAAGCTGCTGATCTGAGCACCACGGTTTTCGACTTCCGTTTTAAGATTTGCCACTTCTGATTTCAAGTGTTCCACAAGACGATTTGTACGCACTGAGTTGTTTTCTGCTTCCTGAATTATAAGACTTATTATACTCTTTTATCTAAATGTAAGATACTATCGGCGAGGTGCGAGAAGGTTGCCTACTTTAAATCGCTACTTACCATTAACAAATTATATTCTCATGTCATGTCATATAATCGGCAAATGGAGACCTTGTAATCAGTGACTTTAAGTAGACTTCTTGCAACTCGCCATATATCTACCGCTGACACAGGTATTCTTTGACAATGGGTTTGGACGGAAATTTTTATCATGTAATTTTTAAATTTTTTTTGTCGAAAATGTGGACCAATCTATGTCGTTTTCATAAAATAAAAAAAAAATCAAGTTTATAATTTTCTTAATAATTTTTTTTCCAAAACTTGATTGATTAAATATCCCTGTGACGTCAACTAGACAGATGTTTCCTATTTGCATTATCTTAAACTTAATAGTAGTCATGACATTTTTAATTTTTATTGATTCATAAAGATTATACTTTCATTTGAAATACGGACCGGACCTTACCTCAATATTTTTCATTTAGTTTAAGTTTTGGTTTTTTATTATGAAAAGCAGCACAATAAGCTCAGCCGCCCAGATGACGTCACAGGGACAATTTTAGCGACAGATGAATTTTCTTAAAAATCTGGAAATTCGTAAATAGAAAATATTAACATTTCGGGAGGTTATTCTAGAACCTTATTCTTTTTAATTTTAATAGCCATCAGCACAACTTAAAAATTTTGGGCCAAACCCATTGCACAAAGTCTTACTTCATACGTTAACATCAACGTAAACTTTAGATATAATTTAAACAATTGTAATAAAATTTAGTAAACCTCAAGAGCTTCTTCCAATCGTGCCACCTTTTCTTCTGCGGCATTGTTACGCGTTTCCAATTCATCTTGATAGCTGATCGCGTTAGTCAGTCGGTGTGTGACCGCGTCCAACTCTCCTTGTAGTCGCAACTTCTCCTTTTCGAATTCTTCTCTCTCTTTTACAGCTGACACCGCGCCACTGGAAGTCGCAAATAGGTTAGATCTATGCAAATTTTCGTATCGATGCGTATCCCACATAGAATTTTTAATTTTAAAAATATTTCAATACAATTAATGTTTACGAATACTTTCAACAAAGAGTAAATAAATTTGAAAGCAGCGTTTGGTTTTGGTAGAGTCAGAAATGTCACTTCACAGTATCGAAAATGTCAAACGCAATTTCGCTGGGTGAAGACCAGCGCGCGGGGACCATGCGGATTAACCTCGGACTGAAACTCGCCATTTTGCAACGGGTACACACCAGCTAACTAGAGTATGAGTGGTTAGAGCAGAAACGAGCTTCTAGTCAATTCGTACTTTTATGATGTTCAAGGACGCGGTGTATACAACGTTTTTGTTACGTTTTGTCCGACCCGGACCGGAAGGGGTAGGCAAAGTAGGCCAAGATTCTACAAGTAGAACATCTTCGAGATAAATATGCGACACAAGTGGGAAGAAGCGGTGCGGTGGGGCAGAGGAAGCTTGCTGTTGATCACCATAGCGAACTCCGGCGGAGCAGATAAGAGTTAATGCTATAGTTAGCACGTAATGCGGCTCACGCGCTCCCGCAGTAGAGAGATATTTGTTTGTAGCTATGCTGTCTCGACATCCCTACTCGCGTCTCGCTAAATTTCAGTGAAACGGCGCTAGTAGGGAAGATGTCTTACTTACTCGGGGCCGCGCGCTTCAAGTACTTTGGGGTAGGTAAGAAATAATGAATGGATACTCGTAACCATAACAACATAATTAAAAAAAAATATTATTAAATAAAATAATTATCATTCATGATAGATCAAAATTGTTCAGACGTAGTTTACTATTCCCGCGCATCAAATGGCGACGCGCAGTGCGGGCGTTTGCGCTTTGTACTTATATATTTATGCTTAAACTCCTGTAATAATATTTAATTTTGTCATTGATAATTAATTTAATTTTTTGAAATCATTTTATTATGCTTACGAGTATACACTAACAAATTCTTGCTCACCCTTTCAGGGTCTGACAAGATGTAACAAAAAACCGGGTATAATGCAGCAAATTATTGACAGAAATTGAAAAATATTTAAATTTGGAAATTTGATCGTAAACAAGCTTCTGTTAATGATTTGAAACTGACTTCATTATTTAGCTCAAAAAATGTGTCAAAAATGGATTTTTAACAGAATGTTGAATTTATGACAAACTAAAATCTGACTTTTTACCAGGTTTGGTTCACAAGTAAATACTTCAAATACCTACAAAAATGAACACTAAAATGTCATCCCAACGCGCCTGAAAAAGATAACTTCAGAAACAAAAAGGCCTACTTGGCGAAGAGGATGATAATAAAAGAGCCAATATTTTTGTTGTTTGCGTTATATGTTGTTTGACTTACAATTAATTACAGTAACGACAATGTATAATGCAATGCGATGGCTTAATTTTAGCTTTTGGTTAAATTTCGATGATATCGACTATATGTATATTATCTTTTATTATTTCTTTCTTAAATTTTAAAATAAATTTTGTGAATAACCTACTATTAAAGTACCTACTATATTTTTGCAGTTCCTGAATTTCGTAAATAAAATGCTTCGTTGTCTATTTTCATTGTTCTTGTAGATCTAAAAACTATTTTCAGTTCCCCATTGCAGTGTCGTGACAGCTCGAACGCAGCGAACCTGTTTCAAATCTACAAGACCATGTGGCCGTGATTCGAATCCGGGCGTGTACCATTGAGTTTCTTCTGACTTAAGTACATTAACTATCAGTGACTCCGTACCTCGGAGAGCAAGTTAAGCAGTCGGTCCCGGTTGCTGTCAATAGATGGCAGTTGTTATAACCCGCCAACCCGCATTGAAGCAGCATGGTGGATTTAAGCTCCAAGCCCCCTCATCTTGAGGGGAGGCCTAAGCTCCTGCAGTGGGGTATAAAAAAGGACTAATGGAATTGCAGTCGCGAGAAGTGAAAGATCTTCGATTTTAAATTTTATTATAAACAAGTAGAGATACAGACGCGTCATCGTCGCCAGCGCGTTTTCTCGCCTCGAGTTCCTTCTCGAGACGAGCCACAGTTCTTCGTATGGTTTCGAGTGCCTCCACGCTGGCCAGCTCTCGCGCGTGCATGGCGTCCGCCAGCGAGCGCGCTTCCTCTATTACACACACAATTAAAACATATTTAGTAACGACTACTTCTTCATTTATATCCATGCAATGATTTTTATGTGTAAATACATCAGTAATAACTGAATAGTTTAATAGACAGAGACTAGCATATTCTACTTTATATCCATACGTGTAAGGTTCCCTTGCAATACTTCTGTCGAAGATATCCATGGGTTAATGTATGGGTTTTTGTAATAAATTTCATTCACTTCCTTTGTGCTTGCGTAGAACGATTGCTGACACATGTTTTTTAATTAACGTAACTCAAGGTAAAATTGATAGGCCAGAAATCCTCAGCAATTTAAAACTTCAAATACCGTCTTGCAACTTAAGACACGAAAAGCTGCTTCATGTCCCTTTCGGCCATACTAACTATAGAAAAAACAGTTTCATGCCTAGAACACTGAAGGTAATCAATGGATTGCACCGTGATGATCGTTTCGATCTATTTTGCAGTAGCAGTCAAAGTGTTAAAGCCATTATCAGCAAAGAGCCTTCGCTTATTAAGAGTTTTATGTAACATTTATAACTGACTTCTATCTAGTATATTTAAATTGTTTTTCGCATATCTGTGGTAGCTTATAATTCGCATGTCTTTACCTAGAATGAAATAATATTTTGTAAATTAGGCTGTTAGCTTCCCAAACACAATAAAATAAAATAAAAAATTTGGCTATTCATCACGTCGCATACGTGATAAAAAGCCAAAGTTACCAAAGTTGCCAAAGTGGCCAAGTAGGGCCACCGCTCTCGCGGCCGAGCCGTCTCGCCGCGTCAACCGCCCTCACCGCCTCTTGCCCATATTTTTGGTGTTTAAGCAAGTATCTGGTGCTAACTTGAGAGCCTTTTACTTTGGTGTCGCGTATTATACATAACTATTAGACTCTGTGCTTCGGAAATCACGTTAAGCCTTCGGTCCCGGTTACCATCAATAGATGGCGGTCGTCAAAATCAACCAACCCACACCACACTGGAGCAGCGTGGTGGATTAAGCACCAAGCCCTCTCCCGAGGGGAGGCCAAAGTCCCTACTGTGGGGCATTAATGGGCTGATGGTGTTTGTAACTTTTTATATTTGAGAATGAAAAACTGGTAGATAATTGAGCTGGTTACAATGGAAGAAATTTAATCCGTGTGGCTATCCGCTTAACAATCTCTACGTGAAATTGTGACACCGATTTCACCTGCAGTCATTGCTCATTGGTTACGATATACAAACGGCACAGTCACTTACCGATTTCAGCCCTAAGCTTTTCAATGGTGGCGTTCGCTTCGGTCAGGTCACGCATATACTCCCCTATGACGGTGTCAACGCCATCCAGGCGACTCTATTATAAAGCCAAAATAGCATCAGTACCATACCAGTAAGAAATACTTTATACCATGAAAGATATCATTAAGGTTGGAAGAGAACGGTTTATTTTATTTCGAATTTAATATCGTCCATCTGACACAGATGAGCATCTCGTGGGCGCGTGCTAATTGGTATTCATGCGGTGGTCCATATTACGCTGCAGCTTTAGTACATTATAGGTAAGAAGCGACTGGTACAATATAAACCATAAAGACAGAGAAGCTCCCCGCCCGCCTCCCCACTAGAGAGACGGTAAGATATTTACTTTACTAAACACATCGTTCCATTTAGCGGGGGTGTGTGAGACGCGTTTGCGGGGGAAGCGTCCACACAATTTCATACTCATGAAAAGTTAACACTCAATGTTGTTTTTTTTTTTTTGTTTTTGGACGTGTTTTTACAATATTACACTGCATAATTTGGCATTTTCGCGATGAAATACTTGCTAACAGGCATTTGTCGACTAACCACCGCTAATGACATACACTACTAGCGCGGTGTATAAGCAGTCGCCCTGTCGATAGCGTGCTGTCTTTCTAGTGGGGAGCGGGGCGGGTGCGTTTCGCTACTTCTATGATATAGACTGTGATCTGCAAACTATCGTTTGTTAATGCAATTTGATTTCGAACCGTACTGCCTAGCTTAAGTGCTGGTGTGCTTTTTACATTATCTTATCAAGTAAATACGTACCTACTAAAAAAAAATTATAGGTATATAACGAAAAAAAAAAGAAATAAATATGAATGGTTGGCCATTGGGAGAATGTAGTTGTAAAAATATTTATGTCTTTTATGATAATATATTTAAACTTTAGTATGTTGAATTATTTATTCCAAGCCAAGGATTAGAAGAGCGGACAAGGGGTCATAGACAGGGCTTTAATGTGTTAAACCCAAAGTGTGGAATGTATTTTCTATTTGTTCAGAAAAATCTGCATAAAAAAAATACAATATATAGACTTACACCTCCTAACGCTACTTCAAAATATAATTATTTTTTTGCATAACCTTGTGTACTTGCAATAAAAATCAATTATTTAAACGATTCTCAATTGATAGCTTTGTAAAATCGCGGTCGAAGAAAATGATTTCAAGCTTACAAAGTTTCATATACATTTATGTATATGTCAATGTTAGCCATAGGTCAAGTAAAATCGCTATTTTCCACTTAGTTAATTTTTAATGGGATAATTGAACTACTTAGATAACTGCAAAATAGATGTTTAAATAATAATGTTGCAATGTTCGTTATTAAATTTCAACTTCTTTATCAGATAATCATCAAATTTTTAATTTGGAGTATATTCTATGAAAGCACTAATCTGAAAAGCACCAAAGCGAATAAATAACAACAAAGCTTTACCACGAAAGGCACCATTCCATATTTTGGGTAGGTATTCTTAGCGGGATAGAATAAAAAAAAATTTCCATGAAGAGCATCACTAATATTACCAAAGTGAATAACAACAAAGCTACAGCACGAAGGGTACCATTAAATTTTTCGGGTGGTCCTGTTTGTAGTACGATAAAAATTAAATTTTATGCCCCGAATACCACTATTCAGCTTCAAGTTATGGCATTATTTATTTATTTAAGGACAACCAGTGAGTGATACAATATACATCCAAATAAGACAACGCCTGTCTGTGACAAAATGTCATTATTTACGTTATCAAATGTATTGTAACGGGTCAGTCGAGGTAAGTATTTGAGGAAAGTAGATCGAGATAGATCGAGGTACCAGCACCAAGTTTCTAATAAAAACGCACCATAAGAAATTGGTACGGCTGTTTTAGAGAAAAATTATAACATACAGATATAAACAAAACAATCTTTATTGTTAAACGTATTAAAACTTGCTGTTGTACTGCTGATTTCTATAGTTTTAATCGATTTGATAATGTGAATCACCTCGTCACTTTTATATCCCATCACTTGACGCTGAAGCCGAAGAGGAAGCTGAAGAAGCTGAAGGTGCTCTCTTTAGAATAAAACATAGTTTTTGTGCTGTTCTACAAAGAGCACCA
This sequence comes from Luffia ferchaultella, assembly GCA_949709985.1. Classification (NCBI taxonomy): domain Eukaryota; kingdom Metazoa; phylum Arthropoda; class Insecta; order Lepidoptera; family Psychidae; genus Luffia; species Luffia ferchaultella. Next base: position 9,580,326 of record OX453263.1, read on the forward strand.
AGCCATAATATCTGTTAGTGCCCTTCGTACGAGTAGAATAGCTTTGGTACTATTCGCGTTGGTGCTATTCAGTTTGGTGCTTTTCGTGGAATATGTCCTTAACATATACCTTTCAACAGAGACGCAATATTTAACATATCAAAAATGAGTTGACTAAACGAACATTTTGACGGCAACTGTAACGAAACTCATAGTCCTGTGAGCTGGCCTGCAAGATTTCCAGATCTTGTCCTCTAAAGCTGTTTCCTTTGGGTGTACGTTAAGAATGAAATTTACAAAAGTGACTACAACACTCTTGAGATTATAGGGGTCATTATAAAGGTCATTAGAAGAAATATTATCAAGAATACATCGCATCGTGATAAGAGATGCCGTAAAATCACTGAGAAAACGCATAAACTTGTGCATTCAAAAAAGGGACACTCTTAAGAAAATTTAATTAATTAACTGGTAAGTATAAAAATTTCAGAAAATAGTACAAAAAGCTATTTCCTTTCATTTTCCATATAACATTCCTTTGCAAGAATTGATGCTTATTAGCAACAATATCGATTGGTGCAGTAATACAGGGTGTTATAATTTTTTTACAAAATCAAGTACTGTGATTCCTGGTTAATGTAACAGATTTTTCGAAACGTGAAAATGCAGTTTTTGCTTTCTAGGAAAACGAGCGCATGACTCCTTTGAACAATTTTTGCTATATCCATAGTTTAGGATTTGAGATGGGACTGTATCTCATCTCAAAAACTAACGAAGTATAGTAAACGTGAGGAAAATATCTACAAAATAATCTTATGAAAATACATTTTATTAAATTACTATTATTTATTATATTACGGAGTTAATAAAAGTTTTAAGCTTTTGTATAACTACCTGCATGCCGTCCATTATTTCTTTAAGTTTAGCATTTTCGTCTTTCTGCTTGAAGTAGAAGTCGTATAATTTGGTATAAACGTCTGCATAGAACTTCAGACCTTCCGCTTCTCGCATATCTTCCAGGACCTGTTAAAAGTCAACGATGTATTAGTTAGGTATATGATTGGCTCACCGAAAGAAAATGGGTACGGTTAGAAAAGGGTAAAGTTGTAAAAGGATACAGTCGTGAAAGGGGCAATTTTAAATGGGGTGGTTGTGACGGAGACGGCTGTAAAAGGTAGGGTTGTAAAAGAGTACAGTTGTAAAGGGTACGGTTGTAACAGGGAAGGGTCGTAAAAGGGTACGGTTGTAAAAGAGGACGGTTGTAAAGGGGGACGGTTGTAAAAGTGGACGGTTGTAAAAGGGTACAGCTATAAAATGGTAAGGTTGTAAAGGGGGCGGTTCTAACGGGGATGGCTGTAAAATTTAGGGTTGTAAAAGGGTATGATTGTACAAGGGGACGGTTGTAACAACGAGAACAATAACTAAACTATCAGCGGAATGATGAGGAATACAAGAGAAGAGAGAAGTAACTTGGGTGCCTGGAGCCGAAACACGCAAGTTATACCGCCGTTTAGTTTTAGTTTACAATCGCAAACGACACTATAGTGTGCAGTAGGTATATCTACACACTAAACTGTTATTACAACCGTACCCTGTTACAAACGCACGTATCAATACAGTTTGCTGTACATCAAAAGGCGCGAAGCAATGGAACATACTTTCGATAAATTTGTCGAAAACTTTGTACAAAAGCTTATTACAAAGTGGCTGAATGATAGATATCCATACGTGTAGACCGCTTGTCTGTTAGTTTGTTTCAATAATATTAATATTTAACATTTGGTTATCTATTTTTCAAAAAGACCTTCCACAGTTTCTTATGTTCCCTTCTTAGCAAATCCAGCACTTTTTTGAATGCACCTTTGTGGGAACGTTAAAGTGTAAAGTAATAAATTAGATACCTACTCTTGTTACATATTAAAAAATTATGTCACATAACACGACATATAAATGACTTTAACTTTGAACAGATACATTACCTGCTTTCTAGTACGACGAACACCTATCGTCAAACATCTGAACTCCATATTTATTTTTTAAATTAATGGATGGTGTGTATAATTTGCAACGTATTTGTTGTATACCATACATTTATTTTCTTATTTACCTATCTGAAATGTTGTTATTGTTATTTAAGAATATGAAATTAATAAGCCAAACGAAATTGCTCGCGTGGTACACTCACACGCCTCCGTGAATAATTCTAAGAATTATGCGTGTCTATATCGAAAGCAGGCATGCACTGCACACCAATCACAATGTCTTTCATAATTCTAAATTAAAAAAAAAGAAAAACATATATTTCAATAACATAAAACATATATTTCAATAACATAAACAGGGGGAGTTTCTTGCCGGTTCTTCTCCTTCTAGTTTTTGAACCGGTACCTAATCAATTCATTTTGACTTTCAATGAGTGTGTGTAAACATCTCATATTGAATAAAACTTTTTGAATTTTTAATTTTGAATTCATTTTTAAATGATTTGTGATCCTTAAAGGCGTCAGGACCGCTAAGTAAACTTAAAGTATAATACCTAATAATTAGCGGTCCCAGACGCTTTTAAAGATCAAAATTCATTTGAAAATGAACAAACCTGTATTATTTCAGACTTTTAAATGTTAGTTTTTTTTTGGATCGAGGGTTTTTTAATTATTTCACGGATTCCTGCGATTTCTAGGTCGAAGAAAACACAAACTTATTATTATTATTATTTTATGGTCAAAGTACTTGGCAACTATTTGTTTGCAACCCTTACAATTTGCAATAATGGTTATAGAGTGGTTTTGTTATTATAGATAAAGTTTAGTATGTGCTAGTGGTACTAACTTTCAGGAATGATCTTTCCGCCTCAGTGGTCTCTGAGTCGATCTGTAGAGCTATTCCGAAGGTATCGTCTTCCTCTGGATCATCCATTTTGTCTAATTTATTTAAAACTATCTAAAAGTACAAAATAAATTACGATTAAATAAATTTTACAGAATATACAAAAAAACTGGGAAGACACAACACTGATCGGTCTGTCTGTTTATTTGACGCTATGGCAACAGCGTTGTTGTCAGTTGTTGTAGTAACCAACAAATAGTATCTAACCATCTAACCATAGGCGAAATATGTTTTAAAAACATAAACAATTAAAAAATAAAAATCCATCAAAGAGTAAATCCATTTATTTTCTAGTAAGACATGAGTAGGACACTGCTATGCTCGGAGTCTACTGTTACTTTCGAACGTCATATAGGTAAGCGCAGGTTCGTAACGCTACCACTCTGAGAGCCTTTACACACTTGCCGGGTACTCGGTGGCGGAGTGTATGCCCATACTGCCCGATAAATTACGCCGGTACGTGTGAAAGCTACCTACATGCTACTATCATGGCTATCCAGCATCAGTTCATGGTTGAACTATATAATAATAATACATGGGACTTCTCACACAGCGCCATCTAGTCCCAAAGTAAGCAGATATTATGCTTGTGTTATGGGTTACTAGAAAACTGATATACATACTTAAATATTCTTTATAATATATGCATATATAAATATTTTTGCGAAGACACCACATACATATAACAACCAAGACCTGGTACCAGTATCAATATTCAATATATAAATACTGACCCGACCTGGGATTCGAACCCGGGACCTCCAGCTTCGTAGGCAGGGTCGCTACCCACTAGGCTAAGCGGTCGTCTGATGTTTCTCCAACAAAACTATAACTGTGTACACAAAGTTTCAAATTAATACCATATTAACGGTCGATGAATGCTCTGATGAGTTGACCCTGACAGCAATACCAGGTCTCTAAAATTATTTTTAAGTGTGTATTGTCACAAAAACTTAAAAAAAAAAACAGTTAAATAACATCTTTAATAAAAATAATATCGGAACGTTGAAAAAAGTTATATGGTTCAAATCAAAATACGACGATTGATTTGGACTTTGCCCTTCCCTCAACAAGTTGTTAAATTCCTGACCTCTAGAGGGTCATTATAATTGATTATATTTGATATGTAATTGCTTTATATTCAGTATAATTGCATATTTATGCTAGTTGAGGCTGAACTGTGTGGGAATAATGAGGAAGCGGCCGGTTATCTCTATTGCGACTTCGGCTTCGAATTGTGGAGTATAAATGTGGACGAAGGATGTGGTTGTTACGCCATTTTCACATGGCGTATATCCTAACTAAAATTATAAATGAATCGTAATTTTGAAAAAGCACATAACAAGCCATTTTAAGGTATATGTACAGGAGACATTGAAAACTGTCTACTGACTAATTTTGTACAAAAATTTTTTCTCATTTGTCTACGGTTTGATAATATTATATTGCTATTATGGTTTTTTATTTAAATAGTAATAATACATGGGACATTCCACACAGCGCCATCTAGTCCCAAAGTTAGCAAATAATATTCTTATATTATGGGACTAGATAACAGATATACATAACTAGCGACCGCCCGCAGCTTCGCTTGCGTAGACTACAAATTCCTGTTGTAGGTACTATTAACGTTCGAGATGGTTTATACGTAAGTACTTTTTGCTGGAACCAATTTTGGTCACACCCATTCAAACTTTCAATCTTCATTCCCCTTCCACCCTTTAAAAAACCGATACAATTTTTCATCTCCCGTTTCCCACTCTTAAAATGTGGAAATCTAAAAACCCTGAAACACGTCATTATTTAAGTCCCTCCATTCCCATCCTTAAGTTTGAAATGTTTAAAAAAGCCTTTCTTAACTTAATGCTCACGTTATAAAATAAACTTATGTTCCAAATTTAAGCTTCCTAGACTTAGTACTTTCGGCTGTACGTTGCTAGATCAGTGAGGACAAACGACAGACAGATAGACAGACAGACAAACACAAAAAGTAGCTTATGACACTCTTGACAACCTTCTTTCACGTCTGCAAAGTTTCATTAAAATCTGTTCAGCCGTATTAGAAATTAGCTCGAATAGATAAAATTGAATTGAATAGACGTACAGACAAACAGACGGACAAAAAGAAGCTAATGTCAACTATCTTGACAACCTTCTTTCCCGTCTGCAAAGTTTCCTTAAAATCTGTTTAGCCGTTTTGCAGATTAGCTCAAATAGACAGATACACGTACAGACAGACGGACAAAAAGCAACATTTGTTAGTTTTAACGACCTTCTTTTCATATTCATTGATGTTTCATTTAAATCGGTTTAGACATATGGACGTACAGACAGACATACAAAAAGTTCCGTATATCACTTAAGGAAAGGGTGTAGTCAAAAGATTACATCCTGTTATATGTGTAAAGTTTCATCAAAATCGGTTAAGCCGTTTTGGCCGAAGCCGATTTCCTCGAATAGACAGACAGTTCGTTTTCATGTATATTGCCTATAACTCTCCGCTAGAATCAGGCTATCAAAGGCAAAAAGAATTTTTCAAATCCGACTGGTAGTTTCAGAGATTAACACATCCAAACAAACAAACAAACAAACAAACGAACGAACGAAAGAACCAACCAACCAACCAACAAACAAACAAACAATCAATCAATCAATCAAGCAAGCAAGCAATCAATCAATCAATCAATTAATCACGCAATCAATCAATCTATCTATCTATCTATCAAACAAACAAACTCTTCAGCTCTATAATAAGTAGTTCTATTATATAGATTAATAGATTATAAGATAATAAGAAAATAAGATATTACTAAAAATCGTATCAAAGTCTATTGGTTTGGAAGTAAAAAGTTAACGAACAGAGGCAGACAGCGAATTTATTTTCTCCCGCTATAGTTTCATTAATTTTAACGTAAATGTCAAAAAATCAAAAGACATAAATTACAATAAAAACTGTTAAGATATTAATTTAAATTGTATGGTGTAAAAGGCAATTATAATATGCATGAAATGCTTAAAGACAACTAACGTATTTAATTTGATAAGGATTAATATCACGTTTAAAAAACATCTTCACAAATCGTACATTATGTTAGAACAAATTTGATTGTCATAAAAAAGGTTATAGTAAGTTAACCTTAAAAGATACACATATGCTGTCGCAGACTTTTAGTTAGAACATTTAAAGGGGAACAATTCCGTGATACATGATTTTTGCTTAACATCAACCGTTTACGCAGCGCGCGCGACGGAAGCTCTCAAAAGGAATAATTTTTCCCGTTTTTGCAACATTTGTCATTGATGCTCCACTCCTATTGGTCGTAGCGTGATGTAGTATAGCCTATAGCCTTCCTCGATAAATGGACTATCCAACAAAAAAATAATTTTTCAATTCGAACCAGTAGTTCCTGAGATTTGCGCGTTCAAACAAACAAACAAACAAACAAACTCTTCAGCTTTATAATATTAGTATAGATGAAATATTCTTTATAATATTTACATACATAAAAAATAAAACAAATAGACATGTTTGGAATAAAATACTTTTTCATGAAAATATTGACAATCTGGAGAATTTTAGTAACTTTTTTAAAATGTTATGTATGGATTTTCAAAGAATAATCGATTGTTAAAAATATATAGCTGATGACGTCACTATAAATAAATATAACTATAATGTTCTACTGCATGTAATAGTGAAGTCATATTAATGTTTCAAGTTTTCTTTTTATGTATATGTTATTAAGCCTCCAAAAATGTAATATTTATTCTATTGAATAAGTATAATTATTCCTATAGGATTCAGATACAATAAGTGCCTTTATTCAAGAGAAAGAATCTGAAATAAATATAAAATAAAAAGATCAGGTTGCAAAGTTTTGTATACCTAATGCCCTAGGTGCTACACATACAAAATGATCTTGACGACCGCTTAGCTTAGTAGGTAGCGACCCTGCCTACGAAGCTGGGGGTCCCGGGTTCGAATCCCAGGTCGGGTCAGTATTTATATGATGAATATCGATACTGGTACCGGGTCTTGGCTGTTATATGTATGTGATGTCTTCGCTTGGTACCCAAAACACAAGCTAATGCTTAGTTTGGGGCCTAGACGTTGTTGTGATGTATACGTTATTATTATTATTATCTAACATAACTTCTACAGCAGGTAAATATCTCAATACTAATTATAATTATTTATTTTTATTACGTCCGTCAGACGAATAGAGCGTTTTCAGTTCTTCCCATATTTGTATCTTTCTTGTGTCAGTAGGGCCCAAAGAAGTTCCGCTACATTGCAAATGTCGTCACACAGAAAAAAGTTGTTGGAGTAACAAAAAAAATCTAAAAATAGTGACACAATAACTACTGCTATTAGTAATCAAACTCAGTTGTACGAGCTTACCAACCAGTAGCTTACATTTTAACTAACTTTGTTTAAAAATTATCAATATTTTGCTAATATCATGGTAGCACAACTAGTTTTGTTATCCACTTTTTTCAGTGCAGACCCTATTTTACTCTGTCTGTTTTTTATTCTTCTAGATCTGCTTTAAGCAGCCTTTCTTCTTCCATTCCATCCATCTTCCAGTTCTGCGATTCTTCTTATCTCTTTGGACCGTTTTTGTTTTTAATAGTATAACCCTATCATACTACTTTCCATGCTTCTTTGACACTTGGCTTTGGTTAATCGTCTATAAATCGATAAACGTTTCCAGAAGGTCGATCGATTGTTGTGATGGCATTGATGCCATCGATACGAGGTCGCTTATGTGGATTGTATAATAAAACTCTTTGTGGAGATAAAATAAATATCGTAAATCGAAAATAATTACGACCGCTTAGCCTAGTGGGTAACGACCCTGCCTACGAAGCTGGAGGTCCCGGGTTCGAATCCCAGGTCCGGTTAGTATTTATATGATGAATATTGATACTGGCACCGGGTCTTGGTTGTTATATGTATGTGGTGTCTTCGCTTGGTACCCAAAATACAAGCTAATGCTTACTTTGGGGTCTAGACGTTGTTGTGATGTATGCGTTATTACTATTATTTTATGTATATATATTTTTTGATGTCTCACATAAAAAACATATAATATAAAATTTTCAGCTTTTCAGCATCTCTCAACATTTTTTTATTAAAGAATTTTTTTAATTGTAATCTTTTACCTATTAAATACTAGCGGTCCAGTACAGCTGTGTAGTTCACGCGGGGGAAGCCGCGGGCGGAAAGCTAGTTTTCATTAAAATACCGGTAACCTCAGTTCATTACATCAGCGTACGTCGTGATAGCCGAATGGTAGCGAGCCCACTTCTAGTTTAGAAGGCCGTGATTCAAATCCTAGGGCATGTATCAATGAGTTTTTTCTAACTTATACATACCAATCACTATGTCTCCTAGAGCACGTTAAGCTGACGGTTCCGGTTGCTATCGATAGATGGCAGTCGTTAAAATCCACTGACCTACACTGGAGCAGCGTGATGGATTAAGCTCTAAGCCCCTCATCTTGAAGGGAGGCCTAAGCCCCTGCAGTGGGGCATTAATGGCCTGACGGTATGGTAACCTCAGTTTCACACTGAGAAACTTTGAAAAACGAAATATGGCAGTTCACATTTCTATGACAATTAAATGGCAATAACTTCTAATTCTTTTGCTGCCGAATGAAATACATAAAACAATCAATGTGAAATTTTAAATATGTATTTGCTCAGTATTTACAAGATAGAAAAATTCTATAATTAAATTTGTATTGTAAAATAACCCATGGGTATATAAAAAAGTTCTAAAAGTTCTAAAAAAAATAAAATACCATAAAAACAATTTACATACCAATAAATGCCTTCTCCAAAAATTTCTCAAATTATACTCACTCGCATCGATGGCGGCAATCAAAGCGAGCACCCTACAATCAACCTTTTTGAATTGAAGCTGCAGGAATCTATAAACTGTAAAACAATGATGCCCGTACTTGAAAAACATTGTTAGGCGATTCATTCATCAACCCATAAAAGTACAAACACTTTATTTTTGATTGTTTAAAAGCCCAAAAACTGGTTCGATTCTGTTCAAAATCGATTTTGGTAGTAATTTAACATGTAAATATAATTAGTTAGTTCTACGCGGTATTTATTATCACGCTTTAGAAACGGAACGCAATAAGAAGAAAAATGATCTGGAGCTAAATTAGATGGTTCACAAAACAGATGTTAGGTCCAAAAAACATGAACTTAGGAATATCCGAACGTAGTATTACGAACTATCTATATATCCCTAGTAAGTCAGCTGGCTACGTACGCATGCGTCAACTTGCGACAAACTCATACCATAGTAAGTCTCGATCGCCAGTTGCGAAATTCCACTCACATACTTACGCGGCCGCCATTGCAGTACTTCATTAGTTTTTCAGTGACAGAGAGTCTAGAGTTTTTATTACAAAAAATTGTTTATCTTTTAAAGTAAGTAAAGAATATACATTAATATTTAACAGTTCTCATTAGAATTAACCTCCATACAAATTCCTTTTCACATCCTTAACTGTTTGTGACGTCAGATTGAGTTTAAACTATAAATTTATTCAAGACTAGCGACTGTCCGCGGCTCTGCACAAGTGAACAAATATATCTGCAAGATGAAATGTTGCAGCGCCATCTGGTGACAAGTACCAACAAAATGGATAGCGCGAAATTATTTTCAATAATCGGATACGTGATAAGTATTACCTATGACAATTTTCATGGTGATGAACGGTATAGAAAATGCATAGAAATTGATATACTGCAACGCCATCTGGTGGCGACTTACAAGAAAGAAAATAGCATAAAAACCTTTTCCATGAAAAAATATTTATACGTCCCAACTTTCATTTCAGTGATGTAAAAATCATTATATTACTGAAATTTCAGATAAATTATGAGCTCAAGTTTATTTGATCGGAAATTATCAAAGAATAATGTGAATATACTGTACATATTGATTTTAAAAAGGCATCGAACTTATGTGTAAAGGAAATTTATAATCAAATTTATTATTTTTAAAACACGTTTCTTCAATCAAAACTGTGGATTTTAAATCAAGGAATTTAAAATGGATATGAAATTTGATGTGATGACATTTGTCTGGAAATGAAAGCCTCCGGAAAGAATTGTAAATTTTAGGCAATCATCTTTCGAATTTGTACGTATGCAATTATTGTGCGATAACATATTTACTTACTTGCATCTGTCAAACATAAGTAAGAAACACTATGGCCAAACTGTAGTAGAAACTTTGATAATATAATGTCTGGATGGATACTCGCTACACAATGTCAGCGAAAACGACAGGCCAACTTTTACATACTTGTGTTTGTGACTCAACCGATCACTTACTCTCGCCATACGAAACATGTGCAAAACGTATCTGTGTGCGTTAATTATAACCGAACAGTTAAGTCATATTTTTAGCTATGTTTTTGACGCTTTTTAAGCTATTGCATAGCTTCTATCGCGGGCCTTTTGAGCGCGAGGAGCGAATCCAGAAATTCCGTAACGAAAAAAACCTCACGCTTTCCACTCCGGCGGGCACGCCGCACGGAGAAAAATTTTGATAGCGCGATGTACGTTTTTTAAAACAACGCCATGTATTATAATCTATTGCACCTATTATTAATGAAGAAAGTCACGGAAAAATAGTGAAAGAAAATGAGTGAGTAATTTATATACATACATTTTATTATTATCACAAATGCAGTATTAATTTTGAATTGAAAATATAATACTGCTATAAAGATAACCTAAATTTATGACATTAAAATGAGCGATATTAAAAGTAGCCCTCTTTTATACACACAAACACACACACGCGTATAGTTTAAATTCTTAATTAAGATTCTCAATATGTATATATATATATAAATAAATAAATTCATTCTTCATTATGTATATAACAGAAACCATCAAACCAAGCACGTGTACTATTCAGTACCTACCTTCGTTTTTGGTGTATAGATAATGCACATGAATGCCGCGCAGAGAAAGTATATATGATATTATATCTATATAAATGTACATCGCGCGAAATTCGATAATCACTTCTTAATATCGTTATTTTTTTTAAATGAATAATTTTGTTATGGTGTGTCATTACACTATTTATACCTAATTATTTATACCTGTTATTTATACCTAGATATTTTCGTTTTATAGAGAAGAAAAGCGTAAACAGCTAAAAAGAAAAAAAAACTAATGCACGTCAAAGGGCATATTATCAGCGTCAGAAAGATTTGAAGAAAAATGAAGAAAAAATAATAACAAAAAAAAACACTGCATAAATAAAATAAATAAATAATTATAATTGCATAAGTTGATACGAAATGCTATGCAATAGCTTTACCGCGGCAGTCCTCGAGTGCCACATTTAGTTTTTTTATTCATACATTATATAATCAAAGGATTAGTCTAAGAGAGTAATGGCGAATTCATATGATAAGCCTCCAACGGTACTTACCCACTCTTACGTATAATTTGTTCCATTCAAATAGTTTGCAAGCGTGCATTTGAAAATAATATGTGTTTGTTAGTAACATAATATTTTTAAATCAACTTCATAGGAAAACAAAGAAAATTTATTGACAAATACAATTTAATTATCCTGACCTAAGACAATGTTCACGACATTTTGACGTCAGCCAGCAACAGCGAGAGTTTCGTAAACGGAATAATTTATTGACTCACGAACACACGAAACTGAATGCGTATATTGCAGAAACGTGAATTCATCATTAGGTATTTCCTTAATTTCGGTTCGGTCGGTTAGGTCTAATTCCCGTAATGTCTAGTCGGTTTGGTTGGTCCAATTCCCCGAAAGTCTATTCTCCAAACGTCCAATTACTTTAAAGTTCATTCCAAGAACGTCCATTTTCCGAACGTATATTCCACGAAAGTCTTAGTCCAAAAAAAGACGTATTATGTATCACATATTGTATTTATTTAAACAAAGCTATTAGTTACACCAACTCTATTTTCATTAAGAACTAGGAAACCCAAAATTATATCTTATCGCAATCATTTTATTTAAACATAACTTAAATATTTTTCTTAAATAACTACATAGGTGTATGTAGTAAAAATTGTAACTCGAAACTATTACACATTATCTAAATTTTTTATTATATTTCATTTTTAAAAATATTATTTTTCGTAGGAATTGAGTTGCAGTCAATTTGTTTTGCATTAAATTACTTAAATATTTGTTATAACCTTGGTCAAAATTAGTGTCGTTCAGTTTTCTATTTCTTTTTAATTTTGAAAATAAACTTTTGTAAATCCTGTTATCGAAATGTGCAATTTCCTTTTTCAAACATTGCAAGAAGTAATAAAAATTTGGAGTCTTCGATATTTTGGTTTTTAGCCTGCGATGCCAGGCTTCAAGTGCATTAGTTGTACGATGTGGACCATCGGTACAACTCAATATTTGAAACATAATTTCTGAACACCATTGTTTTTTAAAATATTTATTAAATGCGATCATTTCCGTTTCGTGGTTTCCGGGTAGAATATATGTAGGCATATATGTAAGGATTGCATAACTACTACGTTGGTTGTTCTAAGATGAAAATGGACGTTCAGGGAATTAGACTTTCGGGGAATTGGACGTTTGGAGAATAGACTTTCAGGGAATTGGACCAACTAAACCGACTAGACATTACGGGAATTAGACCTAACCGACCGAACCGCTTAATTTTATGCAGTCACAGAGTCAAACTGTCAGATTACTTCCTCGTTTTTGAATTGTAATCGAAACTAAATCTCTGCCCTTGACTTTACAAGGATTTTTCTGTGAAAATTATCATTTTTGAGTCTTGTTAATTACGATCTTTTCTTTTGATATTTACACTGATTTTCGATAGAGAAAAGTTTATGAGTTTTGTTTGTGGGGGTCTCGTGACATAACGTGAAAAAGGTCGGAATTGATCAATAGAAAGAGCGTCTTCTTTCATCATATAACACCATGTCATGACGACCGCTTAGCCTAGTGGGTAGCGACCCTGCCTGCGAAGCTGGAGGTCCCGGGTTCGAATCCCAGGTCGGGTCAGTATTAATATGATGAATATTGATACGGGTACCGGGTCTTGGTTGTTATTATATGTGTGTGGTGTCGTCCAAAAAAAAAATATAATTATATATGTATATATTATAAAAAATATTTAAGTATGTATATCAGTTGTCTAGTAACCCATAACACAAGCATAATATTTGCTTACTTTGGGACTAGATGACGCTGTGTGGAAAGTCCCATGTATTATTATTATTATCATTCATTTTTAGCCACTCAGGAAAAATTAAGAGAGTTTGGCTGGGAAGTGCTAATACAACCGCCATGTACCCTTGACCTTGCCACCTCAGGTTTCCATTTGTTTCAGAATTCTTTGAATAGCTTACGATTAATATTAAGAGAAGATTAACAAAACTATTTGTGACTCTTTTTTAACCACAAACCCCAAAACTAGAGCAACAGGAGCTTGTCATTATGTACAAGATGGCAACAAGTTATCCATAAAACAGCACATACATACTTTCATTAAACCTACATACTCTTTTAAAAAAAGGCCTTGAATTTGTATATAGAATACGAAAAAACTTTCACCACAACCTAATATATCACGGGCATTAACTATCAATATTCTTACGATTGGTTACGATATATTATTATAAAAACCGGTGTCGCCGTTTTAGCAAGGATGGAGGGGCGTTTTTAATTACACAATTAAATTAAATTGATTTGATTACAATAATTTAATAACTACAGTTATACAAATGTATTAAAACTTAAACTTTTCAGACAAATTAAATTATATGATTATCCATAGAGCAACGTAGATCGCATATAGTGTATGCATCGTAAAACTTCAACTCGTATCTAAAAATTCAGCATTTAATTATGTTAAAATTAACGCTGCATTTTTTTTATAGGATGACCTGTAAAGAGTAGTGATTGAAAACATTAAAAAATTGACGAAGGTCGATCGTGGGCGGTCATTCATGAAATAAAATTATTGTCTGTAGGCAATAAATCCGTTATAATTAACTTGTTATTGACTTGACATTGAACAACAATAAGTTAATACTAAAGTATAGATTTTAACTTAACTCAGCCTTTCTAGAATAATTAGAATGTTTCTTTTGTTATTAGACTCCTAAACGTGATTATAATGCGGTTGAATGTGGAATATTGCATTTTCCGGACCTATATAATTATTGGTATACATAAGTAGATACCGACGAATTTTCACGTTATACTTCTGCGTTGTAATAGTATCCGTATGGTGAAAATCCTTTGTCTGTTTGTCTGATTTGTAATCTCTACACGGTCGTATGAAGAAAGTTAAAATTTGACATTCTGATACTGTAGGCTTTATATGAGCTGGGATAAATTAAAATACAAGAAAAAAAAAACCGATATTAATAAATATGTCCCTATAAAAAATTATATTCTGTTGTATTGACGACCGCTTAGCCTAGTGGGCAGCGACCCTGCCTGCGAAGCTGGAGGTCCCGGGTTCGAATCCCAGGTCGGGTCAGTATTTATATGATGAATATTAATACTGGCCCCGGGTCTTGGTTGTTATATGTACGTGGTGTCTTCGCTTGGTACCCAAAATACAAGCTAATGCTTAGTTTGGGACCTAGACGATGTTGTGATTGTGTGTGTTATTATTATTATTATTATTATTTATTTGGCAATAAAGATGATTATTATATTATTTATTGTACCATTTTAATAGCATTTGTTCTTTCTAACACTTTCTTTTGGTTTTCAAAAAACACTGGCTCTTACATACATAACTAAATCTAAAATTATGACCTTTCAAATTAGACCCTGTAAAATAAATAAATAATATAAATACATAAAAGTTTAGGAAAAATTGTACTTTCTGAGCAGAGTTCGAACGGCATGCCCTCCAGTATTTTATAAGCAACACGGAGGTTGTTTAATTTGTTTAATTGGTTGTATTGGATTAATAATTTATGAACAAAGAAAAAACACTTTAAAAAGTAGGCAGTTAGTTTGGTCCTTGAGTACATATATATATATATATATATATATATAAAACGTACATACGAAACATACAGTAGGTTTATAATACATAGTTCTGGAAATATTGTCTTTTAAAGATTTGGTTATATGGACATAGTTTAGCAGAAAACACCCAACCAACAAAAGCTAATTTGTGGCAATCGTTGAACGAGTTATTTTATTGTGACCTTTTGAGAAAATTGCAGTTACATCAACAAAAACATTTAAAATCTATTCATTACCATTGCTTTATAACTCTTCAAAGCAAATATTATTCTAATTTTCAATTTAAAATAGTAGTTTCCAAAAATTGTTGGTTGGATAGTCTCAGCTAAATTAAGTATAAGTACTATTGTTTTATTTTTTTCATTTATTTCATTATTTCATTATTTCATTATTTCATTATTTCATTTATTCAAATTTATTAATTTGAACAAAGATATGTGGATTGGAACTTTTTTGCTTAATGAAACATGACTTATATAAATTGCCTGTTTTGCAAAACAAATAACCCATTGGGTTGGATGTTTTTTGTTTAGGTGAATACTAAAGAAATACAATTAAAAACTCTGAAAAAAGAGCAAAGTTCTTCGTGTGATAGTTACCATATTCATTTACTTATAATAAGAACTTGAAGTACAAAAAATTCAGCCATAGACAATTTTTAAAATGAAGCCAAGTGGCCTGGGTGCTTTTTTAAAAAAAAGAGATCCTATTTTGAATAAGTATATAGATAAAAATGTTGAAAACCTCCAACCCACTTGGATATACATATTGTACTTCACAAAATTGCTTACACTATTTTTATTTTTATAATGTAACCAACCCACTTGAGTGTGTTTAGCAGTTTTAATAATATACAAAGGAATAAAGATGTAAGTTTTGCTGAAAATATTCACACCACTTGGATGCTTTTAGAACTCAAAAACTGCCGATGTCGTAAAGTGTGGTTAGTAAAAATTATATAATTATATAAAAGTATTTCCTTATTTTCTACATTGTATGTTGGCTGTATGTGTCGTGATAGCCCAGAGCACAACGAACCTGTCTCAAATTTATAAGGCCCCATAGGGCCATGGTTCGAATCCGGGCGTGTACTAATGAGTTTTCTGACTTAAGTACACAATATCACTGACATCGTTCTTCGGAGGGCACGTTAAGCAGTCGGTCCCGGACGCTGTCAATAGATGGCGGTCGTTACAGTTCCCAACCCGCAGTGGAGCAGCGTGGTGGACTTAAGCTCCAAGCCTCCCTCCTCACCGTGGGGAGGCCTAAACCCCTGCAGTGTGGTAAAAATGGGTTGATGATAATGATGTCGGCTGTATTCTCCGAAATGATGTATGCATGTTTTAGGAATCAGTTAGTGAAGTAAATTCAATTTTGACATTTTGTGGGTCGGATGTTTTCTGCTTAACTAGGTCCACATATCTCCCACGTGTGAACTTTGGAATTTATAAGGAAATAAAAATTCTGAAATAACATTTCATGTATAATTTATGAAATATGTCCAAAATTGTACATGCACCAGCTGATGTGTATACATTCTATTCTATTCTATTATAGAACTGTATATACAGCTGGTGTATATTTAGTCTATGTGGTATAATTTTAAACATATTTTATAAATTTTAAAAATATATTTATCAGTAGCTGACAACCCTGTTTTACGTCTAAGGCGAGAGCGGTCCGTTGTCCGTTGCTGCAAAGTGAGGAATAAAGGGAGGATGTCTCCATGGGTTAGCAGTGATACTTACTCATAAGCTAAGTGTTAGTAAAAGGCTTATGGTCCTTGGTGAGCGAATTTGACTTGCACTTAACCGTTTTGTTAACCACCCACATAAAACAATAGTATCAATTAGAGGACCTGCACTCATATATTCGATTATTTTTTGGATTTTAGGGTTCCGACAACACTAAACTATATAGTAGAACAGACGGCACGAACAAAATCTGTGCGCGCGGCACTATCTCCTTGTTTCTACCACATTGATTTTTCTACCAAATATAATACACTGTATTATACATGTCTCAGGTTATGCTCGGAACGTTTTCACTAGAATACACAGAATTGCAAGTATTATACAAGTCTTTAGTAGGTATTATACATGTCATGACATTACTTGTAGTTAAAACAAGTATGGCGGCAACGGTAGAAATTATTGTAGGTACAAAGAATAGTTTTGGATGGTTTTAGTTTTGTGTTGTTTAATTATCGACGATAAGTTATGCCACTATCTTTTTTCTTTGCAGTTGATTGATTTTTACACATTTTTAACACCCACGACGACAATTTTGAATTGTTGTTTAATCTCGTTTTTGGCGCGTGGTCGCGATTAGCATAGGCATAGGCGGGTGACTGAATGAGTCGTTGCTGGTCGGCAACAATGCTTGGCGGAAACATTTGGTTCGCGACATCGGTTTTATACGCTAGTAATATTAGTTCGATGTCCGACAAGGACCATTTACAATTTTTCCAAGTCAGCCCGTCTGTCTGTTTGTCGGTCTGTATGTTACATTACAGCCATTTTATTCACTGACTATTATGTAGGTACTAAGTATAGGTAAAGCTACCTGCTTTTGGCTTTAAAGGGGTACGTATTTTATTATTTGATTGTTTCTAGCTTGATTGATCATCTAGTTTGATTATCTATTTATTTAGAGTAATTATATATAAAATTGAAACGAAATGAACAAACCGTTTACTTTATGTTTAAACACAACGGAGTCCTTGCAGCCATTAAATCTTAGCCGCACGTGCATATAGACGAACGCTTACGAAACTCCTATATAAATCGGCAATGGAGTCGCCGGTTGCCAGTCCACCGTTACACTTACTGAAACTGCATTCGAATTAAAAAAAAATACTATATTTAAACTTCGAACAATTGCCTATTTAAAAAAGTTGTTCTTTATTTTGAATGGCACTGGCCGTTCGAAAAATTTGTTAAAAAATTATCGGTTGTTCTATTTGATGACAGTTTGAATTTGAAAAGCGCGGGAAAACTAGTGACTTTTAAACTTCGAAATAAACTTATAAGATTTGTGTAGTGTGTTCACAAGCAATTTGCCTGGAGAGAGAAAGGTGAGTTCTTTTTATTAAGAGACGTTTTTTTTTATTAAATGTTGTTTCTATGAAAACCATTAAAATGTTACTTTGAATTTTGTATAGAAAAGTAGAAAAGTTTTCAGATATATAGAATAAATCTGAAAACTTTTTCAAGTTCAAAAAAAGTTCAAAAAATTAAGAAAGCCTGTGATAACGATATTTTACAACATAATACTGTAATTTTTTAATACAACTAAAATGAGAAAAAAAATTGTTTACACAATACATAGAAAATAAAATATAGTTAGTAAGTGCACGAAACAATATAAAATTATATCTTGATTTAGTACGTCAATCAAAATACAATTTAAAACAATTAAATTCGTATTTTATATATAGAGCTTCATATGCATTTAATTGGAAATAAAAATTATATAGCAAAACATAAATTTGCTGATAGGTATTCTATTTTATTAGGTATTTCCATCCTGAAAACTATTTGTGTACGTTGATTTTTGCATATGAATTTTTTTGTGCGTGAATGTAAAACTGGCATGTTGTGTATTGGATAACCAGTTCTTACGTTACGATGTGTTCTAGGACGATAGCACGATAAATATTTTATCGTGACGTTAATAGTGAGCATAGAGAGCGATATGAAAAATAAAAGAAATGTTTAATTACAAGTCGCGCAAAACTTTTTCTTCCCTCTGAAGTCGAAGCGAGCGGCGTCACAGTAGAAAAAAAATGGGTATCAGAGAATCGACAGCGATCTCCGCACCTGCGCAAAAGGATCCTGTATCAACTTCAGAGCGAACAAGAAGGTTGACGTGACCTGTCTGCACGCCTATGCAGTTCTCATTTATAATTATTAAATGAAAATTTTAAGAAATCTAAGGAAATTAATAATTATACTTTTGTTTAAATATTTTAACCTTAAATTGATAATTTTGGAAATTTGGGGTCTGTAAATTATTGATAATTGTTTTGTTAATTTTAATTTTATATTAAAAGCATAATATAATAAATAAATATTTTTCTCGTATTAGAGGATAGCAATATGTCTAGTAGGTAATTATTTTAATCCTCAAATTATATATTTTTTATTAATTTTATCAAAAATCTCAGGAATGTATGTAAAAGTAACACTTAAAAAAATAGAATAACACCCGTCGAACAAAGATGTTTATAATAAAAATAGTTCAAGAAAGGAAAGTGCGTTTTGTTGCGAGTGCTGAGTTTTGAATCACGAGTCCTGAGCGTAGGGAAGGATTCACAAGAAACAAAATACTTTGTTCTTGTGTGACACATATACCTTTTCACCTCACTAATGAGAAAAGACAAAATATAGGAATAATGATAATAACTTCATTGAACAATACATTTATTTTCCTATTTTTCACTCATTAAACAATTCATATGTGACTTTTCCAGAAGAAAGTTTAATTCAACACGCTTGTTCTTACAATACAGTTGTAAGTGTGCTAAATTAAAATTTTCGCCACTATACCTATAGATTCACTCATTATTCACATTTTTTTGACTTTTACAGCATTATAAAAATCACTTAATTGATGCAATAGAAGGATTTGTTCCTTTCCAGCATTTATTTAAATATTTTTTTTTGTGCGTTTAGAAAGTCCGACATAAAACTTTAAATGTAAATATAACATACGTAGGTAATCAAAATTTTCTACTTGGTCGGTTCGTGTTCTAATACGTAAGATACAAAATTATCCACGCCTGTTTGTCACCTGAAAAAAATAAAATAAAAGTACAATAAACGTAAATTAATCAAAAGACAATAGTTTTTTTTTTCTTTGTTTGAGTAATGAAGCTTATAAAAATATGGCTCGAGTTTCTGAAAGTTTCGTGAGCTAATAAAATTAGAACTGTCGGTTTCTAGCGTTTTAAATTCAAAACACTTTTCTTCACTCAGTATTAAACAAAATTGTGTTAAAAGGCTTCTTTGCGGCACCAAGTTCTCCGAGCCACCAAGAAGCCTTAAAACAAAAGATTTAGGCTGGATCAAAAAAGAAAATCACCCAGTTGTCGGACGCATAAATTCGACCACCATTGAAACTACCTCCTATTTGACACTCGTGAAGGCGAATCTAAAGAGCCCAAACTGGGTTTATTAGTAGTTATTGAAGGGTTTTGTTATCTACCTTCCATCTCCACCATCTGACCAAGTCACTAACTATGCGCTATGAAAAGTGCTCGTAAAGACAAAACTAATGAACCTAAATTCAGTGCGTTTATCAAAAGCCATTGATGGGTTCTGTTATCCACCTTCCAGTTCCATCGTCAGATCCTCGTCTTCGTCATCATATGCTATGTCACTGCTCGTAATGACAAATCTAATTAGCCCTAATTCGGCGGGTTTACTAGTAGCCAATGAAGGGTTCTATTGTCCACATTCTAGTTCCATCATCAGATCACCGCGATGATACCATAATTATTGTTTGTCATTTAAGTCAGGCATATATATATGTAGAAGAGTTCCCTCGTGAGGACACGATCCTGGCTGCATCATCAGGAAAACATGTTATTTATAGTATCTGTTGGTCTGAGTAATTTCTAGCTATTTTAAGATACAAGGAAATAATGTTTAAAAATAAAACAGGAAAACTGACAAAAATCATACATACATCACTGTTTACTTTTTTTTATTTTAGTTACGTACTTTCGTCGTACATGGGTTTACCCCAATGTACGGTATTTTGTTCTTTTCGTTTGATTAACGGTTCGCATTACCTACTCTAGCAGTTTGTTATGTGATTCATTAAAATTCTGATAAGAATAGGAACTGGGTTGGGGGATACCCGTGTCACATATTTGTCCTTTGATGAATGGATGATAGTTTTGTATCACATTTTATTTAGTTTGTATCATGGATGTTTATAGAAAAATCGCGCCGTGGCAACAAAAGTGTGAACCAAAAAACAAACTTCACTTCTTCACTTCATCAGCCCATTTTTACCCCACTGCAGGGGCTTAGGCCTCCTCCAGGGTGAGGAGAGGGGCTCGGAGCTTAAATCCACCACGCTGCTCCACTGCGGGTTGGGGACTGTAATGACCGCCATCTATTGACAGCGTCCGGGACCGACTGCTTAACGTGCCGTATATCAATTATGCATGTATTTATGTTTTGTAGTATTCGCTGTAAAGAATAATTTTGTGTGGCCCACATCTAAAATTCGTAGGTACTGGAAAAGAGTATACTTAGGGGTTTTCAAATTATATTTCAAGGGTAATTTAACAAAAAAATTATTTAAAACAATTTTAAAGACGTATGGTCTGCCTAATCCATAAAAGTATGAATTGACTAGAAGCCCTCTTCTGCGTTTACCGTCTAACCACTCTTACTCTAGCTAGCTGGTGCAAGATGACAAGTTTCAGTCCACGAGGTTCCCGCGCGTCAGTCTTCTACCCCGCGAAATCCCCGCGCGCTGGGCTTCACCCCTGCGAATATGTCTAACACAATTTGGAGACATTGATGGACATTTATGACTTTATTAAAACCATGATTAAAACATGATTAAAACCAAATGCTGCTGTCAAATTTACTTACTCTGGTCTAAACTCTGAATCTTTCATTTTAATCGGATTTTCGATTTTTTCGAAGTATAAGTCGCTCTCTACTGCGACATATCTACTGACATTTTACATGACGCATTTTTACCGTTTTTTTTTGCTAGGGAACATTTTCTTAGACATTCCCAACTTTCCCCAACTCCAATTTATTGAAGTTTTAAGGCATGACAGGTTCTGCGCAATTTATTGACGTTGTCATATTTATCGCGTTTTATTGACGTTTCTACATAACTGTATTCGCCTTTCCGCCAATATAAATGTCGCACTTCCGTCGTTTTTTACCAGGAGAACGTCATCTTAGACATTTACAAGTTAAAAAATATTTTCCGCAAATCCCTCGAACCATGTGTTAGAAAGACTTTTTACTTTACAAATGCGTATTCTTTACTCACTTGAACCAGCTATGGGATCGGCTTCGTCCTTGGAGACGCATATTTTCTTTACATAGAAAACCGGTTGAGGTTACGAACTAAGCGAACTCTAAATAAATAAACTATTTAAAATAAATTGCATCAAGTTACTGGTGTCTACCGTACTGGGAGTAAATTGTTTTATAAATTCTTCTATAGATAAAGCAACCAGTTTTCTATTTTCAATATGCGTACCATGGATATCAAATTAAACAGTGTTGTGGGAATCCTGCAATAAAAAATTTATAATTATTTAACCCCCGCCCGTGTCGAATTAATTAGGTATTTATTTTTCAATGTCTACTATACAAGTTAAGTTAATTGTAAGCAACTTATTTAAATACTGAGCTAGCTTTAGCTTCACAGTTTAAAAATAAACCTTTTTATGTTCTCAGTTAGACTATGTAAGAGAACAAAATAATTAAGTTGGTATAGTTAAGGTAAGGTAAGGTTGGTAAGTAAATAAATAAATATATTTTTAATACATTGTAATGTAATGTTGTATTTTACGGACTAGGCCCTTTTATTTACACCAATCACAAACGAGCGTTTTATTTGTAACGCATGCGTAAACCGCAAAAAGCAGTCCCAGCTCCCGCCATAATTACATTTGAAGTAAGTACTTAATTTCAATCGCAAATATATTGAAAAATGATGCTCGTACTTAGTAAGCTGGTTATTATAGGCATCTCGACTATAATATCTAGCTTACGGTACTGGCATTATAATGTAAGTACTATTAAAAGCTACAAAGTTTTAAATAAATAATTAATAAAAATAATATTAATTAATAAAGATAACTTTCAGGGTGTTTCTGAAGTTAAATATAGTTGGATTTTCATTTAATTTTTATAAAATGACATTTTTATCCTTCCATCACAAGACCGGGGGATCGAAATCTGTAATTTTAATAGGTACAGTGGCATTATTTTGGTGACGAACTTAATTTTTTTACCAGTATTTTTACAGGTTGCTCCCAAATTAAATACCAGTAACCAAAATGAAAATATCGGTAACCGATGAAAAAATAAACTTTATCTTTGTGTCTTCGGCGCACTGTGTGTGTCTTGTACCTGAGCTGCTAGTGGCGTTACCAAACAGAAGCCTTAGTAAGGCTCTAATTAGCCCAGTAGAAAGCGTCCACCGCGCTCTTGCTAGCGCCGCAGCGCTAATTTGACATATCTTTAAAACTGTTATTTAGATAATAAATTGCTCAAGTACAGAATTAGCAAGATGTAGTAGCAATGAGTAGCCGCATCGCTCGCAAAACCGATAACCGCTGAGAAGAAAGGAAGAGTGACGATAATTAATCCGACCTCTTAGGTTGACTGAAGACCTGGTAAAATAGAGAGGACCTTTGTGCACTAAAATTATGAATGATGGAGCCTAAATTGGAGATTTTTTTAATTTATAAAGTCAAATTGGAATTTTTTACTAAATGCTCAATAATTTAATATGCTTATTTTCCTGGATGATTGTATTTAAATTACTGTAATAATCACCGGAATTGGGTGGAGGGAATGGGGGGTATCAAATATCGGTGACCTCCCTAGCATGGCCTGAATGATGTAAAAATACAAATTTATTTATTTCAACTTCAATGTTACATAAAAGAAATAATCTTCATCTTCTTCATCTTCATCAGCCCATGTTAACCCACTGTAGGGGCTTAGGCCTCCCCCGGGGTAAAGAGGGGTTTGGAGCTTAAATCCACCACGCTACTCCACTGTTGGTTGGGGATTGTAACGACCGCCATTTATTGACAAAAGAAATAATGTAAAAAGATTATTACACGAAATATCAGAACATAGTTGTATCCACGTAAAAACAGTCAAACAATGAGTAACAATGCTGAGATATGTTAACGTGTACCTATTGCCATTGTTGTTGTTCTATCAATGATCTCGTAAATATATTTTCAAGGTGTCATTCACACATGTGAACCGGCTTCAAACTAGAAATTCCGATATGCGCCTATAGAACATTAATACTCATGTGCGTGGGTAGGCAGTCATGCACTCGACTGATTCGTAATAACACATAACACATCACATCACCTTCGATCGAGTGGCCGCGTCGGAAGTGAGCGGATGCGCCGAGGCCGGTACAACTTTTCAACATCGAATACTCTCTTGCACGAAGGCTTCGCGCGCACCTCACAAAACGGGCGGGCCTGGACCAAATTTTAAAATATTTTTCCGAAAATACCGACAAACCCTCGAAAGAAAAAAACTAATATAGTCTGCATTTTTTTTATATATTTTTAAACAATTCGTTGGCTATTTATAAAGATTAATACATACAAATAAATCAAAGAACTAATTAACAATATTTACAACATAAAAATATCGTCGAGGTTGATAATTTTTGTTTAGCTTTATTTATAAATATCCTCTTGACGTCACCTAGGCAGAATTTGGATAAATATTTAAATTTCTAAAAGGTAGTTTGGAAACGTAATCGCAGATTCCTTTTGTTTACAATAAAAATAAATAGATATTTTGAGGAGTTGTATTAGCAAGTTCGTTTTAACAATCTTAAGCGCTTTTTAAAATTTTTATTCAAGTCCATTATAAAGCTGGCGAACAAAACCAGATGAGTTCATTCGAGAAAATTATGAAACAACAAAATCGTCTGAAGCCCTTCAAATTATGTAGATAACCATTTTAAACAGGCAAACTCATTTTTAGATACAAGATTATTAAAGTATTGTACTACAAATGCAAACTATTTAAAAAAAAAGCTTATACGAAATTAAAATTGTTAAAGTTATTATTAGTGTGTTATATGCCTTAAGATAATATTAGTTAGCGTGATAAATGTCGAAATGCGTCGTCTGCTATTTACAAAATACAATAATTATGATAATGAAATGAAAAATGAAGTAACCGGTTTTGATTGACAAATACATCGATTGAAGGATTCTCTATTGTTTTTCTTGTTTCAGTAAATCTTAACGATTTTCCTTGTAATCTGTATTGCAAATTCGCTTTCATTAGGTTTTAATAAAATGTAAGGATATCATAATTTTGTTGTAAAAAAATTTTATGATGTAATGAATTCTGTAGGCACTTTCACTCATTATTCACGGGCTGAAAAACGATGTGAGGGAACGGGACGTGTGTGTCTAAAAATGACGGGAACATTTATTTATTTATTATTCTTTATGAACATGACGGGAAGTAGTTTTTTTTTTTTAATTTTTCTATTAGTTAAGAATGTTAACTTTGAATCGTATTAAAGCAAATCAGATGTAAGAAGTAAACCAAGGAAAATTGAATAAAATTAAAATAAAACTTACAAAATAAGGTATGAGTTACTACCGAATTATTGTAATATTGGAATTGAACTCAAACGAATTATTTGTGGTATAGAGTCATGTGGTCTCCTTACAATCTGCTTATTAAGGATGATAGGTTTCGTTTTTCCTATTGTATTTATTAGTCGTAGGAAAAATATGTAAATGTTATGTCTCATCTATATAAGTACGCAAATACATAAAAATTTTCATTTGATTCAAATGCTTCGTCCAGTTCACTAAAACTTTACCATCTACAACAAGCTACGTCTAATGCGTGTGCCGGACGCTACATTGAAGATAGGCTTGCAATATTTTTTCCGCTGATGGCTGCTGTAGACTCAAAAGTCAAAATTTTTTATTAAAGACAAGATGTTTACACACAATTATTAAAAGTCAATATATTTAATTCATACACTTATTAAAAATCAATTGTTTTTTGTTAAACACAAGATTTATTTTATTTAATTTATACAATTACACAATACAAATGCATTTACACACACTTATTAAAAGTTAAATTCATTTATTCAATACAAGCATAAAAGTATCTACGTTTTGACTAGAAGCACTCTTCTGCGCTTACCGGTCTAACCGCTCTTCCTCTACTTAACTGGTGTATCTTTGGCAAGTTTCAGTTCAGTTACAGTCCGCGAGGTCCCCGCACGCCAACCTTCACCCTGCGAAATCGCGTTTGGTAGTTTCAATACTGTGAAGTGACATTTCTGACTCTATCAAAACCAAACGCTGCTGTCAAATTTATTTACTCTTTGAATACAAGATGCTTACATACACTTATTGAAAGTTAAAATTTTTTATTTAATACAAGATGTTTACACACACTTAATAAATAAGTCAAAATGAACATACCTACCTTAGTATTTACGTCTATTGTACTTCATATTATTGTTATTACAATTATTAATAAGAATAAATTGGAAATTGTTAAAAATAAAAAAGTATCTAATACATGGATAAGAAAAATGTTTCTAGTCATCAGAAGTGCAACTCTTCCAAAACCAATTGAGATTCTTGTTTTTCAACATACATTATTCACAAACTGCATAATATCCCTGCAAATGAACCTTGTTTCGATATTGAAATCGGAAATTAATCGTTTCATTTGTCTACAATAATTTATAGTAAATGTTACATGTCACGACGACCGCTTAGCCTAGTGGGCAGCGACCCTGCCTGCGAAGTTGGAGGTCCCGGGTTGGAATCCCAGGTCGGGTCAGTATTTATCCCATCAAAAACAATACTTGTCAAAAAAACCAAGTCTCGCAACTCAGTTGTTCTGCGGTAAAAAGAAATGAGATCCATGTAATACCAAGTCGGTTATTAATTTATTCGGTTATAAATATATTGAGACTTGGCCATCGCCTGAAAACACGTGTAAATTCAATCGCCTGAAAACACATGTAAATTCAATTATTTAGTGCGATGGCCAAGTCTCAATATATTTATAACCGAATAAATTAATAACCGACTTGGTATTACATGGATCTCATTTCTTTTTACCGCAGAACAACTGAGTTGCGAGATTTGGTTTTTTTGACAAGTATTGTTTTTGATGGGATCTCATTTCTTTTTGTATTTTGTAGACAGTTCTACTTTTTTCCTTTTCGGTACCTTCTACTTATTGTATATATGTATATCTATATGTATATAGTTTTTCAAATATATATTATACAACCTTACGCACTCGTAATAAGTACGAATACGCACGTAGGTACGTTTTTTGCATTAAAAAATAATTTAATACACGTGTTTTCATGACGGGAATACCCATTTTTTGCTCGATTTGGCAGGGGCACTACCATGCGCCTATATTTATATGGGACTAGCTTAAACCCGCGGCTTCGCACGCAATATAATAATAACTGCCGTAATAAAACATCGTTACGAATAAAGCCAATATTGAAAAATTTAACTGAAGACTTGGCTGTATGGGCTTAATTTTTTTTTTTGCGGTCTTTTCTAGATTTTTTAGTTTTTCCTTGATTCATACACCAAACACTACTTATATTCCAAATTTGAAGCTTCTAGGTCTGCTAGAAGTGCCTTAGAATTTTGATGATCGGTGAGTCAGTGAGTGACAAAATTAAGAAATTTGACCCGTTATAATTTCTTAAAAATACTGGTTCAAATTGAAAATATACGTGTAATATGCTTATATAATATGCCTGCATGGTTACTGAAAATTTCAGTCTTCTAGTTTTATCCACAACGAAGTTACAGGGGGTCGAAAATGGTCTGAATTGCTTCGAGAAAAGGATGGTACGGCTGTGACGCTTTTTCGCTCGACTTGGTGGGGGCACGGCCGTGCCCCCAGATATGATGAATATTAATACTGGCACCGGGTCTTGGTTGTTATATGTATGTGGCGTCTTCGCTTGGTACCCAAAATACAAGGCAATGCTTAGTTTAGGACTTAGGCGTTGTTGTGATTGTGTGTGTTATTATTATTATTATTATTATTATTATTAGGTAGACATTTTGGCGACTATCCCGACGAATTCAAAAACAAAGAGTAATTTTAATGAACTTTATTCGGGATCAAAAGAAATTACAATAAATATTATTGACCAAAAAAGGTAACTTTTGCTACTAATCAAAATACATGTTACACAATGTAGCGTTTATCGTAATACTAGGTATGAACTGAAATCAGAATTACACAAAGTCAAATAGCCTGATAATAGGTATATATATTTAAATTTATTTAAATCTTGAGCATTAAGTTTGTGTTTGATCGAACACTCGCTAAAAAGGTCCTGGATTTCAGTTTCCTACTGTCTGAAAGAGATAAAATTAACCATCAGACAGACAGACTGACAGACAGACAAACAGGTATCAAATAGATTCTGCTATGGTCATGAAGTTCTAGAATTCAAAGGCCAAATGGATTACCATTTTAATTTGGTTAACATTTGTTACGTGAAAATATTTATGTGTTGTGCCTGTCGGCACACTTATTGGCAGTTAAGACTTGTCGACCTATAATAGCAGGTCGTTTACTTTTAACAATTTGTTAATCTTTAGAACGGAAGTAACTGGCGATTTGCTAATTCTAATTAGCATTTGTTTTCGTTGTAAAATTAACAATGCTTACCTTCTATTGCTCATTGTTCGAAAAACTTCCTCGGTAAAAGAGTGGAATTTTGGCATAGTTTTCCCGTTGATGTTACATAGCAAAAAACGAGCGATGGCTCGCTGCATCGCCGTGTGTCTCTTTATCGAATTTCAAATAACAATAAATCAAAAGATCGTCAGTGGAACATCATCAGCCCATTTTACCCCACTGCAGGGGCTTAGGCCTCCCCCAGGTTGAGGAGGGGGTTTGGAGCTTAAATCCACCACGCTACTCCACTGCGGGTTGGGGATTGTAACGACCGCCATCTATTAACAGCGTCCGGGACCGACTGCTTAACGTGCTCTCCGAGGCACGGAGTCAGTGATAGTTAATGTACTTAAGTCAGAAAAACTCATTGGTACACGCCCGGATTCGAACCAGGGCTTTATAAATTTGAGACAGGTTCGTTGCGCTCTGGGCTATCACGACTCCGTCAGTGGATAGATTGTATTTTTATTGGATTTGATTGGATAGACGACCGCTTAGCCTAGTGGGTAGCAACCCTGCCTACGAAACTGGAGGTCCCGGGTTCAAATCCCAGGTTGGGTCAGTATTTATATGATGAATATTGATACTGGTACCGGGTCTTGGTTGTTATGTATGTGGTGTCTTTGCTTGGCACCGAAAACACAAGCGAATATTATTTTTATTCAAACTGATAAAAATAGATATTAATTCATAACTTTTGAAGAAATCATTACCTAAATAAATTGTGTAATTAAACTGTATTTGTGCAATAAACGGAGTACGGAATATGGTAGGCGACGCCCACCTTCAACGTCGATTTGGTCGATTACTAGCTACCTATAACCTAATAATAATAAATAAATAAATAAAGGTTATAATTTTTTAAGGTTTCGGGGATAAAGAAATAGTCAGACAAACAAGTGAACAAGCCAATTTTGTCTTGACCATGACGTTCACTCTGAAAAGCATGGAGCAAACGCCTACTAATTGAACTTCGACTACAAATTATGGCACACGTTTCCGTCATGTACTTGTTGGCAATAAATTTTTAACCTGTCACTTTACTGCAGGTCGTTTACTTCTAGACACTACTGAATTCAATCAATTAATTCAGTCAAATAAAATCAATTAAAACTGGTTTTCGTTGTTGCGTCCTTTAATTCTGTTTGCATTTTGGAGGTTACACCGGATGTTCGGCTGAACGTAGTTCAAACTTATAGAGCACGTAGAGCTTACCGAACTAAACAACAAATTTCAAGTGAGCAAAACGGTTACCGAGAAAAACATGTTTTAAGTAAATTATTTTTAAATCATTTTTTATACTTCTTGTTCAAATCTTTAAGCTCTACAAGTTTGGACTATGTTCAGCCCAACACCAAACCAACAACAAGTATATTTTTAAATTTATATTAGCGACTCACCCCGGCTGCGCACGGGTAGCAGAGCATATAAGCCGTAGTGTTTTTTCTGTCGTATTGTCCTGTCAGCTTGTTGCGTCAAACATGTGGATTGGATTTAATAGTAAGTTCATCCTACATGGAGTATTTTTAATGTATTTTATTGCCAATTCTGTAAATATTTGAAAAAATAAAGAATATATCTCTTTGCGCCGTGTTGTCTGTTCCATAGTAATATTTCTATGGTTCTACCCGCCGCGCCCGGCCGCTGTCGCGCGATATTTTTTATTTCGCGATAATTTCTCAGATGTTAATTTAAATTGTATGGTGTTAAGTACAAACATAATCTGCATGAAATTCTGAAGGTAAATAAGGTATTTAATTTGATAAGGATTATTACTGTATCCGTATAAATTGCTTTCCAATTACCTCATCATATGACACCATTTTTTAAACATAAAAATAGGTATAGTAAGCTATCTATAATAGATAGACATATGCCAGCGCGGACTTTTCTTTAGTCTTATAAAAAAGACACAATTATTCCATACACAATTTTGTTATATCTCAAAGGGACGAGGCAGCGTTTTCGATGAAAGCTCCCAGCTGGCTTGATTTTCTTCCGACTTCTTCAACAATAATCGTCATATTTCAACAAATTTCCACAAAACATTAATAAATTATACACGTAAACCTTTTTCTTGAATCACTCCGTCAATTGGTGTCAACCATATGCCGATCCGTTTGGTAGTATTTGAGTTTATCGCGTTCAGACAGATAGACCGACAGATAGACGCGGCGGGGGACTTTATTTTGTAATATGTAGTGATTAGATACCAAATATAATAGAACTACTGAAAAAAGTTCTACAGTGCGAAGCCAGTGGAGGTATAACTTAATAGCTACGAATAGAAAAAAGCTAGGCAAAATTGCTTTATGTAGGAAACGCCATTTTAGGAGGAATAAGATAATAGCTTGGTTTCAGCTGTCGGGTCGGGGATATTAAAAAAAATATTGATCCTGCCATGGCCATGAAGTTCACTCCAAAAGAAAGGAGCCGAATGAGTTACCATTTGAAATTCAACTGAACTGCAATGTACATACTTGAATTTCCGTGTTGCACATTTAACATACCTAACATGCTGACCTACAAGTAGGTAGTTTAATTTTAGCCACTAGTTAGTACTTGAACGGAAGTTACTGATTATCAATTTATTCCAATTAGTGTATGTTTTTACTGTTATATTGCCTTGCGTACCTTTTATTCTACTGTATTTTATAGGTCATATTTGAGTTTCATATTCGACCCCAAATATAACCCCTGAAATGCCGGATTTCAGTTTTATGGTTAACGAATACATACCGTTGATTTTCATATAAAATTAAGCACACCTAAAAAACTACACCTTATTGTATTTACCATCTTCACAAGTTAAGTGTATCATAAAATTATTGTCAAAATAAAATAAGTTCTTTCTAACAAGAGACTATTCCAAATTCCATATTAAAGAAATCCTTGCGCAAATACATAGCTTGGATCGAAAGTTAAGAGCTTTAAAAACCAGAATACGAATCGTTTTATGTTAGATAGTACATTATGATGCAAGTACGGTAAGCTGCATAGTATAGTCGAGGTGCTTATAGGCACGAGGCGAAGCTAAGTGCGTATAATAAATCGATGACGACAATAGCCAGCTTACTTAGTACGAGCATCGTACGACGTTTTTCAATACATTTACGATTAAAATTAGGTACATAATTCAAATGTAATTATGGCGGGAACTAAGGGCAGGAGCGGGCTACTTTTCTCGGTTTACGCATTCGTTACAAACAGAATGCTCGTTTGTGATTGGTGTAATGTAAAAAGTCTTAGTACTGTAAAATACAACATAACGGTTGAAGTTTCGATGTCATAAAGACCGTATTAATAGCAAATGTATTGAAAAACAAATTTCTGTAATTACACCGGCAATTTTTCGGACGGACCGGTGCTTCGGAGGGCACGTTAAGCAGTCGGTCCCGGACGCTGTCAATAGATGGCGGTCGTTACAGTTCCGAACCCGCAGTGGAGCAGCGTGGTGGACTTAAGCTCCAAGCCCCCCTCCTCACCCTGGGGGAGGCCTAAGCCCCTGCAGTGTGGTAAAAATGGGCTGATGATAACCGGCGATTTTACAATACACTACGAAGTTGTTGAAATAAAGATAACAACTTGTAGTTTTTTATCTCTACCTATACACATTTCAGATGTCTACTGTCTCATATAAAAAAGAAGTAGAATATGTCATGGCACTGTTATTCTCGCTGGGAAGCAAAGGCAAAACGGATTACTATTGAACTTTGACTACAGAATTAGTATGATTTGCACGTTCGCTCATACTCGTGAAGATTGGAAATGTATTCTATAAAAATTCGTGTTTTGTTACTTTTCATTTCGCGCACTGAAATAACGTTGTCATTTATCCGCATTTTCTTGACGTTTCGAGGCGTCAAACGTATTTCGCGTCTACATGTCCGTGCTTCTGTCGATTTGTTTCGGATTCAAGTCTCCTATTAAATATTTTCAATGTCAAAATATGGCTCGTTTATATACCTACTTATTTCCGTTTTGTACATTTATTTGCAATTACAAACTTCACGACCTACAGCACTTGTCTACAGGACTTGTTTATATTTAAAACGGAAGTTATTTTCTGTCAATTAAAACTATTTAACGCTTTTCATTCTTCGTCAGATAGGGTCTAAGGGGCCCGGAGTGCTTAATTACTTTAAGGGCCCATCGCTCGTCTAGGATAAGGGCAGACACAGGGCAGACGATACAATCAGGTCAACCACGAACCCACACGATAATAATAATAGGTAAGAATTTTTGGAAATATTTTATTACAAAGACATACTTATATGTTCATGAAGTTGCAACAGAAGCAAGTCAATCACCATATTTTTTTTAGACGAAGATAATAATAATAATAATAATCTTTATTGCCAATCAAAGTTACAGTTATATTTAAAAACAAAATCAACTTAAGATTTATAAGAAGATTATACTTATATAGACTTATATAAGAAGATTCAACTTAATTGTCAATAACTTGTTCGCAAAAGCTACACTGTTCTCGTCATCCTTGATTGAATTTTTATGTTTAGTATAGAGATTTCTTAGGCAGTTTGGTTACAGAATTTACTAGAATGGCTCACAATTTCTTGGAGCGTCGCGCCCTTTTAGCGGGTCAGATATAACTGAGTAATCCACGCGGGCGAAGACGCGGGCGGAAAACTAGTTAATTAGTATATTTTACTAACGATCACAGAAAACGTTTCATTAATTTCGAATTTCGTGCACCTTTAATACAATTTCTTACCTTTTCATACCATTTCTTGACCTTTCATATTTATAGATTTCGTAGTACCTTCTCATATCTGTCCTATACTACTTCGTAATACTATAACTTGGTACTACGTACCATTAGACAGCACTTCATTACACCCCATGCTACACTTTAGCACACTTCATGTTTTCATGAATATCATTTCATTAATACTTTTTCACAGTTAGACCGGACGTAAGGTCCACGCCTTAAGTACATAACTATCGCTGACTCCGTGCCTCGGAGAGCACGTTAAGCAGTCGGTCCCGGTCGGTCAATAGATGGTGGCCGTTACAATCCCCAACCCGCAGTGGAGTATTTAAGCTCCAAGCCCCCCCCCTCCTCACCCTGGGGGAGGCCTAAGCCCCTGCAGTGGGGTAAAAATGGGCTGATGAAGTGAAGTGAAGTGAAGTGAAGAAAACGCCATTATTAAGAAGAAGATTCAATGCAATTCTTCTAGTGAAAAACCAGAATCTCTCAATTCTAAGAACATTGTTTCATTTGAAAAAATAAATAGAGTATAACTAATTAAAAATATTTATGTCCTTGTCATAAGTATCGGATAAAAATATTTGTTTACTGATTTAAAAACAAATGTTTATACTAAAATTAAAAAAAGAAATAGTTACAAATAAAAAATATTATTTAAATCAGTACATTGAGGAAATATAGTATGTCTTGGTTGATATACTATAATATTTTTTCCTGTGTATATAAATATCGGTTTTATTATACCTGTATCCACAGATATAATAAAAATGTCCATATAAATATGTCCATTAAAATTTATATACAAAA
Organism: Luffia ferchaultella; assembly: GCA_949709985.1. Taxonomy (NCBI): domain Eukaryota; kingdom Metazoa; phylum Arthropoda; class Insecta; order Lepidoptera; family Psychidae; genus Luffia; species Luffia ferchaultella. The sequence goes on from OX453263.1 coordinate 9,614,257, forward strand.
AACATGTTTTTTTCACTTTCATCGTATTCATTACGATGTCAACCCTCATGCATTGTACGTATATTCAAGGTCACCAGAACAAATTTCACACGAATAACAGTGGCGGTAGTCTGCCTTCGATATCCGATTCGCAATCGACAATCGAATAGTTTTTTTAAGCGGCACATTCAACTGGGAGCGACGTACAAGGAAAAGTTGACTGACCTTATCATAGATGCATCGGCGATGCGCTTGTGTCTGCGTAAATAAATGGAGTGGGTCAATCTCATATTGTCTTATGTCGGTGGTAGTGCAGTTTTTTAGTACACTGACATCTTGTCACGAAAGGTGTGAAAAATAAATTTAAAAATACCTCTACCTTACCTCGGCCAACGAATAAGTATTGCCATACAGCGAGGTAATGCCGCCAGCCTTTTGGGCACTTTGTCGCACGGCAGCGATTCAGATGATATTTTTTATTTGTAGGTATTTTTAGTTTTCAATTAGTGTTTAATTTGGTATAAGCTTCATCCCCCCGACCAGGTGGACAGATGACCTGAAACACCATACCGGGGGTAGTTGGATGCGAAAGGCGGAGGACCGTGTGTGGTGGCGAGCCTTGGGAAAGGCCTATATCCTGCAGTGGAGAGACACGGGCTGATGATGATGATGATGATGAAGCTTTCATTTTTAATTTGTAAATTAAATTAGGTTAGTCCTCTACAAAAACAACTAACATTTAAAAAATCCAAAATATATCTACAACTTCACTCCGAAAGTTAAAGAACTGACTAATAATATAAACATGTTAATTGAAAAATTGAGAAACTGATTTCATAAAGCGTATTTTGAAGGGTCGACGTCACCGAACTTTAAATGTAGCAGACTAAAAGGCACATGTTTACTAAATTCAAAGATTCCAAGCCAACAAATCTTGTCAAATTTATTTCGTTTAATTTTTTCATTCATTTCTTTCGTTTTCATTCAGTAGTACGTAACTAGTTGCGGCCGGTAATACACAAAGACTTAGACACAATACACACACATCTAGATAACCAATCGCGTTGGGCATACTCGCTAGAACTCTCTGGAGTTAAGGCTGAGGATGTCGTTTAGCCGGTCGGGCTGCATCTTCTGTGTAGAAATCCCAACTTTGCACTATCTGCGCGGTAGGTCGGGTGCGCGGTGTCTGTATGCAGATTCGGCCCTCACTAAATAAAAAAAAAAGTATTATGGGGTACTAGACAACTGGTATACCTACATACTTAAATATTCTTTTTTTATTTTATTACATATATATATTTTACATTCGGACACGGAACAAATAGACATGTTTATGAACACAAATATTTGTCCCGGGCGGGAATCGAACCCGTAATCCTTGGCTCCGCAGTTAGGGTCTCTAACCACTCGGCAAACGACCTGTCAATTGTATAGATATTATGTTATATAGTTTGTAGTTATTGCTTGAGTTGATTTACTTTTTGGGGTGTGTTCTGATACTGTTGAAATATGAAAAATAGAAATTACCGTGGAATCATCAGTTGAACTACGTAATTGGACAACGGGCAGCAGACGTTTGTTCTTATAGACATCGTAGATCTTGACACACTAACGCTTAGTGACTAACCCCATCAAATAAGTATTATCTTCACTACAGAATAATGAATTTCTAAGAATCCCTTACACCTGTTCAATCATTACCAGAACCTAAGGGAAAAAGAAAAAAGGTATTTCGAAGGCGTCGCAACCCTAGACAGTTACTTGGTGAGATCAAATATTGGGAAAAGATTATAGAAGTTCCTGATAACTATTAGTATACCGGCGCTGCTGGTTGTACTTAATAGCCTCTTAACCTTTGATTATATAATGTCTGGATAGACCAAAACCAATGTCGACAAAAATGACAGGCCAACTTCTACATACCTATACTTGTTTGTGTGACTAAATACACCACATACTCTCGCTACGCCATACTAATTATGTACAAACCGTTTCTGTGTGCGTGATTTATAACCGAACGGTTAGGAGATATTTATCCAGATATCAGCAAAACTCTTAACATAACCAGTTATCACATAAATTATGAATTAGTAATCGCTAAGCGCGTTAGTGGCAACGAACGGTAGTAAAAACGTAATTACACAAACTATATTTAATAACGTCAACTAAGAGACCGGTTGCCTTGATGCAACAATATAAAGTTCGACAATAAGTACTTGCCTTGAGATCTGGTACGAAATTAATAAAGTAAAGTGAACGGAATCAAGGGTGTTGTAGCAATTTCGGAATTGAACGAGTTGGGCGCGTACCAGTGAGTATTTGGTGTAAACGTGCAATTTATATAGTATTTGATGTAAATATGCAAATTTTAATTAAAATTAAATATTATTTAATTATCATAATCCAATGTGTAGGTGTTTTGCCACACGTATTGAAAGTTACAATTTTGCCACCCTATTCTAAATATTTGTATTTTAGTGTAAAATCCATCCGTTATATTAGACCTCGGTACACCGAAAGGCAAAGCAGGAACGAAATGGACAAATTAAAATATATGTATTTATTTGGAAGAAACAAAAACTTATCACATTCAGTGCACCGAAACAAAAATTTATAACGTTCTTCATCACTCGACGTATCCTTCGAATCACCACCCGTGTTTTTAATAAAACGTTCTATTTTGTCATTTACTTTCTCTGTGAACCGTCGACATAAACTGATAAATTTTCGCTGAAACTGTACGCCGCACGCGCAAGCCGTCGTTTTCTTTGTTACGGCCGGCACGTGCGGTGGTTTTCTTTGTGAATTTTTTGTCTGAGTGTTTTGGCGGCGTCTCAAAGGGTATGGGTTAAAATAATGGATATACTTTAAACTCCCTTACTTATAAGAATAAGTATTTTAAATATATTTTTATATATTTTTTTAAATATCAAATAATGAAAACTATTACAACGAAGTTGTACTTTGGTTTGGTTTATGTAAATGCGAGCGGCAACGATTCACCAAGAAGCCTTTTGAAACCAATCATTTTAGCAGCACCTATCCGAATCAGCCCATTATATCCTACTGCAGGTGCTTAGGCTTCTCCTCGGGATTAGGGGTTCATGGAGCTTAATCCACCACGCTGCTCCAGTGCGGATTTGTGGATTCTAACGACTGCCACCTAGGCAACCGGGACCGACAACGGTTTAATACGGGACGGGACGGCCGGATAAATAAAAAAATTATAATCTTCATGTTGCCGCACGAATAGATACGGTCTATATTTGTATAATAAACACTAAAACTTAAACATTCATCATACTTCAACAATTACTTTCAGATTTATTTATTTATTTCATTAACACAGTAAAAATGTTAAAAAACTAAAAAAAAACTCAACAACTATAACTTGAGTGGAAAAATACTTTGCAGTTTATTAAAGATACATAATCTAGCTCTTTTAAAAAAACAGCAACAAGATTTTAAACCCGAAAATATATACTCATATTGCAAAGTTATTTTGTGTGTCATGAAAATTTTCGGAAAAATTATGTGCAACTAGCAATTAAGTTATTTTTTCCTATTTTTTTTTTCGTTTTTAACTTTTACATTTAGATCAATGATCTAGTGGTTCAACATAGTATGTTTGATTACGAACGTTTCTATCATATTTTAGGATCGGAACAAATTAAAACTAAATTATTCAAAAAAAAATTATGTCAAGATGATGTGATGAGAAAACAACAGTGCATTCCAAATCGCAAGCACAATCCGGTAAAGTATTTGAATCTAACTTTAATGAAGACAAACATAATGAACGTTGTTTGACATAAAAAAACTGAGTAAAAAAAAAACTTTTGAGCGTGGAAAGAGGGTCAATGCCGTCGCCTTGCTTACGCGAGACGAACCGTATCCGAAAAAAAAATACACACAACAAGTTACGATGGTTACGTTGCACGATAGATTATGTCACAAATGTCAAGGATTTTTTTTTGGCGTTCGTAATTGAACTGATGCGAAGAAATGCAATATTTGACAATTATTTATACTAGTACATTGTTTAAGTTGTTATACAATAGTAATAACAATAATGCCTGTCCTAAACTAGGCAGGGCTTGTATTATGGTTACTAGTCAACCATATTTAGATAGTATGATTTTTTTATAATATATATATTTTACGCCCAAACACGAAACAAATAGACATGTTCATGCACTCAAATAATTGTCCCAGGCGGGAATCGAAGCCACGACCTTCGGTGCTACAGTCAGGGTCCCTAACCACTCGACTAATCTGTCAGATAACAATATAGTTAGCTTATACGTAATCGTACGCATAAAATATGAGTAAATAAAAAGGTTGTTTTATTGACGTCATTATTTATTACGTAGGTACATATTTCTAGGGTTCCTTAATACAAAAAGATAAAAGGCACCCTTATAGTATCACTTCGTTGTCTGTGCGTCTGTCTACCTGTCAAGGAATTCTGCTTTGGAGGTGTCAAGTTGAAATTATTATGAAATATTTAAGACCACGGCACAAAATTCAAAAAAATCGGCCATTTATGCCGATTTATTTGACATTCGCAAGTAGGTAAATCAAAACATAAAGGGTACTTCCTGTTGACCTAGAATCATGAGGTAAAAAGCAAGGTCTTACAGCACAAATAAAGGAAAAAACCCGAAAATGGTTAATTTATATTTAGTTATATCATTAAAAAATATTTTTTTGTGATCACTAACAAACATTTTTTTTCATAAATGTGTAAACTTTGTCGTTATTTTTGAAACTTTTTCTTTTCCATTCTATCAGTCTAATGCAGAGGTATACCAGTCTAATGCAGAGTGATACCCTAATGCAGAGGTTTAGGTCTTTCCTCCGGATGAGGGTGCTTAGAGCTTAATCTACCACGCTGATCCAATGCGGGTTGATGAATTATAACGATTGCCATCTATGTGTCAACCAGGACCGACGGCTTTACTTGCTATCCGAGGCACGGAGTCAGTGATAGTTATGTACATATTATATTATAAGTTAGAAAAAACTCATTGGTACATGCCCTGGGATTCGAACCGCGGCCTTCCAAACAAAAAGCGGGCTCGCTACCACTCGGCTATCACAACACTATGTGTAAGTTAGTAACATTAAAACAAGAACAGAGCAATGCACACAAACCATTCATGGTGGTACATTTGTCTATGAAGAAACTTAAAGCTTTTCGTTAACTTTCACATTTAGGGATAAAATAAAAAAGACGAAAATGAGACTTTTACACAGGTTAGACAAATTATGAGGCAAATCAATAGATTTAGAAGTTTTTTTTTTTTACAAATTAGTACTTTTCGGATTTTCAACCAGAAATCCGATTTTGAGGAACTCAATTAGTTACATTAATATTTGTTAAAATTAAAAAAAAATTCTCAATTGGACGGATCCATTGAGCCTTTTTTTTCTTTTTAAATCATAAGAATTCTACATGAAAACGAGTCCCAATTCCTGTGCCAGGATTTTCGTTAGAGAAATGAAAGTCTTTTGTTTTTTTTTACAATTTAACTTAATATTTATTTTTCTACCCAAAAAAGGATATACACACAATATTACACTTCTGATGTAGTGATAGCCCAGAGCGCAATGAACCTGTCTCAAATAAGGCCCCATAGGGCCATGGTTCAAATCCGGGCGTGTGCCAATGAGTTTTTCTGACTTAAGTACCCAATATCACTGACACCGTGCTTCGGAGGGCACGTTAAGCAGTCGGTCCCGGACGCTGTCAATAGATGGCGGTCGTTACAGTTCCCAACCCGCAGTGGAGCAGCGTGGTGGACTTAAGCTCCAAGCCCCCTTCCTCACCTTGGGGGAGGCCTAAGCCCCTGCAGTGGGGTAAAAATGGGCTGATGATGATGATGATGATGATGATTACACTTCTGTAGTTAATTTTACTCGGCGCTACCGTAGCTCTTTTGATCTTTTTAGATTTTGGTTTTTTTTTATTCTCCTTGCCTCACCTTTTCCTCTGCTATATGTTTATATTAATTTTGTTCATTAATTTTATTATATGTTATTATTTGGTAATTTACAAATTAAAAATATTGACCATATTTTCATGTGAAATATGCCGACATTGCAATAAAATTGAATATTTAAAAAAAAATCATTTACTGTTTTTTATTTTGTTATTAAAATTACATATAATTAAAATCTTGTAACAAATATATATTAAGGTCCAAGTAAAGATTTCCAGCGCTTTTTTATACCTCAATTGGCACCCTAGCTGCAGCTGCACTGCGGTCAGTTTATCTCGTGAATCGGTGCACCCATTCACCCATTCATGAGATAAACTGACCGCAATTTATGCGTACAACTATATGTATTTCCGTTTCTCTTTCACGCGGAATGTGTCAGCCTGCACAATAAGTAAAATAGATAATTTACACCGGTATACATGTTGGTCGGTGAATTAATCGCAGTTACACAGTGAATCTAAGCGTTGTATTGTAAATTTCGACTTGGCTACCAAACCGAATCAATAGACGTCTTCATCTCACAAAACGAAAACGTTAAAGGTTACAAACGCAATTATCAAAAGTTAAAAAAAAGGCTATTAAAGTATATTTTTTAAGTGAACGCTTTATCAACTTAAAAAACAATATATATATTTCTTAAAGCCCTATTTCCTCTCATTGTCGATCGTTTTGAGGTATCCAGATTGTTATGTTTTCTGAGAATACACCTAAGCCACCTTAGCCTACGTCAAAGTCTTTGCCTACACGGCCCTTGTGATGCAGCGCATTATAACTTCGCCTATGGAGTAGGTAGATCAATCCAATTACAGAAGACATTATCTATTCCTTGTATTGTAGGGTTGTAGTAGTACCCTACTGGGTACTCCTGGCTCTGATATAAATGTCAACCCAAAAGGGTCAGTCTCCGACATAGGCAGATTTTACTAAAATATTTAAAATACGTTCTTTGTAAGGCGACCCTCTTTAATTTGCAACTTTATTTAATTTATGTTGTTTTTTGGTATATCAGCCACATACTCTGTGAAAATTTCAAATGTCTAACCATTACGGTTCATACGATATAGCCCTGACATACATACGGACGGACAGTGTTAGGTACATGGTTTAAGACAGCTGTTTCATTTTGTCACACAACGCTTTTTATTGCCAATGTTACTTTCATAGGTTGCAGCGCAAAAACATTCATAGCTCCATCGTATCCGATTGTATACAAAGCATAAATCTGTGAGGTCACACTATTACGCATGCACATAAGCAATGCAAATTGTATCTATCTGTTTGACATTCAATGTTGACATATTATATGTTTGTATGTGAAAAATTCAAGTTGTATTTATCAATTTAAAGGTTTCTGCTACGGAACCAACCGATTTAAATATACGTAACATAGGTTATTTTTTACATTGTTATAACAGCTTTATGTAACACGTAAGTAGGCCGCGGACGAAAGCTAGTTTTATTATGTAAACGTTTGCCCATGAAAGTGTTATTAACCTTCAATAGAGTTCAACAGGGAATTCTAGACCTTAGAGGCCCTGTCTAGTTTGGGATTAGATGGCCTTGTGTGAGATGTCCTAGGGATTATTATTATTATTTCACTGTATTAATATCAAATGTTTGTTAATATGCCAAACATAAATTGACATCTGTATTCGAAACTAATATTAGGTCTTAAGTTGTCGTGTTGAAGTTGTCGTTCTTCAGTACTGGCCATTTCACAAAAAAAAAATAATTGACTTTGAGTTCTAAATTCAAATTAATTTTGTTTTAAAAACATGACATTCTTTTTACAAAGTCAGTCTTTTGTTTATAGATTAACGTTGTGTTTTCATTACATTTGAACATTTTTTAATTTTAATTACAGTATCTTTTTGTTTTCTAAAATCAATTAAAGATTTACTGATCAATAACATCAAAATAATTAGGTAAACTAACTGTACGTTTTATTTGTGTAAAAACAATTGACATTAAAAACAAAAAAAACAGGCACATACAACAAAAGCAATTAGCTAAAATTAAACTTTACCGTTCTATTAGTAACAAGACGGATACGAACAAAGATTTTTCGAAGTTTCGTCAAGTTCATCGAGGTCAATCTAACGACCTTCTAAGATAAAAATACGTTAAATTGTATGCTTGACATGTGCACGCAAATTATTTTGATCTAAATCACGTTGCACGTTATGAATTAGAATAAGCTTATGAACCAACAATGACAATAAAAAGAGAAGGGGGACATTTCATTCAACTGAAGTCATCTGCAGTTAAATCGTCATTTAATGCTTACGCATCACGCTTACGCATACTTCACCACAGTGTCCTGGGAGTTATTTTAATTTGGCAAAACGTCATATAAACTGTTAAAAATGTTTCCAGTAGATACTGCCCAGATGACTGGTTTTTCTTTACGAAGTAATTTTAATTAATATTTGGAAAATATTTTTTTCTGTCTTGTATTTTTCTGCATAGCAGATTTTGTTCTCCAATATACGAAAGCTATATCAGTTGGTTTGCGGACAGACCGTTTCCTAAATGGCTTCGCTCATAAGATATTGGATATATTTTTAAATAAAAGTCACTTCCTGAATCAAATAAAATCAAATACAAAGACGCATTCAAAAAGGTACTGGTTTCTCTTCGAAAAATACGCAAGAAACTAAAGGACGCTCTTTTTAACAAATTTATAAACAATTTTTTGGAAATAAGTGCTTAAAGTATAATATTATTAAAACAGATAGATAGGCGAGCGGCTTACATCCTGGATTTTATTATCTAATCCCTCAAAATATATCCTTTTCCAATAGTTTTATATAAGGATAGCGCGAGAAGAGCGCTGCTCTGTATGCTAAGTGGGAAGGGGCGCCAAAATTCGAACGGGAAACATAATCTAAAAGATTTACTGGCGTCTTTTGTGACTTATACGCAAATGATGTAAGAAAATTCTATGTGTGTCTGTCTGTCTGAATTTCGCTTCATAGAAAAGATTCTAATTGGGAACAAGGGGCTACCAAGAAATCTCGCAACTCCTAGAAAATGATCTAGGCCCACCACTGCAATAAGGTTACACGGTCAAAAACAATGAGCACTTTATTATGATTCCCACATTTTTACGCATATTTACAATCCGCACTGGCGTTTTATATATAAAACATGTTATCACAAAAATTAAGAGTGCAACAAACTTGGGTTTGGTGTTAATATGATATTGAAGAAGTGATGAACAAATTACACCATTAAAAGAAGAAATAATCTGCAGAAATGTGTATGATAAACTGAATGTTTATAAGTTGTGTGGATTAAGCTCCAAACCCCTCATCCTGGGGGGACCCCTGAGCCCCTGCAGTGGGGAATAATTGGCTGTTAGAATGGAACGTAAATAAGTTAAATATTAACTTTTAGATGTACACTCTATTATGGATTAAAACTAGATATGTTTTGAAATAAACATCGTCCTGTTAAGCAGATACCACATTCGTTACTTTGCGAATGTATTTATTATACCTATCTGAGATGATTCCACTCGTACTAAATTGTATTAGCTAATAATAATAATAGTAATAATAATAATAATAACGTATTCATCACAACAACGTCTAGGCCCCAAATTAAGCATTAGCTTGTATTTTGGGTACCAAGCGAAAATACCATATACAACCAAGACCCGATACCAGTATCAATATTCATCATATAAATACTGACCCGACCTGAGTTCGAACCCGGGACCTCCAGCTTCGTAGGTAGGGTCGCTACCCACTAGGCTAAGCGGTCGTCAAATAATATATAAACATGAAATCTTTAAAGCCTTTAGTACTGATTTTTATTTATAAAATAAAAACTTAAAATACTATGTAAATCACTATATACTAGATTTCGTATACTCGTCAATCTGTTACTGATTGTACACCAGTTTTTCCCTAAATCCAAACTTCCACTAAAAATTTTCACTTTTCTCTGTTTTCAGTAAGCCGCATCAACGTCGGAACAACAACTTTCGCTCTCGCCCTAACGTTTTATTTATCTTCACCCGTTTCTTTTAACCATTCTTAGTTATCATCCTGTAATTTTGTCAATTCCAGTTTTTTAGGGTTCCGTAGTTAAATAGCAAAAAAGGAACCCTTATAGTTTTTTATTCCTAGAATTATTTATCCTGGTTACTTCTGTTAATATCTTTATACAGCCTTGAATTTAAAAAAATAATATACACGCTTAGATTGTTTTTAGTATAGTTTTTAGAACTAAGTAACTGTATTACACCTGTTCTAGGTTAAATCGTGGCGCTAAAATTAAATCTAATGACTTTAAAATCGGTTACAGTAATTCATTCAGAGTTGGGCAACAGCCGGCAAGGCCGAAGTGGTTTAGCGTGGAGGTATTCTTAAAGTCTAATTTTTTTTAATGTAACTTTAATTTTTCGATTGATTTTAAAATTAATTTGATTTTAGCATCATAGATGACTACTTGACTTTTAAATGAACGCGTTTAATTATAATAATAATAATAATAATACATGGGATGGGACTTCCCACACAGCGTCATCTAGTCCCAAAGTAAGCAAGTATTATGCTTGTGTTATGGGTTACTAGACAACTGATATACATACTTAAATATTCTTTATAATATATACATTTATAAATATTTCTGCGAAGACACCACACACATATAACAACCAAGACCCGGTACCGGTATCAATATTCATCATATTAATACTGGGATGGGATGGGAATAATACATATATTAATACCCGACCTGGGATTCGAACCCGGGACCTCCAGCTTCGTAGGTAGGGTCGCTACCCACTAGGCTAAGCGGTCGTCAACATTACTAACATATTACTGTTTAGACATTAAAAAATAATGATGCAATGAAACATGAGTGGTTGCACTGTAAAATGAATAAATAAACGAATGCATTATAATATTGTATCTATTAAAAAATCATTATATTTATATTAATGATTAAATTTACTAAGTACTTTATTACTTGAAATACTACTTCGTGACAAATAGACGCTCCATGCATGCATTGTCTAAATTCCACCGCTAACCCGGCAACAAGTGCTTGGCACTTCCGATTTGTTCCAATAATGTGGTACAGTTTTAATCAAAATTTATGGCGGATGTGAATATAGGCACAGGTCGCGTCGCAGTAACCAGTTTTAGGTGTAGCGGGACGTAGTGGAGCGAGGGATATATGACTGTACCTGCGCAAGCACGCTTATAGCGTTATATTCCGATCCGCCATAAAGTTAGAAGCAAACTGTAAATAAGATTCGTTTCCGCCTAGTTTTCTTTTTTCTTTTCAAATCAATCTTTTGTTCATAGAACATTAATATTATCTTTATTAAATCTTTGCGTAAATTTGTGAAATAAAATACAGTATATAAATTATTTAAATTTGTTTAGAATAAACTAATTGAATACCATAATGAACGCGTCTGATCATTTTTGTTTTTGATAGAAATATGTTATACTCGTATTTACTAATCAAAACTAATCTGTGAAAGAATTTTATTGATATCTACAAAAATTCCGAAGATATAAATTTTTTAAATAAATCGTGCTACGAACGTCACTCGGTTACATTACTATGGGCTAACGTAGCGACACCGAGTGACGTCACGAGTGGTCGTAAAAACACAAACTTTGATTTGTTATATCTCCGGTAATAATCGCTATTTCCCCGAAATTCAAAAAGTATCAGTTTGTTATACTGCGTGTCAAATAGCACATGAAACATAATTTTGTTGAAGAGGACACGCTCCACAAACACATCCCTATTTCCTAATTCTAACAATAAAATTTCATTAATAAATACTTATATTTATCTACTTATTCCCATGTTGTATTTATTACTATTTGGTGACTGACCAATATACCACGAATCGTTCGTACAGGTCAATTTATTAAATTAATTTTAAATAGAGTTCAATTAGGTCTAGGACTTTTTATTGGTGGAGTAAGTAGTACGGAATGCTAATGGATATTGACCTCAGAACAATTGACGAAAAATTATGACATTACATAGACAATCCAGAGCATTTCAGTACTTAAAAAAATTATAGGTATGGTTTTTTAAGGAATAATCTATTGTTAAAAATGGAAAGCTGCTGACGTCACTACGTTTTTATTTATTATTTTGTTATTATTATTATTATTACTACTACTAAGTACAGTTAAAATGTTTTACGCATTGCACTTGTTTATATGACCGTCGACTACTGCATGTGGTGTAGTAATGACTTCATATTAATATTTCACGTTCTCTATTTATGTATCTGTTATTACGCTTCCAAACGATTTTCTTTTCAATATAGGCACCTGTTCCTACGAATACGAAAGCTAAAGCGTTTATTTGTAAATGGATGGAAAAGATGAGAATACAACCTCGGACGCCACCTAGTTTGTAATTCCTTATGCGGCCTTAGTTGAATAACTTTCGTATCGGCCCTCAGTGTCCGCCGCGCCGGTGGCGGTTACTGACCTAGGTCATTTGCTCGTTGTGGACGAAATTCACTCGGCCACTTGTTAACCCTCCGTTTTAATATACAGGATGCTAATAAACTTTTTTTATACATGCTGTACTTTTAATTATGGACTATATTTTAAGAGATTATTATTCTTTAATTACAAAGTGTTCAAGAAAAAAAAATATTAAAGCAATTATTTTACAAATTAAATTGTTTTTTTTTAAATGACTATTTATGGTTAAAATCGTCATGCCAACAACGGTCGTTGACCTTGTTTGGCCTAAGTTATTGTTCTAATTACCGTCGAGATAATAATTATTTTTTTAATAATATTGTTTTATTTTTAGTTAATACAGTCATTTATAGCGTGTATTTTTATGTTATAGATTCTAGATTCTTTATTTATTTTCAATCTGAGTAAAATTTAATAAAGTAAAATATATTCGATGAGTGGTTTTAAAGAAAATGTTTTTTATTTTAACACATGGAAATTGAGTTTACAAACGCTTTTATATCTTATATGAATAAGTTATTTTCATGATTTTTGGGATTCCGTACTTCGAGAAGGAACTGTTAGAATTTTGCCATGTCTGTTCGTTTGTCTGCACGTCGCAGACTAATAATGCTGAATTCGAAATTCGGTACGGTCATACCTAAACATGTGTATTGAAATCTTAAAAAAAAGTTTGGTTAAAGCAACGCTACACTACATTTTATTTTTGCGCAAAACACAGGTGTGTTCTCTCACTAAAATGTGTTACATTTTCTTTTCATTAATAAACCTGGTCTGGCCTTGCATTTATATTTGCTTCCCTTACGAACAAAGTGAGGGAGGCAATTTCTTTTATCTATAGTCCTTTGAGTGGGTTTAGATAATATTTTTTATTTGTAAGTATTTTTAATTTTTAATTAGTTTTTTAATTTGTTATAAGCTTTTATTTTTAATTAATTTAGGTTTATTAATTTAATGTATTATTAAATAGTTATACTTAGTATAATGAAACTAAAATTGGGTTTAAGTCCCGTTTATCAAAAATTTGGCCTTGTTTATATTAGGTTTTAGTTATCGAGTCCGATTGAGATTTTAATTGAAAGTTGCATTCGGAATATAGTTAGGTATAGTTCCAATCAACCTTTATGGCGGATGTGAACGTAGGCACAAGTCGCGCCGCAGTAACGAGTTTTAGGTGTAGCGGGACGCAGTGGAGCGAGGGACATATGACTGAACCTGCGCAGGCATGCTTAAAGCGTTGTATTCCGTTCCGCCATAAAGGTTGATTGGAACTATAATATTATTTGTACTATACACGCGGGCGGAGCCGCGGGTGGCCGCTAGCAATAATTATAACAAATTTGTGACAAAAAATTATATTTTCATTTTCTAGAGAGACTTTATTGAAATACGTGACATCACACTTACCTACGTATACTCAGTTATAATAATTTAAATAGTATAATAAAAATAATAACTATTCATCACAATAACGTCTAAATTTCAAATTAAGCATTAGCTTGTGTTCTGGGTGTCAAGCGAAGACACCATATACACATAACAATCAAGACCCAGTACCAATATCATATAAATACGGTATATTCATCATATAAATACTGACCCGACCTGGGCTTCGAACCCGGGACCCCCAGCTTCGTAGGCAGGGTCGCTACCCACTAGGCCAAGCGGCGTCATAATGCAAATTAAAATAAAATAGTTATAATTTCATTTATTAAAAACACTTGTTCCGATTAAAAAAATATGTAACTCGTATGTTTCAAAACCTCGATTTACTAATTTTTTTCATTGTCAAAAAAATACATGCGCTTTAAACTCGAGGTTACGCCTAGGCAAGCACCATGCTGTCGGAAATTAAAAAAAAAAATTTACATACATTAGCAGGAACCTGTATAGACTAACTTGGTTCGCATAATAATTTTAATTTGAATGCATTTTGCCGTATTTACCATTACTTAGTTTAATCTATTTATAATTTCATTATTAGCATATTGTTTTTTATTTGCTTCTATTTTTAGATTGTTTAAGTATAAATTTGTCAGATTTCGTTACATATTATCGTACAACAACATCACGATAATTGTAGTGATGACAAGTAAGATATTTGTCTAAACTTATGTAAAAGCTGGCAGTAATATACTGGCTGAGGTTTTAATGACCAGCCAAATTTTAATATAATGACCTTTGATAAAAATTCTTTGGCCGTCTTGTTCCTTTTTAGTATTGTTCAATAGGAAAATATTCAGTTAAGTCTGCGTAATCCTTTCCCAAAACTACCAAAATACTAGTCACCCTTCACGGCGTCAGTGCACGTGCACGCGCCACGCCCACATGCCCCATGCCCCGCCCTTTCGCCTATGTAAGTAGAAAGTAGCCAAATTTTGTTAAATGTTAAAAAAATATTTAGGATATAACTATTGATTATGAATATTTGACTTATATTTTTATTTACGTAATGAGGTCTATTAGTGGTAGGTACCTAACGTATAGAAAAATGTTGGCTAGTTACTAAAATCTCATCCTGTATAAAAAATAGGTTATAGAAAATAGTTTTTCTATTCATTTTTTATTTTTAATAGTCGCGAGAGCACCACGTTTTAACAGACCCATATCCAACTGGCAGACTTCAGGGTGATTAATTCTGAACTATCTTTGACACGGACTATATTTAAGACTTCATCTGGGGTAAAAAAGCAGCGGTTCTAACAATAAACCGTTGTTTTGGGCATCTAATAAATAAAATAAAAATATTTATTAGCACAAACGCACACATTACATTATATTACAATTTCAGAACGATTTGGTATCTACTAGAATTCAGTGGTTGTAGACTTATACAATGATTAAGTATCCACTGGTTACTGGTTATATTTTTAAGTAGACATTTCAGGAACATCAAAATAGCATTTTCTCTTATAGCTCACTTTAAGTAACTTAGCACTGGTTCGGAATCAGCTCGCAGGAAATCACCTGACAAAAATTCATTAAATTTTATTTTTAATTTATAATATTCGTACAGCACTTCGAAGTAGGTCAGATATATTGACATACACCTGTTATTTATTTTTCGGCCTTAATTAAAATTTCATTTCGCTTTGAAGGTTGTTCACCGGCTTTGAAGTGACAAACTTCGGCAATATCTATCACTAAAGCCATTCTAGGCGAAACCGTTATCATCCTAGTATCGAATTAGAAACTTAAATTTACTTAGACCTAGTTTACAGTTGAAATTTGTTTTGGCTCTTTATTTCAAGCTAAGTTACTTTCTATCATTCAAGTTTACTATGTCATAACACACTTTAACATTTTTAATTGCTTCCCCTTCATACTTAAAGAGTTACTTAGTCCTTGATAACTGGCCCTTTGTTTGCAACTCGACGTCAAAACGCGTATTTTCCGTGTTGATGTGGCAGGTCTACTCCCGGCGTCCAGTTCCACCTGTAAGCCCAACACTAGACAGCCTCTTTACGTTTCCGTTGGCTTCTGGCAGTGATCTCGGTGAGTCGGTGACCCGAGCTTTTGATCCGGTAGGGAACCACTCTTTCATACTCCAATAACACGTGAATGACCGTTTCCTTAGCCTTCATGCAGACCCTGCATAGAAAACTGTCTGTTACTCTTGTAGTAAAAACGGACTGACCGGTTGGCCAAGTGGTTAGAGACCCTAACTGCGGAGCGAGGGTCGCAGGTTCTATTCCCACATGAACATGTCTATTTGTTCTGAGTCTGGGTGCAAAAGTATCTATATATGTATATATTATAAAAAAAGAGTATTTACGTATGTTTATCAGGTATCTAGTATCCCATAATACAAGCATAGTACTTGCTTACTTTGGGACTAGATGGCGCTGTGTGGGATGTCCCGAAAAAACCATTGATGGGCTCTTTTCAGTCGCAGCAATGTACGTGCTAGATGGGTATTGAACAGAATAGAACTGTCTTTCTATTCTGTTCTCTTAGAGTAGGATCCTCTTCAAAATAATTTAATTGTATTTAATGAGTATATTTTTTGTAAAAATACATTTTATAATTTATAGCAGCCAGCACGTGTTCTCTGTTGGCTGTCCTTCGTTCAAAAATGAAATTTTAATATCTAGAATATTTACATAGAGAAGAATTATCAACAGCACTTTAAAATTAAGAAAGCAAAGAAGATCGATGCAATGTAATGTTTGTATGGAACCTTTATCGTTCACAACCTTGCATTTCATCATTGTTTTTCAATTTTTTTTTCCTCAACAAAATTATCGTAAAATGTCCCCCGATATAATTGATAATAAATACTTTTCGTATAGTAGTCATAAGTTAAGTACTTCAGTTAACGTAAGAAGGAAATACCAGGGAATTGAAAAAAAAAACTTTTAATCATAATTACCTAAATTAAGAGTTTTTTTCAATCTTTGTCAGTTTTTTTATTTTTAGCATATATGTGAAAAAGAAAACTTTTGTGGTTAGTGATCATTGAACTGCAACAATATTTTGGTAAAGTCTAGTTTTTTATATTCCTCGTATGCCTTAAAAGACTTTTCGAAATATCACTTTTTTACCAAAAGTCCGTAATATTTTTTTTCCGTTTATTATACTTTAATCTAAAAAGGTTTTTCAATTCGACAAATTTAATAAATTAATATTATTACTAAGAGTTTATTTGTGGATGGATTCGTATTTTAGTATATTTGGGAGCTTCCAAAACTTTGAGTGATAGAAAAAGGCGTTTTTAAATTAAGTTTGTAGGTATCAACAGTTCTTCGATCGACGCTATGAAACTGATGAGTCCATTGAAGTATCTGTAATTGTGTTGCTGGGCAATTTGCGAACACTTCTTCAATACAATACAACCTTGTATGAGTGTTGGGTCGAAGAAGAATTTGTAGACACCCTCCCGTTCGTGCAGCTGTACCACTTCTCCCACTTTACTATGTCCTACTATTCTATCTTACAACTGCATGCATTTATGCATTTTATTTTGTAGCCCATGGGAACCTCGACCATGACAAATAGTACCCTATGGTGTTCTTCTTTCCATGCAAATATCATGTCGATCCTGCTTCAGTACGACATGGAGAAGTCTTATATGATCCATAAAATTATTCGACAAAAAACTACTAGGATAAACAGTGATATATTCATCTTTTCAACTAGGTACCTCCCTGTAAAAATCCCATCATTTTGTTGCATTGTTATGACGCGGACATGAAGAAAGGACAAACGAACATACTTTTGTATTCTTACTATTAATATATATTCATACTTCCATTAAGCCATTAATGCCCTACTGCAGTTTAATCTGAGTTAAATCTGAGTTTAATCCACCACGCTGCTCCAGTGCGGGTTGGTGGATTTTAACGACTGCCATATAGATGGCAACTGGGACCGATGGCTTATCGTGCTCATCGATACATAGTCAATGATAGTTATGTACATAAGTTAGAGAAAACTCATTCGATTCGATTCGATTCGAACCACGGCCTTCTAAACAAGAAGCAGGATCGCTACCTACTATTCGGCTATCAAGATTATACTATGTATTAATAATCTGATAAATTTTCGATTTATTTTTAGAAATAAAAAAAGGTTGGTTAAAAAAACATGATGTCAAGAACATTAACGTTGAGGTGTTGAAGAGGAAGTGTTATGAAGTGGACGATGTTTTTTTTTTGTATCACAAACAAAGAACACGAGTCAAGTATTTTTTACCAAAGTTTTTATAGGCATGGCGTGTATTAACTGTGCCGTTTCTAGTGTTCCGTTATAATTATGTTAATTTAAATTCCTGTCTGATTCGTCTAATATACTAGATTTTATACTCCAGAAATATGTTTTTTTTTCTCTCTATTTTAGGACATCAAGGTAATTTAGAACCGATGCTTAGAATACATTGTGTTAGTCACATTCCTCTGTCAAAGCCGGTGTAACCCTAGGAACTAGAGATATGCTACATATATGCTACCTTTTGGCATCATTAGTACTTTTTTCTTCGCCATACATGTATGGCGAAATGTCATGACATTTGATTTTATAAAGAATAATATTTGATAAATATAAAGCAGAAAGGACTGATCCGTAGCCACAGACCAGTCAACCTTATAGACCACACTTTGACAGGGTAGCATTGGCCAAGGCTATGTAGTGACACTACATAACTACATCACTAGTGAGCCGTCAGTTGGAAGCACGTCGGAAGCCATTAAATTGTCAATTTTGAACGAGCCAATGAAAACTAGCCGACCTCTCCCCGCACCCCGCCACTTTTTGGCGATTTCGTTTTCGTACTGACGTTTATTAAAGCGTGGTCTATAGGTTGACTGGTCTGTGTACGTAGCATACGAATATCTGAGATACAACGGATTGCCATTTTTTTTCCTTTCCTTGTTTTCTATTATTAATGTAAATTAATGACGACCGCTTAGCCTAGTGGGTAGCGACCCTGCCTACGAAGCTGGAGGTCCCGATTTCGAATCCCAGGTCGGGTCAGTATTTATATGATGAAAATTGATACTGGTACCGGTTCTTGGTTGTTATATGTATGTGATGTCTTCGCTTGGTACCCAAAACACAAGCTAATGCTTAGTTTGGGGCATAGACGTTGTTGTGATGTAAACGTTATTATTATTACTCATACTAAGTATATCGACCACTAGTACACTGCGATGTTCCACTCACACATACTTACACGGCCGCCATTATTGCAGAGTCTAGAGTTTTTATTACGCCTGTGGAAAATACAAGTAAAATGGTTTCGATTTAATCACCCACTTATTCTTTCTGATATAGACATCTTTTATAGTTCTCCATTTTATTATTTAGATTTTAAGATATTCATTTACTATAATTAAGAAATAAATTTTAATCTGCCACTGGTAAGGGCGCCACTGTGAAGCTACAAGTGGATGGGAAATTTGTTTTATTGACGACATAAATAAGTCATTAAAGTGCATTATTTATTTATTGTATTTGGAACAAACACACAGCACAGGGTTTTAAGATTTTTTACAGTTTTAAGGCACTTATACGTATTGGCAAAATTCCAATTTGATGAAAAGGCTCCGCTTTGTTTAGCTCCTCTCATTATCTCAAGATAGACAAACAAACCTGACCTGAAAATTATTTCTAAGATTAACCAGTCAATGTAATATCGAAATAATTTTAAAAAGAAAAAGAAACAGACTTTCATCAGAAAGCTTCGTAGATGTCAACATGTACTATTATAATTATTATATATATTTATCACCGCTTACCCTAGTGGGTAGCGACCCTGCCTACGAAGCTGGAGGTCCCGGGTTTGAATACCAGGTCGGGTCAGTATTTATATGATGAATATTGATACTGGTACCGGGTCTTGGTTGTTATATGTATGTGGTGTCTTCGTTTGGTACCCAAAACACAAGCTAATGCTAAGTTTGGGGCCTAGACGTTGTTGTCGTGTATACGTCATAATAATAATAATTATTTATATGTACAATACCACCACCATATCAGCCCATTATGCCCATATGCAGCGGAATGAGGGTGCTTGGAACTTAATCCACCACGCTGCTCCAGTGCGGGCTAATGGATTTTAACGACTGCCATCTGGTTAGGGCAAACGGAACGTTCTCTCGGTGGTACACTGTCAGTGCTAGTTATGTACTTAAGTTAGAAAAAACTCATTGCTCATACTTGTTACTGGGATTCGAACGACGATCTTCTACGTAAGAAACGGACTCGCCATCACTCGGCTATCACGACCTTATAATTTACTTTCTAAAACCATTTTTCGACTTCTCATTCTTGAGTATCCCTTTTGAATAAAGTAGGTACACATCGTATCAAACGTTACACCAAAAAACCATTCAAACGAAATAAAAGTGTTTAAAAATTTCTAGATAAGGGCTTTTGACAACAATAATGTGGAGATATTTTTTTATACAAGTCAATATAAAACAAGTATATGTATATATAGGTAACTGCTCATTAAGACACAAACAAACAATCACAAACATTCTTTATGTTATACTGCGATAAAAAAAACTTAATATCAAGGGCAGTGGAGAAGCCGCTACATGATATTACTTTTCCCGTCTGTTGCATCAGTTTATAATGAAAAAAAATAAATTGCACTATTTATTAAGGTAAATATATTTCTTTAACGATTTTAAAATTCAATGCCTTGGCTTGATATGTTTTTAATACAGGTTTTTAAATAGGTTTTTCTGTTATTAAACTCGATAGAAAAAAATTGTAAAAATTAATACAGGCGATCTTTTTTATGTATCGAATATGATGCGGCAGATTTGAAAAGCCTAGAATATCACTAAAAGTGCCCATCTTTCTGTCCGTTTAGGAATATTTAGGAAGTTATGTCCATCTCAAAAATGCCGTTTCGAATAAAAACAGATGTGAATTGCGTCGATTTTTTACTTATGATATCTTTATGATGACTTACTTATGAAACCCAGATTAAATGAAAGTTTCAGTTTTTGTGGAGGATAATGGTTCGATTCGTTTTCGATTTTGACATTCGATTCTTGGAGTAGTAGTAGTCAGAGAGAGCTAAATAATAATCATACCAATAACTATACCATACCATCAGCCCATTAATGCCCCACCGCAGGGGCTTAGGCCTTCCCTTGGGATGAGGGGGCTTGGAGCTTACTCCACCACGTTGCTCCAGTGTGGGTTGCTGGATTTTGATCTATTGATGGCAACCGTTAATCGTTTTAAAAGGTTAAATTTGTTTTTATTGCTGACGGTATTTTTTATGTAGCGTTCCTTCTACCTTCATGAAGGGAGAGAAGGGTATATTTGAGGATAGGAGGGCTATACCGATCTGTCGTATATGCAGAATATTATGTGCCGCTTTTTATTTCGGAAATTCGACTGACCTGTTGGCCGAGTGGGTAGTGACCTTAACTGCGGAGCCGAGGTTCGCGTGTTCAATTCTCAAATATTTGTGTGCACCATGAATATGTCTATTTGTTCCGTGTCTGGGTGTGAAAGTATCTATATATGTATTTATTATTAAAAAAGAAGAATATTTAAGTATGTATATCAGTTGTCTAGTACCCCATAATACAAGCATATCACTTGCTTACTTTTTGACTAGATGGCGCTGTGTGGGATGTCCCGGATATCATTATTATTATTTAGGGTCCTGCGTCAAGTTGAAAAACTGTAGAGCACCATAAAAATTGCAACTGTTTATGCTGCTTGGATCTCCACTCAGTGAACCACGATATCTTAGCGGTAGCGATATTGCGTGTTTCGTGTTTCCTTGTGATTTGAGTCCCTTACATTTTGTTACCGCTATAATATTGCAAATCACGGCATCGATGTGCAGACGGCAGGATCACTTCGATTTTGAAATGACAAGGGAAGAACTTCGTGATAGCCCGAACGCAGCGAACCTATTTAAAATCTATAAGGTCATAGTATAGGGCCGTGGTTCGAATCCGGGTGTGTACCAATGAGTTTTTCGGACTTAGGTGCATTAACTGTCACTGACTCCGTGCCTCGGAGAGCACATTAAGCAGTCGGTCCCGGTTGCTGTTAGTAGATGGTGGTCGCTATAATCCGCCAACCCGCATTGGAACAGCGTGGTGGATTTAAGCTCCAACCTTTGGGGGAGGCCTAAGCCCCTGCAGTGGGGTATAATGGGTTGATGGCATTTCTTTTTATTTTTTAATTAGTTTCTAAGTTTTTATTACTTTGTAATATAACAAACTATTTTCGCGAACAATACTTTATACTCGCCATTTCGTATCTATTTAGTTCCATACTTAAAACAGACATCGCACTCTCTACTAGATAATAGCAGTATCAAAATATGGTACTTACTATCTAGTCGATATGGCATCTGAAATACACACACCTAAATGATCCATGAACCGTAGCTACTTTAAATATAATACCCGAAGATGATACTTTCTATTTCTATTCTGTAGAAATATATTTCATCTATGAAAATCCGATAGTGTCGGGTAAAGTCAGATTCTTGTAATAAGATTTTTTTTGTGATGTAAAAACTTGAAATGAATTACGTTGCGGTACATCACACATTTTGTTTTTGTTGCCTGCGCTATTCAATATGATTATTTCCTGATTTTTTCGATTTAACACATTAAGTAGTCCTTTTTCGTGAACTTCGTACCTCTTGAATGTACATTTTTATGAGATTTCCTATAGCCTATTATGCTCGTATGGTTGACAGTATTTGTAACACATATTATATAAAGAATTTAGCTTTTTGCACCCCTAATTCACATAAATTTTAACTATACCAAATATCACACTCTTCCGTCTGCATAGTATGCTTAAAAAGGGGTCCAATGTTTTTATCTTCATGTATTAATACATAAAAGAATTATCAATTTAAGTGGTTTGATTTCCTATCAAACTAACAGATTTTTCAAAAATGTGAATAATATAGTTTTGTTTTCTCAAAAATCGAACTCATGACCCCTTTGGACACTTTTCATTATTTCTCATAGTTTAGAATTTGGCCATATAATCCAACCCCTAACATTCTGCTTATATATAGATTTTACCTTAATGCACTCCTACTCCACATAAACTTTTAACTATACCAAATCTCACACTCCTTCGTGCGCGTAGAATGCTTAAAAAGGGATTGAAGGCTTTATATTCCTTCACGTATTTATATGTAGAAAAAAGATTTTAATAATAAAATTAACCCTACCTTTTGAAGACGGTCAAAACAACAATCTAACCGTAGAACAAAAACGTAACATGTAAGGAACTTCAGTAAACACCTTGTATTTTATAGCATAAAGACATGCTAGATTCGAGTACCTACTTCTTGCGTTCAATCATTGTTCGCCACTTATAATTATTTATATGAATTGGTAGTAATTAACGTTCAATTTAGGTGAATTAGCTAATTAATTGTTTTTTTTTTCTTTCTTGACGTTCGGTCTAGGACGAGCTTGTGCGTTGCAGTCGGTTATTGTTCCGAATGTCCTTGACTTACGAAGTTACGTGTATTTTACAATAATTATGTTTTTACATTCAATCACCTTTTATAAAAGACAAGTAATTTGATGACTCTCTCCATTAGATAAATATTACGTGAACGTAAACATTACAACAACAAAATATGCGGACATAGAGGTGCTTAATTAAATGCATCCCCATTTACTTAGTATACCACAAAAAAATATAAATAAAAAAAATAATAATAATTTAAAAAAGAAATGTATATATCAAGGGTCGAAATATATTTGTTCCGAAAAGCTTTACCTTACTCCGAAAACCAAAATATACAGGATGGTTTATAAATATACGATATCTTTATTTTTCGTGCGGCTCTCAATCCTTATGATAATAATAATAATACCTGGGACATTCCATACAGCAGAGCATCAAGTGGTAGAGGGGGATCTATGATAATCGTCAGGAAATGTTTAAAAGCTAAAAATCGTAAAGATATTGAGAAACTGTCAATAGAATGTACAATAGAAATTTCTTGCGTTGAGTTGGAAAATTATATAATTGTTTGCATTTATAGGCCTCCAAGAGACGCTAACTTTTTAGCGTTTGAATTAACATTAGAAGATGTTTTAAAAACAGTAACATTCAGTAGTAAATTGGTTGTGGTATGTGGTGATTTTAATGTCAATATTCTAGACAGCAACAATACCTATTCTGTAAGATTGATAACATTGTTCGAATCTTTTAAGTTAAAAAACATATTTTTTGAGCCAACTAGAGTTACAGATACAACTGTGACTTGTTTGGATAATATATTTTGTAAATGTAATTACAGTGATGCAAATATCATTAATTATTTGAGATCTGATCATAGTGGCCAAATGATTAGTTTGCCTTATAATATTAAAAAAGAAGTCATATCAATAAAAACTAGACCGATTACGACTTTTAGGATAGAAAAATACAAGCAAGTGTTGCTTAGTGAATTGCCAATGATTGATATTTCTGAGTTAAATGTTAATGACTTATACACCAAATTTTTCTCTGTAATTTCGGGCAGGTTTGAAGAAATTTTTAAGTACGAAACAAAACAAAGGAATGTTAAATTTTAATTTAGTGACTGGGCCACGGTAGGTATTCGCAAAAGTAGGGATAGATTATTCGAATTATATGACATGAAGTCCTATATCAAATCCGCGAAGTTTGCTGACTATGTTAAAAAATATTCCAAGGTGTTTAAACAAGCATGCGCAGCAGCTAAAGCTAACTTTATTGCTAGAAAAGTAAAAAATGTCAGAAATAAGGTAAAAACTCTATGGAACATAATTAAAAGTGAGACAGGCAAAGTTAAGATAAAAGATAATAGAATAATGTTACAAAGTGAAGAGGGTATTATCAGTGAGGAAGCGGCTATTGCGCGTGAGTTCGAAGGTTTCTTTACTGACATTCCTATTAAAACTACTGATTCCCTTGATTCTTCTGCTGCTCTGGCGACAAAGCTTCTTAAAGATAATGTAATGGCATGTGACAAACAGTTTAAATTTAGTTATGTTAGTCCGCATGATATTGTAAAAGTATTTAAATCTTTAAATATGAAAAATTCTGAAGATCTATGGGGTATGTCCGTCAAATTGTGTAATTGCGTAATTGATATTTTATCATTTCACTTAGCTTTTATATTTAATGCCGCTATAGACAAGGGTGTTTTTCCAAACCTTATGAAACATAGTAAACTTATACCCTTATTTAAATCTGGAGACAAATTGAATGCAAGTAACTATAGACCCATATCAATTTTGCCTGTGTTGAGTAAAGTGTTTGAAAAAATAATTTTAAACCAAATGCTTGTACACTTCAACTGCAACCAGTTATTACACGAACAGCAGTTCGGGTTTACTAAAGGTAGATCTACAACTGAGGCAGGAGCGAGTCTCATACAGCGCATATATCGTGCTTGGGAAGGGTTTCACAATGCGATAGGTGTCTTTTGTGACCTTTCAAAAGCTTTTGATTGTGTCGACCACGAAACTTTGCTGGCGAAACTTTCGCATTACGGAGTCAATGGCAAAGCCCTTAGATTATTGGCATCATACCTCAGTAACCGTATACAAAGAGTACAAATAAATAATAGCAAGTCACAGGGACAATTAGTGCGACTAGGTGTCCCACAGGGATCCGTATTGGGCCCATTTCTGTTTCTGGTCTACATCAATGACTTGCCGCATTTGGTCAGTAAATTTACAGATATTGTGTTATTTGCTGATGACACCTCTCTTATTTTTAAAGTGGACAGACCTGGCTTGAAGATTAAAGAAATAAACAACACACTTCTCGAGTTACTGAATTGGTTTACAGTAAATAATCTTGTGTTAAATGCTAGAAAAACAAAATGTATTGAATTTTTATTACCTAATGTAAAATCTCAAATGAATGACATAATTTTAAATAGCGAAACATTGGAATTTGTGAATTCGACTGTTTTCCTGGGTATAACAATCGATTCTGCTCTGCAATGGGGGCCTCATATAAAGGAAATTTCAGGAAAACTGAGTTCAGCTGCTTATGCCGTTAGAAAAATTAGGCAATTGACTGATATAGCCACCGCAAGATTGGTGTACTTTGGTTGTTTTCACAGCATTATGTCATATGGCATCTTGTTGTGGGGCGGTGCGGCCGATATACAAACGATATTTATACTGCAGAAGCGCGCTGTAAGAGCTATTTATAACATGCGAAGCCGTGATTCCTTAAGGCAAGTTTTTAAGGAAATTAACATTATGACGGTAGCTTGTCAATACATATATGAGAACATAATGTATGTACGCAGAAATTTGTCACTTTTTCCCCAAAATTGTGATAAACACAACATAAATACTAGAAATAAGGATAAGCTTGCTACACCTCAAACAAGATTAAATAGAATTAATGGGTCATTTGTGGGGCTCTGTGTTCGTTTTTACAATAAAATTCCTGAATCCGCATTCAATCTGAGTAATGGTGCCTTCAAAGACTACATTAGGAGAACTCTGTTAAAAAAGGCATATTATAGCATTGACGAGTATTTGGGGGAAGGGAATGCCTGGCCTGAGATATCTCTACCACAGCATTTATGAAATGGTTTCTTCTTGTTTTGCGACTGTGATATTGATGCTCAACTGCTGGCTTATGACATTGTTTTGAATTTTTAGGGATTATAATGTTATTAATAATATAATGTCATTTGTTGTGTTATTGTTGTTCATTGCTTTTCATTTTTGTTCTATATTAACTGTTAATGAACTGGTGATTTTATTCAAACCTATTTTATTTGTTGTATTGTTTTGTTTTTATTTTTATTTTATTGGTATCAGAAATTAGTAAATTCTGTGACTTATCCTAAGTGACATTCTTAGTGTCCTATAGTGATTAATAAATGTTTTCATTTCATTTCATTTCATTTCAGCGTCACTAGTCCCCAACTAATCAAAGCTTGTATTATGGAAATACAATCTCAAATGGGACTCTCTATTACCTAATAATTTATTAATGCCATTGACTAACTTTTATAATAAATTAGTTTACTTGCCTATGCTATCTGTTAACAGAAATATAAAAACTTCTTTGACGACCGCTTGGCCTAGTGGGCAGCGACCCTGCCTTCGAAGCTGGGGGTCCCGGGTTCGAATCCCAGGTCGGGTCAGTATTTCTATGATGAATATTGATACTGGTACCGAGTCTTGGTTGTTACATGTATGTGGTGTCTTCGCTTGGCACCCAAAACACAAGCTAATGCTTAGTTTGGGGCCTAGACGTTGTTGTGATGTATACGTTATTATTATTATTATTCTAATGCGCACTTCTTCTTCTTCTTGTTCTCAGTCGTATACTCCTGATGGAGTGGTCGTGGTCATGGATTGTCTGATAAATTGGTTGCGTTCCTTGCGAGACTTAATGCGCAATATATAGAATTATACGGTAATTGTGATGCATCCAGCACAGCTTACGGTTGTTGTGTTTATGTTGATTACATTTTCTTTTGTTTCAGATAAAATGGGCTCTTTGCCCCGTCTGTCTGTGGCGGTGGGCGACAGGCGACCAGTACCGACCGCACCTATATCGAAACATTTCTCACGCTTAGCCACATCACAACAAACGGCTCTAGTGTACAACGGTAATATTATATGGTGTGCGTTCCATTCGCATCAAACAACAGCTACAAATGATACTTATGCCAGTTTTCTTGCGTTCCAGATAGAAGAATATCGTCAAAATTGTTCATCATCATCATCATCATCATCAGCCCATTTTTACCCCACTGCAGGGGCTTAGGCCTCCCCCAGGGGCTTGGAGCTTAAGTCCACTACGCTGCTCCACTGCGGGTTGGGAACTGTAACGACCGCCATCTATTGACAGCGTCCGGGACCGACTGCTTAACGTGCCCTCCGAAGCATGGTGTCAGTGATATTGTGTACTTAAGTCAGAAAAACTCATTGGTACACGCCCGGATTCGTACCATGGCCCTATGGGGCCTTATAAATTTGAGACAGGTTCGTTGAACTTCGTTGCACTCTGGGCTATCACGACACTCACAAAAACAACACAAAAAGACAAAATTGTTCACGTGTGGCGATTTAGCTCTCTTAGCTACACGGTTTAGCTGTCAGTGTCATGCTTTTCAAACGCTTCGTTTTGTGTGTGGCTTTGTAATGGTTCGTAACAGATTAGAGAGTAAGAAACAAACTTTTGTGGCGTTCGTGGCTGTTATTGAATGCGTATGGAACATAGCCTAATAGTTTAATTAGAAAGTTAGGAAATAATGTTCATACAAAAAAAAGAAAAGACAGGGTGCTGGTAGTTAAAATGAAGCATCTTGCCGATTCGTTTGTGCATTTAAATACACAAAACATGCACATATGCGAGTACTATATACTAAAATCATGCCGGTTGCGTCCAGAACTAGAGAGGTCGCTGGCGTGATAAAAAAAAGTATAAAGTTATATCATCTGTCATCGTATGGTAGGTATATAGTTATTTTAACCTCACTAGCTCTATATAAGGGAGCCCCTATTCCTTGAACTCAGTGAGGAAACACCAATTTTGCTCACTCAGAGTTGAATAGTGTTCTGAATTTTATTTGGTTGACAATCAATAATTATGGTAACATAGAGTTGATCAGATTAAAGAACCCATCAAAAACTACTAAAATAAACCACCGAGTTTGGGCTCAATAGATTTGCCTTTACGAACACTTTTCATAATACACAATGACGACAATGTATGTTATGAGAAGACAAATCTATTGAGTGGTCTAATGATGGAGTTGGTAGGCGGATAATAGACCCATAAAGATCTAGCAAACCCATCGTATTTGGGCATATTATTTGACTCAAATGCCTTGTACCACAGCTTGTACTATAGTAGTTTCAAGTGTACTATAATAGTTTAATATAAGGGTTTCAAGAAAAGGACGGCATGTGTCCAGCAGTGGGCATCCAGGGGCTGAAACACATGGGATAATAAATCCCTAACAATGCTATTTAGTCCCAAATTAAGCAAGTATTACGCTTGTGATGTGGATTACTAGACAACTGGTGTGCATATTTGAATATTCTTTATAATATATACATGTATAAACATTTCACACCGAGACATGGACCAAATAGATATGTTCATGCACACAAATCTTTGTCCTAGGCGGAAATAGAACCCGCGATCCTTGACTCCGCAGGGTGATAATAATTGTAACAATATTTTATTTTATTTCTTAGACGAGATAAGCAGCAATCGAGTAAGCTACGCCGAATTGGAAATCCGTGGGAACGCATTGGCTAGAGCTATAGCCGTCCGCAGTTTCGTCACAGGGGCGAACCGAGATGGGGACTACGTGGTTGCCGTTTGCATGCAGCCGACACACTGGTAAGATGATGTTATTACCATGTAGTTGTACTCACCCACAGACAAGTCAACCTTTAGACCACGCTTTAACAGGGTGTAGCATTCGCCAAGGCTATGTAGTGACACTACATAACTACATCACTAGTGAGCCGTCAGTTGTAAGCACGTTGGAAGCCATTAAATTGTCAATTTTGAACGAGCCAATGAAAACTAGCCTACCTCTCCCCGCAACCCGCCACTTTTTGGCGATTTCGTTTTCGTACTGACGTTTATTAAAGCGTGGTCTAAAGGTTGACTTGTCTATGTACTCACCGAACGTCAACGAAGTATTGTCAAAAGCCGGCACCAGACGTTGGCCACATCATTGGTGACCAACGTTGGCTGTTTTAATTGGTGAAGCATACACACGTTGGCTCTTATACTAGTACTGTCCCGTCAGAGCCAATGTGAAGACGTCCGATACATAAATTGAACTTGCTCTATGCGCTTTCTAAAAATAAAATAAAAATGTTAAAAATATTCTATAAAAAAAGGATTAGAAATTGCTATAAATAAAAGTAACATTCTTGTTCGACCATACTCGACATACGCACTCAATGCGTGTTGCAACACGACGGAGCGAATCGCCAACGTGTGGATGAATCGCCAACGGATTGGCGCCAATCGTTGGGGCGCGGATTCCTTTGAAAAAACCAACACGCCAATGTTGGCGCCAGCGTTGGCGCCAAGGTAGTAAACCTCGATCCACACGTTGGACAAGTAGCATTGGGCTATTCGGCCACGGTATGGAGCCAGCTTAATATTAACCGAGATATCCGCTAAAACTGAAAAAATGCTTATATGCTATTAACCTTACACTGGGAGGTATTTGTTTTCCGCGCCGGATTTACAATTCGGCGGCCCATAGGCAGAGCATGTGGTGGAGGCCCTCAAATCGTTTGTGGTTAATTGTTGAAAGTTTCTGTTAAGGTCAAGGTAAAGAAGAGAGTAACTAAATAAGTTGGGAAAAGTGCTGCTTTTTTAATGGTAAAAATTATGCGCGCGCCGTGTGACACGCCATTTTCCGCTGTAGCTATTGGTCTAGCTCGGCGCGGTAGAATGCGCGAAAGGCGCCATTTGTGTTCATATTTCGTGCTGCTTGATCTCGCAGATTTTCAAATATGAACTTTTCCCGCTCAAAGAAAAAAATAAGGTTTTCGTCTAACTATGTGTAACAAAACTCAGCATTTTTTGTTTCTACTGAGCCTTAATCAATTTAATTTTTTTTTTGTGTGGTGGCGGCCCATAGGCAACTGCCTATGTTGCTTAAACTTAAATCCGGCACTGATTGGTTTTATTGGTGGATACACATTGTTTTTATTAAAAATATTTTTTTAGCACCCTCACAACACTTCTCGCTATATGGAAAGCTGGTGCAGCTTATGTGCCGATGGAGCCGAGCTTCCCTCAAGCAAGGATATCACATATTTTAAAAGATGCTCAGCCTTGCCTCATAATATACGATGATAAAGGTATAGTGAACATATCATTTTTATTATTATGAGTAAGAAGAGTTCTATAAACCCGACAATTGTATTGAAAAATCTTTTTTTTTACTCGTTTAATTCTATTATTCACATGTGGACGTATATAACGTACCGTAGACTGGGGTTACTTTGACTCGTTGGGTTACATTGATTACAACTTCCTCCTACGATGAAATCGCTAATATTCTCAATTCGGAACGCATCGGCTCGTTTTTAGGGTTCCATAGCCAAATGGCAAAAATATAGAAACCCTTATAGTTTCGCCATGTCCGTCCGTCCGTGCGTCTGTCTGTCTGTCTGTGGTTTTTCTCGGAAACTATTGGCAATATATAGACGAAATTTCGATTTTAAGTATAATCTATGAAAAACAAAAATTAGAGATAGGTCGCCACACATGTACCTGAAGTACGAAAAAAATTCGTCGTATTTTAACGCGAAAGGTAGTAAACGATAAGTCTTACAAAATGATATCAAGGTTTCAAACATTTTTTTTTTTAAGTCAACAGTTGTTGAGATATGCACTCCTAAAGTCCTAATTTTCGTTAGAGTCATGTGTCCCCGCCCCTTCACCAGCTAAACTGTTGTTTTTAGATATGTGGAAAAAAAATACGAGAGGAGTATATATAACGTAGTTAAAAAAAAAATATCACAGCTAACTAAACCGTATTATTTAACGAGTAATAGATTAGCTTATAAAATGTACTTCTATAAGTAAAAATTCCATAGAAAATGACAGATAGCGTGTTATTTGCATTCCTTTGCAGAGTTTATTGTCTTCACAATCGATACTAAAAGTCAGAGGTTTACTGTAATAAAATAAGTAATAAAAATTGTCTCTAGCTATCAGTGCACTCATGTTATTACTTTTCGGATTAGCCAGAGAGAATCGAGCGCCTTCTAAATACCTAACGAAATAAAAATGAAATATACTTATACAATAATTCTTAAATTACATAATAATAACGATAAATGGTTAAGTTCGATTAACATCGCGCTCGTTTTTTTATATTCTATGGTGGTACGGAACCCTTCGTGTGCGAGTGCGATTCGCATTTGGCCGAATTTTGTTTTATGGTTGGCAGCACTGATTTGCTACATGTCAATCTATGGTGTCAATACGGCCAAATTGGCCCACAGTCAAACCGCGCTGTGATGGCACTCATGGATGGCACGTACAGATAATTCAAAATGAAATTGGAACGTTAGTTAGTTAATGTAATGTTCAGACATCTGAAAAACTTCGAGAATACAAAGGTAAGTAATTTACGTAAGATTCTAGATCAAATCAATACCGATCTCCGTCAGAGATACATCACACAATTATTTAAAATTTCTTTCGAATTTAAATTGATCAATAATCAATTTCACCCACAGATTTCACCCCAAGATACAAACAAGTACAAAATATTATTGAGGCGGCTTTTTATAACTTTTTGTTTTATTTGTTTCGTGTATTGTTCTTTTATTACAGAATCATGTCAAGAACATATACGAAAATGTCAGGCTCGCGTCGCTATAAAAATTACACAATAGGTAACTTAAATAATAGTTTGACCGTGGTAGCTGACGGAAATACGTCTCTCAGAAAAGCATTTCAGTATTATCTATATACAAATACGTGAAAGAAAAGCTTTAGAACTCTTTTTAAGCATATTATGCGCACAAATAGTTACAGTTTATGTGGAGTAGGAGTGCAGAAAGCTAAAATCGATATACAGGTTAAATTTTTGAGATGGGACTGTATAGCCAAATCCTAAAGTATGAAAAATAACGAAAAGTGTTTAAAGGGGTCAAGAGCTCTATTTTTGAGAACACGAAACTGCATATTTACATTTTGGAAAATTCTGTTATTTTAATAGGGAATCGATCTATTTGATATTAATACGTAAAGAGAAAACTTTGTACCCCTTTTCAAGCATATTGCGCGAACAGAGGATTGCATGCAAGATTTGGCATTGTTAAAGTTTTTATAGAGTAGGAGTGCAGATAAGTAAAGTCTATGTACAGGTTGAATTTTTGAGATGGGCCTGTAGGACAAAATAAATCCTAAACTATGAGAAATAACGAAAAGTGTCAAAGGATTCATGAACTCGATTTATGAGGGTAAAAACTACATATTCACGTTTTTGAAAAATCTATCACGTTAACAAGGAATCAAACCACTTGATATAATAATCTATATATAAATACGTGAAGGAAGAGCTTTCGATTCCTTTTTAAGCATACTACGCGCATGGAGTGTGAGATTTGGCATCGCTAAAGTTTATATGGAAATGGAGAGCCAAAAACTAAAATCTGTATATACTCAATATGTGTTACAAATACTGTCAATCATACGAGTTTAATAGTCTGTCGTTTGATACAGTTTGAATTGATTCACTCTCGCCTATTTATTTTTGGTGGTTTCAAAAAAGTGAGTACAGTCGAACTTCGAACGCTGGGCGACCACTAGTTATTATTATTACACTTATATTGTGTGAGATTAAGGTAATTATTAAAAATAAAGTTGATTTATTCCGATGCGTGTTGTTTTTCTTTGTCAAAGTGACTCCAAAATTCACTAATTATTTTATAAATCCTGAACCTGTCGACAGATTTCCAAATTTTTTTTGATCGTTGGCTTCTAAACGAGCTTACTTTTGATTTTCATCAAATTAATTAGGAGTATCAAAGTAACCTCAATCAACGTCCAAGATTGATCACTTCTTTTTTTTCTACATGATGCAATGGAATTACATTTTTGAACTTAACGTATCGAAAGAAAAGCAAAAACAGATATTGCCATTTTTATCTCCGAATTTCATAGTGTATATTTTAGGAAATACAAGCTTTTGAATATTAAAATTGATCAAAGTAACCCCCTCCCCCGCCCCCCTCCCATATACTTGTACGATTGTATATAGTACGGTCATACTTGTACGACTATTCCATCTTACGTTGTACATGGAAACTTCCGAGCAGGGTAAACAGTAGCTTATGTTAGTCTCCGTCCTTCCAATAGAAATCCGTGCAAAAATAACACCATTTTGTTGCTCGGTCATAAGAAAGAAGTTTAATTACTTACTATAATTTCTGTAATTTAAATGAATACCTATTATATTTTTCCAGCGAAACCCAAAATGTTCGCCAACAGTGGAGTGCCAGCGGTATCGTATGAAGGTCTGCTACATGAGTCAAGTGGATTCTCCACTCATGAGTTAGAAGAGAGAGAACTGCTTAAGCCTTTGATGAGTGAAAACATCGCCATCGTTCTGTATACTTCTGGAAGCACTGGCGTACCTAAAGGTATATTCATTTTTTACTTTTGAAAATTCATTTTAAATCTTTATTAAAATTAAGAATATTATTATACCCAAATAATGATTCATAATGATACAATAAATACAATTTAAAAAATACAAAGCTCCAAAAATATCAGACACAATTGATAAAAATCGTATATTTTTTTCTGGATAGCAAAAAAGCCAATAAGCCCCAAAATTATAACGCCTGTACTATGATATTCCGCCCGACAGAAAATAACGGTCTTATTTAGTCCACGTGACTATACGTGATCTGTGCTGTGATTCGGTGGCGTCATTTAAAAAATAAACAATACAAGGATGTTTACCATTTTTCCAATAATTAATTTTTCATTTATAGACATTTATGTCATAATAATATTTATGTGTGGATACACTACGCACTAGATATATTAACTGACTTGTTTTTACAAAACTTATAAAATAGCAGCCGTTGTATCCAAAATCTTGTTCCTTTTCAGGCGTTAGACTTTCACACAACGCGATCTGTAATCGTCTGTGGTGGCAGTTTTCCCGATTTCCATTTTCCAAAGACGAAAACACGTGCGTTTGGAAAACCGCTCTCACGTTTGTGGACTCCGTTTGCGAAATTTGGGGGCCATTATTGAATGGAAAAACCCTATTGGTGTTGGCGAGAGAGATAACCAGGGACCCTCAAAGATTAGTTGAAGAATTATCTATAAATCAGGTCAGTAATTTTTTTGTCTGTTTTTTTTTTGTATGTCATCCTATATTTCGGGTCGTTTTATTTATGTAATTCTAAAATATAAATTTAAAAATCTCCGCACCCTGTGGGAGTCTTCTACTTCGGTTTAGATTTTATAAAAGAATAGAAGCGTCATGTCTTTGATTCTCGTTTTTAGGGTTCTGTACATCAAAAGGTAAAAAAAACGGAACCTTTTATATGACTTTGTAGTTTGTCTCTCTCTGTCAGTTTCTCCATTCGTCCGTCTGTCTGTCAACACTCTTTTTTTCTGGAACGGATAGAAAGCCCGTCAAGTATGAACAGTGTATAGCAATGCGTTTTTACACCTTGCAAGCACGTATTCTCATGGAAAATACTGAGTCATCGAAACCAATAGGTAACTTCCTGTTGACCTCATAACCTTGGTTTGGCATTAATGAGGTCTCGAAAAAAAAAATTAATTAAGTTCCAATTTCACGTACACGTATATATTAATTTTTTTAAACTAACATACCGGTTTTTTTTCTTCCTAAACGATAACTATAAGGGGCTAATTAAGTCATGTAGTCAAACGCATCAAAGTACACGCTTATTTATTTTATCTGAACTTAATTATTTTTTCAGATTCAACGCTTAGTGCTCGTCCCGACTTTGCTTCGATCAATCCTTATGTATATGTCGCTCAACCCTTCTGGAAGTCTTTTGAAAAAACTGAAACTTTGGGTGTGTTCTGGGGAAATTTTGAGCAAGGAATTAGCTGCTCAATTCTTTAAATATTTCGGTGATAATCAGGGATATCAGCTGGCCAACTTTTACGGGAGCACCGAAGTGATGGGCGATGTGACGTATTACGTATTGGAAAACGCTGCCCAGCTGAGTTTATATTCTACTATTCCCATTGGTAAGTAAAGTGCAACTAAAAAATTGTGTAATTTTTCTTATAGATAGGTGAACTCAGGTGTTCACTAGAACTTAATACAGCGTAAGTAGAAAGTTAAAAACTATGTAAAGAAGTCCGGGCTCCCGTACGCGTCCGAAAAACAATAGTAATAAAAAGAAAACGTGTGTGTCGAACCTCGCGATAACGGATTCGAAACTATACGTTACAAAAAATTATTGATTTCAGGACTAGATTCGCCATTCTCCTTTATCAGAGTATTAAAACAGAATATATATTTGCATTTAATACAAAATATATTGTAAACATGTTGACCGATGTTTTTGTCTTTAATATACAACATTACCATTTTGAGAGATCCGTAATCTGCCAAGGAATATAAACTGGGATCTAAAGTATCACTTAGAGAAAAGTTTAAGGAAATTAATATAATGACATTGCCATCTCAATACATATTTGAAAACATTATGTACGTAAAAAAAAAATATTACATTATTTTAAAAAAATAGTGATCGGCATAATGTTAATACAAGAAACAAAGATAAACTTGCTCATCATGTCAGCCGCCTCAATAAAATCACGAAATCTTTTAAAGGGCAATGTATACGCTTTTACAATAAGATCCCAGCTGACATTAAAGATCTACCCCTTAATAAGTTTAAAACTACAATAAAACGAAAGCTTTATGCAAAAGCTTATTATAAAGTATCAGACTACTTAGATGATAAAAATCCATGGGTGTAAGCCGCTCGCCTATCAGTTTGTTTCAATAATATTATTCTTTAAGCACTTATTGTTAAAAATTTTTTTTTATAATTTTGTTAAAAAGAGCGTCCCTCAGTTTCTTGCGTATTCTTCTGAGAGGTACCAGCATTTTTGAATGCGCCTTTGTGGTGACGTTTTTCCACAAAGTAATAAAATTCACTCTTAAGACGTATTTCAAGATTATGTTACATAACTACGAAATAAAGATATTTTGATTTGATTTGATTTGATTTGAACCCACATAATTTCTCCATGTCCGTCTGACTTTCCACTGTTCTGTATGTCACAGCCATTTTATTTGTACACTATGTGGACTACATGGCTGAAATTTAGCACATGGCAATATTTGTAATAGCTACATAGCTGTGTACAGATACCTGTACCCAAAACTTTGAGGAAAAAATCTGGGTTTAAATGCGGATGAAAAAAAAGTTATTTGCTGGTACCTATCTAACTATTTAAAAAGTATACGAAATATTCCGGTCTTTGTAAGTCGCCTCTTTGAATGAGTTGCATGTGGGGGCACCTGCAACTCCCCCAAGAAGGCTACTGACCTACCTAACTTCTGAACTACAGTTCTGAACAATCTGAATCATTCTATGAAAATCAACATGCTGCGTTGTCAACTAGTACACGAGTAATAGGCGATCAAGGTAATGCGTAGCAATGACGCTATTACTATTGACAGTTCTGAGACTGACATTGTTTTTATAAAATTTGCAACGGCAATGGCTAAACTTATAATTCCACCCGGTGACGTCACGCTATAAGAATTTTCAGTACAATACGTGTAGATCTACATAAATACTGATCCAAAAAGAAAACAAATCAAATCAGTTTCTTAAAATTGCCTATTCTTTCGAAATAAAATATAACAGACATTGAGTTCAAAAATTTGGGAATGTTCAGTGGCACATAGTCATGATTTTGGTTTATAAATAAGTCTATGTTGTTTGTATGGCTAAGGATTCCCACGTTATGCTTGACCCAACAAGCACTTAACCGATTTTAATTCAGTTTATGGTCCTTTGTACTGAGTATTCTCTTCACTTCAAGTAACTTCATTAGAACTGGTTAAAATGTTTTGAAAATGTTCACAAATCGAACATTTACATATCTACACATATATGTAATTTCCCTACGTTACTATTATGTTATTTTATTTCATGTTCCACATATTGGACTTAGAAACAAAAATGTTTAGGATTCATCTTAGCAGTAAAATTAAACTTTTTCAATTTCAATTTTTTGCAAAACATTTGTTATTAATACGGTCTTTATGACATCGAAACTTATACCATTTCGTAATGTTGTATTTTACAGTACCAGGCCTTTATACTTTACACCAATCACAAACGAGCATTCTGTTTCCAATTTGTAACGCATGCGTAAACCGCGAAAAGCAACCCGCTCGCGCCCTTATTTGCCGCCATTATTACAGTTGAAGTATCTATCTAATTTTAATCGCAAATGTATTGCAAAACATCGTATGATGCTCGTACTCGGTAAGCTGGCTATTGTAGTCATCGGTTTATTATAAGCACTCGGCTTCACCTCGTGCCTATAAACACCTCGACTATAATATGCAGTTTACCATACTTGCATCATAATGTACTAATATGACTCTGTTTAGGTCCTAAAACTAGCTATACTATAAATTAAAAGACTTCGACAGATAGAAAGACAAACAGAGACTTGTATAATTCCACTGATTTGTTTATTTTAGAAAAGATGAATATGATAACATGAATTTTTAGAAAAATTATTCATTCATTCATTCATCATCATTCATGACGACGGCTTAGCCTAGTGGGCAGCAACCCTGCCTGCGAAGCTAGAGGTCCCGGGTTCGATTCCCAGGTCGGGTCAGAATTTATATGATGAATATTAATACTGGCACCGGGTCTTGGTTGTTATATGTATGTGTTGTCTTCGCTTGGTACCCAAAATACAAGCTAATGCTTAGTTTAGGACCTAGGCGTTGTTGTGATTGTGTGTGTTATTATTATTATTATTCATTTATTAATTCAGTCATTTACGAGAAGGCGCGAATTCTAATAACATATCAATATAATCTGTAACTTTATAAAAATCTCATCTATTTTCTCAGGTTCTCCGCTCCAGAATTGTGCAGTGTATATATTGGATGAAGAAATGAACGCAGTAAGGGAAGGTGAAACAGGGGAAATTTGGGTGGGGGGCTTAAATTTAGCTCACGGCTATGTGGGGGGACAGGCGCCCGAAAAGTTTGTGGAGAATCCGCATACCGCACATCCAGGTGTACATTTGGTTTTGTTACTTGATTTACCTATCTCAATATCCCTTGAACAACTACCATGCAGTAGATAAGACGTGGACTGCTATAACGGCATGGGACGACCTTCTGTTTTTGGCACCCAACATGGTGTCTAAAGTGTCTAATCGCCAAAACGACGATTACGTTACTTAGTTGCAAGAAAAAAGTATTGAGTGTTACTTATATTCGAAAACTAGAAAAAAAGCTATCCCTTAGTGTTTTTC
Source organism: Luffia ferchaultella (assembly GCA_949709985.1). Taxonomy (NCBI): domain Eukaryota; kingdom Metazoa; phylum Arthropoda; class Insecta; order Lepidoptera; family Psychidae; genus Luffia; species Luffia ferchaultella. The sequence goes on from OX453263.1 coordinate 9,653,219, forward strand.
GTGTTTCGTAAATAAATAAATTGAGAGTATAATATTTTCCGCCAAAATTAATTAAGAATTTATTAAAAATTAAACTTGTTTTCATTACTTACTTACTCAATTATGTTTTATTCATCTTTCAGTATTCTATTCTGAATCATACTTTTTTAATAAATCAAAGTAATATTTAATTAATTAATAATAATAATAATTTAATTAACAATTTAGTAGAATAAATTCCTGACGATTTTCATTTAATTTAGTAAGTGCATTAAAGTGTAAAGGATTATTAATCTCAGTCGTAGATTATGAAATGAATTTAAATCTACAAATAATCAATCGACAAACCAGTAGCTTGGCTATACAACTAAATGTCAGGGCACAGTAAAGAATTTCGTACCTAAGAAATGTCCACAAATATTTTATTAATATAAAGCAACTGTACTTTATCATTTAAATGTGTTTTATATATAGCTCTATATTTAAATAATAAATATCAATATAATTTCATTCATTTAATATTATGCTAATAAAAATTTTATTTCATTTTAAAGCACGTGGCATACGAAAAAAAATGTTTTATTAACAAAATCTAATATAAAATTACTACAAATATTTACGGAGTAAAACAATCGACGATAATCGACTTAAAAAAATCATACATTAAATTAAATTAAAAGTATCATACATTTAAACATTACTAAAGAAAATTCTTTAAATAATGGTGAAAACCCCATTAAACTCCACCAGATAGTTTAGAAGTTAATCCAAAATATATAGACATAGGCGGCAGGGCTGCCTCGTATTAGTGAAAACTTACTAGTTGTTTCATAAGAGTACAAATTGACTAGAAGCCCTCTTCTGCGTTTACCGTCTAACCACTCATACTCTAGCTAGCTCGTGTAAGATGGCGAGTTTCAGTGCGCAAGGTCCCCGCGCGCCGGTCTTCAACCCCACAAAATTGTTACTCTATGAGTTGTTTAAAGAGGAGCAATAATCATACAGTCGAATAATTTAATTTATTTTGATCGCAATGACATATAGCCTTAAGCTCTGTTAAAGTCTTAATCTATCTTTACACAAAATCTTTCTAATGTTTCAGAATTCAACCGTTTGTACCGCACTGGTGATTTCGGAGCCTTAGACAAGAACGAAATACTTTATATGGGCCGCTTAGACTCTCAAGTGAAAATTAGAGGACACAGAGTGGACTTGCAGGAAGTCGAAAGAGCTGTCACTAACGTCGCAGGCGTTGATAAATGTGAGTTATCTGTCTATTGATAAGACAAAGTGAAAGTATTAAAAATAAATACTTTCTGGTCTGGAGTGTCGTGATAGCCTAAGCGCAGCGAACCTTTTTCAAATTTATAAGACAGTGGGGCAGTGGTTTGAATCCGGGCGTGTACCAATGAGTTTTTCTGATTTAAGTACATAACTATCACAGACTCCGTGCCTCGGAGAGCACGTTAAGCAGTCGGTCCCAGCTGCTGTCAATACATAGCGGTCGTTACAATCCACCAACCCGCACTAGAGCAGCATGGTGGATTTAAGCTCCAAGCCCCCTTACCCTGGGGGGAGGTCTAAGCCCCTGCAGTGGGGTAAAATGGGCTGCTATAGTGGAATAGAATGGAACTTTCTTGCTCTAGAAACATCTGTAGGTACAGTCGTTGCGGTGTAACTTTTTGTATTGTAGTTTTGTTGAATGCTTATCATTTTGACACAAACAAAATAACGTTATTCATCACATTTTGCTGAAATAAGTGAATTGCTAAGACACCCGTTTATAAAAAAAAAACTACTTATTATTCGGTTATAATTCACGCACTCAGTGACGGTTTGTACATAGTATGACGTAACGAGAATAAGTGGTTTGTTGAGTCACACACACAAGTATGTAAAACTTGGCCTGTCATCTTTGTTGACATTGTATTGCAAGGGTCCATTCGAGACATTATGTCATCTAAGTTTGTATCATAGATTTAAAATTTAAAATACTTAACAAATAAATGTTTTCAACAGCTGCAAGCCCTGACATATAGTAAAATACTAACTATAAATTATAGTATTATTGGCAACCATAGGCATTTGTAAGCAGAGGATCTTTCTCGACAAAATTGTCTTTTTTTCTTTAGTTCTTCATACTAAGTAGATAATAATAATAACGTATACATCACAACAACGTCTATGCCCTAAGCTAAACATTTGATTGCGTTTTGGATACCAAGCGAAGACACCACATACATATCACAACCAAGACCCGGTACCAGTGTCAAAATTCATCATATAAACTGCTTGACGACCGCTTAGCCTAGTGGGTAGCGACCTTGCCTACGAAGCTAGAGGTCCCGGGTTCGAATCCCAGGTCGGGTCAGTATTTATATGATGAATATGGATACTAGTACCGGGTCTTGGTTGTTATATGTATGTGGTGTCTTCGCTTGGAACCCTAAACACAAGCTAATGCTTAGTTTGGGGCCTAGACGTTGTTGTGATGTATACGTTATTATTAGTATTTATAAATACTGACCCGACCAGGGTTCGAACTCGAAACCTCCAGCTTCGTAGGCAGGGTCGCTACCCACTAGACTAAGTGGTCGTCCAGATATTTTACGCAAATTGAGACCAATTAGCGTGATTAAATGATTACATATTATTTATTCGCAGGTGTGGTGCTGTGCTACGGGGCAGATTTAGGTACCCCTGAAATATTAGCTTTCGTAACTCTACAAGAGGAAGCAAGGCTAGCCGCTCATCATATAGAATCTGCCTTGCAAAATTCCCTTACAAATTATATGATACCACAGGTAATTAAATTAAGTATTGTATTTGTTATTACTCGTAGTTTCATTTAACAACGGTTTAATAGTGTAATTAATAATTATTTACAGGTCACACGCTCCGTTTTGATAAAGAAATTTTGTACAAGTATAGTTCGCCTCAAACTTTATGGCGGATCTGAATACGACGCTTTAAGCGTGCTTGCGCAGGTACAGTCATATAGCCTTCGCTCCACTGCGTCCCGCTACACCTAAAACTGGTTATTGCGTCGCGACTTGTGCCTATGTTCACATCCGCCATAAAGTATGATTGGAACTGTAACTAGTGATTAATTGCTATTAATTGCGCTATTCAATGATAACGGATGATCAGGAGGATCAAATATCGTCATAGAATATCTATTCTAGTCATTTTGTAATTTCGAGCACATGAATTTATATGTACACATATGCTCAGGTATATCGTAATAGATTTTTGGACTCAGTAGTACAGCGCAGTCTGTTTCGCTCACACCAGTGGGATCCCCACCGCAATGACGTGTTCTGTCTCAATTGAAGGGGTAAGTGGACAAAGGTGTTATAACTAACAAAAAGTTCAAAATGAGTTATGAGTGTTTTTATGTTGCTCATATCACATTTGCAAGCCTGAAATGTATGCATGTTTGTCAGTTAATACCTTTGCTATAGGTCTTTATTTTTTACACGAATCAAATTTGTGCAGTCGATTTATGATCACTTAAAATCTAATTCCAAGCAAAAAAGTCGATTTTTTTAGTTTTCTCAGATAACACTTTTGTCCACTCACCCCTTCAATTGTTTGTTATATATTTATACATGACTCTTCCGTTCTGTCTGATCACAACAACAACCACAGAAATCAAAACGGGATAGAAAGGCCACAGGGGCTAGGCTAGGCTAGGCTGTCTCTTACATTCAGTCGTGCGGATCAAATGCTCATGTACACTATTTCAGACTGTACATTTTAAACTGACGACAGGCATGTAAACTGGACATCGGTGAACGCGACCGTTGTCTAATGGTCAATCGGAAAATAGAGAAAGATTGTCAGCTCATCCCACTCCGCATTATATCGCTAAAGAATCTCAAAATTGCGCAGACAACCTTGACACTTAAATATAATTAACTATTTGTTTCTTATTTATAGGTAATTGTAATAGACAACGTTCCTTTGTTGGTCAACGGAAAGGTAGACAGGCAAGCTCTCCTCAAAATGTATGAAAACACCAATAACAATGGTAAGTAAATAGGTGTTGGACCGAAAATTCCGAAAATTAATTATCACATGGCGTTTACTCAAACAAAATGTATCAAATAACGTATATAAGAATGTCTTAGGCTACTGAAGAGTATAAAATATTGGCAAGCACGTATTTTCTGTTCACATAAAAATAAGAAAAATCGAGTTCCCTTTTTGGTGCTCTGTAATAATACTTCTTCGTTTGGATACTTCTTCGTAACGGAATGCTCTTAGTGTCTGTCCGTCCGTCACTCACATGCACGCGATTCTCTCAGAAACTATTTGGTGTACGAATTTGAAGGCACAAAGATAAAAAAATACAGTCTAATTACAGAAAAGTTATTTTAAAACTTAGCTTTTTACTATTAAGGAGTAAAGAACGTATCCATACTACGTGACCAGTCCAGGGGGGGGGTCTTCAACAAAATACCACACTTGGTCACAGGGGGGAGGGGTTTAGGTCTTTATCACGTACTCAAAATCCTTTAGGAAAATAAGACTAAAAGACTTGTTTTGGTAAATTAAGTTCCTGTTAGATTATGTTTTTACATACATTTTTCACTTGGAATTGTAGGTATGCAAGCACTCTTGACTTCACGTGGCCAGTACCGTAATAATGAAGAAACTTATGTGCCAATTTTTTTGTTAAACTTTCTGTTTGCTAAAAATGATTTAAAACCGTATTTATGAATTACTACGTGAAAAATACAAGGGTGGAAGGGGTTTTGGTATGTACTGCGGGTGGTCACCGAAGGACGGGAGGAGGTAAAAAAATTGTAAAAAAAAATGGGTCACGTAGTACGAGTATGTTTCCTAACCATAAAATGAAATCATGACTTTTTTAAATGAAAGCTTATTGAAATGCAAAAGCTTAAAGCTTTGAACCATGACTTTTAGACGATCCTGTGTAAACGTTTCTTGGGAATTTTCTAGATGATGCGTCGATCCCGATAGAAATCGACTACACGGGGGTCGATTCTAAAGACATGGAAACGGCGAGGGTTCTGTTCGAGACAGTCGGCGAAGTGCTGGGACGTGCGGCGCGCGGTGCTCTATCAGTTCGAATTGGTTTCTTTGAACTCGGTGGAAATTCTTTAAATTCTATATACACAATCACTAGGCTTCGGGACAAAGGATATTATATACGTAAGTTTAGTTTGCATTTATATACGATTAACTAGGCAAAACGGGGTTAACTTACTGGTATAATTTACTATTGACTTACCTATTGGCCGAGTGGTTAGAGACTCTAACTGCGGAGCTGAGTGTCGCGGGTTCGATTTCCGCCCGTGGAAAATATTTGTGTGCATGAACATGTCTATTTGTTCTGTGTCTGGGTGTAAAATATCTATATATGTATATATTATTTAAAAAAAAAGAATATTTAAGTATGTATATCAGTTGTCTAGTAACCCATAACACAAGCATAACATTTTCTTACTTTGGGACTAGATGGCGCTGTGTGGGATGTCCCAAATATCATTATTATTACTTAGAGTTACTTTGTCGCTGCACGGCAGGTGGATGAAAACGTACCGAGCTTTAAATTAGTTCAATAGAGACGTAATGCTGACCGTTTAGTTTGAGAACCAAAGTGTTACATTTGAGCCATAACACGAGGAAGGGTGACGGACGGGACGCGCGTATGGTCCACGCGATTGGTTACCTAGATATTTGTGTTGTAGGCCTTTGTGCACTCGTCACAACTATTTACATAGTATTGAAAGAAAGGCAGCTAGCGATAAAAAGTTTAAAGTAACTATAGTTGACGAAATTTGGCGGCTTTTATTGAACTTAGTATGCGTGCGTTTTCTATTCTGCTAGATTCAAAGTTCGGCGATTTCAACAGTTGACATAGTAATTGTTCTTTTCCAATAGAGATCAGCGATTTCCTGACTGCGGCGACACTTGGCGAAGTGTTAACGAAATTGTGTTCAAGCCCCGCTGGAGAAGCTGACCATGAACATTTCACCGCCGAGCCCATGAGGGATGAGGACAAGCAACACGTTATTGAGTAAGATTAAAAAACTTTTGTGCTTTCATAAGAAAGATAATTATATATCGAGCTGACCAGGGAGCCAAGCATGCGACCTTCGTACGGGACTATACAGGGTCGAAGAATGGTGAATCAACAAACGTACAAAAAGTGATTATTCTATTGTCTTTACCTATTATAGCAAGCATTTTGCTATTACGGCGAAGAAAAACACAAAAATTTATAAAACATACAATTATCTATACTAATATACAAAAGCTACGAAAACACTATTAAACTCATCACTCGTATGTACACTTAACTCGATTTTTCTCTATCGCTTTGTTGCCGTTTCGGTGCGCATGCGTCGAATAGTTGCAGTGCGGCCTGGACTGTGAAACTTGTAATTCATAGAGTTTCACTTAAAACCACTGGCTGTAGCTTTAACATTAAGCAAGCTGGTAGCTATAAAAGTCATGTGAGTGATATGAAGGTTGCATTATACCTGAATTATGTAGCCATTACCCTCGCAATCATGAGTTGTGCAAGGTTTTTAAACTCGTGCCTATAACAATATTTATGAAGCTGTAACTTGAGAACCTTATTCTGCGGCATTTCTCACTGTCGAATATAAAACAAAAAAACGGGCAAGTGCGAATCGGAGTTGCGTGGGGAAGGTTATTGTCCTACATTTGACTGATCGTTTGGCCGAGTGGTTAGAGACCCTAACTGCGGAGCCAAGGGTCGCGGGTTCGATTCCCGCTCGGGACAAATATTTGTGTGCATGAACATGTCTATATGTTCGGTGTTGGGTAACAAATATCTATATATATATATATTATAAAGAATATTTAAGTATGTATATCAGTTGTCTGGTACCTATAATACAAGCTTTGTTTAATTTGGGATTAGATGGCGTTGTGTGGGATGTCACAAGTATTAATAATATTAAATAAGCTACGCATTTTTTAATCTGACTCTTTAGGCTAGAAGTCGAAGACGACATCTTCGTACTAGACCACTTGAACTTATTACTTCTCAGTGAAATTACGTAACATATTTTATATGTATTTTCTCTATAATATAAATACAAGTATTTGATTTGGTGACACGATACGTTAAGGTTTTCCAGTAAAGTATAAGCGAAGCCCTATATTCCATTTTTCGTCGCAAAATATTACGCCAAGTAGATTCCGAAACAAGGGTAGAATGCTCGGTATTGTTAGATATATTTTCACTTTTAAACTATGCATTAGAAAATTACAAATATATATATATATATTTGTATTTGCCATAGCACTTTTTTATACCTATCACATGATGCACTCGAAACTTTTTTAATTTTATATATTGGCCTCAAATTTAACCCCAAAATGAGAATTTGTTTATTTACCTTTGCTGTACGTACGTGGTTAGGTCAACCTTATCTTTGTATAAGTACATCATGCATTTAACTTACATACCAAATATCTACTTTTTTCGTCCAGAAGATTCTGAGAAAATAGTCTGTGATGGACAGACACCAAAGTAATTTTATAAGGGATTTTATCTCAAACGTACGGAACCCTTTATTACGGTACGGAATAGTTTATTGTATACGTAGAAGTAGGAATAAGACTAGAACGAGCTCTATTCAACTGAACCACTACAATGTCGTAGGCCGCAAACGCGGGGTAAGGCATGCGGCGAAGTCTGGGAGGGGTCAACACGAACAGCGACATAGTCATGGGAAGAAAAAATAGAGCGTCAGAGTTATTGACATCCTGTTCGATAATTTTTACTTATAATTAATATTGTATGCTAGACCTCTGCCAACTACATTTAAATGTAGTTTCGGTGACGCAGCGTAAGCGTAATGTGTGTTCTAGGATGTCTACATATCCATCAGCCCTTTTTATACCTCACTACAGGGGCTTAGGCCTCCCCTCAGGATGTGGGGGCTTGGAGCTTAAATCCACCACGCTGCTCCAATGCGGGTTGGCGGATTGCAACGACCGCCATCTATTGACAGCAACCGGGACCGACTGCTTAACGTGCTCTCCGAGGCACGGATACGTCTACATATACCTTATGTTATATCTACTTCTATGGTTATATAGGTCCACTATTGTACGCTCAATTTACACTTTATACGAGCAGAACTCTATTGTTGTAGTAATTTAGCATTTGTGTGTCTTATACGTATTCTCTATTTATCTCATGTACCTATACTTAATGTTATCATAGTATTATAGGACAAAAATCACAAAAATCATTTAAATTATTATTTTATAGGATGATAGTTTCATCATTCTACGAGAAGGCGGACTTAGAGCAATGGTTGAAACACGAAATAGAGCCCGAAGATTACGCTGATTGTATCGACGCATGTTGGTCTGCTTTGATATCTGCTCGTTTGAGTGTCTTGCTCAAAGATGGTTCGGGGACACCCGTGGCCGTCGCACTCAATTTCGATGCCAGGGACGAACCCGATATCGAGCTGAGTGGCGGTTTGGCTAAAATTATGGGCTTTCTGGAATACGTCGAAGGACCCATCAGGGACTCTGTTTTACCAGAAGGACAGGGTGAGTAGTTCTTAAGGCTCAGTTTTCAATATTGTGTGAGTTTATTTATATATGTCGCAGAATGATTTAATAAAGCGAATTTTCGCGAAAACCCTAGGGATTTTGCAAAAACACGAATAATTAGACAATGGTGAAAACATTTCTCAATCTTACTGGAAAAAGTTTGGGTTTGTACTAAAGCACTAGTCGCTATAGTAATACTGCGAAACGAAACGTTAGGTATTATGAAATAAGAACGCTGATTGGCCAGTCGGAGCACCCAAATCGAAACCTTCTCTGATTGGTTGACATTTTAAAAGTCAATCATTCACGCACGTTGTTTTATGTTTATGAGAGCAACTCAGAAGTCTTTTGTTTTAAATGTGGTTAAAAGTGTGCAAACGTTTCTATAAATCGATATTGTTATTTCTAACTCTTCATAACTCAATGATCTAATACTTCAAAGTTCACAGGGTAAAAATAGGAACCAATCAGAATAAGATTTGGTCAGTAAGCAAAAATCTAGCCAATCAGAATTAAGGATACCTATTCAATGTTACTAGAGCGACACGCGTTTTTGCAAAAACCCTATCTTTTTCCAGTAAGATTTGCAAATGTTTTCGCCACTGTCTAATCATCCGTGTTTTCGCAATATACCTAGGCTTTTCGCAAAAATTCTAATTATCAAATCATCCTACGACATATATACAATTCAAATATTTACTTTCGATATTACACTTATGAAGAAAATATATGTTTATAAATTTAAATAGGAATCGATATAAATTGTATTATATATATAAAATTACTTTTATTGTTATTACAACTGTAATATCTATTTAATGTGTAGGTGCAATTCTACATTCGTTCATGATGGCAACAGCTGCTTCGCTGTCGGCAGCAGAAAATGTGCAGGCAATCCGCGCACTAGAACACGCCACGATGCGGGTGGCTAGAGATCGTGGATTCAAAGGCGTTTTCACTACAAATACGAGTCCATTGACTCAGGTGAGTGAAAATCATAACCAGAAGGGCTAACTTGAACACCGCGATAAAAATTTTATCACGTGCGAACGAAACGTGGGTCGACAAATTTTTTTCGCGGTGTACAAGTTAGCCCGGCTGGCTATCTCAGCGTCAGGTTATTAAGGAAATGAAATCTTTTAGCCGTTTTTTGCCATATAATTGTGAAAAACGTAAATTCAAACATTGCATCAGTACGCTTGTTGTTACAAGGTCAACCATGTTGCATGTTTCCAAATATAGCCTGCAATAATAGAAAAAAATCATGACAAGTGCCGATCTAAAGCGGCCTCTTCTGTTGGATCGCTTAACAAATAAATTACCCAATGCAATAAATATTACCTATGTTGTATACGCGCAGTTCATAAGTCATTAGGTTTGATTCCCGCCCGGGATAAGTGTTTTTGTGCATGAATGTGTCTATTTGTTCCGTATCTGGGTGTGAAATATTTATATATGTATGTATTGTAAAGACTGTTTAAGTATATACAGCAGTTGTCCAGTGCCTATAATTCAATCTTTGCTTACTTTAGGGTTACATGGTGATGTGTGGGATGTCCCAGGTATTATTATATTACTATAGGTACGTAATGGTTAAGCCAGTCAAGCGAAAAGAGCTTCAGGGTACTTGATGACCGTGATTGTAGATATGAGAGACTAGTCTAGAAGTGAAAGCTATTATGGCTCCTTCGCCAACATTATATACGGGTAAAGAATAATTTCTGGACATCTCACGCCCGGCCATCTAGTCCCAAACTAGGCAGTCTGTATTATGGGTACTAATAGACAACGGATATATATATGGGAATCAAACCCGCGATCTTTGGTTCTGTAGTTAGTATCTCTCACCACTCATCAATCGATAAGTCATCAAATAAAGCAAATTGTTAACAGTTTTATTTTATACAGCAACTAGGCAAAGACGTTCTCGGCTTTCAAACCCTGCTGGACTACCAAGTGAACCAATATGTAGACGCCAACGGTGAACGGGTCTTCGGAAAAGCTCCTGACGACCAACTCGCTACCGTATGTTGGAAGCCCGTCGATTAAATTATTGTATTCAGGCGCGGATACAAGGGGGCAACGAGTGCAATAACAAAATAAAATAAATTTTTATAAAGTTTTTGTTTAGGACAATTTTTTTGGAAAGTTAGTCACGAAAATTGCCCCCCCCCCCCCCCCATCCCTGAACAAAAATAGTATCCGCGCCTGATTGTATTACATGTTCGTGTCTATACCGAATATTATTTTGCGGGTGAAAAAATATCGACACTTTGCTCATCTAAAAATATTGCCAATTTTTTCTACTAATTATTCTTGTTTGTAATGTTTTATAGCTGTCACAGGTCAACGACCTACCAAACTACTTTGAGATCGTTTTTCGTTGGGATTATTTATCTACCCAAAAAATATACTCAGTTTACACCCGAACACATTGTATGTATTATTATATATAATGTTACATATCATTTTTGGTGTCGAAACTATTTAAATCAATAGCGACTCTTGATGCGACGTAATAGAGAACAATTTAGCTCGCACAGCGTTACTTGCGTAGGAACTGAATCACCTACAAGTGCATACAAGCCGCCTTTCTTTTTATCATATACATGTATGTAACTCTTTCTGTGCCAGTAAATGGCCGACCCGGCTAGTCCGGTACTTGTAGCTTCTAGTTAATGATGCGGAGTGCTCCAGGTCTGTTAAGGTATAGAAATAAAATTTTGGTATATGTTAACTACTATTTAAAATATCGTAGAATTTCAATTAGGTATATAGTATTGCATGTTTGGTTAATTACTAATAAATGGTTAAAAATATATATAATTACATAAAAATTCAGTTGTATTTTAAAATCGATGAAAAATTACAAAAAAAATGCAATTGAAAGTGCCTGTTTTACAAATACAATTAAAAATTATTGCAGACATGTAGTATGACAAGTTGAATTTTCGATATTATGTGATATTTTGATAAGGGTTGAATGTTTAGAAATAATAATGTTAGGTATTTAAGATTGCAATTCTTTTCACGACTCACAATAAATTGGCGAATATAATTTGTATGTTATATTGTTATACAAACTGCATATGATTAACAGGTGAGGCTAAATAACGTGGATTAGTGTAGTTGTAGCATTTTAAACAATGAACTGTAAGCATATTAATATAATGTACAGAGATTGAAGTATGAAATTGCCGTTTAATGTACAAAAAATGAAATAAGAAATTACAAAAAAAATATTTGTTCTAATAAATACCCGTATTCTTTACTTTTCTCTACCATCTAAAACGTAGAGAATGAACGCTTTTGTGATAGCACTTTGGAGAGTAGAATTCAACAAATTATACTGTTTCTCGAAAACCAATTTTTCTTCATGAAATTGTACAAATTGCGAAAAAGAAATGATTGTCAGTAGGGGAAGTCCGGGCAGTATGGAGAATAACACATGGTTTCAATTGAAACTCCTGTAGTTTTTTAATTTTTTACCTTTAGCGCAATGGGTCCAAATATTGTCGGTAGGTATATATATGCTAACTTCAAACCATGCTGCTTATTCTGCAGTAGATTTTAAGGACCAGCTTTGGCCAGGGCTTACAATTCTTCATTTTTGATTTTATTTGTTTGGCATGCATCTTGGTTCCCATTGCGAAAACGAGTAAAGCAAAAAGGCACGATGAGTTCATTATATTGATGTTACGAGCGAGCTGCACCCGCTCCATTATATACGACCACAGAATTCATGTTCCCAAATTATTTGAATCTCAAAAGTAACCGTGTGTGAGTATATGCGTCTGTATACAGACGCTGTTGTGTGCACAAATGAAAAGCAATTATTCTGTATTTAAAAAACGCCTAAATAAAAACATACACCACGTACGTTTTATTTTAATTGAATACGGCCAGTAGTTAGAACGTCAATTTCATATTCAAATCTCAACTATTTTACATTTTTGTGGATGTTGTTTCTGTAATAATCAAACTAAAACCAGATGATACAATATCTACTGCATTATCACGGATTGTTTATCCATTCCTACCATATTTTTAATAATCAGCAAAATAAATGGGCATTAAGGACAGAACAAATGTTATTTATTTTACGTAAAATCGAATAGAGAGAGGCATACTTTTGAAATAATAAGTTCTAGGTACGTAGTTATTTTTTAGTTAGTATTATAAGATCTCTTAGCTTTAATGTAAGTAATTATGTAATTTAATTTAAATTTAAAAAGTATTTAAAATATTTACCTATAAGTTAATATCAATATAAGACAATAAAATATATAAAAAATAATAAACATATTTGCAACATAATCGGTGATAATTTGTATGCAATGTAATTGTTTAATGTGAAAATAAAAGGTAGTTCAATTTATATATGTTATTTTTATTTTAAAGTCTCTCGAAGAAACTTAACTTTCACAGATTAATAAGTAGGTAGGTATATGTTACGAGTCAGTAAATCGATAGGTAGCACTCAATGTGTCTGCAGGCCTATACGCCATTTTCGAATCAACCGACACTCCAGCTTTCTATTTCATGATTTCGGATTCAAGGAAACGTTGTAGGTCCCTTAATTACAATCATTTCACGGTTAAGTATCGTACCATCGCATCTGTCATAACCTAAACAGTAAAGAACAGTGGATATTTTTATATGAACCACATTCCTAGTGTTGTACCTATTACTAGGAATTTTAATAAACAGATGTTTAATAAGTTAATGAAAAAATTAAAGAACGAATAGTGAACGTGCGTTAAAAATGTTATACATGGTGAGATTTTAATGACCAGCCAAATTTTTATATAATGATCTTTGGTAGAAAACCGATAGCCGTTTTGTTTCCTTTTAGTATCGTTCTATAGAAAAATATTGAGATATGACTACACAAACCTTTCCCGAAAAAACCAATAACAATAGACACCATTCATGCCCGCGGCCCCATTCAGTTTCAAGGCATCGGGCGCTTACGTTTATTATAGCGTTAAGAAGGCAACCAAACGTTATAAAATAACACTGTAGATAAAATAATTTATTATGAAAATGTAACCCATATTTTTTATTTACCTACGCAATGAGGTCTATTGGTGATACCTAACATCTAGAAAAATTTTGGCCGTTTACTAAAATCTCACCTTGTATATTATATTTTCGAAAAAAAATATTAGTGTTGACAAGTCTACACGAATCTGTGAGCGAATAGTCTAGGGTTCCATAAAAAAAAAAATTTTGACCTTTATTTACAACTGTTTTGAGGTGAATGTTACAATTCTAAACTAGAAGGATGTTCGCGTAATTTGATACGTTTGGTGTTATAATATGCTACGACTTATAACAATAATAAATCACAGTAAAATACTTCATAAGTTCCAAGATCCCTCCAAGCTTCATCTTGAGGGGAGGCCTAAGCCCTCCTCAAGCAGTGGGGTATGAAAATGGCTGATGGGATGGAAAATACTTTCCATGTCGTAAGTAATGTATTATAATGGTATTAATCCTACTATTATCGAGAACGATAACTATTATATTAACCAGTAATGCAAAATATACGACGCTCTTGCGTTAAATGGAATATTTTAAAATGGAATATGTAAATATGAAATAATAGATGATATCTCCGCCATCTTGCAGTACAGCGGCGGAGCGATCCGGCGTTCGGTGTCTATGTGCACACTCTTTGTTCGTGTTCCGCGCCGGCAACACCCTAATGTGCCGCAAGTCGTTAGAGGTAACTAACTTTCGGGCTAACGACACGCGTCCTTATTCTGCTTCAGGCGGTTGTTTAGTGGGTGCAACTACCAACATAACCCGCGCGCTCGGGCGTGCGGAAGCTGTAGAGTTTAGTCCGCCTTCCCATCGCAAGGGTAAAACAAAACAAAAAAAAATGTTCGTGTTCATAAACTTTCAAATAAAATGTATCATTACAGTTAATACAATGCACTTGACATAATGGTACGTTACATATATACGAATTACCAACCTGACTAAACAAACTACTAGTGCAATTGAACGATAAATTTTATTTGAAGACCAAAAAGTACTTAAACTATGTAGTATATTGGAAATGGGGTTCTTTTACTTTATTTAATGTATCATTGAGACACATTCGGTGTCGTGATAGTCCAAAGCGCAACGAATCTGTCTCAAATTTATAAGGCCCCATAGGGCCATGGTTCGAATCCGGGCGTGTACCAATGATTTTTTCTGACTTATGTACATAACTATCACTGACTCCGTGCCTCGAAGAGCACGTTAAGCAGTCGGTCCCGGACTGTGTCAATAGATGGCGGTCGTTATAACCCCCATATTATTGCATAATATGCGTTAGATTGACCAAACGCTGATACCCATTTAAGATTTTTTTTACAAATATTAACTGTTTTACTGAATATACAAATCGTATAAGGGAACAAGTATAATAATTACAAACAATTGGTGTCGTAAATGCGGATGTCTTATACGTGTCGGTTTGTTCTGCGTTTTAAAAAGCGCACCACTCTCGGTGTGAACGCCGCGGTCTTCTCAAAATTAGAATCTCCAATCAGACGTGTTGGTTGGTGCCCGTTCGCGCCGTTGAATATTGTTGTGATACAGTTTCATGGTGTGTTTTTTAGTTTTTAATATTATACCTATCATTTTAATATTTTTTTTAAATTTATTTATTTAACAAAATCTACAGCCAAAAATCACAAACAGTTAAGTTATTAAATATAACACAGAGGAAAGGCCTTTAAAAGATTTCACTTAGAATTAACAATTAAATTTTCTAGCAAAAAACAAACTCATTTTCTATACCCATAATGATAAAAGTAATTTCGATTTAATAATAAAATACAAATTTCTATCTACATAAATATACACAAATACATACATACATATATATACATAATAACAAAGATAATCATATATACATAATTTATTTAACATATATTAAATAATATATACATTCAATATATTGATATGCAACCAGAATAAATAATAATTATTATTATTTAACCATGAATAATGAGATATACGTCTCCATTAATGTATTTTTAATATTAATGGGCATCAATATAAGGATGTTTAAAATCCTTTTGAAAATAATAACATAATTTCACGTTTTCATAAAACCTTTACTTAAATTATATTTCATAACATTTTGTTCTTTCCGATGTATAAACAGGAATCTTACATTTGTCTGACATGGTTTTATTTTAATGACAGCATAGAACCAGTTATCTAGCAGTTACACCCAGAAAATGTGAAAAAATTAAATACAAATAAATACTACTTGAAACTTCTTGAAGATAACAAAACATTATAGAAAATATGTGTTTATAATTATAATTAGAATTCTTTCTAGAGCAACTTGAACCTTTCATACACTCTTCTCTAAACCTTTGCTTTTGACATGTCGCTATGTACGTAGCGCGAGGAACCGTCGAAATGTTTCTGCTGAAATGTAGCTGATTTTAAAATGAACCTGCTGCTACTGCTACCGCCACTCCGCAACGCCGCAAGCGCTTGTCGGCTGTCCTGGCGAATCCTTTGCGGCTTGACTAAACTTGCTATTTTTTTCAATTTACGTAGTTTACGCCTACAAGCCACTGGAGTGTATGTTTTTTTGTTTCTTTAAACTATAAAACTCGAGTTCTCTAGTGCTTTTACTCAGTTGGAATTATTTACTCAAATGGAATTGCCAACATTTAGCTTATAACTAAGCTTGCGGCATCGCTCGCACGGACAGACGTTACGCCCTTGTAGTAATTTTCCGCTCTCACCACTGTTCTCATTCCCTCTCACACTTTCATCTAACTCCTGCTTTCGTCTCTCTGTTATATGTAGGTACTGATTCTTTCCCGCTGTCATTCCCATTTCACACATATTATATCCTATAGCGTCCTGCCCCCGTTTCGCATGTGGCCTTTCCCTCCCCTCCGTCACCCTAACCCTTATACGTTCCCCAACCCTTGCTCTTTACCCCCTCCCACTACCACCATCAGTAGACCAAGTTGTTACGCCGAACGAGCGTCTAAAAGTTACTTTTCTATCCCTCAGGAATAGGTTTTTTTCTGGATGAAAGGTACCCTATGTCCTTTTATGTACTCACTACAACGTGTATGCAAAATTTTATGATTATCGGTTGCGTAGTTAAGACGTGAAAGTGTAACAAACATACAAACAAACAAACTCACTTTCGCATTTATAATTTTAGTTAGGATAACCCAGTGAAAGAATTAAACTTCCAATTGTATATCGATAATTACTTTATTTGTTATTACAATGACTAGGAAAATGACAAGATTGTTGCACTTACATAATAATGCTCGGTACTCAAGTTGCGATTCGATAACCTACTCGATTCCTTTCGAATAAAACTAATCGCTTCGAACCGAAATTACATGCGATGGGTTGTATTCGTTATTAATCGAAATCGATTAATCGATTAAGAGTAGCAGTAGTAGTAGTAGGGTAGACAGATGTATCACGCAGTTCGTAACGTGAGTACCTACCGAGCGTAAAGTCTTGATTACACGTACCGAGTAAACGAGAGAGACAGTGAAATTGTACTAGGCCGAGACAGCAGCGACGTGCGAGTAGTGTTTACACGTATTTTAGTTTTTGGGGGCGAGTCATTTCACTTTTGAAGCATGCTCACAACATGGACCTTTAAAAAAATTAATTAAATGTGTCGAGTGGCGAGTGCACACTGACCGAGTGCATGTTTATACATGCCGAGCGAGCGAGCGAGTCAGTGCGGGGAAGCGCGGGGGTGGGCACTCGGTCTAGTAAAAAGATTAGGGTCGAGTGAATGTCTCGCCCTCTGTCTCGGCCGAGCACTCGGTGATGTGTTTACATGTACCGAGCACTCGGCCGAGAGTACTGTCTCGCCAATATACTCGGTACGTGTAATCAAGGCTAAAGGTTTAACATTATTTTATACATATACTCAGATTACATTATTTTTTTAAATCTACTTATTTATGGTAACTGAGATAATTAAAGGTTTTAGTTTTAAAATTTATATTAAAATGGTCTCGAAAGTTTACAATCTTTTACAACAATTTAAACATTTTAAGTACAGACATTTAAAACATCTACTACTAGTATGTAGTCTAATTAGTCTGATTCACAAGTTGAAAAACGTGTTAATTCTTGCTACTGCGAATTAAAATACGTGTGATAGATCTTTGAATTCGTAATTGTCTCTAGGAAATTGTACAAACCGTTACCAAAGTTATTGACAATTTAAGAATCCCTAAATGCGGTCTAACTAATTTTTTTTATATTTCCTTTTTTTGACTATTCAATTTTTTCTCCATAAATAATTACAAGATTATAATAAGAAAAAGTGGCGTGATAGCCCGAACGCAGCGAACCTGTTTCAAATCTATAAGGCCATGTGGCCGTGGTTCGAATCCGGAAAAAAAATTACTCCTTTTTTGGGATTATGTTAAAACTTTTTGAAATTGTTCACGTGCAGGTTTGAAACTTTTACACGTTTCGTAGAGGTGATTACGAATGCAATGATTTTTCACACGTATTAATTGACTCACAGTAGCGAGAATTAGCACGTTTTTCAACATGTGAACAAGACTACTTATAATTATACCGATTAATATAGTTTTTTGGATTTTACAAGTTATTCGAAATACACAAAGTTTTTTAGACACGATTTATATTATCTTTGTCCCACTTCGAATTTCCTGCAAGCTCCTGAGGTAACTACAAGGTAGTTGTATAGTATATTGTTAGGTCGTAGCGTATGAAGTTGCCGTACTTCAGTACTGGCCATTTCAAACAAAAAAATCATAATAATAATGATGTACACATCACAACATCGTCTAGGCCCCAAACTAAGCATTAGATTGTGTTTTGGGTACCAAGCGAAAACACCACATACATATAACAGCCAAGACTCGGTACCAGTATCAATATTCATCATATAAATACTGACCCGACCTGGGATTCGAACCCGGGACCTCCAGCTTCGTAGGCAGGATCGCTACCCACTAGGCTAAGCGGTCGTCAATGGTTGTCAGCTCAGTCAGTCAACAGCCAACCAAATTTTGATTGGCTGTGAATTCCAAATTCAAATTTATTTTGTTTTAAAAACATGACATTCTTTTTACAAAGTCAGTCTTTTGTTTGTTGATTAGCTTTATGTTTTCATTACATTTGAACATTTTTCGTCATAATGGACACTTTAAAAATTCGTGTATTTATGGAATATGAGGGCACAAACGGCACGTAACATCAACAACGTTTACGGAGAGAACTTAACAAACGAACGCACAACCCGTTATTGGTTTGCCCGCTACCGTTCTGGAAATTATGACTTAAATAATGAACCTCGTGGTCGTCCGGACACTTGGAAGCTAAGATACTCAAACTACAGCGAATTAGCAGCAGCTTTTGATGTTAGCATCAAAACAATATTGGACTATTTGCGACAAGTTGGCAAAGTAAAAAAGCTTAACAGATGGGTACCCCACGAACTTAACGATCGACAGCGCAACGTACGCGTCGAGACCTGCCTCGCGTTGCTCAACAGGCACAGAAATGAAGGAATTTTGAACCGGATTGTTACCTGTGATGAAAAATAGATTCTGTTCGACAATCGAAAGCGTTCAGCAAATTCGTTAGATCGTGGTTCAGCACCAAAGCAATGTGTTAAACGAAACATAAAAAAGGTGATGGTCACTGTTTGGTGGTCTAGTGCCGGTGTGATTCATCACAGCTTTTTACAAAATGTCATGAGCATTACTGCCGATGTGTACTGGGAAGACTGAAGACAATGATAAAGAAGCTGGCACGTCTGCGATCAGCTTTAGTCAATCGGTCGTCCCCGCTGCTTCTTCACGACAACGCGCCACAGTTCTCCCTCATCCGCCATACTCACCAGACCTTGCACCTACCGACTATTACTTTTTTCAAACTTTGGATAACGTTTTAACCGGAAAAAAATTCAATTCCCGAGAAACAGTATAAAATGCCTTTGAAGAAATCGTTGCCTCCCGTCCAGTTGATTTTTACAAAAAGGACATCAATAAACTGCCACTGCTTTGGCAAAGATGCATCGATTGCACGGGTGATTACTTTGAATAACAGAAATAAAGATGTTTGAAAAAAAAAAAACTTTAACCCATTTCATACAAAACGGCAACTTCATAGGTTAAGACCTGATATTATTAGTAAATCTAGAATACTTCTGATAATATATTTTAAACATTTAAAGCACAGGCTTACTAAACATTATGTCAAATGTCTTATTAAGATTCTGGCAGACGACTAGAGAAAAAATACTAATATTTTAAGATATGACAAAACACAAACCTAATAAAATGTCCTATAGAATTTAATTTTCTATATTACAGAGAGCATTTAACGGGTAATAATTAATTAATAGGTGGTCGCGAGTGCCCACTACATGTGGTTGCAAGAGTAGCTTGGTTTAATACTATTTTACAGATACTTCTCATACTTTTTACTGAAGGTTTATTACAAAAATTTGCTGATCAGACTTATTTTTACTGCAGACAAAAAAACTCAACTTTTTCCTTTACGGTAACACCTGATGAGATAGGTCATCACGAAATTGCCCAAAATTACATTACAGATATTTAGTAAAAATAGTAAAAACAATAAATGTATCGCGATAAAAAACGCATTGCACCTGATGGAAAAGATTGACGGTCAACATCGAGCGCTTCGGACCATTCGAACGCAGTAACAGAGGAAATATTAACATTTTAACGAAAGTCGACGCGTTTCCGAAATACGTTTTTATTGCGAAAGTTAAATATGTACTCGAAAAAAAAACTATTAGAATTCTGGAAAAAATAATTTATGATTTTGGTATCCCCTCAAAGATTATTTCCGACCGCGGTACGTCTTTCACTTCACATTTCTTAAAAACATTTTACGATGAATATGGAATAAAACATGTTTTAACTGCCGTCGCCTATCCCAGAGAGGGTTGCCAGATGTCCGGTTTTAGATCGGACAGTCCGCTTATCATTAGTAATGTCCGGTCGAAAAAATATTAAAATTCCGGACTAAAGAACGCCCGGTTTTTTGAGTTGTTATATTCATTTGACGACAATTTCCCAGAAATACCCATTGAGCAGGCGCGGGTCTTCCTTGAAAGCCAAAAAGCCATGCATGTCTAAAATTTTCCTACAATAATGATGAAAAACGCAAGAGTTTGTACTCTTTTGAGTGTTTGAATTTCCCGCGCGCGCATATAATACATTACGTACGCTACATACGCTATTACTGACTGTTACTGACCTATCTTAATACCCTATCACCGGCCTCCCTCTCTTTCCCGATCACGACATACCGACGCCAACCGAACCGACACGTTGCGAACACGCCGTGAGGCAAGCCAAATGAGTTACGTCTTTTATGTCTGTCTTCTTCTTACATGTAGTGATGAATGGCATCTATCCCTCTTACGTTTCGAGGGCCATCGGTCGGTACCTACTGGATTTTATACTGGAAATTTAAGCCAGGCATAACGACATGAAATTCGTACGTAATTAGACTGCAGGCAGAACTTTGCGAATTCTGCGGCTAAACTAACTTCATTATTGTTTTCAATTATTGTTTGTGTTCATTGCATTGCATTCATTGCGATTTGTTGTGTTTTATGTTTTAAAGTTGTATTAAAGTAACGATGAATCAGGTGAAATTGAAGTGTCAAATAACGAAATGGAAATTTTGGAGGATTTCAATGGACTGAAAGAAATGTATTTCGCAGTCATTGCACAGTGACAAAGTAAATAGGTAATTAAAATCATACAGAACTTAGGTACCTATCTCTTGCTTTATAAACCAATTAGCTTTTATAAACAATGATTTTTACAAACGAATCCACACATATTTACGTAATATTTCAGGTCTGGGTTAGGTTCATTTTATAATGAAATCATTGACGAGTTTATTATATATAAATAAGTATTTATGATGTATTTAACTAAGGTGAAATCATTAGATAAAATAATAGATATTTTAATAATAGAGATTTTTCATTTGTCTAATAGGTTAGGTACCTATTTTATTTTATTTTTTGTTTAGATATTCTCACCTGTATACTCACTGTAATGGTATACGTTACGCCAAATTATAAATTTAACTTTCAGACATATTAAGGTAAATATCTGAACTTTGAAGATTCCACCAAAATGATGTTAAACTTCACATGTCGTGTTGGCGTAGCCATGTTCCAAACCCACCACACGCCACTTCCATTGAGACATGACGGTTATGATGAGAGACATTCGGGCGGCTCAGCGGCGGGTGGCGGAGACGGGGTAAGCGACCGCCATTAGCGCTATTCTGTCGCCTAGCAGGCAGGCAGGGGAGCGGGTGGCACCGGACAAATAGGTAGCGAGCGAGCGAACAGTTGCCATCATCAGTTCACCCGTACGGCCGCGTTCATTTGTGTTTAAATACAGTGTGAAAATATCACTGTGTATTCGTGTACTATTTGTGTGTAAAACTCACAGACCAGTCAACCTATAGACTACGCTTTAATAAACGTCAGTATGAAAACGAAATCGCCAAAAAGTGGCGGGGTGCGGGGAGAAGTCGGCTAGTTTTCATTGGCTCGTTCAAAATTGACAATTTAATGGCTTCCGACGTGCTTCCAACTGACCGCTCACAAGAGACGTAGTTATGTAGTGTCACTACATAGCCTTGGTGAATGCTACTCCCTGTCAAAGCGTGGTCTATAAGGTTGACTTGTCTGTGGTAAAACTATATGAAATATGAATATTCTACCAAGTTCATCTGGACAAAAAATTATAATTCGAACTGGGAATCTCAGTATAATTGGTTGACAGCTCATCTGAGTTTTAATACTAAAGCCTACCTACTGCAAACTGTGTAAATCAGATTTTACTGTAGCTTATGATGGATTGAATGCAGTTACAGATCATACTGACTCAAAAAACCATAAAGAATGAAGAAGAGAATGAGTGCATTTTTTATTTCGAAAGAAGTATTCAAAGCGAAAAAGCGAGAATTTTAATGATTATGACCATCAAAAGTGCAGAAGAACAATAGAAAAGATATTAGCTCGAATATACAAGAATATATTAAACAAAAGCCAAAATATGACACTAATAACACTAAAGGTTCGGCCGTTGGGTATAAATGTGGTGAATTGGTAAAAATCTGTTGTAAAAATTTTAGTAACAGTGAAATTAGCAAAAAGCTTTTAATAAAATTTATTGGGTGCTATTAAATAACATAAGTCTTCGGTAACGATCGTCACAGAATAGACTAAGTCCCTGGTTTCAATAGAAAAGGCAAACCATAACTACTGCAATCGTAGCAGCCACAATGAGACGCTGAATATATCAAAGCCTATTTTAGATGGTACTGGTAAATAAATACGCATGTTGAAATGTTATTATGTAAATTTACCTTGATTACTGGGTAATGTAGTCGACGTTTCTGAATTGTATAACAGGAACTTACGATAAAGTTTTGGAAATACTAAAATTATTTTTGTGGCGTCCAAATAACAAGCCACTTCAAAAGTAATCTTCGATTTTGACTGACACGAAGGGCGTAAAAAATTCAAAATTATATCCACAATGTACTACTTATGCATCTTTCCCCTTAAAACATCGCCATTTTGTTTAATCGATATAAACGTTTCAACTCTTACATTCGATAAATTATGCAAAAGATATACTTCTATTCTATACTTATCAAAAAAGGTACATAATAGCAATTTGCAAGAGATTCAAGATTCATACTCATATTTCCGTGACTTGGACGCTTTGAATGACTTACTTTCTTGTTAAAAATATTTAAAAGCTTCCAATCATTGATAACAGAAGGCCTGTACTGAAACCAAATGTCAATCATTATAAAAAAAACAATGTAGACCACTCATGACAACAAAACATAATATTATAAATAACATAATATAAAAACGAAAATGCTAAAATAGCGCCATCTAGCGCCAAGATCGTCAATACTTCTTTCTTTTTTTAATCTCACCTGGAGAACAACTTGCTGTTTTTACATGATTTCACAACATACAATGGAATTTTCAACATTCTTCACGCCAGCTGCCTCGCAGGTAATAAACACGATCGGCAAAGGTTTTGAGCCTGCATTGTGTTCCCGCCCTACTTTTCTTTTTTGGGACCTTAGTTTTATGTAGACATATTTGTTTCATCTACTCTATTCCTACTAAGTCATAAACAATACAGCATTAGTTTTAACAGAACCAAGTTTTGACTGGTGGTTCTGTAGACACTTTACTTTTCAAAATGGCGGCCTCGTGTCAAATTGCACCACCGACCCCAAAATTTGACGATTCCGGAACATTGATGTCATCCAAACTTTTGAAACCGATTTCCGGTTTTATCGGCACATAGTCCTCTATGCCATCGGTCGTGTCTATTATCGGGTCTTTGGGCGCGTTTACATTGTCTATGTATTCGTCGCTGGAAATGTTAGCTTCGTTGAGTAATTTCAGTGATTCTTCCAAAGCCAAATGTCCTCTGTTATGTTCGGGTGTGTGACCACTTGTGGAAGGGGTAGTCTTGTCTATGTTCGATTTTCGATGATGCAAAGAGTTCGTATTCGAACCAACATAAGGTGGCGGTTGCGGTCTGTTGTAGTTAGCCGCTAAATTGGTCGTCGATTTTGGACTGTAAGGGCGTGCCAAGCTATTGTTTGGGCTGAAAATAAATATGTAATTGAATTAATTCATTAATAGTGACACAAATTGAAAGCTATACAGAGCTATACAGCTGAGTGGAAACCATTTCGGTCACTATTTATTATTGTTTTAGTTTTATTTAGACTCCCAACAGTTTTTTTATTGTTATTAATTTACTTTGTTTATTTTTATATTTCTATTGCTGACATGTTATATTTTAAAACATTATTGCAAGTGTTATTGTAAGTGCACCAAATAATTCATAATTCTTTATTGCTTCACGTGATACAATGCGTAATATAAGACTTAATACACAATGCACACATGACCCTGTAAGGGCACTGCAAATTTTATAAAAATTTTATACAATACTTTTACTATATTTATACAATGAGCGAGTCCACCAACAAAATTATGTACCTGTGATACGCTATTTCACACGACAGAGTACAACAACTGAATACCCACTATATTTTACAATTTCGGAAAAATACCGATTATTACCAGAGAATTAACAAATCAGACCTTATGTTTTCGTGACTCACTCGTGACATCACTCGGTGTTGCCACCTAGAAATTATTAGCGATAGCCCATAGTAATGCAACCCACCGACGTCACGGCATGATTTCCTTTAAAAATTTGTATCTTCGGCACCTTTGTAGATACCAACAAAATTCCTTCACTGACCAGTTTGTCCCAACTTACACAACATATTTCCATAAAATGCAAAAATGGCAGGACGCGCTCACTGTACTTCTTAATTTAAAAACAAAAATTTCTTTCCAGTATTCATTTATATTCGAGAAACTCCTGCAGAGTATAAAAGCATTTCATTTTAAGGAATTCTTTTAGTTTTTTGTTGAATAAATGCAATGTCTCTATACACCTTATTTCTTCTGGCAATTTATTATAGATTTTTACTGACATGTGGTACGTTCCGGAGCTATTTATAAATATTTTTTCTTTCTTTCTTTCAAATTCCAAGTACGAATAGGCTGCTAAGATATCAAAAATCAATTGAAAATGGTGACAGGCGTGCGAAGAACAAAAAACCGGCCAAGAGGATGTCGAACAACACATAGTGAAGGGTTCCGTAGTAGGAGTGAATATTCATGGTTAAAATTTAATCAATAAGTTTGAAAACTAATACGTCAGAAACTATTTAATGTAGTTCATTTAAACAAATTTACCCTTGAAAGTGTTTTGCAAATTGTATTAACGTAAGTTATCATTATTTTTCACCCACTAGTTGAAAAGTCGAAGGGCCGAAGGGGGAACCATTTATTTAAATGAAAAAGTTATTTTGAAACCTCGATCTTATTTTTAAAGACCTATCTATCTATAGATACCCCACACGATTCCAGCACACAATAACACGTGTGCTGGAATCATTTTTTCGTCATCCAAAGAAAAAATTGTGTTATCGCTACACCTTTGCAGATGTTAGAAACTAGACATTAACAGATAACATCTAGTTTCCAAATTTCATCTGCTAATAATCTCTGAGTAAAAAGGCTATGACGGACGCACAGACAGCCAGATAGATAGGCACACAAACGGACAGGACGCAGTTTAAGGGTTCCTTTTTTATTTGGCTATGGGACCCTTTCGGCACTGACTTCCCGTGAATGTTGCTTTTATTTGATGTTGACACCGGAAATTTCAATTGGTGTAAGGGACAAATCGCAACATTCAAGTGCAGGCAAAGAACTGTTAATTTTTAATTTTTTGTAATCATAATTTTTGTCATAATGTCAATTGGCATCTTAGATATAATAAAATTGGGAGCTCTTTTGGGAACAGAGGACAAGATTGGTCCTCATTGGTGTGGACTCGCAATCGCCCTTTTACTGTTATGACCTGTCTGTATTCCTGTCCACTACAATTTATATAATACAATTATAATTTCCCAAAATGAGCAATATGTTTATTAGGGTCACATTTTTGGTTATCAACCTCTTATGCGTCTGCCATTAAGTGACCGTCGCATAAACAAATCCGGTTGTTGGTATAATATCGTACTAATGCCGCATTACAGGTTAGTGATTATTATACGTATAAAAGTCGTATTTAAAAAAAAAAGGAGACTATGGGCCATTACACGACCACGCTGAAATTTAAACGAGTGCACCATATCAGCCTCTCAATTGTCTATAGTTCTATCTGTACTGAAACATTACGATTGTGATGGAAACATTTCGAGATAGTAATAACAAAGATATGTTTAAAATTCAGTGGATAGAGCTCGAACAACCAACAGAGATGTAATAACGTCCCATACGCCAATGAGCGCGTCCTCTTCAACAAAATTATGTATTATACACTAGAGTCTAACAAATTGATGACTATATTTTTCGAATCTCGGGAAAATACCGATTATTACCGCAGATATAACAAATCAAAGATTGTGTTTTTACGACCCGTTCGTGACGTCATTGCACGATTTATTATAAAAATTTGTATCTTCGGCATTTTTGTAGATATAAATAAAATTCTTTCACTTATTACTTTTTTTAAATAAATATAACATATTTCTATATAAAATGCAAAACTGACAAGCCTCGCTCATTGGAATTTCCGGTGTTGATGTGTCATAAGTTCAGTGGATATTTGGCACGCACGTAAATTTAATAAACAAATTCAACCTTCTATTATTTAAACCTGCCCTTTTCCACTAGGAACTTCTTTAAGTAGTTTCATATCAATTTGCATGCAGGAAAAAATTTTCCGGAAGATACAGCCCTCAGAATCGACAAGCATAAACCACGAATATTACCTAACATTAGTTTTTTCGTTTCCTCTGTCTGTGGTGTGCTCAGTAGCGCCATCATAAGTGCCATAACGGCACAACTCCACATTACCGGATTTTTGAGCTCTGAAATTTCAATAATTATATTAGTTTTCTATACATGAATAAATCAAAATGTTGTCTGTTTGTCTTTATTGTCGTTCAGTTACTTATTTGAAGTTAACCTTGGTTCAACCACAGCGACAAATCTAAGTTATTAGCTGAAAAAATTTCATTGCGCTTCAAGCAATTGACCTAAGTTATTATTATGTAATTATGTATGCTGTGTTAAATTGAAATGTATGTCTTTGAAAATCTCATCTTTACTGAAAATAATTTTTAATTAATATTTTCAAAAAAGCATTATTTTTGAGACATACATGTGGCGCCATCTTCATATGTCACACGGTTGGATTTGAATGTTATTTCAAACAACACGCATTTTTCCGAAGTAATACATGTTAATGTTTGAAAGCTTATAATTTTTGTTATAAATTGCAGAGTTAAATTAGTTAATAAATAAATACCTATACCCAATGGGACACCAATAAATACAGGACACATATACTTATATAGAGATTTTACACCCAGACACGGAACAATTAGGTTCATGCTCATGCACACAAATATTTGTCCCGGGCGGGAATCGAATCCGCGACCTTTGGTTCTGCAGTTAGGGTCTCTAATTTCTCGGCCATTAGGTCAATCAATCGATGAATTAAGGTTTATTAAAAACAGTTGTAATGAACGCCATCTGTCGTTAAGAATAATAAGTAATTATTGATTAGTTATCAGTTGATCATATAGCATCATCTGTAATGCAACTAATTCGATTTTAGATTAATTCGCTATGTCTATAGGGTGTTTGATCTTTTTTTGATTTACTCCATCGCAATTTCACTCCTTTTTTTAGTATTTATTAAATCCCGTTGGATAGAAAAACAAAAAATCGAAATTAACAGTTTTTTTCGCGTAACTTTATTTTAGATATTGATTTTCTTGAGAGACCGCTTTTTTATTGTTAGACAAATAATCAATAGTGTGGGGCAATACTGAAATTAGTTCTTTTAATATTACGATGTTTATTATAAATAATAAAACACGTTTTTTATCTTTTAGTATTCTTCGATGGGATGCGCGGGCGACTGACAATTGTTACTCGGCGGCCGCCGCCGCCGACGGAGAATCCCTTCCCACAACACACTAGTATCATATTTTT
The DNA here is from genome assembly GCA_949709985.1 of Luffia ferchaultella. Classification (NCBI taxonomy): domain Eukaryota; kingdom Metazoa; phylum Arthropoda; class Insecta; order Lepidoptera; family Psychidae; genus Luffia; species Luffia ferchaultella. The sequence continues at coordinate 9,681,459 of OX453263.1, forward strand.
ATGTGAAAATTGTACCTACAAATTTTTACGAAATTGCATAAAAATCATAATTCAGATGGTATTTAAGACCTAGATGCAATTCGAAAAGTGATAAAAAATCTCCCTGTATATTACGATTTCTGAATTTATAGCTTACCAGAAAAACCGTTTTATAATTCAAATGTTGTACATATAATTAACCAAAACGGGATCTAACAGATTTAGCCAAAAAGCATAAACACTTTTATTCACAATCATTACCTGAATCCATTTCAACTGTTTAAATGTGTTCCATTAAATTAAATTCCCTTAAATTAAAAAAAACACACACACACACACAAACACACATGTTTGAATAAATTAAAATAAACATATTCTACTTTCAATAGAGTTATAGGTCGCACACGAAATTATACACACAAACAAATCGCATAAACGAAGACCAGCATGAAATCCGCCAGAGTAAAGAAACCTCGTCGATGCAACCATTTCATTCCATCAATAACTAAGCCTGAATGAATTATTTTATTTAATAAACAGCTTTCCGGCCGCGGCTTCGCCCTTCGGCTTTATACTTTAGCTTTTGAAAGCAATTAATGCAATATTTTATATAACAAAAAAAAAATTATTGAATATTACGTTACCTTCTCAATTATTGATGATCGAACGAAACTAAACGTATAGAGTTATAAACCATTAAGTGTCAGTTTAGGTATCTAAAATATAACAAATATTTTATATAACTTTATTGGCTCAAAAATATCAATATGTGATTATTTAAAATTGGTTAAAAAACAATCTAAACTGTCTACCTGGTAATGAAGGGCCGGTCAAACAATTTCGAATTATTTTAAAATCAGTTCATCTAGTACAAATCAAGAGTGGACAATAATACTACCAATAGGTTGAGCTATACTTGCTTCATTTATAATAATGGTTATTTTAGGGTAATTCGTATGGGGTATCCATATAATTAAGTAAGATATGCATAAGTGATGCAGTATTTGCTGCATAATACAATTTTTTTTAAAATTATATATCTCTATATCATCACAACAAGACAATGGCCAAAAAGTCTGTTAAATATTAGTAGTAAGCAAATTAATTCTCTGTTATAATATTGATAATTCAAATTGTCAAAAAGTTTATGAAAATACAACATCAATACTAAATACTATAGAAATACAGAGTGTTAAAGGAGAGTGGGGTGATTACGGACACTGCGAAACCATTACTTAGGTATAACATATTCCTGCAACATTGTTGTTCCTATTTTCGTGTTACATGGTCCAATCAGTTTAATACGCTCTAGTCACTGTTAGATATTTTTACCGGAACTCAGCGCTGCGCATGCGTACAAAAGTGAGTTACGAAATATTGATTTTGCAAATTCTTTCTAATAATATAATAATTTCTATGTTTTGGCTATATAAACAGTAAGATCTAGAAATTCACATTTTTATAGAATTAAATGGTTAATTCGAACATAATGTGTTATGCTTATTGTTGACGTTTTAAGGTAATTTTACTGTCAATGAATTTTGTTTCAACTTAGACATGTTTGGGCTAATTTCAATGGGCTAATTAATTCAAACAATGTAGTTAGGATATGATCAAATATTTGATTGATTACTGTTCAAAACTATTCACTAATACTTAAGTAAACCCTTAACTTATTTTACATCTTTACCAACTGCCACAGTAGCTTAGTAGTGTTATTGTTGCCATTGACTTTTAATGCCTTGGATTTGATTACCCAACCAAATAAACTATTAAAATAATGTATGGGTAGCTCAGTGGTACACTTTTGCCTTTGACTTCTAAGGTACCTATCTTTTGGATTTAAGAACAGCGCGCTATTACTTACGGTGACGAATATTGTAAAGTTTCTTATCTTTTTATAAGTTAAGAATTAAAGTCTGAACTTTATAAAAAATAAATCTGATTAGCTTATAATTTTGTTTTTTTATATGTTTTAATTTACGTATCCATAATTTACCTACTTTTCAAGTAATACATTTTTTCATTTGTTATAATGTTAATAAAAGCGGTTAATTGTCCAATGATGAGAAATGTATTAATAAAAATTAAATAATAAAAATCTGACCTTTTACTTTTATAATCAACACACAAATGAAAGATATTTTCAATGAAGTACTCCGATTCACTATCTGGGCTGAAATATATATAAAAATAAAATAAAAAATTAAATATAACAAATATGTTTTTCATTTCCCAGGACTTTTAAACTGTCTTTTACAGTCGCTGTCATAATCTTCTGTAGTAAATACTAATTCGCGACTATGTGTGTGTGGTGAACAAATTAATAGTAATAAAATTAGAGACATCTTTGTATATACAGGATCAAATTTTAAACACTTGTAATAAACGTGCCGTATGAAATGACAGTTGAATGCCGTTAGAGCGAAGTTTTAGCTCGCGCCACACTTCTCTTGTTCGCACTGAAGTTGACGCGGGTGCGGGTGCAGAAGTCGATCGATGCACTGTTTTTTAGTTAGCCCACGTCGAATAATAAATCATCGCCCGAAAACGTTCACGAGTCAAAGCCGTGGTGATGAAGACACGCAATTTTCAAAATGACTCCACAATGGAAAGATAATTGACTGTTATATGAAACAAACTATATTCTACAGTCGAAGAGCTTCATTTTTAAATATTGTAAATACTTTTTAAATATTTCATTGTAAGCGGCCAGTTCCGGATTTATAAATAGCAGCCCTCTTATTGATTTTGAATACACAGTTACACTATCAGAAATATTGAAATGTATGACTGACATAATAGACCAGACTTGGTAGCCAAAAAGTGGGCAGCGGGAATTCTTCAGGGTGACGCACGTTGATGTTATTTTGAAAAACTCCCAAGTTAAGCATGCAACGTTGTTTGTTTTATTAGTCGTAAAAAATTATTAAACTTGACAGTGGCCAAATGGTTTTATACAGAAAACGCTATTAAATAAGAATAAGATGAAGTAATAGATGTATCTAGATTCACTTAAAGTCTCTACCTACCTCTGGGAAACAAGTGTAAGCTTGTGTATGTATATATGAATACACGTATACTGGTATCATGTGAACCTGTTTCAAATCTATAAGGCCATGTGGCCGTGGTTCGAATCCGAGTGTGTACCAATGAGTTTTTTCTGACTTAAGTACATTAACCTATCACTGACTCCGTGCCTCGCAGAGCACGTTAAGTAGTCGGTCCCGGTTGCTGTCAATAGTTGGCGATCGTTACAATCCGCTAACCCCCATTGGAGCAGCGTGGTGGATTTAAGCTCCAAGCCGCCTCATCTTGAGGGGAGGCTTAAGCACCTGCAGTGAGATATAAAAAGGGCTGATGGAATGGAATAGAATACAGGTATGTATAAATGTGTGTAGGTATGTAGCAATTGATACTCACATGCCAGCATAATGAACACACAAGACGGCAGTCAAAGCCGTTATCGCAACCAGCATCAACAAAATAGGAACGATTACTGCTACTGTGAACTCCTTCATGTAACTCCTGGATGGAAGGTCACTTCTGCTTGGAGCCGTCCAAACGATCCCGTCGTTTAACAATGGTCTTTTAGATCTGGCGCTCCCACCCTTGCCGGTGTTAGGTATTTCCGATAGGTACTCTATTAATTCTGTTGATCTTTCATTGTAGACTGTATTGTACTGTAATAAATATATTTTGGTATATTAATGTCATATTCTACTAAAATGGAAAACCATCATTTTTTTTTTAATTATAGAAAGCTCTAATACTGCCGCCGTAATATTTGAACCATTTTATTAACATAAAGTTCGCGATAGAATATTTTTATAAGTCAGGAGACAACATACTATATGCCGACTGCTTAGCTTAGTGGGTAGCGACCCTGCCTACGGAGATGGAGGTCCCGAATTCGAATCCCAGGTCAGGTCAGTATTTATACGATGAATATCGATACTGGTACCGGGTCTTGGTTGTTATATGTATGTGGTGTCTTCGCTTGGTACCCAAAACACAAGCTAATGCTTAGTTTGGGGTCTAGACGTTGTTGTCATGTGTACGTTATTATTATATGCAACATGCATTGCCAACGCAGCTTTATCTTCAAGATGTTATGTGTTTATAAGAACAAAAATGTTTCAGACATCTGAGTATCCGAAATATTAAGAACTAGCGACCGCCCCCGGCTTCGCCCGCGTGGACTACATTTTTATATAATTTCTGTTTATAGAAAAAGAAATGCTACAGGGCCATCTGGTGGCAAGTAACAATAAAGTGGATGCCGCGAAAATCTTTTCTGCGCTTTAATAATTTTTTTTGGTATTAATTTTTGGTAAAAATTGGTTATTGTGGGTTATTCCTAAAAGATAGACATATACCATCGCAGACTTTTTTGTAGATCTTTTTAAGGTGTACAACACTGTAGTACATTATTTTGATCTATCGCGTAGGCTTCAGCCAGCGTTTGCAATGTAAGCGCAAAAAATATGTTTATTTACATCACATTAGAAACCTCTAAAATTATCAGTGTTTCTCTACTATATTATGCATGTTATATGCATATAAACCTTCTTCTTGAATCATTCTATCTATTGAAAAAACCCTCATTCAAATCCGTTGCGTAGTTTTAAAGATTTAAGCATACATACATACATACAGACAGACAGAAAGCGACTTAGTTTTCTACAATTTAGTGATTACTGACTGAAGAAGTCACATATGGTAGTTATGAAACATACACAAATAAATACAAACTCCACACACCCTTACACACCCTCCCACTCTATGCAACTCGATACTGTTCTTTTTCTTATTCTTTTAATCTAAATAAAAATATTTTTTGATTTTCTTTATTTTAGTGGTGGTCGTTAAATATAGTACAGTTGAAATCATAAAATGTGTATCCATGATTGGCTGTAGGATAACATTATATAGGTTTATACTTAAGTATTTTTAAGAGCTGCAGATAGTGTTATTGAAATAAATAAATATAAATAAATAAAATCAAAATCTTACCAAGTGAAAGCTACACCAGTCAAGCGTCAAACCAGCGTCTCTGAACAGCCGTTCCACAGTAGTCCGTTTGTATTCCCTAGGACAGTTTCCAATACGTGACAAAGGTCGCACTTCTTCTCTGAGCCGTCTCAGTTCTTCAGAAAACGGCACTGAGCTGCCGAAACGAATGACAAGCCTGGAAATTCCAGTGCCTAAGTTATAATTGCAAGACATGGTTTTTTTTTTATTTCTTTGTTGATTATGTGGTAAATCTTTGAAATATATATAGAAAAATAGTTAGACGAGTATTAATTTATAAAGAAAATATATGTCAACACTTTTATTTAGGAATATCTTGGGATGATTTTGTTCTAGAAAAAATGATTTAATAAAAAAATAAAATAATATTTGAGACATACCACACAGCGCCATCTAGTCCCAAAGTAAGCAAGTATTATGCTTGTGTTATGGTGAACTAGATGATTGATATAGAAAATTAAATATTCCTTATTATATATACATTTATAAATATTTTACACCAAGACATGGAACAAATAGACATGTTCATGCACACAAATATTTCTCCCGGGCGGGAATCGAACTCGCGACCCTTAACTCTGCAGTTGGGTCTCTAACCACTCGACCAACCGGTCAATTAATTATACTGACCCTTCTCCATCATTGGGTTTCAGAGGAAGTCTCGCTCCCAAGTCAATGGCTGAAGCAAGAAAAGTAGCATACAAATCTTGGCTGCTCTCGGTCCATAGTTTAGTTCTGAATATATCTTTCAATCGGACCATTCTGAAACAAAAATTTATAAGATTTGCACATTCGCGCATTGGGGGAAAACATTGGATATATATTGATTGATATTGGATATCTTATATATAAAATTCTCGTGTCACAATGTTAGTTACAATACTCCTCCGAAACGGCTTAACCGATTTTTATCAAATTTTATATGCATATTCAGTAGGTTCCGAGAATCGGCTACTATGTATTTTTCCCCCTAAGTGATAAGGGTTGTCCACCCTTAAAATTTTACTTTTATTTTTTGGACAAAATTATAATTTTCAATTTTTTTATAATGTGCCATTAGAAAATACATAGGTACAACTCTAAATTTTCACCCTTCTATCACCAACCGCTATTTTTTTAATACCAATATTAATAATTTAATAATTGCTCATATAAATATTATTTCGCGAAAGTGTAATTTATTTAATTAAGACTGACAGAAATTGAAACGATAAAATATTTGTGTCGCGGGAACGAAAACGGGAAAGGGAAGAACGGGAAAGAGTTAAGACTGAAATAAAAAAGTTATTTTTGATGAAAATGGAAACAAAAAGGAAATGAGACCAGGGCCAGGAACGGAAACGATAAAATATTTATGCGATGGGAACGAAAACGGGAAAGGAAGAATAGGAATGAGATAAGACTGAGATAAAAACGTGATTCTTATAAGAAACGAATACCACCCGTGCAAAGCCGGGACGGGCCGCTAGTATATATATATATACGATTTAAATAAATATTAACGTCTTGTCATATGTCGCGCATTTATTGACGTTTCAACGTGGTATGATTTGCGTTTACGAGGCGTTAGAGTTACTTTATGCATGTAGTGATTACTTAGAAATCAGGCAACATATTTGCCGAGATTTTTTTAGCTCTATTGATAGAGGTGGCTTAACTCTATCCAAAACGGAATACAATTCGATCATTGCCTAAACATTATGATGAAACGAGAGACTACATATAACACTACATACACAGACCTATAGTCACTTCTAACTTCAGTAAAGAAATACAGCTGCAACGCTATAAACAGATAGAAAGAGAATACATACGAGATTTAAATATATAATTCAGTATCGAAAAGAGAACCGTGTCCAATATTTGGACCACCTCCCATATGGTTGCTGGATGTGGAAAAGTACATATAGGCAATGGGTAATAAATCAATGTGTCCCTCAAGTCTTTTATGTCCCTATTACTGGGGTACAGCATTTCCTGAACATTGAGTTACAGAGTTTGGACTATGAACCCACCATGGACCGGTACGAGTTGAGGCCTGTTAATGTTCAATGATGCCGGGAGAGCTTGTACTATTTATTTGACTAAGTAATTTCATTGGTTTATATGTCTAAGGTGGGAATCGAACTCACAATACTTAGCCACTCGAACACCATAGCTCTGGTGAATAAATATAAAATCAAATAGTTTACTAATTTTACACAAACAAAAATGTTAAACACAATCATTATTACCTGTGTTCATCGAGTAAATCTTCGACATTCAAATTGTCAATTTTCAATTCGACTTCATGACGCGCCATTTTTTCTTTAGGTTTAACTTTTATATTCAGCAAAAGGCGTCTAGTTTCATAATCTTGACGATTTAGTCCTATTACTTCAATCTAGAATATGAGTATGTATATTATTACTAAAGCACAAATAAAATGATTAAAAATGTAAACAAACAACAAGCAAGTACAGAGAGATGTATGGCTGAACGTAGGGGTAGAAAACATTTTACACAAATTAATAAATTACATTAAAATAATAATAAATTAATTAAAAAAGTACACTTTAAGTTATTACATTTTCAAATAATTTGTGTTTAATAATTTGATTGTATTATCGCTTGATATAAGTATATGGAAAGTAAACAACTGTTTTTATCTTTTTAGTTTCGATTCACATTGGCTATAGCCACATGAATGTTATAAACATATAATAATAATAATAATACCTGGAATATTCCACACAGGGCCATCTAGTCCCAAACTAAGCAAAGGTTGTATTATGGGTACCAGACAACAGATATACATACTTAAATATGCTTAATAATATATACATATATAGATATTTTACACCCAGACATGGAACAAATAAACATGTTCATGCACACAAATATTTGTCCCGGGCGGGAATCGAACCCATGACCCTTAGCTCTACACTTAGGGTCTCTAACCACTCAGTCAATCGGTCAGTCGATGCAATTAATCAATCAATCAGTTATCATCATAGAGTACAACTACGATTAAATAAATCAACACAAAATAATTCTTTTTGGGAGCTTCATGTTCAAATTCAAAATATGTCAATTGGGAGATTTTTATCATAAATAGGAATTCCACTCGGCAGTAGAGCTGCAATTAGACTTTAATTATTTCATGATTGAACTGCATCATTTATAGGTAACACGATGGCTAACAGTTCAAATAATTTCCACAAACAAAAGGTAATACCATATTGTTGTAACTTCGAGTCACAACAAGTATATTAATAAAATTAAAGTTACCATTAGGGGTGATATAGTTCCTCTGGGTGGTGTACCAAAGATGAAGCCAGAATGATGTCTTCCACTGTAGATATACCTCAACCAAGAAGGCAAAGCCGGCTTGCCTTGTAGTGATGCATGAAAACGATACTGTTGGTCAAACTCTGTAAAAAATAAAATTATTTATGGCCGAACCGGGCAAGGCATGGGTTTTTGGATCGGAATTTATTTTATCTTATCTATGTTGTTACAACCATGCATTACTTATATACTTTCCAAGAATTTAGAAGAAGGTAATGCGATAATTTTCCTATTTATAGCAAGGAACCTTTACAAGAGTTCAGCTACAACTTGTGCAGTTTTTTAATATAGACCTCTTAAAAAATAACTATGACTTATTGTACAAATGATGGAAAAAAAATCCTTGATATCGATTATTAATGCTTCCCCATCACTATTTTTGTTCTAGAAAAACTGATTGAAAAAAACTATGATTAATGGAAGTTTTTTTAGAAGGTGTTCTAACATCCGAACCTTTGAATATAAAAAGCGACGCAATTAAAAATGTAATATGTAAGTCAGATTTGAAGTGACAGTTTAACGATTACAACCAACTCTAGTATACATAAATAACTGTTGCATTGTCATAGTGACATGGATTTGAACTTGAGATTAGTGGATTTATTTTGCTGTGATCTGATATTCAACTAAATAAAGTGTAGAAAGGTTGCCGTGCGTTTTTAAGTGAAACTTACATATATCACAGCAAACAGTCTTGGAAAGTGACAAAACTCTAAAGAGGTACATTCTAAAAGTTACATTATACTAATTTTCTTATAAATAGAAACATGATACTATTACTAAAAAAAATAATTATTGAATATAGTAATAATAAATGGATTCATCAGTTTGAAGTAAATATAGTATTGAATTTGCCTACAAATAGTGCTTCGTATTTACTGCAACAAAATCAGTTGAATTTAAGAAAAGAATATACTGCTATAACCTTGGTATGTCCAGTTAAACAGGTTCGGACTGATTGGTATTGCAAACATCTCTGTCTCAACAGCAACATGAACATGTGGTACCACTGATCTGATTATAGTCAACAGAACGACACCCATGAACATCGACTTCATTTTCGGATCTGAAATTTAGAGGCATATATTTTTCAATGCATAACATGGTAGAACCTTATCAAACTTGTGTGAATTTTAAGAGATGTCATAATTTATTTTATTTATACGGCTGGCATACGGGCATAGCTAATATCTACCTAGGGCTAGATTCTCGGTGATAGACACTAGTTTGTGATGGTCTATTATTACATATACTAACCAATCCTAAACATTAGAATAGACCACAGACCATAGCAATATGACTATCTCCTAGGACACCTAGGTTATCGCGGACGGCTTCCCTTTTCATAGGTCACCCTTCACCATTTATAGGTATAATACTAATTCGGATAATAGAGATTTTACCACAATTTTATTAGCTTCACCTCTATGTGGTATGAATGTGATGGAATTAAAGGAAATAAATTTCACCCAATTCTGATGGTTGTATCATCATACAACTTGGCAATTGTTGATGATGGAGTTCTAAGGTAGGCACTGAAACTCCATAATGGAACAATGTATCGTAATTGTGTTTGAGCTTGTTGCAATATGCATGACAAAAGATTTTGAAATTCTTTTCCGTAATGTGGGTACACATTTACTATTTACGAAAGAAGGAAACTTTATTTTGGTAATAAACTAAAGTTTAACGAAGTTTATAGCCATTTTTCTAATATTTTTTTTTCAATGGAGCGCGAAAACAGCTCGCAGTGTCATGGCGTCGGGTCTGACGTCACGCCTAGGAAAACAAATATGTAATCAGCAGTAATCACAACGAAACACCGCAGAACACAGAGTGAAATTTACCTAGACGTGATGTCATGCACTCAGGCCTGTTGAGAGCCAGATTGGGCCCCGGGTGTAAAACATTGCGGGGCCCACCCCACCTTACTTTGAAAAAAAAATCAATTAACCGGGCCCCCGTTTCTTAGTCCGGGCCCTAGTGGTACTACTACCCTTACACCTCCCCTATCGCCGGCCCTGCATGCACTGTGATTGGTGTGTCGGTCTAAATGGTCAATTGCAGTATTTTAGTGTTTTATGTTATTGAAAATCTTATTGATCTCCTATTTTCAAATAGAACTAATACATTTTTTTAAATCCTTTTAATACATATTTTCTCTAATTTCATTAAATCTTTGATTATTTGATACTGTCATCACGCCTATTGTCTTGAGATGCACTCTAGCCATGAAGGGTTTTGGTGTCTAATGATGAAATTCTAGAATAATGAATTCTACTAGAGTTTAGGATTGTCTGGTTTGTCTTGAAACAGTACTTAAGGCTTAAATAATGATTTATATATTTATAAATATTGCTTAACCAGTATGTATATCGAGGATGTAGAATGAAATGTATATATAGGTTTTGTAATACATGTGTTCGGGCTTATTTAGTTTGTGTGAAGCAGTAGGGCATTAATCTTACTTATTCTAGTAATATTATGAATGTAAAAGGTGGGAGATCTGAACTGTTACTCAATTAAAAGAAACAAAAGAACAAAATTTGATGGAATCTAATCCAAAGGTAGAATGTGTCTTGAATTAGGTGAAACATAGGATACTATTTATTTCAGTACCTTAATCTTAAATATTAAATCCAAGTAATTTTTACGCAAATACAAAAGCAAACTTTACAACATCCTGCCTATGATCCAAATTACATAAAAAGTAAATTAATAGATATTTAAAAAAATAAACATGCATTTATAAGTACTGCACTAATAAGCTAAAAATAATTATTGAACATGTTCTCTCAATCTACCCTGTAAGTCTTAGCATAAGCCGCTTTTGAAATATTTTAATGTGAAAGCATAGGGTCTTTTTTCTTAATAAACCATTATGCTTTTTAAATTAATATTATGTGATCGAAAATTCTTAACATTTCTGTTCAATTTTAAGAATCCATTAATTAATTATGCCCATATATTGAGAAAAAGTGCCCCAGGCTTTTATATTAAAATATATTTAATTAAATTAAAAAAGTGGCTTACAGTAAGTTGCTTATGAGGTAGATAGAGAGAACTCAATACCTAATTATTTTGTATTTTCAGGTCAGTACTTGTAAAAGGATTTTTTAAGTATTTTTAAACCATAGTTTTTATATATACCTACCAAAGACTTGCTGTCTTGGTTCGTAAGTAGCTGAAAAAGTTTTCGTTCATATCTCACAGACCAATGGTAATAGGCATATGAAATGCATAAAAATGCATAATAAATATATAAACAGAACCTTATCGCACCAACTCTGTCAGTCATGTGAACACTTCAAAGGAATTGGTTGAATGTTTGTTGCATTAACTATGATCATTAATATACCTATTATTACACAGACGTGGATCACCATAATTGCTAATTCTGATGACGAACTGCCACAGGATATATAGTCCTAACCCAAGTCTTTTAAACAGCCTTCATTTGTTTTTGTTGAATGAAAGGCCCCATACGCAACTATATTGAAAATTGATTTATGACTTTGGTATATTTTTTGTATGAGTTGATATGTATATAGTGCATGGTTTATTGATTACCTCGGTGCTCGTACCGAACCAAAAGCTCAGTGCCTGTTTTGATTTATGAATGGATAACTTGACTGAAATGAACCTATGTGGAGATGATAGGATCTCTTATAGGTACCTAAATACTCTTCTGCTCTCGCTGACTGGCCATTCCTGCCTTCTCAGACCTGATTCCCTACAAAGTCCCAACATTTTTAATTTTCCTCACCCCTATGACAATGATGACATATGGTGTATCCATAGATATAAAGTCAGGATAGGCCGTATAGAACATTTCACAATACGACATACATTCACGAATGGCGGCCTCAGATCGTTATTGCTACATAAACGCCATCTGTTATTATTCATTAGAACTACGTAGTCGGTTAGCAAACAACCTATTATTGAGACATCGATGTAACCTTGTCGGGACGTACTTAATTGAATGTAAACATCTACACACATGACTATGTATTAGCATTAAAGGAAACATTTCATAGTGTATGGGCATCTGGGCTAGGACATTGTACAGAATTTAAAAAAAACATAAACAAGGAAATTAACAAGTTTTACTACGAATTCCAGCAATCTGGCGTGTTTTGTAGCCGCACAAAATGTTTTTTAAGTTAAACAATTAAAACACTCTGACATGAAAATGGTGGTATATAGAATGACAAACAAAACTGTCACATATCTTAACACTGTCATCTGACAGGACAGTGACACTCCAAACAATTTTTTTGCCGAGATAGCACTGCCTACGTTTTGTGAAAGAAATAAATGGGTATGTTTCGCGTATTTTATGTGTGAACGAGATGGACGCCTACCGCAGGCAGCGCAATTGCGAAAAAAAAATTGTTCAGGGAAGGTCTTCTGTTCTGACGCCACGCTGAAATTTGTCAATCTTGGCTGAATTTACCATTTGTCTATCAATATAATATGTCAAATCAGTATAGTCTTTCATATCGTAAAATATTGATAGAAATAATTTTTGTTCAACCGAGATACTACAGCAACAAAATTTTGTGTATTTTACGAAGATCTTTTTATTTTTTGTTATTTTTTATAAAGGTGTACAAAAACCTAGCCCAGAATGAAACAACTCATTTAGCAGTGTAATGAAACTAAAAATAAAGTGTTGCCATGATTGAGTCATATGGCTGTCTGCAATCACCTTATAGAGCGACTTAATATTTTGTAATATTTTTTTTCCATAAAATTTGTTAATCCATAAAATTTTATCAAAATTAATATAAACGATTATTATTAATATTATTGTATTATATTCAATATTATTCATTATATGTTATCTAGGTATGATTTTTTTTTCATATAAGTACAATAAGAAACCAGAAAGAACTTAATTTTAGAATGAAAAATGTGTATTACGATTTATTATTACAAAAGAAAATATTATAGTGTGTTATCATTAGTCGTCAAATAAAACTAGTACTTTAGATTGTTGTAATGTTCACTATAATATGTACCTATTAGTTCAAATCTTTATTCCTAACTACATACATGGACGAGACGCCCTTACAAGGTTAAACCGTATACAGTGTAGACGTGCGGTGCGTGGCTGTAGAGTGATTCTCTGACCAAACATATTTTTTGTCGAGATAAGTTTCCTACATCTTTTTCACACATGAAACGTGTACTGCATGTGTGACAGAGATGGACGCCTAACGGACAAGCAAAAAATTTGTTCAGTGTAGGTTTGCTATGGCGAACGATAAAACTCGAAAATGGTATTTAATCAATAATAAGTTAAGAGGGTATTATTTGTACATAATTTTTTATTACCGATGAAAAGACATGTAATATTTTTATTTATTGACCTTGGGGTATTATTTGTACATAATTTTTTATTACCGATGATAAGAAATGTAATTTTTTTTATTTATTGACCTTCCTATCATAGTTTGTGCAACCTAACACAGCTTAATTTGGCATTTTTACGAATTAACAACGACGTGCACGCGACGATGTTCCGAGCGTGACTGAGTTGACGAGTGTCCTAAAACTAGAAATTAGGACACTTAACGTGGAGACATTGAGACGCGTTGTTCAGCCGGTCCTTTGTTTATGTCTGTGGGTGTATCCAATTACAATGCCAATCACTTACATAGTCTGACATTTTGCTCACGTTTTTGATCGTTTCGAAATAAGATACTAAACGCTTCATTCTTATTAGGCTACACCGATTAAGTTATGATAGTGGCGGTGGATGGCGGCTATCACTAACATATATTTTAATTTTATGTTTTTCTTCTATGAATTTGTCAATATTACTCAACATCAATTTCTTACCTTTAACAATTGAATTAGGAACAGTAATAAATAAGTATTCTCACCTGTTATGTGTAGGTAGTTTTTAGTGAAATACGTAACTCAAAATCCAATAAAATTAGTAAATTTTCATAGCTTATGCACTGCACTGTACCTAATCACAAACTGCAATGCCCATCATCGAACAATATGCAGATGCACTGAAATCTGAAACTGTAAAGTGGTGTAAAGCTGAAAACGAATTGCACTGAAATGCTTGCCTTCACAGAACAGAATATATCTTGTCTTGCGTCTTGCACAATCTATCACAGCATCACAGCAATGTATCCACAAATGTATCACGGCACGGCAATGTACGTACACACCATAAAGGTATATATACTAGCGTAAGAGAGGAACACAGTGTGCGAATGACATCCAGCTCTTTGCGGAAATCCTACATGCGAGAAAGAAATGCAAGAAAATCTGACATAAAACCTCTTTGAAAACATTTAGTCTTCATTAGTCACTTGTCAAAATAAGGTCCAGCTTTGTTTTCTATTTTGTGTTATAATCGTTTTGAATTCTACAAAAATTAATTCTTGTGATAAAAATGGTGTCGTGTTCAGTTTTAAATTGCACTGTAACATATGTTAATAATCTAAATAAAGAGACATTTCACCGGTAAGTACTGCCAATAACATATTGTTATCTTAATGCTTATTTTTATAAAAAGCGATCCTAAATTTACTTGGTTATACCTCAGTAGTATACGGTAAATACTTTATTTTGTAAATAATTTGTTATTTTAAACAATTATGTGTACGATACAAAAATATTGTGTAAAATTACAATGTAACAATTAAGCATAGGGATTGCACAAAATCTATCGATATGTCGATATTTTCAAATATAAATATTTTGTAAATTTGATATTATCTAATTGCACCTGTTCCACTGGAATGATGTCGTTAACTGTTTTTAAACATATTGGAGGTTTATTTAGCCTGGCAGGACATTGTAAGAGAAAGTATGACATCTATACATATATATTACACATAGGATATATATAAATACAAGAAGTGCTCATATGAAAATATAAGATATATACACAAATAATTTTAATCGTTATTTATTTATGATTTAAAGTCTGCGTTCTATCTACTCTCTGATTAAGAACGTCGTAAATAATTTAACTTTGAATGACGAAGTTACTGTATACAATAGTTTAACCTCATTTTCCTCCAAGAAACTGCGGTGTTAAAAAATGCTTCCTGATAATGACTGTTTCATAATATCCAGGTTTCCTGTAAACACGGAAAAATGTTAAATAGAACAGGTGGGACTCCTCGAAAACATTCTTTGGTTTACAGTAGACATTTTACGAATAACTGTTTTGTCTAACTAAATCACCGACGACTTTTGAAGAAAGGATCTATACCTACTGAATTTGTGCCGTGAGGGGTTTCTTTTTTTTCATATGTGCTTACTAAGTAGGTATATTAAGTAATATACTAATAATACTTAATATCTTAAGTCAGAGCATTTATGCCAACTGTAATTTCTGTACAGGTCAATCTGAAGACCAAGCGATCGGTGTCAGCGTACGTTTACCGGTATATATCACCAGGACCTTCAACTTTAGAGCCTAAACCTTTATTTCAGCACTAATATAAAATGGATTTGAAGAAAAAGTCCATCACAGTAAAAATATCAATTTTAGGCAAATTATCACTTTGTCTTTCACAAAAACTTGTTTTTTTTATATTCAAATAAAACTTAATTACCTATTACATAAAGAAACAAAAAATATTATAGACTAGTCCACGGCATCCAAGGCATAATTTGTGGTGTAGTGAGACGACGCGACACTCAATCGAGTAGACAATGTGACGTCATGGGCAGTAAGAAGCCACCAGTCAAACCACACGAAAAAACATAATAATAACGTGCACATTACAACGTCGTGGCCCCAAACTAAGCATTAGCTTGTAAGACCCGGTACCAGTATCGATATTCATCATATAAATACTGACCCGACCTAGGATTCGAACCCAGACCTCCAGCTTCGTAGGCAGGGTCACTACCCACTAGGCTAAGCAGTCATCAAATTAATAAATATCAATAATTTATTTGTCAGTCATTTATTGACGAATTTAAAAAAAAAAAAAACTTTCACTGTTTTATTAGTTTTGGTTTACCTTTCAATTCTATCGATTTAAATTGTATATTTTGAACATCATGAACTTCTCCATTGTAAATGTTTTTGTTTTGTACATTTTCATTTTTTTGTTTACAAAGAGTTAAAATTTTGTTGTTATGCGTTGCAACGTGACGTATTGTCATTAAAAATAAAAATCGTTTATTTATATTGTTTTATTTATTACTTGTCTTGTATTCAACTAAATATTAAAATTTCCATAATGATGTTAACGCTTTCTCTACTTCTGCAATTTTTTTTTATTATCAACTGTTAACCAAAAAAAATATTTATTGGTGTAAAGGAAATGGCATTTGAATTGACTGATTGATGATTTGTCATTTTAAAAAACTAAAAGTTAGGAAAAGTAACTCAAAACAAAAATTAGTAGTATAGCAGATTCAAAATAAAAAATAGGATTGCCGATTTCGACTTACGATAACGCGGTGATTTCAACGACACATTATCATGAAAGTACTACGTGCTATCGATAATATAAAAACACCCATGCACATCACTAAAACTGGCTCAACCACATGTGAATTTTGCGCACATACTCATTTCCGTTTCGGTCATGCGATGTTTATATGTCAATTGGTCTCCTACGCTAGTATATATATGTCTATGGTACACACACATATTAGCAATGTATCAATACTATCAATCAATGTAATATGTTGTGATCATGGAAATAACAGGTACATGGTTGTGATGTATTGCATTGTATGTATTGATTTTGATTGATTGTGGTCGTCAAATAGGTGAGTAGAGTGAGTACTCGATTGGTATCGATACTTTTTCATTCGACACTACTATTTTAGATTTCGTATTATTCCATTCGATACCGAGTAAAGTATCGAAAAAAAATACAATTTAATATCGAATAAAAAGTACTCACAAGCGGTCAACGCTAAGGGCCGACGTGCCGTGAATGGTTGTTTGGTAGTGCCATTTTCAATAATCAACCAATTATAGCACAGCTCCAGCGTTATCACATGCAGTAGATTTTTACTTTTTTGATAGCCTTTGATGGATTTAAGCCTTTTAAATAACTTTATTCGTAAAAAAAATAATTTGAATTTTTTGATAGAATTTATGTTTTTCCGGTATTTTTAATTGAACGGTGCTGGCAACGGTTCATCTTTAAAATTTTGGTTTTGAAAAACTTTGTGAAACACTTATGTAGGTACTCACCTAACGTGTCATTCAGTTTCTAATGCAAAAGTAAGGAGAATATTTAATAATATTGTCTTATAATTTTTTACGATATGATATGGATTTTATTTTAATTTATTATCTACTTAAATACCGACAGATTAAAAAAAGGTAGGTAACTTACAGTAACATAAGAGTACTCATACCATAATAGTTCTCGTAAGTATCGTTAAAATAAGTAGAGTACTTTACGATAATCGATAAAAATAAACAAGTAGGCTCCTGTCTGAAACTGGGAAGAGTAAATATACATATTAAGAAGAAGAAGAAGAAATATACATCAAGGATAATTATTCCTACACGCCACTGATCTAATCTACGTGGTTTTTTATGTTTTTTTTTGTGCTAGTGCCGTGCCAGCAACCACTCTTCGTACAGAACTAAAATTACCTAATCGTAAATAGTCGTTATTTCGGAATTTCATTTAATTCGGAATTTCAATTCAATTCCACGCATTTCTTTTTATCCAATGCCTGTATCATTTCAATTTTTGCAAATGTGAATGGAACGTTGCGGAACGTTTTACCTCATTGCTTTCGGGAACTCCCTAATTTATCCACGTTTTATGTATGAAGGTGTACTATGAAAATAGTATAGTATAGTACACATAGATAGATGGATAGATGGATAGGTGGATAGATGGATAGATGGACAGATGGACAGATGGACAGATGGACAGATGGACAGATGGACAGATGGACAGATGGACAGATGGACAGATGGACAGATGGACAGATGGACAGATGGACAGATGGACAGATGGACAGATGGACAGATGGACAGATGGACAGATGGACAGATGGACAGATGGACAGATGGACAGATGGACAGATGGACAGATGGACAGATGGACAGATGGACAGATGGACAGATGGACAGATGGACAGATGGACAGATGGATAGATGGATAGACGGATAGACGGATAGACGGATAGATGGATAGATGGATAGATGGATAGACGGATAGAGGGATAGACGGATAGACGGATAGATGGATAGACGGATAGACGGATAGACGGATAGAGGGATAGACGGATAGACGGATAGATGGATAGATGGATAGATGGATAGACGGATAGACGAATAGATGGATAGATGGATAGATGGATAGATGGATAGATGGATAGATGGATAGATGGATAGATGGATAGATGGATAGATGGATAGATGGATAGATGGATAGATGGATAGATGGATAGATGGATAGATGGATAGATGGATAGATGGATAGATGGATAGATGGATAGATGGATAGATGGATAGATAGATAGATAGATAGATAGATAGATAGATAGATAGATACCATTGACGTCAGCACCACACATTGGCCACATCATTGGTGAACAACTATTTCTTATTAATTGGTGAAGCATACACACCAATACACACGTTGGCTCATAAACTAGTTCTGTCCCGTCAGAGCCAATGTGAAGACTTCCGATACAGAAATTTAACTTGCTCTAAGCGCTTTTTAAAAATAAAATGTTAAAATAATTCTAATTTTTTTTTAAATTCAATGAGTTTTATTTGTCATACGTGTTACAACACGACTGAGCGAATCGCCAACGTGTGGAGTGGACTGTGGACGGACGGTCAACATTGGCGCGTGGATTTTCTTTGAAAAAACTGACACGCGACGCCCAATAGCAAATGTTGGCGCCAATGTTGGGACCAAATAAACCAAACCAAAGGACCAGTAGCATTGGGCCAACTTCGTGACCAACGTGTGTTGCCGGGGTGATACTATTTACAATCGTATTCGTGTGACAGTACTATTCACAGAGTACTTTGTAGTGTACTTTTCATTCATTTCCACAGATTTTCAATTCCAACATTTGACACGACAATTTCAATCCAATTGATTGATTACAATAGGGATGCAAATATCGTATGAATTGAATATCGAATTGAATATCACATAATACGATATAAGCAATACGATGTCGATATATAGGAGAAATTACGATACATATTTATAATATTGATTTTTTCAACTATTTATGTAAATCTATTTCACGTTTATTTATGAATGATGATATGATGATTTTTTTATGTTTTATGTGTATTTATGTAAATCCCAAAAAAATAGACACTTTATATATAACTTTCCAATGTCAAAAGAAGTTTAATGAGAAATAAACTTTAAAAAAAAATTAAACATTTGAAGTAATTATTTAGTAAATTACTTTATATAACAATATTTTTCCAGTATTTTTAAAAATATATTTATTTATGTTGATAAGTAATTTTTATAGCTATTAGATATAAAGTAGTTCCATTCTGCAGTTCAAACCTTTTTTTTTATCATTCTGCCTTAACTTCATTCAATTTATTTTGATATAAATCATCATCATCATCATCAGCCCGTGTCTCTCCACTGCAGGATATAGACCTCTCCCAAGACTCGCCACCACACACGGTCCTCCACTTTTCGCATACACTAATATTATAAAAAAATGAAAATATTACCTGAACCAAAAACAACGGAGCAAGTTATTATATGCGTACGGCGTCGAAGTAACAGCGTGGCGAACTGGTGGACCGAAGCTCGAAGCACCCAATGGGCGACTTGTAATGAACTGACTGACTCGACTCAGTATTTGCGATGTATCGGTAGGAAATAATACGATTTATCGATATATCAATGAAAAAATATCGTATTCTAAAATCGATATATTTAAACCAATATTACGATATTTAAAAAAATTAAAAATCGATTTTATCCCTAATTCCAATTGACATCCCATTGATTCCAATTGATTCCATTCCATTTCCAACCAAATGTCAAACGTAAAGGTCCAATTTATCCCAATTTATTTCTTAAAGTTCATGTAATTCATTATTTTCACGTACACGGGCGAGGCGGTAAATGTGATTTTAATAATGGTATTGGATTCCTATACTACGGCGGCCGTTCGTCGAACCCGCAATAACTTCAAATAGCTTTAATTCAAAGTTAACCTTCGATAGGTCGACGGGTTCTTTTCCCCTCTGAACTGCAGAGAACATGTTGAAGTTCAAAAAAATGGGAACAGACAAAGTGCCGTTGCTTCTAATAACCGCTAACGTTGGATCCATATTCGAAGATGTAAGTTAATTTTTTATAATTCAATTAGCTAACTAAGCATAATACCTATTCGCAATTAATTTGATTTAACACTACTCGTGTCATGGTGAATGATTATATAGCCATAATAAAATTCGCAGGCAGCACTTCACTTCAGGGCAATATTTATTTTATTTGTTTAAGTCACTTCATGGTACTGCTCTCCTAAATGAAAAATATATGTATATAGATATATATTTAACACATAGATGTTTATTTTTATATTTATATATATATATACTTACACTTTCTTCTGTCTGGACATACTATACTTAAATCCAGCCATATTTTTTTAAAATTTTTAACTCATTCTCTCATACATTAATAAAATGGAAGTGATTGTCTTAGCCGTTTGTAATGCTACCGATATGGACATCAGAGTTCCTGCAAGCTGTGTCTCGAATGGACCCAAAATTCATAGCTCTACATTTACAAGAAGTAGGTGGAAAAGCTTATGAAAAATCTATGCAGTATGTAAAAGATTTTGTGCAAAGACTGTGTGACTGTCCTGAACTAAGGCTGTATGACAAAATTAGAATATATCTTGACGAAGATTTCAGCTCACCGGAAAAGTTTACTGTGAGTATTAATCATTAATTTTATAAAGTTGAAACACTATGATATGATACATATAATTTAAAAAAAAAACCTGCATATGATTGAGGGTAGATACCCTTCTCTGAGATTTCTGAGTTATTATTATGTACCTACTTATTAGATTCTGTATCATGTCTAGGTGTAAAAGAATCTATATATATATTTTTATTATATAAAAAAAAAGAATATTTAAGTATGTATATCAGTTGTCTAGTACGCCATAATACAAGCATAATACTTCCTTACTTTGGTACCAGATGGCACTGTGTGGGATGTACCAGATATTATTATTATTATGTAACGTTTTAGTGGTTAGCTAAATAACAAATTGTCTAGAGTTATTCATATATACAAATAATAATTTGTATTCATTTAATAGTGAAATAATATGATTAAACATTATGTACATATTAATAGAAAAAAAAAACTAGTCAAGTACGAGTTGAACTTGCACACCGAGGGTTTCATATCATCATACAATTTTGCATTATGTATTTACCAAATAAATGGAACTTGTATCTCAAAAAAATGAATTACGTGATATGAATACAAATTAATAATTTTCGGATTCAATTCTTTACTTGTGCTTTGAAACCTTTGTCTTGCTTAATTTCATGATTCTAGGTCAACGGGAAGTTCCATATATCCAGGATATCCCACACAGAGTCATCTAGCCCCAAACTAAGCAAACCTTGTATTATGGCTACCAGACAACTGATATACACACTTAAATATTCTTTATAATATATACATGGATATTTTATACTCAAATACATTTGTCCCGAGCGGAAATTGAACCTGCGACTCTTGTCTCCACAGTTAGAGTCTCTAACCACTTGGCCAATCGGTCAGAATATAGGTTTTAAGATGTGAGTTTGTAAGTATCAAAATATATGACATAAAAATGGCCGTCTTATAAATGTGTTGGTTTAAAAGCTTGAATTATATACACCGCCGAGAGACCGTAGATCTTAGTATTTTATAATAATTTCAACTTCATACCTCTATCTCTTACTGAGAATAGGGTTTTACGGACATACGGACAACAAAATAATCATATAAGGGTTCTGTTTTTCCCTTTTAACATATGGAGTCCTAAAAATGTGATTTACAGCATCAATACCAATCAAAGTTGGATTTTATTAAAATTTTATATCATAAAACTAGCATGTTTTTTGAAAATTCAATACCTATTGTTAATACGGTATATTTTATGAGGTTATTAATAATATTTATTAGATATAAATCCACATTACAAATGCATTACTATAGTTGACAATTCTTTTTTTTTGCCATATTGATCCATCCTTGTGCAATCTTAAGGGATATGACGTCTTAATAGCGTTGTACCGCGTCACATCGAAACATTGTTAACACTATTTATGCCTAAAATTTTTAATGTATTGCAATTTTCATTGTCGCTTCTGCGTTAATTGTGTTCAATTTTTTAAAAGCGCGATCCCAGTATTCACTCCCACTTCTACAAAGAAGTTTAACTTCAAAACAGCTACAAATACATTTATATTCTCGATTATTTGCTGTTAGCTTATTAAATAATTATATATAATAATAAATAATAATAATAAATAATAATAATAAATAATAATAATAAATAATAATAATAAATAATAATAATAAATAATAATAATAAATAATAATAATAAATAATAATAATAAATAATAATAATGAATAATAATAATTTACAAATTTTACTAACTACAAATAGTCGAGAACAATCGTCCATTGTTTCAAAGTAATATGAGATACGCATAACTGTACAACAGGAAACAATCAAGAGATAATGGTTGTTCTAAAAATAACACTGACATTTGATTAAAAAATATGAATTTGTGAATTTATTTCTCATTTTGCTTGATATCATGTTTTTTTTTTAAGATTCTGACAGTATGTAAAGATCAATGGTCAAACAACTTAAAAAAAATTTTTTTTTTGGGAATTTAGGCCAGCTCAAAGAGCTTATGCTACATGAAATAAATTTTGTAGACATAGTATTAAAAACTAACAATGTCAAGTATAATTTTGTTGATGTATACCTATATGGCTGTGTGACATAATAATTATGTGGGTCAACATCTGTAATGCTAATCACATTGCAATATTTTTTCACGTAGACATAGTGAATGCTAGAAACGTCACCCCATCTGTATGTTACATTATAGGAACAATAATTGATGTTTAATTTACATCATTCTGAAATAATATGAATTATAATCTGAAATAACTCATCCTTATTTGCTATGGGTAATATTCTATCCTTATTCAGGGCTTATGAACCAAAATTAAATCTATTTACAGGCTCTAGGTAATATGTATTTCGCTCATGCGTCAGTTACTGATCTCAAAATGTGGGATTTCGAATTGAAGAATTATGTAGAAGTACAAGGCAAAGAGATACATAATGGAAATATTGAAAAAGTCACTACCAAAGAAAAAGCGAAATTTCCACAACATTTTTTTCCTGAGGTATGTTTCCACTATGTCGATTACTTTTATTTTTATTGTGCGAGGAAGGGAAAAAACTAAAAACAAAAATAAATCCAATTTCTCAATTTGAGCTTATGATACAAATGGATTGACCTCTAAAAATTGAGAAATTTGAAAACCTTTGTTATCATTAATAACAATTATTATTATTGTGATTATTAACATCTGGACAACCATATGAGGATAGTTTTTTGAAGGCTGTTTTACAGCAACTGAAATCAACCACAATAACAAAAACTTAAATTAATTCTATGTTTTTGCTTTGCGACAAATATAAAAAATTTCAAACATAAAAAAATACATTAATAAGGTTAAATATTGTGTAGAAATACTATAATGTATAACATCAAATTTATATTTACAACATAAATGTGGTACCATTTTGGTATCTAATAATAGCATTGCCCGATTTTATCAACATGTGATTTTTTATTTTTTTCTCAAAATATAGGCCAATTTGTGAAACTAGTTTGAATATTTAAATTTTTGGACGTATAACTTGTGTTTTAATATTTCTTTGATAATTTACCAGAATTAACATCACAGGAAGATTTATGTGAAATCTATATAGCCTGGTTTTTTCTTTAAATTCAGTACAAACATCAATTTACTCTCAATGTCACGCATTTGTCACATGATGTCACAATAGTACTCGGGCAGTGACACTCCACACAATTTTTTTTGTTAAAATAGTGCTGCCTAGGTTTTGTGAAAGAAAAAAAAAAGTAAATGTAATATATTTCAGGTGTAAAAGAGGTGGACGTGTAACATTGTCTCGACAAAAAATTTGTTCAGAGTAGGTCTTCTCTCCAATTGACAACTAATAAATGTTTATTTTTTAATTTCATAAATTTCATAGTGGTTGGGTGTAATACGCAAACTATGACATCACAAATGTCATCTGAAGGTTACTACTATTTTTCCCAATATATTTAAAATGAAATAATTAAAAAGAAACCGATAACAAATTATAGTTCAGTAAGGCTATTCCTCAAAACAGTTTTTTGTTTGTAAATAATTTTTGAAAAAGGACAGTGCCTATTGTTGCTTATACTGGATCATTTTTTGTCATACCAAATTATCCAACCAAATTAAAAACATATATTCATTAAATTAAAATATGTTTTTTTTTTAAATAACATTTCACAATTTTTATTCCATCTGTCATCAACAATTTTCAAAAGTGCTATTAGTTCCTATTTAAATGTTAAAACTACAATTTTTTTCCAAAACAATATTTAATATATTTATTATAAAGTAAACTTACAGCTATAAATAGTTTGAAAACTTAAAATTTAACATATATGATTAAATTTCCATAAAAAATATTAACCAGCGACATAGAGAGTATGAAGTTTGTCTTGAATTCAATATATTTTATACGTAGGGCATAGTTAAAGTTTCTGAAATTGGCCACTTACAATAGAAAAAATAGAAAGCCATTTATGAAATTGGAAAATAAAACTCTCTGGGAACACGTTACTTTTTAAATTGCGAGATAGTCATTTGTTTCTTGATTGTGGCGTCGGTCGGTTTGAAAATTGTGTGTCGGAATTACAATGAACTTAACAAGAGAACATGTTCACGCTATGATTTTTTATGATTTTCGCGGCGGCTTAAGTCAGTTAGAGAGGTGCCAGAGACTTCAATCGGCATTTAGTAATAAAGCTCCATCTCGTATCTCTGTGTATTAGTGGTTCAGTGATTTTAGACGTGGACGTAATTATCTTCAAGACGATGGATGCACGTGAAGGTCGAGTAGCGACTGCGGTTACCGAATTTAATATGTTAAAAAAAATTACATGTCAGCAAATTCGTACTGTATTAGGTATTGGAATGAGTCAAGTGCAAAACAATTTTACATGTGCATCTAAAGGTACGGAAGCTTTACACTCTATGGATACCGCATGATTTGACGAAAGACCAGAAACGACTGCGTGTAGAGTGGTGCCGCAAAATCATAGCAAAGTTTGATAGAGGGCGATCACTGGCTGTCTATAATATCGTGACAGGTGATAAAACCTGGGTGTACTTACTGCTTTGAACCGGAAAGAAAAAGTCAGTCGGCAGAATGGGTCTTTCCTTTTGAAGATTTGCCAACGAAAGTTAAGAAAAGTCGAACCGTTGCGTTGGCAAGAAAACGGTTGCATCTTTTTTCGGCAAATTAGGACATTATACAACAGTGTCACTTGAAGACCAAAGAACAGTAATTGCAGATTGGTATGTCAACACTTGCTTGCCCAGAGTCTTAGAAAAATTTCGGGAAAATCCTCGAAGCAAATTCGTCCTTCACCACGATAGTATGTAATACGTTTTATGAGCCCTGAATTGGCGGCGAGTGCATTCCATGAAGCTATTGAAGAGGTCTTTAAAGAAATTGATCCAACTACTTTTTACAATGGCTCCACTGAATGCAAAAATGTGTCAATTATGTTGGCATATACTTTGAAAAACAAATGTATTATAAGTAAAATATCAGGTCTTATTTATAGGCATCCATAAAGTTTCACTATGGCTCACGTATTAAACCTGCCCGGAAAGCACTTTATTTCTGTCGGAGAGATAAATGTATGAAAATCCATTACTTCCACATTCTTTTCTAATATTAAAATACAAATCTTTTATATGAAGACGCAAAACGTACTGGCCACTTACTTTTTCCTGAATATAAAATAAAAAAAAAAAAACAAACATTAGAACCATCAACCTGCGTCAAACCAGGGAAAAACATTGCTTTAAATTTTAATAATTGTAGTAATTTTAATATTAACTTTAATTCATAAACATTTTATTTGTTTAACAATGTACTATATGGTATATACTATATATAATATGTAATGTGAATTAGTATAGTCCCAAAATTTTTAACCATCACTTTAACTAACTAGGAATAGCTTAATGTAACAAAATATTAAGGACATCCCCCAAAATAAAATAAAAACCAGATGTGTAAAATATTAGACCCCACCTGTCACTTTGGAATGGCCTTTAAGATTATTCAAATTAATTAAGTTTACAATTGTGTTGTTCTTTAACTATTTGTCAAAACCCTTCAATGTACAGATCTACGCATTACAAACGGTACACCGTGCTCGTTTTCATAAAAAATGTACTCAGTATTATATCCTCTAAATTGTATCTTTCAGTAATATTCGTAAATTTTTACTATGAATAATTGCCTAATTAAAATGTTATCTCATATTAATTTATATTATGGAGCAAATTTGGATGTTTTAATCCGTAATCTAATAAGCTTGTCCTGTTTTCTCACATTAATAAATACACCACACTAATGGATAAATATTTTCCAAATCATCTGCGACATACGCCAAAGGAAACCGAATAATACCACTAAGGTTACACTTAACAATATGAAACATCAGGGATCAAATAAAGATGAAAGGAAGACGCGCGGATAGGGCATGCTAAAACAATGAAGCTTATCTCAAAGCTGTCTAGAACGAAAATTCACTGAACGTCCTGATTAGTTTAGCGCTTGTGTGCATGTCACGGGGATATTGGAGGGTGTGTTAATTTTGCGCTAGTATGACGACCGCTTAGCCTAGCGGGCAGCGACCCTGCCTGCGAAGCTGGAGGTCCGGGGTTCGAATCCCAGGTCGGGTCAGTATTTATATGATGAATATTAATACTGGCACCGGGTCATGGTTATACGTATGTGGTGTTTTCGCTTGGTACCCAAAACATAAGCTAATGCTTAGTTTGGGACCTAGACGTTGTTGTGATTGTGTGTGTTATTATTAGTATTTTTGTAAAGACATGCTCGGTTAGCACTCGCGTATGGGCAACCCTAGATCATTTTCATTCATTCATTCATCTATGACTATAAATGTAGAAACCACGAAGGTGTGACAGACAGGACAGACTGACCGATGGACATATAGACAATTTTTTGCTTTTAACTCCAAAACCCAAAAAAGAAGATACCTTTAAACAAAATAAGACTTTACACTGAAAACGATGTTGTGTTTATTTACATTTTGCCAGCAAAAAGGAAAGTCGGAGCAAACACGTTTGTTCGGACATTTATTGTCTTGATATATGACAGTACTGTTGTTGAAAAAATCAAAGGTATTTCTGAACATTGTAAAAATGAAACACTTTTACACACGAAATGCTTTCAAATAGAGCTTCAGTGTACAATCCAATGTGCTTTCAACTGAATGTGTGACCTGATCTAAATGGAAAACGTACTTTAAGTAATATTTTGATATCTGTATGAAAAACAGTAGTTTTTACATTCAACCCATAGCGAACGTGGTGTGGGTAATGCTTGTTCATTCAGTTTGAGTGGACATCAATGCCCCATCACATCAAAACCCCTAACCCCGACCCCCGAGGTCCCTTTAGCTGGTATAACCATAAGAGTAGGGCACTACGTAGAGACCACATTGTATAACTAAAGGATTTTCAAACAGTAGTGTCTAACAGACATGGTTTGGCATCTTCTGTTTTCTTCTCAAATAACACCACACCATCAGCCCATTATTGCCCCAGTGCAGGGACTTAGGCCTCCCCTCTTAGGACTTCAAATAACGCAGTTACTGGTAATTCAATTTATTCCCGTTAGAAAGTTACAAGGGATGTCATTAATTAATAGTATGTATTAATGTGTGACAAAAATTGTTGAAATATAATTTTTCTTAATTTAACTCGGTGCTGAATCATAACTAAACAGTTTATTTTTTATATCATCCCTTATAAACTGCTAATTTTATAAATTCATAATGCTAAAGTTTAATTAAAATACTAAATATTTAAATGAATCGATACAGAAAGAGACTGTCTGAATGAATGAAAAATATTTTTATTTCCTTAGTTAGGTAATTACATAGAAATGGGGTTAACAATAAGCCCTCCACGTAGGGAGAGGTTTGTTTGTCTGCTTGTTTCGTTCAGTAGAACGTAGTCGGCTTACAAACTTTTTGGTGCGTGAAGCTGTTGGTATCCAACCTAGTGGCCTAAATACATGCTAACTTACGTGCTACTTATCTTAATTTAAAAACTACTTAATTAAGAGGCGGTGGCGTGGGCACGCGTTTCCAGCAGTGACACACCCACTTCTTCCGAAGAAGTAAGACGTCACATCATATTCTTTAAAACGTCTCGAAAATGGCGTACCATTGAAACTTGCGCATTTGATAAATGCGAAGTTGAAACATTTCTAATTTCTGAAATAAAAAAAATATCTGTACATAGGTAATATCTACATTCTGTGATGTCCTAATCAATCTAACATGTTCAAATGTCGTCATTACAATTGGAGCACTATTCTAAAATGAATACTGGTAATTATCATTTTATTACTTACCATGAAGGATTGGTATTGCAAATAAATGAACTTAAGAAAAAAGTTTGACCACAAGCATTACTTTTTTAATATTAATTTTTATTATAGCACATTATTTTATTTTTAAAATAAGCTTAAATTTAAATTATCTCAAAAGCAGTTCACTTAAGCACAACCCTTTAACGACAATAGATCATATTAACAGTAACCCAGCTGAATATCGTTAATTCTTCAACAATAAAATGCGATGACTTTAAAATAAATATTTATTCATTGGCAACAGTGGTATTGTAGCTTTAAATTTTTTACCTGACTGTGGAGGTTAATGTTTTTTCCATTGCTGTAACGCAAAAAGACGATCATGTGCCTACATTAAAACTCTAAGATCGCAGCTATAAAAGGCTATCAGATTACACTAAATTGACTAGAATAGATTTCTGTACCATAAATCACATCACAAGGAGTAGGTAAGTAACCTTGAAAGAAAACCACAAAAACATGATTTAAAAAAACCCATATTTTTCTAGATGTTAGTATCACCAATAGACCTCTAGACTAAATAAAAATATAGGTCAAATATTCATAATCAATAATTATAGCCTAATTTTTTAATACAATTTGGCTACCTTCTACTTGCATACGATAGGGCGGGGCATGGATTATGCGGGCGGGGCGCGTGCACGTGCACTGGCGCCCTCGTGAACGGTGACTAGTAATATTGGTAGTTTTGGAAAAGGTTTGCATAGTCTTAACTGAATATTTTCCTATTGAATGATACTAAAAGGAAGAAGACGGCCAACGGATTTTTATCAAAGGGCATTAAAACCTCATTCTGTATATTATATGTGGATCACCATAACAAATTTGACATGAGATCTTTTTCGGCTATTTTAAGAATAAAATCTAGGTCTAAAATAAACCAACAAAAATTTTTTGGCAAAACTGTTTTAATTCACCTAAATTTTATGTAATTTTAGGTGCTAAAACCGTATTTGTGTAAGGGAAAATCATAATGATCCAAGTGTCATTTTAGTTTAAATTTACCTTTAGACATGAATGCGTAAGAAAAAAATTAATCTTTCATGTCACACTGATCCAAGTGCCAAAATAACAGTAGTAGGCTGTAGCCTCCTCTATATGACCCGAAATTAGCGCGGGTGCGTGCGAGCGCATAGGTGTACCATCAACAATGTGTTTAAAAAAATGGTGTTATGTATTTTAAATTTGTAAGAAAATCATAAAGATAGGAATGTACTAAATTTTAATTTTTAAATAAAAAATAAATCATCATAATCAGCCCATTTTTACCCCACTGCAGGGGCTTAGGCCTCCCCCAGGGTGAGGAGGGGGGCTTGGAGCTTAAGTCCACCACGCTGCTCCACTGCGGGTTGGGAACTGTAACGACCGCCATCTATTGACAGCGTCCGGGACCGACTACTTAACGTGCCCTCCGAAGCACGGTGTCAGTGATATTGTGTACCTAAGTCAGAAAAACTCATTGGTACACGCCCGGATTCGAACCATGGCCTTATGGAGGCCTTATACATTTGAAACAGGTTCGTTGCGCTCTGGGCTATCACGACAAAAAATAAACATGTAAAACAAAAAGTATTACGAGAGTTTTTACAACCACAAATAGCTATACATAGAGTGTGAATAAAGCACGTAGGTCAAACATGGCAACGCAAGTTTATCTTAATAGGAAAAAAACAATCAGCTGTGGCATTTATCACGGAGGCAAGTGCGAGTTTTTTCTAATGACTAACGTATTTGTTTTCGGAATGAGTATGAAACTCGCAGTTCTTTACATAAAACTATCGCTAGGGGCACTGTACGAGTTTCCATACAAATTACAAAAAACGCATGCGGTACAGTTAATAGGGAAAAAACACGTAGAACTACTACCTACTTATTAGGTCAATAATATGCGATTAGAATTTATTATAGTTTGCGTCAAATTTTAGGGCGGATCGGAATACAACGCTTTCAGCGTGCTTGTGCTTGTATAGTCATATACC
Organism: Luffia ferchaultella; assembly: GCA_949709985.1. Classification (NCBI taxonomy): domain Eukaryota; kingdom Metazoa; phylum Arthropoda; class Insecta; order Lepidoptera; family Psychidae; genus Luffia; species Luffia ferchaultella. Next base: position 9,712,560 of record OX453263.1, read on the forward strand.
TCTCGCTCCACTAGGTCTCGCTATACCTAAAATTGGTTACTGCGACGCGACTTGTGCCTATATTCGGATCTGCCATAAAGTTTCAGACGAACTGTAGCAACTAATACCATTTGAATGAATAAAATTTTTTTTTTTTATATTATGGAAATTTTTTTAAATATTAAATGTGAGAAATTGGTGGGTGAAAAGATATTTTTATTATTATTTTCGGAATCAGTGCACCAAACAACACAATTAGATAAAATTATTGTAGGCCTGTGTAATGAGACAAATATTTTATATTAACCTATCTTAAAATGTATTGCACATATTACTTAAAAGCACACATTGAAATGAAAACAAGTGGATCCTTGTCAATCGATTTCTTTTAATTAAATTTTTTAAGCAAGTATAAATTGAACACCAGAAACATAGCTGATTTCATTTCAACCGTCTTTGTTAGTTGCGCGTGCTAAGCTTTTAAGCTAAAAGTCACGATAACCTATTTATCACAGTTTTATTGATTTTCAGTGTAAATGGTCACGCAAGGGTTTCCTACGCACACGCTGGATGATAAGAGGGACGGCGATTGAATTCATCAACATACATTTATTCCATGACGCCTCCAATTTACTTGCTATGGAGCCCTTCCCCTCAGTTGGTACTTTATTCTACTAAAGCATGTACTAGTTGTGTAGCTATGAAATGGTATGGTATCGTTTGTTATATGTCTTTATTTATTTACATAAATATGGTAACATTGTAAATGTGTTGTTATGGACTGTCGCTTTAGGTACTATTTGGTTTCACTAGTGGGTCCGGTAAGATTTTCAAGTAGGTACATATGTCACTACTTAAATGGTGGAAACCAACAATCTTTACTTAGATGGTGGAAATCAACAATATTTACTTAGATGGTGGAAATCAACAATCTTTACTTGGATGGTGGAAATCAACAATATTTACTTAGATGGTGGAAATCAACAATCTTTACTTAGATGGTGGAAATCAACAATATTTACTTAGATGGTGGAAATCAACAATATTTACTTAGATGGTGGAAATCAACAATCTTTACTTAGATGGTGGAAATCAACAATATTTACTTAGATGGTGGAAATCAACAATCTTTACTTGGATGGTGGAAAGCAACAATATTTACTTAGATGGTGGAAATCAACAATCTTTACTTAGATGGTGGAAATCAACAATATTTACTTAGATGGTGGAAATCAACAATCTTTACTTGGATGGTGGAAATCAACAATATTTACTTAGATGGTGGAAATCAACAATCTTTACTTGGATGGTGGAAAGCAACAATATTTACTTAGATGGTGGAAATCAACAATCTTTACTTAGATGGTGGAAATCAACAATATTTACTTAGATGGTGGAAATCAACAATCTTTACTTGGATGGTGGAAATCAACAATATTTACTTAGATGGTGGAAACCAACAATCTTTACTTAGATGGTGGAAATCAACAATATTTACTTAGATGGTGGAAATCAACAATCTTTACTTAGATGGTGGAAATCAACAATATTTACTTAGATGGTGGAAATCAACAATCTTTACTTGGATGGTGGAAAGCAACAATCTTTACTTAAAGGGTGGAAACCAACAATCTTGGTTTTAACAAGTAAAATTTTGGGCTCATGGTGGTATCATGCATGACTGACAACTTTTAATAAAAACTTTTTTAATCTACTTCCTATTATGCTCATATGTTTAATTTCAAACAACTAAAACCCAAACACACGTTTTTTTTGTCTGTCTGGTTATTTGCCCTGCCTAATCTACTAAACGGCTGAATCGATTTTGATGTCACTTTCATTGGCGGATAGAGAACATTTTAGATAATATTATAGGTTACTTCCTTCCGAAAATATTTACGAATCCTGCGTTAATTTTAAAAATGGAAAAATTATGAAAACCACGCGAACAAAGCCTTGGACGTTCTCTATTTATACAAGTAAATAAAGCTAAGGCGTCTGTTGGTGATTTCGAAATAATATTCTTTTTTAATAATGCATATATGTTTATTTGCATGTAACCAATACCCAAACATGTTTTTTTAATTTTTTTGTCTATCTTTATGTTTGTTTGTCCTTGCTAATCTCTGAAACGGCTGGCCCGATTTTGATGGAATTTCCATTTGCAGTTACAGGACTTTTCGGAAAGTAATTCTGGGCTACGTTTTATTCCGGAAATACTCATCTATTCTATACGCATAAATAAACTAGAAGTGTATGCCTATGAATTGAGAATAAAGGCTTTTTCTTAATACGTGCTTAATTATCGCGGGATTCTTACTTTAGTTTTGAAATGACAACCGAAGAGCACTGAAAAAAGTGCTAAATAATTGTATAGGAGTAGATGAAAGGAAATAGATCGCTCTTTTACCGTAATAAGAATTGATTGAGTTTAATTACGTTATATATAAACATATAGTCCACAATGGCGAAGCCGTGGGCGGTCGCTAGTTTCACAATAATAATTATGACAGCAATGTATATTTTGGAGACGAAAGGATTCACATATCCTTATATTGTCATCCATGTTAAGCAGTGGAACCGTAAATACTTCAAAATCTTACTGAACTCACTAGCCCTTAGGACACGTATGGTATAGTTGGCCTCAAACTTTATGGCAGATCGGAATACAACGCTATAAGCGTGCTTGCGCAGGTGCAGTCATGTTCCCCTCGCTCCACTGCGTCCCGCTACACCTAAAACTGGTTACTGCGACGCGACTTGTGCCTATGTTCGGACCCGCCATAAAGTTTTATCGGAACTGTTCAGCATCTGTACCAGTGAAGTTTTTACGCGAATATGCGTGTGAATTTACGCGACCTAGGCGTGTTGCCGTACATACGTTGTACCAGCGCTTCCACGTGGTGGGGGTATATTTTTTTCTTGGGATTGTGTCGATCGGATGCTTTTCCTTAAAGCTAAATTATATTCAGTATTAACTTGTCATGTTAATACTGAATGGTAATGGTACGATATCATACACCACGAACGTATCTGTTTATGCGACGGTCACGTGACGGAACACGTACAAGAGGCTAGTATAACCAACAGTCCGTAATCAAATATTTGCTTATTTATTTTAAAAGTAATTGTATTATTAGCATATACGCCAAATTAATAGTACATAACATCGAAACACTGTGCAAAAGATATTTTAATTAAAACAAATCTAAACAGAAAAAAAAATAAAATGTAAAGAAAATACCATTAAGTAGGTACGTCAAAAAAAAGTTTTTTTTTGCTTTCTATTTTTTGTATTTTCGAATTGTTAGTGAATTAGTTTTGTTTTTAAGTAAGCATGTCATATATAAGTAGCGTCAAATTGGTTAATTTCTAAAAGATTTTCGCCATTATCAACTTCAATATTTTATTTGACGCCGTTCCCTTAATTCAAATTCCGACGCCATTTGCATGACGCTTTCTTGAGCACAGTCCATTAAACATTTCCAATGAGAAAATATCGTCAAATTATAATTTTGTCTAACAGGTGTACTGTCGAAGCCGACGGCGCGCTTTGCGGCACACACTGCGCCATCTACATTCAGATACGGCCGCTGCGCCGTATTTTATTTTCGGCGACTTCAATTTCCGAGCTGATACCGGAGGTGTAGTCAAAGTAAGTTTTTTAAGTCGTATCAGACGTTGAATTGATAGTAGGCGTACTTCACTATCACAAAGGGCACCACTGACCGGGGCGCTAGAGGCGAAGGGACGTCGAAAGACTAAATTTTTTTTTTTTCAATCCTCTTTCCGATTTCATAGTCAATCGTTTATTGCATTTTATATGTAGCAGATACTTGCATATACAGAACATGGCATAGATGATGTTCCACTTACATTTAGGCATAGCAAATTAATAGGAGAGATGAATATGATTTGAAAAACTTAAAAACATAAGACTCTGAAAACAACTACCTATATTTTTTTTCACCAATTTCCTCAATTTAATTTAAATGTAATAAACATACAAATAAATATACACATTAACGCGTCGTGATAGCCGAGTGGTAGCGAGTCCGCTTTCTGTTTAGAAGGCCGTGGTTCGAATCATAGAGCATGTACCAATGAGTTTTTTTTCTAACTTATGTACATAACTATCACTGACTCAGTGCCTCGGAGAACACGTTAAGCCGCCGGTCCCGGTCGTTAAAATTCACCAACCCGAACTGAGCAGCGTAGTGGATTAAACTCCAAGCCCCCGCATCCCGATGGGAGGCCTAAGTCCCTGCAGTGGGGCATCAATGGGCGTATGGTATAGTATACACATAATATAGATACACATTAATACACACACGTTTATGTGAATTGAAGAACAGAGGAGGGGGCGCCCATTGATATATTACATAAATGCGGCATCACCATATATCTACACGGTCCGCAAATATTTGTGACGAGTCGTCACAAAACTCCATAGATTTACTTGACTGGCTATTATAGTCTTAACAATCTTTTTCATAGCCTTTCTTTGTTTTTGTTTATAGGAAAGTTGGTCCATACCTAGGTATGGTGACAATCGCTCTATCTTTGAGGCTGCCCTAGAAAGCTTGCCCAAGGTGTCAGAAGCTAAAACCCATTCTAAATATCAAAGTTACGGATGCGGCATTAGGCAACACTGCACCGATGAAACATATAGACGCGACGTAAAATAGATACTTTCTGTTTTTTATGTTTTTCTTTCTCTGACACAATGAAGATATAAAGATTTTGATGGCTTCCGTGGTGCATTGGGCAAGCCTGAAATACTGAAGGTCCTGGCTACAATGCCCGTGTCTATTTCCAGTATGTACCTAACGTACATGCTAGTAATGTATTTTAAAATATATATCTGGGTCTACATGTCAGGATTTACCACATAAGTTTTGCTGAATGTGGTTGCACTCGTACTCCAGAGATTTGCCTTGAGGCCTGTACAATATGATTGAATATCAAAGCTTTTATTACGTGATGTCATGCTTATCGTCCTTACACTGACCACTTAAGATGGGGAGGTCGTTGGTCAGTGGCGTGTGGTGGGTTCAGAACATGGCTATGCCAACACGACATGTGAAGTTTAAAATCATTTTGGTGGAATCTTCAAAACTCAGAATATCATTGACCCCTATTTACCTTAATATGTCTGAATGACAGGTTTATTTATCGTTTTTACGCCATCTATTGGAATATTACTAACCTAGTCTAACCTATTAGTAACCTAGTGTGATATTGTTTTAGTTTAGTAATAACGTAGCAGATGGCGCTATTTAAATAGGAACAAAATTATATAATCAAATCATGATTATATAATTTTGTATTTTTGTTGTGTGATGTGTGAAGAGTGAAGATAATACAACTAGTTTTTTATTTAAAAGCAAAGCAAGGTAATTGTGAGAATATCTAAACAAAAAATAAAATAAAATAGGTACCTAACCTATTAGACAAATGAAAAATCTCTAATATTAAAATATCTATTATTTTACCTAATGATTTTACCTTAGTTAAATACATCATAAATACTAATTTATATATAATAAACTCGTCAATGATTTCATTATAAAATAAACCTAACCCAGACCTGAAATATTACGTAAATATGTGTGGATTCTTTTGTAAAAATCATTGTTTATAAAAGCTAATTGGTTTATAAAGCAAGAGATACCTAAGTTCTGTATGATTTTAATTACCTACTTACTTTGTCACTGTGCAATGACTGCGAAATACATTTCTTTCAGTCCATTGAAATTCTCCAATATTGCCATTTTGGTATTTTACACTTTAACTTCACGTAATTCACAGTTACTTTAATACAACTTTAAAACATAAATAAAACACAACAAATCGCAATGAATGCAATGCAATGAACACAGACAATAATTGAAAACAATAATGAAGTTAGTTTAGCCGCAGAATTCGCAAAGTTCTGCCTGCAGTCTAATTACGTACGAATTTCACTTTCGATAAGCCTGACTTAATTTCGTGTATAAAATCCAGTAGGTACTAACCGATACTGATCGAAACGTAAGAGGGATAGATGCCATTCATCACTACATGTAAGAAGAAGACAGACATAAAAGCCGTAAGTTGATTGTCTTGCCTCAAGGCGTGTTCGCAACGTGTCGGTTGGCGTCGGTATGTCGTGATCGGGAAAGAGAGGGAGGCCGGTGATAGGGTATTAAGATAGGTCAGTAACAGTCAGTAATAGCGCGCCATTGTATTATATGAGCGCGCGGGAAATTCAAACACTCTCACTTGTACTCTTGCGTTCTTCATCACTACTGTAGGAAAATTTTAGACATGCATGGCTTTTTAGCTTTCAGCTTGGTATAGCTGTGTTTAGGGCTTGAGGAATAAATAGAAACTATACGTTTCGATACCTATTAAGATGATCCGTTTCCCAACCTCGCTCTGTGAATATATATTGATTGTGTAAATAAAAACAATCGGGCCAATTTAGTATTCTCTAAAATCGGTGTTTAATACAAAAGTGTTAACAATAGGTGCAAAATAAGTAGTAATCGGTGTAATCGATCAATGAAATAAAGATATGAATTGTTGGAAATGTTAATTAAAATTTAGATCATTTGCATATTCCACACGTATTCGGGAAACATTGGAAATGTACATTTGATAGTAACGATCATTCGACGTTGTTAATGTAGGCACAATTATCAAATTTTTGTCTACCATTTTATGTATATCAGTTGTCTAGTACCCCATGATACAAGCATAATACTTGTGTACTTTGGTACTAAATGGTACTGTGGGATGTTCTAGATATTATTATTATTAGGCAATTTTGTTTTATTTTATTTTATATCAGATAATTTTATTTCATTGTGTGTTTAGCTTTAAGATAATTACGATAAGATAAGACAGTAATTCACTATGGACCCTAGTTTGAAATAAATGTTTATTTATTTATTTAATTACTGACGTTTCATATTTCCGGCTTCGGTGAACACAAATTGTAGTAATAATTTTGTCATAGATAACGAAAATGTTTGTGATTGCAGAAAATGACGGAAGAATTAAAAGCTTACAGAGTACAGAATCCGGCAAATGTGGACTCTACGAAAATGCAGTTCCGCTCGGAGGACGATCGCCTCGTTTTGACTGTGGGCAAGAAGGAGTTCTCACACATAGACCATCAGAAAGTATTCAGAGAGCCTTGGGTGAGTGTGAACGATAAATCAAGGAGTTGTTTTTTCATAACTGGTTTTTGTCCGCGATTCCGCTCACGTGTACATAGTTATATATATGTGGGATATGGATTATTCCGATCGCCAGGTGGCGCTTTATGACGACGATAGCGCCATTGTGGTGAACGGTAAGAAGGTAAAAGTTGACTGAAAGACATACTAAAGAGTGAAGATGTTATACTTTTATCGAAATACAGAAAAAATACTTTAAAAGTGTTTTCGTTTAAATAGTAATCCTACATATATAGGTTCACTAAGTAAAAGGACATATATAACTATATAAAAAAAAAATATTGGTATTTCTTCTAAACTGAATTACATACCTACTTGTACGAAATTTCAACTTGGTAAGTTTAGTGAAAGTTTTTCAAATTTGTTTACATAGTTACTCCCGAGATTTGATGCTTGATTTGATTACCGGTTGGCCGCGTGGTTAGAGTGCAGTGGTTAGTGGTTTAGTTTATCTTCCATCTCGGTAAGAAGTAATCTGTCATCAAGTCTACGCTATCTTCGTAGTGGGACTAACTTCATGTTGGTCGTATATTCAATTATTGGGCAAAAAACACTTAGTATGATTTTTGAAATTGGTTAGAAGCTCCAAATGATCTTTTTGATAATCTATAATGTTTTTCCGAATGAATGTTAAGAAAATCATTATAGTACTTAATTGTAATAAATTTCACAGATGCAACGTTTTGACCGCGAGCTGGATGCGTTAAGACCGCATTTATATGAATTCCCCGTGAAATTCCCACCGAGTTATCCTTTCGAGGAAAATGTTGAACTACCCACGCATTATATGAAAACGAGGTATATATGAACTATTTCATAGATTTATTTATTTTAACTTTATGTTTGTTGGAACACGAAGTGTGTCAAATTCTAGATTTATATGAATTGAATATCAAGTATGTAATATCTAGAAAGAGGCTATGTGACAAGTTAAGTTAGAAGAAAAGGGTAATGCATCGACTAGAGCATGGGTGCTTGCGCTTTGTTATGCAAATGCAGTGAGGTTGCGAAATTGCGTTTGACATTTTAGATACCGTGAAGTGACATTTGTGACTATTAAAACCAAACGCTGCTGTCAAATTAATTTACTCTATGATATTATCTGTATTAATAACAGAGGTTTACGTATGAAATTGCTGTTTTATCTATTATTTGGAACTTTCAATTAAAACTAAAAGTTCTTGTGTTCTACGTTCAAAATCGATAAAAAATTAAAAAAAAACAATTAGTCATTTGATTAGAAACCTTCTGTCATCTACTCCCTAACTTAGTGTCAACCGAACTACTAGTATTTCCGCATTTTGGACAAGTTTCTCAATCGAAAAAAATTTGGTTTCCGAGAAGCAGTAGAAATTGGTTTTACGAGCTTCGTTGAGACCTACTTCTCAGAGTTCTATTGCGAAGACATTCATGACCTTAATAGATGGCATGGGTAGAAGTAGAAAATTTAGGTAATGATTTTGATTAAAAAATTCTTCTTTTCTTTGTAACTTCTAGTTTGTTTTTTTCCTATATCAAACGGTAATTTCATACTTTAACTTTCTAACATTTTGTAATATTTTACTAAGGTCATCTTCGAAATCTTGTCTTAAATTATGAAGAGATGCACATATCATTGAAAGCACAACCAAACTATACAACCTAATACCTATTTCATCAGATGTCCATCATGGTGCGATCGAGTGTTGCTATCACAGAGTGCCCGTCTGCTTGTACAGCATCAAGAGCCCTGCAGACCGACTGGAGAGGCCAGACACCTCCATGGTTCAAGGTAGATCCACGATGATCAACAGTAGTTGGTAGTGTTAGCAGCTGCTGTCGACTACTTCGTGGTAGTGATAGTTTCATCAATTTCGTTTATTTATGGTTCTTGACATATAAGCGTTCGATCCAGTTTTATAATAGATTATGGGGCTGCTATTAAGAATAACAGCGGATTATGCACGTCCTATCGGCTTTGCACACCGATTTGTTAACTGCGATTTTATTGCGATTTTGAAATGCAAGAGACGGAATTATAAGAATTAACGTCAAGTCATAGCGAGGCAGGACTATTCCTGTAAACTATGAGTAAAGTCCTATATTTTGTATTTTTTTTTTATTATCCCTGGGCCAATCGGCAGTCTTGTTCAATTTCGAATTTGGTTCATATAGGTTAAGTGATCAGACGAATTATATGATTTGGCGACGACTTATATACTTATCAGATTTTTTTTTCTGTCCAGTAACTTTTATAGAAAACAGGCTGTGACAGACAGACAGACAGACAGACAGACAGACACCAGAGTGATGCTATAAGGGTTCCATTTTTGTTTTATTTCAGAAGTAAGTGACCCTAAAATTATGGTTTTTTTTTCGATTTTCCGCCTCGAGATTTATCTTAAACAGTTTTAAACTATCCAAATCGCCTGGATCCGTTTCTGAGAAATAGGTTTAACATTCACAAAAAAAAACCATATTAATATATAGAAGCTCCTCTTCTTTTTGATGTTGATTAAAAACCTCAGGAGTTACGTTAAGATAGTGGAATTAAATATACTGTAACTATATTATGCATATTGGAAGGTTTTCATTTTTTTTTAAATTTTAACTACCTATAGCAGTCCAATTTTTAACAATATGCCATTCATTAGGTTTGTCGTGTTAGGTCAATGAGGTTGTCTTTATATTCATCACTCAAGTGTACATTTTCTAAAATATTTCTATATCTTGACAATAATTTCTTGATATTGCCAACCGATCGCGTGCATCTTAACTGACCGAATGGTTAGAAACCCTAACTGCAGAACTAAATGACGCGGGTTCGATTCCAGCCCGGGATAAATATTTGTGTGCATGAAATTTCTATTTGTTCCATGTCTGGGTGTAAAAAATATTTAAGTATGTATATCAGTTCTCTAGTGCCCTTAATACAACCTTTGCTTAGTTTAGGATTAGATGGCATTGTAAGGATATCCCAGGCATTATAATTATGTTTACCGTTATGAAATGATTTTTTTTATTAACCATAAAAATGACAAATGTTGCCAACATGGTGCTCTCAATTCAAAAGTTTGATCTCGATGAATTCCCCCGTATATGTAAGGCGTAGTCTGTCAGTTACGAACAATTTGGTCTAGTGCAATTGGGGCACTGTTAAATTCCATAGTCGTGATAGCCCAGAGCGCAACAAACCTGTCTTAAATTTATAAGGCCCCATAGGGCCATGGTTCGAATCCGGGCGTGTACCAATGAGTTTTTCTGACTTAAGTACACAATATCACTGACACCGTGCTTCGGAGGGCACGTTAAGCAGTCGGTCCCGGACGCTGTCAATCGATGGCGGTCGTTACAGTTCCCAACCCGCAGTGGAGCAGCGTGGTGGACTTTAGCTCCAAGCCCCCCTCCTCATCCCTGGGGGAGGCCTTAGCCCCTGCAGTGGGGTAAAAATGGGCTGATGATGATGATGATGAAATTCCACCGATATAGGAGCGAAAATGATGACGAAGCTAATAACTTTAATGTGGCTTTTAAAGCTTTAGAAATTAAAGTTCATTACTAATACGCCTATGACGGGAATCAAACTTATGACCTTTTCTATGAGATCTTGTGTTTAGACTCGGCCACAATCAATCAACTTTGATTTTTTGTATTGACAACCTTACAGAAAATCCATGACCGATTCACCTGACAGTAGCGGAAGGGCTTCATCATCGGACAGCAGCCCGGCAAGGTCCACTTCGCCCGCCCAAAATCATCAGGTACAAGCGTATGAGTAAATAATAAAAACTACGAAGTTGTTGTAGCGACCCTTACTTCACATAACAGAATTTCCGATTGTGTTTTGTTTTTGGTCGAACCAATGATAGTTCATTGGTTCGTCATGGCTGTCAGTTTTGCTCGATTGTGGACGCCATTGGGTTTAATATTCTTGTGCTACGGCGAACAAATGCGACAAACATGAACGTTGTGATCATTTAACAAAAAAAGTCATTTTGAAATCATTTCAAAACTAATAAACCTGTATTATTTCAGACATTTTAATTTCTCTGTCCTACTCCATCATCAGACCCTAATCACCGTCTATCTATAACCTATTCATTCAGATTGTCCCAGTGACTCCAAATATGATACATCTGCTGTAAGTTGGTGAGAAATTTGGTATCTTGCAGATCCTAAGTAATGATGCAACATCAAGCTCAAGGTCACCATATTCTTGCAATATCACTGAAGTAACAGGACACCACATTTCGAATCGATCAAACCTGTAAAAGTTGCTTACGTTCTTTCATCGACTAGTAAAAAGCATATGATCTAACGGCTGTACAGATTTTCGTGAATCATAACTGAAACCACTCTCCACCAAGTAAGCTTTTCAACAACACAAAAAAGCTAAATCAGAACAATTTTATACGTTTGGGAGTTACAATGCCACAGATGATAGAGTAAATAAATTTGACAATACCACAGAAAGATCCACAGTTACACAGATATACTTATGCTCGTAACACCTCTGTTTGGGTCGAGGGTTAAAATACGATGTGTAAGTCAGCTATGTGACGTTAGTGTCGCATCTGCACAGTTATTATTAGGGTTCCGTATCCAAAGAATACCAACGGGAACCCTAACCCTAATACTACGGCTCCGTTGTCCGTCCGTCTGTCACAGCGCTGTATCGTCTGAATCGTAATTAGGTAGAAACTTCAAATTTTCAAAGATTACTATAGGATATTACTATGTATACAAGAAACGTATTTTTTTTTTCGACGTTTTTGGTGATGATCATTGCTTACATTTGAAATTTTCAAGAAGTATGTACTACTATGGCTGCTATAACAAATAATAAAATTTTATAAAGTCAAAAATTAAAAGAGGTCCCCATAATCCCCAAATAATAATAATAGTTTATTACCCATAACAGATCTTACAGAATAAAAAAAAGTTACATAACAATCAAAGAATTAAATACTAATATGGGTAAAGATAGCAAGCTCAGTATTACGACGGTAGCAGCATGATGCAGCCAACGCTGGTTTTCAGTTTGTCCTCCTCGAACTGATAATACCATAAAATAAATTCAGCATGAGGTCGTGCTCAATACTCAACAGATCATATTACACAGCTATGATAAAATACACATAATAAAAAAGAAAAGATAGGATTAAATAACAAAAAGCAAAAAAAAAACTCAGTTAATATCGAATTTATAGCAATCGATTCGCAGACAGACTAAGACCCAGGTGAAACCGGCGCGAGGCCCAGGATTCTACATAGTTTTTCTTTCCATCTACCATTTCCATTTACATTCAGAATGTAATGTTAAATGTAAATATCGAATTAGCATCCCTTACCGGCGGAGGCAGGTCGTTCCAGCACCTTGACACCGCGTAACGAAAGCTACCCCTGAAAACGGCAAGTCTGAGAAGGGGAACCACCGCCAACTCATTTCTGATACCAGCCGTTCTTGCTCGTGCTTGTTGGGCCCATTCTATTTTCTGTGCCAGATAACCCATTTTCATGCAGTTCAAACATTATTGTAGCCAATTTGAGTATACGTCTGTTGAGCATATTCAATGTGTTTGTCTGGTTTAAGATAGGGGTGATGTGGGTGCGCCGAGGCACCGGCTGCCTAAAGCGGATACAGGAATTCTGCACTCGCTGTACGGCTTTTTGGGTATTTTTCAATAAACACGGTCCATAAACAACGTCACCAAAATCCAAGTGTGATAGTACTAATGAATCACACAACTTATACCGAACATTAAAATTTAAGTATGGGCGAAGCTTATATACCGATTTAAGTGCTGCATAACTTTTGGAGATTTTGTTCCTGATGTGTCCGTCGAACCTCAACTGACTGTCAAATAACACTCCCAAATTTCTCACTTCTGTAGATTCTGAGATAGGTGAGTCTGCGACTATAATATCGTCCACATACGTACGAATTTTTTGTACTTTATGTTTAGTACCAAAAACTATGTAAGTGCTTTTTGTAGGAATAATATATAATCCGTGTCTGCTTGACCATTCTACAATAGCTTTCAGATCACAATTAATATCAAGTACAGCTTTCCTTACGATACGTGTAAATGGAATGAACAATGAGTCAATACATCTGGAAGGTTTGCAGTATAGAGTGAAAACAAGAATGGCCCTAATATAGATCCCTGGATCACACCTCTGTTCAGCCTAAGTGGTGTAGGGCGGCGCAGAGTACCTTTGTTGTCGAAACATTCTACAATTTGCTCACGATCAAAAAAATAGCTACGAAACCAATCGCATACCTCCCTGGAGAACCCATAATATTATAATTTCGCTAACAGAATTGGTACACTAATACAGTCAAAAGCTCGGCTATAGTCCAGAAGTACCAGTAACGTACCCTATTCCTTGATTAGTCGCATGTAGTGCATCGTCAGTGACTCGCAGCAAGGCAGTTGTAGTACTATGCCCCTTTCGAAAGCCGGACTGATTGACAGGTATAATGTTATGACGATAAACATATTCCGAAATTTGGGTAAGAACTGCCTTTTCTTGGATTTTGGAAAAGGCAGGAAGTATACTGATAGGTCTCAAGTCAGCATATGATTCGACTTTGGTTGAAAAGTTCGAAATGTGGTTTTTTTCATATTGTACGTTGGTACAAAACCCTTTGTGTGCAAGTCCGACTCGCACTTGTCCGGTTTTTTAATTTTATGGTCACAACTCAACAGTATGAATGATTGAAAGATATAAATATGTCATTAGGAAATTTACAAACTTATTAGTTCAATTATTCAAATGAATTGTGTAGGGGATCCTGTGCTGACTGAATGAAAATGTTTGTTTTTGCTGGACGCAGCGGAGCAGTTCCGACTTTTCTTCGGAGTAATTCGATGTGGTGTCGGTCGTATTTACCGCCCGTTGTTTATAGGCTGAACTTACACGTATCGCACGATTGCCCCACCACTTGTATTTGCGTTCCTCTGCTCCCCTGTATATTTCCTTTTTTTAATTTTATATGTTTATTATTTAAATTTTTATTGTTACACTGTATCTTAACCTGTTACTATCCTGAAAATCATGTGATGCCGCCATGTCGGCGCTCCGTTTAAGTGTGGCGGCATAACTACAAAGTACTCTGTGGTGGCGGCCGTTGTTAGGTCCGCGAGTATTATTATGTATGTACCTCGTCCCCCGCTTCAGTACTATAAATACTCGCCCTTGTTGTGAAATCACGTCATTCTGTGCTGGAGCGCCGATCTTAGCGTATTCGTATGATTTTCTGGTTTTTTTTTCAATGAAATGCGAGACAGAGCAAGTATTTATTATTATAACTAGAAGTAAAAGCTGTCATAAAATTAATTTGCTAATTTCGTCGTGTACTAATTGATTGCATAGCCTGAATTGTTAGTGACCTCCCTATGCATCTCATTTCCTTCGCGTTTTACAGAGTCCAGTAAAACAGTTGGAAAAGAAAAGCAGTGTTGCCGACTTCGACGCTCTGTCGGTACCTGGTATTAACATTAGTAGGAAGAGCATCGCAGACCCCACCAGTTTACAACAAGCTATCAACGCCAGGTATTATCAATTAGCATACCATATCGGTTATTGACTGACCGGTTGGCCAAGTGGTTAGGGACCCTAACTGCGGAGCCGAGGGTCGCGGATTCGATTCCCGTTCGGGACAAATATTTGTTTGTAATATATGTATAATAAAAAAAAAGAATATTTAAGTATGTATATCAGTTCTCTAGTACCCGATAATACAAGCATAATACTTGCTTACTTTGGGACTAGATGGCACTGTGTGGGATGTCCCATATATTATTATTATGTAAGTTTATTAATATGTTATATACTAGTGAAAGCATCCTCATTACGAAGGGAGGCCTACGCCCCTGCAGTGGGGCAGAATGCGGGGCATGGTGGAACGCGTGCTACTTCGCATATGGTTTTTATAACATCTACAGTTTTTAATGCTCACGCAGGGACGCTAAATATTTTCGGAATAAAAAGTAGCCAAAATCAACCCAAACAAACAGACAGGAAATTAAAAAACACTGGTATTGTTTACATGCAAATAATAATGAGCATAAGCAAAAAAAAATTATTTCGATATCTCACAAAGACATTTCAATTTTAATTATTTGTATAGAGTTATTCAAAGTTTAAGTTCTATAAAATAATGGCCATTTTTATATAGTTTGTAAAACCGCTAGTTAAATTATTCGCCGCCTATCAACAGCTTTAGAGTATACTTTTCACTTTAGTCTATGTACATATTATAAAATAAAGTCCCTCGCCACGTCTGTCTGTCTGTCTGAACACGATAAACTCAAAAACTGCCGAACGGATTGGCATATTATTGACACCAATGGACAGACTAATTCAAGAGGAAAGTTTTCGTATATAATCTATTAATGTTTTGTGGAAATTTGTTGAAATATAACTTCCACAATTATTGTTGAAGGAATCGGAAAAAAATCAAGCCGGCTGGGAGCCTTCATCGAAAACGCTGCGTAATCCTTTTGAGTTGTAACTAAATATTGTATGGTGGAATTGTGTTTTTTTTTATGGGACTAAAGAAAAGTCCGCGATGGCATATGTCTATCTTTTATGGTTAGCTTACTATACCTATTTTTATGTTTAAAAAATGGTGTCATATGATGAGGTAATTGGAAAGCAATTAGTGCGGATACAGTATTAATCCATATCAAATTAAATGCGTTACTTACCTTCAGCATTTTATGCAGATTATGATTGCCCTTTACATCATATAATTTAAATTAATATCTTAGGAATTATCGCGAAATAATTCAGCGGCCGGGCGCGGCACATAGAAATATACAAATACTACTATGGAACAAACAAAAGGGCGCGAAAAATGCATACGTGTGCAGCAATGAGCAGTCATAAATATACGATGTCATCGTCACAGAGGCGACATGTGAAACTTTGTTTATATTCTGCCTATTGAATTGGGTAATGTAAGGGAACACAGTAAAATAAATTCGAAGAGGCAAAACTGACGGTTTTGATTACAATGTCTGTTTTAATTAATACTTTGTATACATATTTCTTCATTTAAGTAAAACAATTATACATTAATCTATAATTGGTACTGAATATAGGTACTAGAATATGCGCTTGCACTAACTAGACCCGACACTTTATCTCACTTTGCCTTATCGGTAAAGAAATGAACGAAGTGCAATGAAAATCATCGTTGCAATGGGATATAAACTTTACTTACCCTTAAACAAAATTAGCTTAGTTTCTGACTTAAAAATACGCTGTGACAGACAGACAGACAGATGGCATAGGTTGAGTAATAAAGAAACTAAAAAATAATCAGTTACACTTAAGTCATATAGTTCCCCAACATTTTATACATATGTATCCAAACTGTATAGTTCACTCTTCATAATCTATGATTTTCATATAGAAATTGGCGGCAAATTTGTTTTGATTGATTTTAGTTGATGGTTTGCTTATCAATGTTGTATATAAAGAAATATTTTAGTTTGTTTTTATGTATGTATTCTTTACTTTATCAGATATCTACAGAATTGGAAATAAAATATATTACAAATACCCCAAATAAGATGAACTCACTATTAAATCCTATACGCAACAAGCTGATATGACACTACGACAGAAAAAAACACTACGGCTTATATGCTCTGCTACCCGTGCGAAGCCGGGGTGGGTCGCTAGTTATGTATATATTAATGTATATAATATTTGGTAAATGAACGTTATTGTTATAGTCATATTGTAAATATCTCCATCTGTGCGCTCCATTTTAATCACCTATCGTAATAGCTCCAAATCCCCTCACCCTGGGGGGAGGCCTAAGCCCTTGCAGCGGGGTATAATGGGCTGATGGAATGGATGGAATGGAATCGTAATAGTACACTTATTTAAATATTACACTTCAACAGGTTACCGGATTCGGATTCATCGCCGTCACGCCGTAAGCTCGTGCGCAATCAATCTGAAGGCTCGCCGAAACTTGGAGAAAGTTTTTCTACTGAATTAAGACGGCTCGTCGACGCGCCGGCGCTGAGGAAACGTGTCGAATACGGCGTCATTGGCGAAAGCACATGTATGGGTGATCATAAGGTGAGCTTTTGAAATTCATTCAGCAATACAATGTTATAGACGATGTCGTGGTTAACTATCACTGACTCCGTGTCTCGGAGAGCATGTTATGCAGTCGGTCTCGGTTACTGTCAATAGATGGCGATTGTTACAATCTACCAACCCGCCTTAGAGCAGCGTGGTGGATTTAAGCTCCAAACCCCTTCATCTTGCGAGGAGGCCTAAGCCCCTGCAGTTAGGTATAAAAAGGGCTGATGGAATGGACGATGGAAAAATACAATATTGCTTTATTTTTGTAGATATGTTACACTCGTATACTAAATGATCGGTATCAATAGAACTCTTGGACGGTTAATCCACGATGTTGATATGGTTGTCGATATAACCTCGAACGCAAATTGAGTTGAAATATTATTTATTATTATAGCCTGCATAGAGCTTGAGCGGCTTTTTGTAATAAGCGTGTACAGACCCCCAGCCTCATCATATGATTTGTTTGAAAAGAAAATGGATGAGGCACTCTTTAAAATAAGTAATAAAGGCAAGAATGTTGAAGTCTGTGGAGATTTTAATATAGATCTTTTGAATACCAATTGTGTACTAAGTAGTAGACTCAAATCACTGTTTCGATGCTGTGATTTAGTGAATCTTTTTAATGAGCCTACAAGAATTACCTCTACCACTGCAACATGTATTGACAATATCTTTACTAATGCAGAACCTTGTAATAAAGCTATAATTAATAAATTAACATCAGACCATTGTGGTCAGCTTGCTGTTTTTGATTTGGGTTTATTCGAAGTTACTAAAAAAATTATTAAATGTATACCAATCAATGATAGTCGGCTTGACAATTATAGGAAAAAAGTATTAGCAGGTTTACCACATCTTGAACATTATGATGATACTAAAAAAATTATATAATTCATTGTTTGATATCACAAAAAATGTATATGACAAAGTGTTTAAGTCAAAAACCATTCAAATTAATAATTCGTTACGATTTAGTGATTGGGCAACGGCGGAAATCCATGAAGTTAGGCTTGAATTTTATGAACTTTATGAAGAAAGAGCATATAATAAAAGTGTTCACTTTAGAAATTATGTTCGGAATTATTCAAAAATGTTTAAATGCGCTTGTGCAGCAGCTAAAGCAAATCATATTTATTGTAAAATAAAAAATAGCTCGAATATTACAAAAACGACTTGGCACATCGTAAACAGCGAAACTGGAAAGGTAAAAGCGCGTGATATTGATTTTAAACTTAAAATTAATGATAAGATTTTAACATCAAATTTAGAAGTAGCCAAGGCTTTCGAGAAGTTTTTCTCTGATATTCCAGTTTCGACTACCAAGTCCTTAAACTCTTCTCCCGCTCTTGCCGAATCATTACTCAAGCAAAATGTCAGTGAGTGCATGGTTGATTTTGAGTTTTCTCAGGTGGACCCTTCAGCCATTGTTAAAGCATTCAAATCATTAGAAATGAAAAATACTGCGGACCTTCATGGTCTTTCAGTTAAAATTATAAGTTCAATCATTGATTGCATCTCACCTCATCTTGCTTATTTATTTAATAAGTGTATAGATCATGGCGTTTTTCCCGACTTAATGAAGCACAGTAAGGTCATTCCATTATTTAAAACCGGTAGTACATCAGACCCTACTAATTTCCGACCTATTTCAATATTACCAACGTTAAGCAAAATTTTTGAAAAAATATTATTGAATCAGTTATTTTCACACTTTAACCTTAATAACTTAATGCATCGCAAACAGTTTGGTTTCACCCGCGGCCGTTCAACAACCGATGCTGGTGTTGAACTGATTCAGCACATCTTTGAAGCCTGGGAGAGCTCTGGAGATGCTATTGGTATCTTCTGTGATCTTTCCAAGGCTTTTGATTGTGTCCAACATGATACATTGGTCGGGAAATTGTGTCATTATGGTGTCAAAGACCGCGCGCTCGACCTTCTGAGATCGTACTTATGTAACAGAGTTCAGAGCGTTGATGTGGGCGGAGAGAGATCACCTGGATCTGCGGTATCGATGGGAGTCCCGCAGGGTTCAATTCTTGGTCCATTTCTATTTTTAATTTATGTTAACGACTTACCTTACCTTGTTAAAAATAATCAGGAGATAGTGATGTTTGCTGATGATACTTCTTTAATTTTCAAAGTTAACAGAAAGAAATTAACTTACGACGATGTAAACAATGCTATCTCCAAAATAGTCGAATGGTTCACGGCTAATAATTTATTACTAAATGAAAAAAAAAACCAAATGCATAAGATTCTCGCTACCGAACGTCAAACCGACACCTACCAATATTGTCATTAAAAGTAAAGAGTTGGACCTTGTGGATTCTACTGTATTCTTGGGAATCACTTTGGATGCAAAATTGCAATGGGATCCTCATATTACTAACTTGGCAAAAAGGCTCAGTTCTGCAGCTTACGCTGTAAAAAGGATCCGCTTCCTTTCAGACATACAAACCGCGAGAATGGTGTACTTCAGTGGGTTCCATAGTTTGATGACTTATGGCATTCTGCTGTGGGGACACGCTGCCAATGTGAATACAATTTTCGTGTTGCAGAAGCGAGCTGTTCGAGCAATTTATAAACTAAAACCTAGAGTATCACTTAGAGACAAATTTAAGGAAAATTTAATATAATGACGTTGCCGTCTCAATATATATTTGAAAACATAATGTACGTAAAAAAAATATTGTATAATTTAAAAAAAATTGTGATCGGCATAATGTCAATACAAGAAATAAGGATAAACTTGCTAATCATGTCAGCCGCCTCAATAAAATCACAAAATCTTTTAAAGGGCAATGTATACGCTTTTACAATAAGATCCCAGTTGACATTCAAGATCTACCCCTTAACAAGTTTAAAACTACAATAAAACGAAAGCTTTATGCAAAAGCTTATTATAAAGTATCAGACTACTTAGATGAGCAAAATCCATGGGTGTAAGCCGCTCGCCTACCAGTTTGTTTCAATAATATTATTCTTTAAGCACTTATTGTTCAGTTCAGTTCAAATCGTTTATTGCCACAAAAAAAACTTATTATATACATATTTCGTTACACTACTTAATTTAGTTTTCATGACAAACGGGATCGGCTCAGCATGTTGATGGACTGCCACAAACAGGCATGCCCATCGCTGATATTCTGCCGATCCCGAACACAAATAATTTTATCTACACTTATTTATTTTTATTTTTTTTTAGCTTACTACCCTCTCAATCTTTATTTCCAATTTTTTCTTTCTTAAGTTTATGATTCTCCGCACCCATTCCACTGCTCTTCCTTTCCCACTTTCCTCCAGTAATTCTTTTATTTCCCATTCTTTCTTCCACCCTGCGTGTTCCATAACGTGCTCCAAATCTCCCTCTCCCCCGCATATTTTACACCTTCTATCTTCCTCTGCCATCCAGTATTTATTCTTCTCCTCCAGATTCCCACACCTTAACTTTGCAATAATTTTTTGGCTTCCACGCTCCCCCCTTTCTCTCAGGTATGTTGGTCTCTTGGAAACTTTTAGGTCTTTGTATCGTATATTATATCTTGTCTCCAAAATCCTATTATATTCCCATTGCCCCTGCCTCTCCACTTCCCTTTTCTCTATTACTTTTTCCATTTTCCCACCTTCCTGTCTTCTCCTCCTCACCCCCTCTCCACTATAGCCGTTTTCTCTATAGAACCTCTCTCTATCGTTTAATTTTTCTCCGACCACTTTTCTTTCCTTTTCTTCCAAACATTTTTCCAATAACCTTTTACCTCTATATTTAATTTTGTCTTCGAATCTTGTAACTCTCTTTCCTGCCCTCACTCGCATTCTGTTTCTTCCTGTTTCTCTGTAAACTATATAGTCTGGCGTCCATCTATCTAGTCCCAAAGTCCACTTAATATATTTCAATTGCACTCTCTCTATTTCCTTCCATTCCTTAAAACCCCATATTTCTACTCCGTACATCATCACTCCTGCTACCAAATAGTCAAAGAGCATCATCCTCCTCTCAAAATCATCTTTAAAACTCCTTTCCCCGATTCCCCATACCTGTTTTACTACTCTATTTGCTTTCCTACATTGTTCTTTAACGTGTGCGTCCATTCTTCCGTTTCTCTTTATCACAAATCCTAAATACTTGAACTCTTCCACTTCTTCTATCTTCTCCTTTCCCCATTGCCATACGTTCTTTTCTTTTTTCTTTCTTCCCTTCTTAAATACCATTATCTTTGACTTCTCTGCGTTTAGCTCTAATTTTTTCCTTTCTGTGTATTTCTTCATCCTTTTCAACATTTCTTCCATTGCTTCTTTACTCTCAGCAAGCATCACTACATCGTCTGCGTAAGCTAGCGTTCTTATTCTTTCGCTCCCTATTTTTACTCCTCCTACTAAACCTTTCTTCATCTCCTTTTCCATATCTGCTATGAGTAAAGCAAACAGTGTTGGGCTTAAAGGACATCCTTGTCTAAACCCTACCTTTGTCCAAAACCAGTCAGACACTTCTCCATTTGCTTGCACTACGCATTTACATCTTTCATATATTTCCTTAATCCTTTCAATCAGTCCTTTTCTTATCCCCCCTTCCTTCATTGCTTTCCATAATTCTTTTCTATTTACTTTGTCAAAAGCTGCTTTAAAATCCATAAAAAAACCTATTGTTTTACCCCCTTCTTCTAATGTTTTTCCTATATTATGATACAGTAAATATATATTATCCATTGTCCCCCTTCCTTTTCTGAAGCCCACTTGTGATTCTGGTAATATGTTTTTGTCTTCCACCTCTTTTGTTAGTCTCTCCGCCAACACTGCTGCATACAGTTTATATGCTGTATTCAGCAGTGTAACCCCTCTATAATTCTGTACTTGCTCCACATTCCCTTTTTTCAAAATTGGCGCTATTATCCCTTCTCTCCACTCCTCCGGGAATCCTTCACCTCTCCATACTTTCTTTATCAGTTCTTTTAACTTCTCTCTGATCACTCCTTGACTATACTTCCATGCTTCGCTTTTTATTCCGTCCGCCCCCGCCGCTTTTTCTTTTTTCATTTTCTCTATCTGCACTTCAATCTCCTTGTCACTTAATTCTTCTTCCTCTAGTTCATTTTTGTCTCTTATTTCTCCCCTGCATTCTTTTTCGTCTTCCGATCCATCTAGTAGATTCATGAAATGTTTTTTCCACTCGTTTCTTTCTATTCCTTCACTTATTTCCCTGTTTTTCTTTCTATCCCTTTGAAGAAATTTCCACACCTCCGCTTCCGATTTTAAATTTTAAACTTCTTCCGCTAGCTGTTCTACTTTAATCCTTTCCTTTTCTTTACATATTTTTCTGAACTCCCTTCTCAATTGCGTGTAATGTCCTTTACTTCCTTTACTTCTACGCCAGTTCTTATATGCTTTTTGCAACTCCTTTTTCTTTATCTTGCATTCGTCATCCCACCACTCTTTTATTCCCGTCTTCCTCTCTTTTATCCTTATCTTCTTCTTTTCTGCACACTCATCTACTGCTCGCTTGACATTATTCCACAGCTCCTCTACTTCATCCCCGTCTATCTGCCAGTCTTTCTCCTTCTCTCTATATTTTTCTATATTTTCCTTGAACCATCGTGTTACAAGTTTCTCTTTTTTTGTTTCTTTCTTTTTTTTCTGTTCTATACTCCCTTTCATTCTCATCTCTAGCGGTTGATGGTCCGACTCTGTTCTTTCCCCTATCCTGAACTTATCTATTAGCTCCCTTCCATCCTCGTTCGTGACTACGTAGTCAATGACCGATGTCCCTTTACTATCTATATATGTCCATTCTCCTTCATTGTCTTCCCACCCTGTACCATTCATAATCGCCCATCCTCTTTCTTCCAACATGGCTATTACCCTTTTGCCTTCTTTGTTTATTTCCTTATCTTTTGATCTTCTACCTTCAGCATTTTCTTCTTCTTCTTCGAATGGTCCCCCTTTACTTCCTGTTCTAGCATTCCAGTCTCCTCCCAGTATTAGTATTTCTTCCTCCGTTCCATCTATTTCTTTTTCCAACCACTTCTCTCTTTCTTCTATTTCGCCGTTACTATATAATGTTATTATACTCCATCTTTTGCCATTTACCACTATCCTCCTCTCTTGTATCCCATTTCCATTCTTTTCATTTTCTTCTTCCACTATCTCATTTCTCACCCCAGTGATTATCCCTCCTTTTGCTCTCCCTTTTTTTTTACTCTAACCGCTGGGATGCATTTCCACCTGAACCCCTTTGGTAACTCTTTTTTTCTGTTTTCCCAGTCTTTTTCTTCCACCCATGTTTCGACTAAACCTATCACATCAAACTTTTCCACATAATTCCAAAACTCTATGTCTTTGTTTTTCACCCCTGCTACATTCCAAAACATGATGTTTATCCCTTCCTCTCTTCCTCGCGTCGTAATTTTTTTAGTTTTTCTCTTCTTCTCCTCTCTCGTTTCTCCTCCCCTGAACAACCTCTTGTTTCGCTACTTTTTCGATCTCTCTGCCCCCTACCATATTCCTTCCCATTTCTTATTAGTTTTTTGAATTGGTAGTAAATTCCTGATTTGGGTTTGAAAAACTTCTGCTCCTCATTATGTCGAATGCATTTTTTCTACTGGTTATGGATCCAGCTGTTACCTGCTTTTTTTGAAGTTGTGTAATGTTATTCGGCGAGTTAGATATTTCTCGTTTCCTCTTTTCATTGTTTTTAAAATTCTCCCTTACCACTAATTTGTCATAATTCAGTACTGCATAATTTCCTTTTCTTCTTTCCTCTTGTAATTCTTGTTGAAGTGCTCTCCTCTTTTCAATAATTTCTTTTGGGTAGTCTTCTGTCAAGTAAATGTTTTTAAACTTTTTCTTGTTCTTCATAATTTCATCCTTCATCCAGAAATTCACAAAAGAAATTAATACTGGCCTAGACTTTTCATTTTCTGACGTTTTTTTCCCAAGCGATAAACATCGTTAATATTATTTATATCTATAATTATTCCAGCGTCATTTTGAAATATACCCGTTAACAATTCTAAGAGGTTAATTTTTGATTTTTCTTTTTCTTGCAGTCCAAAAACAATAATGTTGTTCCTTCGTTGATCTTTTTCTAATTTATCCACTTTGCTTCGCAATTGTTGATTTTCTAACTTCAAGTACAGAATATCATTTACCAATGGATAGTTTTTCGTCTATTTTTGCCATTATTGTTTGTGCTTGTTCTTGCATTTCGTGTTTAATTTTGTCGAAAAATATTTGAAGTTGACTTTCCATTCTTTTTTTTAATAAAGAACTTTTAATAGGTAAATATATCAAAAGTAATTTTGCTTGTCTATGTTTGTACTCCAAAATGACAATATTAATATGGCACTTAATTCTTACTATGATCGCTTGTACTACTTTTCAAAAAATAATAAATAAATAATATTTTTCTCTCTAAACTATTCCAAGTTAATACCGCCTCTGATTCGTTACTGTCGTACTGGTTCGGGCAGTCTTGGTTAATACCGCCTCCGTTACTGAGCACAGCGCGCAGCGAACTATGTAATATACAATAACAAATAAAATATCCAGTCTGTGTCAGCCAAACTGTTTTTACTTACAGTTTTATGCGACCACACTTTTGGGTTATTTAGTTAATGCACTTGTTTCTCACTTAGTATCATACATAGTAAGTATGAATTTTTAAGGCAGTTTATTTGGTTTAGCACTGATAAATGATTTAAAATTCTAGGAACGTTAATATATACGTCGTCACCGTTCAAGACCTCTGAAGGTAGTTCAAGCACTTATTGTTAAAAAAATTTTTTTTATAATTTTGTTAAAAAGAGCGTCCCTCAGTTTCTTGCGTATTCTTCTGAGAGGAACCAGCAATTTTGAATGCGCCTTTGTGGTGACGTCCTTCCACAAAGTAATAAAATTCACTCTTATGACGTACTTCAAGATTATGTTACATAACTACGAAATAAAGATATTTTGATTTGATTTGATTTGATTAGTCATTACGGTTTTCGTTAATATTGGACTGAATAATGCGGTAATTAAAACGTGTTTGGACGTCCACCATAAATGTATATGGGAAAACATTAACTATACCTATAGCGTCAACGTCCGTGGGAAACGTGCCTATACGACTTGAGAACAACATTAATAATATTGCTCTCTTGCACGCACTTACAAGTCTTATGAGAAAAGATAGTGATGCGCCTGTGTTTCAATTGATTACGTTAATTGGCAGTAATTTAATTCCAAAAGATTACAACCATTTTTATTTTTTGTAGTTATTATGATTTAAAGTAAGTAGTTTTAGTGAGATTTAGAGAGTGAGGTGGCGGCACGCTTCGATATTCGGTTCGCTGGCCGAGCGAGCGCTTACCAACGTAATTAAACGGATTTTAATCGATTTAAAAAAATAAATCATTTTTACTTTATCATAATTTCTATCAATATGATTCAATAAAAGTATATTGTCTATAAATTTTTAAAACTGAATAATTTTTTTTACAGCCGATCTACTTGAGGGTGATGCTGCAATGCGATCGAGGTACGGTCTACTGCTGTTGCTGCCAGAGTTCACTACCTTGCGCCGTTTGTGCCAGCCTCCTCCCCTCGAAAAAACCTCCACTAAAGCGCCTCCCCACCGACCCCGATTTGTACACGGGAAAACACAAACTAACTAACCCGCCAACAGGCAGCTATCCAGACAAAATGCTGCCCGAAGATCACAGATTATTAAAAAGAACTAGAACCGGTTCCCTGAACGACCAAATACTTAGGATCCCTGATGTCGAAATAACTGGCGCCGATTATACAAGTTACGACGGTATATTCGTCAACGATGTTGACACGACTTTATTGTGTGCTAAGGTTTGTTTAGACCCCTATACTCCGGAGAGTATAGATTCTCACACACCTTATGTGGAGGATGCGTCAATAGGTTCCGATGATATAGAAATAACCGATATTTTGACGAACAAAATCGATCCAAATAGATACAAACTGACTCGAGACAAAAGCGTGTCACCAACACAACTTAAGAGCAGATTAGACATGTTGTTGAACAGCAAAAAAAGTTTCAAAAGTAAAGAAAGAGTGCCAGAATTAGACAGGTTGAATAGTACGGAATCGTGTAAATCAAGTTCAAGTAAAGCAACGGGTTTTTGTTGTTTTGCCTTAAAATGCTATGGGTTATGTAGGAATAGAGCGAGACGGGTGACATGTAAATGCGGTAGATGTATGGGTTGTTGTGCATCTTATCGAAAGTAAAAAAAAATACTGGCCATAAGTGAAGCGCAAGTAATGTGATCGCCATTACGAAAAGTTAGTGTCAATCATAATATATATATTTAAAAAGAATATTTAATTTTAAATCCATATAACTTAAATCCAAACATATGGCCATAGAACGACGCATTTTTTACAGGTAAAATACTCGTAAGTATATTACCTACTTACTGACTCTATAAATTACAAATAATGTGACTGCCATGAAAATAAAAATAAACAAATATTTTGGAAAAATAACAGATTAAAACGTCGTCCACATACATTACAATGTAAATTGTACAATCAAAAACTTATAAACTATCGAAAATAGATGAAAACTATTATTGTGGATGCCGTGTCTCAACTTGATTTATGGCTTTCGGTTGTTATATTTCCGTTTTGACTACGAAAAATACAAAACAGTAGTTAATGACGATTACCATATGGTACAAAAAGTGACTATTTTCGAAAATGTGTTTAGTAATTTAATTTTAATAATTATTATTTAATTTTAATATTTACCACAGACGAACAGTCAAATATTCATTAAATATTTTCTGTAATTTTTTTTATGTTCACTCACCTTTTATTCTATTGAAAATATTTTAGTATAAAAAACATAGGAAAATATATTTTAAATACAAAATTAAATGAATAGTACAATTTTTAGAAAATGGAGATGCAGTGCAAACATTATGAGGAATTTTAGGAAAATCAAATTAAAACAATCTATAATGATTATAAGCTTTATATATTTTTTGTAACATTAATAATATTATTTATGGAACAAATGCACAAACATGTTTTTGTTTGGCTGTTTTGCATGAACTGTATTGATTATAATGTATGCATGTTGTAGACGACTCGTGACATATTACATTGAACCACAAAGACATCTTATTTTATAATTAACGTATATAAATATATGAACATGGGTTTTTTAAAATATTCAATGGTTTATTTCTTCAGTCTTATTGATTCTACTGTATTGTTATATTCAAAACGTTTCGCCGTCATTCTTGATACATTTGCTTATGTTTTTTTTTCTTTTGCTATTCGTTCTATTCGTCCAATTTAATTAGACAATCACATCAAATTACAAAATCAGACACATTTATTTATTATGGTGGAGTAATGTTTTAAATATTATATGAATCTGATTCTGTCGTTAAATGTTTGTTTTTTTCATTATTAAATATATAACGTATAAGATAGGTGTCTTAGTGGTTCAATAAAAAAAATATCTTTTTTTGTTTTTTTTTTTGTTTTAATAATATTTGAACTTATGAAGTATTTTGAATATTTTTTTTTTGTTTGAGGTGCTATTTGTATGTAATGTATTATTGAGTAGAATTATTAAAAGAAATTTAAATGCATTATTAAAAGTACAACTAATACAGATTATAGTTTTAAGCTAGTCACACGCTCAAGCCAAGCATACAGTTTGGCTTGTAAATATTCAATTGGTGGTTTTAATTTAGCGTGTATAATCAGCTGTAATTGAAACACACTTTAGAGTGATAAGAGTAATATATTAAAAATCGAAATTTAGTAACATTAAATTTTGAACTGTTTTCAAGTATTTACTATATTATTCTTAAGTTATGACCAGGTAATCTATATACTTTGCAATAATAGTGTGATGTAGAATATCTTAAAAATAAAAACAAAACGGAGGCCCATTTTAAAAGCTTATATCATACACAGTATAAGTTCTTGATAGCAACAGTCGACCTAAATGCTAGGTTTACAACTTTTGTATAGATGTCAGAAATTAATTATATTATTCATTAAAATCAAACTTGTCGTTCGATTTACGTTTACTTAGGTCGTTCGTAAACACATTTATTGTTTTTGAGTTGCTGATATTCATTAGTTGTAAATCTCGTATGTAAACCGACTTACAGATCGTGCCAAACATCTTGTTCCCTCTGAATTGACTGGTGCGGGGTCAACTCTCGCCCAGCTGATATCCATTTTTTCTACTGGTATACTACTCATTTTAACATCAAAGCGAACAAGAAGTTTGGTGCGAGTTGTACTCACTGTCCTAGGATTTAAAATTTGGCTTTAATTATGTTTTCAGTTTTTAAAATAAATTCACATATTATAGGATTATGGGGGTCGGTCTAATTGTGACGGAAAAAAGTATTAAATAATATTTCATATCATAGCAATTTGTATTATATGAACATCATTACCATGCTTTATGATGTATAGTCTGGGAAAAAATTATATATATATAATAGTAAAATATCAAATATTTTTTAGTGGTTTAGAGGTTTGTTTATAACTGCACCTTAACGAGATAAACAAAAGAAAGGGTATGATTGGGTAGAAAATAGCCTTTATTGTAAATTAATTGAACAATCTCTTACCTTGACATTAAATTTCTTAATACTTTAATCATATGGGCTAAGAAAAATTTTGGTGCACTAGAGACAAGTCAGCCCTGAGTCAGTCTAACTCCATACAAAACTAATTCGAATGTTACTCAGTAACTATTCGTTGTAGTGATATATTTTAAATGAGCCCGTTTATCTTGTTCATAATGCGTGTTACGGGCCGAAATTTTTACATAAATCCATTTTATGTAAAAGTTATAAGTCTCAGAAGCTTGTTGATATTATGCGTATTTCAAGCAACTTCAAAAAATAATATCTTAATATAATTTTATAATTTCGGCCAAATACCCAGATAATTTGACGTACATTCAAAATAAATTTACTTCAAGTTGTTAATTTAAATACTCTTTTCATAATAGTGTAACTCGTGAAAGCAGTTTCCGATCAGGCGCCAGAGGTCTACTTATCAAATAGCCCATATCTCATTTTGACTATTTCTCTAGCTGACTAATTCGCTATTGGCCCACTTAGCAAACGGTATATTTAGCATTCTGTCCAATTCTCAATGTGTCTACTTCGTAAACCGTCTACTTGTCAAATAACGACTAAAGTACAATCAATCGAAAAACTGTCTATCTATCCCAGTACAGCGAGGATTTTAGGTAGGTATAGTTAGCTTCAAACTTTATGGCGGATCTGAATACAACGCTTTAAGCGTGCTTGCGCACGTACAGTCATATGCCCCTCGCTCCACTGCGTCCCGCTATACCTAAAACTATTTACTGCGACGCAACTTGCGTCTATGTTCACATTCGCCATAAAGTTTAATTGGAACTGTACTGAACTGTAATCATTGTTAGGTATGCAGTTAATTAAAAAAAAAATGTAGCATCCAACTATTTTAATACAGTTATTTAAATGCAACATTTAAAAAATCATTCTTCTGAATATATTAAAGAAACTAAAAAAATACGTTTTAATAAGAAATTGAACTAAAAAAAAGAAAATAACTTTTAGTATAAAAATAAATTTAATGAGAAAATTATTGTCATTGTGAAAAATATATATTATATATGGTTTCCTATTAAAGCACATATATATATTTTTTAACTATAATTCATATTTTCATTTTTGTCCTAAATTTTTTTAAACTATTATCCATTCTATCAAAATTTATAAACATACAAACAAGTGGAATTCAGAATTATCTCTAAAATAATGAACTCATATACAAAGTTTCGTGTTTGTGTTATCAACCGTTGATCGAGTGTCCCCATGAAGAGATAATCTTGACTTCACAACTAATTCGTGGTGGTTAATTTTATAAAAATGCAACTATATACTAAGTTTCGTGTTCGTGCTCTTAACCGTTGAGGAGTGTCCTCATAAGGAGACAATCCTGGCTGCAGCATCAGGTTATGTTTATCATTTTAGTGTATTGTCATCAAAGTTACATATGTCCTCCAAATCTCAGGTCAATATTTTCAGTGAACGTGGGTGAAAATCGCGTTTTAAAATTCCGTTATATACAAAGAAACGTACAGGTGGAACTTATAAAAACGTATTTAAAAAGCACGAACGGGTCGTGCCTGTAACTTTTAAACATTGAACCCGATAATTTACATTGTGGCCCTTGCCATACCGAGCGTGGAAGACAAGGTTCTCTGTCAAAAATCAAATCGTCATCAAATCAAAAATCGTTTACAAAACGGGTGTTACAAAACGTGTTTCGATAAACCCATTAACTTGTCGCACTAAACTTCGGAGGTTTGGTTGGCTGGGTTCTCGTAAGCCGATTGCAATGATTTTTTACTTAATTGACGCCTCTTAGCCTGTTTGTTCTCTGTTTTTAACTTTATTTGCATCGATTTTAGATGCATGCTTCTTAGTATTCTTCGATTTTGGGTGCGCCATGGCTATTAGCAAAATTTAATTTGTTATTATTGTCAGTTTTCCTCTCCTACGGAAGTTTTAGTATTAGTATTTTACTTATCTATTTAACTGTCCAATAATGACGTTATAGAAAAAAGTAGACGGTTTACGAAGTAGACATATTGAGATTTGGACAGAATGCTAAATAGCCCGTTTGCTAAGTGGGCCGATAGCGAAGTAGTCACCTAGAGAAGTTGTCAAAATGAGAAATGGGCTATTTGATAACTAGACCTCTGGCGCCTGATCGGCAGTTTCGTGTGATTTGGCAATAGAAATTTTCAGTCGCGTTATATCTATCGCAACTTACATATTTACCGAACGGTGACGTTAGGTGAGATAGCATGCGTTCATGCTGGCCGCGCATTTGAGTTCGGTGCTTCGCAATTAGGTCCCTTGAACACACGAAGCGGGAATCGCACTTTCTCCAGTGCGATCGCACTGATACATACTACTTTATACTACACCTATGAAGAAAATGAAACAAATAAAAATAAAATCAAATGTTTATGAATTAAAGTTAATATTAAAATTATTACAATTATTAAAACTGAAATCAATGCTTTTCCCCGGTCCCAACAAGTTGTCAATAACAGCTTGTACAGCTTCTTTTAATTCTATTGAAGTCAACAAATCGTCACTATCGCTTCTAGAGGACATTTTTAGTAAAATTATTATGTAAATTAGGCAATTTATATATCAGTAAAAGAAATCTGCTCGCTTTTTTAATAGATTGTTGCAGTTTGACGGCTCTGATGTTAATTTGCTTTTTTTTTAATTTTTTGTTCAGAATAAAAAGTAAGTGGCCAGTACCGTTTTGCGTCTTCGTATAAAAGATTCGTATTTTAATATTAGTAAACGGAAGTAATGGATTTTCATACAATATTCTTCTAGCTGTTGGCGGGAGTAATGAATTTTCATACATTTTTCTCCCACGGAAATAAAGAAGGACTTTCCGCCTTCTTCTTTAAAAAGTATTGGAGCACTTTCCGAGCAGGTGTAATATAAACTCATATACTATCTTTATAACCGTTATGACAGCCGTCAAACCGTTTGGTACGCGACTCGCCTTTGTAATGGGTGGCACAGTCTGAACGCGTGTACACTCCGAGACAGTGTCCCAAAATAGGTGCTGTAAAGGTTAATTTTTTTTTAAGTTTCTAATGGTATAATATAATTTTGATCTTATAACATTTGCATACATATAAATATTTTAATTCGCTTTCATTATGATCCATAGCTGGATGGTGTAGTATATGTGTCTGATAAAATCAAGCTTTTTCCATGTTAAAAAAAAATCTAAATATCTTGAAACTCATTTATTTTTTTCCATTCCATCATTCCTCTTTTTATATCCAACTGCAGGAGCTTATGCCTCCCCTAAAGATGAGGGAGTTTAGAGCTTAAATTGACCACGCTGCTCTAATGCGGGTTGGCGGATTGTAACGACCGCCATCTATTGACAGCAACCGGGACCGACTGCTTAACGTGCTCTCCGAGACACGTAGTCAGTGATAGTTAATGTACTTAAGTCAGAAAAAA
This sequence comes from Luffia ferchaultella, assembly GCA_949709985.1. Lineage (NCBI taxonomy): Eukaryota > Metazoa > Arthropoda > Insecta > Lepidoptera > Psychidae > Luffia > Luffia ferchaultella. The sequence continues at coordinate 9,744,916 of OX453263.1, forward strand.
CTCATTGGTACACGCCCGGTTTCGAACCACGTCCGTATGGCCTTATAGGTTTGAAAAAGTTTCGCTGCGTTCGGTCTATCACGCAGACAGATTATTTTTTTTCAATTATACCAAATTGTTTTAAATCTAGTCCGTGTTAACGCGTAAAATATGTTTAATTGGTAAAATGGGGTATTATTGTTATGTTCCTTTATTTATGTTACTTTAAAAAAATATATATAAATATAAGAATTATGTAATGCTAAAATATATTTTAATAAATATTGGTGTTTTTTTTTTTTGATAATGGTGTATATCAACTAGTTAAAATATTTATACTGTTCTCATATTAAAAAAGGAGAATGTTACTAAAATGTGAACTGTTTTAAAATAAAATCATTGTACATTAGAAGAAATCCTACTAAGTTATGTAAAGGGGTCATTCATATATTACATCCTACAAGTTTCGCGTTGCTACATTTCTCTCTCATTTGTTACTACGTCACTGTTTTCTAATTTCCACAAATTTTTTTCTTTTTTTTTTTGAAATACAATAAACTAAGATTTAAATGTTGAGTTCCTTTAGCCTGTGACTACGTTTATTTGTTTTAATATTTTGTATTCATGTGACGTCACGAAAGCTTATAACGACTCTCCCTTGTCATATTTTGTAATGGTGACTCCAAAAAAGAGATTTTAAAACATATTTTGTCTTCCTGTTGGTTATCCTTTGCGTTTTATTTGATTTTAAATAGCTTAAAAAATATATATAATAATTTAATTTACGTAAAAGAATCAAACCTGCAATGCTATTATAATCTTTAGTATTTCTATGTATAACTTGGTGGAAGTCTCGTACGACGATTATTGCAATGGTGTGCCATAGAGGATAGACAGACAGACAATAAATTTACTGAAAAACTTACCTATTTAATCTCATATTGTGTGATAAGTCCTTTTTCATATGTAATGAAAAGGACTCATCAAAACATAACTTGAGATATATGATTTTTTTTAGGTAAAATTACTGCTTACTTGTTTGCCTATCCTCTATCCACGCCACACGATTAATGTTCCTTTATCTAAACGTTTACCGCCTAACGTTGCCATTACCAGCTGTAGTCGAATGTTTTGCACGGTAGGCCAACGTTAAGCGGTATACCTTCGGAAATATTAGTTACTGCAGTCTTCTAGTAAATAGATCTATGAGTCGATATAATCGTACTTTATAAAGTAAGACTACTTAACAGTCAAAATGAATACAAAGTTCTGTCATAAGGATAGTATCTTTTAATGTTACTATGAGAGCAGGATATTTACTGCGATTTACTTAAATATCTGCTTATTTAGGCTACCTACACACCTGCCTGTTCGATAAGTCACATTTGATGATCTGAATTGTTAGGTATATATTCAAAACTTTTAACTAGACTTGTTTATGGTCTAAAGGCTTTATTACAGATGTGTAGTTATCTTTAGTAGTATTCCCGCGTTTCGTTTTTATTAAGTATTTAGAAATGTATTTAAATGTAGCTTTTACTTTAGAATATTTCGATGGTGTTTTGCTACTATATTTTAACAAAATCACAATTGAATCTCAATCTGCATCATAATTTTAGATCGTATAGGGTCGTATTTACCAAAAATTGTGTTTCACATATCCATGTAAACCTTAACCGACCTTGCTGACCCTTAGTGAAAACTACAAATACCTGCAGAAATATACCTGTAAACTAGTATAATCTGTCCACACCCAAAACGTGTGTAACAATAGGATTGGTTGAGATCGCGGCAACCGACTAACATAAGCTCCGCTGTAAGTTTGCATACATAAAGTACGGAATGGACCAGTTCATTATGCATTACGCTATGCACGTAAAACAAGCGATGAAGACAGAATATTGCAGGTCGTTACAACTATAAATCGTCAGTTTTCGTAAATTACGTAGAAGATCCAAAAACACGAAATTACAATTTCATAGTAAACTAGACGTAATTTGTCAACGCACAAGAATTAAAATACTTTTAAAAAACAAAGCCTAGTATTGACCCACACTATTGATTTTTGTATAAAAATAAACCGCACATTATGGTTTTTTTTTTATTAAACTGCGTTTTTATTAACACTGAAAAAAAGTTTTTAAATTGCGATGGGTAGATAAAACATCCAATGAACATAGCGAAATAATCTGAAATCTAATTGTTATACTTCACCACAGATGGCTCCATACTAACTAGCTATCATTATTAACAACAGATGTGCTATCATTAGAGTTGTCTTGAAGAAACCTTAAACATTTTAAAAAATTTAACACGTAATATGCATTATTTCGGAAAGATACGTATTGCTTGAAACAAAGACATTCAAGTACAACTGTGTAACATATAAAGGTGGCGCCACATGTGTATGTTTTATTACGATATCTCAAACACACCACTTTCTTGAAAATATGTTACTAATAATTTTCGAATAATTTTTTCTTCTTCAGTGATATATGTTTCAATTAAACGCAAGTTACAGTCACGTAATAATATCGGGTCAATTGCATATAGTGCAAAGGACATTGTCCTTTAAAGATCAACTGCGGATCGGTTCGAGTAATGCGTAAACTGTAGATAATCGATAACCGTAAGGTATGACGCAGTTTGACTTCATCAGCCCATTTTTACCCCACTGCAGGGGCTTTGGCCCTCCCAGGGTGAGGGAAGGGGGGGGGGGGGAGCTTGGACATTAAATCCACCACGCTGTTTCACTGCGGGTTCGGTATTGTAACGACCGCCATCTATTGACAGCGCCCGGGACCGACTGCTTAACGTGCTCTCCGAGGCACGGAGTCAGTGATAGTTATGTACATAAGTCGGAAAAACTCATTGGTACACCGCCCGGATTCGAACCATGGCCCTATGACCTTATAAATTTGAGACAGGTTCGTTGCGGTTTGGGCTATCACGATAGTTTAAATTATTATACATATATTATTATTATCACGCAGTTTGACATTCGATAGTAATTTTGTCAATATATAGATTTTAAAGATGTGCCCTTATCAAATATTAATGTTAAACGGGCGCATTAAACTTTTGTGTAACAAGCGCTTAACAGTTCAGTGGGGCATTGCATTATGATTACAAGCATTCATTATTACTAGACATTTCGTGGTTCATTTCGTTGCTGACCTTATGTTTTGTATAATAATGCACTGGGACGTTCTACACAGCGCCATCTAGCCCCAAACATATGTACGTGTATTAGAGAATTTGGGCATATCTTCCGATGTACTACTGTCAACGAAATAACTCCATATACCATTTTGCGGCGATGTTTTTTTGGAAAATGGGTTTATATTATAATCTTCTTCTTAAGTAAATTAATATTAATATATTTTGCAGTGTGATTATATGAAGTTATTTTCTTGATAGTACAGTATTGTATAACACTGTCGAATTATGAAGAAATAGTACCTATAGAAAAAAATTATTACTTATTGACTTACAGTCAAAATTAATATTGAATGACCAAATAATGTTGTTAATTTTAATTCAGTATGAAGTTAATTTAATTCAGTTTTGTAATTTTATTTATTTATGTTATTTTTATAATGAAATATGACCTTGCTAGTTGCTAGAATAAAATATTTGAACTTTATGTGTGCAAGGCAAATTTTCAAATGCACAAGTTTTTTGTTCACTTCATATTAAAACCATCAGATATCTTTGCGTTTTCGCATGCTGCCTCATATAGAACAAGCATAAAATCGGTGAGTTCGGAAATCAGTTAAAGATAAAAATATTATATTATTTTAATCATAACCCAAGGAGTAACTGATTCGCTCAGAGAGTATTATACATCGGCCGTCGAAAGTTTGCGTTCCTGACAGGTCGTAATCGGCATTTTAATCGGATGGTTGACGTGAATTTGTACCGTCGAACGATTCCCGTCTTCAAATATTATTATCGTTTACATGCACGAATGATATAAAATTAAATTAAAAATTATATTATTATGTCAACTCACAACGAACGTGATGTTATAGCTATAAATCTCATGTGTCAGGAACGCATATTCTCGACGGCCGATGTATAATAGAAAGAATTTATTATCAAAGTATCGTCCACAATGATAAGCGACAATGAATCGCGCAAATAACTAAAGTTACCAACCTTGAAATATTATTTTCATTACCAATATTATATATATAATAACGTACTAGCGGTTTGTACCCGTGCGAATAAATCGCGTTGTGATTTTTTCGTCTTAAATTTTTACATCATGTAATTAAAAACTTATTAACCATGAAATTGTTACCGATTGTGATAGAATTGTAATAAATTCACCCTGTTATCTTTCTGTATTAATTATGTATACTAGATAACACGTGGAAGTGGTACATAATAGTACCGTTAATTGGAGTTTTTTTTTAATAATAAAATATTAAAAATATTTTTAACTTAGTAAAAAAAATATCTGTACAGTGATACCTCAATATAGATTAACTGCTTTGTGTTTACTATAAAGAGATAAATACATTTGTATGTATTATTGTATTTGTATGAATGTCCCGACGCGCTACAAACATTGTAGAAAAAAATCTACTACGGATGCGCTCGCTGGATGTTAAGGCGACAAGTAATTTTGGAGAGTAGAGATGAGTCATCGCTTTCCACTTACTGAGAATTATAGATCGTATCGCAGCCGTAACTTGTTGTCGCATAATTGCAATTCCGTATCGTGCTCACTAACTTTGTAATATAGTATATAAATACTATTTACAAATATGTCATTTGACTTTAAACAAATATTTAGTTAGGTGCCTATGACCGTATTTGGGCATAGGGACAGTTAAAATCGTCTTGTGCAATTGAGATTTTGCCATTTGTTTGTACCTATAAATGGTGCTAGTTGTAATTTACACATACTTACATTCCGCACTGAATATAATATATAATATATTTTATTTTTATTTTAACCTTTTGTGTTGTTTGTGATTTTTTTTTTGTAGATTTATTGGCATAACCTGCTATTAGCTGCTTGCGCTTGTAAGTATTTTATTAGTGCACTTTTTTAATTTTTAATTTTTTTCTTTACAGTCGATGAAACCTCACACTACTTTTAGTAAACAAATTGAATAGTTTTCGATGTGATCTATTAAGAGCTGATTATACAAATTATAGGGAAGTGTCTTCATTATACACAGTGGCCAAAAAGTCTCGCCCAAAGCTGAAAGGGGGGACGAATGGAATAGTTCTGCTTCTTTTAGACCTTCTTCACATTATGTGAAAGTGGATAATTTGAAAATACAGGATGTTTTTTGAAAAAAACCTAACCTTTAATAAAATACTTCATTTCCTATAAATACGCTTATTTCGCTAAATATTTTTGCGAGTTGTCTTTAATAAACGTACACAGAATTTTTTTTTGGGATTTGGGTCTGCAATCGGCATCTCCGCTCATTAGATCAATCGGTCAATCAAAAATGTCAAATAGCCTATTAGAGACAATTTGGAATCAGTTCGAAACATGTCTTTAAAAATGTTAATTTCTTTTTACAGGCAACTTCAGGCAAGAGTACCATTCGGAACATTCTCCGAAACACGTGAAAACTGACGAACAAGAGTCGCAACTCGAGGGCGTTTCCGAATCGCCTCCACAAACGCGCTACATACATTTCAAAGACGACGATCCAGATAATATATTCAAAGAGACCGACATATAATTAAAATTTTAAATTAGTATCACCTCGTATTAAAAAGAAAATTGTTACCATATGTGGCCCGACGCGACGCGACAAAAATGTCGTCGACTAAATTTTATCGGGCAATTTATTATTCAGTGCATAGATCTTATAAACTATCGTCTTGCAATATATATTCTATTCTACCGAGCTAAGAAATATACACATTGCTTCTGGTCGCTGATGCAGCGGTAACTGGTATATAAATCTGGGTCAAATGCGGTCGTCGACCGAGTTAATAAATGTATAGTGTGTCTATTTTAAGTGAAAATTTAGCATAACGTAATCTGTTGTTTAGTTACTATATCCTTACTTCTTTGAGATATATTTCTTAGCTTGGTACATAGGTACAGATCGAGCAAAAGTTTATGTTCGCTCTGAACATGAGGTGAATGCGATTGGGGACGGTATAGCACACCCGCTGATACCTATTTGGTACTGCGGCACTACACGATGCTGTGTTCGGATCGGTCATAGTTTTCTAGATCTGTTTTTGAATTTGTTTTTCTTGTCGATGGGCGGTGTTCGACGTATGACTAGTGTGACATGGTGGGCTTGGAAAGTAATACGGTAAGGTAATTTCTGAACGATCTAATTTGCTTACTAAATTTAAGAGAGTACTGCAGGCAATACCTTGATGCTCTTTTATAACTTACCGTTTTACTTATTGTATTTAGAAACACGGAGATGTAATTGACAGTATTCGAGCTACGCCCTCTGAAGGCAACTTAAAATATGTATAAAAACATGTAGTCTGCCCATCCTGAAACCGGGCCTTAGGCTAAAGTTATTGGCAGGGCCTATTAATTCAAAAACACGAAGGGTGCACGAGCGAAGATATGCACAATTTCACGCACTCGGCGCTCGCGTGTCGAACGTACTGTTGTCATAATTACAGCTTTAACTGTAGCTACCTACTCCTGGGCCCCTAGGCTAAAGCCCTTTCAGCCCCCTCCCTCCTCTTGTGGGGGCCATGAGTGCAAATCTCGACGGGAGAAAAGTATGCGTTCGGGTGGGACGAAACGAGATAGTCGTCATATCTCTTCTATTTCTCATCTCATGCTTGCTTTATTTTATGCTGGCTTCACAGGGCGTGGCGCATTAAACGACATGTATACCTCCATGTTTGGATGTCAACAACATTCACAGACGGATAGTTAAAGAACAGAACATGTAATGAACTGAGGTTCGAAGACGTTCCATTAAAATACAAAATTAAATAATTCGTTGTTAGTAGTGGGAATAGAATTTGTTAGTGGTAGATGAATATAAAATATTAATATCTTAATATTTACTTACTTAACTTAATATTAATACGGTCCCGCCGTCGAAATACATATATAGTAAATGAATAACGATTCCAAAGGAAGATTGTAACGCGCTGTTGTCGTTTAACTTAAGATATTACTATACTGTTGTCCTTTAACTTAAGATATTAAGTTAAAGGACAACAGTATAGTCGACAATAACAATATACTGTTGTCCTTTAACTTAAGATATTAAGTTAAAGGACAACAATATAGTCGCGTTACAATCTTCCTTTGGAATCGTTATTCATTTACTATATATGTATTTCGATGGCGGGACCGTTTTACAGCGTGTGTCTGAACAACCAGGGGCCAATTTGTATTACGTTCGCGAAAATTCTAATCTCAATCAATTTTGAATTTCAAGTATTTTAACTATTGTTAAGTGTGACTTTTTATCAATTGCCAACAGTGTTTTGTGTGAATACGAATCTTGAACCTTTGTTCGCTGATATAGATAATTATTTATTATTATTATATAGTGTAACTCTGGTTTTTTGACAGCAAAAGTTCATATGCTCGTTCTGATTAAAAGTTCCTTTATCGTAAAATGTCCACTACACTACTCGCGAACTTGACTGAAGTTTGGCGGGGACGAGAGTGTGGAGTGACTTCGAATAACTTCGTGTATCTTCGCCTCGCTTCGGGCACTTCCGATTAAAGAGACGAAGAAGACATCCATTGCCTAACCGGAGCATGACCGAATGAGTTCCTCTGGAAGTTGAGCGTATAGTGCAGCGACGTACGTACTTCGTTTCTTGGGGTAACTTTGTTGAGTACCTTCGGCGAGGACTTCGACAAGTAGTGTAGTGGATCCTTAAGGCCCTTTTGTTCTGAGCTCTTACAAACATTCGTCGTAACATTCGTCTTCTGCCTTATTTTCCTATATTATTGTTCACCCTCTTGGAGTACGGTCGTAATGACACTTCTCAGATGGCAAAGCTGCAAAAGAAAAAGCGATGTACTTTTTATATAGGTACTTCGTTTATTACTTTTTTCAACACATTCAAAGAAACACATCTAACTGCGTCTAAACGTCTTATCTGCTCAGACTCTTCCGTCAATCTATGTCAGAACGAGCATCTGGACTTGTGCTATGGAATAATAACAATTAGGGCACCTATTAATCCTTCAGCAACCAGCGCAGCGTTACAATATATTCACGTTGGCCCCCTCAATGGTAGATTTTAACGAGCGCTTTTATGATTATATAATAATTTATAGACATTTTCGATATTAAAAAATAAAGTAGCATATTATTTAACTGACTTGTAACTTTTCTTATTAATGAATTATACATAATTTTTTTTTCTCAAACCAAGAAAATATGATTTCATATATAACTAAAAGAGTATTTTCTTAAAATAAGTATTAATTCTTCAGACCAACAAAAAATATCTTGAAACAACAATATATTTACTTACTTACGACCGCTCCCGGCTTCGTCCGCGTGGACTACATTTTTATATCATTTCTGCTTATAGAAAAACAAATGCTTCAGGGCCATCTGGTGACAAGTAACAATAAAGTGGATACCGCGAAAATCTTTTCTGTACTCGAATACTTATTTACATAAATTTTTGGATAAAAAATGGTTATTGTGGGTTATCACTAAGAGATAGACATATACCATCGCGGACTTTTTTGTACTTTTTTTAAGATGTACAATACATTATTTTGATCTATCTCGTAGGTTTCAGTCAGCGTTTGCAGTGTAAGCGCAAAAAAATGTGTTTATTTACGACATCACATTGGAAACCTCTAAAATTATCAGTGTATCTCTACTATATTATGCATGTTATATACATATAAACCTTCCTCTTGAAACACTCTATCTATTAAAAAAACCCGCATCCAAATCCGTTATGCGTAGTTTTAAAGATTTAACATACATAGGGACAGACAGACGGGAAACGACTTTGTTATTTTATACTACTTGTAGTTATTTTGAGGGAATATTCTTTTGCTTATATATTGAATATTACTTATACGACTTCAAGCGACATAAATAAATATAATACTCTTTAGATATATAAAGTTAAATATCTAGTCTATTGTTGTTAAAAATATAATGAATTTATTAAATTAGCAATGTGTCTTGTGTCAACATTCATATAATGTTTGTTATAAATTGTTAATGTATTAATATACTATACCTTTTACAATCTATGCGGCTTTTTTACGGCGTTTTAGTTAATTACAGAATTTAAGCATGCGAATTAGGTGGGGGACACGGGGTCTAGAAACTATCGCGGTCACTTCCGCTGAACCGTCTTTTAGGCGCTTTTCCCTTGCAAAGATTGCGATTCTGGCGGACGGGCAAGTAAATTTGTTTTGACCACCGAGTTTTAAATTAGTTCAATAGAGGAGTAATGCTGGCCGATTAGTTTGGAAACCAAAGTTATCACATTGGAGCCATAAAATGGGAAAGGAAGACGGGTGGGACGCGTATGGCCCACGCGGTTATTTACCTAGGTCTTTGTATTATTACAGATCGCGTCAAACTTTATGGCGGATTTTAGTACAACGCTTTAAGCGTGCTTGCGCAGGTACAGTCAAATACCCCTCGTAGGTCCATAGTCCCGCTACACCTAAAACTGGTTACTGCGACGCTACTTGTGCCTACATTCGGATCCGCCATAAAGTTTGATTGTATCTGTACCCATTACCACTAGTCACGTACTATTGAATGAAATGCGGATACCGATTTTTTTCCTTGATAAATATAATAGTTGACAAAATTTGTCAGATTTGAGTCGTTGATTTTAGCAAGCATGCGCCTTCTAGCTGCTACATTCAAAGTTCGGTGGGTTTGACCAGTCAGAGAAAGCGAAATGCAAATAACAGCTAACTTCGGCTAATAATTAACTAGCGGCGCGTGTACACATAGGTAAAATTACTATGATAGGCGAAATTTGACAGCGTTGTTCATGCGAATTATTTGTTAAATAGTCCATTGAGAAAATTTGCCATAATCGTTCCGAAGTGCAGTCATTTTCGAATAACTACGTTGCCTATTCCATTCCATCCATTCCATTTTATACCCCACTGCATGGGCTTAGACCTCCCCTCAAGATGAGGGAGTAAATCAAAATCAAAAAGGGGCTTGGAGCTTAAATCCACCACGCTGCTTCAATGCGGGTTAGTGGATTGTAACGACCGCCATCTATTGCCAGCGACCGGGACCAACTGCTTAACGTGCTTTCCGAGTGAGGCACGGAGTCAGTGATAGCTAATGTACCTAAGTCAGAAAAAAGTCATTGATACACGCCCAGATTCGTACCACGGCCAAATGACCTTATAGATTTAAAACAGGCTCGCTGCGCTCGGGCTATCACAACACCTATGTTGTCTATGGTAAGCCGCAACGAAAAGCCGCTAGCAACGGTCTGTGAGGTCAAAATTATGCAAATAAACTTCCTAAATTATTTCGCATTTCAAGTAGTATTTTTTCTAATGCTTCTGTCATTTACATAGGAAATACAAGTGCTCGAAGTAGTGCTGTGAAAAAAACAAGATAAGTAATTGATTAACTAAACAAATTCCTACTTTAGATTGCTTATATGGTTTGATTCATAATTTATGATGTTAATTTTTTTCTAAATTCGCATGAAATTATTAAACAATCGCAAGAAATATTACCCAAAGCGAACAATCGTACAAATTTGACAGATATCAGACCCCCCTCACCTCCTATTTTTTTTTCGTGATTGAGGCGCTTAAGATACGATTGATGGTTAAAAAATATTTGTTGCGTAAAAAGCAGATCGAGTGGACTTTTTGAATTCTGTAGTTAACTAAACTTTGTAATTATTTACGTGTGTAATATCCTTCTCGCTTTAATATGTAGGCTATCGTTGCGTTAAATTTAAAATTCAATATGTACTTACCTAGCCAAAATTAAGTTTTCTCCACTAATCGACCGCGATGATTAGACAACCATTAGAGATGGACCTGATTGCATTCATTCACAGATCGCGCCAAACATCTTGTTCGCTCAGAAGATAAAGCGGGTGCGGTTTTGCGTAGGTGCGGGATCCGCTCTCGCCCTGGGTAGGTGTACCGATTTTTTTTCTACTGCGACGCTACTTGCTTCGATTTCAGAGCACACAAGAAGTTTGGCGCGAGCTGTACCTACCAGTAATGGTAGATAAGGCTACGTAGCATCTTGGCTGAAACATCGGCGGGAATCACAATGTGGTATGTATGGTACTGTACTTCATAATAAATTACCTAATTATTGTGGTCGAATGTTCTATGAGTTTTCCTATATTGTTAATTAATTAAATAAAAACATAATATACAAGGGAATTAACAACACAGGGTAATGAACTTGCCAATTTTTATTTATTTATTTGTAAATTATACCAATGATAAATGCTTGCATGCATAAGTATATATACAAATTATAGAGAATAATTATAACACATACACCAATTTATTCCTTGGCCGTTTAGCGCATACGGTACATAAGAAAATATATTTTTATTTAAAGAAAATGTTTTTCTGTAGACATTTAGGTGTAAAAATTACAAAATATACAATTATATTGTAGTGTTTTTGTAAGTACTGTTCGGTGTTTATAAATTAAAAATTACATTGTTTTTTTTTTAAAGTTAATTTAATTGGATTTAAATTCGGGCCGGGTGTATGGAACCGTATATAAACACACAAAAAAAAATTTCAGTATACCTACTTAATTCTTTTAATTATTTTTTTTAAGCGAAGATTTGAATTGTACTCCATTGTTTGGTATTTAACCTATTCACTACTCACTAACCATATTTGGTCAGATTGAAGATCCGACCCATTTAATACAGAGACAATTGATTGATAATGATTGATCACTAGTTCAAAGGTTAATTTATTATGGACTGTAAGGTAGGTACAATTATTAAAACATATAATTTGTTAGTATTAATAATAAATATACTGGATTAAGTTTATTCGTGATTTTTTTTCATATTAACCGCGAGTGATCTGTAAGAACCGAACAGTACGCATATTAATAGTATTCGGGCATCGCAATTTCCGTGGAGGTGACATATGTGTTTGGGTCCGGCGAGAATTACAATCAGAAAAATTTTATTCCATTAATTGAGGGAATATAGAGTGAGGGCTAGTCACAATAATTTCTGGTTTGCAGATCAGAAATAAGACTGTCGGTCCGTCCATGTGGGACGTGGTCGACTTAGAACATTAACTTCCTAAATATTTTGAATACAATGGCTATAATACAATTGTATTTTAAAACTATATATTTTCCCGATATTAACCCCTAGCTTTAGTTAACTTAAGACAGCTTCATAAAACGTAATGATTGAGAGTTAAACTTGACTCTCGTTCGACTTCTCGCCGAACTTATGCATTCTCCTCTTATTATTTACATGTCTAGATAGAGAACCGTCGTAAAAAACTTCGATAAAAATATCACCTAACAGTTCGGTTATAATGAACGCGCACACTATCAGTACGCGGTTAATGTTAGTGATATTAGTGAGAGTTGATGGTCTGTTTAATCAGACACACAGGCATATTAAAGTTGGCCCATTATTTCCTTAGCTCTATTTAGAAATGTAAATAATCAAAGGTTTTTCCACAAGGGAACTGTGCATAAAAACGATGTTATATTTAATTGGCACTTAGCGTAGATAACTAGATCGTTATAGTGGTTTTGAATCAATTAAATCACATTCACCAATGTCAAATTCGATTGGTTGGAATATTACAAAAAAGCGTGTTACTGAGCAAATCAGTAGATTTTATTATATAAAAATTTTGAATGTTATATGGATGTTGTAGCCTGCGTGTTTCGATAAAAGTAGAAATAGGTGTATGAAAACAGGATAACATACTGTTAGAAGTTTCAGACAAAAAGAAGTAAGACAAAAGGTACTGGGAAACAACGCATAAGAGGCTGCGTAAATGTGTGAGTGACCTTGGCCGCTTCGGCAAATGAGATGCAGTTCGCCTCAAACTTTATGGCGGATCGGAATACAACGCTACAACGCTTGCGCAGGTACAGTCACATACCCCTCGCTTCACTACGTCCCGCTACACCTAAAACTGATTACTGCGACGCGACTTGTGCCTATGTTCACATCCGCCATAAAGTTTGATTGGAACTGTAACTTTCGTGAAAAATATAGTTCTATCAGACTTTATTTTTGTGACATACAGTCATCCTACCTACAGTGGTGGATTTACCAGTTGGCTGAATAGGTTGGAGCCTAGGGCGGCAAAGGGACCAATTTTTTTTTTTGCTTACGTCTTACAGAAATTAAAAAAGATTAATATTTATTTTGGTACCTACCTACATAAAAGTTATTAGGTCCACACAAAAAATTCAACATGTAATAATTAATGGTTTACCGCTTAGATTTTTCTACAATTTGCGTAGTCGCATTTGGTTGCTTGCGGCGCGGCGCGGGGACAGATTCGATCCCCTTGTTCACAATCATACAAATTTTGGGAAAAAGGTGGTGTAATTTGGCGCTATTCTACTTGCCGGCACGGCTGCCGGGGAAGCAAAAATGTATGAATTAAATGACATGTTTTTCCTGGATTTTCCACTTGCCGGCGTCGGCAACTTCACGACAATGACTCCAACCGGCCCCGGATACGGCGACAGCAAGTTTCCCGCTAGATGCCAGCAGGCAAAACTGTGTATGTATTGTGTACGTATTGTAGCCGTTTGGGTGTTCGTGTACGCAGGGCAGATAGGAGTGAGCGATGATGTGCCGGGCCGGGCTCAGTGGAAAATGGAACCACGGTGCCGTGCCGTTGTCGTCGTGCCAACGGCGCCGCCGTTGCCGTTGTCGTGCCGTCCAATGAAAAAACGCCCATTAGGACGATCGATAGTTACAATTTCATGGACAAAAAAATTTAATGAATATCATTGTGAACTAAGCATACTAAGGCAGAGATTAGTAGGAGCGGCATTTATTTCTAAATGCGTAAATCCACCACTGGTGACATGATTAGTGACATAGAGTTGTTTTAACCAGTTCACGACACGACAAGGTTTTGTTTTGAGTACCTATATATACGTATGTGTGCGTGTTTCGTGTATTTACAAACAAACGGAGAACGTTTTTTGAGGCTTTAATAGGTATTTTGTTCGCGGCGCCTATTTGTCTTTCTTTTTTTTTGGTTCTGATCGGCATCAGAAATATATTTAAAGTTATTCCATAAATGGAATCGTTCCCCTGAGGGCGCTACCACACACCATATCAAAAAAATCGATCGGATGGTAGGTAGCTAGTTTAGGATCTCTGGTGGTAGTATCCTCGGGACGCCACCGTTCAAAACCGCAATCCAGATTAATTTATAGAGGGTTTATAATTAATGTTATAATTAGAATTTTAAATAGATTAGTTTTGAATATGTGTATATTGGAAAATATGTACTACTGTTAATTAAGTTTTTAATATATAAAATGAGAGCAGAGTCGATTAATTATTGCTTTACTTTATAAAAAGTTAATAGTAAATATTAATAATTTAATTCTGGTTATTAATTGAGACGTCAAGATGTTTCTGTTATATTTCCCTAAAATATGAGGTGCAGTTCGTACCAAACATTTTTTCCCTCTGAAATACACGCGGGTGCTATTTTGCGCAGGCGCCGGCCCGCTCTTTGATACTTTTCGTACTGCGACAGCAGTCACTACAATTTCAGAGTGAACAAAAAGTTTGGCGAAAGTTGTATTAGCTAGATCTGTATTTGTTATTCTATGAATTTTTAAATGTAGTTTGGTACCTATTTGACTTGTTTACTGTACGTACCTGATTATATTTGGGACATGACTTCTAGCACTCAACACTAAACCGTGTCGTTCATAAGATAAAATACGAAGAGCGTTCAAAAGAATTTAGAAGGAATGCATAAGCCATTCCTAAAAACTTCACCCGGATCACTTAAAAATCTTGGATCGTGACTACTATTGCAGCATATTAAAATTTCGGGTCTATCAAGTGGTATCTGATATACTTATAGTTCCAATCAAACTTTATGGCGGATCGGAATACAACGCTTTATGCATACTTGCGCAGGTTCAGTCATATGCCCCTCGGTCCACTGCGTCCCGCTACACCTAAAACTGGTTAAATAAGGTTTTAGAGTAACCTCTCAAAATTTTTTTTTGTTCTTTTTATGAAAATTCATCAAATGTTGAAATTGTCCCTGTGACGTCATTTGGGCGGATGAACTTATTGTGCTGCTTTTCACGGTAAAAAACCAAATATAAAATATTGAGTTATGATTACTACGTCAAATAAAATTTGTAATCCTCATAAAACAATAAAAATATTTAGTCTAAGGTAATGCAATTAGTACCCAAGCATGTGTCCAGTTGACGTCACAGGGATATTTAGGTACTTAATTTTTGTAACAAATAACTAAGAAAATTAAATACTTTTTAAGAGGAAGGTAAATATTTATTTATATTTTCAGAAAAAAAGATATACTTAAAAACTATCTGTTAAAAAATATGGTCCTAGCCCATTGTCTCTATGGGTATGTAATTACCAAATTTTATCAGAATCCGTTCAGCCGTTTTTGCATGAAGAATAGTTATCCCACAAAAACCATGCTTTTTTCCGGGATAAAAAGGAGTCTATGTCATTCTCCAGCTTATAAACAAGATTTATCTAGGCAAAAAATCAAACCTACGCACTTTCACATTTATAATATTAGTAGGCTGTTCCATTATTTCAAAGCCAGCTTCTTGAATGTAGCTTGGCTTCTGTTCTGAAGCATTGTATTGGTAAAATAAAAGTAAACCTTACCACTACAATCTTCTTCTCCCCTCCAGGCTCCTCTTTACGCATGTGTTGAATGCCCAATCGACGAAATACAATATATGAGTGTTGAGTGCTGGATGCATGATGGTAGAATTAATAAGTTTTCTACTTACGACCGGCCGCCGTCCCTTCTACCTACGTGGATGAAAATGGCCCATTATGATTGCTTATGTATAGGTTGTATTGTTCCTATTTAGTATTCACTAAGTTTTATAACTCCTCGATTTAATACCTAGGTATGTTTCGGCTCTTTGATTTATTTTAATTGTTAAACATTATTTCCAATTTTTAACGATTTTCATTTAAATGCAATATTGTATTACAAAAAAAAAAATTACTCACTAGTTAAAGCAATTTCAATTATAATCTAGTCATTTTATGTGTACTGTGATTGTGTGAAATAAATAATTTAAAAATATTATAATGTTTTATGTTAAAATCTAACTCATATCTTTTAAAAGGCAGACTACATTAACCACACAGAAGTTCAGCTTCGACGTGATATTCGATTAGTACTTTTATATCGATGTTTTATATATGTCATTTTCGAAAGCTGGTAAGTCTATCGTAGGTTTTAATAGTTAAGTTGTATGTACTGCATATACTACTAGGGTAAATGAACACGAACTGTGGTAAAAATAAAATTATCAATATCATGAACCTAATACAAAGCGTGGCTTAGAGATGCTACGTATAGGTATATAGGTAGATCGATTTTTGACAGTCAAGTCTTATCGATCGACGAGTCATCCATCCAACTTTTCTGGGCTAAATCCCCGAATCGATTTTTATGAAAGGGCATACCTATAGGTTTAGAAATTGCTTGAACTCTGAGGAAGGACGAGGCTAATTTTTACAGCGGTAATGCGTCTGTATATTTGTTACCTTTTCACAGTATCCTTGAATCGATTTTGATGAAGGTTATAAAGATGGTAGTTTGAATTTTGAGAAAGGGAGGAAGAGAAGTTACCTAAGCTAATTTCAACCGCGGTAATGTGTCTGTATGTTTGTTACTTTTTTACAGCTGAACACATGAACTTTTGATGAAATAGTAGCTCGAACTCTGAGGAAGGACGTAAAGTTTTACCGTGATTTATCTGAAATATTTCTGTGAAATTGTTTAAGCAAGTTTTTTTCCTGTTGTTTTAAGAATCCGTTTTGACGCTATCAGAAGATGGAATTTCAAATTGAACATTCGCGTCTTGTTTTTCTATGACGTTTTCATTTCTAGAAACGCCTGTGGGATGGGGACATCAATATAATTAGGTAAGTTTATGTTTTAATTCGTCAATAGCAATATCAAATTTATTCTTATAGTAATCAGCGGTACGTGTAGGTAGGTATGGTCATTACATTTCACCACATTGTCATCCTAAAAAAATAAAGAACTCAGTATGCATAAATTAATAGATACGAGTATGTAATTAAAAATGTGTATGTTTTGATTATATGAACATACTTTCAGAGTAATTGAGCCCCATTTTTTTTAAGATTACTGTAAGTCCAAAAACTGTGTCTATTTTTGTACGTGCGTAATTCGTGGTATTGCCGCCCCTTGAAAAACAATACTTTTCCTCTTTTGCGATTAATGCATTTTATATCCATATCCATAACGCTAAAGAACAGAAAAAAATAATTGAGAGGTCGTGTGTCATCAAATTGACACTTTATTTTTTATCGTGGCTGTACAATAAGACTGCAATACAGTAGGATAAAAAGTATAAGTAGCTACTCAGTTTGAACATCAGGAACAGAATTCAGGAACCATACCTACCTACACACGGGCGAAAGTTAGTTCAAAAACTTATCCAAGATGCCTCCTGAGGGCCAAGTGTGAGTTTTTTACTATTAACTGTGTCGTATGCGTTTTTAATAATTTGAATGGAAACTCGTACAGCACATCTAGCGGTCGTTTTAGGTAACTACGAATTTCCATACAAATTACGGAAGACGCATACGACATAGTTAATAGTAAAAAAACTCGCACTTGGCCCTCTGTAGGCAGGTACCTACACGAAAAGTACATGGGACGAAAATCCATACTCGTCGAGTGGGGTATTTTTAAATAGCTATTTTAATAAAATTATGAAGTTTTTGTGATGGTTCTCTCAATCAAACATAAACCCGGATCGGGCACGAAAATAAGCAGGGATACATTCTTATAGGTACTAGTCCCATCCACTATTACTACTTAACGCACAGAGCTTTGTGTAAGTTTAATAGACAAGTAATGCTGGCCGTTTGATTAGAGAACCGAAAAAAGTTATTACATTTACTTAGGCCATACGACGAGAAAGGAAGAGGCGGGACGCGCATATGGCATATGCGATTGGTTACCTAAATGTTTGTGTTGTATTTTTTTGTTTTTGTGTATTATCCGTCACAACAAGTTACATACTATTGAATGAAAGGCAGATACATATAAATTTTTTTTTAATATATAGTTGACAAAATGTGTTGGCTTTGAGGCGATGATTTTAACAAGCTTGCGCTTTCTAGTCTACCTACTACATTAACAAGTTCAACGACTTAAGACTATAGGTACATTTAAAAGTATCTAAAATTAAATTTATTATATCTGTGACAATAATAATAATATCAAAAGACGACGAAACAATTTAAATGAGCATGTCAATCAATTTATTAACAAAAAAATTGTCTATACCTATAAGTATATTTCCAGAAATAACATTTATTTGAGAGATATTTTAGCACCATCGTAAAGTGAGGTCATCATTATTTTTTAGATACTAAGTAGGTATGAGAATCTTATTATTCGACTGACCGATTGGTCGAGTGGTTAGAGATCCTAACTGCGGAGCCAAAGAGTACTTAGAGATTCTAATTGTGGAGCCAAGGGTCGCGGGTTCGATTCCCGCCCGGGACATTTTTTTGTGTGTATAAACATGTCTATTTGTTTCGTGTCTGGGTGTCAAAATATATATGTATATGTTATAAAAAAAATTATGTAGGTATATCAGTTTAGTACCCCATAATACAAGCATAAAACTTGCTTATTTTGGGGCTAAATGGCGCTGTGTGGGATGTCCCAGGTATTATTATTACCAATGTATAAATTTTGTTAGATTTGCAAAATATCTGGTGCATGGATGCTTTTTTAAGGTAGTTAAGGGCAGATCTAGTTTATTACTAGATCTGAGGTTCGAAGGGCGGGAACATTCTGGGAAAAGTGTATATTCTTTTCACACGACTGCGGAGGGTAATGTTTTTCGAAAGACATACTCTTGAAATAGAGCGAACAATTCGTCATGGAATCACGTCATAAGTGTCACAACAAACTTCTTAACTTCACTTTTTAATGAGTCTATACGATGTGACTTCAGTTAGAAACAAGAGGAAGTACTACTAGTTAGAGAGGAAACAAGCCTGAAATACTGCAGCATCTTGTATCACCATTCTTCGACCCACGATCAACCCCGTACAAAGGTCATAACACTGCACCACTTTGGACAGCCCGAACCGTACATGCATATCTACATAATTTTAATATTTAAGTACTTATATAAATCATTAATCACAAATTATTCTATTCCAAACTATCTTATATGTAAAGAATTATTTATATAAAGTGATCTTTTTAAAAATAATTAGGATTCATTGATATTAAATTAAGATTCATCAATTTATATTAATAAAATTGTAGTGTCTGTCTGTTCCAGCTAATCTCCGAAACGACTGAATCGATTTCAATGAAACTTGGCAGACGTGCGGAGGACATTGTTGGGAGTAACATAGGCTACTTTTTGTCTGTCTGTCTGTATGTTCGAGCTGATCTCCGAAACGGTTGAACCGATTTAAATGAAACTTCACAGATATGATAAAAAGATTATTAGGAGTTACATACAACACTTGTTGTTTATCCATCTGTTTGTTCCAACTTATCTCCGAAAGGGATGAACTAATTTCAATGAAACTTCACAGATGTGGTTAGAGGATTATCAGTAGTGACATACAATACTTTTTGTTTGTCTGTCTGGCTGTCTCTCTGCCTGTTCGAGCT
The DNA here is from genome assembly GCA_949709985.1 of Luffia ferchaultella. Taxonomy (NCBI): domain Eukaryota; kingdom Metazoa; phylum Arthropoda; class Insecta; order Lepidoptera; family Psychidae; genus Luffia; species Luffia ferchaultella. Next base: position 9,764,759 of record OX453263.1, read on the forward strand.
AAACTCTATAATATTTAAACCTATTTTAATGAAAGAAACTTCACAGACGTGAAAACACGGATGTGAGGAGTGACATGCACTACTTTTTGTTTGTCTCTCTGCCTGTTTATATGTATGTTTGAGCTAAACTTTTAAAGATTTTAATGAAACTATGCAGACATTAAAAATAGGTTGTCAGGAGTGATATAGGTAATTTTTCATCCGTATTGTCTGTCTGTCTTTTTGTTCCGGCTAATGCCCAAAACGATGAAACCATTTCTACGAATCTTCGCAGACATAAAAAAGAGGTTATCAGGAGTGGCATTAGTTGGTTTTTGTCTGTCTGTTATGGCTAATCGTGGCTGATCCGATTTTATTGAAATTTTGCAAACATAAAGAGCGCGTTGTCACGAGTCAAAAGCAATTTTTTTTATATACATATAAAAAATCGTATTGTCTGTTAGTCAGCCTGTCTGTTCCGTTTAATCACCAAAACGACTGACTGATTTTAGAACCGACTTGTAGGATAGCTATTCTTCAAGCTCAAAATGGCTAAATGGATTTTTATCAAATTAGGTATACAGATTTCGTAGATAGTTAAGTTTCAGAATGTTTTAAAAAGTGTTACAATGTTTAGGAACGTCACGTTCCTTCAACTGTCCCGGTATAACTTTGTTATCTACGCGAGCGAAACCGCGGGCGGAAAGCTGGTATTAACAATAATTTTGATTCATTGATATTAAAAATAATTAAGATTCATTGATATTAAAAATAATTAAGATTCATTGACATTAAAAATAATTCTTATAAAACTAATTTGCAATATAATTATTGAAGGATATCAAAATATAAAATCATTGAATAAAATTGATGACCTAATATCTAGATATTGATAAGCGAGTATTATTTTATTTAAATTTATGTTATGCAATGCAATGACATAGTTATATTAAAAGAATAATACAAAATTAACATTATTGAATTACCTACTATTTAAGGCAGACTATACACTCAATAACATTATATAGGTAAGTAAATATGTAACAAAAAAGGAATATACTTTGTAGGTACCTACCATAAAGGTATAGGTATATACTAGCGTAAGAGAGGAACACAGTGTGCGAATGACATCCAGCTCTTTGCGGAAATCCTACATGCGAGAAAGAAATGCAAGAAAATCTGACATAAAACCTCTTTGAACACATTTAGTCTTCTTTACTCACTTGTCAAAATAAGGTCCAGCTTTGTTTTCTATTTTGTGTTTTAATCGTTTTGAATTCTACAAAAATTAATTCTTGTGATAAAAATGGTGTAGTGTTCAGTTTTAAATTGCACTGTAACATATGTTAATAATCCAAATAAAGAGACATTTCACCGGTAAGTACTGCCAATAACATACTGTTATCTTAATGCTTATTTTTATAAAAAGCAATCCTAAATTTACTTGGTTGTACATCAGTAGTATACGGTAAATACTTTATTTTGTAAATAATTTGTTATTTTAAACAATTATGTGTACGATACAAAAATATTGTGTAAAATTACAATCAAACAATGAAGCATAGGGATTGCACAAAATGTATCGATATGTCGATATTTTCAAATATAAATATTTTGTAAATTTGATATTACCTAATTGCACCTGTTCCACTGGAATGATGTCGTTAACTGTTTTTAAACATATTGTGAGGTTTATTTAGCCTGGCAGCACATTGTAAGGGAAAGTATGACATCTATACATATATACTACACATAGGGTATATATGTAAATACAAGACTTTTTCAAATGAAAATATAAGATATATACACAATTAATTTTAATCGTTATTTATTTAAGATTTAAAATCTGATGCTCTATTTAATTTTAATCGTTATTTATTTATGATTTAAAGTCTGACGTTCTATCTGTTCTCTGATTATGAACGTCGTAAATAATTTAACTTTGAATGACAAAACTACTGTATACAATAGTTTAACCTCATTTTCCTCCAAGAAACTGCGGTGTTAAAAAATGCTTCCTGATAATGATGCCTATTTCATAATATCCAGGTTTCCTGTAAACACGGTTAGCATAGAACAATGGAAAAAAATGTTAAATAGAACAGGTGGGACTCCTCGAAAACATTCTTTGGTTTGCAGTAGACATTTTACGGATAACTGTTTTGTCTAACTAAATCACCGACGACTTTTGAAGAAAGGATCTATACCTACTGAATTTGTGCCGTTAGGGGTTTCTTTTTTTTTCATATGTGCTTACTAAGTATATTAAGTAATATACTAATAATACTTAATATCTAAAGTCAGAGCATTTATGCCAACTGTAATTTCTGTACAGGTCAATCTGAAGACCAAGCGATCGGTGTCAGCGTACGTTTACCGGGATATATCACCAGGACCTTCAACTTTAGAGCCTAAACTTTTATTTCAGCACTAATATAAAATGGATTTGAAGAAAAGTCCATCACAGTGAAAATATCAATTTTAGGTAAATTATCACTTTGTCTTTTACAAAAACTTGTTCCTTTATATTCAAATAAAACTTAATTACCTATTACACAAAGAAACAAAAGATATTATAGACTAGTCCAAGGCATCCAAGGCATAATTTGTGGTGTAGTGAGATGACGCGACACTCAATCGAGTAGACAATGTGACGTCATGGGCAGTAAGAATCCACCAGTCAAACCGCACGAAAATACATAATAATAATAATAACGTGCACATTACAACGTCGTGGCCCCAAACTAAGCATTAGCTTCTGTTTTGCGTACCAAGCGAAGACATCACATACATATAACAACCAAGACCCGGTACCAGTATCGATATTCATCATATAAATACTGACCCGACCTGGGATTCGAACCCGGGACCTCCAGCTTCGTAGGCAGGGTCGCTACCCACTAGGCTAAGCGGTCGTCAAATTAATAAATATCAATAATTTATTTCTCAGTCATTTATTGACGAATTTAAAAAAAACTTTCACTGTTTTATTAGTTTTGGTTTATCTTTCAATTCTATCGAGTTAAATTGTATATTTTGAACATCATGAACTTCTCTATTGTAAATGTTTTTATTTTGTACATTCTCATTTTTTTGTTTACAAAGAGTTAAAATTTTGTTGTTATGCGTTGCAACGTGACGTATTGTAATTAAAAATAAAAATCGTTTATTTATATTGTTTTATTTATTACTTGGCTTGTATTCAACTAAATATTAACATTTCCATAATGATGTTAATGCTTTCTTTACTTCTGCAAATTTTTTATTATCAACTGTTAACAAAAAAAAATATTTATTGGAGTAAAGGAAATGGCATTTGAATTGACTGATTGATGATTTGTCATTTTAAAAAACTAAAAGTTAGGAAAAGTAACTCAAAACAAAAATTATGTAGTATAGCAGATTCAAAATAATAAATAGGATTGCCGATTTCGACTTATGATATCGCGGTAATTTCAACCACACATTATCATGAAAGTACTACGTGCTATCGATAATATAAAAAACACCCATGCACATCACTAAAACTGGCTCAACCACATGTGAATTTTGCACACATACTCATTTCCGTTTCGGTCATGCGATGTTTAGATGTCAGTTGGTCTCCTACGCTAGTATATATATGTCTATGGTACCTACCTATACGTTAAATGCTTTTAAAAATTATCTTACATATTATTTTAGTACATTTTTAAAAGAAAATATTTAAATAACTATTGTTACAACTTTCTATATATAACTTGAATATAACTCTTTACAGCTATACAAAATTGTAAATTAAAAAAATATTTTTTTAGTAATTAATTTTTAATTTACCTATTGGTAATTTATGACAATGCGTATCATTTAATTATTTTGACATGCATGGAAATACCCTTAACAATTTATATAACTAACTTGTACGCATTTAATAATTTTGGCACGCATGGAAATACCCTTAACAATTTATATAACTTGTATACATTTTAAAACATTAACAATATAAAATATAGAAAAGCTGTTCATCCAAAAATGGCGCTCTTACAGGGCACTCTCTTATGCTCTTAACATACAAAAATAAATTCTTTAAGTACCTAAATAGCATCAGCACAAGTTAAATGTTTCGCAAGTTGAAAGCTGACAGACATTACTTAAAACATATATTGTTGCAATATAAATTTCGAAAATCCATCATTGTAAAATTGTAGAAATGTACAATTTTGATATCTGCACAAAACTTTTATATTTTTGACTGTAATTAATAGAATAATTCTATTGTTACAATGTAAAAGTTAGTTTGTGGAATGACATATACGTGGGGCATAATAAAAGTTTCTGGAACTGGCCACTTGTAATAAAAAAAAAATAGAAAGCCAATTATGAAATTTGAAAATGGAACTTTCTGGGAACACGTTACTTTTTAAATTGCGAGATAGTCATTTGTTTCTTGGTTGTGGCGTCGGTTTGAAAATTGTGTGTCGAAATTACAATGAACTTATCTAGAGAAAATTTTCGCGCTATGATTTTTTTGGATTTTCGCGACAGCTACAGTCAATTAGATAGTTGCCGAGACTTCAATCGGCATTTAGTAATAAAGCTCTATTTCGTAGCTCTGTGTACACGTGGTTCAGTGATTTTAGACGTGGACATAATTATATCCATGACGATGCACGTGAAGGTCAACCAGCGACTGCGGTTACCGAATTTAATATTGATACCATACGTCAATTAGTTGAGACTGGTAAAAAAATTAATGTCAGCAAATTCGTACTGTATTAGACATTGGATGAGTCAAGTGCAACAGATTTTACATGTGCATCTGAAGGTACGAAAGCTTTGCACTCGATGGATACCGCATGATTTGACGGAAGACCAGAAACGACTGCGCGTAAAGAAGTGTCGCAAAATTATAGCAAAGTTTAATGGAGGCCAATAATTGGCTGTCTATAATATAGTGACGAAACCTCGGTGTACTGCTTTGAACCGGAAAGAAAGTCAATCGGCAGAAAGGGTCTTTCCTTTTAAAGATTTGCCAACGAAAATTAAGAAAAGTCGAACTGTTGCGTTGGCAAGAAAATGGTTGCTTCTTTTTTCGGCAAATCAGGACATTACACAACAGTCGGCGGCGAGTGCATTCCATGAAGCTATTGAAGAGGTCCCTAAAGAAGATTGGTCCAACTGCTTTTTACAATAGTTCCATCGAATGCAAAAATGTGTCAATTGTGGCGGCATATACTTTGAAAGACAATAAATGTATCTTAAGTAAAATATCAGGTCTTATTTAGAGTTAGGCCGTCCATGCCAACTTTCTTGTCATGCCCAGTTTTGATTATTTCATACTAAAATTCCTGTCATTCCAACTTATTTCACTTTACTAGGATTTAGTTCCTATAAGTCTACTTTCTTACGATGTCTACTTTTTCAACATTCTATTTTGTGTAGTTTGTATCGCCAACTTTTATAAAAATATATTTCGCCTATTTCATAATGCCTACAATTCGTACAGTCAAATCAATTTGTACCCTAAGTATTTTTTATTGTTTTTATTCCTTGGGAAATATTGATGCAACAGCTTCTACTAATATAAACAAACCATGCATTAAACTTCGTATGCAAGCCATAGCAGATATTTTCATGTCATGTTTTTCTATATATTATGTGAAGGAAAAGCTTTCAATTCCATTTTAAGCATTGATACTACGCTCACGGAGGATTGTGATGTTGGGCTTATGTGGAGTAGAAGTGCAGAAAACTAAAATCTATGATTTAGAACATCGTCGATGCCAACTTTCCTTTCAATGCCCACTTTTGATTATGTCATACTCCTCAATGGTTAGTAGCACGGGTACAAAACTTTGTATTTAAGTTGAATTCTAATAGTTAACCATGATTTTCACCATGAAGTGATGATGCACGTAGGATAGTTTGCTCTCGAGGGAACTCCTTAGTAGTTAGTAGCACGGATATGAAACTTTGTATGTGAGTTTATCGTTTTATAGGTAATTGTGAGGTCCACCTGTAATTTTGTAAATTTTGATGAGAAGTACCTACTTTAAAAAAATTTAAGACTACAAATTAAAAAATGAATTATAGTTTAAAAAAACACAAAAATCGAAAAGAAAATATTTTTTTTTAGTAAAAGTATAAAGTGATTAACGAGAAAATTTATGTGATTGTGAAAAAGCGTGGGGTGCAATTAATTATACTTACCTAACAATTGATATCGCGCCCCTCAAGCTTTTTCACAATAACATTAATATAACTTTTTTAAATGAACGGAAATGTATTCCACTTTTATTTTATTAATAATTGAAATGAAATTACACGTATTTTTCTGTGTATTATTTTTTTCAATTTCTATAGTTTACATCAAAACAATGACAGGGCAGTTGGACGCCAGAGAATAACGAAACTAATCTGGAAAAGTCCATGAACACAAATTTTTTAGTTTGTATGTACCACAGATGGCAAGACATGATTTCTTATATCTAATTTTTTTCAAAGTTGGCATAGTGTTACTTTTTATAAGACTTAAAACAAAAGAAGGCATTATGGAATGAAATCCTAATAAAGTGAAATAAGTTGGCATGGCAGGAATTTTAGTATGAAATAATCAAAAGTGGGCACGAAAGGAAAGTTGGCATGGACGGCCTAACTCCTTATTTATAGGAATCCAGAAAGTTTCAGAATGGCCTATGTATATATAGTACCTAATCATAAACATAAAAAATATTTGATTCATATTTTTAAATGTAAATGTACCTAATAGGTTTCCGGTTTTTCCCCATAGTCTAACTGAACTGTCTGTTTGTACGAAAGGGAATTTTATTTCCCCCTGGACCAAGTAAATAGTGGAACATTAGAAAAATGTAATTTTAATTCCCTTTCGTACAACTGCATACATAAATGAATGTAATAAATTTCTTATTAACTTTACTTATTACACTTTTATGAACTGTTATTGGCTGGACACAAAATTGTGGGAATTTTATTTCCCCCTGGACCAAGTAAATAGTGGAACATTAGAAAAATGTAATTTTATTTCCCTTTCGTACAACTGCATACATAAATAAATGTAATAAATTTCTTATTAACTTATTACACTTTTATGAACTGTTATTGGCTGGACACAAAATTGTGGGAATTTTATTTCCCCCTGGACCAAGTAAATAATGAACATTAGAAAAATGTAATAAATATCTTGTTAACTTCACTTATTACACTTTTATGAACTGTTATTGGCTGGACACAAAATTGAGGGAATTTTATTTCCCCCTGGACCAAGTAAATAATGGAACATTAGAAAAATGTAATAAATATCTTATTAACTTTACTTATTACACTTTTATGAACTGTTATCGGCTGGACACAAAATTGTGGGAATTTTATTTCCCCCTGGACCAAGTAAATTATGGAATCTTAGAAAAATGTAATAAATATCTTATTAACTTCATTTATTACACTTTTATGAACTGTTATTGGCTGGACATAATATTGTTTTTTGTTTCTCACTAGATTGTCACACCAAAAATGATAAAATATGTTAAATGCTTTTGAATATCAAACGGAACAAGCAAAACTCTCTGTGTATTTAGTGGGGTGAGAAAAAACTTCACATCTGGTAACCAATGCTCCCTTTTGGATTCAGATAGTACATGAGTTGGGTAGTTTAAAAAGCCTGAAACACAAATTTTTCTGGCCCTCTATCGGCGTAGATAACTTAATCAATATGGCCGCCAAAGCACAGATTATATAAAAGCAAAATACCCACCAGTGAATCATGCCCTCCCTGGTCATATTGAGATAGTTATAACATCTCAGTACCTATCGCGAGTTTCGATGAGTTGTTTACGTTGACTTAACAAACAACATTGTCCAATTACAGCACCAAAAGAAAATTTCAGTTGCAGTGATATGTTAATGTCTTGACTGTCATATGTAAAATTGTAAATATTGCTAAAACAATTAGTATTATGAAGCTAAGTAAAACGTTATTGAAAAGGACAGACATTAAATAGTCTATCTGTAGATGTACGGAACGTCATAAATGTATTAAAAATTTTGAAATGGTGGTTGTTTGAAAATTTTATTAGACAATCTAACATAAAATATACCTAAAATGTATTTTGAAAGTAAAATCAAGACCATCAGAAATCTTCCACTAATGCAGAAAAATAATGGAATTATTTTGAGAACGAGAAATTATATCAATCGGCCTAGGGATCCTAGTCATACTTAAATAATTATTTTGGTTCATCTTATGCGGGTATAGTTCACCTCAAACTTTATGGCGGATCGGAATACAACGCTACAAGCGTGCTTGCGCAGATACAATCATATACCCCTCGCTTCACTGCGTCCCGCTACACCTAAAACTGGGTACTGCAACGTGACTTGTGCCTATGTTCACATCCGCCATAAAGTTTGATTGAAACTATATGTTGTCGTTAAACCCTCTGAAGTAGGGTATAACCAGTTGAACATTTCAGTTGGACTATGAGGAAAAACCCTTGAAGTAAGTTGTATGAAGGGGAATGAAATATATTGTGTTCCATTATCAAATATTTTAGTTTGACCACAAGGAACAATTTGTGTTTGGTACAACTAGTTGGACATATCAGTCGGATTATGGGGAAAAACCCCAAGCTTTCACTCTATAGTTATGAAATAGATATTACATACTAAATAATCATTACAAATGGTTTTAAATGAGTAGGCATTATTTCATAGACTCAATCAGAAAAATCACAGTCGCAATCACAACATGAAAAATCACCACTGCCTGTATTAGCGTCACCACTATGGCAGCCATCACCACCACCATCTCCATCACCACTACAGCATCCATCACCATTTCCATCACCACTACAGCATCCATCACCATTATTATTTTGGCTACTACAGCAATCCACAAATAGTTCTAAACAGTCACAGCAACCTTCATAATCTGTGTTTTGAATAGCAGTATTTTGGGTTCTATTATTCCTTAGTTGTTTTGCATTTTGATTTTGTTGTTTCACAAGCTTATTATTGTCAATTTCAAAATTTTCAGTAGGGTTTATAGTTAAATTGCCCATTGGCTGGGATGTTATCAAATTTTGCTTATTTTCCAGCAAAGGAGCAGATGATAATGGTTGAGTTGTGATAGTTGGGACGGACATCTTAAGACATTTAATTTTTAATTATTTATTTTATAAGAGGTATACTTGTGTGAAATCATTTTGGCACATCATTTAGATATCTATTAACTATAAAAGTAGGTAAATAATGTAACTTATTCAGAAAAAAATATTTTCTCGTTTATCATGATATAATAATCTAAAAAATACTCTTCTTATTTGCAGTTTGGGTGTATATACTACTATATTTCTCCAACCTATGTAGCTCCTATGTTTAAATTAATTTCTAATATGTCCCATATTTGGCATAGTATTGAATGAGCAAAAATTATTGTATATAATTTCCTGAAACAAAATAAAATAGACTCAAAAATTAATATGGTCTAAAATTATATTATTCATATATAATATATAACATAGTCAGCTCTCTGAACATAATCAAGAGTAGGTAATAATGGTAAGAAAAAACATACAAAAAGTATTGTTTGAAACATTCAGCAGGTACTTACTGATTTTTTATTTATTATTTTAATTTAACAATAGCAAATGCCTGGATTTACATTTAAATGAAATAAAAATTCAGATTATAAAATAATTAAGCGTTTTAATATTTTAAGAGTTACTTAGAACCAACCAAGGCGCTGCATAAAAACAACATGAATATAAATAAGACCCTAACATTACACAGATCATAGCCAGAGGTTCACTTATAATATTCACCTGCTTTATTTATTGGTGCCCACTGCCCATCCATTGTCATACTTCTTTGTTTCTGCATAGGTATATATACCCCTTAGCAATTTCGCCAGTTTCGAGTTTAATTATTACATAACCCAGCGGCTTATATGTACAGCGACGTAACTTCAATAAAACACGTAAAAACTATTTTTATTCGAAAATAACAAAAAAAAGGCAGCGTTGTATGCACATGTCGTTGTAGTTATTAGGTATGAAGTTTCTTCAAATTGCCATCAGGAGCTACAATGCTAACACGTATTAAATTATTATGTAAAACCTGATCTTTCAAAACTTCCGTTTCGTGTAGGTAGGTATACCTATTTTGATAAATAAATAAAAATAACTGAATCACTGTGTCGGTGGTGTGGCTACTACCAGTGGGCTGGGTTGGGAAATGGGAACAATCGGGATTGGGATGTAGGCTGTAGGGAGGGCTTGCCTTGTCAGGGAGGGCCCGTTACATTGTAGGGCGCCACCGCCATAAATAATTAGATATTTAATTATTGTTTATTACAATACAATAGTTTAGCGAAAATAAATAACATTATGTGACAAGTGACACTAATCAATACAAATTGTACATTGGACCAACCAATCAATCCCAATTGATTCCAATTGCCCAATCAGTGATCAGCTAGGTGCCTTAGGTGGACGCCGCAAAATGATCAGTTAAACGCCAATGAAGCCGGGTTGGCTTCATGGTTGGCTCTGAGCAGCTCTGAGCATGCTCTGAGTGACTCTGAAGTTGACTTTAAAAAGTTATAACTATTATAGTGATGGGCTGAATTTTATCGGTTCATAAACGGTAAACCATTCAATTTTTCCATCAATAGCAATAGCTGTTGAGTTTGTAAATTGTAACCTAAATGGTAACCAAATGTGTACCGTATCTAATGCGTACCTACCTATATAATACTTGCCGGCCGGCCGTTGACGACCCCCGCGTAGCCCCTGCACGCCTCGTCAGGCCTCGTCATGGCCGCGTAGACATGTGTAACTCAGTGAAAACCAATAATTTATCTGAGTAGAGAACAAAGAGTAAATTAAATCGACAGCAGCATTTGGTTTTTCACAAATGTTACTTCATAGTATCTAAAATATCAAGCGCAGTTTTGCGGGGGTGAAGATAGGGGCGCGAGGATTTCGTGGGAATGAATACCGGTGCGCGGGGACCTCACGTATTGAAACTTGGACCAAAGCTTGCCATCTTACAGGAGCTAGCTAGAGTATGAGTGGTTAGACGGTAAATGCAAAAGAGGACTTCTAGTTCATTCGTACTTTTATAGTAGAAAACCATCACGTAGTAAATTAACGAATAAAAAATATTGCGAGTTATAAATTATCTGATTTTTTACAACACAATAAAGTAAATTATATTTTTTTCAGTTAATAATTAAAAGAATATATTTGACTAGTGACCGCCCGCAGCTTCGCTTGCGTAGACTACACATTCTCGTTATAGGTACTATTAACATTCAAATTGGTTTATACGTACTTTTTACTGGAACCAATATTGGTTACACCCATTTAAACTTCCAGTCTTCATTCCCCTCCAACCCTTTGAAAAAATCGATACAATTTTTCACCTACCGTTTCCCACGCTTAAAATGTGAAAATCCAAAAACTTTGAAACACATCTGAAACACGTTTGAAATTTAAAAAAAAAAGCCTTTCTTGACAAATTAATGCTAACGTTATAAATTAAACCTATGTTTCAAATTTAAGCTTCCTAGACTTAGTAGTTTCGGCTGTACGTTGATAGTCAGCGAGGACAAGCAACAGACAGATATACAGAGAGACAAACACAAAAAGTAGCTTATATGTCACTCTTGACAACCTTCTTTTTCGTCTCAAAAATTTCCTTAAAATCTGTTTAGCCGTTTTGGAGATTAGCTCAAATAGACAAATACACGTACAGACAGACAGACGGACAAATAGTAGCAAATGTCAATTTTGACCACCTCCTTTTCATACCTTTTTTTAAAATCGGTTCAGCCGTTTTGGAAATTAGCTCGAATAGACAGATACACGTATAGACAGACAGACAGATAAAAAGTAACGTGTTAGTTTTGACCACCTTTTAATACTTGTGAAGTTACATTAAAATCGGTTTAGCAATTTTGAAGATTAGCTCGAATAGACAGATGGACGTACAGACAGACATACAAAAATTTATGTATGTCATTTTTGATTACATCCTTTCCATATCTGTAAAGTTCCATCAAAATCGGTTAAGCCGTTTGGAGATCTGTTCAAATAAACAGACACTTCGATTTTAAATATACAGGTTGGATTCTAACCGTCTAGAGTCCCGTTATATTTAAAATCTGCTGGTATTCAATAACAATTTCGCCAAGTGAACTACATTTTTATTTGTAGCCATTTTCGAAAAATTAAATTTTTAATATTACTCGTTTTTCAAACAACCACGCAATCCTGACTTACGAATATAGCGTGGCCATGCGCGGCGTATACGCTGACAAGTGTCGACAAGCCGGCAACAGCCTTGAAATCGTTTTAAATTTGCCGTCAGCAGCGGGGCGGGGTCATGTGGCGGGGAAATGTAAAGAATATACACGTGGGGTGGCGCGCACCATAGTCGCATTTTGACCGTGACCGAGTGAAGCTTGTGCCTCGAGTCGGTGACCTCGAGTATTTTTAACATCAGCTGTTTGCAGTTTATCGTGTTCTTTCTTAATGCAGTTTATCGTTTATAATTGTGCCACGTGCTTCACGGGGAGATAATTAAAGGAATAGTCTATCAAACGGAATACACCACTGCAGATCGGCAAGGTTACTCAACATGCCATTCGTCGAGGCGAGTGGAATATTCGCATTTGTAATACTGTCTAATTGCATAGTCATAATGTCTTAAAATAATGACGGGAGTGCAATGGATATCGCGTATTAAACATTTATTCTGTTAACAATTGGACTAACCCAGAGGTCAGTGGACCGTAACCACGCTCCGGATATCAGCAAATGTTAACGTACAATACAAATGTGATTCTAAACCACGTTCCGGATATCGTCATCGACAGAACCAATACTCTGCTACCATAAAATGTCGACGACAGAACGGAGATAGCGCAGTGGAAGCTTAATATTTAATTTCCAGTTTATTGTTGTCGAATCACACGGGCATCCGTCAGGCTTACCTTGATTATGAATTTCTCACAGACTTCTCGCGTGCCCGCAGGCCAGCTCACGGCTCAGCCAGGATCCTGTTATACCGGTTCCCATTCACCCAGATCACCAAGATCTCACCAACAACGGTACGCGAGAAATGTCTTTTCCCTTTACACGCCCGACTTACCAAACTTTACTTTAGCTTAGTCAATTTTGACACCGAATCAAATCAACCAAGGCACACAATAACCCCGCAATAATATAAGCCAAGAAAAAAAACGGAGACTTTCAGGTCAGAGACTAGATACCGCGCGCAACGCATCCAACACGTGTCCTCTCAGTTTAACGGCGAGGGGCCGGCGGAACGGAGAGAATGGAGGAACGACAAAGTTGTTTGTCCAGCTTAACGGCTGGAAGCGAAGTGTCTTTAGATGAGGGTAGTATTACTATGGACGTGCGCAACATCAATGGCATCAATCTCTATATCAAACATATTCCATTAAATACTTTTTTTAATTGTAAATGATCACCACATCAAACAAATTACAGAATAGTAAATAGGTATCTAAAAAGTTAATACGAACGACGACGTTGATAACTGTGAATTAAACCTATGATGATAGCATGTTCTGTGGATTATTGTGACTTCGTGGTACAGCATTATGAATGAATCATTTATCGTTCCTGGTGTGATTTACAAAACCGAGGATTTTTGGTAAGTTTAATGAACATTATTTTGTGTGTGCGCGCGCGGACGCGTCATAAGTAGTGCTAGGTATGATGTAGGTAGCCGCCATGTGTTTACGTTTCCATGGTTTGCGTTATCACTCCTTTATATTTTTATATTTTGTGTCATCACTTCTTATAATGTTTTGATTACTCAATAAAAAAATTTCTTTTTTCCTGCTAAACATGTATTCATATTTTTTATACAAGAATATTGTTCTTTGATTTGTTTTCATCATCATCAGTCCATTTGATTTGTTTTGAAATTACTCAATAAAAATTTTGTACTTTCCTACTAAACATGTACTAATATATTTTTAAGAATATTGTTCTTTGATTTGCTTTAAAAACGTTCTTCTTTACTAGTTTGATATATGCCAAGCTTTTCAAAAATAATTTCATTAAAATTAATAAAAGAATAATCTTATCCACTCCAAAACACTACATTATAGTAAATTCATTTATCCTTGTCTTTACCATGGAGTATGAAACATGCGCACTCTCTCACAGTTTACGGCATCTGTGCGCGCAGCTGCAGTAATTGTGTGTCCTTTTCTATGACGGAGAATTGTACGCGCAATGTTTCTCTGTCTAACAATTTTGCTCGCTCCAAATTTCGCAGGCTCGCAGCAACCAGGTAATAGGGACAAAAAAAAGGTCAAGAACTGAGGTGTAGCCATGGAACTAATATGTACTACGTAGTACATAATAGTTCCATGGGTGTAGCATATTGTGTATATTACATACTTTCCATTGAAGTTAATTTTATTTGGTAGATTTTGGTAAAAATAAAAAAAATTATAAATTTAATTAAAAATAATAATAACAATTTCCGAAAAGGTTGCCTAATCTAATCATATTTAGAAACTTATCTTGTTCTCTAAAACATCATTTTTATCTGGTAAACAGTTCGGTGAAGGACAATTTTAGTACAGTAAAGTTTTCTTTTTCTATTACGAAATCGCAACTGAATCAATATCTGAAAGAACTTCCTCAAGTACAATTTTAGTACGGTTCTTAGACTAAGTGAATTTATTTTGTCGTTTTAATATTTCGATACCTAACTACTAAGATATTAAATTTAATTGTATGGTGTAAAAGACAATTTTAATGTGCATGGAATACTTAAAATAACTAACGTATTTAATTTGATAAGGATTAATATCTTTTTTAAAAAAAAAGATATTAATCCTTATCAAATTAAAAAACATCTTTGCAAACAGTGACGCGTTTTTAACTGAAGTGTAAAAGTCATGTTTTTTTCTGCTCAATCTCATAAAATAAGCCATAAGAAAAAAGAAATAGCAATACCACACAACACAGCAGTCGTCTTTAGCGTTTCAAAGCCGGATTTTAATTGTGAAAGCCACTAATTTGTGACGCAAGTGTGTTTTAGAAAATGGACAATTTTAAGTTGAAAATTTAATTATGTGTGCGATACTTGACCATCAAAACTTTTAAAAGAATTTTAATGATAAATTATGGCGCGTGTTGATCATGGCTGTAATAGCCATAACTCACAGAAGTTCGATAAATACTGCGGAGCAACATTTACGTTTACAGCACGTGTAAGAAAACTTATGAAACGTAATAAAACTTTATATTTCGGTTCCTATTAGTGTATTTTATTTGACAACTCTTTTTGTCATTGGAAATGACTTTCATTTCGTTGGAGTATAGGGGATCACTTGGGAGTTTTGTGTGACAGGCAAATTGCACGAAGAGATTTCGAGATATCAAGATAAACGGTGTCAAAAAACGCAGCTTGGCGAGCACTACAAGATGGCAAAAGACAATTTGGAAAAAGTTCAAAAACAAAAAAATTATCGGCAAAAAACAAAAAAATAGCCATTTTTTTCCCCGATTTTCATTTTGGGACCCGATATCTTGAGAACTAGGTCCGAGTAAGAAAAAATAAAAAAAACGGCTCGGGGTAATTAAACACGAGATCGATTGAGACTAAAATTGTTAGAATCGGACAACCGAAAGTAGTGGTTAAGGGTGCCCTTAGTTGGAAGTCGCATATGCGTCGGTGTTACATTTCGTACTAATTCGATTCGTTCGATCGAAATGTCGTATAGAATGTTATATTTCAAAGTTTTAAGCTTATTCAGAGTAATTTTTTTGCGAAAAAAATTTATTTTGAAAAATATTATCCAAAACATGTGTGTTTACTTTATTCCGTTAGGTTCATTTCCAATGACGTAAGAAGTTCGAAATGCGAAAGCGGGAGATCCGTTGAATTTTTTTATTCCAAGTCTAATTTCAAATTTTTTTCGTACACATTAAAAGTTCTGCAAAGAGTTTTTAAACTTCTACAGGTAAGGTACCTACGTGTTTATTTCGTTGTTTTACTTTACTCATTAATTTAATAATCTAGATTCTGACACATGAAAGTAGAGACTGGGATAATCATGGGGGATAATAACGAAAGTTTTTACATGGCAATATTTAATAAATATCATTTGCCATACAGTCATGTCATATGTCAACTGAGAAATTTTGCGCGTGTTTTAATTAGTTTTCTCAGTGAAGCATGAACAAAACAATTAAAAGTGATGTACGTAAATTACTTTTCATTATGATCAATAAATATCAGGAAAAGCAACAGAAGAAGCAAGATATTTACGAAGAAAATTACAATATCTACGTGTGACTTTGGAAGTTATAGGTCAGTACTTACATTGTATGAATTTTGATACATTTTTACGTAGTGCAATTATAAGTACTACAATACAATAATATCGTAGTCTTGCCAAATTCACCTTTTCAGATTTGAAAATGAGAAAAATTAAAATAAAAGATAAAATTATCAAGATATTTACACATGTTTTCTAATGTCACACCAACAAACATCTGTGCTGTATACTTTTACATCACTACTTTTGTTATAATTATAAAAATAAAATATAAATCACATAGCTCAAAATCATGAAAATAGATAAATTTACATTATTCTTAAAGCATGAAAATTATTTTTTCCAACTATAATTGGTAATACCCTATAAATATTTTTAAATTTGCCACGCTTTTTCAGTATCAACTTTCATGTACCAGAGTCTATCATTAAACTTTTGAAATATGTTGTAATTCTACTTATTACACTTATTATGAACAGTAAAGAATGACGGTATATGCTTAAGATTTACTAAAATTTATAAGAAACAGTTTTTTACAAAGCAAAAAGTGTTGTGCATTATTATATACTTATTTACGATTTAATAGTATTTATGATTCATTAAAAAATACAAGGGACTCAATTCGACGCGTTTGTGTTTTTATAATGTATGTTGCTAATTAGCAACAAATCTGAAAATAGATCTCACTGATCAAATGTTTAACATGATTTCAGAACTTCTGTGAACATCCGTATTCGATTTCTTTGGATTGAAGCCATTTTAGGCATTGATTTAATAAGGATTTGTAGTCGGCAAACAAAAGCGAAATAAAGCGGGCTTGCTTCAGTGCATGCAAATATTTATTATGGGTCGGATGTATGACACTGTTTACAATAATATGACGAGTATTAAATCGTGACAATGTTCAAATTAAATTAAAAATAATCGAATAACCGCCTGCAGGAATAAACTAATGTTAAATTAAAATGTTTACTTACCGCAAATACGATATTCAGCTCTTTTTGCGTCTTTGACGAGTAGTTTTACATGTTTTTACGACACAAATCGGCATCGCGCACGTTCATTCGGCGCTAAGCCATTACACTGACGAAAAGCCGGTCGGTGGACTTATTGCGTTTTGGCCCTACCAGCTACAGACCCATTAGCCTCCTCAAGGTAATGGGCAAACTGTACGAAAAAGTATTAAAGACTCGTCTCAGCGATCACCTGATCGGTAAATCACTTATAATTGACGAGCAATTTGGTTTTCGCCCCAGGCATTCCTGCCCTCAACAGGCACTTCGCCTAGTTGAATATATATCCTCCGGCTTTAGAAAGCAAAGTAAGACAGTAGCAGTCTTTTTCGATGTGGCCAAAGCTTTCGACAAAGTTTGGCACGCGGGACTAGTTTATAAACTCCACAAACTTGAAGTCCCCGACCGTTTAGTCTTTATCATTCAAGACTATCTCACTGACCGACACTTCGTCTACAAACACGAGAAGTCCATATCAGCCCGCAAAATATTAAAAGCTGGAGTCCCGCAAGGCTCTACGCTAAGCCCGCTATTGTACTCAGCGTACACAAATGACATACCGTTGCCGCGTAACGGCGTCCAACTAGCACTGTTCGCCGACGACACAGTGTTTATCTGCGCGCGCGACATAACAAATATATCGCGAGTCCTCTTCAGTCCTCTATCGACGAACTTACGCGGTGGTTTCGTCTATGGAGGATTGAAATCAATCCAGATAAATCCGCAGCTGTCTGTTTTCACCGTTCCAAAGTGAAAACCCGATTCGTAGTCCCACTGAACATTGACACTCTACAAATGTCCGGTTCCAACATTCCGTGGCAACACACCTACAAATACTTAGGTATCACGCTTGACAAGCATCTCCATTTCCGCGATCATGTCAAGCGTGTTTGTAAAACAGCTAAATTTTACTTAGTTCGTTTGTCCGGTATGATAGGTAGCCGCAGTAAGCTATCGATGCGCAACAAGCGCACTCTATACGTAATGGCCATAAGGCCGGTCATGACTTACGCATGCCCGGTCTTTGCATACGCCAAGCAATCGATACTTAAGCCGCTACAGACCATACAGAACAAGTTCTGCAGAAAAGCTATAGGCGCCCCATGGTATGTTCGAAATAGTCTGCTTCACAGCGATTTCGACTTACCATCAATATCCAAGTACATGAAGGACGCAACCGAGCGCTTCTTCGCCGCCGCGGTCATGCACCCCAATCCCCTACTTTCGGAAGCGGCCTCTTACGAGCCCCCGCCTACCAATCACTTTACCAGACGCCCACGGAATGCTTTAACAGATCCGCCTGATGACTTCACCTCCGAGGTCGAGAGTCTCAGAGCACTAGGCAGATCAGACCCTCAGTCTGATGTAGGCGAACAGTACCCACCAGAAGTCACCTAGTAAACGTAACAAATCTGTTCGAATGGCGTCTGAGCCTTTGTTTACTCACAGTCGGGCCGTCCAGCTCGTACTGCCCTCCCAAACCGAGGGATCGACACGTGTCGGCCCTCATCTCTACTCACTCATACGCCGTACGAGGCGGCACCCTTAAGGCACCGCCCGTCAATGGCACCAACGCACCGAAGCATCCTCAATGCGTCCGGTCGTCGTTCAGTTCAAATCCTATAACACTCAACGGAGTATAGGTTGAGGAGTCGTTTAGCCGGTCGGGCTACACCTTCTGTGTAGAAGTCCCAACCCGGCACTACCTGCGCGGAAGGTCGGACGCGTAGGTGTCTGTAAGCAGATTCGGCCCTCACTAAATAAAAAAAAAAAAAAAAATTGCGTTTTGGATCACTTTCTGCGCAGACACTTTAGAACGCGGACAGCCCATCTAGTTATATTGGTATATTAATGATTTTAGGTAAAAAGATTGGTAGCCGTCAGAAGATTTTTGTTTCTGCGGTCTCAGTTTCAAGTACAAGCGACTCTTGGGATTCATAATTAAAATACTTTATACTCATAAATATGTTTTATTATAAATACCTGCCTATACCAAATGGTATGACGATTGTTTAATTTCACTTTGTGTAGAAAACTTACCAGGCACTCTTCGTTTAAATTGTGAAATAAAATATTTTTATGTAAATTCAATTCATATGATATAATCTCATCCTTATGGTTGAACATTTCTTTACATTTCTTAAATAAATATGTTATATGGAAAATGACATGAAACCGCACAATTACGTTGATTTATAAACTAAGCAAAAAAATCAATTTCCTACACAACATTTTTTGTGTAATAATAATAAAAATTACAAAACCCCAACTTAATAAATTCGTGTTATTTTAGTACATTATGACATGCATATAATAGTTGAAGTGTTTATAGGCACGAGGCAAAGCCGAGTGCTCATGTTCTATTACCGGTTTTGTTTTTATAATCGGCAACACAATATGGCATATAATATGACAATTTTGTCAATACGTTTTCCGCATTGTTGCGCGTACGCATTAGACTAAAATAGTAACTTGATTGGGCGGGATATTGAAATGAAAGTGCAATTCAAAAAAAGAAGATTCTAAGTAGGTACTAATTCACTAAATCGCACGTTAAAAACATGTTAAAGTAGTGCTGAAATATATAACATTTTCTTCAATACAATCATATTACAATGTCGTCCGAAATAGTCTGGAATGGCAATGAAAATGTTAGCGGAAAATCCGCTGAACAAAGGGTCTCAGCTTTATCTACAGACCCAAAGTCCGAGGATCATGCCTTAATACAAGATAGCGCAATAACTAGGCAACCTTCGAAAGATAACTCAACAATGGAACAAACAACGTTCGATCCAACATGTTTTTTACTTACGTACGGTTTGAGCGATTGCTGTACGGCTTTATGTGGGTGCTGTGCTATGATTTGCAACGGATGTTTATCTGCCACCTGTGAAAGCATAATCGCTTGTTTCCAGAACTGTGGAGAGTGTTGTCTCATGTGCCAATGTGTGAATTAATGTATTACCTATATATTTATACTTACATATTTACATACTTATATACAGATTACTTATACAAGTTTTCTCATAGTATAATAATTATGTACCTACCTACCTACCTACCTACCACCCATGAGACACTGTCTATACATACCGGGCTGAGACAACAAAAATGTGAGCATTAAATATACGTAGGTATGCTGTAGAGCATACGCTGTAGACCAATTATTAATATACACACCAGTTGATGTTTTGAAATATTCGCTGTGAACTAGAATTTAGCGTGAACCGCATGTAGAAGATTCTGATATTACATTTAATACGATAAAGATGTAGAGATTGTCTAATCACCGAGTCCTGACATTTTGCTCAAGTTTTGAATTCTTTCGAAGTAATAAGCTTGAGCATTGAGTGTGAAAAAGAGCTAAGTATATGTTAAGTCATACTTGTAGTAGAGGTATCAAAATGTCAAAAGAGATAAAATAGTAGGTACTGGGATGTGGTCCCCCAAAGTTTTAAAACTGATCAATAGCTTTTCAGTTGTATTTAATGTATATCAAATGTAAACTGTGAAAATGGTGGATTATAGGTAGGTACACTCAAAGTAGATCACAAATATAAAACAAAATCTGAGATTAGTTTCTAACAGTTTGTAACATTGATGGTTCAAAATAATATTTGATCATATGACATATAAAATTATAAGTATTAGGTAAACGACAGTAAGAAATACAGTTTTTTATAGCCTGGTAAAGTAATACGCACAGATCTTTGCCACTGTAAAGTTCTTTACAGAAAGCGTCATAGTAGTAAAATAGAGATGGAGGAGAAGTCGGATAGTTTGCACTACTCCGACTATAGTTCCCACTACTACCTCTTGCTGCCCGCGCGGGTGTACGTGCGCATTGAGTCTTGAGTCATTCGCAGGTAACTCAAGAGTACTAAAGATCTGTGCATATCACTGTACAATTATTACAGGTTGATAATGGATGTGATGTGACTCAAACATATTAATTAAGTTATATTAAATTATGTTTTAACTTTTTCTTTCCTTATTTAGAAAAAAGTAAGCTTGTTAATATGTTACCTGAACATCTGTCGTTGGAAAATGTTATAATGCGCAGCTTTCCGAGTTGGTACTTCAGTAATTTGAATTTAGAAATCGTGCGAATATAAACATTCTTAAGCGTTGTTTGAAAGGCGTAACAATATGACTATCATTTTACTAACTAAAATTGATTTTTTTAATAAAAGACTCCTAGGTGGCTTGTCGTTACGCACGGCTTTACTCCTCACATTAACTTAAACTAACTTACTGGACTCATCCATATAGAAATGAATATAGACAACTTTGTTAACCAAGCCAACATGGCACATGTTAACATTCCTTGGTGTATCACCAAAATGATTATAAAAAGAAAATGAAACAGGCTTTCACCAGCAAGCTTGATGGATATCAACATGTAATAGTGTATCAGTAAGAGATACACAAAATTTTTATAACATACTAAGTACAATCGTCCCAATAAGTTTTGTAATTTTCTTTATTTTTTCCATGTGAAATGAATGCATCAGAAAATGATATATGTGTATCCAAATGTTATAAAGTATGAATAAAGTATAAGTACCTAATAAAGTATATATACCTATGTTATAAATAAATTTTTATACATATAGAAACTGTGATAATGTCTGGAATGACAATATGATGCAATACCTACCTACATGTAGGTATTTATTGTACTTACTGTGCTTCATAGTAAGGTAAATAAATACCTTGCTTTAATTTTGTATGTTATTTTCAACACATTTAATGTACGCGCTCAATCTAACTGCCATATACACGATGACGCGAAATAGTAAGTTATATCCGAAAACGGGATACGTAGGAATATATCTTTTTTCAGCATTTATATACCTAGTTTTTTAAAAACATTTTTTTAAATATTATCAAGATCTAGTAAATTCAGCAGTTGCGGATACGATCGCACTCGGCGACGCAACACCTAACAACGCCACCCGCTACGCGGTGCCTTACCTATCCATACCAATAATCTAATATAAAGTACCTAAACCTACAAAAAAAAACTAATAATAATAATAACACACACAATCATAACAACGTCTAGGTCCCAAACTAAGCATTAGCTTGTATTTTGGGTACCAAGCGAAGACACCACATACATATAACAACCAAAACCCGGTGCCAGTATTAATAGTCATCATATAAATACTGACCCGACCTGGGATTCGAACCCGGGACTTCCAGCTTCGCAGGCAGGGTTACTGCCCACTAGGCTAAGCGGTCGTCGAAAAATGTTATGTTTCTAATTCTGCATCATAATTACTACCTTACTTTTTCGACACAAATCTCAGCATAAACTGTTCGAAATTGCCAGTTAGCTCGCCGCCGCCGTATACCTGAGTGGCACGATCGATATAATATTCATTATCTGAATATTCACTCATTATGAAACGAATTACGTGTTGGTGCGAATTACAAAGAATTGCGGCGCGCCACGTCATACATATCACGCGTCGTCGGTGCTCACGTCGATGACTACGGCCGAGTCGAGTCGAAGCGGGCTGAGCGGCGATCGGGTATCGGTCGCTGTCCGCACCGCGCCGGGACCGGCCTGCTGGACGGTGTTCCGTATAGAACGCCATAACAAATTTTGATCGTTCTGGTACCTATGCCCACCTTTTACGTCATCGTGTATAAAAAGAAAATACTCATGTACACTAAAGTTCTATATCTATAAGCATCGACTGAAAAAAAACTGCTCTATGCTCTATTTTTTTTTTAGCATGCAGCCAACTATCTATTGTCATAAATTGTAATATACCTACAGGGTAAGTCAGAATGTTATGCAGGTTTTCAAAAATTTATTATGTGAAATATAATGAACATATAATATTGTGAGATATACTGTGTGAAAGGTAAACTCTCAAAGTTTAGTTTAGTGTAGTTTTAAAAAAAAAACACATCACAGGTGTTCTATGTGAGCGCCTTTTGTTACACGGCAGACATCAAGCCGATATTCAATCTCCTGCCAAACTTTCTGCAGTATATCGCGGTCGATATCAGCAATGGCTTCTGTGATGCGAGCACGCAGTTCATCCAGTGTTGTTGGAAGTGGTGGTACGTAAACACGATCCTTTACAAAACCCCACATGAAGAAATCACACGGGGTTAGATCGGGTGAACGAGGGACTAGTCGACGGACGGCCAGTTGATTTTCGTTTACAGATGCAGCCTGCATCCCTAAATTGTGTGTACCACTTACGAATGGACCTCCCATCTGGCGGGTCTCTCTGATATTTGGTACGAAAATGTCGTTGAACAGTAATCACGGAGTTGTTAACATGGTAATCAAGCACACAGAACGACTTCTGGTCGCCAGTCAGCGCCATTTTCTTTAACTGCTCTCCTGCTGACATCTTGCGGGCGAACGCGGAATCAGTTTCAGGAAACTAAACTTTGAAAGTTTACCTTTCACACAGTGTATCTCACAATATTATATGTTCATTATATTTCACATAATAAATTTTTGAAAACCTGCATAACATTCTGACTTACCCTGTATAATTTTTTTTGTTAATAAACTAATTGAAACTCGTGGTATATGAAAGTATGACACAAAAATTGAAAAAAAAAAAAACTTCATTTGATTATGTTCTGCTAATCTGATACTCTATGATACTCTCAGGTTCATTTACATGACGTCGGTTTTTTTAGAATTCTGTAAGTACTACTACAATGGTTTCTGATTTACTCATCTCGGTCTGTCTGTCCACTAAATCCTCATGCTTTATATATTTCACGTTAGTCATCAAATAAATAAAAAAAAATAAAAAATAAATAAAAAAATATATATGTAAATCGCAAATATTTTTGGTAGGTATTTTTGATATTATTAGAACTTCAAACATTTTCACATTTTAGGCGATGGATAATTCACATGTGCCTAAATAACAAATACAGAAAACTTGAAAATCGGTCCACCTACTAGATCAAAGTGGAATAGTGAAATAGGAAGCGACTACTTGTCACGCACCATTAAGTTAGTGTTACTATTGGAAAAAAAAATATTGAATTGAGTTTATAGCATAACAAGGGAAATTTTCTTTGATTTACAACTCGCATCAAATATCTTGTTCTATTGAAATGGACACTAATGCATTTTGCACATGTGCAGGGCTCGCTATTGACCCTCTGATACCCATTATTCCTACTGCGACGACGCTGCTAGTTTTGGCTTCAAAGCGAACGAAAAGTTTGGCGCGAGCTATAAACAAACCAATCTTTATGCAACTAAGTATGTTAATGACTTGAAATCTAGTATCTGAAGTTGAATTGTGTTATCGCATTAGCAAAGCATAGTCCAATTAACTTTAGTCTGTAAAAAAATTGGTTGTAATGTTTTTTTTTTTAATATACCTGTTATTTTATATTGCTGAAAATCTATACTAATATTATAAAGCTGAAGAGTTTGTTTGTTTGAACGCGCAAATCTCAGGAACTACTGGTTCGAATTGAAAAATTCTTTTTGTGTTGGATAGTCTATTTATTGAGGAAGGCTATATGTATAAAATAATACTATATGTCTGTCTGTCTATTCGAGCTAATCTCCAAAACGGCTAAACTGATTTTGCTGAAACTTCACAGATATGGAAAAGAAGTGGTCAAAAGTGACATACACTACTTTTTGTATGTACGTCCATCTGTCTATTCGAGCTAATCTCCAAAACGGTTAAACCGATTTTAATGAAATTTCACGGGTATGAAAAGCAGGTAGTCAAAAGTGACATACGCTACTTTTTGTCCGTCTGTCTATCTGTACGTCTATGTGTCTATTCGAGCTAATTTCCAAAATGGCTAAACAGATTTTAACGAAACTTTGCAGATGTGAAAGAAGGTTGTCAAGAGTGAAATCAGCTACTTTTTGTGTCGGTCTGTCGTTTGTCTTCACTGATCTATCAACGTAGATAAGCCGTAACTACTAAGTCTAGGAAGCTGAAATTTGAAACAGAGGTTTATTTTATAACATATTAATTTTTTAAGAAAGGAATATTTGGAAATTTCAAATTTAAGGAGGGAGGGATGGAAGGGCTTTGTATGAGAGTCTTTGTTCTTTAAAGTTAGAAACATAAAAATTTTAACATAAATAAATAATGATGTGTTTCAGGGTTTTTGGATTTCCACATTTTAAGGGTGGGAAACGGGAGGTGAAAAGTATGGGAGTATCGGTGTTTTCTTAACGGAGTGGGGAGAATGAAGACTGAAAGTTTGAATGGGTGTACCCAATATTAGTTTCAGCAAAAAGTACGTATAAACCGTTTCGAATGTTAATACTACTAAAACAGAAATGTGTAGCCTACGCAAGCGAAGCTGCGGGCGGTCGCTAGTAATGTATATGAAAAGAAAGAAAAATTACATTAAAAAAGATATTTATTTAATACAAATGGGCACTTATAATTTAATTTTGTGAAACCTTACAGTAACACAGCCTTGACAAGACAAAAACCGATTTTACATACATTTGTCACAATTTTGTCACTTAAAGTATGGCTAAAATATAATGTCAAGCAAATTCATGAAACTAATAATACTATACATAAAATTATCTTCTACATTAAATGACAGTTGTAAAAATAATATACTTTTATTCTTAGCAGAATACTTGATATTTAAATATTTTGAGACAGTATTTAGTTTAAAACTGATAAATTATCTTTGGAATGTAACAAAAATAATATTTCAATACCTATTTTTTTTTACTGAACACAGAAAAGGTTGGATACGACATGTGGCGGGACACGTAGCCTGTCGAAAAATAAACAAACTGCATTTTAAAATGTACAAAAGGACTGTTTAATATTCAACACAATCGTTTAGCGTCGTGGTAATGTTATTCATTTGGAATTGGCTGAAACGATTCAAATGATAATTTGTATCTAGGATAGGATACGATATATATGTGTCGCTACCGTGCTAGGTTTTATGAAAAACAGATTTCCGATTTTAAGAAACAATACATGGTATAGTTCCAATCAACCCTTATGGCGGATGTGAACATAGGCACAAGTCGCGTCGCAGTAACCAGTTTTAGCTGTAGCGGGACGTAGTGGAGCGAGGGGCATATGACTGAACCTGCGCAAGCATGCATAAAGCGTTGTATTCCGATCCGCCATAAAGTTTGAATGGAACTATATTTCCGACCGAATTGTTTTATGTGTAAAACGAAAACTTACAAAAAAAAATCCGTTTTGTGAATAATAGATAACATTGGCAATAGATGATTTATTATTCAAATAAAAACAAGACCTAATACGATTATTAAACAAAAACAAAAAAAACCCGATAACTTTTTACTTTCAAAAAGGGTATTTTAATCGTCACACGGGATTACATCAGTCTAGGTGTCCATAATGCACGAAATTATGCAATGCCCGAAATGAGAAACATATCGAAAATACAATTCGCAAATTTCCGATTAGTGGCCGTTTACTACGCCTACTTTCAATTGATAATAAGCATGCACAGACCAGTCAACCTATAGACCACGCTTTGACAGGGAGTAGCATTCGTCAAGGCTAAGTAGTGACACTACTTAACTACGTCTCTTGTGAGCGGTCAGTTGTAAGCACGTCGGAAGCCATTAAATTGTCAATTTTGAACGAGCCAATGAAAACTAGCCGACTTCTCCCCGCACCCCGCCACTTTTTGGCGATTTCGTTTTTATACTGACGTTTATTAAAGCGTGGTCTATAGGTTGACTGGTCTGTGTAAGCATGTAATGCATTCCCTGTATGAAGTAAGACTAGGAATATTGGGAATATAGACAATATATACAAAATCGTTTCCATCCTCTTCCATATTCTAGCTTTTTAGAACTCGCATTGATTTTATTTTTCAAAAACAGTGATTGTCAGGCTGCATTGTTTCCAAGAATCATAGAAATATTAATTTCATATATACAAATAACAGAAATTAAACTTCTTCATAATCATAATTATTATCTCAGGGTTTAAGTTAAAACCCCCAGGATCAATCTAAAGTATCGCCGTTTAAATTGGCCTACCATTGGGAACTTTCGACTATAGCGGGAAGGACCAATGTTAAACGGTTTGTCTTTAATCTCTATGCACTTGCCAATACATTTCTTTGAGATTTTAACTACTTTTAATAAGGCTACTGGATATCCTAGAACATTTACAACATTTTTTATCTGATAGCTGTGAATTGAACCTAATCAATTCATTCTGACTGTCAATAAGTGTGTGTAAACATCTTATATTGAATAATTTATGTTTTAATTTGTAGCGTGTTGTTATATAGAAATTTTGAGAGCTTCAGGAGCGGGCAGATAATGAGGCATTTTATACAAGTGGCTTTTGCATATAATAATAAGTACGTAAAAGCGACACTTATATCTCATAGTCTGTACGCCCGATTGTATTTTGTATTGGCGCGTCACGAGCTTTTAAACAAGGTGGCGTGCATAACTGAGTTAAACGACCAAGAACCTTTGGAGGAGTCAGCCAAAAACGAAATTTAGGAGCCGTAGTTGGTAGTTATGACTTGACAGTGATGCAATTTTGGTCCATATTGGAAACAAGTTGCAATAAGCTGTACCAATGTACTATTCAAAATTTATATTATTGATATTTATTTTTAATTATTATGCGTAGGCTTGGATACAGTTTGTCATATGTGCAGCACTTTTTGTGTGATTTAATGTATCTTCCAGAAAAATCTAATCTAAATAAATAAATTTATAAAATTATAGTATTTTATCTGGGTAATTATTAAATAATGTTGTTTGTCTGTCTTGTGAAAATGCTACTTAAGTATGGTGATCAGTTAATAACGATCGTTGAAAACAGTTGTATGTTTACAAGACAATTTTTAAAAAAATTATCCTCTGTATCCGTGTCTGTATATGAAATTGGTCTCACTTCAACGTAGCTATTACTTCTGTTATGCCAACACATTAGATTTTTCAAAGCGGCATGAAGAACTACTACGATGGCTTTATTTGTCGTGTCTTCTAGCATATATTTGAATAGTGTGGAGTTTCTGATCGGTTGAAACTTCTATCAAACATTGTTACGTGCATGGTCTCACCTAGCGTCGTTTTGTAAAACTCCGTATATAACTAAATAATTGGCTTAATTATGCTTTGATTTAAGGATTTCATCTAGATGGAACCGAGACGTGGTCTCACTGTGGGCCTCATAAATAAGCTCAAGGTCCCTCATCGAGCTATGGAGATGGCTATGCTTAGAATCTCCCTGCGAGACCGGATTAGAAATGAGAAGATCCTCAGACGAATGAAAATCACAGACATAGCCCAGCAGATCAACATGTTGAAGTGGCAGTGGGCAGGTAACATAACACGCAGAACTGATGGCTGATGAGGGTGAAAAGTTCTGGAGTGGAAACCATGAAACCAGGCTACGGTAAGCGTTTCATAGGCGTTCAGCCATGAGGTGGAAAGATGATTTTGTAAACGTGGCGGGAGGACGCTGGATGTAGGCCGCTACCAGTTGATCCTATTGGAAATCAATGGGGGAGGCCTATGTCCAGCAGTGGACTTCCTATGGCTGAGATGACGATGATGAATCGGGCCTTTGAAAATAAAATAAAAAATGAATGTACGGTATTCCGACCTTTGCCTATGCTGTAAGGAATGAACAAGGAACCATAATCATGGCTTCACCTCTATATCGATGAGTATAAAGACCGCACACTTGGCAACCGGTATGCCAGAAGTCAAAAGCAATAGATTGACGATTGATTTCAAAACCAGTCACGTCGGTGGAAATTTGTGAAAAATAATGTTATATTCGTTGGGGTTTTACAAGATGGTACGTGTAATGTGTGATTTCTTGCGTCACCTTATATAACTCCGCCGTTAACAGGTTACCATACATATTTGATATTCTGACAATTGCTCCCACTCGTCGTTACTAAGGCGGTCATTAATATCGCTAGTTAAAATAGAAGGAAAATAGTAAGGTCACGAAATTTGAATTCACAAATCAGAATTTCACAGTGCGTGTGTTCTTATCTAAGACTCTATGAGACACTTTGACAAGAAAATTTTACTGATAAGTAGATACATTCTGTTACCAACACTCATATATGTTGTGACACATAAATGAATACCCTTTTAATAATTAAAATAATTTTTTTCCCCACTGTGTTTTATTTTTAGCGAAATAAACGAGTGACGACTGTACTGTGAGTTTTAGTAAACACACACGAAACCGCAAGGTTGTAAAAAAATTAATAATATTGTGAATATTTAGTATACCATAAATTTTGAATTTTTATAATGTACTCTGAAAGTACCTAGTTGTTGTTTTTTAAATAAACTTCTTCTTCTTCTTCTTTTGGTTAATGGCGTTCTAACATATGTTAATTCTGCCAATGTCTAGTGTATGAGAGTTATACTATTTTTATTGAAAAATAATAAAAACAGGCAACGTAGTACGGTTAATATGGAGTTTTTTTCAAAATGCCACATGGAACTACGACATTCTACATGCGCCATTTTGAAAAAAAAATCTTAAATAAACTTAATAGTTCATGAAATATATTCATCTCAGAATATCCAGCAGTTGTCATTTAAATCTCTACATTCTAAATCTAACGTCATTCTTCTTTTGTTGGCGTTGATGAGTTGCTGTTGTCGTCAGCTTTCCTTTTACTGCCAGCGTGCTGAGATTTCTTTTCCGGTTTATACTTTTCCCATTTTTTATGATTCAACTGGTCGAAGTCTTCGCAATGGCGGGCAATGTCGCGTAAATAAATAGAGAGATGCAATAGTTCTCTGTCCCTGTCCCTATTTAAATGCGCTTGTCTGAATGGTCTTATTTTTAAACCGCTTTTAGGGTTCATTATGAAATTCCTTCGGATATCATCAAACATTATTGTGTTCTTTGAACTATATTGTGGGAACTTACCCCATATGACGCCAAGTGGTTTGACCTGGAAATTAATAAAATCAATTAAGTTACACAATTTCAAAAGAATATTGATATTATTTAGTATAGTTTTGACTGACCCATTGGCCGAGCGGTTAGAGACCCTAACTGCGGAACCAAGGGTCGCGGGTTCGATTTCCGCCCGGGACAAATATTTGTGTGCATGATATATATAATACATATAATACAGATATTTTACACCCAGACATGTTCAAACAAATAATTGATTAATTAAATTGAAATAATTGAGCATGAACATGTCAATAACAAATAGACATGTTCATGCACTCATCACGTCCATATTTGTCCCGGACTGAAATCGAACCCGCGACCTTTTGTTATGCAGTTAGGCACTCTAACCACTTGAACATTCATCCTGAACTATCATACACTAGTTTTTGCTGGTACTAAGCTGATACATCTGCATAATTTGATAAGTAATGAATTTTTAGACAATGGTGGAATAAAAAAGACTTACTAATATTTGTTGTTACACCGCTATAAATACAGTATTTCTTTCAACACTTACAGTGTTGAAATAAATGACTTATACGCCTAATATATTCGTTAACTTTTTTATAATATTTTCCTACTTATTTCCTACTTTTCTATTAATTATCCTCTTTAATTGGGGCAGAATTTGTGGATGAGCTGCAATATGACAAGGAAGGTCCTTTCCAGGGTTTCATAGTCAAATGGCAAAAATAGAACCCTTATGATTTTGTCAACGTCATCTTTTCATTGATTTTGATAAAATTGCACAATTTTTATAAAAAATCTCTATAAAGTTCTGCGGAGAAAGATAAGAAAAAAATCGAAATTAATGCGTGTCCCACACGCATTGGATCAGTATTACGTTCATTCAGGGGATGCTGCACATAGTTATCTAATAAGAAAGTTGACTAAAAAAGTAATCAAAGAAATATCAACTGAAATATCATAATCCTTTGCTTCATGTGATATACAATTCATAATATATAATATTCACATATCTAGTGCACGCACGGGCACTGCAAATTTTATATAATTGTATTTCTTAATTTATAAACAAAAAATGTATTCCCGTAAGCATTTATATTCGAATTAGTGAAATTATATTTATAATCATTTATATTCGAATTTGTGAAATTATATTTATATTCATTTATATTCGAATTTGTGAAATTATATTTATATTCATTTATATTCGAATTTAGTGAAATTATATTTATATTCAAATTAGTGAAATTATATTTATATTCAAATTAGTGAAATTATATTTATATTCATTTATATTCGAATTAGTGAAATTATATTTATATTCAAATTAGTGAAATTATATTTATATTCGAATTAGTGAAATTATATTTATAATCATTTATATTCGAATTTGTGAAATTATATTTATATTCCTTTATATTCGAATTAGTGAAATTATATTTATATTCGAATTTGTGAACTTATATGTATATTCATTTATACCAGATAAATAAAAACTATAAACAAGACGCCGTGAACAAAATAATCAAATCTCGAAAGCTAGCCGACCATGTTTAATGGTAGCGCGCCATCGTGGCGTGAAATAATGTAAAAATAAATCCACGTTATAAAAAAATCCGATAGGATTATTTTGTAGAAACAATTTATTTTTCGCAGCGTTGAGGGTCGCTCACATGTCTAAGTATGCAGCTTTGATTCGTTTAATTGCTGCACCTTGTTTAAATTTGTGGTATTACCCGAATAAGATGAAAATATCACATAGAACTCACATCAATAGTCCCATATTTTGTTGTATGTACAGTTATCATAGCCAAATAATCTAAATAAAACATTATTTTGTAATTTGCATTTGTCGATACGCCTAGCAGTCTCATTTTCTCTTCGATCCACTTCATACCGGTCGCTGACCAGATGACAATGTCGTATTCGTTATAGGCCGACGTTAAAAATTCGTGTAGATATGGCCTCATTAGTTCATAACCTGGAAATAAATATTTAAAAAAGTATTAGAAATGTTTTTTTTGGCTGCACTTTTAGGATTTTACCAACATTAATAATGTTTTTCATAAAAATCTGTTCAACAATTTTAATGTTATCTCTATATTCAATTTCTTCAAAATCGGTTTAGTTGTTTTAGAGAAACACATGCACTGCAGTACTTCCTTGTAGCTGTACTGTAGAATATAGCCTACATTTGGCACTTCTGCAATCATAAGGAACATCTAAAAAAGTTTTATTAAAATCCATCAAACAGGTTTCACATTAAATGGGTTATGGTGTTAATAAATTCTCATAACTGGTTAATTGGCATTGAATTTTCTACACATTTTATAAAACTTTGGGAATTTTTTTATAATAGGGGTTTTGGAGACCACCACCACTTTTTCATTTTAAATGCATAAAAGTACTTTGTAATCTTTTAAAAGGCCTTTTAAAGACAAACTCAGCTCACTAATCTGAATTTTGAAATGAGGAAAGATGTCAAAGCAATAACAACTAATAAGTATTTTATATGAAAATATTTATTTTATTCAAAAGAAGGTCAAGTACATAATAATAACAATGATAATACCTGGGACATCTCGCACAGCGCCATCTAGTCCCAAACTAAGTAAAGCTTCTATTATGGGTACCAGACAACTGATATACATGCTTCAATATATACATATATAGATATTTTACATCCAGACACAGAACAAATAAAGCACACAAATATTTGGCCCAAGCGAGAATCAAACCTGCGACTCTTGGCTTCGTAGTTAGGGTCTCTAACCACTCGGCCAATCGTTGAGTCAACATCCTGACAACATCCAAGATTGAAACTCATCTCTGACACTTTTAACATTTCTGGTTATATTTGCCTGAATTACATGTAATGTGTTTCATGCGATATTATCCGGTTTCATTAAATGAGTTTTAGAAAACAAGAAAATAACCAACCTGTTTCAGCTACAGAGCGATGATCGAACAGAGTGTAGTCTATATCCAAAACCAACAGTTTCTTGTCCGGTCGAGGTTCGTTCAATATGTTTATCTTGTAGTCTTTGATGCGTTTATTGATTTTCGCTAAGTAGACCTGAAATTTAAGTAAACACGTTAGCATAATACTATATAATAATAATAATATCTGGGCCATCTCACACAGCGCCATCTGGCCTCAAAGTAAGCAAGTATTATGCTTGTATTATGGGGTACTAGACAACTGCTATACATACTTAAACATCCTTTTTTCTAAAATTAATATATACATATATAGGTACTTTAACACCCAGACATGGAACAAGTAGACATGTTCATGTACACAAATATTTGTCCCGGGTGGGAATCGAACCCGCGACCCTCGGCTCCGCAGTTAGGATGTCTAACCACTCGGCCAATGGGTCATTATAATAGACTTATACATATTTATATATTTTCATTATATTATATATTGCATACGAGAGCAAAGAGCTTTGAGAAAGTGAGTTAATACTAGTTTCACATTGTTTTAAAATGAAAAATAACAC
Organism: Luffia ferchaultella; assembly: GCA_949709985.1. NCBI lineage: Eukaryota > Metazoa > Arthropoda > Insecta > Lepidoptera > Psychidae > Luffia > Luffia ferchaultella. The sequence continues at coordinate 9,798,501 of OX453263.1, forward strand.
AGTTTTTGGTATTTATTGGTTTACTTATTGTGTTTATTCATTGGTTATGCTTACGGCTAGTTGCTTAAGTTTAAATTTTATATCTAAGTAGCTTTTCTTTTGATTAATTGTATTAACTGATAAGTGCACTGCGTTAAGCTAAATAAGTAACTGAAATTTAAAATTTCTGCCAGCTGGTGGTTTTTGAAGATTGTAGATGGTAACAATGGGGGCTACGGTTTTGAGGCTATCCAGATGGTGTCGCCTGCAGTGAAGTCAGCTGCCAAAAGTTGTTGATTTTATCGTTACTGTTACATTTTGTAGGCATTTGTTTTACTTTTGGCAATCATAGAAGAGATATCAGTACAAAATGTTAAATATTTCACATTACCTGACCACACTTTCCATTGGCGGTGGCGCCGCCTGGTGGAGAACTCAAGCACGATAGCATCATTGCCATAGATTAGCTATTTAGAATATTGCATGTGACATTTTGTTTCTGATTCAATTCAATGTTTTTTTTTTAATTTTTATGTGTGGTTATTGCCCTTGGCTTTTTTACATATTAAATGGATACTTTATAGTACAAGTTATTATTGCATGCATTACAATGTGAAGCATTATTAGGAACTAGTGCTCTAATCTTGCAATGGAAAACATACCTGATTTTCGCACATTCAGTCAATCTAGACACTCTTTGGTAAACAAAAAAAAAAAAAATTTATACCATTTTACAGATAATTCATTGACTATTTTTGAGGCGTATTTAAGTAGATTTATCCATAATATGCTTTACAAAAATATTATAGTCCAAAAAACAAGCTCTGTTATGTCGTATGAAACTTTGGAGGCATTATAATTTTCAAAAAACACTATTAAACTGCCTAATTTTTTTTTATACAATGATTTATTCACTAGAAGAATCCTTTCCAAAACCATCTTAACTTTTTAGTATTATTATAATTACACAAATGAAAAACTAATAACTCTCACCATTATTTTTTATAATAGGTACTATTATAGTGATAAAAGTTAAAAGTGCAATTTTCATAATTTAGGATTTTCCAATTTTTTTATAAATAATTGTACGAGTAGTTTTTAATACCTCTTGGTTTTCCACATCCACTTCTTCTTCCTCTATATCAAGGTCATTGATGACATCATCAGCATTATCTGGTTTGGAACGTGCACCTTCAATTGCTTCTTCTAAAGAGCCCATCATCATAATCTTCAAGTTAGGTTTCAGGTTCAACTCCGACAACATGCAGTTGTCTTTAGCCACCTTTCCTGGAAAATTTTAAAATAGAAATGTGTATTTGTATAATAAATAATGGTAATAAAGAGTTTACTTACTATAAAATATTTTAAAAAAGGTTTCCAATGTAACTTTCTCTGAATATATTAATAGCATTACACTTCATACCTATCAAAGCCTAGGTTTTATTTGTAGAGCAAGCAAGGAGTTCAGGGACATCAAAACATTGATGCGTCTCTTTTCAGCATTTGTTAAGCCCATATTGGAGTATGGATCTGTTGTTTGGTCTCCGTTCACAGAACAACATATCAATGAAATTGAAAAAATTCAAAGAATATTCTGTATGTTTACATTATTTTAAGCGCTCGGGGTATGAAAGCAGAATTTATTACCAATATAAAATTTGTAGCCTAATTAGTCACAGAGAAGTGGCTGATTGGTCTTTCTTCTTCAAAGTTATGAATGGAATGATTAATTCACCAGAAATCTTGGCTGATTTTAGGTTCATTTGTTTGAGGACTGAACTTAGAACTAGAAGGCTACTATTAGTTGAAAGATCAAGCAAAAACTATGTCTATCATGGACCTAGAAATAGGACTGCTAGGTTGGTAAACCGATACTCTGCCGATCTCAGCTTCTTTGGAAGATGCTTTTCGTCGTTCTCAGCTGATGTTAAAAAATTGCTATGTGTTAAGTCTACATTAAAATATTCACATGTATAATGCGGTGTATAATCTTTGTAAGTCATTTGATTGTGATTACTCATTCACTTGTTTAATATGTATGTATAATGCCGATAGGCGTAAATAAATAAATAAATGTAATTTATATTATTTTGAAATTATAACAGAGTAAGTTAATATCAAATAAAATATTGGAATAAACTAATTGGACATACTTAATCATAAGTTTTAAAATTTTCTTGTACGTTGGTTTGTAAGTCCGTAACTGAAAAATTGCTGAACCAATTTCAAATAAACTTTAAATTTTTAATGTACACAATGAGCGCGTCTTCTTCAACAAAATTATGTATCATACGCTATTTCAGACGCTAGAGCATATCAAAGTGATGACAATACTTTCTGAATTTCAGGAAAATACCGATTATTACCAGTGATACAACAAATCGTCATCGTCGTCGACGTCAGGGCATGATTTACTTAAAAAATTTGTATCTTCAGCATTTTTGTAGATACCAATAAAATTCTTTTATTCATTAGTTTTTCTAAATAAATATAATATATTTCTATAAAATGCAAAAATGACAAGATGCACTCATTGTGATTAAACATAAAGCAGTGTGACCGATAAAAAGGGAAGCCGGCTGCAATAATCTAGGCAATAGACATCCTGTCATTGATATTGCAATGGTCTATTCTAATGTTTATATGCTAATGGACTCCTAAACATTATTATGGTTCTATTGCTTAGAATATTACGGCTGGTTTCCATTTTTATAAGTCACCTTTTGCCATGTAGAATCACAATCATATATAACGTAAAAATGAAAATTTATTCACAAATGAAAAATCACTATCAGCAATTCACCGTTGACATATATGATATGCCTAAATAAAAAAAAAATATGTGAAGAGTTTCCTAAATATATAATATCAGTGAAATACTTTAAAAAAATATATAATAAGAAAGTTGTGAATGTTTAAAACATCCAGATACACAGAGAGGGCAATATCGCAGTGTTACATCAGGCCATTTAAAATATAGTCGAACAAAGAGACAGACATAAACTTTTACTAGCTTATAAATTTTACACTCTTCAACCGAGTATAAATTTATATTTTCATCATAAATATATTTTCAATACTAGTCAAATAACATTTAGAAGACTGTCGACCTACTAGTACTTATTCTAAAGTTTGTTTTAAATATATAAGTCAAGATAATACACCAAACAGCAAAAACATAATTCAAGAAGTAAAACATTTTTATAAAGAATTTTTTTTTTTAATTTACAAGTTATTAGATATTATTCTGTGACAACCGCTTAGTCTAGTGGGTAGCGACCCTGCCTACAAAGCTGGAGGTCCCGGGTTCAATCCCAAGTCTGGTCAGTAATTATATGATAAATATTGATACTGGTACTGGGTCTTGGTTGTTATATGTGGTTTCTTCGCTTGATACCCAAAACACAAGCTAATGCTTAATTTGGGGCCTAGACATTGTTGTAATGTATGCATTCTTATTATTATTATTATTGTTGACTTTATTGACTTGTTATTCTGAACAATTTAAAATCCGGACAAGATAGGTTGTTGGTCCACCTTTCCAAAAAAAGTTAGGTCTGATTACGCTTGTCAATGCGAGCGTACCTCTAAGAAATCCTTTATTCCATTTTTTCGTTAAAAAAATTTTACCGGAGGTTTACTACTCCCCCATCCCGAATATGTATTTTTAAACTTTTCATCAGGCAGACTTGTAAACAGCTACTGCTAGGTTATGATAACTTGACTATTTACAATCCTCCCCTACTGTCGTATTTTCGGTATTGCTTTGCTTCTTGATATGATGCTTTGCCAAATATTTTCGGTATTTTAATCATGTCGTGAGTCATCGAAATAAATCGGTTGCTTTTTGACATGGAGACAAACAGACACATAAAATGAAGTACTGCAATCTGCGTTCTGGCATATTAAATTAATAACAGTTAATTACTTAAAGTATTACCTTGAAACTTAATATTAAGTAATTTTTGCCTCTCCGGTCGAACACGCGTTGCATTTTCGATTGCAGATTTCAGCATAGCCACAGAATCGGTCGGCGTTAAATCTGGTAATTCGTATTCTTGTCCATTCCATTTTACGCTCAGTTTAAAATTGTCGTTTATGTCGCACATTTTTACATAAATAATAGTAAAACTGAGTAAAACTAAAAACGCAAAGGCTTTGACATATAAACAAACAATTATAGTTTTAATTTTGAATTACGATGTCTTGTATACAAGTCAGTGTTGTTAGGCGAAAAAAAAACATGATAGTACAGTCGGATGTTCATTTGTAAAAATGTTATCGAACAATATAATAAAATTAAGGTGTACTTAATATGACTTTCAGGAGCAAGAGGGCGGTTTAGCTGGTAGAGGGGGCCCTCTACCCTTTATGCCTCTACCAGCTAAACCGTTGTTTTTGGATATGTGGAAAAAATTTATTATTTTTATTTATTTTATTTATTTATTTATTAATCATATAATACAATAGGTACAAATAATAATATAATACCCTGCAAAACTGTTTCAACAGTTTGACTGCAGGAAGAATTACATTACATATAATGTGTCATAATGTGTATAACAGGTTACCTAAGGGAGTGTACTTAATAAATATTTTTTTAATTTTTTTTTAAACTTAACACTATCAGGCTCGAAGCGGATGCCCTCAGGTAGACTATTGAGTAAATACGGTAAACGTTTCTTTACCGTTCTATCTCCAAAGTAGTTAGAAACTCTAGGTACTTGTAGTCTACCTGTTGACACCAACCTCGTGCCATAGCTGTGACTCGGCTGTGATAGATAGTGTTCCAGACTGCCATGGTTGTTTACTAACAAAAGGTACTTAAGCTTTAGACTTACTGGTAAAATTTTACATATTTTAAAAAGTGCACGGTAGTCTCCTTTACAATTATTTTTGGTTTTTTTATTGACAAGTAATTTTAGAAATCTAATTTGAAGTATTTATGACAAGAGTTTATGTAACGTAAACTATCACAGCTAACTAGACTGTATTATTTAACGAGTAGTTAATAGATTAATTTACAAAATGTACTTTTATAAGTAAACATTTTGTAAAAATTCCATAGAAAATAACAGATAGCGTTTAGCCAATAAGCGAAAACTAGATGCATTTTATCTTTGTGATGTCATTTGTAGATGATTTAAAAAAATAAAACATTATATGATGTAAACTACATTGAATTACCAGGTACTTGGTTTGCCAACTAGCATTCTTTAACGTTTCGTTTGATATTAAAACTATTGTTCACTCTTTCACTCATACACACGCACATTTACCCAATCCATCCCTTTCCTCGTCATTGACCGAAGCAAGAACGAATGCCCGCGAGTGTTTTCGGTATCAATTAAAAATTAACGTTCACCGCCTCCGCAAAAAATACCTCGTGTACCGCTAATTAAAAATAAATATATAACCGCAAACAAAATCAAAATTCATCAGACTCAAAAACAGTTCTGCAAGTGTTGAAGTGAAAGTGTCGTAAACCACCACCGAGCAGTCCATATCGAAGAAAAAGTTTAGAAAATTTCCTTCCTACCTAGCTAGTATCCAACCCCACCAGTACTATAAATTTACGTTTTTCTATGCAGAGCTTATTCTCTTCACAATCGATACTAAAAGTTAAAGGTTCACTGTAATAAAATAAGTAATAAAAATTGTCTCTAGCTATCAGTGCACTCCTGTTATTACTTCTTGGATTAGCCAGAGAGGATTGAGCGCCTTCTAAATAACTAACAAAATAAAAATGAAATATATTTATACAATTCCTAAATTACATAATAATAACGATTAATAGTTAAGTTCGATTAACGTCGTGCTCGTTTTTTTATATTGTATGGCGGTACGGAACCCTTCGTGTGTGAGTCCGATAAGTACTTGGCCGGTTTTTTTTTACTTAAGTTCGCCTAGTCGTATCTCAATATTTTCGTATTGAACGGCTAACGTTCATCTTTTTTACTAATTATTTATTCATTGTATCAAAAGGATGGTGATATAAAGATGGATGGCAAGTTCGTACCTTGGATTATGAAATTATGAAACCTTTACCAATAGTTAGATGTTTGATTTTGTAAATTCCTAGATGTGGCACTGAAAAATATTAAATCATGTTTAAGTTTTTTACTGCATTAACACAACAACAGTAGAATCTAGTGTGGTATTTGACAGATAATATGAAGTTTACAGTGTTGATAAAGAACTTCTCCTCGAACATTTTAGTAATTATCTAATCAGGGTCAAGTTGTACAGGTAAATTAGTAAGCTATATGTTCTTTAACTAGTGTCTTTAACACAAAGAACTTTTTGTTATAATTTCACAACTTAAAATAAATTCAGGTACACGACATGGATGGGGACTCGCCGTTGTTATTTCAGCCTCTATAAGTACTTAACTGTTCAATTCAGCGACAAGTTCCCCGACAATATCTAATTATATGTACTTTTTTGGTTCGTGTATTATGCAGTCAAATAAATATTGGATAGGTACCTAATTCGCAAAAATTTCGTGCCGAAAATACCTACTGTACCTACTGAGATTTTGCAGTGTAACGACCTAACGACGACCGACGTGGACAGACGACACTTATTTTAGTTACCAATGTTCCATGGCGTTATAGTGGCACATAAATAGTGGGCTGACATATAATTTATTGTGAGATTTTATTTAATGCCAGAATTTATTGTGAAGGTTCGTATCGGTAGTACCTACTGCTGTGTTGACATTAAAAACCATTTTTAATGGCTCCGGAACTAGAAAAATGCTACATCCATGATGTGATGGCCCCTGATGGTCCTATCTCGATACTGTTGTCATTTTCATAATTCAAATGTAACGGGAATGTAATGAATTGAAACGATACGGGAATAAATAAATAAAAACGTCAACACTTTAAGGTACCTAGCGCTTAGGTATATTTTTATTACTTAATATAAAGTCTAGCTAGTGGGAAAAACAGATTATAAATTAAAGAGCAAATTCAGTAAGTTTAAATATTACTCGGGTACTAAATGAATACCGCGTTAAGTCCGCCCGCCCTGCGAGCTGCGCCTGCGGTAGCTGTGTGTTGTGCATTGAGCGATTTCATTATGTCGCCGTTCTTCCAACAGTAGTTGACCAATATATGGTACGGAATTACCTCTCCTGCACTGTCTTAGTCACACATAGTCCACCAAATTTTGTGACGAATCGTCACAATTTTGTTTTGGCCCATATCTAGCTATGGTGATAACCGATGTATCTACAACTATAGTACAGATGTCGCTTCGAATTTGATATAATCTTACTTGTATGATAGAATCCAAAGAGTGGACGTGAATTGAAAGAGATCATGTGGTGGGACAAAAATAACAATAGGAGTGCCACAGGACTCGATATTGGGTCCTTTCTTATTTCTCGTCTTGAAAAATGATTTGCCATTTCTTATTAGGGATAGATTTTAATATATTGATGGCAACTCTCTTGTTTAATACTAAATGCTAGCAAACAGTTTTTGACGATGTGAATGCAATGTCAAAAGTAGTTAATTAGTTTAATATTAATGATTTTTATCAAACGGAAAAAAGATCAATTGCATTAAGTTTACATTTTCAAATATAAGGACCAAAAAAAAACTAGTTATAGTGATTAAAAATGTTGAATTGGATTTAATAAACACAACACTGCAATGGAGATCTCAATCTCATAAAAGAATCTGCCAAGCTGCCATAACTAACTGATGTTGATACCGTTAGACTGGTTTTTTATAGTTTTTTCGTAACGCCATGACAACGCTTATATATTATGTGATAGTTATTCTGACATAAATTTTGTCAATTTCGAATAGTTATGAACACTTGATGAATTGGTATCTACTAGAACAGAGAACAAATGACCCAGATATTGTCAAGTTTTAAGTCTTCAAAGTTAGGGCCAAAAACGCCCACACGAGTTAGCAATAGTTAGATATTGCATGCGATTATGGAGCGTTATTCGGATTAGATTGAACGAAAGTATCATTTAAAAAATACATAAATAAAACGAGAATTTCGATTATGATTTGCGTTTTCGAGTAGCTTGTTCCGATTCGAAGTCGATTTTCACCGAATCGTAAGCTATTGAATTACTTTCATCAGATTGATCGCTTTTCCATGTCGATTCTGGCTTAGTTTGACTGATATTTTCGACTTGATCACTTCTGGTTTCATCTGCAAACAATTAATAGACTACTAAAGACACTGTAAGCTCTTATTAAATACATATCGTCATTATAGGACCATAGAGAAATATCTCCCAAAACATACAGACAACAAAAGAACCAGGCAGTTATCAAAATAATATTCTCGTGATATGTAATAGTACGTACCTTTGCCGGTTCGTTCTCCATTTTCTGAGATTTCAACAATATCTCGATTAATATCTTCAGAACTTCGGTTTTCTCTGGGAGAAAAAATAAATTTTATTAGATATTTTTTATTTAAATTACATAATATAGGTACATAAATAATCGTAATGTGAATGGGATTAGTCCTTTTAGAACTAAGCAACATATGCACAAGCGTGTTGGGATCAACTTGACTTGGATGTCGCCTCTAGTGGTTCAGCAGGAACAAGAAATTAAAATACGAATAACTTTTGTTTATAAATGGTGTTTACCCAACTCTGGTTTAAAATTTATTATATTGAAATAGGTGAAGAGTGTACCTGATGCACTAGTAGGAATTTTTGCTAAGGAAACTTGGAATTCAGACAAATCGGTAATCGTGCGGAAATCACGCTTATTAGTTCGTTAGGTCGAATTTAGACGTAAAAAATAGCGTTGCCGCAGATTAAATTAGAGACGCGATTGAATAGAAAGTATATTAGGTAAGGCTTTCTATTTGCCTTGCCCATAGGTAAATTGAAGAATGCGATTCGTGCATTATTTGTTTATTATTTCGAGTGATTGTTTCGTCTACTCATTTATGCAAGGTGCTTATACGAACACGTATAAATAATTCGGCTTATACGAACGCGTCGCGTCGACTAACGGAATTGGATAGCATCGCGTTAATGGAACATATTAAAAACGCCTGATCAAAACTTGCGAGCAACTATTGACGCCAAGTACTGACGGATATTTCAGAAACATTTTTGGTCTTCTGGGGTAGCTGGTACAATGATACCGGTTACTCGTAAAGGACAGGAAGGAGATCGTCAGTCAGTCAGTTGATAATAGGGCTGAGAAAGTCCTATGCGATTCTACCGTACCACTTAGCGAGAAGATAAATACAAACGTAACGTAGGCGGTGAAGAAGCACCAATACTATCACCGTCGCCTCGAGATGTCACTGAATTAAGAAGTGCTACAGTTACAATCAAACTTAATGGCGGATGTGAACATAGGCACATGTTGCGTCGCAGTAACCAGTTTTAGGTGTAGAGGGACGCAGTGGAGCGAGGGGTATATGACTATACCTGCGCAAGCACGCTTATAGCGTTGTATTCCGATCCGCCAAAAAGTTTGACGCGAACTATACTTTCAGTTTGTCGAAGTAGAACGTATAAGAAGGCCGAAAGATGAATATTTTGCCTTGATTCAGAACCGTACTTGCATGGACACGGCGAGGCAAGGGCGAGGCGCATACACTTATACATCGTTCGTAGCGCACTAGAAATATAAATAGAAGCGACATAGAAGACACCCCAAGACGACAGAGTGATGGTGGATCCCCACAAAAGCCGGCTGACGACATTGCGACGCGGCCTATATGCACTCCTCTTAATTGCTTCAAGTTTCTGTTTGTTCGATGTGAACTGATTCTTTTACCTCTATGTCCGTTTGTTAATGTCGAGAGAATCCAATGAAAATAATGGGTGCGTGACCCAACCCATATTTATAGCGTGTAAAAGGCGAGCGGGGAGGTGAGGGCGCTGGTGGTTGTGTTTATCAACGACCCTAACAAGAAAAAAGTTCAAAAAAGAATTTACAACTATCCGGTATCCATCAGGGTCGCTATTTATCTTTATTTACTAACATACAAAAACAAAATTTTAACATAAAACAAAACGTTTTTATTTGGTTCGGGCTGAAGAAGAAATTTGGGGGCAAGTTTGAAGAACAATTTATGCGTCTCACATGATAGATAGATAATATAATAATAATACATGAGACTTCTCACACAGCGCCATCTAGTCCCAAAGTAAGCAAGAATTATGCTTGTGTTACGGGTTACTAGACAACTGATATTCATAATTAAATGTTCTTTATAATATATACATACATAAATATTTTTTTTTGCAAAGACACCACACACATACATATAACAACCAAGACCCGGTACCAGTATCAATATTCATCATATAAATACTGACCCGACCTGGGATTCGAACCCGGGACCTCCAGCTTCGTAGGCAGAGTTGCTACCCACTAGTCTAAGCGGTCGTCAAAATAATAGATAAACGTTTATTATTTAAAGTTTAGGTTTACAATTATTTACATTTCTATTTTACAGTTGCGTCTCTCTGGACGTCATGACAGCGTGGTGCATATGGGATTTGATTGATTTTGGACTTTCATTTGAACCACCTCGTCCTCCAGTTAGGTACCTACCACCAATGACACCTACCTTTAGTTGTTTTCCTTCACATAAATAAATTATTTCTGTAAAATTTGTAAAACACACATTTAATACGAAATTTTTTGTTATTAGCATGGCTATGGGAGGGAATCTACCATGCGTGACTCGATACGCATTTAACCGTTTTTTCAGTTGTCTTTATTTTCCATTTTTTTACTTATTTAGGTCCATTTATTTACTAAGTAACATCTCTGAAATTTTTATTTTATTACAAGTAACTTTACCTTGACTGCAAAGGCACCAATTCAATTCCTTTCTCGGCGTAATCACTGGCGTTGTCTGTGCTTCCAAACAAAAATCTACGCATTTTTTGCTTAAGTAGCGATACGTGCGTTTTACACCTGTCAATTTTAGTAATGTTTTTTTACTATTATTGCACAATTAACTAATAGGTAACTGGCCAGCAGAAATAGTTGCTACTTTTTTTTCTCCAAGATTCAAGATATTCATAATTATCTTTCTTTTGTAGCGATCTATGCCTGCCGGTCAATTTATACATTTACAATAAGACATTAAAAAAAAAACGCAATAAAAATCCAAGAAACTATTTATAAAAAAAATGTAAAATAGTTTTTCGTTTGGGAACCCCAAGAATTTATCATACGAATTCCTTAAAAGTTTAGTCGTGAAATTTTCGCTGTTAGACAAAAAACTTAAGAAAATAAGACGACAGGGAAGGCCCAGTATATAAGTTCTCGAATTGAAATACCCAGTTATTTCAAAATTGGTGCTTCTATTTTCAATGATTAAGTATAATAGAACCATAAGCTGTTTTATCAATTTTCATGGACCCCGGTTTGAGCGTGTCTTTTTCTACAAAATTATGTATTAAACGGTAAATCACACGTCGGGGAATAACAAACTGATTATTACACTTTTTAAATTTTGGACAAATACCGATTATTACCGGAAATATAAGCAATAAAAATTTGAGTATTTGCGACCCGTTCGTGACGTCTTTCAGTGCGCGCTACGTAGAAATTACCCACGTTCATCCATAGCGAAGTAACCGAATGACGTCATGGTACGATTAATTTTAAAAATTTGTATCTCCTGTACTTTTGTAGATATCATTAAAATTCTTTCACCAATTGTTTCCCTTGATAAATATAACATATTTCTGTAAAAATTAAATTACAAGACACGCTTATTGAAAGGACGAATAGTCGTAACAGATGCAACATAGACACAGTTTTTAGGTTGCTCGAATCTAATTGTATTGCCGTTTGCTGCTTGCGTTAAAAATGGGGCGAGATATGCTATATATTATTTCCCTACTGTTTAAAATGACTGTTGCTGCGAAATATATTTCTTAAAGTTTTGCTTCAAATAAAATGTATGTTTTGGGAATCAAAATGTAGACTTTTTTGTGTGTTGATTATTTCTAAGAAGCGTATTTACGTTTATTTCATACGTTATAGAAAATCACGTAACACATAAAAACACTTCATCCAAAATTCCAGCAAGAATACTAAGTAAAAATATTACAAATAAGTAGATAAATAAGGCTGTTTGATTTATTTGATTAAACTGTAATTGGTAAAATTAAATAAAAAAAACGTATCGGGCGCTCACGTTGCATTACACATAACGTAATCTCTCGTTCCATGAGATCTCAATATTATCCCTTGATATATTTCTTCTTCTTTTCTGATCTGAACGCTTTCCAATGATACCCTAAAAAATTTATGTTCTGTCCTTTCTGAGATAATTCGTACTCACCCCTTTCATCATCATCATCATCAGCAACCCATTTTTACCCCACTGCAGGGGCTTAGGCCTCCCCCAGGGTGAGGAGAGGGCTTGGAGCTTAAGCCCACCACGCTGCTTCACTGCAGGTTGGGAACTGTAACGACCGCCATCTATTGACAGCGTCCGGGACCGACTGCTTAACGTGCCCTTCGAAGCACGGTGTCAGTGATATTTTGTGTACTTACTTAAGTCAGAAAAACTCATTGGTACACGCCCGGATTCGAACCATTGCCCTATGGGGACTTATAAATTTGAGACAGGTTCGTTGCGCTCTGGGCTATCACGACATTACCCCTTTAGCTTTACATATTAAGTTAAAATAATAACCGTCTGAATTCTTCCGCGCGTCTACTTCTTCGGCTGGTTGTATTAAACATTTCATTAATGAATGGATTTCTGCTCAAACGTTTTTCTGTGGATACAAAACTTATTGTACTGTCACTGGTTTTATGGCATTTACATTTTCGGTGCCTACTTGTCGTAGCTGATACATCTTCCTCGAGATCTTCGCTCACTGTGGTTTGACTTGGTCCTGTATAATACAAATTCAACTCGTCACTTTTAAATATTTTATTGTTGAAATTGAATTTGAAATTGTACTCGTATTCGCAGAAATATTAAAGGCTGACTCACAGATTTCCACTATCTACCAACCGTCAAATAAATGATAATAATGATATCCTACATCACACAACGTCATCTAGTCCCAAAGTAAGCAAGTATATGCTTGTATTATGGGGTACTAGACAACTGATATACATACATAAATATCCCTTTTTTTTAATTAATATATACATATATAGGTACTTTTACACCCAAACACGGAACAAAATAGACTTGTTCATGCACACAAATATTTGTCCCGCACGGGAATCTAACCCGTTACCCTTGGCTCCGCAGTTAGGGTCTCTAACCACTCGGCCAATAGGTCAGTCCAAATAATAAATGGTACTTATACAATTTTATTATTTTAGCCTGAAATATACAAACAGGCTAATGGAAATCGTGTGACCGTCCCATAAAAACTAGATTCATAAATCCAGAAGGTTACCTACTCTTTAATGTACTTTTAAAGCATTATTAGCAGTGGACGTTCGGTGGCTAAAAAGATGACGATAAAAACATAACTTTGAACAATAAATTTTCTACCCTATACACTAAATCAATATAAAAAATTCCAAATACATTTCTAGAAAATATTATTCTGGTCAGTATTTTTTTTTATTAAAAAAATTATAAATTGTAAGCAATTCCCATACATTGTATAAATATGTTAATTTATTAACCTGGAGAATTAACACCATCAGAAAGCAGATCATCTTCGCGTAAATCTTGAAAAGATGCTTCATCGATTTGTCTAACTTCCACAGAACTTCGAATACTCGACTTTTCAGATCCTTTCCCTTTAGATTTTTTCTTTTTCAGTTTCTTTTTCAGTTTTTTAAAGCGGTTCAAATTCTCATTTTCGTCTATTGTACTGTATTAAAACAAAAACATTAGTAATTTTTTAAATACATACATTCATAAACTCATGACAGAGAGCTAAACAGAGGCTGTGACGTGACAGAGGTTAATAGATCCTCTACATGGTACACGTTCCTTTTAAATACTTGTTTTGCTTTCAAAAGATTTTTCAGGCGCCCACTATAGTCTCATATTACGCGCTTTTGCCACCTTCTGCTCTATAGACAAACACAATACAAAATCTTTTAATTCATGGATTTCCTTGCAACACGGTATATTACTGTTTTTTCATCTGATTTCTTTCCGCGGTTGTCTGGGGAAATTGTATATATTTATTTCGAATATAATGTATGTTCAGGGCTGCTGTAACTTCTGCTGTGGTGTTGGAGACACTTGATTGTGCAATAGAATCGGCAATATGTTGCCCAACACCCCTTTGATCTTGATACGACCCAGAGTTATAAAAGTTTAAGTTATAATTATATATGGGACGTTCCACACAGCGTCTTCTAGTCCCAAAGTAAGCAAGTATTATGCTTGTGTTATGGGTTACTAGACAACTGATTTACACATTTAAATATTCTTTATGAAATATACATATATAAATATTTTACGCCCAAACACAGAACGAAATAAACATGTTCATGGACACAAACATTTATTCCAGGCGGAAATCGAACCCGCGACCTTTGATTTTGCAGTTGAGCTCTCACCACTCGGTCAGTCAATTAGCGGCTCCGGTCCGGTATTCCTAAACGTGTAGTTTATGGGGTCGAAACCGCGAGAGGATAGCTTTATGCGTATTCATTTACCTTTCGTCCTGCTCTTTACTTTCAATTTTTTCTGTACGAGGAGGCAAAAAGTACTGTGGACATCTTGAAAGGCAATGTTCTGGTCCCCGCTTTATTACTGTGAATATGAAATGAAATTACTGGATTGAAAAATAGTGGTTGCAGCTGTTACCGATCCTTACATTTTTAAAAGTTAGCTTACAGACACTGGATGCCACTATTGGTGCTAAAATATAAAACAGTAAAACGCAAGGGTCTGTTCTTTAAATCTATAAAATCAACTGTTCACGGCGAAATAAATCTCTAATTTAGTAATATCCACACGTCACTTTTGCACTCACTGACAGCTTATTTGTTTGTTTTTTCAACCTCAACCTTGATTTCGTTGTCATCACTCATTCAAGTTTGACTGACTTTATTATTAAACTAGCGGTCGTACCCGGCTTCGCACGGGTGGACTACGGAAACGTTCCCCTTCCGATTCCACGCATTAGTACATTGCACCCGTGCGAAGTCAGGGTGGGTCGCTAGTCCAACTATATAGTATCATTACACTATGGTATCATCGTCATCATCCAAATAAAGAAATTCTCTGGCGCGTCTAGCAACAAATTTGATTGCCATAAAAAAGGTTATAGTAAGTTAACCTTAAAAGATACACATATGCTGTCGCGGGCTTTTGGTTAGATCTTAGGGGAACAATTCCGTAATACATGATTTTGATTGATTTGCTTAACATCAACCGTTTACGCAGCGCGCGTAACGGAAGCTCTCAAAAAGAATAATTTTCCCGTTTTTGCAACATTTTTCATTGATGCTCCGCTCCTATTGGTCGTAGCGTGATGTAATAATAGCCTATAGTCTTGCTCGATAAATGGATTATCCAACACAAAAAGAATTTTTCAATTCGAACCAGTAGTTTCTGAGATTACCGCGTCCAAACAAAAAAACAAACAAACAAACAAATAGATGCTAGAAAACTACCATTAAATTAAATTAACAATCGTTTGATTTAACTGGACATTTTGGAAAAGAACTGCTTAAAAAATATTATAGGAGTTTGGGAAGTGTGTTAAGTTATTGCTGCACTTACTCATAAAATTCTGAATAAAAATTTATATTCATTAACATCTTCGTTTGTTTCTTGTTGAGATCGTGAGAGATAGGAGAGATAGACAAAGGGACGTCAAGGTGATCCTGTTTATACTACGATTAAGTTTTAATTTGAAACAAGCCCTACTTATGTGGTTTTTACCACAGAATTCAGATGAGGTACAAATGTCATATACCTACCTATTACGTGGGAACAATGTACCGAAAAAAACCAAAAGACAGTATCACAAAGTGTGGATCTATAGTCTGCATTTGTGTGAAATCAGGTGACTTTCTTTTACATACAAATGTGACTTTATATCAAGCCTATTATAAATTCAGGGGTTTTAATCAGGTATTTTGTTTTAGAAAAGCAAATATTACGTTCGCCTTCCTCTTCCAATTTTTTGAATACTTGTTGCTCCGTTTTAACAGCTTTCTGCAGGTTTGGTAGTAAAGATTCTGCGGGTAGAGGTGCTTTGTATTCTCTCCCAAAGCGCTCTAGAAACTTGCCGAAAAATCCAGGTTTTGTTCTTATTTCTGCGAAAAAAATTAATTCTCTACTATTCATAGATGCGATATCATTTGTTCCTTTTACGCACTTGTAAATGCATATGTGTTTTAAGTTGTATTTATATGCCAGCTTTTCTTGGGCTAGCTATATACCTACTCAAGAACATCGTTCTTATACGTGTGATAGATCTATACTTTTAAAAAAAAAAGTGATCTATATTTCAGATCATGTGGCCCAGAAACGAATGTGCCGCTGTATGTTTAAACGGAGAAAGTGCTTAATGGAATATTTCAAAAAATAGAAAAAAAAAATCACAACGAAATTACATTTCATTTTCAGTTTCATCCACTTTCAGCTATATACTAACATTTAACAATAAAAATTAGAAACATTCAACTTAAAATGTCGACGGTTCTACTGAATTATTTATTTAATTATTTTTTAAATTAAAGGCTGTCTTAATGAAATGCACCTTTCGACCAATCTATAATTACCTATGTCAAAAAAATATCAAAAGGCACCCGGAGACCGACCCCATTTGGGTCAATTCACAGTCTGGAAGACGGGGATAATACCTATTATTACGACGTTGTTCAATACTTGACATATTATACCAGAGTATACTAACGCAAGTAAGTATACTCTGGTATTTTCTGACATCGCTGTTTTCTATTCTCGAATTATTTATAGTAGGTAACCTAAGTTTTTTAAACTACTTAAAAAAACTTAAGTTTTTTTAGAGTCGGGATAGCCCAAAGCGCAACGAACCTGTCTTAAATTTATAAGGCCATAGGGCCATGGTTAGAATCCGGGTGTGTACCAATGAGTTTTTCTGACTTAAGTACATAACTATCACTGACTTCGTGCCTCCGAGAGCAAGTTAAGCAGTCCGTTCCGGACGCTGTCAATAGATGGCGATCGTTACAATCCTCAACCCGCAGTGGAGCAGCGTGGTGGATTTAACGTCCAAGCCTCCCTCGCCCCGGGGGAGGCCTAAGCCCCTGCAGTGGGGTAAAAATGGGCTGATGAAGACCTAAGTTTTTTAAATATTTTATTTGAAATGAGTGCTGGCGAGAAGTGCAAGGGCTACGAGCCATTTTTATAAACGGATTCAATATTTTTAGGTACTTATGTCAATTATACACTTTAAGAAAAAAATATGATAATGATTGTGGTACCTAGTAATAGTGAGAGTGATAGTGATAGTGATAGTGATAATAATAGTGAGAAAAGTGATAATGACAATGATAATAATAAATGACATGTATACTTTTCGGTGAGACTTCCTCGGATAAGTCCACAAGTTCCGTATGGCCACCGATACATGAACAACTGGTTACTGGACAAATACATCTTTTGGGTTTTGGTTCTTTCCGCCATTCTAACGATTGTACTTTATCACCAGCATGGCCCTAATAAAAAAAATCGAAAGAAATCAGAAGAAAAAAGATAGCACAGTGTAATTGTTAGATTTTGCCTATTTTAGTAGCGCGCGAATATTCAAATGATACCAGTTCCAAGTACCTTGCCAGCGCTAGATATCGTAGATGTTTGACTAATCACACGAAAAATGTCATTCCTTCGTGTATAGGTCGCATATGAAGAACTTCTTTTCAATTTAGAACCCCACTGTTTGTGCTTCACTTGCGACGTTTTTATGACAAGTATACGCCTATGTTTTCGTTTGTAAAAATGTCATTTTGTGAACAGGTGCACTAACGCCATGTGTTTATGTGTAACGTAAGTAAATGAAATCTGTAAGTATAATATAATATGAGACCTACTGGCAGCTGGCAGTCCTGATAGCCTAGTGGCAGCGAGCCCGCTTCTTGTTTAGAAGGCCCTGGTTTAAATCCCAGGCCATGTACCAATGAATTTTTCTAACATATGTACATAACTATCATTGCGTCGGAGAGCACGTTTAGCCGTCGGTCCCGGTTAAAATCCACCAACTCGCATTGGAGCAGCGTAGTAGATTAAGATCTAAGCTTCCAAGCCTCCCCATCCCGAGAGGCCTAAGCCCCTATTAATTATGTATTAATTAGTATGTAGCATGAATAAGTATTAGTATGTAGTATTAATGGGCTGACGGTATGATATGAGACCTACTGTATCGTAAAAGACCTTAAAATTCTTAAAATAGACTAGTTTACTATAGACCGGACAAAGCGTTCAAAATCGTAATCCGTGCAATAACATAATACAAGAAAATCCGAGTATCCCACTTAAGTGATGATTTTCTGAGTACGATATTATACTGTAGGAAATAATATTCAACACACTTTTTTTGTGAATGTATATATATTAATAGTAGGTACTTATGTCTTATTTGATTACGTCTGATACGTGTATTTATTATTATATTAAGTCGTGATAGCCCAGAGCGCAACGAACCTGTCTCAAATTTATAAGGCCCCATAGGGCCATGGTTCGAATCCGGGCGTGTACCAATGAGTTTTTCTGACTTAAGTACACAATATCACTGACACCGTGCTTCGGAGGGCACGTTAAGCAGTCGGCCCCGGACGCTGTCAATAGACGGCGGTCGTTACAGTTCCCAACCCGCAGTGGAGCAGCGTAGTGGACTTAAGCTCCAAGCCCCCTCCTCACCCTGGGGGAGGTCTAAGCCCCTGCAGTGGGGTAAAAATGGGCTGATGATGTGTATTTATGCTTACAATGACTATGTACTTAATATTATTTAATGTTAAGTGCCTACTTTATGATGTTGAAAATAAAAAAAAAAACAATTAATTGATTACATTAGGTTTAATTTTAATTTGAGTGCTTACCTACTTAATGCTGGGAACACCTGTAATCGACTATTTATGAAATGTAATATTTTTAACTGAGTTTTTTACTTCGCCCTAAATTGGAACAGCACTGAATAATGTTCCTATGCATTTGAAACTGTCTGTTTATATAAATCGTTAGATTTTTCGTTCCAGGGAAATCATTTGGGTAGATCAGTATCAAGTCAGAAAATTAGATTAAAATACTGAAGAAAAGGTCTAGCATTGGACAGTTTTGGAATATCTGAGACAACTTTCTTTTATAAATTGTTCACTGCACGTCACTGCCAATTGCCATTCAATATTTCATACTAGTATTTTCGTTGTTCCAAGTGCTCTAAAACTTATGGCTGTATCAAGGATACAACCAACCAGGGATTTTTGTTTTAAGTGGAACTAAAATACGTGGGCCAATTTAGTATTTTCTAACTGCGGTGAATTAAATTAAAACATGAAGATGTTACAAATATAATATTGTAAAAGAGATCGTTACCTCATCTGGAAAAGGTCCAATATTTTTAATTTTTCGCTTGCGACTAGAATATTCTAATTCCTTTTGAACATCATTCAATTTAGCATTCGTTTCAGAATCTTTTGGTGTAACCAGACCTACTTCTCTATCGTATTGCGCTTTGATCCAATCTTGAATCGCTAATGCGCGTTTATGCTCTATCTCATTAGTTTTTTTCTCAGCTTCATTCTCAATTTTGGTTTCAATAAGATTAGCTTCAACTCCAACTGAACGAGTTTCCTTTTTATTTCCTTTAGCTTCACGCCAAGGTGTCGTAACTTCTAGAAACATTTGTTTCCAATTATCAACACATCTTTTTGCCGATCTAACTATCGTACTTGTAATTCCATCACTTGAATCAGTTTGTGTGTGACTCTCGAGAGATTTAGGATGAATGTTTCTTTCTGACGTGTTTTCAGTTATATTCGTTGTCATTCTTTCTTGTACATTATATTGCAAGTTAGAACAGCCGGCTTTTATTGATTTGGCTGTACTGACTCGTAAATTGCTTAATATTTTAATGCGTTTTTGGCCCATAGCCGTTTGGCGTTTGGCTTTTTCGGCTTTTTCGTAATGCTTTTCTATTACATCTGGAAATTCAGCGAGATTATAATCATTTACCTTATTTTGATATTTTAAATTAATATCCTTTGAAGTGGCCATTGGGGATTCAGTTGAAGAAGAAACTTGTTCTAAAAACAATCTCTTCATTTTTAATGTCCTTCTCTTTCTATCACTTAAAATCTTGTCAATTCTTCTTAGTGGTTTGAATATGTGTTTAATTTTTCTTCGACACTCAGCAGTTTTTCTGCTACTTGCATCTGTATAATCACTTTCTAAGTCACAGTATAAAACATTTTTCTGTGATTTTTTTAAGTAATGAGCATTAGTACATTTCCCAAAGTTCTGTCTATGACGATCTGATCTTCGCTTTAAAACACTTTTATTACATTTTCTATATATCTCCCAAAAAGTTTTAGATTTCTTCTTAAAAATGTTAGCTGTAGTTGGAATTTTAAAATAGTGTGATGTTATGGTCCGGTTCCAACGATAAGTGAATGTATACTTAGGTTCAGGTTGTTTTTTCTTATTAACTAATATCACTTTATTTTTAACTTCCTGGTACCTCCTTATTCTAGGACTGTACGACATATCTTCTAATTTTACTTCACTATAGCTTTCTTTTTTAACAGGTGTTTTTGTTTCAGTGCTTTCTTTACCGTGTTTTGTTTTTAGAGACTGTTCGTCAGATTTATCTGATTCGGATGGAAAAGATTGAGTATTCTCATTATTAGAAGTTTTGTGTTTCCCATTTTTATCAGGATGCCATTGCAGTTGTTTATCTGGTGGCGAACTCTTAGTGTCGTCGGCATCATTACTTGAAAGACTTTTGGGCTAAAATTTAATATAAAATATTGCTCATATATATAGATAATAAATATTATTTTTATTTTATTGTTCGACAATAATAAGTAAACTGATTGAAGTAATAACCTCAAAACTGTTTTCTTCGTCTTCTTCCTCTACTACAACTTCTTCTTCGACTACTTCTTCTTCATCGTCTACTTGTTCTTCGTCTACTTCTTCTTCTTCTTCCTCTTCCTCCTCAGTTGCGGAATCTGTATCTTCAGTTGAGCTGTCTTCTGCTGATGATCCCCTATAAATATACAAACTATATTAAGAAAGTGCTTGGTAATAATAATACTACATGTTATACAGAAATGTACTTACTTTTCTAAGCTGACATCACTTAAATCATCATAGTCTATAGGAGACATGCAAATTGTGCACACTTGTCCGACATCAGAAAAACATTTTGTACAAAAAATTCCGGGACAGTCTGGGGTTGGGCACCTGAAACAAGGGTTTACAAATAAGTAACAGGTCATCTGATAAATTATAACTTAACTACTGAGGTATTCGTGGCTTAGTTGATTGTGGGTATTAAGACAATATAGTTTGTCAATTGAATAGTTGTGGTCTATTCCAATGGTTCTTTAGTGTTCGGTTGTAGACCGAGTAGGTCCGCGTGTAGAACTTACCGAACCAACAAAAAGTATCAAAAAAATAAAGTGTGATAAAAAAAAAAAACTTTAAACATGTTTTTTTTCGCTAACCGCTAGTATGCGCCATCCACTCACTTGAAACTATTTGTTTAGTTTGATAAGCACTACACGCTCTATAAGTTTGGACTACGGTTAGCCGAACACGGTGTATAAACATTAGATTAGACTAAAATAATATAAATAACAGGATGTCTATCTACCTAAACTTTCGCGGCTGACTTCCTTTTTTATAGATCACCACCCATACGTCATTGGCAGGTTATCCGATATCTTTGCACTAACAGCGACTAATAAAATCGGCCAATTTGAGTACAAACCTGAGACGCCCCTACTTTTATTTCTTTATAGGAACGGTTCAAGCGCAGAGTGTACAACATTGGCAAAACTCAGTATAGGTGTACGTTCACATGCTGTAATGGTTCTATGTTGAGGCGACGGTGTCCCGATAATTTCCCTTTTGTCATAGTTTTCATTACAGATGCCATCTTTTTGGGTCGATAATTGAGACATTCAGTTTTACAATTGGACACTCTGCATTGAGCATCTGCTACTGTACCGTAAACGTACCGTAACACGTACCGTAAACTACAATAAAACGAAAGCTTTATTCACAAGCTTATTAAAAATTATGGGACTACTTACATGATTAAAATCCATGGGTGTAAGCCGCTCGCCTATCAGTTTGTTTCAATAATATTAACCTTTAACACTTATTGTTAAAATTTTTTTTATAATTTTGTTAAAAAGAACGTGTCTGAGAGGAACCAGCACTTTTTGAATGTGCCTTTGTGATGACGTTCTTCCACAAAGAATTAATACACTCTTGTGGCGTATTTCAAGATTATGTTACATAACTACGAAATAAAGATATTTGATTTGATTGATTTGATTTGTACCCAACACAGATACTAAAATGTTACTAAAAGCCGTTAGCTACCTCAACGGACGGTTCGTAGCTGTCAGAGAGTCAAAAACGCTCACAGTAAGACGCGGATTAGCATAAAGCATATTCGTGTATTCCTAAAAATTTCTATCTGAATGATGTTGGGAGACAATTCCCATTTTAATTTCGTCTGCATTGTTTCGATAACATTTCAGTCTCGATTTAAATATCGTTCGTGAGTCGCACATATTTTGATAAATATAACCACTATGGGGTTTGCCACCGGAAAACTAAATCTAAATTATCGTGCTCTCTCAAGAATAATCCTGGCAGCTTATTCCGTCCTACATATTTAGGTACATTTTCGCTTAGCCATTCTATTGCTACATATTGCAATTTGAGAAAGTACAGGTCATGTCATGTAAAAAGAACGCTGGCGGTCAATGTATTAGGCGATTCATCGGTCCATTTGGAGGTATGAGATGCGGTGCGGGGCGGGCGGGTCAGGCGCGGCATGCTTGCCGGTACGCTATTGGTTCGTCAGTCAACCTTAGACCTAGTACATTCGTGGGTGAGTGTACCCATGCGCAAACACACACTTTCTTTCAGCGTTCTTTTTACATGACGCGACCAGTTTACTAAACTACTATACATGTCAGCCAATACCCGCCTACAGTTTACATTTAAACATCTTTTATTACAGACCTTGTAAGTTGTTTTTCGGGATCATTAGGTTGTTCCGTAGTACTGCATAGGACGCAGTGAGGTTCCTTTCCAGCCGTTCCTAAGAGGGATCTGAGCCACCAACATCTGGAAATATTTCAGAATAAGCATTGTTCAAAATTTTGCTAGTTCATACAAAAAAAATTGTATTTCTAGGAATCAGTCCGCCTAATCAACAAAAAAATACCGATCCAATGCTTTTCGGATCGTGCTTAATAAAGATAAGGTTTATTTGCTATGACAACAAAAAAAAAACCGAAATAATGACTTTTCAGAGTAAATCGGTTATAACTTATGAATTATTTTACTGCCGATAATAAGCAGTAATAAATATTGAGCTGTCACGCTACAAAGTTCTCGAATTACCGTCGGGATGCGCGGGCGACTGACAATTGCATCTGCCAGCAGCACGGAGTCTTTAGATCATACTTTAGAGTAAAACCTAGACTGAAAGACCGACAGACCAATACGGAACGACACAGAGAAATTAGAATGGTTTTTGTCGGACTTCGGAACCCTAACAACGAAAATTTTGAAAGCATAATAAAAAACCTTTTGTAACTAAAACCAACCAACCAACTAAACCATATAAACCGCATAACCACAAATACGGTGAGCGTGTTTAATTCAATCTGTCAAACATCGAAGATTTAATCCATTAATTTATTATTACGGTAGTAAAGCTTTAAATTTTTTGAAAATCGGTTATTGTTTAAAAGTATATTTTTATAATTAATGATTTGACTGACCGGTTGGCCGTGGCTAGAGACTCTAACTGCGGAGCCGAGAATCGTGGTTTCGATTCCCGCCCTGGACAAATATTTGTGTGCATGAACATGTCTATTTGTTCCGTGTCTTGGTGTAAAAGTATTTATATACTAGTGGCCCGTCCCGGCTTCGCACGGGTATTATTCGTTTCTCATGAGAATCACTTTGTTTTTTATCTCAGTCTTATCTCATTCCCGTTTTCGTTCCCATCGCAAAACACTTTATTGTTTCCGTTCTTGGCCCTGGTATCGTTTGGTTTTCGTTTCCATTCTCATCAAGAATAACTTTTTTATCTCAGTTTTAACTCATTCCCGTTCTCCCCTTTCCCGTTTTCGTTTCCGAGACACAAATCCTTTATCGTCTCAATTTCTGTCAAACTCATTTCCGTTCTTCCACTTCCCGTTAATTAAAATTAATTAGGTATATAAATTACACTTTCGCGACGTACATGTTTATATAATATAGCTGACCCGACGAACTTCGTAGCCTCTCAGAACTCAGAACAGTTTAACACGTATATGTATGTATTATAGCGCCCCCCTAGTAGCCCATAACTACAATCCATATCTAAGAACTTGCTTTTACGTGATATCTATGTAAAGCGAAAAACCACATCAAAACCCTGGTAGCCATTTTGGAGGAACGTATTTATTGTAGCGCCCTGGTGGGTCATAGCCACGCGATTCTTATCTAAGACTCTGCTCTTAGGTGATATCTGTGTAACATAAAAACCCGCGTCAAGATCGTCCCAGTCGTTTTGAAGATACATATCTATTGTAGCGCCGCCTGGTGATCCATAACTGCACTACTTATTTAATTATCTATTCGTTGGTGATACGTAATGCAAAAACCGAATCAAAATCAGTCCAGTCTTTTCGAAGATACACATTTACTGCAGCGCCCACTGGGGCTGAATAACCATAAAATCTATTTAAAAACCTGTTTTGGAATGTTATCTATCTAAATCATTAGAGCCGTTTCCGGGATAGCCCATAAAAGAGTAAAGAAATTGATTTTTGAATGCGCCCTATCTGCCAGATACGAACAGTTTGTATGGGAAAATGAAGTGGTTGTTTTTACTATATTGATGCTTTTCCTTGCAATTTCTTCACATTTTCTCACCTTTTACACCTTTCCTAGATTTCCAAGAACATTTCAAAACCAAGATAAAATAAACCCGTACAGCCGTTCTCGAGTTTTAGCGAGACTAACGAACAGCATTTGATTTTTATATATATATAGATGTATATATAATTTAAAAAAGAGGAATATTTTAGTATGTATGTATATCAATTGTCTTGTACCCAGATATAATGATTATTATTATAATGAAAAAATTTACTAGATTGTTACATTTGTTCTATATGTTAGAAAAGATTTAAAGTTGATATAATTTTTTTTTTTGATAAACGGAATCTTTGAAATGTATCCGGAGTACTAATTTACTTCGCATAAATATTTATACGTACGGTATATTTGCATTGAGCCATTGTCGAAATGTAAATTTCTCTTCGCTATTGTATTTGTAATCTCGGTGCAACTTCCTGCGAGCAAGCTTCAAAAAGCCTCCTGAAAAAAAAATAGGTATATCATAAAAAGTTTCTGGACAAGAGCTTGCGTTTAAATTTTAATTTTGAAAATAAAATACAAAAATATTTCTGAAGACCTATGACTCTATTATTAATAAAAATACTTTTGTCTTTATTTGCACAGAAATGTAACCCATTGTCTGTTTTAGTGGGACAAGTAATGAAATACCTGACTTTATCTGTTAAACAATGATCTATCAACTATAGTAATCTGTGTCTATAACTTATGAATATGTAAAATGCTAGATTTCCGCACGCGCGCGCCTCCGCTCGCGTGGACTACACAATTGTACTGGAACCCCTTTTTCAGGGATTAAAAGTGGCTTATGTCGCTCTTCAGCTTATCTATACTAATATTATAAAGCTGAAGAGTTTGTTTGTTTGTTTGTTTGTTTGTTTGTTTGTTTGTTTGTTTGTTTGTTTGTTTGAACGCGCAAATCTCAGGAACTACTGGTTCGAATTAAAAAATTCTTTTTGTGTTGGATAGTCTATTTATTGAGGAAGGCTATAGGCTATATGTATAAAATAATACTATCTGTCTGTCTGTCCATTTGAGCAAATCTCCAAAACGGCTAAACAGATTTTGATGAAACTTCACAGACATGGAAAGGAAGTGGTCAAAAGTGACATACACTACTTTTTGTATGGCTGTATGTACGTCCATCTGTCTATTCGAGCTAATCTCCAAAACGGTTAAACCGACTTTAATGAAATTTCACGGGTATGAAAAGGAGGTGGTCAAAAGTGACATACGCTACTTTTTGTCCGTCTGTTTGTCTGTACGTCTATGTGTCTATTCAAGCTAATCTTCGAAACGGCTCAACAGATTTTAATGAAACTTTGCAGATGTGAAAGAAGGTTGTCAAGAGTGACATCAGCTACTTTTTGTGTCTGTCTGTCGTTTGTCTTCACTGATCTATCAGCGTAGATAACGCCGAAACTACTAAGTCTAGGAAGCTGAAATTTGGAACAGTGGTTTATTTTATAACGTATAAATTTTTTATGAAAGGAATATTTGGAAATTTCAAATCTAAGGAGGGAGGGACGGAAGGGCTTTGTATGAGTCTTTGTTCTTTAAAGTTAGAAACATAAAAATTTTGACATAAATAAATAATGATGTCTTTCAGGGTTTTTGGATTTCCACATTTTAAGGGTGGGAAACGGGAGGTGAAAAGTATGGGAGTATCGGTTTTCCTAAAGTAGTGGGGAGAATGAAGATTGAAAGTTTGAATGGGTGTACCCAATATTAGTTTCAGCAAAAAGTATGTATAAACAATTTCGAAAGTTAATACTACCTAAAACAGGAATGTGTAGTCTACGCAAGCGAAGCTGCGGGCGGTCGCTAGTAAAGTATATCTATGGAAAAAATTATAGCGGTCCCGGTACATACAACTATGTAGTGCACGCGAGCGGAGCCGTGGGTGCAAAGCTAATTTGAACATAAAACATAGCCTATGTTATTCTCTGATAATGATTACTCTGAGTAAAATATATTTTTAAATCAGTTCAGTAGATATTGAGTTAATCCATAACAAACAAAAAAATTTTTTTTTTCGTTACGTATTTTTGATAAATACAAAATTGAAATTTTACACACTATATTTTGTAAAATAAAAGGTTAATCAATTTAATTTTTAATTTAATTAATTTTTATTCATCTTTTTACTGACTTCTCACCTCTTGTCCTCAGAATATGATTGAAAAGCCAAACGGCTCTAGCTTTTGCTCTTTCTGGTCTGTAATAACCCATTACGACGTGTCTTAATCTCAGGCCATATGGCTCGAAGAATACGGAGAACCATAGCAGCAAAATTAAAACACCTGGTGTGAAATAAAATGTATTAGGTACGGTTATCATATAATAATGTAATAAATAAAGAATTATAAAAACATTTAAAAAAATAAAAGTTTATTGAAAGAAATGAGTATAGTAACATTCTGAATATTTTGTTTCTTTTGCCATGTAAAAAAAATACATCAGACAATCTCAGTACAGATCACGGCTGTCGATGTAATTTGCGCAAAATAAAAAGTTTCGAACTCGCTTATTTCCCTTCCGTTAGTTGCTAATTTATAAATTTTTGCCGTAACACTCTGAGGCGACCAAAAAAATTATCGCAAAATAACTGGATATCCTTATTAGTTCTTGCATTGCAGTGCAGTATACCCATGTACCCAGTATGCGTATTTAATTATTAAATTTTATCTAATGGGTATTAGACAAAATTTAATACGGGTTTAATTCCAGCAAGTAACCTTTTAAAAATAGTTTCCTTTCGATATATCAACATAACCATGTCGTATTCCGTTTTCTTATCACACTTGTGGAGAAATTATTATACTATGAGAATACTGCACGATTTTACAGGCGAAAACTCTTTAATTGACCACTGGGAGGCCAGTGGACAGTCAGTGAGTTGGTTGGTTGCCACCCTTAGCCGAGCGGTACAGTAGTACAAACTTTCTCAGACGTCCACGGAACGTACTAACAGATCCTCCTGATGATCTCACCACCGAGGTTGAGAGTCTCAGGAATTCAGGCAGATCAGACCTTCAGTCTGACGTAGGTGAGCAGTACCTAGCGCCCGATATCACCTAGTTAACGTAATAAATCTGCTCGAATGGCATCTGAGCCTTGTTTGTTCACAGTCGGGCCGTCCAGCTCGAACTGCCCTCCATTGCCGAGGGACCGACACGCGTCGGCCCTCATCCCTATTTTTAATCATACGCCTACGAGACGGCGCCCTTAAGGCACCGCCCGTCAAAGGCACTAACACACCGAAGCATCCTCAATGCGTCCGGCCGTTGTTCATGCCAAACCCTATACGCTCTCCGGAGTATAGGTTGAGGAGTCGTTTAGCCGGTCGGGCTGCACCTTCTCTGTAGAAATCCCAACCCGGCACTACCTGCGCGGTAGGTCGGGCGCGCAGGTGTCTGTATGCAGATTCGGCTCTCACTAAACAAAAAAAAAATAGTACAAACCCTCGATTATGATGAAAAATATAATGTGGTAACTAACCGTAGCCCATGACAGGAGTTAACACTTGTTTGTGCGTTAACACGTGGGCAATCGGCTAATTTCCGCACAAGTGCTTTGACACGGATCGGGACGTGCATTTTAATGATTAATATGCAATGACGTCATACCCTTCTGAAACTTGGACAATTCTGTCACTGACCGGAATACGGGGACATATAAGGCACTGTAAACCGGGACATTCCAGATTTTTGTTGTGTATGTTTTAAGATCTATACACAAACCTATTTGTGTGTATCTTCTGAAATCTGGTGGATACGGGTCAGGCAGACACGATATTGGAGAATGAACCGGAGCAGCTAGTGGCACACCGAGAGACTCTATCAAAGATCGCAGCATCCCAGCAACTGGCCCTTCTCCTACGACTACGACGCCTGCGTCAGGTGCGCCCGCTGATAACATGGAGATATGGCGTCATTTTTATTTCGTATATTTCCATACTAGCGGCCGCCCGCGGCTTCGCTCGCAAGGGTTACACTCGTGTATTGACAAATTTATTAAGGGTAATTTTACAATTTTCCAAAAACACTGGAATAAATTTTTAATTTCCAATGAAAAGGTTAATACCAATATTAACTATTTTACTTCAGTAAGGGTTAAATTTCTAAAAGTAATTGCTAAAACAGATTTTTCTAAATTTTCAACTAAAAGGGTCAATATCATGGTTTTAAACTAAAAATTTTAAAAACTATTCCCACCAATTCTATTTCCATTCTCAGTTCTATTACGAATGCACATATAGTTCACGCCAATGATATTGTTCACACACTGCATTTCGCCTACTTCTATGCATTTCACCATTCCTCATGCCGTGGTGTTTAACTTTTAATTAAAACTACTAATTACTTAAAACACAAAAAATAAAAATATATAAATATATCTATATATGTATCTAAATATTATAACGATTATTAAGTAGTTATGTCAGTTGTCTGGTATCCATAGTACAAGCTTTGATTAGTTTGGAACTAGATGGCGCTGTGTGGGATGGTCGAGGTATTAATTATTGATTTAGTATAGATTTTTGACTCGGTATGTTTTCTATAATACTTTAACTGAAACATTTCTCACTCACAGTCGAATGAGTCATTTTGTTCCAAACTAGGCAGAAGCATGGTAGAGGCGTGCACTATAGGTGCTAGACAACTGATACACATACTTAATTTTTTTTAGATATACACATACATATTGCCTAGTGGGTAGCGACCCTGCCTACGAAGCTGGGGGTCCCGGGTTCGAATCCCAGGTCGGGTCAGTATCTATGTGATGAATATTGATACATGTACCTACCGGGTCTTGGTTGTTATATGCATGTGATGTCTTCGCTTTGTACCCAAAACCCAAGCTAATGCTTAGTTTGGGGCCTAGACGTTGTTGTCATGTATATATTATTATTATTATAATACTATGTTATATTAGTAAGTATTTTTTATACTTATGCTATAAAAGCTTAAAAAAATCATAAATTCTCACGTTGCAAAGGCGTTTGCAATCGTCCATGGTACCTTATGGTCATTAACACCCAGTAAAGACTGTAGTCAGCTACCATATGAATCAATAATTTGAATGTTGTTGTCAACATGAATACCACAGATCTCGACACGAAGAGTTTTTCTGAAGCCACCAGACGAAATGAAGTGGCCTGCAAGAGTTCAAAAATAAATTTCTGGTTTTTGTTCTTTCCATCCCATAATTTAAAACTTTGCTTGATTGTTAACTTTGTATCCGATGAAAATCTTCGATCCAAGATAAACAGTAGGTACCTAGCCTATGTCACTTATTCTCTTCGCTTCACATGAACTCAGAAAAGCCCTTTTCTACTAAATTTTTCGGACTTGAGCTTTTACCTCACAATAATAGATATCATTATAATGAGTTCATGGATATGCTTATAGATACCACATTGTGACAACGAAAATGTGAGCAATAAAATATACGCCGTAGATAAAATATACACCAACAGATGTTCTGAATACCGCTGTGAAGGAGAACTTTGTGTGACCACCATATAAAATTCTTAACTAGAAAAGGAAATAAAGATTTGAAAATTACAGTCTGTAACATAAAAGTACGAATTGACTAGAAGCCTTCTTCTGCGTTTACCGTTTAACCACTCATACTATAGCTAGCTGGTGTAAGATTGGGAATTTTAGTCCAAGTTTTAGTGATCAAGGTCCCCGCGCGCCGTCCTTCACCCCCGAGAAATCCCCGCGGGCCGGTTTCAACTCCCCGAAATTGCGAAATGTTATTTCGATAGGTACTGTGAACTGACATTTATGACTCTATTAAAACCAAACGCTGCTGTCAAATTAATTTACTCCATGGTTTGTAAGTAAAACAAAATGTTTGTTTAAAACAATGATAATCACGTATGGTCTATCCAATCACTGAGTCTAATATTTTGCACACGCTATCTAAAAGTGAATTTTAAATTTAATAATATAGATACTAATTCGGTATATATCATAGAAATTGACCTCTCCCGAATTCAACTGAGTTACTTAGTGATTTCTCGTGTAGGTACTGCGTGTCTTAACCATGTTGGAACATATGAGATAAACGTTTAAAGCACGAAAAAGATTGCGGAAATGTAAAATGGGACATTCAAAAGTAGTCTCTAAACCTATTAGTGTAAATTTAATAATAATAATACCTGGGACATCCCACACAGCGCCATCTAGTTCCAAACTAAGCAAATCGTGTATTATCGGTACCAGACAACTGATATACATACATAAATATTCTCTATAAAGTGTACATATAATATATAGATAGACACGAAATAAATAGACACGTTTATGCACACAACGTTTTGTCCCGGGCGGGATTCGAACCTGGGACCCTTAGCTCCGCAGTTCGAGTCTCTAACCACTCGGTCAATCGGTCAGTCAGTAATTGCTATCTATACACATCTCTAAAAAATTTCGTTAATCTTCGGTACCTACAGAGTCTGTACTACCAGACGTTCCAGGGTTTTTATCATATTTAAGAATCTAAAATCTCAGCTAAGCACTTACATTTACATATTTACTCCTTTCACGGGCAGTAAGCGGTAGGACCGTATCACGAAACTCTCTCGCTCGTTTCAAATCCAAATCTCGAAGCTCTTTCGTGATATATTGATTGTCGAAACGTGACCGAGTCTCGAACATATGCTGATAGTACTTAGCCCTAAAAGAGATAAACTCTGTATTTAAATAAAATAAAAACTTGTCTTTGGTAGGTCGCCGCCGTTTTTGGCATCTACCGAACATTGGAATTAAATTTTTCCGTACCATAATTCGTGAAAAACTTGAAACCCGTCGGTTGTCTTCTAATGTTCAAGTAAAGTAAATTTTGTGCAGTACAATTCCAATCTGCGCCAATTGTATGCCATCACAAGCCAACACCCAACCCGGAATCCCCAGGCCATTAAAGATGCAAAGCAAAAGAGGCCGCACAAGAAGAATCCGCAGCACAGCTACACAGAGTCATTCCCAACACGCGCATGCTTACTACGATAAATGCCGCGAGAGCACGAAAACATATCTAAATCATTTAATTTATTATTGTGAAGAGCACATATTTCGTGGAGAGGCGCGCACGTTCACCAGTATTGTTCTGGCTATCGGAACATGAAACAAGTTAGACGTTACAGCCCTGTGACAGGCGGACAGACGGGCGGTCAGCGGAAGCTTAGTTAAGGGTCCCGAGGTACCCTAACAACGACGAAGTTCCACATTCGAGACGATGCTCTCTTTATGTTCACCGATTTATCGGGAAGGGTTTAACGGATATAGATAATTACTAACTGTCTTCTATTAAGGTAGATCACGTACATAATGCTTCCATGTATTATTTTATGATGTTAAACATACTATGTTTCTAGCAATGTAAATAATTACCAAGTGGTCTTTCTTTTGCGCGTCACCTTTGTTTAATATTATAAACGCGAAAGTTTGTATGTATGGATGTTTGTTACTCTTTCACGCAAAAACTACTGAATGGATTTTAATTAAGCTTTACAATAATATAAGCTTTTACATCAGAATAACATATAGGCTATAATTTATAAAGATAATTAGCAACTGTGCAACTGTGTAGTCCACGCGAGTGGAGCCGCGGGTGGAAAGCTAGTAAATAATATAAATGTCTTTTATAATTTAGAATTAGAACTAATCTATACAGGACTGCACTATCAAATATCTTATTTCTAAAATAATCAAAGGATAATAAGTGTAACCTGAAAATGATTAGCAACAGGAATAGACTAGTGACGCAGGAGCTCAGCGACAACCAAGTCAGTAAAGGTTCTGCTCTGTGTCGAATTTCGGTGACGATGCCGGCCGCTATCTTGTATTTAAATACAAATAAGATAAAAACAATAGTAAATCTAGGTTAACACATTTGATCTAGGTCAATACGCTAGTTCGGCGTTCAAAGATAATAATAACCATAGATTTCGTTATTTAGATTGAAAATAAAGTTTTTTTTTTCAATTTTTTTATAATACGTGTATTATTTTAAATTTTTAATTGTTTTGTTCCCTATCGTCCGTATCAATATGAACCTTCCATAAAATTACAGTCCGTCCGCTCAAATAGTTTGCAGTACACCCGCAGGGTATTTTGGAAACTATTTAAAAATACAGTATTTAATCATTCTTCTAATTATTTTCTTAGATTTACATCAAGTAGTTATGAACTTTAATAAAAAAATAGAAAATCAAATTACATATCTTAATATCAGTCATCCGAATCCTTCAAATCACTTTGTGTGATTATTATTAAAGCGCGACGCACCAACTTACACTGTGGGTGTACAGTGCGGGCCGATTATTTGAACTCGCTACCGCCCGTGGCTTTTCAGGGCAAGTTGTCGGCGCTTTGTGAAGCGCGCAAACCATTTGGGCCACGCACTGTACATCGTGTATAATCTATACTAAATAAAATTGTAATAAATGAAATAACGAGAAATGTACCTGACTGGCAGAACGGCTCGTGTTGCTGCTAAAAGAATACGAATGATGTACATGCACGTTCACATATAGCATTGTCTTTACGTTATTGGAGAATGTCCGAAGTTCTGAAAAATAAACAATTTTTAATGAATACAGATTCCATAGTTTTAATGGGTTGTCGCTGAGTTATTTTGAAATCTGGATATTTATTATAATATTCAAATATCCTCTAAATGTACTGGAGCAGAAGGCAACGGGAAAACGCTGCACATATTTTTCCCATGAGAGTCATTGAAAGGTCTCCTATCGGACGATCCATGACCACGACCACTCCGCCAGGAGCGTACGACTAAGAAGAATTGGCGCTACTTCGCAGATATGTTAATTTACCAATTTATGAACACTTGGAAAACTCACTTCTCGAATAAACTGTTAGTATCTAACAGTTGTAATACACTAAATATATTTATTTACTATAGGTATATACTTTTTTTTATAGTAGCAACGATGGTTCCCGAAACAAATTCAACCAACACGCAGATCACATCCAAAGGCTTGACGGCATAGCAAGCTGCTTTCGCCACGTAAACCACATTGCATAGCCAAGAAAAATATGGGCCTAAATATGCTCTGCAGTCCAGTACGCCATCGTTCAAGGCTCTCGTGCATCTTTCGTATGGTGTACCAACTTTTTTGTTGCAGATGCTCACTATCGAAGACAACCATGAGAATGCAGACTCCATCACACGAACTGCAACAGAGTGTTTATATAAACAAAGTGTGGTCTTTTGTTTCTGTGAAATTAATGCGTATAAAAATTCTATAACAGAACACACGTTTGACAGCATAATTTATTCGGATAAAAAACTTAATATTGATTACTGACAATGTTACTGACCGCCAAACGCATACAACATATTTTTCTCAAAGACGCTACGATATACGACCATATCTTGCACAACCTTCTTTGTGATAAACCATGTTTGCAGTACATCCCCAGAAATTGTCCCGCAATTTTTTAGCAGGCGTGCTAGAGCGGTCGAATATGTAATTTGAAAATGGAACGAACTCTTTTAAGCCCGAACATTGATAACTAAAGAGACACCTCATCTAAGTTTTAATTAAATTTCAAACTGGCACGACAAAAAGAATGCGCCATTAAATGAATTGAAAAAAAGTAAAAAAAAATCGACGTTGGAACGCGGCGAATTGGCAAAATTACCTAAACTATTTTTATTACTATAATACGGTCGTCAATATAATTATTTTATTAACTTTACCTACTGTAATTATTCAAAATGATGACGAGTTCTACGAGTGATGAAGACATTTTAACGCTACCTGAAATACAAGAAGCTACAAAAGCTATTTTGAAAATTGTTTACCACCGAAATCGAAGGACAGATGCATGAAAACGTATGAAAACTTTACTAATTTACACGCATCTTTTAGACAAGCACTATACGAGCCTTGGCTACAACTATGCATAACCGGACTCTGTGATGCGTACCTCGGCTGTACTTCCGCCCTCGATGCTCGGCCCGCATACTCACGATCGTCCGGTTATGCTGCACTTGCGGCCCGCGGCAGTAATCTACTAAGTATATATCTACTCCCCGTTGACCTAGAATTCGGCAAGAAGCAAGATCTCACAGTGCGCTGTGACGTGACGAAAAAACATAATATGTAAATATATCCCAAAAAAATTGAATTTTTTAAATATTTTTAAATTGATAATGCGTTTACGTTACACCTAGCGGTAAGTATAGTGATTGATAAAATCGTTAATATACGTTTGTAACTGTAGTACAGGCCACGATACCGATTCGCGTTTGGCAGGTTTTTTGACACTATTTCCTTCGAACGATTAAATTCAAAATAATCATAACTTACCAATACTCATCACCAGTCGATGTATGCTCAATAAATTTTCTTTGAATTTCGCTGCCACTCGTTTCACGGATTCGATCATGCGTTTGATTGTGTCTTTCATGGAGTGGAATGGCTTCTTTATAGAGTCCGCTATTTCCTTCACGCTGGTTTTCAATTGTTCCTGTTGTAGCAACATATACCGAGATCAGAGAAAGAAATTATTATTCAACACACTTCATTCCGTCTTTGTCCATAATCTGACAGTTAAGTAAAATATATCCGCAATTAGTTGCACGTATAGATTTAAGCCTACCGCGCACCCGGTGCAAATATATGCAGATTTTTTTAAATGTACATAATTAGTATTTAGGAGTAGTAAAACACGACTAGGACTAGCCCATTTTACTGCCTGGTACATACTGCTTAATCGTGCTACGCGAGCTGAATTAAATCTTAAAGTCAGCGGAGAACGCTTACAATCAGCAACTCATTTGCGCCCAGAGTAAAATTCAGACTGGCCCGTTTTTAGGCCTCCGTAGCCAAATGGCAAAAAAAGAACCCTTATAGTTTCACCATGTCCAACCGTTCGTCTGTCTCTCTGTTTGTATGTCTGTGGTTTTTCTCGGAAACTATTGGCAATATATGTATAGACGAAATTTGGATTTTAAGTGTAATCTATGAATCGCTACACAACGACGTAGTGAACTTAACAAAAACAAAAATTAGGGATAGGTCGCCATACATGTAACTGAAATACGAAAAAAAATCGTCGTATTTTAACGCGAGAGGTAGTAAACGATAAGTCCTACAAAATGATATCAAAGTTTCTAACAATTTTTTTTATTTAAGTCAACAGTTGTTAAGAAATGCACTCATAAAGTCCTAATTTTTATTAGAGTCATGTGTCCTCCCCCCCTCTATCAGCTAGACCGTTGTTTTTGGATATGTGGAAAATATTTATGACAGGAGTATTTGTAAAGTAGTTAAAAGGAAAACTATCACAGCTAACTAGACTGTTTTATTTAACGAGTAATAGAATAACTTATAATATGTACTTTTATAAGTAAAAATTTTGTAAAAGTTTCATAGAAAATGACAGATAGCGTTTAGCCAATAAGCGAAAACTAGATACATTTTATCGTTGTGATGTTATTGTAAAAGATAATTTAAAAAAAATTATGATGAAAACTACATTGTATTACTAGGTACTATAAATTTACGCTTTCCTTTGCAGAGCTTATTCTCTTCACAATCGATACTAAAAGTCAAAGGTTCACTGTAATAAAATAAGTAATAAAAATTGTCTCTAGCTATCAGGGCACTCATGTTATTACTTTTCGGATTAGCCAGAAAGGATCGAGCGCCTTCTTAATAAGTAACGAAATAAAAATGATATATATTTATACAATAATTCTTAAAGCACATAATAATAACGATTAATGGTTAAATTTGATTAACGTCGCCCTCGTTTTTTTTTTAAAATATTGTATGGTGGTACGGAACCCTTCGTGTGCGAATTCGATTCGCACTTGGCCGGTTTTTTATTAACAAAATGCTAGTATTATATACAATTTAACCAGCAAGCATTCTACTTACCTGACCACATGCCATCGATTCTGATAAAATTTCTGAATTTCTCAAGGTGTTTCTCGCCGGACCAGTCAAGATGAGGACCAAAGCGTAACATGTCAAAGTGTATCTTCCCACTCGTGAGAAAAATTGTGGTATTAATAGAAATACTAGGCACCTGTTCAGAAGAATTATATTACTTTAATCCATATCAAATATACATTGTAAATAAATTTTTCAAGAATAGTGAAAAATATTTATAAATTTTATTTATACCTGGGTAATCGTTTCTCGGTAATCTTTAATTAAGGTAATTTTTAGGTAATATCGTGTTAACCGAGTAGTAGCGCGCCCGCTTCTTGTTTAGAAGGCCGTGGTTCGAATCCCAGGGCATGTACTAATGAGTTTTTTTCTAATTTATATTTACAAAACTTAAGCGTTAAGTCATCGGTTCTGGTTGCGATCACACGTTACCGTTACCGGTCCCGGTAAAAATTCACCAACCCGCACTGGCGCAGCGTGTGGATTAAGCTCCAAGCCCCCTCATCCAGAGGTGGGGCCTAAGCCCCTGCAGTGGGGCATTAATGGGCTGCTCTTTTCGGTGCCGCTAGAAGCGCTGTTCATACAAATCTTTTACGAGTCGCCAGCGAGTGTTGACACGTTAAACCTATTCAAACTTATGGTACCCGTTCTGTAAAGTATAACATTTTCGATAAAGCTTATATTACGATTTTATTAATTCAACTTCGTAATAGATTTTTGTATAAAATAAATTCAGTAAAGTTTACAGTTCTACGGCATATGGTACCTACTTTTGTTACGAGGTAAAAATTTACCACTCACTCTACAGTCCTTACTTAGCTACCTACGATTTTTCCTATTTAGACTTTTGAAGGAAAAATGAAGGGGATGGCAAATTAACCGATTTTTTTTATGTTCACCGCATTGGGTCACCTATATCTTCGTCAATTGTGAATTTTGTTTGAAAGGGTTATACTCCCGATGGGACCACCATTATCGCCATGTCAAGATATGATGGGAATCCTAGGGAAATCGAGGTACACATTCAAATTTTATGGGTATGCAAATGTTTGTTTGAGTTCTATTTATAGTTATTCAGATGTTTGCGTCTGGGAGTTATCATCTCATACAATGCTACAGTTCCAATCAAACTTTGTGGCGGATGTGAACGTAGGCACAAGTCGCGTCGCAGTAACCAGTTTTAGGTGTAGCGAGACGCAATGTAGCGAGGGGCATATGACTGAACCTGCGCAAGCACGCATAAAGCGTTGTATTCCGATCCGCCATAAAGTTTGATTGGAACTATACTAAGCTGATGATGGAAGCTATAGCACTCCTTAACATTTAGAAGTAAGGGGATACTGGAAGTCATCATTTCAGGCTGATGAGGAAAGTTACAGTACACCTTAACGGTTAGGAGCTAGGAATAATGCACTGCGACTTGTCGACAGTTTTCTCTAAACGGCCGGCGCTGTCTCATTTCAGTAGCGCGTTTAGAAGCCCCATTTAAATTAAATACGAATGAGTTACGATCATTGGTTACGATTGCGTAACTAAAAATTGAAAAATAAAATAAACATTACAAAAAAAAAAAAATAATAAAAACCGACTACAAAAGCATAAACTAAAATATTAAAAATAAAATTTTCACTTTAAAGAAAAAAGCATTAATAGGCGCCATAATAGTTAATGAAGTCGGTGCCAACTCAGACACTTTGAATGGGTACTTACCAGGTAATAACAATTACAACAATGATATACCTATTTAGAACTTTATTAATAAATATAGAACACAATTTAAAATGAATGACTCGGCACCGACTTTTTTAACTATATCATCATCATCATCATCACCATCATCAGCCCGTTTTACCCCACTGCAGGGGCTTAGGCCTCCCCCAGGGTGAGGAGAGTGTTTGGAGCTTAAATCCACCACGCTACTCCACTGCGGGTTGGGGATTGTAACGACCGCCATCTATTGACAGCGTCCGGGACCGACTGCTTAACGTGCTCTCCGAGGCACGGAGTCAGTGATAGTTAATGTACTTAAGTCAGAAAAACTCACTGGTACACGCCCGGATTCGAACGATGGCCCTATGGCCTTATAAATTTGAGACAGGTTCGTTGCGCTATGGGCTATCACGACTCACGATCACTCACGACATTAACTATATGCCGCCTATTAATGCTCCTTTCTTTAAAGTGAAAATTTTAATTTTAACTTTTTAATTTATGTATTTGTAGCCGGTTTTTATTTTTTATTTTTTTGTAAAGTTTATTTTATTTTTCAATTTTTAGTTATACGCAGCCGTAACTTATTCGTATTTAATATAAATGGGGCTTCTAAACGCGCTACTCAAACGAGACAGCGCCGGCCGTTTAGAGAAAACTGTCGACAAATCGCAGTGCATTATCCCTAGCTCCTAACCGTTAAGGAGTACTGTAACTTTCCTCATCAGCCTGAAATGATGACTTCCAGACGCACACATCTGAAGGAGTAAATTAAATCGGTTATAATGAAAATTTAAGACTTATATGGTTTTCTCATGAATGCCATTGTCAAAACCGGAACAAACTGAAATGGGACCACACAGAAAGCACCAGATTTCAAATAAAAAAAAGTCATCCAAATCGGTTCATAAACGACGAAGTTATCCCCGAACACATTAAAAAAATATATACCTATATATAGCATACGGTCGAATTGAGAAATCTGCTCCTTTTTTGAAGTCGTTTAAAAATATAATTTTTATCTTTTTAATTTATATTTTAGAAGTCGGTTTTTATTTTTTTAACAAATGTTTATTATAATATTTTTCTCGTATAATTTTAGATTATACGAGCAAAGATGTCCTGAGCAAAAAAATAAGACTTGCGACTAAAGATGGCCATCTTTAGCCTCAATTCTTCCACGTTTAAACTCAGTCCACCAACGTTAGTCAACGTTACACCGTAGAATGTAAAGGGCATTCTTTGGCAGTAAAAGTTTTCATCTATTTTCGCACAACACTTCTACAAGGCGCAAACAAATGACTTCTGTTTTTATAAAACAAAGAACCATTTTTTTTAATAGGTACATTGTATTGATGTTTTATTCCAGAAATTAGTTTTAATTAGTTCTTTACTCGGCTCTGCCTCTTGTCGTGCGATGGTTTTTATTTCGCGATAACTCCTAAGATATTAATATATATTGTATGGTGCAACGAGCAATCATAATGTGCATGAAAGGCTGAAGGTAAATAACGTATTTAATTTGATAAAGAATAATATTGTATCCGTATAAACTACTTTCCAATTACCACAACATAGGTATGACAGCCTTTTTTAAAACATAAAAATAAGTATAGTAAGCTATTCATAAAAGATAAGCACATGCCATCGCATACTTTTTTTTAGTCCTATAAAAGACAAACAATTTCTCCATACATTATTTTGTCTCCAATTAATATCTCCAAGGGATTATAGGCAGCGTTTTCGAAGAAAGCTCTCAATTGGCTTAATTTTTTTCGACGTTTTCAACAATAATCGTAATATTTCAACTACAATTTCCACAAAACATTGATAAATTATACACATAAAACGTCCTCTCAAGTCACTCCGTCCATTGGTATCAACCATATACAAATCCATTCGGTAGTTTTTGAGTTTATCGCGTTCAGACAGACAGACAGACGCAGCGGGGGACATTATTTTATAACATGTAGTGATGTAAGTAATATAAATGGAGTGGAAAAGTACCCAATATACAGTCAGCATCAGAAGAAGATAAGCAACTCAGGTGTTCACATAGTTCTACACATTCAAAGTGACCATAATCATCTAAATAACAAAAGTTTTCAGATTGTTAAGAGCACTCAGTGTTTCAAATATAACTGAGCACACAAGTTGTCAAATATTTCGTAGCAAACTGAAAGTCGTAGATATGTAATATAATATTTTATATCGTGTATTGTAGAGTACGCTAAAAATAGCTTATTGTGGTTTTGTGGAAAGATTCATCAAATTATGACTTGATTTACATTACACTGTAGGTAATAGGAACTATACCGTACTGTTGATTTTTATGTAATGATGCGACTAATATGATTTTAAGTTTAAAATTTTAATTAACATTACAAAAAAAAACCTAAAAAAGAATCCATAGTCACTATCACCAGCTTACAAGAAATATCTGATATTACTTCAAACAAACTAACAATCCCTCATTTTTCATAATATTGGTGTGAAGGAATACCGACGTAAAAGGCCGCCTGCTGTACACTTCTCTTTTACCGGCACAGCGGTATAGTTCCAATCAAACTTAATGGCGGCGGATCGGAATACAACGCTCTATGCATGCTTGCGCAGGTTCAGTCATATGCCCCTCGCTCCACTGCGTCCCGCTACACCTAAAATTGGTCACTGCGACGCGACTTGTACCTATGTTCACATCCGCCATAAAGGTTGATTGGAACCATACCTCTGGCGATTTTGAATTTTGAACTCGCCTACGATCGGCGAGTGTGTACGTACAGCAAAACCAATAATCAAAATCAAAAAGTTTTTATTCAAAATAACATGTTTACACACACTTATTGAACGTCGAAATGAATTGGTGATTAGGTACCGGTTCCAAAACTTGAAGGAGAAGAACCGGCAAGAAACTCCTCCCTGTTTATTTTGTTTAAATGTATGTTTTTCTTAGTTAGTTTAATATTTTTTTTAAATATGCTTACAACTATTACAATGATGTCCATGCGTACTTATCATTTAAATACTCGCTAATACAATAGTAAGCTTTTTTCACGAGTTGGACTTTAACTTGCTTTGTAAATTGATTTGAATTTAAGTTCAACATTTCTTTAGGAATGTATTATAAAAACGAATACAATTTCCCATGAAAGAATTATTTTCATGGGAAATTGTAATTGTATTATACCTTTGAGAGACTGAACCTGCGAATCGATAACATGTGCTTATGTCTTGTATTTAAGTTGTGGGTATCACCCACCCTAGAGAAAGCATTTAAGTTTTTATGTACATAAATTATATTTTCATAAATGTACTGACAAGGGACTGTCAAAATGTTGCTTTCTCTAAAGTGAGCCTTCACACTATCTCTAGATTTTAATTTATATATAGCTCGAATAGCCGGTGGCCTTTTACATTGGTGGCGTGTATTGCATATATGTTCTTTACTCATTTCTCCCATATTGTGATATCTCTTTTGAAATGTACCTGAACTTTTTTATGTAGCTATATTTTAACATTTTTAAATTATAAAAATAATAAACAATAATTAATTACATTTCAATATTATTTAATGTGAAAAAAGTTAAACTTTAATGATAATGTTAATGATGAAACAAATTCTCGAAGATTCTTTTTGCCAACTGCTCGAATACCTAGTGTATTCCAAACAAAAACATTCATTTAGTTCAAGATGGCGTTTAATACATAATTCCAGGATTGTTCAAACCTGGATTGCTGATCAGAGAAGGGAACTGACACTAATAAAATCATCACCAAAAAGCATGGATCTTAATTTAATACGATAGAAAATTTGTAAAACAATATGATTCAGGAATGGGATGGGACTCGAGCTAGAACGCGAGATAATTTGAGGAGCCACGTATTTAATATATGGGAGTCCTTTAGGGGCCGACCATTTTGTGATAACACCGATGTGAGAACTTTGTAAACTTTTTTTTTGTTTTACCCTTGCGATGGGAAGGCGGATTTAACTCTATCGCTTCCGCGCGCCCGAGCGCGCGGGGTATGTGGAAGTTGCACCCACTAAACAACCGCCTGAAGCAGAATAAGGACGCGTGTCGTTAGCCCGAAAGCTCTAACGACTTCATCGGAGCGGCCAGGCGGCACACTAGGGTGTTGTCGACGCGAAGTTGTCGGGTAACCCTTAAGGGTTACTCGAGGCGAAATAATTCCGTTGGCGCGGGCCTCCGGTTAAGATTTACGTTATTAACATAACGTGAAAAGTGTTTTACTGTTCACTCATTTGAGATGAGGTGAGTAGTGGGTGGGGGG
The DNA here is from genome assembly GCA_949709985.1 of Luffia ferchaultella. NCBI lineage: Eukaryota > Metazoa > Arthropoda > Insecta > Lepidoptera > Psychidae > Luffia > Luffia ferchaultella. The sequence continues at coordinate 9,841,480 of OX453263.1, forward strand.
CGCGGGAGCGTCCCCGCTTCAGATTCGACTTGAGAGTCGCCCGAAAAAGACTTATTAGTTAGTATGAATCAACCGTTCGACTTCGAAAGTGAGGTCGTCGGGCTGATCTGTCAGTGCATTCCGCGGTCTTCTTAGGATTTTTTTTGTGAACTCTATGCGAAGGCATTTACAGGATATGCTGAATGCTGAAGGAGGGTATACGAGATACTGAATCCTATAATGGAACTCCACAAATTTCTAATTTACGATTATTTCTAAGAAATAAAGATATGTCTATTTTTTGTTACAAGAAATTTAATATTAATTTAATTAAAATAAAACAACCTAGAACTATACTCAGCTATGTTATTTATTTTAACAATGACGCCCAAAAGTAATATCGAGAAATTACATATTAATAAATATTATTGTTGATATGTTTTTGAACTGTTTGGGTGCTTAGTTACATTTGATTACCTCAGTAACTACATACGTCTTTAACCTCACAACTGACCTCAGTCGATAAGATTATTGTGAAGATTTGTTTGTGTAGATATATTTGATAAAAGAGTGTTTAGATGATATTGACACGAAAGACGCTAACAATAATTTGAATACTATTGTTGTGCAGATGTTATTGGTTTTTTATATGTGTAGAATTATTTGAATAGATGGTATGCTCCTATATATCTGATGCTGACTGTACAAGGTGAGATTTTAGTAACCGGCCAAAATTTTTCTAGATGTTAGGTATCACCAATAGACCGCATTGCGTAAATAATAAATATGGGTTACATTTTCATAATAAATTATTTTACCTATCTACAGTGTTATTTTATAACGTTTGGTTGCCTTCTTAATGCTATAGTAAACGTACGCGCCCGATGCCTTGAAACGGAATGGGGCGGCGAGCATGAATGGTAACTAGAGTTATTTGGTTTTTTCGGGAAAGGTTTGTGTAGTCATATCTCAATATTTTTCTATAGAACGATACTAAAAGGAAACAAGACGGCTATCGGTTTTCTACCAAAGATCATTACATTAAAATTTGGCTGGTCATTACAACCTCATCCTGTATGTATATTATTTATTTTTTTGTAAACGACAATGGCACTCGGGGGGTTAAACTGTGCGGCAAATTCGATTTGCGTTTTTTATGCTCCTATTTGATTGTAACAGTACCTAATCGAAATGCTCATATATCGTTTTTTTTTAATGTTACTAGGGATTATCGTGTTCCTTAAGTTGATTTTTGTTCTAAACAATGTTTTTAATGATCATTTAGTAAATCGTTTGTAGAAAAGACCACTAACCTGACTCTATAGCTGAAAGCAAGACCCAGGGTCAATAAGACTCCAATAATACAACTCATTATAGTAGCGTGAACGAGTGATATAGACAGCTGAAAAACGAAAAACATGAAAAATATATATGTAAGTAGTATTCCAGCGATAAATCCTAATATACTCTTTAACACGAAATTCGGAAACGTCTGATCTGTCCTCAAGTAAAGAAAAAAATTCGACGTCGCCGATCCCTCTGGAAACCATTTCCGGCAGCATTTCGTCATTCTCTTCTTTGTGTCGTACTGATAGTGACGAAATTTTTGGAACAAAGACTTATTTGGGACTTTGTTTTTAGCTATCAATATCGAGTTAATCTTCTCCTTCTCATAATTTGCGCGATAGCGTTCTATGGTTCTTGCTTTCCATAAGAGCGCGAAGTACGCCATTTTGAGTTTTCACTTAGAAAATATGTATTGTTTTAAATAAAAATATAATATTACAAACACAAGTTATAACTTCATTTTTAGATAATATTATTAAGCATGGACGTAATATTATTAAGTAATTCGACGTTAGAAATGTCAATGTAATCTATGGTCAATATTTGTGTATTTTTTTTAAATTTAATACTTGCCTTTTGATCTATTTTGACCAATGATTGTTTTTTAAATTATTTTCTTATCAGAATGTGTAAGTTATCGCAACTTATCGCTATCAATTTATTAGGTAGGTACCATAGGTAGGTACCTATTGTACCTACCTAATAAATTTTAAATAATAAATATAAATGGATAATAAAAATAAGTTTACCTACCTACGTACCTACTAATATGGTGCGTGACGTAGGTATTATAAGTTTAGTAAACATGGCAAATGAAAAACTAAGCTGAAAAACTAAAAACTGAACGAATTTGAAACATAGAAATAAGAATTTACAAAAATTATCAATGACCATGTGAAATGCTCTTTAGAGACGCCTAGCGCCTAACTTATAAAATATTACTTATCTATTTTATTGGACGTTTACTGAACATAAGTAAAAATTTAAAACTGCATTTATGCATGCATACCTAAATACGTGCAATAAAAGCAGTTTTTAACTGGGAGGTACACTGATAAAACTACTATAGTGACTTCAGATTTTATTATAATGGTTTCACTATCAGTAGAGTAATAGATGATCGAGATCATCAGAAATATGAAGAAACCGAAGAAGAAAAACTACACATCATCATAATTACGATGCAGGGACCATAATTTACGCTGAAGCATATTTTTTCCCTCTTCATATTCCACGTTTTTTATTATGAGTGTCATCCCTTATTCGACTGACGATGAACACTTTTCTCAGGGTACCTACCTAGAAATAAATTGAGCCCGCAATTTAACTCTTATAGAAATTATAACGTGCAGTTTTATTTATAGAAAATGACTAACGTTCGTAGATTACGGTCATATACCCGGGATAAGGACTTAACAAATAACAGGATGTTGAACTCGTTTACGTTCCTTACAATGGTTAGGTATCTACGTACATAACCACCTACCTACATGAATGTCTCATAGAATCGAATTCAAATAATAAAAGGGATAAGTAACAATATATAGCATACAAAATGTCTTTATACTCAGAGCCGAGTTCATTCACACTAAGAAAATTGTCAATAACAAAATTAGAATGAATTTGCCTCGTTCGTCTGCGGTACTGCGCAAAGAGACCATTCGTAAAACGTGCGCAGATCATTCTGCATTGCTACAAAACCAACTCGCTTCGTGACGCCTTTTTCAATTCATAATAATTTCGAAGCATTTGCAATGAACATGATGGTTCAGTGGTGATCAAAAGTTAATTTGGTGCACAAGAAAATGTTTAGGTGATCGAAATTTACTCTATTGTAGCGTATGTAGTGTTATGTTATAAACAAATATTGCCTGCACGTTACGAAGGCTGAATACGTAAGTCAAATTGTATTTCATAGGTAATTATTTATTTCACGGTGTGTTGAGTCGGAACACTAGACATACTAGGTATATGTGTAGGTATATCTATGTCGTTGTTACTGTTTTTTGAACATTTTGATAATTAAAAATTAAAATATATTTCTAGAACCTTATTTGTTTGTCCAGACCAAAGACCAAATAGACTAGTATACAAAATTCGACTTAACAGCGCTATTCAACACATGAAGTGACGTACTTTTATTTTGAAGCGTATATACCCTTTTTGATTACGTTTACCTATTGTAGTCACATCGCAGTATCTTGAACGTGGGTACATTTATGTGTATCCATCGAAAGTGTGTCTCATACAGTCAGAGCCATTTATATCGCTGGTCAGATCATACAATTTACATGGTTATTCGAACGCTCTAAGTACAGTGCGTCCGCTCAATTGGTTTGCATTACACCCGCAGGGTATTTTCGAAATTACCTATGTTAAAATAAACAAGTACATCATTCAATTATTTAGCACCTCATTTTTTTCTTAATTTTGTTCCAAGTAACTACTTTAATGAAACATTATCATCAAATTACATATTTAAATATGACTCATCATAATCAAAACACTTTCTGTGTTTATTATAAAAATGCGACGCACCAATATACACTGCAGGTGTACAGTGCGCGCCGATCCTTTGAAGTAGCCGCCACCGCCTTGCGGCGCGAGTGGGCGGCGCCTCTATAAAGCGTGCAAACCATTTGAGCGGACGTACTGTAGGTAGGTACTTGAGTAGTATAGTTCTTCCTCGACATTGAGTTATAGAGTTTGAATTTATATGCCCACCAAGCTGCGCTGGTTCAGTGCTCAGTTTTTGTAAATGAAAAACTTACTGGTCAATTACAGCTACAGCAAGAATCGAACCCACGATTTTTGTATCAAAGGCGGTGTCCTTAGCCACTCATCTAAGTACAGTTCTAAAAGTTTAAAAGTTTACGCCAAACTTTTAGTTCGGTCTAAAGTCGAAACGAGTTACTACTACGTCACAGTAGGGTCAAGATAGCGAGCCCCACACCTGTGTAAATGCACCCGTCTTAACTTCAGAGCGAACTAGAAGTTTAGCGCGAGCTGTTGGTATATAGGTATGTAGATAGGTCCATGTACACCTACCTATCTACTTTCGCAAAATAAAATTAGGTAGTTATTATGCTTCAACTTCAAAACCATGAACTGAAATATGTACATATTCAATGTACCTACCAATGTACTTAAATCCTATCAAATATTCATGTACTCTTTTTAGGTAATTACATTTAGGTAGAGACTGTTTAATAAAAAATATTGTGTAGTTACTGAATAATGTACACAAAATTGAATGAAGTAGAAAAAGAGTATGCAGGGAAAAAATATTTAAAAAGTGTTAAAACTTGTCGTGCCAACTACATACCTACTTTATTCAGCGTTGCTTAGTTTGTTAAAATAATAATAATAAAAATAACTTATTATACAGATTCTACTCTTCTACATCTGTGGATTCTACCTATCTATTTAGGTATAAAATTGTAATGTTAATACAATAAGCAAAATTAACTGTGTTAACTTGAATGCATTCTTTTCGCGATTTTACGTTGACAATGATTATTGACATTGACAATAACTTTTTGACACTTTTTGCTTTGAAATTATTTGAAAACGTTTGAAAAGTTTTGAGTGTTTTTGAGCTTTGAATGTTTTGACTTTTGGAAATTCGGCATGGTTTTGGTTTTGAAAAGCATAAAATGATTAGAAAAGTTGAACAATGAATTTTGTAAAAACCCTTTTTATAAATTGGGTAGCGCTTTCCAATATAGCCTGCTGAAAAGTTACAAAATATTTAATCAGGCTAATGGAGGAGGGGTGTAGGAACCTCATGTATTTAGTAAACATTTTTTTAAGGAAATGAGAAAAAAATTATAAGGCTTATTAGTCTCTCTGCTCCGCTTCGCTTCTCGCAGATTTCAAATTGATCATTTCTATGAACACAATTTTCATCAGGCAACAATGGAAAACCGATCCACCTATTGTAAAGCAAAATCAGTTAGAAAATTTATTTTTCGGTTTGACTAAATGTGCGTTAGGATCTAGAAATCAAAGATACTGGTAGGTATTCTAATTAGTTTTTGATTAGTTAACTCTACACATCGATGTACCAACTCTACGTTACCTATAAAACATTTTTAGAATTCAAAATGTTAAAAACATTTTTTAGATACATAGTTAAATTACCTATGTGAACTTTTACTAGCATTGAAAAATGGACAACGAGCAACCGCATCAGGAGTTGGTAAAGTGTGTGGTAGTAGGAGACACGGCAGTTGGGAAAACACGTTTAATCTGCGCCAGAGCTTGCAACAAACACGTGTCTCTATCACAGTTGCTGACCACACATGTGCCTACAGTTTGGGCCATAGATCAGTATAGGATTTATAAAGATGTAAGTTTCAATTTCGATTTTTTCATACCTATGCCTATGTATTTAGCATAAACTTACTTTTTGAGCTGTGCAGCTCTGTTTGTTTACAACTCTAATGGAGCGTTGCCTTTACAAAGATCCCATAAGACAGTAAACTGAAAACAGTAAAAAACGCTTTGAGACTCTAATTAACAAAAAAATTACCACGAGGAAACTGATAATACGCTGACAAATAGCAAAAGAAAATAAAATCTTTAGATATTTAAAATCAATTTTAAACCAGAACAATAACAAAGCAGCCTAACCGTAAAAAGAAAATTTTAATAACAAGATAACACTATCAAAAATAAATATCGAATATTATATATGTAATGGCACACTTGTAAAGATATGCAATTCAGGAATGTAATGAGGGTAGTGGCGACAAGCCCCCGTTCACCCGCATGAACCGACAGTCTCCACAAATATTAAGTTTTACCTGCTTGTCTTTGTAAGGTGAATAAAATTGTATCTGATATTATTGTTTTTCCATTCCATCAGCCCTTTTTATACCCCACTTCAGGGCCTTAGGCCTTCCCTCAACAACAGGAGGCTTGGAGTTTAAATCCACCACGCTGCTCCAATGTGGGTTGGCGGATTGTAACGACCGCCATCTGTTGACAGCTACCGGGACCGACTGCTTAACATGCTCTCTGAGGCACGGAGTCAGTGATAGTTAATGTGCTTAAGTCAGAAAAAACTCATTGGTAGATGGTATTCAGACCATGGCCTCACAGCTTTATAAATTTGAAAAAGGTTTGCTGCACTCGGGCTATCATGATACATTATTATTATTGTGTAATATTAACAAACAATGACTATAACCAGTTGGGGTACATATGGGGTTGATCTGTTTTGGATTTTCAGTTTTGTGAAATGATATTATTTAATACTAGCTTTCTGCCCACGGCTTCGCTCGCGTGGACTACACAGTTTTACCAGGACAGTTAAAGGAATGCGATGCTCCAGAACATTGTAACACTTTCTAGAACAATCTGAACCTTAACTACCTAAGAAATCTCTATACCTAATTTCATAAAAATCTATTTAGCCATTTTTAGTATGAAGAATAGCTATCCTACAAGTCAATTCCAAAATCTGTCAGCCGTTTTGGAGATTAACCGGAACAGACAGACAGACTAACGGACACTACGATATTTTACATGTATATAAAAAAATTGCTTTTCATCTTGACAACGCCCTCTGTATGTTTGCGAAATTTCAGTAAAATCAGATCAACCGTTTCAATGATTAGCCCTAACAAACAGATAGACAAATAATAACATATACATCACAACAACATCTAGGCCCCAAACTAAGCATTAGCTTGTGATTTGGGTACCAAGCGAAGACGCCACATACATATAACAACCAAAACCCGATACCAGTATCAATATTCATCATATAAACACTGACCAGACCTGGGATTCAAACCCAGAATCTCCAGCTTCATAGGCAGGGTCGCTACCCACTAGCCTAAGCGGTCGTCGCACAATCGAATACACAGACAAAAACCTTATGTCACTCCTGATAACCACCTTTTTATGTCTACAAAGATTAATAGAAGTGGTTTAGTCGTTTTGGAGATTAGCCCGAACAAAAAGACAGACCGACAACCACACGGACAAAAAGTTACTTATGTCACTCCTGGCAACCTACTTTTAATGTCTGCATAGTATCATTAAAATCTTTAAAAGTTTAGCTCAAACGTACATACATACAAACAGACAGAGACAAACAAAAGGTAGCATATGTCACTCCTCACACCCGTCTTTTCACGTCTGCGAAGTTTAATTAAAATTGGTTTACATGTTTTAGAGTTGAGCTCGAACAGACAGATAGTCGGCCAGACAGACAAACAAAAATTATTGTATGTCACTCCTGACAATCTTCTAATCACCTATGTGTAGTTTCATTGAAATTAGTTCATCCCTTTCGAAGATCATTTGAATAAACAGACGAACGGACAGACAGACAAACAAAAAGTATTGTATGTCACTCCTGACAATCTTTTAATTATATCTTTGAAAGATTCTTTGAAATAAGTTCAGCCCTTTCGGAGATCAGTTTGAACAAACAATCGGACGGGCAGACAGATAAATAATAAGTGTTGTATGTCACTCCTGATAATCTTTTTATCATATCTGTGAAGTTTCATTGAAATCGGTTCAGCCGTTTCAGAGATTAGCTCGATCAGACAGACAGACAGACAAAAAGTAGCCTATGTAATGCCCTCTGCACGTCTGCAAAGTTTCATCGAAATCGGTTCAGCCGCTTCAGAGATTTATGGGAACAGACAGACAGACACTACAATTTTGTTAATATTGATTTAAAAAAAGTGTCTTATAACTGCTGTTTACAACAAAATAATTCATTCTGATCAGGTATTGGAAAGATCTTGGGAGGTTGTTGACGGTGTTAATGTTTCTCTGAGACTTTGGGATACATTTGGTGACCATGAAAAAGACAGACGATTTGCTTATGGCAGGTGAGATTATTTTAAAAAATTCCTAATTGTACTAAAAACAGTGGCTGCACATGCACTTAATAATGGATAATATTTTATAACATGCTTTACACATTATATTACTTCTGGCCTGACTTTGTGTTTTCAGTTTAATAATAATAATAATAAAACCTGGGACATTTCACACAGAGCCATCTAGTCCCAAACTAAGTAAAGCTTGTATTTTGGGTGCCAGACAACTGATATACATGCTTAAATATTCTTTATTATACATATATATATATTTTTACACCCAGACATGGAACAAATACATGGAATTCAGGCACACAAATATTTGTCACTTCGTATACAGGTTAGAACAAAACAGCAGGCCACACCGGTATATATGAAAACTGTTCATCAAGCACATATTATTTTTACAAAACCCTTTTTTTTCAGATCTACTATTTTTGAAAAAATTGCCGCTCTGATTTGGCCTAAAAATATTTGAGCTGATAACGATAAGTGTCACTTTCTTAGTGTAGGTAGTAGGTACCTACCCACCGACCCGCGCAGTTCTATGGTAGGTATGTAAGGGTTGGCAAATAATTTTTTTGTTAATGTACTACTTGTTGAGCAGATTTTGTATATAGCAGTGTATGTTACTGTACTGTTTTAACCTGTATATTTAAAACATAGTTATATAATATAACAATCAAAAGAACTATAAAATAGAAAAATTTCATGTTACAAGTTTATTTAAAAAAATTCCAACATTTTTTTTATTTTTAAACCCATCACAACTGTCATGTTTTTCAATGTGTTACAGATCAGATGTCGTGCTTCTATGTTTTTCAATCACAAATCCCATATCATTGAGGAATTGTGGTGCTATGTGGTATCCTGAGATAAGGTAATTTCTAAATTAATATATGTGCGTTCGTTTTAGAGAAGGATAAGTTAACTGTCTATAAACAATATCTGTCATTTGTTTATGCATTTGTGAGTAATGTATTCCCTAAAAATATTACTAACCACTCAATGGGGGCTCAGTGCTGAAATTAACGCCAGGAACACTAGTGAGGGTGTGGTCAGGAAATGTCAAATATTGTCCATCAAAACATTTTTGTATTGAGGCCACACAGTAGTGTTGTCAATATTAAAAACAAAAATGTGTTATTTGTGTGGAACAAGATATTTAACATTGACCCGCCCCTAACCTAACTTGCGCCCCTGGCGGTGTACTCAAGCGTGGTAGCTCCCATTACAGCTAGCAAAACAGAATGAAACACGAGTATATCCAATTTGCGTCTTAGCAGTCAGTGACACAAAGTGGCGGACACAAATGATCAAATTGTTCTTACATGTTACTTTCAGGAGGTTTTGCCCTAACACACCAGTATTGCTAGTAGGTTGCAAAAATGACTTACGCTATATGTACAGAGACGAGACATATTTGAGTTATTGCAAAGATAGAAGTCCTTTTATCAGGTATGTTAGTAGTTTTCGTATTTTCAGTGTTGTTATTTTATTTTTCCTTTCCAATTACTTACTGTTCTTGATTTTACCTGTGACATCGCTCACGCGAAAATTTAATTATAAATTCGGTGATTTTCTAAGGTAAATTATAAAATGTAAGGCCACTCAGGCCAACCAATTCATTTAAAAGTTTCTCATTATTATTTACGCTGTATCGACTAAACTTTTTGTTTGTTAGAGCTACAAGAAAAAGCGACTTAGTGATGCCAGACCAAGGGAGAGCTATGGCACATGAATTTGGCATTTATTATTATGAGACTTCCGTCTTCACTTACTATGGTGTTAATGAGGTTTTTGAGAATGCCATACGAGCCGCCTTGATAGCTCGAAGACAGCAAAGATTTTGGATGACGAACTTGAAACGTGTTCAGAGGCCTTTGTTACAGGTATAAAAATATTAACGCCTTGACACACGCAAATTGCACTGATTATAAACTATGTTTATCTATGAGTGCAGTGTGAGTGTAGCACATTTTTTTTTAAATTTATTTTACCAAATTAAAATTTACATTCACTCTACAATCAGAATAAAACAGTATTGGAGTGAAACCACTGTGTGTAATAGTGCTATAGTCGTCATTGAGATAAGATACACAAGATCGCATAAACATTATTTAAAGGATAGGTACAGCTCGCGCCAAACTTTAGTTCGCTCTGAAGTTGTAACGAGGCGCATCACAGTAGGAACTATCAGCGAGTCGAAAGCCGGCCCCACTCCTGCGCAAAACACACCCGCGTTTATTTCAGTTTGGCGCGAAATGTACTTATGTTTCATATAATCATATCTCATTATAAATTTAGAATTGAGTACACTATTTGTATCATTCCACCAAACTTGCGAAAATCATAGAAATCAGAAATTATATTTTAAACACAGTACCTGTTTTGTCTGATATCAAGGCCCTTTCGTTTACTTGAGTTATTTTAAGACTATATAAATGAAATGTTTTTTTTTAGGCGCCATTTATGCCACCAAGACCAATAGAACCGGAAATCACCATAGCACCGAGTACATATTTAGAAAACATGAAAACATTATTTCAACAACAGGTAAATTTATTGTTATATTGAATTTGTTATTTCAAATTGGCATACGTTAATACCATATTAAATTTTACAACTCATTTAAGAAACCTTCCAAATGTTAGTTAACGACATGTACATATACAAGTTTCGTGACTATTAGAGGGATGATCAAAAAGTATCCAGGATTAGCATGGAGGAAAAAATTAAAATTATTTTTTATATTTTTCAACATAGTTGCTTATAAGTAGTGTACAAGGGATGATCAAAAAGTGTTGAAAATTAGTATCAAAGAAGTCACATTTAAAAAATTATTTTTCAACATAAAATATTTACGGAACGATTCTCATTTTCTCCATTTTTCAAGATAAGTATTAATGGCTTATTAAACTAAATAAAAAAAAAAACAAAAGAAAAAGTTACCTTTCGCTGACAATATTCACGTTGGCCAGTAATAATAAACCAAGATTTTATATAAATTCGAAATATCAACAAAAATTTGTTTTTTCACAGTTCTTTGTGGACATGGTGATAATATGCGGCACGAAAGGATTTCCAGCTCACAGATTCATGTTGGCCGCCACATCAGAAGCATTTCATAGATTATTGATGACTGACTTTACTAATTCCTCCTGCGACTTGGCCAGGAGTTCCAGTGAAAGTAGTATGGTGAGTGTACATTTTCTGTAAGCAAACAAGTTATCGTAATTCCATTACCGATGAAACATATGTTGAATTTTCCGTAAATTACTATTTGATATTGTCTTATAGCTGAGTGGTAGCGAGCCCGGCTTTTGCTTAGATGACTGTGGTTCGCATCCTAGGGCATGTACCAATATGTTTTCTTAACTTATGTACATAATTATCATTGACTCTATGCCTCGGAGAACACGTTAAAACGTTAAAACGTAGTTAAAATCCACCGATCCGCACTGGAGCAGCTTGATGGATTAAGCTCCAGGCCCCCTCATCCTAAGGGGAGGCCCAAGCCTTTGCAGTGGGGCATTAATGGACTGATGGCATGACGCAGGCATGGCACTATTCAAATAATAAACAGTAAACGGACAAGCTTCACGATGTAGTGACTATATTTTTAGAAAAGAAATGGGCATTTAAAAATTTACTGCCACAGGCAAACAAGTGATGACAAATGATTGTTTTATCCATAACAGTTATCATTCTCTAAAATTGCCCCACATAACAATGCAGTTTGTAAGTATAGCTCTAATAAAGTATCCTAATATTTAAAATATTTTAATTCTAGGTGAGCAGTATGGGAGAGGCAACTGCCGGCGAGTTCAATGAAGACACAGAGTACCTAATCAGACAAGATCAATCCAAACATTTGAGGTGTGTAATGTGAACAGCATTTGCATAATTGAAGTGAAACTTCTTATGGCACGGGGTGAGCCTAAAATGACACGAAAATGCGTCACGCTAAATAATATAAGTGTGGGAAATATAAGGAACAATTGGCTTTCACACGAGAAGCCGGTTGTTCCCTATATCCCCTCTACTAACTGCTGAGTGGGGAGTAAGGCTAGGGCGTTACTCAGTTTCGTGTCGCTGGCAGCTGTGTCATATATTCCCACTACTAACTGCTGAGTGGGGAGTAAGGCCAGAGCGTTACTCAGTTTTGTGTCGCTGGCAGCTGCGTCATTGCTCAGAGTGTCAATAAATGTGAAAACCAGATTGATGTTGATAATTTTAATAACATTATGAAAATTCAAATTTTAATATTAAAAGTTCTAATTTTTGTCTTCTGTCGGCAGTTCCTTTAACTGCCAATCAGTTTTATTTTATTTATTTCAATTTTTATTGGTTTAAATGAATTAGTGAAAGCAGATAATTATTTGGCTACTTCCGAAAGAAGTCACATATATGATGTACCAACGCATAGCTTTTGTTGTGAATTTGTATCGCTCAACCTAACAATTTACATGTCATGCGTAAAGCATAGAAGAGATTAGATGTTATTATTATGTTGTGTTTAGGGTATGGGACCAGATCAAACGAAGATCGTCTTGTCAGATATTGCCGTTAAGTGATGGCTGTAAGAAGCCTCCAGACCTGTATCGTGAAGTCAATCATCCTGCATTCAATTCAATTAGGGTTGTTAAAGTAAGTTTTATACTTCTTTACAAAATAATGTCTATAACTGCATCAAACATACTAGGCGCTGTTTTGTTCTAAGAGCAAATGGCGAGTTGCAAGAACGCTACTTAAAGCCTTGAAGTCGCTGTCTACTTAGGTCTCCATTATTACCAATACTAAATACTGACAATATTCATCTTTAAAATACGCCAGTTGACTATTATTTTTTTATTGTTTTATATGAAAGAGTTTCCTAAATATATAATATCACCACAGTGAAAGAATTTTTTTAAATGAATCATTATTAACAGAGTTATGAATGTTTAAAATGTCCTGTTAAACAGAGAAGGCAATACTGCACGGCGCACCTATGTATGACCTCAGGCCATTTAGAATAATGTTAAATATCGTTTTGCAAGAAAGAAACAGAAATAAAATTTCAAAAGCTTATAATTTCCATATTCTTCAATGGAATATAATTTTCTTTACAAATTTTGTTATCTTATAAGGGCTATTTTTATATTTTCTTGATAAATATAACATACAGTAGTCAAGTACCATATTCTAATTCAAGCCATATGATTGGTTAATGGGGACTCAGGGAGCAACTTTAAGTAGTCTTCTATTAACTCCACAATAGACAATACTGTTAATATCAGTTACAGCTTTATTAGGTGGCAGAAACGTTTACTGTACATGGACCATTATTTTGATTAAATAAATACGTTTTTGCTTAGTCATATTTATTTATTTTTTCTACATCAGTCAGCAATTTTATACTTCAACCTTTGATAATATTTAAATTATTTATATTCTATCATATTAAAGACATATTAATTTTATTGTTAATAGCATTTAAAATACCACCTTAGTATTTAAAAAAATGCCTTGGGAGAGGCCCATATCCTGCAGAAGAGAGATAAGGGCTGATAATGATTTAAATTTTTTTTTACAAAAAGTATGTTTATTAAAAAATTGCACATCTTTAGAAATATGACATTTACGAAGTACCTAACTAAAATCGTTCAGTGTTATGATTAAAGCAAAAATATGAATTTTAGAATGATAATAGTTGCTAATAGAAACATTATATTTTTACATTTCTTATTGACAGTGTTCCATTCCATCAGCCCTTTATTTATACTCGATTGATGCTTAAATCCACCACGCCACCATTCCACCAATCCACCACGCCACCATTCCACCAATCCACCACCATTGGTAGTGTATTTACCATTAAATAATACAAAAATTTCATGAATATTCGCTTTTCTCTTGTTTTCATGAAATAAAAAATGTTAACATTTAAGCTTAAAATATTCTGAAATAACAAAAAATTCAATACTCTTAGATTATAGATTAGATAATATTAGTTATTTAAATATCTTTTAAACGTGTCCTTTTTCTTGCAGTGTGAGAAAATGCAACATGCAACATCGTCTACCCAAACCATAGTCACGATGAGTAAACTCATATCTCAACAAGTTATGCGACAGTTGCTCAACTTCATATACATGGGTGCCATAGACAACGACGCTTTTCAACAGGTTACTTGATATTTTATTTTTATGGGTTCCATACTTCAAAAATAAAAAAAGAGTACTTATACAACACTGTCTGTCAATAAACGTCTGAACATGAAAATGTCTGAACATTAGTCTGTCAATTTTTTTTTCTCAAGTACGGTTCGGGAATCATGTTGAAAGAAGTAAATTTTTACAAAAAAGAAAAAAACTGCTTCAAAACTTTGCCAATATATACAAACTTAAACAATTAATTAAAAAAAAATTATTATTATTGTTGGTGCCATGTTGTTTCCTTTATAGTGTGTTCTATATTTATTGTAATACTTTGTTATAATTGCAAATACTACCTTTGTTTAAATTGTTATTCCCCAGAAAGTACTCATTTAAAGTGTCTTGTGTATGCACCAACTTCATAAACTATATGCCGCACATTGATGCTCTCCTCTTTAAAGTAAAAATATATAGAAAGGTTTGAAGTCGGTTTTAATTTTTTGTTGTAAATTTTTTTTTTTGTGGTAAGTAACTTAACTTATTTGTATTTACTATGGGCAGGCCTTCTAAACGCGCTACTCATTATGATAGCGCCTTTTCCAAGGAACTAGTGATGAAAGGGTTGATCATTAAAAAATAAAATAGATAATGCAATAATTTGCAGGTTGGGTATTTCGCCGCAGCCATGAATACAGGGGAAACGGAGCAGTAGCAGAAACAAATGACGGCTCCATATAAATGCATGCAATGTTTCTTACTGCTCCCGTTCCGCTTCCGCTGTGTTTGTGGACGAGGCCTTTTCATTTACAGTTAGAACACAATGAAAGTCCTTGTCTAAACCGATCTTATGAATCCGAGATACGCCCGAGATAGCTGCTGTACACCGTTGAGGAGCTCCCCTCGATGGCCTGCCACTTCCAGCATCAGATCGACTTTAGTTGACCATAATATTTTATTTTCATTGAAACTACAGTCGTGTACCAAGTTTTATTAAAATCGGTTAATGGCAAATGGGTCAAATTCAAATAAACGGTATTCATCTTCTAATTTTTTACCCTTAGAGGTGGAATATTTAGACCAACCTCGAAATAAAGCCTATTCAATAAAAATATCAATCGAATCGGTTTACAATCGGCGAAGGTATCGCATAACACACACAAAAAAGCTGTCAAATTGAAGGCGTGTTCCTGTTTGAAGTTAGCTAAAAACCACCAATTACTTGATGGTGGTCTTTAAGTGTATATCTATTTTAATTTTTGCAACAAATATGTTTTGTAATTTTTTATTGTCTCTGCCTGCAATATCAAAAAAATATCTAAACATACACTCAAAAAAAAAAAACATTAGTTACAGTCGGGTTAATTCTGCAGTCAGGTAAAAACTGTTGTACACAAAAAGGTGATTCCCGTGACAAGGAGGAGGTATAATAATAATATTTGGGACATCTCACACAGTCATCTAGTCCCACATTAGGAAGAGCCTGTATTAGGGGTACCAGGCAACTTGTCTCGATTCTGGACTGAATCCATGATCTTCGCATTTGCAGTCGGCGTCTCTACTCACTAACGCAAATGGTTATTCGAGGATGTATTACATCATCCAGTAGAACTTTTACCATTTTTCACAAAGTACATCAGAGAGGAACCATAGAAGGATTGGCAAACACTTGAATTTTTGTGACATTAAATCTAGAGGTGAAGTTCTTCATATGTAACAAAAATATTTAATAATAATAATAACGTATACATCACAACAACGTCAAGGCCCCAAACTAAGCATTAGCTTGCGTTTTGGGTACCAAGCGAAGACAACATATACATATAACAACGAAGACCCGGTACCAGTATCAATATTCATCATGTAAATACTGACCTGACCTGGGATTCGAACCCGGGACCCCAGCTTCGTAGTCAGGGTCGCTAACCACTAGGCTAAACGTAACTGAAAAGGAGGGATTGGATTCTACATTCATATAATGTCTATGCAACCTATTGGCATAATTTTTATTCCTCTTTGCCAGAAATGAAATTTAAAGTACTACCTATACAAGAAATCTTTAGTGAAGATTAGATTCTTAAACTGTAACCTAAGTTAGATAAAACATGTTAATATTTTTTCACCGGTGTTATATTTATAGGAAACAAGATTGAGAAGGTTGTAGTTACATGATATATTTTTTTTGCTTTAGTTGTATTCTATAGTTTTCTCATTTTTAACTAGGTTTCATTTCTGACAGAGAAAAAAAAATGATACCATGGGTCCAAATATTTGGTGCATACCCCTATGTTGTAATGTAATTCTATTTTGTAGCTAATAATTTGGATGCCTACATACATAATCTGTGTTACCGTTTACTGATTATAACGCAATGTTTTTAAATATTTTTATTTCTTTTTATTATTAATAATAAAAATGGATAAAATACTGAACGATTATCTTGATAATTATGTTTTTTAAATAATATTTTATTAAGTGGTGTGTGAATAAATTTTGTATTTATATATTTATGCAGTATTTATGTTGATAATATAATTGGTTTGTTTATTGCCTAATAATATTTTATAGAATTGTAATTTTAATTTAAAAGTAATACTTATTTATTATTGTTTCAAGCAATTCATTACTGTAACAATTTCAAAGATTAATTTTAATGAGAGATTTGTGTTCTACAGTCTGCTCCTATTGGATTACTGCTGGTAATATTTTTATTATAAGTAATAAATCAGTCATAATTTTCTATGGTTTGCATTAGATATGTTATCGTTCATTTATCAAACTTTGTTACTTTTGACATGTTCATTATCTTACTTTTAGTAGTTTTTTTTTATATAGTTTTGATATACGTATATATTTTTTTCTACCGTAGTGTCATCAAGTATTATGTTTTCACAAACTGTTTAATATTAAATTATTTAATAAATCATTAATTAAAAATATGCATTAAAGTATTTGGCGATTGTGGAGGAAGATAGAAATGCGAAAATTTATTATTTGTCAATAATAAAAAATATTAATGTTTCAGGAAATACGACAGGCGGCAGAAATATTGTGTTTTCACGAGTTAAACAAACTCACAAACACAATATTAGGGAAGCATCATTTAATGGACAAGGAAAGCATGCAGCAGTTTCATAAGGTTTGTTTTAATTTAAAGATCCACACTCTGTTCGTTCAGCTATTCTTGCTTACGCCATGAAATATGGTTAAAAAATATTTCAGTGAAACGGACAAATTAAAAAAATATTTATTAGACAACAAATTAGACACGCCCACTCATTATATTGTATTTTCGTTGCATTACTCTTTTTTTTGTCACTATGTCTCGCTTTATGTTGCGAAGTGTTTACGCACTTATTACATTACTTATTACATTACTCATTTACATTGAAAAGATTATTGAAATAAATTCAATTAGTTTGATAGGGGTTGTTTAATAATGTAGTTATTAATAAAAGTAATTTCAATAGATATTAAATGGGGGTTTAAGTATTTATTATGAAGTAATTTTATTTTTTATAGTTTAATTGTATTGTTTGAGATTATTGAAATATTTCAAAAATAATTTTTGAAAAAGTAATTTTGATTAAATTGTATCTTGTGTATCAGAGTTTATTAAATATTTATAATCTAAATTTATTGTTTCGAATTTAAAAGAGTTAATTAATTAATTATTATTATTGTTGAAAAAATATATTTAATAATTAATTTGAAATGAAATGTTAATCGTTTTTAAAGGTATCTAGTTTTTTTAGAAATGTATTTAATACAAAATATAATTTAATTATAAATTAACTAATTTAATTTATATGAATTTTATTTAAATATTTTAAGGGATAAGCTTTAAAATAAAATTTTATAATTAATTTTCTTTTTATTAAAATTTATAATATTTATATTGTATATTAATTTTAATTTATTGTAAATAATTTTAATTAATTTAAAATTTAAAATTTATTTAATTTTTTATATTAATATAATTTTTAATTTTATTTAATTAAAAATAATGATAAAATTAGTATAATATGTTAAATTAAAATTTAATATTTTTTAAAAATTTAATTTTAGGAATTAGGCAAATTTATATATTTGTATTATTTAATTTTAAATATATTAAAATGTTCACTTGTTTATCAAAAACATGTCTTTTTGATTAATAATTAAAAGTCTGATCTGCCCACTGATAGGTAAATTGAAGGGCTGCAGTATATTGACTGTACAAAGGTAGCATAATCATTAGTCTTTTAATTGATGACGACTGCTTAGCCTAGTGGGCAGCGACCCTGCCTGCGAAGCTGGAGGTCCCGGGTTCGAATCCCAGGTCGGGTCAGTATTTATATGATGAATATTAATACTGGCACCGGGTCTTGGTTGTTATATGTATGTGTTGTCTTCGCTTGGTACCCAAAATACAAGCTAATGCTTAGTTTGGGACCTAGGCGTTGTTGTGGTTGTGTGTGTTATTATTATTATTATTATTATTACTTACACGCAACGCATTTAATTAACTACCGCGACGGGATTCAGAGGCACGCAGTGAGGGCTCTTAAATCTTATACTATAATATGAGCAAGGCTTGTATGTATATTTTTATGATCTCGGAAACAGCTGTAACAATTTGGATAAAATTTTGTATTAAGATAGGTATCATTGGCCGCGAGATAACCTAACTGCGGGCATAGGACAAATATTTATGTGCATGAACATGTCTATTTGTTCCGTATCTGGGTGTCAAATATTTATATATGTATATAAATATTAGGTCTTAACCTATGCAGTTGCCGTTTTGTATGAAATAAGTTAAAGTATTTTTTTTTTCAAACATCTTTATTTCTGTAATTCAACGTAATCACCCATGCAATCGATGCATCTTTGCCAACGCAATGACAGTTTATTGATGCCCTTGTATAAATCAACAGGACGGGAGGCAACAAACTCTTCAAAGGCATTTTGTACTTGCTCTCGGGAATTGAATTTTTTTCCCGTTAAAAAGTTGTCAAATTTTGAAAAAAGTAATAGTCGGTAGATGCAAAGTCTGGTGAGTGTGGCGGATCGGAGAGAACTTTCAACCCCAACTCTAGCAGCTTGGAGACTGTTTGTTGTGCAGTATGGAGTCGCGCGTTGTCGTGAAAGAGCAGCGGCGACGACCGATTGACCAAAGCTGGTCGCATACGTACGAGCTTCTCCGTCGTTGTCTTCAGTTCTTCACAGTACACATCTGCAGTAATGTCATCATAGTACACTCACGTCATTTTGTAAAAAATCACACCGGAAATAAACCACCAAACAGTGACCATCACCTTTTTAAGAATTATTTTTCGTTTAACACATTGCTTTGGTGCTGAACCAGGATTTAACGAACTTGCTGAGCGCTTTCGATTGTCGAACAGAATCCATTTTTCATCACAGGTAACGATCCGGTTCAAAATTCCTTCATTTTTGTGCCTGTTGAGCAACGCGAGGCAGCTCTCGACGCATACGTTGTGCTGTTGATCGTTAAGTTCGTGGGGTACCCATCTATCAAGCTTTTTTACTTTGCCAATTTGTCGAAAATGGTCCAATATTGTTTTGATGCTAACATCAAAAGCTGCCGCTAGTTCAGCTGTAGTTTGAGTATCATCAACTTCCATAATCGCCATCGATTCATCATTAGACGACCGCTTAGCCTAGTGGGCAGCAACCCTGCCTGCGAAGCTAGAGGTCCCGGGTTCGAATCCCAGGTCGGGTCAGTATTTATATGATGAATATTAATACTGGCACCGGGTCTTGGTTGTTATATGTATGTGATGTCTTCGCTTGGTACCCAAAATACAAGCTAATGCTTAGTTTGGGGCCAAGACGTTGTTGTGATTGTGTGTGTTATTATTATTATTATTATTATTATTGTTGACCAAAGTGTCCGGACGACCACGAGGTTCATTATTCAAGCCATAATTTCCAGAACGGAAGCGGGCAAACCAATAACGGGTTATGCATTCATTTGTTAAGTTTTAAAATGTCCATTATGACGAAAAATGTTTAAATGTTATAAAAACACAACCCTAATCAATAAACAACAGACTGAATTTGTAAAAAGAATTTCATGTTATTAAAAGAAAATTAATTTGAATTTAGAATTCACAGCCAATCAAAATTTTTTTTTGTTTGTAATGACCAGTTCTGAAGAACGGCAACTTCATAAGTTAAGACCTAATCTTTATTATAAAAAAATAATATCTAAGTTACCACCAGCGGGCGCTGCAGTATATGTGTTTCTTTGAAAAGACTGGACTGATTCTAATGCGGTTTTTTGCGTTACATAGAATTTGTCTCACCTTGAAACAAATAATTAAATATGTTGTTTATGGTGTCCAGGGGGCGCTGCAATAGATGTAATTCTCAAAAACAACTAGGTCGTTATTGACACGGTTTTTATACATTATATAGTTATCACTTAAGAGCAGGTTGTCAGATAAAGTTTGTGGTTATAAGTCGTCAGGGGGCGCTGCAATAGATATGTTTCTTTAAACCCTCTGAGTCGATTTACACACGGTTTCTTGGATGGTATCAACTGTTAGATACCTTATGAGATGGCGCTATATTTTTTTATTTAAATAACTAGTTCATATGTAGGTAAAATCGAAAAATATTAATATTTAATAAGTATGTCATTTGTCTCTAAATATATTATCCAAAAAACACGATTTTCCAAAAAAAAGCCTGGAATGTTAGAATTTGATGAAAGCTAGGTATCGTCGGCAAAATATACTCAATTTTTATTAAATAAAATGAGAACAAAAAATATTTTAATGTAATGAAAATATAAATATGATAGATTTTTTGGGTATAATAAGCATCAGTATATTAGTCGACATCCTGATACTATGCTTTGTCCTTTAATCGACCCGGCTCGAAGGACTAAATTGCTAATTCGCCTTTCTTTCTCCAGCCAATACCGCCGCGCTTACGAGAAATGTACATAGAGCGCAGCCTCTTTGCAGATGTGACATTCGATTTGGACGACGGCATACAGATGGCGCATAAAGCGATACTGATGGCCCGTTGTGATCCCATGAAGGCCATGTTCCAGGGACATTTTAGGGAGAGCATGGCTAGAGTGGTGAGTGGTTTAAACATACAATAAAATGCCTAGTTAAAACATTTGTTAGTGCTAATCGGACTCAATTGGATTTGCGCATTTAAGTTCTGTACGGCGTATTCTGTTAGGCGTGGCTTGGGGTGTAAAATAAGTGACATAAAATATGTTGATTTACAAATATGTTGCGGAGCCGACAAGGCCGGCGCACGGCGGCGGCCGCGGCGGATTTTTTTATGGGACAACTACCGTCTAAATGTAATACTGAATTCGCTACTCCGAACAAGAAAATCGTGTCATTTTAAAGCCCAATGTAGGTTGTAGAAGAGTGTTTGCAAGCCCTATATTTTTACTAACATAAAAACAATTTATCGCGCATCTAAACGGGTATTAGTTTCGAAAGAGAATCGCTGGCTGGGGGTGTATTTATTGCACTATCGCTGGTGCAATAAATACACCCCCTTGAGAATTTCACCCTAGTCATTGGGCCGTGCCTAGTAATTTCGATGCCTGACGGGCAAAAACTTCTCGCCTGCGCCTAACATATTTGACTGACAGGTTGGCCATGTGTTAAACACTCTATTTGGTCAAGGGTCGGGGGTTCGGTTCCCGCCCGATACAAATATTTGTGTACATGAACATGTTTATTTGTTCCGTGTCTGGGTGTAAAATAAGTATAATATATTATAAAAGAATTTTTAAGTAGGTATGTATGTATTATTTGTCTGGTGCCCATAATACAAGCTTTGCTAAATTTGGGACTAGATGGCGCTACGTGGTATTTCCCATGTATTATTATTATTATGAATACATTATTTTGTGACAGTTTTGGCACCCTCTTTTTATTTATTTTGTTACGCTATTCCGTTACATTCACTCCATTGCGAAACTTTTCGTGGCTAACTTGATGTTCTTTTTATTAGTTGGACTAATTGACTAGACTGAGATTAAATTCTCTTTTGTTACATACTAAACTTTCACCCTCAATGTGTCTAAAGAACTTAAAAATTGTGTTCTCAGATAACGTTTCCTGGGGTCTCGATGTACACATTCCACAAGTTGCTGTGCTACATTTACACGGATTCTATACCAGCCGTGGAGGCGACGAGGTGTCTAGAGTTACTGGAACTCGCGAACAGGCTCTGTATGAACAGATTGGTGAATTTGGTGGAAGCGAGGGTCATTGATGATTTACAGCATCGTGACAGGGACCAAGATTACGTTGTGGAACTGTCGCTGTCGCTATTGGAACCGGTCAAGGTGAACATTTTTATTTTTAACTGGTGGGTTATCATAGACTGCACATAATTTTTAATATTAATGGTTAAAATATTTATGGGTTATTATTATATTATTATCAACTATTTTCAATAATATAATGAGATATGTTGTTCTATTGTGACCCCATGATGTCACAAATTGATACAGATGATAGCAATACAACAAATTTTTGAAAATCGGCGTGATTTTCTATCTTTTATGAATATTATTGAAAAATATTACAACTATGGTTAGCAATAAGCCTTCGTCTCGTACTGTGCTCGCGCGTCACGCTAACATATCTGTCGTGGTCGCCGCGTGGCCGTTGACCTAGTTTATCGTGCCACTGCTCGTTAAGAGATGTTGCGTACCTATAAATAAGCATTCGATGCAGATATACCTCCATCTCGCTTTGTTTTGTTACTAGTAATTTAGGTGAAAAGTATTTTTTTGAATCGACCAGTTGAACGATATCGACTTTGCGACTATCGACAGCAGCGCCATCTGCTGGCGATTTACAACAAAAGGGATACCGTAAAAATTTTCATGAAGAAACACATCTATGTGCCAACTTTCAAGGTGATTGGTCAAATATACTTGGAGTTTAGCTATTTCATATAATAAAAACAACAATTTTTATATATGCATACGGACTCCCCATAATTTATGATGAAATTCTATCTTTATATTACACTTATACTGATGTTTTGTTTGTAATTTAGTTTCATAATGCCCACGGCCTCGCCGACTGGTGTATGTGGAGATTGTGTGGCGCGTACGACCGCGTGTGCCGGGCGCGGGCGTTGCGTCAACTGCACCCAGACAACAGGGACTATTTGAGTGAGAACAGATGGCCACCCGTATGGTGAGTACCATTATATCCATTGCAGCGAAAGGTTCCGTTGTCGGTCTTTTTCTGTCCACTGCTGGACGTAGACCTTCTTCGAGGCTCGTTACCACACAGGTGTCCTTCAGGCCAGCTACTTCCAGCTAGATTCTTTAGGCCGTACTTTCACTTGGCTGGGAGAAAAAAGTTTCATATATTTTTTTCCCCACAAATACTTGTCCCAAGCGGGAATCAAACCCGCGACATTTAGTTCTGCAGTTAGGGTATCTAACTATTCGATTACTCAGTCATATGGAAATAAATAATTTTATGACTTTGCGTTATGCTTGTCGCTTCAGTCGGCAGACCTTCACTGCTAAACATACATAAGTCTCCTTTTAAATGGACCAACGATGCACTGTCTTAGTCTGTCTGTAACCAGCGGCCGTCAGCGACATATTCGTACCAGCTCGTAAATCGATCTATTGAGGGACGTTACACACTATGACGCCCGGTTCATGGGTTTTAAAAATATTTATATAATATTTGTTTTGAACAATGTTTCAGGTATTTGAAAGAGTACGACTATTATCAGAAGTGCTGCAATGAACAGTCGAAGGAGACCAAAGATATCAGACCAACGACGGTGCAGACAAACCAACAGACTGGCTGCTTGTGTTTTTCAAGTGAATACATCTCTTATAATAATCTATACTGTTTACCTATATATCGGGTGTTCGGCTGAACGTTGTCCAGGCTTGTATAGCATGCACACTTGTACAGATTACCGAACTAAACAAAAAGTTTCAAGTGAGTTGATTTCACAAACTAACGGTTATGAAGAAGTTTTTTCTTAATGTTTAACATAGTCCAAAATTATCGACCGTGTAGAGCGTACCGAACTCAATAAAGAGTTTCAAGTGAGCAGGTGACGCAAACTTACGGTTACCGATAAAAACATCTTTAAAATTTCATTTTTCATTATTTTTTTACATTTCGTTTAGTTTCCTAAGCTCTACACGCTCTATAATTTTGGACTACGTTAAGCCGAATACGCGGTATATTGTAACGAGTAGTGGCTTTGCATGGACGACATTGCTATAGAAATACACGTCGAATTTCTTCACATTAAATCATTCCTAAAGACTTTTTTGCAAACATAAATATATTTAATTTTATATCACTTGTTCGAGGATCACTGATGCATTTCTAGGTTGATACACCTGAAAAAATATTTTAAAATTGAAATCGGGTTACATCAATTACGTAAAATTTCTGAGGCATAACTTTCTAGTAAAAATACTATTAGTTGGCCTTGTGTTTTTTTTCCAATATATATATTGTTCATTTGATTTTCTATTGTCCCTTTTAAAAACTACCATCAACATTTTTGTAGTTTTATAATAACTAGTGGTTGCCCAGCGGTCGAAGTTCGATCGTACTCACTTTTTTGAAACCACCAATAATAAATAGGCGAGAGTGAGTCAATTCAAACTGCATCAAACGACAGACTATTAAACTCGTATGGTTGACAGTATTTGTAACACATATTAGGTATGTACAGATTTTAGCTTTTGACACTCTTTTCCCATATAAACTTTACCTATGCCAAATCTCACACTCCTCCGTACCTGTAATATGTTTTAGAAGGAGTAATAGTAGATTGTTACACGAGGGGTGAAAGAGGCCTAAATAGATCTTTCACCCGAGGTAAACATTCTGCTTTTCATTACGAATATGAGGAAAAAAAACCTGTCAAATCAATATCAGAATTTGATAAATTCATTTTATACTAATATCTGTATATGTAAATAATCAGCACTCGCCAAAACAACTGAAGATCGAATTGCCGTTTTTTCGCATTGTTTATTTTTCTTTTACTGTGGCATTCTACCAGCCAGTACTTTTTATCATTGATCATGGTTACTTTTTAGCTCAAATCAATGTAAATTAAATAATAATTTAGTTAAAAGTAAATTTAAAGTACATAGTTATATCACAAAATTGTTGATATTGGTTTTTTATTAGAATTTTACGCCGCGATTCAACAGAGTTGTATAAAAGTTGAGACATGGTTTGCGTACTTTTTTTTTAATTTATTTCACTGCAGGGAAAATCGTTTCCCAGGGACGAAAAGTACTACTTTCAACCCTCTGATCAGGTAACTTCTAGCGTACTTTCCGAGTATGAGTAATGAAAAAAGTATTCTCTTCACGTATTAATATATAGATTATCAAATCAAGTGGTTTGATTCCCTCCTAAAGTAACATATTTTTCAAAAATGTGATTATGCAGTTGATGTTTTCTTAAAAATCGAGCTCGTGATTCTTTTGAACCCTTTTCGCTATTTATCATAGTTTAGAATTTGGCCATATAGTCCCATCACAAAAATTCACCTGTATATAGATTTTACCTTTCGCATCCCTACTCCACATAAACTTTAACTACGCCAAATCTCACACTCCTCCGTGCACGTAGTATGATTAAAAATGGATCTAAAGCTTTCCCTTTACATATTTATATAAAGATTAATAAACCATTGATACATGTCAATATTTTTAAATTATAGTGGTAAAAGATTTTGCTATTAAATGAGCATAATGAGGCATGGCATTTTGGATTTTTAAATTTTTTTGTTTCTTTGTTTGAAAACATATGCTCAAGAACAGTTAAAGCGATTGAAAACTTATGCTCAAGAACAGTTAAAGCGATTAAATGAAAATTTCTTATTTAAATAGATGATATTGATATCAGAAATAAGTTGTTCCAATCCCCAAGTAGTCTTCTTTGATAATATGCCTCATAATTTAATTTAATAATATAGTTATGGAAGGGTGGGTCAATTGTGTAAGGGACACGCTCGTTGTTTGCACACGATTTATCTAGTTAGTAGAGTGGACGGTTTTCGATGACCTGCAATCTTGATTCTGTGTACTTTTGCAGGTAAACCGAGACGCGAGAGCAACCCCGCGCCAGACGTTATGACTGCTCTGTGCCGTTCGGAGCCCGCGTCGACAGCTGCTACGGCCGCGGGACCTGCACTGCTCTGACAGACGCCTTATTGGAGGTAATTCTATTTTAAACTGTCCGTTTCAAATAACTTTGCCTGTAGGTACATGAAAGCGCATGTTACATCTAATAAAAAATTAAACCTATCAACAGACGCCTGCTCTCATATCTTACCACCGCCAAAACGGTCGACTGGCGAACACAGAAGTGCATCCCAAGTCTACCATTTTCGCCCTGATGCTGATTGTGGCAAACAGGCAGAGCCCCCAAACTTGCCGTAGGGGCTCGCACGCGTAGTTTATGTCTTTTTTTACAGTTTTAGTTGCTATTTGAAAGTGATCTAAATACAAAGTGTCCATATTTGAGTGCAGACGTCTGCACTAAACACACATTTATTCGTAATATACAATTAGTTACGTCTATCGTTTGACTTAGAAAAATTGTTTTAAAGAAGTATGTGTATACCTAATGTTCGGCCGAACGTAGTCCAAACTTATAGTGCGTGTAGAGTTTACCGAACTAAACAAAAAGTTTCAATAAAAAGAACTTTTAATATGTTTTTCTCGGTAACCGTTAGTTTGCGCCATCTGCTCACTTGAAACTTTTTGCTTAGTTCGGTAATCTGTACATGCTCTATAAGTGTGGACTAGGTTCAGCCGAACACCCGGTATTGATAAAATTGTGAATTTTTTGATTTGTCTGATTTTTCTAAGGTTACCTCAAAAATCGGTAATTTAGAAAAATCATAATCGATATATCGATTATATATATATATATATATATAAGTGAAATTGTCAACATTGGATAATTCTGATTGATGATTCTAATGAGTAAATCTAATGAGTCTGAAAATTATCTGCCACATTGAAAGTTCGATGACCCATAGCGGGTGAAAACTTGCACTGGGTATAACTAAAATTGAACGTGCAGATTTTCGAAACTTTCGGCCCACCTAAAGTGTTTTCTTCTTGTCCTCAGGTCACTCCGTTTTGCGGTGCTGCTGCCCGTGTCTATGTGCTTCATGTGCACAATCCTGACGATTATGATAGTTTTTCACGTGTACACGTAAAACGCTAGTCTCACTGTTAGAGTAAAATTATCGGTATGTGAAAGATCATTTAGTGCATGAAGGGTATAGAAGGAAAACGACACTACTAGAGTAAGCAATTTTTTTGTCATATCTCATTTTCATATGTGAATTCTTGTTTGAAAAAAACTTATGACATGCTTTTTTTCCAATTAATATTTTAAATTGCCGTCGCTTTATATTTGACCATCACGCATATGTGGGAACACATGCGTGATGGTCAATGTTTGGCACGTTTGTCTACATGTGTGGGAGTGGGGTGACTGTGTTGATTACCAGTTAGAGAATTGTAACCACAATAGAAATTTCAGTTCCATACTCTTATTGAAGTGAAACTTCTTATGGCACGGGGTGAGCCTAAAACGACACGAAAATGCGTCACGCTAAATAATATACGTGGGGGAGATATAAGGAACAATCGGCTTTCACACGAGAAGCTGGTTGTTCCTTATATCCTCACTACTAACTGCTGAGTGTGGGGAGTAAGGCCAGAGCGTTACTCAGTTTCGTGTCGCTGGCAGCTGCGTCATATATCCCCACTACTAACTGCTGAGTGTGGGGGTAGGGCCAGAGAGTTACTCAGGTGATATTGATAATTTTAATAACATTAGTAAAATTCAAATTTTAATACTAAAAGTTCTAAGTTTTCACTTCTGTCGGCAGTTCCTATAACTGCCAATCAGTTTTTTTTTAAATAAAAGACTGATTTTATACTCTATGGCAACCTAAATTTTGTATTTGTAAATAATATTGCTTACTCCAGTTGGATAGTTGGCACTTCCTTCGTACAGAAGTACAGTACAGATTTCAATATTTTATTATGAACATACTTTTGAAAACATCGTCTGAGAAATTTTATTTTTTATTTTGGTGAGGTGGATACTGCATTAATCAAACACAATCAATCATTATGTCTTGATGTGTATTATCAGCGCTGTTAAAGCATCGAATTATAAATGGCGACCGCACTAATTCCTTCTTTTTCATACTTATCACATATGTTCACGTTGCGTCCACACAAATCGCGTTCCGTCAAAACGCTGCCATTTTTGATTCGTTTCTTTATCTACACGGGTAATGCTACTGAAATTGAGTAATACTAATTTTAAGTATCCATTCAAAAACGATTCCGAATATTGCATATTATATAGCTGTATGTGAATGATTTTCTTGGACTAAACTTCTTTTACGGCCAGTATTGTTTATCAAATAGGAACTTAGATGTTTTTTGAATACTGTTTGTAACAAGATATTGAAACCGAAAACTGGGTTATGATAAAACGCATTGAAATTTAGAATGAGTATGTAACTGGAAAAGTAGAACATTTTTAGAGGGATCTGCCGAGTTCGATTTGTATTCAACATAATAGTTAAATAATGTGGATATTGCTCTACCATACGACAGTGTTCTACCATATAAAATATGTGATGCACATATTACAAAACCTGTAAAATAAAAAAAAAAATCAATTTTTAGAGGCGGGCGTCTATCCAATGTTAGGATACCTTGCAAATTATAAAAATTTACTGATTTTGACATCCAGTTTTACAAAAGCTTATGTAATTTATTGCCATCATTCTTCTATGACACTTCTAATCAAACTTTATGGTGGGTCCGAACGTAACCACAAGTCCCGTCGCAGTACCAAGTTTTAGGTGTAGCGGGACGCAGTGGAGCGAGGGGTATACGATTGTACCTGCGCAAGCACGCCTATAGCGTTGTATTCCGATCCGCCATAAACTTTGAGGCGAACTATATCCGACTGCGAAGGGTACTGTTTTTCGACTATGTATATTTTTTTGGTATGATTTGTAGGCTGAACAGCATTATGGATTTCGACACGTAAGGTGGGATAACGCCTGGCTAGTACGGCTATTTAATAAAAGATGGAGCGGAGCCACCACATAAAAAAATGATTTTTATTTTTTCATAATGTCATTTCAAGGGTTCAGTTGATAAAACATAATATGCGATTATAAAAAAAAATCTTAGTTTTTAACTAACATTGTTTGAACAGTTTCAAAGTATTTGTAGAAAAACCTAAAATTTGTGGAAAGTAAGGTTTGTTCTATTGATTTGTTTAATGGTTCTTTCGATAGTTTCTAAACGTTTGTCGAAAAACTTAATTTTTCCCAAATTATGGTTTTTTGTAGAAAAGAAATATTTTTTATAGTCGCATGTTATGTTTTATCAACTGAAAGCTAGAAATATGATTATAAAAAAAAAATAAAAGTAATTTCTTAATATGGTGGTTCCATCTATTATTAAATAGCCATACTAGACAGGCAGCGCCCCACCTTAATATGTAAAACGCGATTCAAGTTGACGATGGTCACATTAGAAGCGTGCGAGTGTATTTTTTGTATAATGCAAAGGTATAGTTCCTTGTATTGCTACACTTAAGAAGGAAGATCGTTTTTACGAAGGCTATGATTATGACGTATGTAGATTTTTTAAAACTCTTTAAAAAACGTAATAAAAATATCTAGGTGTTAACGTATTGTGAATGTATATGTTTGACATAAAATTGTTTTTTATTGTTTTTACCAATGATAGTTTTATTTTTATATATACTACGCAATGCTCAAAGATTTAATCCTTAAACAGGTCTTAACGTGTGTTTTGGCGGTAGCCAATGGGATAGCAGAAACATTTGTCATAATCAATGCGATTGCATGACTTTACTGGCCCATAGTTTACTGGCATTTAGTATCTGTATAAAGCATAAATTAATTTGACTGCAGCGTTTAGTTTTAATAGTCAAAAATGTCAGTTCTCAGTATCGAAGTGACATTACGCAATTTTGCGGGGTTGAAGACTGGGCGCGGGGATTTCTTGGGGGCGAAGAGCGGCGCGCGAGGACCTTGCGCACTGAAACTCGGATTAAAAACCTCGCCATCTTACACCAACTAGCTAGAGTATGAGTGGTTAGACGGCAAACGCGGAAGAGGGCTTTTAGTCAATTCGTACTTTTTATGATATATATAGAAATAAAATATCATGGGTTTTAACAATTTTCATAGGGTTGTCTAATTGAAGAGATATCGAATTTCTAACTACCTCCTAACAAGTAGAAATATATTTAAAAAATTTCTTTCTACTCTTTTCTCATTAAAAAAAAAAAGAAAATAATGTAAATGCCAATTGTATACATTCATATGATTAAAATAAATTAAAATAAGTTATTTTAACGTTTATTTATTTTTCTACACAATCAATTAGAAACACGCATCGATCTATTTAGCTTTTTAAAAGAGATTTTAAAATTTAAGATTTTCATCGTTCATAGATGTATTAAGCAATAAAATAATGATTAGTATTTTCATATTGGTAATTCATTTTTTATTTATTTATGAAATGAAGGTCTTGCCATTGTATGCATAGGTCTGTGATAGTTGATGTTGTTGGATTTTGGTAAGCCGTAGATTTTAATAATTTGTGTATTATATATTTGAATTGTCATAGGAAAACAATGGAATTAGGATGAAATTAATTTTTATTCGTAATTCACAATGATCTTATTTTATGGATTAAATCCGATTTAATTCTAAACAATATGTTATTATTATTATTATTATAGAACCTTGAATGTTTCACTATTTATAAAATTTATGTTCATACGCTTATTTTTCTTATATATATACAGATTGAGGTTTTAATGACCAGCCAAATTTTTATATAATGATATTTGGTAAAAAACCGATA
Organism: Luffia ferchaultella; assembly: GCA_949709985.1. Classification (NCBI taxonomy): domain Eukaryota; kingdom Metazoa; phylum Arthropoda; class Insecta; order Lepidoptera; family Psychidae; genus Luffia; species Luffia ferchaultella. The sequence continues at coordinate 9,872,754 of OX453263.1, forward strand.
GCCTTTTAGTATCGTTCTATAGAAAAATATTGAGATGTGACTACAAAAAACTTTGCCGAAAAACCAATAACTCAATTCACCATTGGCGCCTGCCGCTCCATTCCGTTTCAAGCCCTCGGGCGCGTACGTATAGCGTTAAGAAGGCAACCAAACGTTAAATAACACTGTAGATAAAATAATTTATTATGAAAATGTAGCCTATATGTTTTATTTATGCAATGAGGTCTATTGGTGATCTCAATTGGATTGGTCTATACCTAACATCTAGAAAAAATTTTGCCGGTTACTAAAATCTCTATACTACAATATATATATATATATATATATATATATATATATATATATATATATATATATATATATATATATGTGTTTAAAATTATAATATAAAAAGGTCAATTTATAAATAAAGGTTTAGTGTTATGCGTAGTTCGAACGGAATTGATAAAAATAAAATGCTGGAATAAAATGAGACAGTATTATTATTGTTTTGTATAATTAAATAATACATTTGATATGTTTTTTTTAGATTAAGCACTCGAATCTGCCATTATTTAGATTAGGGTGCATTCTAAAACTCATCTGATGTCCCCTTGACAGCAAAACATGTCTCACTTAGATAAGAATCATACCATTACAACAAACAAGTAAAAATAATACAAGTTTTTAACTTTGATGTAAGCTGTCTCAATAATAAAATAAGAACTTAAAAAAAGTTAAAAGTTGCAAATAATGACTGATACCTGTGCCAGACTTGCTCATAGGTAAACTTCTGGAATGACAACTAGATATTTAATGGCAAAAGTAGTAGATAGGTAAATAGGTATCTTTAAATGAAGTGAAAATTAGGGGACACTAAATGGGTTTTAGAACAGACCCATAATGTTTTTTTTTTAATGATAGCACAAGTATTACTAGAATGTATTAAAATAACTACTCTGTACATCACTGCCTCGCTTTTTAAATAGGTAATGTTTGTACATAGCTTTTACCTCCATTTTATTAGTTTATAATAAACTGCATATAATCCAATGTTTTCATATTATAGTTTGACCGTAACCGCTGTACCGCGCCTTAAGTATGTGCACAGCGGAAAGGGAGGCCATCAACGCTCAGGACCTGCCTCCCTCCTCGTCCCGCACACACCTAAGGCGCCTCCCTCCTCGCCGCGTATATACCTAAGGCGCGGTACAACAATTAAGGTCAAACTATACTTTAAAAAATGTGTATTATGTAACAGAATATACATAATTTTAAGGCATTTCATTGGAGATGAGAAATACCTACATGAAATAAGAAATGTTGACGAAGTCGTCTTATAAATAATACCATTTTGTATGTAGCGGTGTATATTTCGTGTGGTAGCAAATCGATACAGATTAGCTTTGGTTGCCATCGCAGGAAACTTTAATGTAATAAACTACCAACGCATTCTTTTGAAATTTCAAGCGGTCGGATCCCAAGCTAGATGGTAAAGTATCGACTAAAAAGTTTAATAAAATATTTAGACGGTTTGCTAAATTCGCGTAATTCGAGTTTTGGTAATTATGTTAAAATATACTTCGGCTCCCACATCCGTATGTGCCAAACAGAATGTGTATACATCTGAGGCATGAATCACCAGTGATACATCCTTTGTCACGGCAGTAGAGCTAATGGCTGATTTAATGAGGCAATCGGAGAATCGTTCACATATTTCACATGATATTGAAAAGTTTATTTATGCATATTTTGGATTGTTATAAATGTTATATTTTTTTCTTAACTAACCTAAAACGAAAGATTAGTATTGATTTTTTTAACTTCCGGCTATCCAAGGGAAGTCATTGATTTGGGTACGATTGTCGAAAATCGAGTTTTCAACAGATCTCCACGTTTTGAGGTCCTGGGAAGCCATTTGACTGTTCCCGGCTGGACGTCCGTATGTTTGTGTGTGTGTATGTAACTTTTTTTTTGTCGTACGATTTCTTGAGAACGGATCAACCGATTAAGACCCAAGATACGGCGTTCGTAAGGGTTTGTCGAGCCTTAGACCTGAATAGATTTTGAAGTCGATCGGTCGAGCTGTTTCAAAAATATTCAGAAAATTATAAAAAAAAATTTTTTATGTTTTGTTTAGATAACTTTGAGATTTTCCAACCGATCTACTTGAAATTTTCTATACGTTTTTTGTGCAATGAACATCGGACGACGCGCTTAAAAAATATCGCGGTTTATAAATTTCCGAAAGTGTTTTTTTAACATAAATTTGAGATTTTACGACTAATCGATTTTTGACTTTATACAAAAAATTTATGCTTACAAAATTGCATAGAATGCCGTGAATTGCATTGAAATCAAACGAAGCGTTCGAAAGATATCGCAGTTCAAAAATTTCCAAAATGACGTTTTCTTTGAATATGTCCTTGGTTTTTGAGCTCGAAGAACTCTAAATTTATAAAAATTCTATTTTTGAGCTTGGAGAGGTCAGAAAATAAATATTTTGAGCTTGAGCAATAGCTTTCAAGCTCAATAGCTTTCTAATACCTAATCAATTCATTTTGACTTTCAATAAGTGTGTGTAAACATCTTATATTGAATAAAAACTTTTTTATTTTGATTTTGAATAGGGATATTTCCGAGCGCTTTGATCTCGAAAATAGCGGGAAGTTTCAGAGATGACGTGCAGGGTCAACCAATTTTTTAATTTACTTTTTACTTGAAAATGTGTTTTGACTCTCGTTTTAGTGAAGCCAAAACTAATTTAAAAAAATTACTCAATGTTTTTGTGAACTGTGAATTGGGAACCTTATAGGAACTAGTCAATACACTCCAAAAAATGTATTCGAAATATCAGAATTTTTATTTAATTAATTTAAATTTTTTTTTATAAATAAATCGACACTGAATATTGCTTTTGGAGTGACTTCATTTGAAATGCTTATTGGAAATTATTTTCCTTAGCTTAATAATTTCAAGTTTTAATTAATCATTATTTAGATTACACTATTAAATAATAAACTTAATAAATGTTGATATGATTTTGTTCCGAAATGACGACTATTTATGGTTATTGAATATTTTTTTACACTTGTTAGTCGATATTTTATATGTATCAATTTCGCTTCATAGTTGAAGTATATATTCTTTTCTATTAAATAATTTCATACATTATATTTTAACGTATATATATATTATAATAAATACTCATAAAATTTTTACTAAAAATGTATGGATATTTTTCCTCTTTTTTCAAAAAACGAGGTAGGTTTGTGATGTAACATCACAGTTTGAATAATTGTGAACGTGTTAGTAGAAACAATAAATGTTATGGAATTGTAGATTTTAGAGAAGGTATTGAATGCCAAAGATTGCAATTTATAATCTATTTTGTCTTAAGCCACGGTAAGATACTGATATGCAACTGTGATGAAATCCACGCATTTTAACACATAAAAAGCATTGTTCTATTATATACGGCGTCGGGTCTCATATGGTCCAAACGAAAACTATCGATAGGGGCTACTCTAAGGACCCTCCATGTATGTTCCGCGAAAATTTATAGTTTTCGAGATAATAGCGTTTTTCTGAATTTTTCGTTAGTACCCGAAATGATGCATTTTTTTTTAATTTTCTCCTAAACAGTTATTACTAGAACCTTAATTTTTTTGTGAATGTGAACAATTAATAGGCCTATCATTACACACTACAGTTCTAACTCGGGCTAATAATTAAAAAAAATAAATAGTGAACTTTTTTTATTTGGATGATACTTTACTTCTTTCTTTAGGGGGTTTGATCTCCAAAAAATCACATAACAAAAAACTTCGAGACCCATTTCAAAAACTCGTCTACTATGTGGACCTACTAGTAAAATTTCAATCAGCTACGGCAAAGGCTACATGTAAAAAAAATAATACTAAAATTCGATTATAATATTACATTAAATTTCGTCAAACATGAACTTAAATGATTTCCATTGGCATTAAAATAATTTACTTTGAGATAGTAACTAGAAGTGCGACCGGCAATCGGTAGGTAAACGGCGCCTCATCAGGTAGCTGGGCCCGTTGCCGAAGACGCTGTTTCTCTCGTGTTTAGCTAAACGCTAATGACATCATTATAGGTAAGCAGCAAAAAAAATATGGTATTAGGTTTATGAGTTTTTAATTTTTTAAATATTTTACGGGATTCTTTTTCGAAATTGTTCCATTTTTAACAACATGTTCCACAAGAAACTAATTGCATGTTCACAAAATGTGATAAATAAAAATCTAAAAATAACCCCGCGCATAAGTTTTTTTTCTTTCTTATGATGTATCAAAATATTTGAAAAATTAAAAATTTATAAACCTAATACCATCTTTTTTGCTTACCTACAATAACGTCGTTTTAGCTAAGTGCGAATGAAACAGCGTCTTCGGCAACGTGCTCAGGTTAGGCGCCGTTTATCGATTGCCGGTCGCAGTTATAGTTAATATCTCAAATTAAATTTTTTTAATGCCAATAAAAATCATTTGAGTTCATAACGAAATTTAATGGGTATGTTCGGTTAAGTGCAGATTCTGTTTAGTACAGATTCGTTTTTAGACGGATTTTGTACAGGCAAAAGAAAAGATTTCGACTTGTTCCGCTAAGACCAGAAACGTTTTAACCAACGTCCCCTGAATACGTGTTTATGAATAGGAGGAATCTGTCTATTAAAAAAATAGGACAGAGTTGTCTTGTTCGCTTTTCTCTTGCCCGAGCACTTAGCCTAGTGCCGATTTCGCCACTATTCATTGTGGTAATCAAACTTTCAGTTGGGAATGGTAAATAACAGAATTAATTTGATCGTAATTAAATAATACAAGCACAGTGTACAGGTATTGTATTCCAAGTTGTACAAAGTGACGTCACGTCCGAAGTGCAATCTTTTGTCATAGCATGAAATTATGTATTTAATGTTTAAATAATTTTAACAGTGACAAGTTCAACTGTACATTTAGACCAGTGATTGATAATAAAATTAGGCACCAAGCAGTGGAACAAAGATTTCGCTACCAAAATTTTAGAAATACGTTTCAAAGTATTTAATACAAACTTTCATAATTTCAGTATTGTACAATGATCTCATTATTAAAACTTATTAATGTGCACCAAAGCAGGGTTTCTTGGTAACAAATTGTATAGATTGCTTCAATTATTAGTCGTACATGAGAAATAATTTTAAATTGTCTATTTACTGATAGAATAGCTCTTATTGTGTCTATTTTCATTGACATTTTGGATAATGTACTATCGCTTGTGTAGTAATACGAATTCAAAATTGATTCTTAAAATATTATCACTATAATTTTTCTCTAAAATTTTACAAGGGGATGACGGACTAAGCATATTTATGTCACGTCACATTTTAGTGACGTGTTATAAGACACAAATAAAAAATGAAATACCTTGGTGTTCTTATACAAGCAATGATACACTTTATTTTAAAACCTTTTCACACAATGATCTAGCTCAGTTTAGTGTAAGCAAAGATATCATTGTACTTTGCCAATGTTCACGTATTGTTAAAACATAACAACGGTCTGCTATTTTTTACCTAATATAGTTTGCGATAAGTGTAATAATAAATGTATGTGTACCTAAAGACGTGCTTTTTATTCACACGATATCTTCACCTTAGAAAAAAAATACTTTTTTTTTAAATACTTTCCGGGAAAAAACTACTTTCCGGGAGGGTTTTAACTATCAATACTATTATAAAAGTACGAATTGACTAGAAGCCCTCTTCTGCGTTTACCCTCTAACAACTCGTGCTCTAGCAAGCTCGTGTAAGATGACGAGTTTTAGTCGGAGTTTCAGTGTGCACAGTTCCCGCACGCCGGTCTTCACCCCGAGAAATCCCCGCGCGTCGGTCTTCAACCCCGCAAAATTGCGTAATGTCACTTCAATACGGCGAAGTGACATTTATGACTATTAAAACATTAAAACCAATAGCTGCTTTCAAATTTATTTATTATGACTATTATTTATGGTTTAACGACAATAGGTTTATAAGTTTTTTTTTTCAATTAAAAAAAATTATTACCTAATAAAAATACTTATTTAGTCAGGTATTTTTACTGTCAATATGGTTCAAACCTTAGGTCACAAAGAAAACTGTCTTAATACTAATTAAAATACGTTCTTATTTTAATGTAAATTAGTAATTTAAAGTGGATGTCCTAAGAGTCTTCTTTCACTTTTCATTTCTTCATACAAATCTTTGTAATCATCATGTTCTTTGACGAGGATCATAATGCATCCTCGCGTAGTGCCCATCAGTGCCCATGGCTGATCCGATATCCGTTATCTTTATCTTTTATACTTGGCGTGTAACAGTTTTTTTTTTCTCACCATGGACATAATACTAGGTCAGGACAGTGCACTCAGCTTTGAGAAACGAGGAGATGAAATAGCGAGCTCAAAGTCGTTTGTCTCTTTTCTTCTAGGGTGACTATAATTTATTTTTATTTTTTCTTCTCTCATCTTGACTTTTGTCGCTAGTGCTCTATGATAACAAGTTTACTTAAAAATAACTAATATACGAGAAAAGATGAGAAAAATCTGAATTGTGGATGTGCGTGATAGAAAAGTTGGCAGATAGGTAAGAGAAAAATTTAAATTAAAATCAACTTGCTGACACCTTAAAAAATTGCCAAAGAACAACAATTGCGTGTCGAATCACGTGGTTTCATAGCCATACCAAGAACAAAAATTAATCACAAAGTCATCAAAAAGTGCATCAAGTCAAGTGCATAATACAGAAAATAATCAGAAATAAAAAACTATAATTTATTTTTTTATTTATTGTGGGAAAACCAACAGCTATTAAGACACAGTATTATTTGAAAATAAAATCAAAGTAGCCTATTACAGGTTTCCACTTATATATAATTTTTTATGCTTAGGAACTACGAACTACATACTTAAATTTAAATTTCGGATCGAACTAGAATAAAGAACTTATGATACTAGTTACAGACATAAATCAGCCGGCATCTAGTTCAACCAATTATTAATCAAATAATCAAATTTATGATTTTGGTTCGTTATAAGTCTTTGTATATAGTATGTATGCTATCTTCTATTATTATTAGGAAACTGTTTTATATTTTTCAAAACATAGTTCAAGAAAGTTGAGTCACTAGAAGCGGCAACCCGTATTAAAATATGATCCGTCGGCGGAAGATTATCACCTCCAAAATAAATTGTGACGCAGTTATAACTTTTAAAATCAAAGCTTCAAAGATAGATACCTTAATCACCTTAATAATAGCGACAGGCTCTCTTTGCATACAATACCGCTTTGAATATAAATTTCCAATGCAATCACAGAAATAAAGGTACTTAGATTGTGATTTATAATTAGATCGCCGACCGCCTCTATTTACAATAAGTAGTTAAGTCCCACATGAGTAAGAAGCCAAGCACGACAAGTTACGTATTTTTGCACGTCCGGGTCCCCAGGACCCATCATTTTGGAAATATCTCGTTAAAAGGATCCCGATATGCCTAAACACACTGCACAGAAGATTGGGAATTTTCTATACATCAATATTTAAAATATATTTCTCATAAATTTAGTCTCGCTTTACTGCTTTATGCGAACGTGGGAACCTAGAAATATAACTTTGCACAGGTGACCGGCACAGATCCATTCCAAAAATAATCAACAATCCCAAAAATCCCCAATAATCTGGCGGACAAAAACTAATTTAAAATACTCAAGCTTCCGAAACAATATTTCTAGGGTGTATTGGTTAAGTGGGGAAAGTAGTTTCGTGATAAAAAGTAGCCTATGTCACTTCTGACAAGGCCAAGTTTCATTTAAATCGGATCAACCGTTTCGGTGATTAGCGTTAACAGACAGACAAACAGACATTACGTTTTTATTTATATGAAAGATGGATTTATTTCTTATCTTGCATTTAACTAAAGGAAATTACAGTTTCCGTAATGACGTTATCGTTTTTATTTTATTGCATTATTGCAAATTGCAATTTATTTTTAGAAACCCGTCAAAAACTTGTTCTTCGTTCTCTGCTCGGGAATGCTTTAAATTCTATAATGTAAGATTTACTACTGACCAGTTTTTTTAAACTATATTTGAAGTTACCTGTTAAAAAATTTGCCACAACCACCCACTAATTTAAAAAAAAAAGGTTAACACTTTTTAACCATTTTTATTGGAGATATGAAGAATATATCAAAAACTCAAACCAAAAAAATCAATGCAGGAGAAATTTTCATAAACCCAGTAATTTCAATTGACAAGTTGATTTTAGCTTACTAATTAATAAAACCAAAAGTAACACTTTTTAACGGTAGTACTAACGTGATAACGTTTTAGTTCACATTTGGGAAGGTGAAAGTTTTGATTCATCGTCATTATACTATATCAATATAATAAGAGGAATCGCGTAATATATATTTAACAACCGTAATCAATTTCGTGATGGGAAACAAATTGTACTACATGCCGCGATCGGTCGAATGATCGTCGTCCTGTTTACGGTGGGTCATCTACCTATTTAATGAATGTTGCTTTGTATTTTTATTATCTATGTGTTTCTATATCATCTTACGCTGAAACATTTGCCTACACTAGACTGATTCCTGCTGCTGACTCCTTTTCACACTCATGTAGTTAGACATTTTAGATTTTTCGTCTGATGCTCCATAGATATTTTTGTGCGTAAGTACTGTGCTATTCTATAAATTTAAACATATTTTTTACTATCTCAGAATATTTTAGTTTTTAACATAGTATTTTAAATTTGTAGTGCAAAACAAAAACTGGATATTTTAAACCCAACATTTTTTTTTTTAATTTTAAAAAACAATTCCTACTAACTCAAGAAAATATTATGGTCACCTCAATAATATGACGTCAAAAACTTCAACTTTAATAATACACACGTCAAAATTCCCCAAATTCTCGTTTAGTTGCCAGTATAAAACCATAAATAAAGACACTCTTTTTAAATACAACTGATTTTTATAAATTTGTAAAATGTAACTATCATCCGAAAAAAAATATTATTATCATCCGAATACAAATATCATACAAATAAAAAACCAGAAGTCACAGAAAATAGATATTAGACGAGTATTCATATATATAAAAATCAAAATGAACTTACTAAATGAAATATTTTTTTCTAATGGCAAGTGTTAGAAAGGGATAAACGGACGCTCCGGTAGCTATCTCCTACAAATTAATTTTGCCTCCTTGCGGCTTACAATTTATAGTAAAGCTTATCCCTATCACATAGGTTTCATTTTTGTATTATACAGTTTCGGGAGTGCACAGTCCAGAACCTACGTAGTAGGTTTTGAGTCTGAGTTTGAGGTTTACGTCCATGGTTTTGAGCATGGGCTTTATGGTGGCTTCATGTCAATAAATTTTAAAACGGTCACACTGCACGTTGCCATGTTACCCTTTGATTACCATGGAAACCTTCGATGTCAACAACAATTTTCTCGATGTAAAAGTTCATCATAGTAATAATTAAATTACAATGATTCATAATCTCAAATGAATCAGAATCATACTAAATTTTACCTGTAGGTCCACTGCTTTAACACAGTTTAGGAAGAAGATAACTTCAACATGGTAAGATATTAATGAAAGTTTTTTGCTGTAAAGTGGCTGTAAATTGTAAATCTAGTAACATATAATAAGAACAGGTCAGCTTTCCAAACCTGTCTGATGCATAATATGTTTATATTAATGATCAATTTGAAAATAGGCTAATGTAGGTTGGCGGTACACTTAGGGGTACACCATTAAAAAAAAAATTGTTTTTATTGTCAATGCAGGGTGTGAAATGGAGTGGAGCAACAACCCATCAAGTAGCTCAAATAATATTTCGTATTTCCGTAAAAAAAAAGTATTTACCTACTAGTTGAATGTTCTATACCCTAAGATGCACTGGAGCGGATATTCAGATAATTCTGAAAATAATCTTACATCTATACAGAGCTTCTATGTTAACTGGTATATATTCCAATTAACATTGACATCATTCTATAAATTCACAAGTTTCCTTATTCAAATTTTGGAAGATGGGGTTAAGGACAAATTATTTTCACAGTTTTATTATTTTTCCAGTTGTTTTGTAGTCACTTACTAGCTTATATACTCGTACAGTACGCCACTATGATTCTATGAGGGACAAGAAATTTATGTTTTCAACTCTTTGTCCCTCAAAATTTATTTTTAAAGTTTAGAAACTTATGATTTTAGCTTATCTTAACATTTGTGTTTAGGTACTAATTAGAACTGTGAATTTAAAGTTTTTAGTTACTTCAAATGAGCAAATGATATGACAGATTAAGTCAGATACAAATTATGTAATGTATAATGTATAGAGATGTATATTAGTAAGCTCTCAAACAAACCATCAGTTGCCATTACAGGGTTTACTTAGTATATTAAAAAAGCTCAGATCAAATCCTGAGAAAGAATTGAGACTTCTATTACTTGGTCTGGACAATGCTGGTAAAACAACATTACTAAAACAACTAGCTTCCGAAGATGTGACACAAGTTACACCAACTGCCGGATTCAACATAAAATCTGTATTGTCCAACGGTTTCAAATTGAACGTGTGGGATATTGGGGGACAGAGGAAGATCAGGCCGTATTGGAGAAATTATTTTGAGAACACTGATATATTGGTAAGTTGGGGTAAAGTTTATTGTTAATTAATATGCATAGTTAATAAAATAACCAATAGCAATAAAATCAGCCAAATTTGCACAGTATCATTAAAAAAAGTCACATATATACAAACTGACTGGGTACAACATTTTTTGGATTCTGAAAAAAATATTTATTATTACCAGAGTTATTATAACAAATCGAAGTTGTGTGTTTATGACCTGAGCTGGTCCATAGTGCACGCGGATTTCAAGATTTCATTTAAATTCTTTCACAATTTAAAAAAAAATATATTACTATAACAAACAAAAACGAATGACAAACTTAATATCACCTTTGTGTTTTATTCAAGATATACGTAGTAGACTGTTCGGATCACCAAAGATTGACGGAGACTAGTCAAGAGTTAGCAGAACTGCTGCAGGATGAGAAGTTACGAGGAGTGCCTTTACTGGTTTATGCCAATAAACAAGATTTATCCACAGGTAATAATATTAATATTTTTTTGGATTATACGTACCACATAAAAAAATATACTCACAACGATGTGAGAAAAAATCGTAGGTAATATATAGTATACTAGCGGTCGTATCTGGCTCTGCCCGGGTGGACTACAGATACGTTCCCCTTTCCATTCCCTTCACCTCCCCTCCTCCCTTCCAGCCACTTACTCTCCCCTGCCCTCCAATCCCCTTACCACACCTCTGCCCTATTATAATTATAAAAATTATATATCTCACCCATGTTGCTCGCTGGTAATATAGCTTTGTATTACTGGCCTGGGTATCTAGTCACTCTGGCATCTCTGGAAACGAGCGTGCCGATCAGGTAGCAAAGGATGCAGTAAGCTGTGGGGATAAAATCCCATTCACAAACTACTCTCATGACCCCGGTAGCTTTGCCTAAAACTTATTTTATTTGACTCTTGGTCGCGCCACTGGTTAGACTCCAGGCGATATAAGGGTTATCACTATTCCCAAATCCAACTTAATATTCCTGCTAAGTCTTGGTTCTTCAAACTAAGGTTTAGCAAATGCTCCACCTCTACTATATGTAGAATGTGACTGGGCCATTGCTGCTCACCTATGCACCTATGGAGACTTAAACCGCATATCTTTGTCTTGTCCCTTATACGACCGAAGCTCCTTTCTAAAAAATCTAGAAATTGATATTCCTTCTCCTACTAACATTCCTACCCTTCTTTCTCCTACTCCTCTAAGTCTGTCCTAAATATGATTTCCTTATTCATATTCCAAAACAGAATAAAATTGTAAGTAGCTTTCTATAAATTATCTATGTTATTATTATTTCTATATTATTGTTCTTTACTTATTTGTTTACATATTATCATCATCATCATCAGCCCACTTTTACCCCACTGCAGGGGCTTAGGCCTGCCCCAGGGTGAGGAGGGGGGCTTGGAGCTTAAGTCCACCACGCTGCTTCATTGCGGGTTGGGAACTGTAACGACCGCCATCTATTGACAGCATCCGGGACCGACTGCTTAACGTGCCCTCTGAAGCACGGTGTCAGTGATATTGTGTACTTAAGTCAGAAAAACTCATTGGTACACGCCCGGATTCGCACCATGGCCCTATGGGGCCTTATAAATTTGAGACAGGTTCGTTGCGCTTTGGGCTATCACGACACCTTTGGGCTATCACGACACATATTATAAACTTATTTATTTTTGTATTAATGAATTGAAATAATAATAATTTTTTATTCAATCTATACTGACTGTTTCGTTGCTTTATTTTTTGTTACGCTGAACGGGTATTTTATTTTTCAAATTGAACGACACGCCGGCATCAAACATTAATCACAAACCCGCACAAAATTCAAAGTAACAAATTCGACTCTGGCGAAATTGCTATAAGCAGAAAACGCCATTAAGTTAATTAACTAAGAAGAAGAAGAGAGGTAGCGCGTATTTATAGTACTAATGTAGTAATGACGGCGTAAAATAAAATATTTTTACATGAGACATTGTTCTCAGTGCCGCTAGAGGCGCTGTACAAGTTCACCAGTTCACCACACATCTTATATACCGTCGCTAGCAAGTCAATGACTAAACTCATGGTAGCAGTGCTGGCCTTCGTACGTTTACGCCAACATGGGGGAGTGAGTGGTAGTTTCTTAGAAGCGCTAAGGGCTGTTTTTTATTTGATTATCCATCCATACATCCATCAGGCCACATTCGTCCACTGCTGGACTAAGGCCTCTCCCAGGGCACGCCACACTCCTCTATCCTCAGCCATCTTCATCCAGCCACTACCGGCATCTAACTTTATATCGTCGGTCCAGCGAGCCGGCGGGCGTCCCACACTACGTTTGTCAGTTCGTGGTCTCCACTCAAGAACCCTTCTTCCCCTTCGTCCATCAGTTCTTCGGCAGATGTGATCAGCTCACTGCCACTACAGCTTACTTATCTTGCAGGCTATGTCGATCATCTTTGTTCTCTGACGTATGACTTCATTCCTGATATGATCCATCAGAGATACCCCGAGCATAGCCCCAAGCAATATTTGATTACGATTTCCACTAAATCTGCTTTGGCAAATTCACTACTTTCCTCAACTTTATAAACGTTTTGTACTTTCGCGTCACATTTACTAATACCACTAATACGTAAGAATTTTGAAATTTTATGAACGTTGATTTTAAGCCAACTTTGTAAATAGATATATTACATAGAAATTGGTTCACATGTCTGTCTGACACATAGTTTGAAAATAGCCTTAACACATCAAAATCGAGAATTTCATAAACCAACGATTGATCTTCGTAACATATATTGAAATACTTAATATTCTCACAGAGAGCTGACTATATACGCCATCGAATGACATTGCACTTGCTGTTCTGGAGTTATTTGTTGTAAAGTAATTATAAAGCAACACAATAAAATATAGACCATATCGTTAGGGTACAAGTTTCTGTTTTAGAACGTGATTATGAAAATGTTTCACGTCAAAAGAAAATAACAATATACCTATATTAATATTTTGTTGTAATCTATCTGACATTTGTAGGGTTCCGTAGCCAAATGGCAAAAAAGGAACCCTTATAGTTTCGCCAAGTCCGTCCATCCGTCTGTGGTTTTTCTCAAAAATTATTGGCAATATATAGATGAAATTTGCGAGGTACGTGTAAACTATGAACCGCTACACAACAACATAGTGAAATTAAGAAAATAATTTTTGGGATAGGTCGCCATACATGTATGTAACTGCAGTACGGAAAAAAAAACATTGTATTTATATTAACGCGAGAGGTACCAAACGATAGGTCTTCAAAAATTATATCCAGGTTTCAAACAATTTTTTTTTATTTAAGTCAACAGTTGTTTAGATATGCACTTCTAAAGTCCTAATTTTTGTTATAGTCATGTGTCCCCCCCATCTATCAGCTAAACCGTTGTCTTTGGATATGTGGAAATTTTTTTTTGACAGGAGTATATATAACATAGTTAATAGGAAAACTACCACAGCTAACTTGACTGCATTATTTAATGAGTAATAAATTAACTTATAAAATGTACTTTTATAAGTAAAAATTTTGTAAAAATTCTATAGAAAATGACAGATAGTGTTTAGCCAGTAACTGAAAACTAGATGCAATAGATACCTTTGTGATGTTATTGTAAAAGATAAATAAAAAAAAAATTTTATGATGAAAACTACATTGTATTACTAGGTACTATAAATTTACTCTTTCCTTTGCAGAGCTTATTCTCTTCACAATCAGTACTAAAAGTCATAGGTTCACTTTAATAAAATAAGTAATAAAAATTGTCTCTAGTTATCAGTGCACTCGTGTTATTACTTTTCAGATTAGCCAGAGAGAATCGAGCGCCTTCGAAATAACTAACGAAATAAAAATGAAATATATTTATAGAATAATTCTTCAATTTCATAATAATAACGATTAATGGTTAAGTTCGACTAACGTCGCGCTCGTTTTTTTATATTGTATAGTGGTACGGTACCCTTCGTGAGCGAGTCCGATCCGCACTTGGCCGGTTTTTAGATTTAACTTAAGAATAGATTACAATGAAAATCTAGAAGACTAAAGCCCCAATCAGCATATAAGCTGCATTAGCTGGAATTCTTAAGTAGTCTTAATCTGTGTAGAGAAATATGTTTCCATAGGTAAATACCTAGTGCTTGTGTTCATAATTCCATAAGGTGCCAAAATACTTAGGAAGTTAATTTTATGCAGTTTAAACAATTGTAAGATATTATATAAAATTTGTTTAGAGCAGAAACCGCCAGCAGTTTTCTTGTATAGCTTAAAACGTATATATACAATATTTTACAGCTTAACCTACCTTTTTCATTGTGAATATAAGTTTTTTTATAGCTTGTGGTAGTTGAGCATTGCAAGTATTAAAAATAAATTAAATAATTTTCAGCAATGCCAGCTAGTGAGGTAGCCCAACTCTTGGGTCTACATATCATCAGGGACAGAACTTGGCAGATTCAAGCTTGTGTTGCTACAGATGGAACGGGTATTAAGGTAAATATTTATATATTATACATTTATACACATACATTATAGACGACCGCTTAGCCTAGTGGGTAGCGACCCTGCCTACGAAGCTGGAGGCCCCGGGTTCGAATCCCAGGTCGGGTCAGTATTTATATGATGAATATCGATACTGGTACCGGGTCTTGGTTGTTAAATGTATGTGGTGTCTTCGCTTGGTACCCAAAACACGAGCTAATGCTTAATTTGGGGCCTAGACGTTGTTGTCATGTGTACGTTATTATTATTATTACATTTTTTGATTGCGTCGTAAACACTTATGCCAATATGTTTGTTCTTTGAATTCAAACTATATGACAAATTTATTTTAATAGAGGACTTATCATTTAACTTATTTGTACTGCCACCTTTTAACTATCAACTGATTTCCATGAAAATTGTGGGAAATTGTTATTTTCAATTTCTGAAATTTTTATTGATTGATTCTTTAAAAAAAATATAATAATAATACCTGGGTCATCTCGCACAGCGCCATCTAGTCGCAAACTAAACGAAGCTTGTATTATGGATACCAGCCAACTGATGTACATGCTTAAATATTCTTTATAATATATAATATATACATATATTTTTCACACCCAGACACGGAATAAATAGACATGTTCATGAATACAAATATTTAACCCGTGACCCTTGCCTCCGCAGGTAGGGTCTCTGACCACTCGACTAATCAGTCAGTCAATATCACAGAGTAAATTAATTTGACAGCAGCGTTTGGTTCTAATAGTTATAAGTAGGAGGACGACCGATTGGCTTAGTGGTTAGACACCATAACTGCGGAGCCAAGGGTCGCGGGTTCGATTCCCGCCCGCGACAAATATTTGAACATATTCATTTCGTTCCGGGTCTGGGTGTAAAATATTTATATATGTATATATTATATAAAAAAAGAATATTTAAATATGTATATCAGTTGTCTAGTGACCCATAACACAAGCATAAAACTTGCTTACTTTGGGACTAGATGGCGCTGTGTGGGATGTCCCATGTATTATTATAAACGTCAATTCACAGTATCAAAGTGACATTACGCAATTTTGCGGGGTTGAAGATTGGCGCGCAGGGATTTTACGGGGGTGAGGACTGGTGCGCGGAAATCTTGCGCACTGAAATTCGGACTAAAACTCGATATCTTGCACCAGCCAGCTAGAGTGTAAGTGGTTAGAAGGTAAACGCAGAAGAGTGCTTCAAGTCAATTCGTACTTTTATGAATGAAAAAGACACTAAAGATATAAACAAAAGTAACCATTGAATTGAATTGACATTGAAGAATGCTATAGGTATGGTAAACGCAAAAATTATCAATCTTATTGCTTTAAGTCCACATTTCAGTAATAGGGTATTTGACTAGTATTAAATATATTATGTCGTGATAGCCCAAAGCGCAACGAACCTGTCTCAAATTTATAAGGCCAAAGGGCCATGGTTCGAATCCGGGCGTGTACCAATGAGTTTTTTTGACTTAAGTACATAACTATCACCGACTCCGTGCCTCGGAGACTACGTTAAGCAGTCGGTCCCGGACGCTGTCAATAGAAGGCGGTCGTTACAATCCCCAACCCGCAGCGGCGTGCGGTAGCGTGGTAGATTTAAGCTCCAAGCCCCCCTCACCCCGGGGGAAGCCTAAGCCCCTGCAGTGGGGTAAAAATGGGCTGATGAAGTGAAATATAGTATTTATCAAGAAACTATAAAACTAGACTTTATATGATAACAAAATTTGGTCCGGTTGAAGAATATGGAAGTTATAAGCTATTAAAATTTTATCTCTGTCTCTATCTTGCAAAACGATATATAACATTATTTCAAATGACCTGACGTTCCAGGCTAGTAGACCGTGTGGTATGTTCTTTCTCAGAGAATGTTTTAAACATTTATGACTTTCCATTCCATCAGTTCTTTTTATACCCCACTGCACGGACTTAGGTCTCCCCTCAAAGTGAGGGGGCTTGGAGCTTAAATCCACCACGCTGCTTCAATGCGGGTTGGTGGATTGTAACGACCGCCGTCTATTGACAGCGTCCGGGAGCGACTGCTGAACGTGTTCTCCGAGGCACGGAGTCAGTGATAGTTATGTACTTAAGTAAGAAAAACTCATTGGTACAGGCCCGGATTCGAACCAAGGCCACATGGCCTTATAGATTGCATTTACCGTTTCGCTAGATCACAGAGTTTAATACGGATCGAGTTGCCCCACAACTTTTATTGTTTAACATTCTATGTCGCAGAATGAATCATTTTTCTGATGGTATTTAGAGTAAAGATTCATAACTGTTTTATATTGATGATTTTTTTTTAAATGTTTTTCTCATATTACAGGAAGGAATGGAGTGGGTGTGCAAGAACATTCCAGTTAAGAAATAAACTGAAATACTTTTATATTGCAATTTTGCTTCGGACCATTAAACAACACCAAATAGAGAACGCTATTAAAAATTAGAAAAATATAAAGACTACAAAATCAAATTAAATGTTAATTTGGTTCTTTGATCTTTTCAGTTTTTTTGCTTTTAAAACAATATTGACATTCCCTGACCACACCCATCACTAGCGCCCCCTGGCTGTGAACTCAAGCCCTCTCCCAGTAATAAAGAAAATAATGTTTTTTAGGGAAAATGCATGAACGAAACCTACAAATGTTTTACTTTAAAAGTTCAACTTAATTTGGATATGGTCTCTACTTTTTGAATTTTCACAGGACAGATGAAATACAAACATTTCATAGTTTAGAGATTTAATAAGTAGTAAATACCACAGAGCATAAGAACAGGGTAGAATTGGCATGTAGGCGGAAACGTTATCCCGTTCATGTATGCAGTATGTTGCATACTTAAGACAGATCGCATAAACTAAACTCTAACATGCGACATCAAATCATACCAAAGATGTGAGTGAAAGGGATGAATGATTTAACTTCTTTCTAAAATCCAAAACTACGTACACATAATATTTTTATTTATATTTGTTGTGTATTTGTTTTTGTGACATGTCTCTGAACAAATACAGTTACATGTCACCTGAGTCACCTCTGACCTATTTGATTCTCTGTGGCAAATACGGACATTGAAATCTTATTTATATGACGGTACTTAATACCTGGATGCCGAAATCAGATATTATTCGTTGTCATTTTAAGTTAGGTTGTATGCAAATTTGCATGTTTTTTTTTTTAAATTATTGAATTTTTCCCCGAGTATAAAAAATATCTCAGTGAGAAGTAATTTTTAAAAATCAAGTCAATATCAGTTGATATTATTCACGCTTATTTTGCGTCCACAGTGAATGTATGGACATATATTTAAACCCTTATAAAAAACGAAAAAGTAGGTAACAAAATATTGTTTGAAAAATATAATAAATTGTTTAAATGATTTCTATGTTTAGAGTAGGTACATTGAGAAAAATTGTGTTATTTAAGAAAATTGTAATTATTGTATTGTAATTTGAAAGACATAACAACATGTTGTTTCCATATTTATTGTTGGGAAAAATTGTGTTCTTTAAGAAAATTATAATTACTGAAATAAAAAAAAAAAACGTAACATAATCTTTCAATATGTATTGTAGTCACATTGTAGTAAAGCTACATAATGTTGGACATTTTTTTTTCTTGTCTAGTCATTTTAATAAGAATCCGTCCCAAAAATTATATGATAAATAAATTATTTCAGATTTATATGTATGATTGAATATGTATTTAAAAAAAAAAAACAAAAATGTAATTATGTCTTATGTTAGAAAGGTTAAAAATTAATCATAAAACTGGTAAATTAATGTTATAGGTACGTAATAAACTATTGTGTTATTATCATAATAGAAAGTTAAAAAACTGAGACATATAATATCATAGATAACCTATATTTTCTATTGTATTTGCATTGGGTAATCTGAATTTTGAATGTCCTTTGATGAATAAGTTCTGTTTGTATCACATGTGATACATAAAAAACTGTTTATGTGCATGTAAAGGCGCGTGTATCAAAAATTATACGTTCGTCTACACAGATATAAAATATTTCATTATAATCCAGATTTTTTAAATGATCCTGGAGATCCTTTGAAAATAGGAATTTAATTTAAAAATAAAGCATATTTTTTTAAATTTTAATATATTAATATATGTTAGTAAATCAATGTTTGGATGGATGCAGTGTGATTTCATTGCAAGGGAACAGGCAATCATATTCATTTAAAAATATAAAAACATATTTTTAGGAAAAAAAAAATATTACGGCGTGCATTCTTTTTGTACTGTATAGGTGAATGAAAGTTTCTAGGTTAGTAAATATAATACCATGTGGATTGAAAGTAAATTTTGTATTAGAACATATGAGACGTTGAAATAGTGAAAACACATTTGATTGTTTTTGCACAATTATTAAAATAATTTAATTTATAAAGTAGGTATCGAAAACCACACGAATTGTATGTGATACCTAAAGAATATATCGTCACAGGTACAATTATTTAAGAAATATATACCTACCTATAATTGAGTATGTTAATGAATTTTAAGAAATATAGTGAAACGGGGCTTTCAATAAATTTTAGTTATTATGAAATGTCGAGTTATGTCCATCGCGCATCGTTAAGCCCATTTAAATATTTTCTATGAAATTATTAAAGCGCTTTGGGCCTCATATGACATTAATAAACTTCCCTTCTTTTGCTGTGTACCCTTGGCTGTTCCCTTTATAGCTAACATAGATAACAGCGGAAGATTAATTTCAACTGCTGTGGCTTTGGCCGTGAAACCTAATCAATTTAAACGAACAAGTGTCATCTATTAAAATCTTGCCCAACACACTCTTGACGATCAAAACAAAAGATCGAAAACTGTTTTATATAAGAATTAATTGCCTACTTTGGATTAAAACCTCGTTTTTAATCATCAAGGGTGTGTTGGGGTTATTGTGGTGTGTCTATGGATAGATAACATGTTATCAAATTAAACGAATAGGTGTCGAATTAAAATCATATTTTAAAAATGTTGTATGGTACAGTAAGCATATAATAGAATACAACTCGTTATCGACAATATTTAATGTAATTTATTTGGCATGTGTCCTAAATGTTACCTATTTAATTGTTTATTAAATATTAATTGTGTAATTGAACATTTCTTATAATGTCACCATTTAGGTATAATATCTTTTTTCTATCATGTATTCTCAAATTCCCTTTCACCGCGCATCAATTTAATAATCGTAAAATATTTACGGTATTTTTGTTTATTTCTCTATTTATTTTTGCATGCAATGCTTCTACTATGTTCGTATTGTGACGTTCTCAAAAAAATGACATTATATTAGAAGTCTGTTTACTAAACCCACAGACAAGTCAACCTTATAGACCACGCTTTGACAAGGAGTAGCATTCGCCAAGGATATGTAGTGACACTACATAACTACGTCACTAGTGAGCCGTCAGTTGGAAGCAGGTCGGAAGCCATTAAATTGTCAATTTTAAACGAGCCAATGAAAACTAGCCGACCTCTCCTCGCACCCCGCCACTTTTTGGCGATTTGGTTTTCGCACTGACGTTCATTAAAGCGTGGTCTATAGGTTTACTGGTCTGTGACTAAACCTCAATGCATTTTAAAAGCGCCCATTTCGACACCCCGACGCTCCTATGAAACTTTTTATTTTTTCTTATGGCAATAATGGCTTTGCGAACAATGATAAAATTCATCGCTCAAGTTTACTCGTATGTACTTTTTAATTTGATCGGATTTCACGGCCAAGGGTTACAGCGTTACATCTTTTACTGTACCATCAAGGGTACACAGGAAAACAAGCGGAAAAAATTGCATTTACTTATTTTTATCGTTTCCTCCGTGGCATGATTTGTTACCGGCTATAAATTTATCTAAATAATATCAATAAAAAGCCCAAGTATTTTGTCAACGTCAATACGATAAAAGTGCCTATGGGACAGTTTGACATATATGATGAAAAATGTATCTAGTTCTATCTTAGAAGACTCTTCCAGCTTACAGTTTAAATACAATTTTAAATTCTCAAATTGCGTTTTATTTATTTTCTGTTAGTAATGTGCGGTAATGTAATGCTACAACAAATCGGTCGCACAATATCAAACGTTGTTGTTGTCTGACGACCGCTTAGCCTAGTGGGTAGCGGCCCTGCCTACGAAGCTGGAGGTCCCGGGTTCGAATCCCAGGTCGGGTCAGTATTTATATGCTGAATATTGATACTGGTACCGGGTCTTGGTTGTAATATGTGTGTGGTGTCTTCGCAAAAATATATATGTATATATTATAAAGAATATTTAAGTATGTATATCAGTTGTCTAGTAACCCATAACACAAGCATAATGCTTACTTTGGGACTAGATGACGCTGTGTGGGAAGTCCTATGTATTATTATTGTAGGTGCCTACAAACGTGTCTTGCCGCCCGAGCTAAATAAGTATACTACCAAAGGTTTTTGTTCTCCAGTTAAGTACATATGACAAATACTAGTGAGTAATTCATGACGAGCGTTAAGGATTACTAATACTTTTGGCTTCATACTATATTAAGATATAAAAAAACAAACCATATTAAGAAAATTAGAGTAAATCACGTACAATGATTAATCGATGACAAATTAATTTGCCCTCCGCACCATCCCGTATTAAGATACGAAAAGCGCATCGAACTAAATTAGGACATAGATCGGACGTGGTCTCCTTCCTTTGTCTTAGATTAGTATATAAAGGCCATCACAACGGCATATTATTTAGAATTATACGTACATTTGTATAATTAAGACATAAAATGAAATTAGTTAAATAAATATTTCCTTTTTTTTAAATTCAAGAAGTGCAGATTATTTAACTCGCATGATAGAACAACATATGTATCTATATTAGGTACGACATAATTATGAAAATAAATAAAATGCCATATTGAACTGTTTTTCCGGCAACACGTATGAACATCTATCGGAGTTTCCCAAGAGTGAAATATCACACAAACTTATCGTAAAATTTTTGTACCTACCTACTAGCTTTGCCCACATCGACATATAGGTATAGGTATGTCGTCGGCAAATCGTATAATTCGTCTGATTACGAACGCCGTTGGTTTCTAACTTTTTTTCAAATTGCTAGGCATTAAATTGGTAGGTAACAAAATATTGTTTGAAAAATATAATAAATTGTTTAAATGATTTCTATGTTTAGAGTAGGTACATTGAGAAAAATTGTGTTATTTAAGAAAATTGTAATTATTGTATTGTAATTTGAAAGACATAACAACATGTTGTTTCCATATTTATTGTTGGGAAAAATTGTGTTCTTTAAGAAAATTATAATTACTGAAATAAAAAAAAAAAACGTAACATAATCTTTCAATATGTATTGTAGTCACATTGTAGTAAAGCTACATAATGTTGGACATTTTTTTTTCTTGTCTAGTCATTTTAATAAGAATCCGTCCCAAAAATTATATGATAAATAAATTATTTCAGATTTATATGTATGATTGAATATGTATTTAAAAAAAAAAAAAACAAAAATGTAATTATGTCTTATGTTAGAAAGGTTAAAAATTAATCATAAAACTGGTAAATTAATGTTATAGGTACGTAATAAACTATTGTGTTATTATCATAATAGAAAGTTAAAAAACTGAGACATATAATATCATAGATAACCTATATTTTCTATTGTATTTGCATTGGGTAATCTGAATTTTGAATGTCCTTTGATGAATAAGTTCTGTTTGTATCACATGTGATACATAAAAAACTGTTTATGTGCATGTAAAGGCGCGTGTATCAAAAATTATACGTTCGTCTACACAGATATAAAATATTTCATTATAATCCAGATTTTTTAAATGATCCTGGAGATCCTTTGAAAATAGGAATTTAATTTAAAAATAAAGCATATTTTTTTAAATTTTAATATATTAATATATGTTAGTAAATCAATGTTTGGATGGATGCAGTGTGATTTCATTGCAAGGGAACAGGCAATCATATTCATTTAAAAATATAAAAACATATTTTTAGGAAAAAAAAAATATTACGGCGTGCATTCTTTTTGTACTGTATAGGTGAATGAAAGTTTCTAGGTTAGTAAATATAATACCATGTGGATTGAAAGTAAATTTTGTATTAGAACATATGAGACGTTGAAATAGTGAAAACACATTTGATTGTTTTTGCACAATTATTAAAATAATTTAATTTATAAAGTAGGTATCGAAAACCACACGAATTGTATGTGATACCTAAAGAATATATCGTCACAGGTACAATTATTTAAGAAATATATACCTACCTATAATTGAGTATGTTAATGAATTTTAAGAAATATAGTGAAACGGGGCTTTCAATAAATTTTAGTTATTATGAAATGTCGAGTTATGTCCATCGCGCATCGTTAAGCCCATTTAAATATTTTCTATGAAATTATTAAAGCGCTTTGGGCCTCATATGACATTAATAAACTTCCCTTCTTTTGCTGTGTACCCTTGGCTGTTCCCTTTATAGCTAACATAGATAACAGCGGAAGATTAATTTCAACTGCTGTGGCTTTGGCCGTGAAACCTAATCAATTTAAACGAACAAGTGTCATCTATTAAAATCTTGCCCAACACACTCTTGACGATCAAAACAAAAGATCGAAAACTGTTTTATATAAGAATTAATTGCCTACTTTGGATTAAAACCTCGTTTTTAATCATCAAGGGTGTGTTGGGGTTATTGTGGTGTGTCTATGGATAGATAACATGTTATCAAATTAAACGAATAGGTGTCGAATTAAAATCATATTTTAAAAATGTTGTATGGTACAGTAAGCATATAATAGAATACAACTCGTTATCGACAATATTTAATGTAATTTATTTGGCATGTGTCCTAAATGTTACCTATTTAATTGTTTATTAAATATTAATTGTGTAATTGAACATTTCTTATAATGTCACCATTTAGGTATAATATCTTTTTTCTATCATGTATTCTCAAATTCCCTTTCACCGCGCATCAATTTAATAATCGTAAAATATTTACGGTATTTTTGTTTATTTCTCTATTTATTTTTGCATGCAATGCTTCTACTATGTTCGTATTGTGACGTTCTCAAAAAAATGACATTATATTAGAAGTCTGTTTACTAAACCCACAGACAAGTCAACCTTATAGACCACGCTTTGACAAGGAGTAGCATTCGCCAAGGATATGTAGTGACACTACATAACTACGTCACTAGTGAGCCGTCAGTTGGAAGCAGGTCGGAAGCCATTAAATTGTCAATTTTAAACGAGCCAATGAAAACTAGCCGACCTCTCCTCGCACCCCGCCACTTTTTGGCGATTTGGTTTTCGCACTGACGTTCATTAAAGCGTGGTCTATAGGTTTACTGGTCTGTGACTAAACCTCAATGCATTTTAAAAGCGCCCATTTCGACACCCCGACGCTCCTATGAAACTTTTTATTTTTTCTTATGGCAATAATGGCTTTGCGAACAATGATAAAATTCATCGCTCAAGTTTACTCGTATGTACTTTTTAATTTGATCGGATTTCACGGCCAAGGGTTACAGCGTTACATCTTTTACTGTACCATCAAGGGTACACAGGAAAACAAGCGGAAAAAATTGCATTTACTTATTTTTATCGTTTCCTCCGTGGCATGATTTGTTACCGGCTATAAATTTATCTAAATAATATCAATAAAAAGCCCAAGTATTTTGTCAACGTCAATACGATAAAAGTGCCTATGGGACAGTTTGACATATATGATGAAAAATGTATCTAGTTCTATCTTAGAAGACTCTTCCAGCTTACAGTTTAAATACAATTTTAAATTCTCAAATTGCGTTTTATTTATTTTCTGTTAGTAATGTGCGGTAATGTAATGCTACAACAAATCGGTCGCACAATATCAAACGTTGTTGTTGTCTGACGACCGCTTAGCCTAGTGGGTAGCGGCCCTGCCTACGAAGCTGGAGGTCCCGGGTTCGAATCCCAGGTCGGGTCAGTATTTATATGCTGAATATTGATACTGGTACCGGGTCTTGGTTGTAATATGTGTGTGGTGTCTTCGCAAAAATATATATGTATATATTATAAAGAATATTTAAGTATGTATATCAGTTGTCTAGTAACCCATAACACAAGCATAATGCTTACTTTGGGACTAGATGACGCTGTGTGGGAAGTCCTATGTATTATTATTGTAGGTGCCTACAAACGTGTCTTGCCGCCCGAGCTAAATAAGTATACTACCAAAGGTTTTTGTTCTCCAGTTAAGTACATATGACAAATACTAGTGAGTAATTCATGACGAGCGTTAAGGATTACTAATACTTTTGGCTTCATACTATATTAAGATATAAAAAAACAAACCATATTAAGAAAATTAGAGTAAATCACGTACAATGATTAATCGATGACAAATTAATTTGCCCTCCGCACCATCCCGTATTAAGATACGAAAAGCGCATCGAACTAAATTAGGACATAGATCGGACGTGGTCTCCTTCCTTTGTCTTAGATTAGTATATAAAGGCCATCACAACGGCATATTATTTAGAATTATACGTACATTTGTATAATTAAGACATAAAATGAAATTAGTTAAATAAATATTTCCTTTTTTTTAAATTCAAGAAGTGCAGATTATTTAACTCGCATGATAGAACAACATATGTATCTATATTAGGTACGACATAATTATGAAAATAAATAAAATGCCATATTGAACTGTTTTTCCGGCAACACGTATGAACATCTATCGGAGTTTCCCAAGAGTGAAATATCACACAAACTTATCGTAAAATTTTTGTACCTACCTACTAGCTTTGCCCACATCGACATATAGGTATAGGTATGTCGTCGGCAAATCGTATAATTCGTCTGATTACGAACGCCGTTGGTTTCTAACTTTTTTTCAAATTGCTAGGCATTGGTAGGTTAAGTCAGGTTAGTCCACTCCGAAATCTATTTAATATATCTAAAGTCTCGCATTCTGTTCTATTCACTTCTTGTATCCTACTTCTATGAATACTCCCTCTTACATCTCGAAGTTTTGCTCGTCTTTAATTTCAAATCTCGAATAGTTTTGTAACTCATGGGAACCATCAACTGGAGTAAACAGTTGCCTATGTTGCAGTCCCGTTAACGCCTTCATGTAAAAATCCACGTGGTTTCGTTGCTACGTAACGACTAAAAGAAAGAATAAACTTAAATTAAAATTATACAGGGTAAGTCAGAATGTTATGCAGGTTTTCAAAAATTTATTATGTGAAATATAATGAACATATAATATTGTGAGATACACTGTGTGAAAGGTAAACTCTCAAAGTTTAGTTTCCTGAAACTTATTCCGCGTTCGCCCGCAAGATGTCAGCAGAAAAGCAGTTTTATGGTTTATGGGCCATTTTTCTTTCATGAACGTACTGTGAACGGACATGCTTTCCTTGATATGCTACAACAATGGCTCCTTCCGCAGCTTGAAGAGGATAGTGCCGATTTCATTCTGAAGTTGGATGGTGCCCCTCCACATTACCATGGCAGTGTTCGAGACCATTTGAATGAGGCTTTGCCACAGCGTTGGATAGGCCGTGCATCACAGGGTGATCAACAACTCATTCATTGGCCCGTGGATCGTGGATCGTGTTTACGTACCACCACTTCCAACAACACTGGATGAACTGCGTGCTCACATCACAGAAGCCATTGCTGATATCGACCGCGATATGCTGCAGAAAGTTTGGCAGGAGATTGAATATCGGCTTGATGTCTGTCGTGTAACAAAAGGCGCTCACATAGAACACTTGTGATGTGTTATTTAAAAAAAACTACACTAAATTAAACTTTGAGAGTTTACCTTTCACACAGTATATCTCACAATATTATATGTTCATTATATTTCACATAATAAATTTTTGAAAACCTGCATAACATTCTGACTTACTCTGTATATTCTTTGTAGCAAAGTAGGTTAAGATTTTATAAGTATAAGTATATTCGACACAAGTGGGTAGGAGCGGTGCGGTGGGGCATGGGTGGGGCATAGGACGCTTCCCGGCCCCATTACTACTGCGAGCATTGGGAGAGCAGACAGAAAAGGTTTAGTTAATTAAAACAAAAGGTATTAAAATGTCACAGAAGTTTACGTGTGTCTAATAGATTTGATATATATGCGAAGCTACCACAGGAAGCTAGGAAAGAAAGTTTTTTTTTTGTTTTGTTTTACCCTTGCGATGGGAAGGTGGATTAAACTCTACAGCTTCCTCGCGCCCGAGGGCGCGGGGTATGTGGGAGTTGCGCCCACTAATCAACCACCTGAAGCAGAATAAGGACGCGTGTCGTTAGCCCGAAAGCTCTAACGACTTCATCGGAGCGGCCAGGCGGCACACTAGGCTGTTGCCGGCGCGAAGGGAAAAAAAAAAACATTTGTTCGTAGCTATGCGATGTCGACATCCCTAAATCCCCTACACGTGTGTCTCGCGCTAAATATTAGTAAGCCGGCGTTAGTACCGAAGATGACTTACTGACTCGGGGCGCGTGCTCCAAGTACTTTGTATTTTACTCCCAGTTTCGTTTACAATATCCCTACAAAAACGCAAGTCTTTTCGTCTCTACGTAAGTACATAACGATAACGTGACTTGCCCGTGGTACTAAAGTGCTATTTGCATTTGTTTCTTTTCTCTTCTCTGGCAGACAATTAAACACATAATTTTTTTAAATATTATTTATTACGTAAACAAAATATTACTCCAATTCGATATCTATAGTCACAACCAGATAATGTCGATGAATTGCATTATTATCATAAAATTAAAAATTCAAATACATACGTAAGATATTCGCTAGTAGGTGGTATAGTTCCAATCAAACTTTATGGCGGATCGGAATACAACGTTTTATGCATGCTTGCGCAGGTTCAGTCATATGCCCTTCGCTCCACTGCGTCCCGCTACACCTAAAACTGGTTACTGCGACGCGACTTGTGCCTATGTTCACATCCGTCATAAAGGTTGATTGGAACTGTACTACATCAGAAAACAGGAAAAGATATGGACAGAAAAACAGGTTTAGTATCTAGACGCAGAATTTTCTATAATCTTCATTAAGTACATGCATATTTACTTATTATTTATTATATGATATGAAATGAAAATTTCCAATATTATGTCAATAATATCTAGCATAAAAATTAATAAATAAAACGACTGATATGGATCTACAAGTTTCCATTCCTGGGAAAATAATAGAAAAATTGAAATTAGTTTCTGGAATGTTCGTCTTCGTATATTTGAAACTGAGAACTCGCAGCCCGTATTATCTCTGAAGCGCGAATACCAAAAGTGAATCAAGAGATTTCTAACTTAAAATAAAGTAGGTAGTTAGCACAGTGAATGTAAACATAGATAAGGCAGAAATAAAAACAGTACTCATTCAGTCACAGTCGAGTTTTGATACTCAAAGTTTGGTTGTAGTTGATTTAAGTACAGTATGATAGATGATTTCTTAATTAAATATATTTTATATGTAATATATAACATTTTTGTCAAACTAACGTTTTACTTTGTTACAGTTGAGAATGTCGCATCTGGATTAAAAAGTTTCAGCCGATAACAGATGTCAAATACTGAAGATAGTAGTTACGTTTCCGTGCGGTATAGTTCCAATCAAACTTTATGGCGGATCGGAGTACAACGCTTTAAGCGTGCCTGCGCATGTTCAGTCATATGTCCCTCGGTCCACTGCGTCCCGTTACACCTAAAACTGGTTACTGCGACGCAACTTGTGCCTATGTTCACATCCGACATAAAGGTTGATTGGAACTGTACGCCGCGTTTAGATTGGAAAAAAGGTTAAAAATAATTTTTAACAATTCCATTTTTTTTTTCAGTTAATTTTATAATTGTACCATATTTCCCATTTCATCATTTGTATATTAATTTTTTTTTAGATGCGATAAAATAAATGGGTTAGTATAAAAATCATGTAGGTATTTGATGAGAAAATTGTCTATATAACGGTATGTCGTACAGTCCCTTTTAAAATTTTAACATGTTTAATTGTATATTTTGATAATTAAACTAACAAAAAATCAAAACCAAAAGCACTAGATATATTGACTAAGTAAATAATGTAATAGTAATACTAAATGCGTTGCAAATAAATACAATTACACAAATAGACTTAAAATGCATTACAATAAAGACATTTTTCATTATCATTATTAAAGTCTATTAAATATATTATTTTTTTACAGAGTAAATTAAAGTTCACTATGATACACTTCAGTGGTCACTTTCATTTCGTGCTCGTGGAAAGCGGCGCAGTCCGCGGGATATTTTGCCTGAAAAAACATTAAAATACATCTCTTAGAAATATATTTAAAAATCAAGATTTCGTGTAATTTTTACTACAAAATGTGAACGAAAAACGATCCCCAGGCGCTCAGGCGCCTTTACTTTATAAGTTTAGAAAAGCAACGTGAAGCTTACGAAAGAAAAATAAATGAATTGTAGGAATTGTCAGTGTTATGGTGACGTGCAGATTTTATAAGAGTGGAAAGCGATAAATCGGTGGATTTATTTTGTTGTAAATTGTTAATCTATGGTAGAGTGTTGGGTAGCGAAATATACATGGAAAGAAACCATCGTGGGTTACCACTGAGCATCAACCACCGTTAACAACATTCAACTTGGGTTGATTTGTTTTGGGGTTTGAATTTCTATAATTTTGGAACTTAGTTTGGAGTTTCTCAAATGAATGCTAAGCTTTACAAAATATATCTACTTGAGGTCGGACGGTTATTAATTTTAAATTAAGGTTCTCTCAATATATAAACTATTTACGAATTTGCCAGATATTTATGAAAATTCGTCTGACTTTGAAATTGTCCCTTTGACGTCATCTGGACGGTTGAGCTAATTGCGCTGCTTTCCACAGTAAAAAACCGAAGCTAAAACGAAATAAAAAAATATTGAGGTAAGGTCACTATGTGAAATGAGATTGTAATTCGAATACGAAGAAATAAAAATATTACTTTATTTAGTCTAAAATCATTGATTCAAGATAATGGAAATAGTAAACATCTGTCCAGCTGACGTCACAGGGATATTTTATTAATCGATTTTTGGGAAAAAAATAAGGAAATTAGTTAAGTGCTTAATTTTTTTTAAATTTTAAGTCGAAGATGTAGGTTGGTCCATATTTTCGGTAAAAAAATTTAAAAACTTTTAAAAATTTTGGCCCAATCCCATTACTTACTTCGCAGTTGACGTCGTGCTGTATCGCATTGTAAAGGTCCCAGAAACCTTTGCCGTGCTGGTAGCTGAGTGCAGCGGAGGCAATTAAACTGCTTACTTTAGTTAGACCAGCTTTGAATCCAGGTAAACCTGTAATTTTTTAATTTTAATATCATATCTGAATATGGAAAGCAATGTAACTTCGCAGTCAATCGCGAGTCCAGCTCGCGTGACAAATTGTCTGGAAACAAAAAAAAATAATTTGTTTGTTTGATCTAAATTAAGTTGAAGT